>CM060925.1:155203214-157603214 GCA_030737875.1 Allium sativum | reverse complement strand
GTGACGATTTTTGAGGGCTGGAATCTATCCTAGGGTTAATCTAACCGCCTAAACTACTCCTAATCTCTATAAAAAGACCCCTAAGCCAACCCTAAACCCTCACAAATCACTCATGCAACGAAGTGCTGCCCAAATGCCAAGTGATCATGGCCTCCATCTCCAATTCCTAGAGACTATGCATTCAAATCGGGTTCAAATCAAAAGGTGCAAGCTTTCTACACCAAATCGAGGAGGGATCAACGTTGCTACACAAATTCCATGACGATTCTTCGACAAAGGAGCCACCTTTCTTCGTCAAGATGATGCATGATCCTTTCCTAAGCCTCGCTATGTAAGTTCTAGCTACTTCTAGATCTAAGCGGTAGTCTTAATGATGGCATGGAATAAAACGAGATTAAACTAAGTATGCTAGCCTATATGAACCTTGTCATGCCTCTTTTGCTTGAACCTATGACTTTTGGCTATGCTTAGTGACTAGATTATGCTATTCATGTTATGGTTAACCTAGTTTACCTTGCAAGTTTGAATCTTTATCTATGAAATGCAAGCATGAACCCTTGGGAACCATTTGACTTGTGAAACATTGGCAAATATTTGACTTTGGGGCTTATGCATGTAAATGAACCCAAACCCCTTATGTATCATGCATGTTTGTGGCCAAATTCACTTATGATACTATGCATGTTTGTGGCCAAATCCTCTTATGAAACTATGCATGCTTGTGGCCAAATTCCCGTATGATACTATGCATATTTGTGGCCAAATTCCCTTATGATACTATGCATGTTTGTGCCCAATATGTTGGCATAATACCCTACTATGTGACTCGCTTCCACTTGGGTTGGAAATACGTTTGGGTAGCTTAGGAAAAACGTGGGTATGACATGAAAAACTTGACATGGGGCTTACATGAGAACATGACATTCATGATACATTTAAATATGATCATGACACGTGGGAAAACATGGAACTTGAACTAGACATGGGTGGGTTGTAAGTGTAAAAAGACACTAGACCAAACATGAAAGTGGCCAACTCGTGGTTGGGTTGAGTTTGTAGCATAAATCTACCCGGACCCGCCCGGCTTAACTAGTGGCTATAAACTATAGGACCCAATGTGAGAAGTTGGTCATGTCGCGCTTAAGACCCGAGGTTAGACTAGGTTGTGGTGTAAAACTACCCGGACCCGCCCGGCTTAACTAGTAACCACAACAAGGTCTAATGTGAGAGGTTGAGAGTGCATTAATTAAATTAATGCCACATGATAAGGTTAAGTAAATTTGACTAATGACACTTAACCGATATGACACGAATGGGGAGGTTAAGTGGGACCGGGCTTGATTTATTAATGACACTTAACCATACAAGACAATTAGGGGATGGGGTTAAGTAATTCACGCTTAACTAATCCGACTTGGTAATTAGATGGGGTTAAGTAATTTAGACTTAACTAATCTAAACATGGTAATCAGATGGGGTTAAGTAACCTACACTTAACTAATCTAAACACGGTACCTCGATGGGGTTAAATTAAACACTTAACCAATCTAGACTTGGTAATTCAATGGGGTTAATTAGCCAATGCTTAACCAACTTAACGAGATAATTTAATGGGGTTAAGTAACTTATACTTAACCAATTATACATGATGATTTGATGAGGTTAAGTAACCTATACTTAACCAACCTAATATGCGGACCTGATAGGGTTAAGTCATAAGACCTTTTAAATATACTTAACCATTATAATACGATTAGTGGATGGGGTTAAGTTAATCTATACTTAACCAATCCGACTCGATAATCCGATGAGGTTAAGATAATCTGTGCTTAACCAATCTAACACGATAACCTGATAGGGTTAAGATAAGCAAGTACTTAACCAAATTGACTGGATGATAGAATAGGGTTAAGTCATGAGCTTCTTAGTACACTTAACCAACTTGTAGGGCTAAACCTTGAACTTGAGTACTTAGCCAATCTTGACATGATTCGTAGGCGGGTTAAGTCATGAACCTGGATGACAACACTTAACCCATTTGGCAAAACCCTAGATCAGGGGGCTAGGTTGGAAATCGTGGTTAACAAGGATAGCGGGAAGGGAATCTAAGTGGTAAACCTTAGTTAAGGATAACTAAGTAATAATTCTTAGCCAAGGACATGGGACTAGTTCATAAATAGATGAGTAACCTGATACGGTAGGTCATCGCTTAGTATACGAGGAGGAGCAACTTATCTGACTTGGATAAGGGCTCCAACGAACTGGGTGACGAAGCGGTAGCTTCGGGGGACGTGAGGGTGCTCTTGGTATCCCTCTGTGAGGCGGCAGGTGGTCCATGAAACCCGGCCTCACAGAGGTTAAGGTCTGCGGTAGAAGAGCCAAGAGTATGCCTTGGTTGCTATGCGAGCGACCTAAAGACTGGGATGGATTAGCGTGGAGTCGAAGATACTTGATTTTGCCATGGATAGCTTGTTGCCGACTACCTACCATCTTTAGTCAATCGTGTACGTACGGAAAGGCAGGGAACTCCCAACAGACTATATACTGGCTATTGAGTTATGGGTGAGGTTGGCTATCTGGAAGTGGGCATCGATGGGCCGTAGTGTAGTTCTCATACATGATTTTTCTTGGATTGCCTTTCAGTAGTTGAGGGAGGGGTCACGTGGGACCATAGCCACGGGTACAAAAACAGACCTTGATATCTGCATCAGCAGACGACTTAAAGCTCCCGACCGAGTTCCGTATTTCTTGATTTGCCCTGGCATGGAACTCGGATGGCACATTGAGGAACATGTGCGTCTAGACATGGAAAACGATTCACGATACATACGCGGGATAAAAGGCGCGGTTGACGGGTGGCATAATCCCTAGTGGCCCTAGGTGGCTTGAGCCCAAACCGAGACACGGAAACGTTCATTAGGTAGCATAATCCCTAGTGGTCCTAGGTGGCATAAATCCTAAGTGGACACACAATAGTTCATGGTAAGAAAACATAACTAGATCAAGGGTAGCAGTCCAAAACAACTTCGAGGATAGAATGGTACTACGTTGAGAAAGCCCGTACGGCCTACGGCAAAGGACTGAACCTATACATGGAAAGAAACATACGAGTTGGGAAAACCTACATATGCTATATATTAGGTTGACATGGACCATTACATGATATTGGGCAAGGGACATTCATAGTTAACACATGACGTGGGTTGGGATACTAGTACGAGGGGTGCAGAGAAAATATACATGATAGATACCGTGGGATGTTATACATGATAGATACCTTGTGATAGTATACTTGATAGAAACCTGACGAGGTGATACCTTGATTCTTGACACCGTAGTTTATCATGATACCTTAGTTTACCTTGCTACAGTAGTTCATCCAGTTATCTTGGTTTAGCTTATCCATCTTGTTGTCATCCTTATGTTTACTTTCAGTTTATGCATGTCATGTTACATTTACCTGTTTTTATGCTGGAAGTAGATAGGACTTACCAGTCTTTATGACTGACCCCGTTTTCTTTCGCCTCTTTGTCTTCCGTTCCCCCCCCCCCCAAGGTTTTCAGGGAGAAAACATTGTTATTTAGTTTGGACTTCCTCTGCTTGAAGGTCATCATGCATGGCTTGGACTTTTCTTGGCTATGGCTACTTTACTGTTTTATTTGGGGAATAATTTATGAAAAGGTTTTATGCTTCTTTACTATTGCAAGGCAGGTTTTGATGTATTCTGATGTAAAAGGCTTTAGACCTTATTTTATAAGGTAATGAAATTTGTTTTACTTCCGCTGTTATATATATATATATGTTCTGTCTTGTAATATTTCTGTGCATGTTTACCTTGATAATGCTTCACCAAACCTAGTGCATTCCCTTTGTGAGTGACCCTAGGGGAGGTGGGGTGTTACACATACATGCATGAAGAATCACAGAGCACCACTAAACGAAAAAAGGCACAAACAATCGAAGATCGGAAAACAAGGAACAAACCTAACCCACCACCACAAATTGCAAAAAGAAACCCATACCTAAATAGCCCTACCAAACAAAACAACAAAACCCAGCTTCATGAGCAGGTCCAACTAGCGACCAGAGGAAGCTAAAAACAACCGACATAGGAGAAAACACAACATATAAGCCTTCATCTAACACGACCATGGAGACTAGAACTCGACTACCTGAAGGTGCTTCAACAAGGATAAAAACTAGCTGCAAACTTGGCAATGCAATAGTCCCGTTTGAGATGCCCAGTTGATAAACTAGAATACTACCAGAAATCAATCCAGACGAAGGGCCACAAGGCAACAAAGTTGCAGAAAAACAAGGTGTGGAAAAACAAGATATAAATGGGAGAATACACCTCTGACGAGGAAAAGGGGATGATTCGGAAGGCAGCGATCATCAACAAAAGAGAACACACCAATATCCACAAGAGGGCCACAAGTTGCTCTGCCACAGGTAGAAACGTTAAGTTGAAATTGCTGGGAAGCAGCAATCCACCTCAAATCAGCATTCAAACAATCTGATGCCAACCACCTCCTGAAGAAACTTCCTCTTTACCTAGCTTGAAATAGAAATAAATCAAATGATAACCCAATATAGAAATTCAACACAAAGACCCAATAATCCAATATGTAATTATTTGAATTTAACCAACGTTCATGTCCCACCCGATAACCCAAAATAGAAATTCATAGGTCTAAGGCAGGCTACGGAGAAATTCATTAGTCTAACACAAAGACCCGATGAGGGTGTTTGAGGGTTCTTGCTGGGTCAGGCGATGTTATTGGCCTACGGCATACTATGGAGAAGTTCGAAGTTGAAGGGGTCACAAAATTTCACAAGTCCTAGGAGTATGAAATATGCTACAAAAGAAGAAGTAAAAATTGGATACCTATATTTATAGGTGTTGAGGGGAGAATTTCAAAAACTTATAATATTTTTTAAGTATTTTGAGATCAGTACTGATACGAGCATCAATACTAATCCCTAAAAAATGGAGAAGAGAAGGGAAGAAAGAAGATTGGTTCAACAATCTCCAGGATCAGTAAAATTTTCAAAACTCAGGACTATGGTGATGATCACGCATACGTGTTTCCGAAACATCGGTTGTCAAAGCCAACTCGACTCGCTAGCTAATCGTCTACTCACAAACCTAAGGATTCTAGAGTACGCGCCAAGCGAGCGAGTTTCCGATTTGATAATGTTTTCCAAAATTAACTTGCGCGATCGCATTCCTGAAGCATAACACTTCGGTTATGTTTTATTATAAACTCTGATTGTATCATGCAAAACCACGTGCAAATATGTGAGTGCATACGTGACACTGTGCCGACAATGACTCATTTACGTTTCGACGTAAACGGGAGTCGGCGACTAACATTTAATTTCTTGAGTTGACAGGAATTAGACATAGACCTAAGCAACCATAAAGTATTTTCAACCCGAGTAATCGGTATTCTTAACAATGCTGGAACTCCATAATTATATCAACGAACTTCGACAAAAACGTCATGTTCGCTCAGAAACGACGTATTCATAAGAATGCACAACTCAGCGGAAATGTCATGACCAATCGCTTGTCATGACTTGGAGATCTTTCCGAATTCCAGAAAGACTTGTCTCAAGTCAAAGCATGTCATGCTATTGCAAGACGTACTTTGGAGGGGCATGTGTTACCCATACTTTTGGCCCAGCTACCAGAGGAAGTCCAGACCCACACGAATCGACCCATTGCATGGTTAAAAGGCCCATAAATGTTTCCAAAATATTCAAGGTTCAAGCCCAAATGGAGTCGCATAAATATGGTGGTCCTGGCTCATCGAAACTGCTTAAAAATGACCAAATGCTCAGGTATTGGTATTTCCACTAGTCCATGGGATCAGTAGGAGGAAGATTTTGTATCCCCACAAGCAAACTCTCATGATAGGCATAAATCTCCCTTCACAGTTCGTATCCTGCTTCCCCTTCACAACTTCGTTCCCCACCATCCAATTTTCGTATCCCCGAACCATGTAGAGTTCTAATCTTAGAAGTGCTTAACCCAAAATTTCCTAAGTACAGCGAGATCGGTGCACTCATTTCGTATCCCAGTCTCACCTTCAGGAGTTCGTATCCCCAATAACACTCCCTTGATTAGCATTCTTCTTCTGGAAAAGAAATTATTATGGAAGTGGACTTAGGGTTTCAAAGTGAAGCATGGCATAGAATGAACTAAGTATATCGGGACCGGTACCGATCTCGGGATACGAAAAATAGTGGGCACGTAACTACCATCCTCTACTCGTACTTGCTCCCCACCTGTTCCTTTATGCGATAAATACCCACTATTCTACTACGAGAAGAGTGTAGGATTTTTGCCCTCTTGACACTTTGGAAAGTAGATATTGCCTATTTGATTCTCAAGCTTGCTCTATTACTTTGTGAAGAAGAAACTTACCTCTTTTTGAACACTTGGACCTTTTGGACTGCCTGAGCATTTTAAGAAAAAGAACTTGGGCTCCATTTTGGACCTTGTTGAACTTGATTTCCACTATTGCCATTGTAGTTTGGAACCATTATTCCCACCATTATACTTTCTACCTTGAAGTGAATAAAAAGCAAAACCTTCAAAATAGACGTTGGTTCTCGCAGATCGAACAACTATAAAACACTATGTCAAATTACTTTCCTATATATTTTCCATACTGGATGTTTTGTTTCATTGTTTTGGAACTCGTTGGGTGTTGTTACCAACTTTTTGGCATTATCAATGGTAAATATTTAGGTTAAAAGTTTTCTGGCATGCCATATATTGATTGTGATGATTTCTTGATTTTCTTGATTAAAATTTTAGATACTGAATCTTTGTATAAAAGAGGATTCAAATGAGTTGACGAAGCTGCATCCGAAATTCTCTTATTCTCACATGGCAATGATCAACTTGAACGAATTCTCTTCCTAAATAATGAAAATAAACGCTGATTTGAATTTTACTCAAATGATGAAGATAAAGTGATTAGCAAAAATTAATCTCAGTATACAATGATCGATTTGCCGTTAGGCTATCAATTGCTCTGATACCAAATTGAGATTTTGAAATGTATTTGATTGAATTTATGTTGGAAACATTTGAAAGAAGAAAAGAATACTTGAGTTTGTTTTACTAATAAGAGTAAACAATGTAATGAGTACTCTTGAGTTATAGAAGCAACTATATACATATAGAAATATAAAGGAAATGAGCTAGCCTGCCAGACTAATGATCTTCATTGTATTGTAGTTTTGGGCTACAATAATAAAGTAGGTATACTTTGGTTAACCCGATTTGTTGAGAATTATATTCATTGCTTGATGACACAACCGATACTTCATTTCTAATATTGCAGGATCGTTGCTGATGCTCCAGAGTCCAACCAGTGCCGACCCTAGGGAAAGGCCCAACGAGGAGGAGAAGGATGATGTTGATACTTTCAAATATTTTTGAAATAAGTTTATATATTCAAAAATCTTTTTTACGGATTGATTGTTTTAGTTGGTTAGGCATGCAGTGGCGGAGCCATGTTTAATATCGGAAGGGCACGTGCCCTTCCCAGAATTTGAAAAATCTAGAATCAGCATGTATGAGCAAGGATACAAGATAGAGCAGGCATTGACTGAATTAAGGTGTGTGTCCCAGCTCATAACGAAGTAGTGGTGTCTGTACTATGTGTGACTTTTTCGGTTTGCATGTTTTTTCGAGGAATGTTTCTTTCTTGTAAGCAAGGCTCAGGCTAAATACACAATTAAATGTAGGTAGCCTTTATGCTTAACTGTTAAATGTATTTATATTTCTAGATTCTACCATGATTATATAATTTTGGCAGCATAATAATCTTACATAAAAGAAAAACCATTAGTAAAAATTGAAGCATTAATAGCCATCTATTCGAAATATATCATTGAGAATATTAGAATTATTCAAATAGCTTAAAGTTCCATAAAAATGATTTTTAGTCATATAAGAACATATGTGTAAAATTTCATTTGATATAAAATGCGTATCTGGAAAATTTATAGGACTGCTTTCTATTTATCTTGACTTTTTTAGAAAAGCCAATTTACTAGAGAATCATGTATTAGGAAAAGTTTATAGAAGCGCCTTCTTGTATTTTACTTCCACACGGATTACTTTAGAAACTCCTCTATGTATACTATACAATATGTGAACACATGATGCATCACAATAATATTTATTATCATTCGTATTATTCTCCATTTAGAAATTTCACCTACAAGTTTTACATTCTCATGTCAGCAAGTTTTATCCAAACTTTCGCAAATAATAGGGAAAATTTTAAAATTGTTGTCTTCAAAGTCTAAAATGTTTCAATGTTCCCTCGCCAACAAAAAATTCTGGCTCTGCAACTGTGGGCATGCCATGCACTTTGAAAGTTTGAGATTAAACTTTTTAGAGGCACGTAACATCACGGAATATATTGAAGGAATTGTGTACAAATATGAGATGGTAGACACGTAACATCAGCGATTCCTTTTGTTATATGGAAGTTGTGTGTCAGCTCATATGCGTGCAAGGAAGAGGGGCTTTGTTCCAACCGTCGTTACATAATAGTGGTATCAGAGCCGAAGGTTCGAACTGGGCCATGCAGACAAGACAGTGCTCTCAAAAGATACTCGTAGGATGCGAGTCAAGGGGGATACTGTTAGGATTGTCTCGCATGTTGTTAAGGAGGAATGACAGGTTATAATTAATAGTCTCACATCACGGAATATATTAAAGGAATTATGTACAAATATGAGCTGGTAGGCACGTAACATCAGGGATTCCTTTTGTTATATGGGAGTTGTGTGCTAGCTCATATGCGTGCAAGGAAGGGGGACTTTGTTCCGACCGTCGTTACATAACATATACTGGGTAGTATTAAGGAAAAGAGTATATCGAAGACAGGATTCCTCTGTCTCTTAATATCAGAAGCTCGCCCAAAGGCTTTAAGCCCATTAACTTCATTACACTTTGTATATGGGCCTGTACATTTTGTACCGCTGTATATAGCTAGCCTTTGTATATAAAAAGGTGTAGCATGCTCTGTTTTATTTAACATTATTCAGTCTGTAAAACATTTTTCTAGAGAAATAAAATTCATCATTTCTCTTTTATGGTATCAGAGCTAAAGCCTAACGGCATCATTACAAAATCAATTCTACATCAAGATTTTCATTAAACCAATTCTACAGAAGTGAAGGAGGAGTTGTTATCGCTTCTCAGAGAACTCTCATCATCGAAGTCGAGCCTTCCATTCACAAGTGTAGTTCTGCTCTTACCCTCATTCACTGCCTCGCCAGAGATAGTTCATCACCACCTCGGCTGCAGTGCTGATCATCGGATCCGTGTCCTCATTTGATCAGTTTTTCGTGTTTCTGGTTGCAGAAAAGACCATTTTCAGCCTTCTTGCCGTCCAAGAAACATTCTTATTATCCCTCAGCTGATAGGATCCATTTCTGGTTGCAGAGAAAGACTTATTCAGTCTTCTTGCCATTCAAGAAACATCTTCCAACCATCGATTTTTATTTTCTCTGATCTAACCACTTTCCTCTTGATACATGGCTGGAAATAACGATACGTTAAGTTCAGCCACGTCCAGGGTAGAAGCCAATAATCCACCTGCGAGTCCCATCACTCTCGTCAAGCCTAAAAGCAATGTTATTACCATCCCTCTCGATGAAGACAACTATATGCTTTGGAAATATCAAGTCGAAACTGCATTGAGAGGGTATGGGCTTCAAGAATTCGTCAGAGGTACAATCGCCATTCCACCTATGACAGTGACAGACAAAAATGTTATTCTCGTCAGCAATCAAGATTATGTTATGTACCAGAAGCAAGATAGCTTACTGGCTTCGTGGTTAATCTCATCTGTAAGTGCAAACCTATTATCTCAAATTGTTGGCAGTACGACATCTTATGAAATTTGGAATGCTATTGAACGAATATTCATAGCTCAATCTGCGTCAAGAATCATGCATTACCGAAGCCAGTTACAGACTATCAAGAAAGATAACATGGCAATGAGTGAATACTTAACCAAGATTAAAACCCTATGTGACAGATTAGCGGCTACAGGCCATAGAGTTTCAGAAAGCGAGCAAGTTTTATATATCACAGCCGGCTTAGATGATGAATATGAATCAGTAGTTACGTTTATTGCATCACAAAGAGTAATACCTGATTTACAGTATGTATACTCTACACTACTTGCACACGAAGGAAGAATAGAGCAAAAGAAATCATCACAGGTAGACTATTCGATTAATTTTGCCGCCAAAAGCAAGAACACACCAAGAAACAATATGGGACAAAGCAGCAATCAAGAAGCAAATAATTACAGAAATAATCAGTCACAAAGGGGAAGAGGCAGGGGTCGATGGAATAGTAACAATCGTGTTAAATGTCAAATATGTGAAAAATTTGGGCATGTGGCCAGTAGATGCTATTTCAGATTTAATTCTGAATTTAATGTGGCCAGGCAAAATCAAACAAATCAGAGCAGGCCAAGTATCAATATGACTCAATTGAATCAACAAAAGAACAATGCAGACAACAGCAGAGGACAAACAAGCAGTGCTGATGACCCTAACAAATCAGATGATATCAATTTAGATGAGTGGTACCCAGACTCAGGAGCGACAAATCATGTGACTAGCAGCATGCAAAATCTAAATCTTGGAAACAAAAGCTACACAGGTACGCAAGCCATACGTGTGGGAAACGGTGAAACGATAAGTATATCTCATATTGGTAATGGTTTTATTAATGGTAAGAGACAACTATATCTCAATAATTTATTGAGAGTTCCTAAAATAAAGAAAAACTTAATTAGTGTCTCTCAATTTGCCAACGACAATCATGTGTACTTTGAGTTTCACCCCAAGTTTTGCGTGGTCAAGGACCTAATTGATAATAATATTTTATTGCAGGGTAATATGGAAAATGGACTTTATAAATTCAGCAAATTCAAGACCAGGAATTATGATTATCAAAACAGTCATTGTTACAATGTTCAGTTTAGTGCTAAAAATGATAAGAACTTGTTTGATATATGGCATAGAAAACTTGGCCATCCCAATATTAAGACTGTAAAGAAAATATTGCATGAAAATAAAATTTGTGCTGAAAATTTACCTGATTCATTTATTTGTTCACATTGCCAAATAGGCAAAAGTCACATATTGCCATTTATTGATTCTGAAACTGTATATAATAACCCTCTTGAGCTAGTTGCTGCAGATGTTTGGGGGCCATCTCCAATTAATACTGAACAAGGCTACAGGTACTACCTATCTTTTGTTGATGCATATAGTAGGTATACTTGGATATTTTTTCTAAAAGAAAAATCTGATGTATACAATGTGACTGTTCAGTTTATTAAAAATGTTGAAAAACAATTCAATCAGAGTGTGAAATGCTTACAGACTGATGGAGGGGGTGAGTTTAAACCCTTAAAGAAATTCTTTGATAATAAAGGGATTGTTCATCGAATAATCTGTCCATATACGTCTGAACAAAACGGTCTTGTGGAAAGAAAACACAGACACATTGTAGACACTGGGTTAACATTAATGTCTCAAGCATCTCTGCCTCTCAAATTTTGGGCAGAGGCGTTTGATACATCAGTATTTCTAATAAATAAAATGCCTACAAAAATAATTGATGGAAAATGTCCATATGAGAAATTGTTTGGAACTAAACCAGATTACTCAGCATTAAAGATATTTGGGTGTATGTGTTTTCCCTACCTCAGACCTTATAATCAACATAAACTCAGTCTTAGATCTACTCCTTGTACCTTTTTGGGCTATCCAAACAACCAAAAAGGGTACAAATGTTTGGATAATAAAGGCAGAGTTTACATTTCTAGACATGTTATATTTAATGAGGATATTTTTCCTTTTGCAGAAAAGGAAATGGAAACAACTAACAAAACAGTCAAAACAGTGAACAATTTACAACCACCAATGGTGCTGACTGATTGGGACAACTTCAAATATAAAGAGGATCAACATGGTGAATCAAGTGACACACATACTATTGCTAGCACAAAATCTGAATACAGCACAGACGATCAAAATGATTATATTAGGGAGTCAGATCAATATGAAACAAAAGGTTTCGATAATGCAGTAAATACAGATGAAAGCAGCAGTAACAGTCAACATGGTTACAACAACAGTTGCAATAGCAGTGGAAGTGGAACAGCAAACACTGACAATGACTATACCAGAGACAAAAACGTGCATCATATGATGACAAGAGCTAAGTGTGGTGTTTTCAAGCCTAAAGCATACATAACATCATTAGACAACAGGGAGCCTAACTCATATGAAGAAGCTGTTAGCAATATTAAATGGAGAAATGCCATGAATGAGGAATATAATGCACTTCTTAAAAACAGAACATGGAGTCTGGTTAATCCACCCAAGCACAAGAACATTATAGGTTGCAAATGGACCTATAAACTAAAAAGAAATCCAGATGGTAGCATATCAAAATATAAGGCCAGGTTAGTGGCAAAGGGCTATTCACAGCAGTTTGGGTTTGATTTTAGTGAGACCTTTTCTCCAGTTGTAAAGCACACAACCATCAGAATCATCATGACAATAGCATTAAGTAAAGGGTGGAGGATCAGACAACTTGATGTTTATAACGCATTTCTTAATGGTGAATTAAAGGAAGATGTTTATATGCAACAGCCTATAGGTTACAGTAAAGCAGAAGAAAGGGGGTTGGTTTGCAAACTACACAAGGCATTATATGGCTTAAAGCAGGCTTCCAGGGTCTGGTATGATAAACTTAAAGCAACCTTTACTGGACTTGGTTTCAACATGGCAAAGTCAGATTGTTCCCTCTACATAAAGGCTAAAGACAAGATAATCATTTATGTTTTAGTTTATGTTGATGACATTCTCATTACTGGAAATAATGAACAGGAAATTAATAATATTGTTGACTATCTCAATAAGGCATTCTCAATCAAAGATTTAGGAGTTGCAAACTATTTTTTAGGCATTCAAGTCAACTACTTATCAAATGCAAAGATCATGTTATGCCAAAAGAAGTACATTACAGAAATTCTAGAACGAGCCAACATGGATAAAGCTAAATCACTGCCAACACCAATGACTACTAATCTACGGTTGTCTCGAATTAAAGGTGAAGCTATAGAAGATGCTAGACTTTATAGAAGTATTGTTGGTGCTCTTCAATATGTGACCATAACTAGACCAGAACTATGCTATAGTGTAAACCGGGTATGTCAGTTCATGCAAAACCCATTGGACGAGCATTGGAAAGCTGTTAAGCGTATATTAAGATATCTAGCTGGTACCCTAGATCATGGTCTATTGCTAAAAGCTGAAAAGAATGTAAATTTACACGCTTACAGTGACGCTGACTGGGCATCAGACCCAGACGATCGCAGATCTACTTCTGGGTACTGTGTTTACATCGGATCCAACCCTGTATCTTGGTGTTCGAAGAAGCAAGCCACCGTATCGCGTTCGAGCACCGAAGCGGAGTACAGATCAGTTGCTAGCACCACCGCCGAGCTGATGTGGATCAGCTATCTTCTTCATGAGCTCAAAATCGATTTGAATCACAAGCCAATTATATGGTGCGACAATCAGAGCGCAATTTCTCTATCCGCCAATCCTATTCAACACTCGCGCACGAAACATATAGAAATTGATCTATATTTCGTACGCGAGCAAGTGGTTAGAGGAAAATTAGAAGTTAGACACGTTCCATCTTACTTCCAGAGAGCAGATGTGCTAACGAAGGCCCTTTCAGCAAGAAATTTCCACCGATTTAAGGAGGAGCTTCGTGTTATTAGTGGGGAAGGTAAGAAGGGGCAGAAGGCGGAAACCCTAGTTTCATTTGAGGGGGCATACTAAGGAAAAGAGTATATCGAAGACAGGATTCCTCTGTCTCTTAATATCAGAAGCTCGCCCAAAGGCTTTAAGCCCATTAACTTCATTACACTTTGTATATGGGCCTGTACATTTTGTACCGCTGTATATAGCTAGCCTTTGTATATAAAAAGGTGTAGCATGCTCTGTTTAATTTAACACTATTCAGTCTGTAAAACATTTTTCTAGAGAAATAAAATTCATCATTTCTCTTTTAGGTAGAAAGTTAGCATAGCTCTTTCAAATTGAAATCCACCTTACACTTTCTCGTGAAAATTAATTTGCCTTCCATGAACCGTGGACAGCCCTTCAGAATTCCTTCATAGATTTCTTCAAGTTCAAAAACTTAATTATGAAGAATCCATTGTATTTAGGGAAAACATCCCAGACACCTTTTGTGTTCAGGACCCTCTTAATATAGGCATTAAAATAAACAAAGCAGGGTCTTTTACCAGCCATATAAACATACACAGAGCTCTTCCACATGAAATTAGCTTCCTCCAGATCTAATAGTCAATAAGTTGGCATGGGCACATCACCTTCATTCATTGGTGAAGTTTCATATTTTCTTTGGTTTTCCGAGATGAATAAAAAACAATAACAGTTTGCAGAAGTTCTTATGATGATCGACAAGCACCATTGTCCAAGTGGATAAATCATTTTGACATGGTGCAAAATGCCACATGTTTGAATTCCGCTCTAGATGATCTAAACTCACTTGCCATATAGTATGTCAACATACTACCTAAACTTGTATATACGTACCGAATATTCAAAAAGAAAGTTCTTATGATAATCGTTTAAGAAAATATAATTTATCAAGTATTTACAAAATTGCAAAATTAATTAAAGTAGGGACTATGTTTGATTACATCCCTCTCCATTACTAATCGCTAGTATTGTGTATCTTAAACTACTCAATGTCAGAGCAACTTAAAATTAAATGACACAACAGAATAGAGAAAAAGGGAAACTGGATGCTATACAAATTCTGGCCGTTCCTTTTGTCTTCAGTTGGTGTATGCTTGTAGCACCCTGCCATTACTTTCTTCCACTTCTACAATGTAACATCGGAGAAACAGTTCGTTAAACTAATGGAATAAACTTCTATATAATTGATATTGCTGGTATATTACCTGTGTGTGAATTAGGCGAGTGTTGTCTGGTGGACACTGGTTGCAAGTTCTTTGAAGCATGATGCAAAGATGGATTAGTTGAGAGAGGTAGTGTGTCTTC
This sequence comes from Allium sativum, assembly GCA_030737875.1. Taxonomy (NCBI): domain Eukaryota; kingdom Viridiplantae; phylum Streptophyta; class Magnoliopsida; order Asparagales; family Amaryllidaceae; genus Allium; species Allium sativum. The sequence continues at coordinate 157,588,043 of CM060925.1, read as the reverse complement.
GTAGCTACTTACTGAGCTTAACGGGTCTTTGTAAACATTTCTTATCGAGGATCCATGAACCCGTCTTGATTCTTCTTGAGCATCTTTAGAAGGCGAGATTGAGCTTTCAGGCATACAGAAGGAAGAGGGCATTTTGTCATCACCAGCACGTGGGGAAGCTTGTTTTGATGCTCTGTTTATACTTTCAGAATATGAGTTTGGGCTAGTGTTAGTGCGTCTAGAATCAGTAATGTTCCAGGTTCCAGGAGCTTGATTAGATGTTGGGCTTGATCCTTTTTGCAGTAGGGTTGAATCTCCATAAAGACCTTTAAACAGTCGGTATTGATATCATGAATAAAACTGTAACAATACCTGTGCCCGTGCACATGTGCACAGTGATATTTAAGCACAGTTTCTAAAGCTGTGTGAAACAGAATTATAGCACCTTCTCTCTTTCAAAACCAAAAGAGTTTGCACCATTAGATCTAGAATCTAGTTCCATGAAATACATGCATTTTAGCAGGTTTTAAACTACTAAAATGCACGGTATTGGTCAAATTGCACTGTTTTGATGACCATTGGCCAAGTGATACACAACTCATTATCTACCTTTGTTCTGATTTTGAATATGATAAAAATATTCAAGGATACAAGATATCTTTCAATACCTTTAAAGAGTGGGCGAGAATTCCCACGAGTACGTTGAGAAACAGGGCTGGAGGGTGACCCGGCGGGCTTAGTAGGTGAAGTATTATCTTCCTTTCCTAGAATCAATGACATGGCATTTCTCATCTTCTCTGAAACACTCATTTCTTCACTATTTCTAGCCCTCGAAGGCACATGAGCAGCTGTATCAGATACATTATAATGCATTGTCTTATTATGCCCTTTCATGTCCTCCTTCACCAAAAGCTGAGATAGTGTCTGATCGGTTGGAACATTAGAAGAACTCGCTGCTTCCTTCCCTAAAAGAGAAGTCACCACCCCTCTCACTTTCTCAACCACACCCTTTTCTTGATCACCTTTTCTAGGACTGATAGCCTCTGTAATCACCTCCGAAAGCGCCTTCTCTTCTTCCCCAGGTTCAAGTTTATGCCACAGGTACTCTTTTACAGAAATACCCTTGTCCCATGCCATCTTTGCTCCTAGTTCATCTCTTTGCCCTCGTGGGCTGCTTATCTTCGCTGCTATCTTATTCGTCGCATCAGTTACAATATTATATGCTGGTGTGAGCATCTCTGTAACTGTTTCACCAATTATCGTACTGCCTGATTCAGGCTTTGCTTCTGTATGTGTAGCCACTGTATGAGATTCTTTAAAGGAAGGCATGTTTCTCTGCACAGATGATTCTTTAAATGAGTTTAGATGATGCAACTTTGGTTCTGTCTCCCTTGTATGAGGGCCGTGATCAAGAACAGGAGTTTTTGGGGTTCTCGGGCTTGAAATTCCTTCTTTGTTACGTGACGTTTTATCCTTGTAAGGTGTATTATGCTCAATGTGAGGTAACATGGAGAGTGACTTTTTAAGTGCAGCGTAACATTCAGGGTCTTTTAACATGCTCCCTTCATCTTCATGTGAACTAACACCTGATTTTGGAGTAGACGTAGGTGTTGCCGTTTCAGTTGATGTTGTTGAGTTTCCTTCTTCATCATGACCATGTTTTTTCTTTCTTAGAGTGTGGGTCAATTTCTTTGCTTTGTCCTTCACTTTTGCAAGAACCGATTTCTTATGGTCATGAATTTGCTGGCTTCTGGGTGTCATTGGTGCCGGAGTCCAGTCCGAATGTGGCGACTCATAGCCTGCATAAAAGTTTACACATGCTTTGTTTGTCATGCAAGAGTACAATGAACTCAATAGTTTTAGAATCCATATCATACATAGTATTCGATACATGACATGCGGTGCATCCATACGTTATTTTAGTGTCTAAGGTTTGACAATGCAATTCAGGATTTCTGGTATTAATAACTGAACCATGTCTGTAATGTACTAGAATGGTTACAATTACAAACTACATTTGCCGATATATAAAACATTTGCAGTAACATTAAAGAATGAAAAGGATACCATGGGAAAGCTGTTCATCGTTATTTTCTCTTATAGCCTGCATTTTTTGTTTCTATTTTTCCTTGTTTCTAACAGAAAATAATGAAAAAGATAAACGAATTCAAATTTTACGATTTAAGTTATTATGGTGTTCAATAAATAGTAACCAACCATTGTTGGTGTAATAATGCGGAAGTAAAGGATTGTCCAATAAAGAATCCTGGGCCTTCTCTCTACCTCCCAAATTTCTCACAGTATTTGCAGTGAATATAACGCTCCGCATAAGTGATATTATGTATTTCAATGTAACATGGGCCGAAACCCTGCTAACGGGCCAAACCCTTTATTTCAGTAGCACTATATATATATATATATATATATATATATATATATATATATATATATATATATATATATATATATATTGGAAAATCTATTGAGACACAAAATTTAGACATAATTGGTGACATAACCAATCTCCACCATTGGATCACCCCATGAATTACACATCACCGCATAAAGACAAAAATATCCAACGGTTGAGGCATTGTGTCTCTAAGTTTGTGTCTAATTTTGTGTCCAAATAGCCGCCCTATATATATATATATATATATATATATATATATATATAAAACATGGGCCGAAGCCCTGCTAACGGGCCAAACCCTTTATTTCAGTAGCAATATATATATATATATATATATGTATATATATATATATGTATATATATATATATATATATATATATATATATATATCCCTCAAACGTTAAATTTGTATCAATATTTCGATATGGTATCAGAGCATTATCGATTGCTTAACAACATCAGAAATCCTCTTGCATCATCTGTTGAACACGAAGCTTGCTATTGATCAGCATCAATTCTGCAATCTTCAAAGACAATCAAAACTGGTGGTTATTTTGTTCTCCCATCAGAATCTATACCATCATTTGAGAGTTTGACAGTTCTTCATCAGAATCAAGTATCTTGCCATAAAAACTTAACAGTTTCGGCTGCAACTTTGATATCTAAAGAGAACTATCGTAGAAATCAAGAAGACCAGCACAAGCATTAAACCTTTCTTTCAAGAAATCGATCTTCTTGCCCGAGTCATTCTAAAATCCTTTAAGAATTTGTTGCTACAGGCAGATTCATCATACTTCTTTGGAAAAAGTACAATACTTGTAGGCTCATCTTGATATCCCATCTATTTTGTATCAGTCTGTGCATCAGGATTAGGTACGTCAGCTTTTTGTCATGTCCCGACTTATTAGTCTCTGTCATCATCTACAATGGCTGGAGATACAACTTCCCCAACATCCCCCGCAAGATCTGCACCAACACAAAACTCTATCAGTAAGAAGTTCTGAAAGCAATTATAAAGTCATAGAGTCAAACTATTACAACACAACTAGATGAAACAAACTTCTTGATGTGGAAATTTTATATAGTAATTGCCGTTAAGGGCCATGGCATAGAGTATGTGTTCAACACTCTTGCTATTCCACCCAGATATGTTACTGATAGTAAGTGAAAGTTGATCAGTAACAGTGAATAAACCACGTATCAAAGGAAAGATAATCTCATTAGTTCTTAGTTTCTCTCCTCCGTTGGACCCAACATATTACCCCAGCTAATAGGCTGCAAGACAACACACGAAATATGGCAGACAATTGAACAAATTTTCAGTTCATAATCTGCAGCCAAAGTTATGAGATACATAAGGCATAGTTACAAAATATCAAAAAGGTGATATGTGTATCAGAGAATACACACTAAAATTCAAGACTCTATGTAATCAGCTTGCCACATCAGGACACAAAGTCGTAGATTATGAACAAGTGATGTTTCTACTGAATAGGTTAGATGACGAGTATGAAGCTGTTGTTGTTGTCCTATATACAACTGTATATTTCCCACCACTACAATTTGTTCAGTCAATACTATTATCTCATGAAGCAAGACTGAAACAAAAGAGGGTCGTAACTGATTATTTTGCAAATTATGTTGCAAATAGCAAAAATAAAAGAAACAACTACAGTAACAACAATAGGAATCAACCAAGTGGCAATCAAAGAACTGGTTTTAGACCAAGAGGAAGAGAGGGAAGATGGAACAACAACAATAACAGACTCAAGTGTAAAATTTGTGAAAGAATTGGTCATGCTGCTAATAAAAGTTATTTCAGGTTTGAAACCAACTACACTCCATCTTAGCAAAACAATAATTCAAGAAACCCCAGTGCAAATGTGCTAGACAATCAACAAGACAATAAAAATAATCCATAATCAAGAAATAGTGAGACTGCAAAGGAAGAGGACATACTTGATGAAAGTTGGTACCCTGACTCAGGAGCAACTAACCATGTTATTAATCTGAGCAACTTGAATCTTGGCAACAAAGAGTACTGTAACACCCCCGTAAAAATGTACCTAAACAAATAAATAATAATAAGTAATGAAAATCAGCAATAAAATAATAATATGTTAATGGGATGAAAAATGGAATTTTTCAGCATTAGGATTTTGGCCATGAAAATATCGTAGTTGTATTCGCGGCAAAATTTTGATCAATTTTCATACATAATATGTTAAAATCTGAATTGTATGAAAGAATTATATTTAAAAGATGTTGTACGTTAATATATATGAAATAGCGTTTGAAATTTGAATTGTAAAATAAATATATGGAATAAAATATAACTAATTAATGGTTGATTAGAATATTCCATCCAATTTGAAATTGTGTGTATATAAAAGTATACAAAAGGGGACAAGAATAGCGGTTATAAGGCCAGATATAAATGAAATAAACAACGTTATATAAAATTACCTCTCTCGCCATAAACGCATACCACTTGCTATTATTGCGACCAGGAGGTCGACCGCCCCCTAGGAAGGGTGTCGACCGCTAGTCGACCTCCCTTCTAGGGAAGAGGTCGACCGTCTGGTGCGGCCAGAGCACAATGAGGGCTGGTTTGGGAGGTGTTTTAGGTTGTTTTTAATAAATGGATAGCCTAGATTAAGCCTATGTTAATCTAACGATTTCTATACACCTATAAATACTACCCAACTCATCTCACAAATCTCTAAACCCTCATTCTCTGTGCCTCCATTATGCTGCTAACATTCCAAGAATTTAGGTTTTTTTCTATCCCTAACCTATTTTCATTTCTAATCTAATCCTATTTAGTTTATATTATGGAATACTCTATAATTTATATATGGGATTCAAATCTATATTATTCTCGTATGTGGATCTGCAGTAGAATCGAAGAATGACGATCTCAACATTCAAATCAGTATTATCTCTTCTCCAAAATCTCTGTGAATGGAAATAGTACTTGTTTAGGCTAAATTCTACATTTTATAAATTACTGTATTGACTTGTATGCCTAAAGAGATTTTGTTTTACGATGACATCTTATTATGAAACCCCTAAATGAGACGACCCGAACTTCCCCGTGAAGGAAAGCACGGATAGAATTGAGTACAAGACAAAATAGAACGCAGACGGAAGAACATTTCATTGTTATTACAACAATTCCATCAGAATACAAGAATATACAGAGTATAAATGAATAAATTACATTCGATAAATATCAGAGATTACAATAAATTACATAGCAGCGGAAAAATATGCAAAACACAACTGAAAGTGATACACGGATACAGAGCTTCCCGAGCATCGTTCCAGCTGTAAATTAGGACCCTGTGGATATCAATCTGCAAAACCAAAACTACTAGCTGCCCGTGCGGAAAATAGGGGCACCCAGAGTTTAGGTTAAAACAATAAACTCCAGGTCAGTCATGTGACTGGTGTGAGAACTAAAACAGTTATTTAAAGCTTTACTTTAAAAGAGAGTAATTCAAGGGACCACGCCGTATAACACGGAACGGGTTTCCTCCCAAGAATACCAGTGCATATAACCAAACAACGCAATGCTTTTTGGAAAAAATGAAGCTATTATAAGACCCAGGTCCCATCACACAATGCAACGCAAGCCGGAGGATAGGGTTTTCCCTTATAATAGCCAAACATGCTTGGTACGTTTAAAACAAATCACTTGATACTATAATAGGTGTATAGTGTCAAAACAATTTCAATCATAAATATAAATCATAGACGGCATGGGTACCATATATCATGTCGCCATACTAGTTCTACAATTAAAACCGCAATATCACGTATTGGAAATTGGATTTCCGTCATGAGCCGAGGCAAGGGGCAAGCTCCTCTCCGCGTTCGAGACACTCTAGCAAATGCCTCGGGACCGCACAAAGCAATCCCTGGATCCTCCAAGGCCGGTCCTCTCTTACTTTTGAGGATTGGCAATTCCTGAACACACGTTTCCCGGTCCTTACAGACCTATATCCGAGGCGCCTCGTATCCAACAACCACACAGGTGAAAAGTATATAAATGTCAGGGCTGGTAGGTCACTGACACCACCCTAGCTAGAAAGAAACGTTGTGCACTCCTTGGGTCCGTATCCCGTTTTTGACTCATACCGAGGTGTGAGGCTCGCGAATTCACGTTATACACAAAGCTATGCCACACAGGCCGTGCTTTGATCATCAACCACAAGACTTTGCTTTTCAACAGAAGCCTTGATCATTTGCCACTTACGCGTGCCACATTGGCAATTCACTCCATGCGACTAATGTCCATCGATATACAACCTCTGAGCTCGTACGTCTCAGAGAAGGGCGTTAAGCAAGAGAATAAATTCTCCGCCGCCAAACAGATGTATATTTAATAGAGATCAATCAACACAGAACAAAATCCAATGTCAGACACACAATCCATTTACAAGTTCGTTCTGGGTCTGAACGAAACCGGAGGCACTTTCCTCGCATATCCATCCATCTCCAAGTACGTCTGGAAGATCACCAACTGATTCCCTCATCCTGGGTGTACAGCCCAATCAAGATCATCAGTAATCACCCAAACGATGTGAAGACTTCCGGTCTTCAACCACCGTCTTCATCTTCGACATCTCGTCGAATCGGTTATTCAGAATGGGTATAAACCCGGCCTTTCTGAATAACCCACGTATATAATAAACGAATGTTACACAAACACAACGAACGCCTCATTCCAATTCAGAATATTCTTTTATTCACAAAATCACATTCTTAGGGAAATGTTCCCATTAATTTTATCCAAGATAAATTCTTCTAAATTTATCCTATAATCTTCCTTTGGATATCATTTCAAACTAGTCGGGATTAACGAACCACACCGAAGTAATTATTTATTTTATTTCCCAATCCCAACCTATATATCCCATGGAGAAAAACTGGTAATACTCCATATCTAACACCACGGTGTTATCGGTAAAATTAATTACCATCTCACGTTCAAATCTAATTAAAGATTTAACTATCGCTTTGGAGCAAAACTGGTGATACTCCACTCTCGATCACTTTTCATTTTTGATAATTTAAATTATCAATTCACATTTTAATCTAATTAAAGATTCATTAGAACTTCACTTAGTTTTAATCTTCTCAAAAATCAATATCTTGCCTTTAACTGGGTTAAAGCACCAATGTCATCTAAAACACGATCCACGATAAACCCAAATCACATTTGATATTAAATACAAGGCTTTGAATAGAAAATATATCGGCTTATATTCAATATCAAATTCTGAAACCAACATATATCGTATTGGAAATAACGATATAAAATATATCTTTCAAATTCCCATAACAATATCTGTATAGTCACGAAATCCAACATCGAAATATCCCGAAGATAATTTCGATTCAACTCCAGTCCAATCCACGTATTGGGAATATTGATTATTTTCAAAATCACTTCAAATTCAATTTATTTATTTCAAAAATAAATTGATTTTAATTCTAGCTCAAAACTAGTTCATTTCGATAAAAATCTATTTTTATCTTTTCAAATGTGGAATTCTCCAGCTCAATTCTTCCCAATTCACATATTATAATTTTACACAAATTATAGATATTTTTAATAATTTTATCAAGGCCCGTACAGTCGATTTCCAACAACGGCCATCGAACTGCACTTACAGCGACCTTTTTCGAATTTGATTTGGACATAACTCCAAATCCAACCGTTAGATTTCAAATTTCTAATATTCATTGGAAAGCTCTTTTCGATACGAACCCAACGGTTCCGGTTTTAGGAGAATCCGACGGTCGGATCTCCCGCAATGTCCGTTTGAAATAAATGGTCGAAATTCACGAACTGCCGCGGCGCTGCGCGTTCTATTCAGGCCATTATATTATATATATATAATATATATAATATATATTTCGTCGATTTCTATTTAAAACGAATTTTATAAATCGTTTTAAATTCGTTTTCAAAACCATTTCAACACTACATTCCATTTCAAATCGATTTGATTTCAATTCAATTCAAATTCTAATTCGTTTCCATTCAATTCAATTTGAATTCATTTTTATTCAATTCGAATTCAAATTCACTTTCTATTCAATTCGAATCGAATTCATTTACTATTCGATTCGAATTCATTTCAAATTGATTCAATAAAATTTCAATTTGGATTTTTAATCTAATTTAATTTGAATTTCATTTCAAAATATTAAGTTTTGAAATCACTTTTCAATATTCATTATAAAACGAATAAAATCGATATATAAATGTCGTTCACGTCAAAATAGCGCATCTCTAATCAACACGGCTTTATATTTCAATAATTCGTTATTCTATTCAACAAATGAATATTTGTTCTATTCAACACATGAATCTATATTTCTTTCAACACACGACTAATCTCAACACATGAGTACTGTCAACACCTCACTATTTTTGTTATGTAAAATATTTTATAAAACTAAGGTATCTATCGTTTGATTTTTAATTAGACTTCTACTGAGAAGTAGTTCTAATTTTAAATATGATAAAGATGTAAATTTCATTGTATAAAATATTTCACTCAACACATGAACATCGTCAACACATGACTATTTTTATATTCAACACATGAATTTTCTTTTATAATATTCATTATTTTCCCGATTGGAATGAGGCCCAATCAATCACCATATAATGTTAATTATATGGATTCCATACAACACATGTATATAATAGCATTGAAAAATAATCAACCATCAACCAAAGTGCACTACACTGTATAAGCATCAAATATAGATATCTAACGCTTATAACAGCCTGTCAATCAATCGATCGACCTATTTAATCAATCAGGATGAGTGAACTTCAAATTTCATCCCAACACCCGTGTGGGGTTTCGAACAATCAAACACAGATTTTAGTTGTGCAGTTGGGTGATGTGTAAAATTTATCATCCCAATCAATTTCAGTCAAATCAGTGTACATAAACAAACCGTCCGGTCTGTAAATGAATATTTATTTATTCACATTCACGTTAAAAATTATATTTTTAACGATAAAATATTTATTTCAACACTTGAATTTCTATTCAGTTCATTCACACAATAAAAATGATATTTTTATTTTTCTAACATATTTTAGAAAATTTCGGCGGCATAACGGCACGATACTAAAAACGGGACGAGGCCTAGCCTTATCCCCGGTCTAGTGAAGGCCCACGCCATTCACACATCAATCAAATCCATTTCAATTCACCAAACAATTCAATTCAGCCCAAATCATCTAACTAATTTATGCAACCAAACAAACAAGTCCATGGTTTGTGGACGATTGTGTCGGGTGCTACTAAGCACCGTCTGCATCCTAGTATATATATATAACTAGAAAAGGAGAATTTGAGTGAGAAGTTCTCACCGAAAGCTATCCAATACCACGACTCTTCATTAATAGAAATCTTCTTCGTTATCCCATCTTCGTCATCTTCGTTGCCCGTAGTCACTATATATATAAAAATCACACATTTTTATATTTCGACGTCTTTAAAATAAAAATCACATTTTTATTTATTCACTTTCAATTTAAAAGTCATATTTTTATAATCACTTCATGTATTTAAAAATCGAATTTTCACTTCGCTATTCAATATATAAAAATCGAATTTTTATTATGCTATTCAATATATAAAAATCGAATTTTTAGTATGCTATTCAATATATAAAAATCGAATTTTTAATATGCTATTCAATATATAAAAATCGAATTTTTATTATGCTATTCAATATATAAAAATCGAATTTTTAATATGCTATTCAATATATAAAAATCGAATTTTTATTATGCTATTCAATATATAAAAATCGAATTTTTATTATGCTATTCAATATATAAAAATCGAATTTTTATTATGCTATTCAATATATAAAAATCGAATTTTTATTTCGAAGTTCAATATATAAAAATCATATTTTTATTTCGAAGTTCAATATATAAAAATCATATTTTTATTTCGAAGTTCAATATATAAAAATCATATTTTTAATTCGAAGTTCAATATATAAAAATCATATTCTTATTTCGAAGTTCTATCTTTTCTGATGTAAAAATTCCATCTTTTCTAATGTAAAAATTCTAACTTGATTAGATAAAGATCCCGTCTTTCTACCGATAAAAATTTCGTCTTTCTATACTAAAAATTAAATCTTTCTTGATTCAAAAATCTAATCTTTTCGTTACCATTCAAACAATAAAAATCCAATTTTTATCGGCCATTTATATGAATAAAAATCTAATTCATTTACTGATTTTAAATAACCTAAATCCCTATATAATAAAATCAGATTTTATTGTAGATAATAAATAAATAAGTAAATAAAAATTTAAACACTTACTGTTTTTCAGGTTTTACAGAGGGAAGAGGAGGAGAGGGCTGCGGTGAGGTCGGTGGTGGGATTACTGGTGGCGGCGGAGGGATTCAGGCGAGGTCGCCTGAGCTGATTTGGGGACTCGCGGGTTTGGGGGAAGAAGAGGGAACAGAGAAGAGTGGGAGGAGGTTGGAGGGGAGGGGGGTGCCGGGGTGATGCGCCGCGGTGGCGCGCCAGGCTGGGGGCCCCACGATGGAGGGCGGCGGTTCGATGGAGGGCTCCGTCCTTCGTCGTTTTTTTTTTCTTTTTCATTTGTTTGTTTTTTTTTCTGATGCATTCGAAGAATAAGGGGGGGCCAACGCGGGTTTAAGGGGGGAGATTTTTTTTTTTCTTTTTATTTATTTATTTATTTATTTATTAATTATTTATTCTGCAAAAAGTTGACTTTTACATATGACCTCGAAACGAGGCCCACCGCCTGTCGTCCATAGCTAATTACCCCCATTCCGAACACAATGGGATATGTATCGTAGGCTGATTCGGTCGTTTCGATCAGTTTCCGTTAGATTTACATTTAAATCGCTATATTGAATTTTAAACGTACATTTCAAATTACTGGGGTCACATACTAACTAGAAAAATTCCAGAAAAATATTTTCTAGCTTCGTATTGACGATACGGTCCTAACAAAACTAGTTTCATCGAATTCTGAGACCGTTAGAAAAATGGCCAATTTCCAGTCGATTAAAATCAACTGAAACTGGTCAAACGCGTTTTCCTTTGCCACGCTCACACATTGATTCGAAAAATTACGAAATTTGAAACTTAGCAATAACTTTACTTCCCGGACCCAACAAAACTGGTTTCGTCGAAATCCGAGGTCGTTTGCAAAATTCCCATTTTTAAGGGCCTGAATTCCATAGCGACTATTCAGAATTTTCAACTGGACATATCTTTTGATTCCCGTTATGAAATCTTGATTTTTCGGATTCGATAGAAAGATATTATCAATTAGATCCTATCATTTTTGGTTTCACTAAAATCCGGATTGTTTTGCACCCGGTACATTCAATTGAAGTTTGAAATCGAATTATCGAACTACCGCGCCTTTTCAATTCTATTTATAATTATATATAAATATTTTTATTCTAACGACGACGTATATAATATATACGTTCGAATTCTATTCTAAATAAATTTCCCGTCGATATTATTTAAAATAATTCATTTTAAATAATCAAAATTCGCTAAAATTGCCAAAATAAAAAATTTAAACTGGCCCAGATTTTCCGGGTTATTACAATCTCCCCCACTTAAAACTTTTCGTCCCCGAAAAGGAACAAAGTCGAAAGTGGTTTGATCAATCAACTCTACGTTCGATCTGGCTTCCATTCTCCAACTCTTTAGTTTCTGAGAATTTTCAAAATTTCAAAAATTTGGCTAACACCCTAAATTTTCGAAAAATTTCGCCATAACCTCCCCTGCACCGGGAGCATCGGGGAATTTTAAATAGCTTCCCCGGTCCTTCAGGTCTCAAAAAGAAAAAGAAAAAGCCAAGCGGCTAGCCAATAGGCTCACAAAATCATCATCACCCAAACAAAACAGGAAATTATGTAGTAAACATGTACCTATTTGTCGGGCAAACAAATTTTATTCTATGCTCTAGCCTCCTTGCTATGACCTGTTCAATGTAAGTATATGTATACGCAAGCAAATGCGACCAATTTTCAATACAATTCAAAATTTGGTTCAATTGGGCATAATGGTTCAAAATTAACAAACAACTAAACGAACAACACAAACATCAATCAATTAGTGAATTAGAGTTTCAAATTCATAATTTTGATACATATATACAAAAAATCATGTTTTGATGCCAATTCACAACAATGTGTCCTAACTATATAAGTTTTGGTTCTCACACCAGTCTAATGGAAATATATAGATATCACACCTTCGAAACACGAATATAAATACTGATGATGTGGCCACATCACCAGAATTATCCCCGGGTGTCTAGAATGTGATTCTATACCTATCCAATATATTAAAACTCCGAATATACGTTCATGACGCGTATATGCAAAACCTTTATATACTCGATTGTCCATATTCAAAGTAAATAAATATTCAAATACGTATAAAACGATTTAAATTTTAAAACAAAATTGTTTTCATTTGAAAAATATACTCTTCACACTCGTTCTAGGATACTACTGATCCTATCTCTAACGAGTCATTCTAATTGGATATTGCTAATCCAATATCTGATGAATTCTTTCGTATGGTTCTAATGTGTCTTGTTCTCGAGCTCTGTAAACCAAAGCTCTGATACCAAACTGAGACGACCCGAACTTCCCCGTGAAGGAAAGCACGGATAGAATTGAGTACAAGACAAAATAGAACGCAGACGGAAGAACATTTCATTGTTATTACAACAATTCCATCAGAATACAAGAATATACAGAGTATAAATGAATAAATTACATTCGATAAATATCAGAGATTACAATAAATTACATAGCAGCGGAAAAATATGCAAAACACAACTGAAAGTGATACACGGATACAGAGCTTCCCGAGCATCGTTCCAGCTGTAAATTAGGACCCTGTGGATATCAATCTGCAAAACCAAAACTACTAGCTGCCCGTGCGGAAAATAGGGGCACCCAAAGTTTAGGTTAAAACAATAAACTCCAGGTCAGTCATGTGACTGGTGTGAGAACTAAAACAGTTATTTAAAGCTTTACTTTAAAAGAGAGTAATTCAAGGGACCACGCCGTATAACACGGAACGGGTTTCCTCCCAAGAATACCAGTGCATATAACCAAACAACGCAATGCTTTTTGGAAAAAATGAAGCTATTATAAGACCCAGGTCCCATCACACAATGCAACGCAAGCCGGAGGATAGGGTTTTCCCTTATAATAGCCAAACATGCTTGGTACGTTTAAAACAAATCACTTGATACTATAATAGGTGTATAGTGTCAAAACAATTTCAATCATAAATATAAATCATAGACGGCATGGGTACCATATATCATGTCGCCATACTAGTTCTACAATTAAAACCGCAATATCACGTATTGGAAATTGGATTTCCGTCATGAGCCGAGGCAAGGGGCAAGCTCCTCTCCGCGTTCGAGACACTCTAGCAAATGCCTCGGGACCGCACACAGCAATCCCTCGATCCTCCAAGGCCGGTCCTCTCTTACTTTTGAGGATTGGCAATTCCTGAACACACGTTTCCCGGTCCTTACAGACCTATATCCGAGGCGCCTCGTATCCAACAACCACACAGGTGAAAAGTATATAAATGTCAGGGCTGGTAGGTCACTGACACCACCCTAGCTAGAAAGAAACGTCGTGCACTCCTTGGGTCCGTATCCCGTTTTTGACTCATACCGAGGTGTGAGGCTCGCGAATTCACGTTATACACAAAGCTATGCCACACAGGCCGTGCTTTGATCATCAACCACAAGACTTTGCTTTTCAACAGAAGCCTTGATCATTTGCCACTTACGCGTGCCACATTGGCAATTCACTCCATGCGACTAATGTCCATCGATATACAACCTCTGAGCTCGTACGTCTCAGAGAAGGGCGTTAAGCAAGAGAATAAATTCTCCGCCGCCAAACAGATGTATATTTAATAGAGATCAATCAACACAGAACAAAATCCAATGTCAGACACACAATCCATTTACAAGTTCGTTCTGGGTCTGAACGAAACCGGAGGCACTTTCCTCGCATATCCATCCATCTCCAAGTACGTCTGGAAGATCACCAACTGATTCCCTCATCCTGGGTGTACAGCCCAATCAAGATCATCAGTAATCACCCAAACGATGTGAAGACTTCCGGTCTTCAACCACCGTCTTCATCTTCGACATCTCGTCGAATCGGTTATTCAGAATGGGTATAAACCCGGCCTTTCTGAATAACCCACGTATATAATAAACGAATGTTACACAAACACAACGAACGCCTCATTCCAATTCAGAATATTCTTTTATTCACAAAATCACATTCTTAGGGAAATGTTCCCATTAATTTTATCCAAGATAAATTCTTCTAAATTTATCCTATAATCTTCCTTTGGATATCATTTCAAACTAGTCGGGATTAACGAACCACACCGAAGTAATTATTTATTTTATTTCCCAATCCCAACCTATATATCCCATGGAGAAAAACTGGTAATACTCCATATCTAACACCACGGTGTTATCGGTAAAATTAATTACCATCTCACGTTCAAATCTAATTAAAGATTTAACTATCGCTTTGGAGCAAAACTGGTGATACTCCACTCTCGATCACTTTTCATTTTTGATAATTTAAATTATCAATTCACATTTTAATCTAATTAAAGATTCATTAGAACTTCACTTAGTTTTAATCTTCTCAAAAATCAATATCTTGCCTTTAACTGGGTTAAAGCACCAATGTCATCTAAAACACGATCCACGATAAACCCAAATCACATTTGATATTAAATACAAGACTTTGAATAGAAAATATATCGGCTTATATTCAATATCAAATTCTGAAACCAACATATATCGTATTGGAAATAACGATTTAAAATATATCTTTCAAATTCCCATAACAATATCTGTATAGTCACGAAATCCAACATCGAAATATCCCGAAGATAATTTCGATTCAACTCCAGTCCAATCCACGTATTGGGAATATTGATTATTTTCAAAATCACTTCAAATTCAATTTATTTATTTCAAAAATAAATTGATTTTAATTCTAGCTCAAAACTAGTTCATTTCGATAAAAATCTATTTTTATCTTTTCAAATGTGGAATTCTCCAGCTCAATTCTTCCCAATTCACATATTATAATTTTACACAAATTATAGATATTTTTAATAATTTTATCAAGGCCCGTACAGTCGATTTCCAACAACGGCCATCGAACTGCACTTACAACGACCTTTTTCGAATTTGATTTGGACATAACTCCAAATCCAACCGTTAGATTTCAAATTTCAAATATTCATTGGAAAGCTCTTTTCGATACGAACCCAACGGTTCCGGTTTTAGGAGAATCCGACGGTCGGATCTCCCGCAATGTCCGTTTGAAATAAATGGTCGAAATTCACGAACTGCCGCGGCGCGGCGCGTTCTATTCAGGCCATTATATTATATATATAATATATATTTCGTCGATTTCTATTTAAAACTAATTTTATAAATCGTTTTAAATTCGTTTTCAAAACCATTTCAACACTACATTCCATTTCAAATCGATTTGATTTCAATTCAATTCAAATTCTAATTCGTTTCCATTCAATTCAATTTGAATTCATTTTTATTCAATTCGAATTCAAATTCACTTTCTATTCAATTCGAATCGAATTCATTTACTATTCGATTCGAATTCATTTCAAATTGATTCAATAAAATTTCAATTTGGATTTTTAATCTAATTTAATTTGAATTTCATTTCAAAATATTAAGTTTTGAAATCACTTTTCAATATTCATTATAAAACGAATAAAATCGATATATAAATGTCGTTCACGTCAAAATAGCGCATCTCTAATCAACACGGCTTTATATTTCAATAATTCGTTATTCTATTCAACAAATGAATATTTGTTCTATTCAACACATGAATCTATATTTCTTTCAACACACGACTAATCTCAACACATGAGTACTGTCAACACCTCACTATTTTTGTTATGTAAAATATTTTATAAAACTAAGGTATCTATCGTTTGATTTTTAATTAGACTTCTACTGAGAAGTAGTTCTAATTTTAAATATGATAAAGATGTAAATTTCATTGTATAAAATATTTCACTCAACACATGAACATCGTCAACACATGACTATTTTTATATTCAACACATGAATTTTCTTTTATAATATTCATTATTTTCCCGATTGGAATGAGGCCCAATCAATCACCATATAATGTTAATTATATGGATTCCATACAACACATGTATATAATAGCATTGAAAAATAATCAACCATCAACCAAAGTGCACTACACTGTATAAGCATCAAATATAGATATCTAACGCTTATAACAGCCTGTCAATCAATCGATCGACCTATTTAATCAATCAGGATGAGTGAACTTCAAATTTCATCCCAACACCCGTGTGGTGTTTCAAACAATCAAACACAGATTTTAGTTGTGCAGTTGGGTGATGTGTAAAATTTATCATCCCAATCAATTTCAGTCAAATCAGTGTACATAAACAAACCGTCCGGTCTGTAAATGAATATTTATTTATTCACATTCACGTTAAAAATTATATTTTTAACGATAAAATATTTATTTCAACACTTGAATTTCTATTCAGTTCATTCACACAATAAAAATGATATTTTTATTTTTCTAACATATTTTAGAAAATTTCGGCGGCATAACGGCACGATACTAAAAACGGGACGAGGCCTAGCCTTATCCCCGGTCTAGTGAAGGCCCACGCCATTCACACATCAATCAAATCCATTTCAATTCACCAAACAATTCAATTCAGCCCAAATCATCTAACTAATTTATGCAACAAAACAAACAAGTCCATGGTTTGTGGACGATTGTGTCGGGTGCTACTAAGCACCGTCTGCATCCTAGTATATATATATAACTAGAAAAAGAGAATTTGAGTGAGAAGTTCTCACCGAAAGCTATCCAATACCACGACTCTTCATTAATAAAAATCTTCTTCGTTATCCCATCTTCGTCATCTTCGTTGCCCGTAGTCACTATATATATAAAAATCACACATTTTTATATTTCGATGTCTTTAAAATAAAAATCACATTTTTATTTATTCACTTTCAATTTAAAAGTCATATTTTTATAATCACTTCATGTATTTAAAAATCGAATTTTCACTTCGCTATTCAATATATAAAAATCGAATTTTTATTATGCTATTCAATATATAAAAATCGAATTTTTAGTATGCTATTCAATATATAAAAATCGAATTTTTAATATGCTATTCAATATATAAAAATCGAATTTTTATTATGCTATTCAATATATAAAAATCGAATTTTTAATATGCTATTCAATATATAAAAATCGAATTTTTATTATGCTATTCAATATATAAAAATCGAATTTTTATTATGCTATTCAATATATAAAAATCGAATTTTTATTTCGAAGTTCAATATATAAAAATCATATTTTTATTTCGAAGTTCAATATATAAAAATCATATTTTTATTTCGAAGTTCAATATATAAAAATCATATTTTTATTTCGAAGTTCAATATATAAAAATCATATTCTTATTTCGAAGTTCTATCTTTTCTGATGTAAAAATTCCATCTTTTCTAATGTAAAAATTCTAACTTGATTAGATAAAGATCCCGTCTTTCTACCGATAAAAATTTCGTCTTTCTATACTAAAAATTAAATCTTTCTTGATTCAAAAATCTAATCTTTTCGTTACCATTCAAACAATAAAGATCCAATTTTTATCGGCCATTTATATGAATAAAAATCTAATTCATTTACTGATTTTAAATAACCTAAATCCCTATATAATAAAATCAGATTTTATTGTAGATAATAAATAAATAAATAAGTAAATAAAAATTTAAACACTTACTGTTTTTCAGGTTTTACAGAGGGAAGAGGAGGAGAGGGCTGCGGTGAGGACGGTGGTGGGATTACTGGTGGCGGCGGAGGGATTCAGGTGAGGTCGCCTGAGCTGATTTGGGGACTCGCGGGTTTGGGGGAAGAAGAGGGAACAGAGAAGAGTGGGAGGAGGCTGGAGGGGAGGGGGGTGCCGGGGTGATGCGCCGCGGTGGCGCGCCAGGCTGGGGGCCCCACGATGGAGGGTGGCGGTTCGATGGAGGGCTCCGTCCTTCGTCGTTTTTTTTTTCTTTTTCATTTGTTTTTTTTTTTTTCTGATGCATTCGAAGAATAAGGGGGGCCAACGCGGGTTTAAGGGGGGAGATTTTCTTTTTTTTTTCTTTTTTTTTCTTTTTATTTATTTATTTATTAATTATTTATTCTGCAAAAAGTTGACTTTTACATATGACCTCGAAACGAGGCCCACCGCCTGTCGTCCATAGCTAATTACCCCCATTCCGAACACAATGGGATATGTATCGTAGGCTGATTCGGTCGTTTCGATCAGTTTCCGTTAGATTTACATTTAAATCGCTATATTGAATTTTAAACGTACATTTCAAATTACCGGGGTCACATACTAACTAGAAAAATTCCAGAAAAATATTTTCTAGCTTCGTATTGACGATACGGTCCTAACAAAACTAGTTTCATCGAATTCTGAGACCGTTAGAAAAATGGCCAATTTCCAGTCGATTAAAATCAACTGAAACTGGTCAAACGCGTTTTCCTTTGCCACGCTCACACATTGATTCGAAAAATTACGAAATTTGAAACTTAGCAATAACTTTACATCCCGGACCCAACCAAACTGGTTTCGTCGAAATCCGAGGTCGTTTGCAAAATTCCCATTTTTAAGGGCCTGAATTCCATAGCGACTATTCAGAATTTTCAACTGGACATATCTTTTGATTCCCGTTATGAAATCTTGATTTTTCGGATTCGATAGAAAGATATTATCAATTAGATCCTATCATTTTTGGTTTCACTAAAATCCGGATTGTTTTGCACCCGGTACATTCAATTGAAGTTTGAAATCGAATTATCGAACTACCGCGCCTTTTCAATTCTATTTATAATTATATATAAATATTTTTATTCTAACGACGACGTATATAATATATACGTTCGAATTCTATTCTAAATAAATTTCCCGTCGATATTATTTAAAATAATTCATTTTAAATAATCAAAATTCGCTAAAATTGCCAAAATAAAAATTTTAAACTGGCCCAGATTTTCCGGGTTATTACACTAAATCTCCTATATTCATATATGTTTAACAAAGTTGTCAATTATTGTTTGAGTTTGTGAATTTGTTTGGGTTATGTATGAAGAATAGTTTGGTGATTTACTTTTGTTTAGTTTGACTTATCACTTTTTATTCAAAAGTGTTTGTGATGTAAAAAGATTAAGGTTTGATTTGGTTTTATTTTTTGAATAGGTTTGAATTTCCATTTCAAATGGATAAATTGAACGTATTCAGATTTGAAACAAATCAAATGTCAATGTTTTTATGTACAACATAGAAAAGAGTTAAACTGAATTAAATAGAGGTCTATGTATATATGTATGTAAAATCATGTATATATGTACATATGTATATATGTTGTATGAAATTAACACCTTGTTCTTACTTCATTATCTGAATTGTTCTAACAGACCTAGGATACAAGTTTTGATAGTTATGTTGTTTTCCATTAGTGGTATCATTAATTTTGATATGTATTTAGCATTTTGATGTGGGAAACATCTCGTATGCCTTTAATGTGGGCCGAATTGAAATTTTACACCGTTAAAACGATTCTTCATTTGAACGGAGATAAGTGTTTATAGTATGTATTAAATATTATATTTATTTATATAGTGTAATTAACGTAATCAAACTTAATAATGACATAATAAATACGTTAGAATAAGGTTTAAAATTTGAAATGTCCCCATATGAATTGTGATTGTGTGTGTATAAAATGTCTTATTTATATATTAAATAATGGCAAACAGACTTGAGATTAGTCGTCATTTGTGGTAGAAGCTTGCTCGGAACCGCCTGGAAAATCCGGTAACCAAAAGTGAGTTTGGCTAATGTGAGAGCTCTGGGTGCCACGGAACATTTAATTTTGTACACTACGACACGAGGTTAAGCCCGCTTGTAGTAGAAGCCTCTCCGGAACCACTCGGAATATCCAACATCTATAAGTATACGGTTAAATGTGAGAGGTCTAGTGTATATATATATATATATATACCTATTTTGTGTGCAAATAGGTAGGCTTACTACGCCTTGAGAAGGTCTTCAGTGGCTGCCTTTCTTCTTATCTAGTTTGGGTCTTTAGTGGTTTGGACTAGGACCATTCCAAAGGTTTATTCCTTGGATTAGGACCAAAGTCATGGGACCCTCCCTTATTAGATTTGAAATTGGTCTATGGGTCCTCTTTCTATAAAAGTGGTTTAGTCATGGCGATAATAAAGCAGGTTAATTTATTGAAATGTCCACTTCCTCTAGGAGCATTGTGAGGGCCAACCTAGGGACATATTTGGTGTACGTGGAATGTAGCATGCTATTTAACTAACCAACTGTCTAAGGGAAGTCTTAAGCAGCATATGTGTTCTACCGTAATATCAATTAAGTAGTAACACAAGGCCTCCACTGAAGGGGTCTTAAATGGTTATATGTGGGCCTACCCTAAACCGGTATTAAGCGGTGAGGTACTACTTCTCATATTACTTGTGAGAATATATATTTAAGAACGTTGACGTAATAAGATGGTGTCTTAAGTGGCTAGGGCCCTTAGGGTCATAAGAGATCATGAGAATCCACCCTCAATAAACGTGCTAGAATGGGCTTTAAATGATCGAGAATGTTCATCTCGTTGGGTCTTCTCCCTAAATGCATCAAGAGGTCCTAAGTGACTGATTCAGATATCCACCTCATCAATTAAAATATTTCTTTGTGTGTGTGTACATATGTGTTTCTAGACATATCTTGACATATATAACCTACCAAATCTAGGGTATAGTCTTTTAACAAATATATTTTTCAGTCACACAAGACTTCATGTTCTGACCCCTCTCCTTAACATATCCAACATGTCAATAAGTAAGGTAGCGATTCAATGGACGAAACAACCATAGAGCCTGAAGGAGGCGATGAGACTATTATGTTATTATTGCTATTTTGCTTATGGAAACTCTAGATTATGAACAATGATGATATATTGTTATGAATAATTGTATTTGACGATCTGTATCTGAATCTGTGCTTTTTAAATAACTGGTGCAAGTTATGTTGATATTATACTTTTTCGTTCTGCTATGTGAAATTCCATAATATTATATTATCTATTATTCTATGCAAATGTAATTCCTTATAGGAACCAATGATCCATTTAAAGTGGCTCTAAGTTTCGATGGGCCTTTTCTAGGTTGAAATTTAGGCCTACTCCGGGCGGGTTGTTACTTTTGGTATCAAAGCCTTGGTTACCCGATTATAGGGAAACTATACGTATGAGGTGTATTTGTATTTTGAAAAAGGTTTTCAAACCATATATATATATACTATATATTTACCCCAATTAAGCATACGCAACTATACTTGGTAACTTTTTGTTTTCTTTCCCTTTCAGCTTAAATACCATCTCAGGAGTATCCACTGAAGGATTCTTCTTTTTCTTTTTAGACAATAGAATGGATGATAATCCTTCCAAAAAGGGAAACCAAGCAAGACCTCGGTATTTTCCAGAATGGTTCCAATAGTATATCAGTACTATAGGGCAAGTCCCTTTTGCTAATCCCTTCACGGCAGTGCCTGCAGTTCTGACCGCTGAGGTAGCCTTTGATTTTCCTCGATTCTGTAAGAGTTTCGTGAGCCTTGGTGGAAAACCATTCTTAGGAACAATAGGGTTTACTGGTGCTTAAGCTTGGATAATGGACAGCGAAAGGAACTTTGAGAACACGGGATGTTCATACAAAGTTAAGAGGAGAGTTGCGGCTAAGCATTTAAAAGGAGAAGCCCTTGAGTGGTGGAACCTAGTATCTTGAGAGAATGTAGGCCAAATATTTACGTGGCATGAATTCAAGACCCGCTTTGAAGCAAAATTCCTACCAAAGGTCGAGATGACGATCCAATCAGAGAAGTTTATCCATCTAAAACAAGGAAATTTGAGTCTACAAGAGTATATGGCTAAATTCACCAAGTTATGTAAGTTTGGTAGGGGTATGGTGGATAACCCAATGTGCAAGGCTTTAAGGCTTGTCAAGTGGTTGAACTCCCCATTGAAAGATACTTTGTTGTCCCAAGTAACATTCAGAGCAACCTTTGAAACACTAGTGGAGACATCCATTTTGTGTATAGCTGAATGATCTAAGGAGAATAAGAATGGTGAAAAGGAAGAAGGAAATTTTGGTCCTAATAAGAATAAGAAGAAAGAGTGGTGGAAGAATAAGAAGAAGGGGGTAAGTTTAAGAAAGAAGACAAGACTTGTACGAGGTGTAATCGTAATGGCCATGAGGCCATGGACTGCAGAACTACCTTAGCAAAGAAGGAGTTTAAAGGAAAGTGCTACAATTGCCATGAAGAAGGACACTTGTCTAGAGATTTCCCAAAGCCTAAAGTTATTCAGAGCGGTCAGAATTATGCATTGAAGGCAGTGCCGATACGGAGCCGACCTCCAAAAGATCAAGGTCAACCTGCACTTGAAAGTATAACTTCTATTTTAGGAATTTCCGTTTATACCTTGTTTGACTTTGGAGCGACCCATTCTTTAAGTTTAATAGGCTAGTTGATTTGTTGAACCTTTCCTTATCTACTACTAGTAATCCGATAGAGGTAGCCAACACTATCGGAGGAGGTAAGTATCTGGAGTTGATCTGTAAAGACCTAGTATTGGATATCGGCGATGTCGAGTTCCTATACGAAGCATATGCATTGGATTTTATGGGGTATGACCTTATCCTTAGTATGGATTAGTTACATTTTATGGGTTTGTATTAGATTGGGACAAGAGAATCGTTCATCTTAGGAGCCGAGGAGGACGTAGTCCGAAAATTCTTTGTGATATTAGAAACAAGGATGAAGCCCTATTATATATCTCATCTCTTAGTTATGAAGGACCATCTTCGGTCCCTATAGTACATGAGTTCTTGTACGTCTTTGAGGAAGTCACGGGACTTCTACCCCATAGAGAAATCTCTTTTAGTATTGACCTAGAGAAGGATGCTAGACCTGTAGGATTACCCTTAAGGCATATGGCGCCAAAAGAAAGGAGAGAGTTGAATAAACATATTTCAGAATTGCTACAAAAAGGATTCAATCAACGAAGTATGTCTGAATGGGGTGCATCTGTTGTGTTTGCCATCAAAGCGGATGGATCTCTGAGACTTTGCATGGATTACCGAGAGCTTAATAAGCTAACAAGAAGAATAGGTACCCTTTACCCAGAATTGATGATCTATTTGACCACTTAGGAGGATCCCAAGTTTTTTCCTAATTAGACCTTCCGACTAGATTTCACCAATTGAGGATCTTGGAGGACAGTAAGGTTAAAACTACGTTTAGGATGTCGGATGGATTATTCCAATGGGAAGTTATGCCCTTCGGACTGACGAATGTGCCTGCATTCTTTGTTGATCTCATGAGTAGAGTGTTTAAGGGCATTCTAAACAAGATTGTGGTTGTTTTCGTAGATGTTATCCTTATATTTTCAAAGGACCATAAAGAGCATGAAAGTCACTTAAGATAATTCCTAGGGATATTAAGAGAAAACCACTTGAAAGAAAAATTTTCGTAGTGTCATTTTTGGAGAGAAGAAGTTAGATTTTTTGGACATATCATGTCAAGCAAAGGCCTGGCCTAGACCCCGCATAGATCGAGGCAATTAAGGAATGGAAAGTACCTTGAAACGCTACAAAGGTGAGAAGTTTCCTTGGATTGGCAGGGTATTACCAAAAGTTTACTAAAGACTTTGAAAAGATTGCTACAACTTTAACTCAACTAACGAAGAAGAATTTGATATTTTCTTGGAGTAGTAAATGCGACATGGCTTTTAAGAATTTAAAGGAATCATTGACTACTGCGCCAGTTCTTATTATACCCGACGGTTCACGTGTAACGACCCGTATTCTACGCATCATAAGATCGTAGAATATTTATTTCTTTCACATACGAAGTCGTATGGTCATGTAACTTTGGGAGACGACTATTGGGGTCATTTCCCATGTTCATGATTTTTCCCGATTTTTAAATGACCATTTTACCACTAGTTGGCACTGTTTTGGCCATAACTTTTGACTGGAAAGGAATTTTGACCTGAAACCACTTCCATTGGCTCCGGATGATGGTTTCTCTTTCCGTAGAGTGGTCACATTAGCCAAACGGACTCACCGATTGGGAGGTATGGCTGAAACAAGTTTCAGATGGTGAAAAACAGCTTAATTGGGCTTAACTGGGTGATTGGCAGCTAGGCCCAGAGGGGGAATTTCGGGTTTAGAGGTATAGGAGGACTGATTAGGGTTAGGAAATCACTTTCATTTCAGTTTTGAGCCGCCACAAACCTTCTTGAGACCTTAGTAATGGCTTCCATCCTCTAAAACCACTCCAAAACACATTGTTAGTGAAGATTAAGCCTAAACTACATCAAAACAAGGCCAAATAGCAACAGAGCAAGGTTGGAGCTGCTGCTATACATAGGAATTCGACCCAAACAGAGAGTATTTCAGATTTGGTGTTTTATTTTGTGGCAAAGGTGAGTGATTTGCATAGTTTTTGCACTAATTACGGTAATTAAGGGTAATTAGTGAAGATTAGCGAATTTATACACTAATAAATTCTGGAAAAATGTTTAGAAATTTGAAAATAATATTTTATGCCTCTGTTAGAAAATTTGGACGATTTGATTAAGTTTTACTAAGTATGTGCTTAAACATGATTAAGTGGGATTAAGGGAAAATGTGAGGTTTTAGCCACTTTTGATCCAATTTGATTCATTTGAATTGTTGTTTTGCTGTTTGTGGTTGCTATTACATGTTGCTATGGCTCTATGGTGTGTTTTATGATTGATTAGAAGTGTTAGATTTGTCGAAAACGTCGTCGAATGGCGTAAACAAGTTGCTGGAAAAGTTGCAGAAAGATGTGCAGGGTTTCGGATCGGATCGGATATGGGCTCGGATCGGATAGGAGACCTGGGCAAGGAACCCGACCTGAACTGGAACCTGGCACAAAAGAAATTTGGCAAGAAGGAAGGCCACTGCTTAAAAATCGGAGTAGGAGAGAGCAGATCGGATCGGAACTATGGAGCAGGATCGGATCGGAGTAGGAGAGAGCGGATCGGATCAGAAGAATAATGGAGGCCAGATCGGATCGACTTAAGAATAGAAGGCTACGACTGGAGTAAGGCAAAGGGATCAGATCGGATCGGAGTAGATGGAAAACGAGGGAGCTGATCGGAGAAGGAGCATGAACTAGAAAGAAGACAGCAACCCGACCCAACCCGGAGGAGGACACCGACCCGACCCGAAGTGCAAGGAAGGAGGACCGAACCGAACCGACGGGAGTAACGACTACCGAACCGAACCAAATCCTAGGGCTGCTACTGCACGACAACTCTTCTGAAGACCCACTCCAATTCGACCAAACCCGAGATGCAAAGGAAGTCCAAATGAGAAGCTAGAGCTCAAGATCCAGATGGGAATCAACGAGTTCGCTTCATGATTGGGCTTTGCTGCGGGACGCGTGTTAAGGGGTTATCGATGTCTATAGCTTTGGACCACTATGGTAGGAGGTACGAAGGCGGATTTAGGGCCATTATGGCATTTGTAGGACCAAGGGCTACGACCAATGTGGTGGATCATTGAAATGTTTGGTCATGACTCCATGTGTTTAGCTTGGTCACAACAGGGTTTCTACAAGTCGGGATCCGTCGTTACCTCAATTTGTCTAGTGTTCCAAAGTGGTAGATATCGTATGCTTTACGCACTGAGTGAGAGATGTGAGGATGGTTGCTATGGTTGATTTGTTTGCTATCATTGTGACATGCACACCCCACCCCCGTATTCTTTACACTATTTATTATGGCACCTTATTGTACGGTATGTGGTACTAACTCTTTGGTTGCAGGTCCGGGTTCAGGTATGGTTTAGTATACCTGTTATTATTCTGTTTAGATGCTTATCGCTCATACCAAGCTTTATGTCTGACCCAGAGTTTTATGTCTCCTCTTATTACTCTGGGTGCTCACACGAGCAGACTAGAGACAGGTTAGCTGGTGATGCACGGGTAGATGATCCGGAGACGAGCAGGAAGCTTCCACGTAATATATATATAATATTCTCCCTGTGTTGTTGAAGATCACTGCTTGGGCATTGGTGGTGCATCTTCTACTTTAGCTTTCTTTTGTTTAGAGACAGTAAATTTGGAAAATTGTAATAAGCTGTATTTGGATTTCCGCTACTCTGGTGATTGATGTTGATTTTAGTTATCAGCTTATGCACCGTCTCACCTGTTTTATGTCAAGTATGTTATTATTATATTTTATTCCATGCGCTGTGAGACATTCTACAGGTTCCTTGATTAGTTCATTCCCTTCTTTCCTTTCTTTGGCGACCGTTCCGTGCTAGTCGGGCATGTGTACAGCGCACTTCCGGAGGAAATGCAGGCTGGTGCGGGGCGGGCCGTCACACTTGGTATCAGAGCTCTAGGTTGCGTAGTTAACCTAGGGAAGTTATCAGGGAGAGATAATATACGTATACGAGAGAGCGTATTTGTGATTACTTTGGTTTTTAAAAGCTATATATATATACTATTACTAGTATAAGGATGAAGTCGTACTGCACTAGCACCACTATGGAGTCGTTAATCGTTTCCTTTTTCAGATTGACGATGAGCCGATATACTAGAGGTGCTGGTAGGGGAGCCAATAATGGGAATGCTGCTGACATGAGGACGATGTTTACTGACCTCATGAGAGAGATGCTTAGAGATGTACAGAGGGCAGCTCCCAATGGTGGAAATGGTGGTGGTACAATAGTGCAGGCGCCAAGAGTCGACTTCGCCAAGCTGAATAAGGATTATACTAGCCTTGGTGGGAAGTCGTTCCACGGAACGGAATCGGCTACGGATGTTCAGGATTGGTTGGATAGTTGCGAACGTATCTTCGAGGATTTGGGTATCGAGGATGCGATGAAGAGAAAGCTAGCGTCCCGTCAGCTGCAAGGGTGGGCAATGAATTGGTGGAATGCTATAAAGGCAGCCACTCCCGAAGATCAGATTACTTGGGAGCAGCTTTAGCGAGAAGTTCATTCCAGCTGCTCAGAAGTCAGTGCTGTTTAAGAAATTCTTGGAGCTCAAGCAGAATGGCAGAGCTGTCTCGGAGTACATTGCTGAATTTGACACTTTGTCAAAATATGGGTTATCTCTTATTGATACTGCCGAGAAAAAGAATGAGAAATTCATAACTGGTTTGGATCAGTACTTGGGGGAAAGACTTATTAACCACATCGATGAGACGTTTGAATCGATTGTGGGGAAAGCATTAAGATCAGAAAGTCTCTACCCTAAGCCGAAGACTGAGGTTGCATCCGCAGATGAGCCAAAGCCACAAGCAAGTGGTGGAGGCAAGGGTGGTTCCCAGAATAAGAGAAAGCAGAATCAGGCTAAGGATGGCCAGAAGAAAAAGAATAAGCAAGATGTTGAGTGCTTCAGCTGTGGTAAGAAGGGCCATTATGCTAGTAATTGTCGGGCCAAGCCAGCGGATAGGAAGTGCTTCAACTGTGGCCAAATGGGACATCACAAGGACAAGTGTCCGCAACCCCCTAAAGAAAAGCAAATAGTGAAAGCCTACGCCCTTAATGCTATTCCTTCTTCGTCGAATGCCCCAACAGCGGCGGAGAAGGGAAAGAATGTCGTCATTCAAGGTATGCTTTCTGTTTATGATGTTCCTGTTAGAGTTTTATTTGATACCGGAGCTTCCAGTTCTTTCATATCTAGTGACCTGGTAGATAGGTTGGGATTGGAGCCCGAGATTGTCGATAGACCTTTAGTAGTGACGAACCCGATTGGTGGTTCGACTAGCCTTAGCATGATTTGTCGTAATGTGGTCTTATCGAGTCATGGATGCATGTTTGTTTGTGATTGCTTTGTTTTGGGCTTTACTGGGTTTGGCATTATTTTGGGAGTAGATTGGCTCCAAAGATACGGGGTGGTGGTAGACTGTGAGGGCTTTTTAGTGACAGCTAGAGCGGATGATGGGCGGAGGATAGTGTTTGGTGGTCTACCCAGTAAGGGGGTATTGGCTAGTTTTCTAAACTCCCTCGACATTCCGCATAGTGAGTTGTCAGGTTTGCCCGTGGTTGGCCAGTATCCGGATGTTTTCGAAGAAGTGACCGGACTCCCACCACACCGAGAGATTGAGTATCGTATTGATTTGGTAAAGGATGCCAGGCCTATAGTGATGCCACTTCGTCGTATGGCACCAAGGGAGCAGCGAGAGCTCGAGGTGCAAGTCAGCGATCTTTTGAAGAAGGGATTTATCAGAAGGAGTGTTTCTGAATGGGGAGCACCAGTTGTGTTTGCTACCAAGGCGGATGGTTCCCTTCGTTTGTGTGTAGACTACCGCGAGTTGAATAAAGTGACGAGGAAGAACAAGTATCCTCTACCGCGGATAGATGATTTGTTCGATCAGTTAAGTGGCGCGAGAGTATTTTCTCAGTTGGATCTCGCGACAGGTTTTCATCAGCTTAGAGTGGAAGCTGAGAGTATAGCTAAAACGGCATTTCGAACGCCGTCTGGATTTTATGAGTGGTTGGTCATGCCATTCGGGCTGACCAATGCCCCAGAATATTTTGTGGATCTTATGAATATGGTATTCAGAGATCAGTTGAATAAGTTTGTCCTTGTGTTCGTTGATGATATTTTGGTCTATTCGAGGACAGAGGAAGAACACAAGAAACATTTAAGAGTAGTGATGGAGGTGTTGAGAAAACACCAATTGAAAGCAAAGTTTTCTAAGTGTCACTTCTGGAAGAGGGAAGTGAGGTTCTTGGGCCATGTTGTATCAGAGAATGGTATTGCCGTGGACCCGGCAAAGGTGGCTACGGTACAGGATTGGCCTACGCCCCAGAATGCAACAGATGTAAGAAGTTTCTTGGGATTAGCTGGATATTATCGTAAGTTTATCCAAGGTTTCTCCAAGATAGCAGCACCATTGACCCAGTTGACCAAGAAGAATCAAGCTTTTGTCTGGGATGAAAGGTGCGAGAATGCATTCAAGAGTCTAAAGGACAAGTTGATGAGCGCACCAGTGTTAGTCATTCCTAAGGGGGATGAAGAGATGACGGTATACACGGATGCCTGTGGTACCGGACTGGGTGCTGTATTGATGCAAGGCGGTAGGGTTGTAGCTTATGCAAGTCGGCAATTGAAACCGCACGAGAAAAGATACCCTACCCATGACTTGGAATTGGCAGCGATCGTGTTTGCGTTAAAGATGTGGAGACACTATCTCTTGGGAGAAAGATTTGAGCTATTTACAGATCATAAGTCGTTGAAGTATCTCTTCTCCCAGAAGGATCTAAATCTCCGGCAACAAAGGTGGTTAGAGTTCTTGGCCTCCTATGATTTTGACATCGCATATACACCGGGAAAGGGCAATGCGGTGGCTGATGCATTGAGTAGAAGACATGCCAGCTTAGGGGCTATGTTCCTTGAATGGAAGCAACTGGAATATATCGCAGAGTTTGATTTCAGACCAAAGTGCGAATTGGATCCAGAAATGTTAGCAAGTTTGACGATCAGACCCACTTTAATTGAGCGGATCGGCTCTAGTAAGAGGAACGGTCCTAACCTATTGGAAATCATCTCCAAGTTAAAGATGGATATCGATGAGGAGATGAACAAGTATGGGCTTGATCGAGATGGATGGCTTAGAAAGAATGGAAAGCTTGTTGTACCCAATGTCAATGGATTGAGAGATGAAGTGCTTAGAGAATGTCATCACTCAAAGTTGACTATACACCCCAGTGGTAACAAGATGTATCGAGATATGAAGCAGACTTACTACTGGGAAGGGATGAAAAGAGACGTTGGGAAGTTTATATCCAAGTGCATCAATTGCCAGCTAGTTAAAGCCGAGCAAAAGAAGCCTATTGGGTTGTTACAGCCCTTAGAAATTCCCGAATGGAAATGGGAGCAAGTCTCGATGGATTTCATTGATGATTTACCAAGGACTAGATCGGGACATGATAGCATTTGGGTAGTTGTGGATCGACTGACTAAAAGTGCAAGATTTATACTAGTCAAATCGACCAGAACGACAGCTAAGTTGGCAGAATTGTATATGAAGTGGGTAGTGAGATTTCATGGAGTACCCAAAAGCATTGTGAGTGACCGAGATCCGTTGTTCACTAGTGGGTTTTGGAAGAGCTTACAAGAGGCTCTAGGGTCAGAGTTACATCTCAGTACCGCCTATCATCCTTAGACCGACGGTCAGACGGAGAGGGTGAACCGTATTTTGGAAGATCTCTTGAGAGCATGTATATTGGACTTTGGTGGATCATGGGATGACCATTTGCATCTAGTAGAGTTTGCATATAATAATAGCTACCAATCCAGTATCGGTATGGCTCCATATGAAGATTTGTACGGAAGACCGTGCAACTCACCATCATGTTGGATAGAGACTGGCGAGAAGTTTATGCTTGGACCAGATGTGGTGAGGGAAACTTCAGATAAGATCAAGATCATTCAACAACGAATGAAGGCTGCCCAAGATAGGCAGAAGAGTTATGCTGATAAGAGGAGAAGAGACCTAAAATTCTCCGTTGGTGACTTGGTGTTTGTCAAGATTTCTCCGTTGAAGAGCGTAATACGATTTGGCAGGAGAGGCAAGTTGGCACCAAGATTTGTTGGCCCATTCCCTGTTCTTGAACTAGTCGGGAATTTGGCATACATAATTGACTTACCGGAGAAGATGGCGGGAGTTCACGACGTATTTCATGTTTCACAACTAAGGAAGTTCGTTCACGACTCAGATATGACTATTTCACCTGATCAGTTAGAGGACTTCGAAGTAGAACCCGAGGCGGTTGGGAACCGCAAGCCGGCCCGTATTGTCGAGCACGACATGAAGCAACTTCGAAGAAAGGCGGTGAAGCTAGTCAAGGTTCAGTGTTGCGAGGACGAGAATGATTGTACTTGGGAGACAGAGGAGAACATTAAGAAGACTTATCCATAACTCTTTGCCTGGTAAGATTTTGACTTCGATTTAGTTTTCCGCATGCTAGGGTTGGCTTGTTTGTTTGTTTTGCATGTTTGATTGTTGTATATGGCTGTTAGGCATGCAGGATCTTTTGTATGTTTTGGGTTAAGGAATTTCGGGGACGAAATTTCTTAAGGGGGCGGGGGGGGGGGGGGGGGGGGGAGAGTGTAACGACCCGTATTCTACGCATCATAGTATCGTAGAATATTTATTTCTTTCACATACGAAGTCGTATGGTCATGTAACTTTGGGAGACGACTATTGGGGTCATTTCCCATGTTCATGATTTTTCCCGATTTTTAAATGACCATTTTACCCCTAGTTGGCACTGTTTTGGCCATAACTTTTGACTGGAAAGGAATTTTGACCTGAAACCACTTCCATTGGCTCCGGATGATGGTTTCTCTTTCCGTAGAGTGGTCACATTAGCCAAACGGACTCACCGATTGGGAGGTATGGCTGAAACAAGTTTCAAATGGTGAAAAACAGCTTAATTGGGCTTAACCGGGTGATTGGCAGCCAGGCCCAGAGGGGGGATTTCGGGTTTAGAGGTATAGGAGGACTGATTAGGGTTAGGAAATCACTTTCATTTCAGTTTTGAGCCGCCACAAACCTTCTTGAGACCTTAGTAATGGCTTCCATCCTCTAAAACCACTCCAAAACACATTGTTAGTGAAGATTAAGCCTAAACTACATCAAAACAAGGCCAAATAGCAACAGAGCAAGGTTGGAGCTGCTGCTATACATAGGAATTCGACCCAAACAGAGATTATTTCAGATTTGGTGTTTTATTTTGTGGCAAAGGTGAGTGATTTGCATAGTTTTTGCACTAAGTACGGTAATTAAGGGTAATTAGTGAAGATTAGCGAATTTATACACTAATAAATTCTGGAAAAATGTTTAGAAATTCGAAAATAATATTTTATGCCTCTGTTAGAAAATTTGGACGATTTGATTAAGTTTTACTAAGTATGTGCTTAAACATGATTAAGTGGGATTAAGGGAAAATGTGAGGTTTTAGCCACTTTTGATCCAATTTGATTCATTTGAATTGTTGTTTTGCTGTTTGTGGTTGCTATTACATGTTGCTATGGCTCTATGGTGTGTTTTATGATTGATTAGAAGTTTTAGATTTGTCGAAAACGTCGTCGAATGGCGTAAACAAGTTGCTGGAAAAGTTGCAGAAAGATGTGCAGGGTTTCGGATCGGATCGGATATGGGCTCGGATCGGATAGGAGACCTGGGCAAGGAACCCGACCCGAACTGGAACCTGGCACAAAAGAAATTTGGCAAGAAGGAAGGCCAATGCTTAAAAATCGGAGTAGGAGAGAGCGGATCGGATCGGAACTATGGAGCAGGATCGGATCGGAGTAGGAGAGAGCGGATCGGATCGGAAGAATAATGGAGGCCAGATCGGATCGACTTAAGAATAGAAGGCTACGACTGGAGTAAGGCGAAGGGATCGGATCAGATCGGAGTAGATGGAAAACGAGGGAGCTGATCGGAGAAGGAGCATGAACTGGAAAGAAGACAGCAACCCGACCCGACCCAGAGGAGGACACCGACCCGACCCGAAGTGCAAGGAAGGAGGACCGAATCGAACCGACGGGAGTAACGACCACCGAACCGAACCGAATCCTAGGGCTGCTACTGCACGACAACTCTTCTGAAGACCCACTCCAATTTGACCAAACCCGAGATGCAAAGGAA
This sequence comes from Allium sativum, assembly GCA_030737875.1. Classification (NCBI taxonomy): domain Eukaryota; kingdom Viridiplantae; phylum Streptophyta; class Magnoliopsida; order Asparagales; family Amaryllidaceae; genus Allium; species Allium sativum. Next base: position 157,554,704 of record CM060925.1, on the reverse strand, counting down.
GTCCAAATGAGAAGCTAGAGCTCAAGATCCAGATGGGAATCAACGAGTTCGCATCATTATTGGGCTTTGCTGCGGGACGCGTGTTAAGGGTTTATCGATGTCTATAGCTTTGGACCACTATGGTAGGAGGTACGAAGGCGGATTCAGGGCCATTATGGAATTGGTAGGACCAAGGGATATGACCAATGTGGTGGATCATTGAAATGTTTGGTCATGACTCCATGTGTTTAGCTTGGTCACAGCAGGGTTTCTACAAGTCGGGATCCGTCGTTACCTCAATTTGTCTAGTGTTCCAAAGTGGTAGATATCGTATGCTTTACGCACTGAGTGAGAGATGTGAGGATGGTTGCTATGGTTGATTTGTTTGCTATCATTGTGACATGCACACCCCACCCCCGTATTCTTTACACTATTTATTATGGCACCTTAGAGTATTGTACGGTATGTGGTACTAACTCTTTGGTTGCAGGTCCAGGTTCAGGTATGGTTTAGTATACCTGTTATTATTCTGTTTAGATGCTTATCGCTCATACCAGGCTTTATGTTTGACCCAGAGTTTTATGTCTCCTCTTATTACTCTGGGTGCTCACACGAGCAGACTAGAGACAGGTTAGCTGGTGATGCACGGGTAGATGATCCGGAGACGAGCAGGAGGTTTCCACGTAATATATATATAATATTCTCCCTGTGTTGTTGAAGATCACTGCTTGGGCATTGGTGGTGCATCTTCTACTTTAGCTTTCTTTTGTTTAGAGACAGTAAATTTGGAAAATTGTAATAAGCTGTATTTGGATTTCCGCTACTCTGATGATTGATGTTGATTTTAGTTATCAGCTTATGCACTGTCTCACCTGTTTTATGTCAAGTATGTTATTATTATATTTTATTCCATGCGCTGTGAGACATTCTACAGGTTCCTTGATTAGTTCATTCCCTTCTTTCCTTTCTTTGGCGACAGTTCCGTGCGAGTCGGGCATGTGTACAGCGCACTTCCGGAGGAAATGCAGGCTGGTGCGGGGCGGGCCGTCACATCACGCGTGTTCACGTTTTACACTGACGCATGCAGAACTGGTTTAGGAACGGTTCTTATGAAAGAAAGAAGGGTAGTGGCTTATGCCAGTAGACAGCTTAAGCGCCCCGAGAAGAGGTATCCAGTTCATGACCTAGAGTTAGCCGAAGTAGTGTTCGCCTTAAAAATGTGGAGGAAATATCTTTTAGGGGAGAAGTTCGAGCTTTTTACTAACATTAAATCCCTAAAGTATTTATTCTCTCAACGTGACCTGAACTTAATATAGGAGTGATGCATAGAATACATTTCCTCTTTTGATTTAATGATCCAATATACCCCAGGAAAAGGGAACATCGTAGCAGCTGTGCTGAATAGAAGGCATGCATCTTTGAATGCAATTTTGGAATGGAAACAGTTGGAGTTTCTCTCTCACTTTAACTTGCAAACCCCGCAAGCAGCTTATAGTAGTTTTCTTGGAGTTATGCATGTTAGACCCGCTCTAAGAAAAAGGATTTGAAATATGCAAGACCATGACGAAGAAATAAGAAACTTGAAAGAGAAAGTGGGGGAAGAAGGAGACCTTTCACCATTCGGCCAGATATTCATTAGGCGACGATGGAAGTTTGCTTAGGGATGGACGACTTTGCGTCCCTAAAGACGAAGAGTTAAGAAATGAAAATTTAGAGGAGTGCCAGAGGTCGAGGATGACCATATACCTCGGTGGAAATAAAATGTATAAGAATATGAAGAGAAATCTCCATTGGGAAGGGATGAAAAGGGAGATATCGGAGTTTGTGGCCAAGTGCTTAACATGCTAAAAAGTAAAAGAAGAATAAGGGAGGCCTAATGGATTATTGTTACCTTTAGAAGTTCCCATGTGGAAGTGGGAACATATTTCCATGGATTTTGTGGACGTGCTTCCTAGAATTCAGAAGGGAAATGAGGCTATTTGGGTTATAGTAGACTGTTGGACCAAGAGTGCTCACTTTATACTGATAAAAAAGAATAGGCTGCAGCTTCGTTATCCCAGTTGTATGTTAAAGAGATAGTCAGATTGCATGGTATTCCATTTAGTATAGTGAGCGATCGAGAACCATTATTCACAAGTGAATTTTGGAGAAGTTTGCATGGGTGTACAACATGGATGTTTAGAGCGAGTTGTGCTTTTGCCCCATCAGACAGATTTCGGGACGAAATCTACTTTAGGGAGGGAGAATGTAACACCCCGTAAAAATGTACCTAAACAAATTAATAATATTAAGTACTGAAAAGCAGCAATAAAATAATAATACGCTAATGGGATGAAAAACGGAATTTTACAGCATTAGAATTTGGCCATGAAAATATCATAGTTGTATTCATGGAAAAATTCTGATCAATTTTCATATATAATATGTCACAATCCGAGCCCATATGAAAGAATTATATTTAAAAGATGTTGTATGTTAATATATATGCAATAGCACTAAAATTTGAAGTGTAAAATAAATATATGGAATAAAATATAACTAATTAATGGTTTATTAGAATATTTCAAGCAATTTGAAATTTTGTATATATAAGTATATACAACATGGGTCAAGAATAACGTTTATAAGGCAAGATATAAATGAAATGAATAATGTTATGTAAAATTATCTCTTTACCCTTAAACACAGGCCACTGACCATTATTGCGACTCGGAGGTCGACCGCCCCCTAGGAGGGGTGTGATCGCCCTTCTAGGGGAGAGGTCGACCACCTGGTGCGCTAGAGCCCAATGAGGGCTGGTTTAGGAGGTATTTTAGCCTGGTTTTCATAAAATGGGTACCCTAGATTAAACCTATATTAATCTAATGGTTTCTATCCACCTACATACCTATAAATACCACCTAACTCATCTCACAAATCTCTAAACCCTCATTCTCTGTGCCTCCATTCTCCTGCTAACATTCCAAGAATTTAAGTTTTCTTCTATCCATTACCTATTTTTATTTCTAATCTAATCCTATTTAGTTTATATTCTGGAATTCTCTATAATTTATATATGAGTTTCAAATTTACATGATTATCTTATATGGATCTGCAGTAGAATCGAAGAACGACGAATTAACTAATAAAAATATATGATTAAAATAATAATTTTAACTAATAAAAATATACGATAAAAATAATAATTTTAACTAATAAAAATATATGATAAAAATAATAATTTTAACTAATAAAAATATATGATAAAAATAATAATTTTAACTAATAAATATATACCATAAAAATAATATTTTAGCTAATAAAAATATATTTCAACTTATGGTTATTTTAAACACTTCCTTTTATACAATTAAAATGATATTTTTATTATTCAAATATTTTATTCATCGCATGAATATTTTATTTTCCATTTCACAATACAATCACAATCAATTTCCACCACATAATACAATCAAACAAGTCGTCCATGGTCTGTGGACGATGGTGTCAGGAGCTACTAAGCCCCGTCTGCAACCTAGTATATATTTTACTATAAACTAAATAGAGTGAGAAGCAGTTCTCACATTCGTTTCCACTCCGCCAGTTTTATTTCTGAATTTCTAAATAGTTTGAATTTGCTCGAAAGCCTAACATGCTCCAAATTGGACCCGGTTAGTCTTGTTGTGGAGCTCTCGTCCCCACGATCGCAACGGATCCAGTTTCGCGTGATCTGGACCTCGTATGAAGTAGATAGGAATTTTTAAACATTAATTACATTAAAAATTTACTTAAGAATGATTAAATAATTAACCCACTAATCTCTCCTTCTTCTTCAATAAACCGTCGGCCACGAACTAGAGAAAACAGGCAGCTTTCCCTTCCTGACGCACATCAACCGAGGCACCCAGAAGATCATCAGAAGTCGCCACATCGTAGGGCTTACTCTCCTCTACCGATGCCAGAAGCAGGGGGCAACTCGGCGGTCTAGCATTGCCAGAATCGGCGTTGGGACTGACGCCCTTTGAGGCATGATTTTAGATAAATCTCTAAACAAAATCGATAATATTAGTATGGAATGAAAGCTCTTGAGATGAGCATCAATTTTCACTTAAAGGTTGGGTGGAATTTCATAACGGATTGGGAAATTTTCGGGTTTGAATTCGGAGGTTCTTGGCCTTCGAATAGGATTGACGGCGGACAAAAGGAAAATTAGGGTTTTGGGAAAAATTTCGTTATTTATATAATAATTTTGTTATTATTTAATTCTAGTTTAATCAATTTTCTTCCAAACTCCAAATCAAACCCAACGACTGTCGTCCCTAGCTAAATACCCCCATTACGAACACAATAGGATATGTTTCGTAAGGCAATTCAACTGTTTCGATCAGTTTTCATTAAATTTAAAATACAAATCAATATATTTTAAATTCAAACGCACATTCTAATTTACCGGGGCCACATACCGACTCCAAAAATTCCAGAAAAATAAATCTAGCTTTGTTTTGACGATACGGTCCTAACAAAACTAATTTCGTCGAATTTGGAGACCGTTTGAAAAACGGTCATTTTCTAGTCGATTAAATTCAAACAGAATAGACCAAACACGTTTAATCCGCCACGCTCACATAATGATTCCAAAAATTATGAAAATTGGAATCCCGCAATAATTTGACATTCCGGATCCAAAAAAGTGGTATCGTCAAAAACGGAGATCATTTGCAAAATCGCTATTTTTAAGGGCTATAAGTTATATAAATTCCATAGCGACTATTCTGAATTTTCAACTGGAGATAGCTTTTTATTCCCGCTATGAAATCTGGATTTTTGACATTGGTTGGAAAGATATTTTCAAACATATTCAAATATTTCTGGTTTTACCAAAATCCGGTTTATTTTGAATCATGTACATTCATTTGAAATTTAAAATCAGATTTTCAAACTACCGCGCCATTTCCAATTCCTTTTATAATTAAAATAAATATTTATATTCTAACTTCGATCTAAATAAATTTATACGTTCTAATTCTATTCAAAATAAATTTCTAGTCGTTGTTATTTAAAATAAATCATTTTAAATATTCAAAATTCATTAAAATTGCCAAAATAAAAAATTTAAATTGGTTCTGATTTTCGGGGTTGTTACAACTTAACACCCAAACAAGATAAAAAGAAAGTCAACCACTCTCAAAGCGTAGTAAGCCTACCTATTTACACACATAATTGGCATATATATACATTAGATCTCTCACATTAAACCATATACTTGTAGATGTCGATATGCCAGGCGGTTCTGGGCAGGCTTCTACTATGAGCGGGCTTAACCTCGTGTCATAAAGTACTAAATTAAATGGCCCATGGCACCTAGACATCTCATATTAGCCAAACTAACTTGTGGTTGTTGGATTTGTGGATCGGTTCTGGGCAAGCTTCTATCACAAACGACGACTAATCTCGTGTCTGTTTGTCATTACTTAATATATAAATAAGCCATTTTACACGCGCGCACACAACCACAATTTGTATGGGGACATTTCAAATTTCTAATCTTATTCTAACGTATTTATTACGTCATTATTACGTTAATAAAACTATATAAATAAATATAATATTTAATACATACTATAAACGCTTTTTTGCGTTCGAATGAAGAATCATTTTAATAGTGTAAATTGTCAAGTTAGCCCAAATTAAAGGCATACAAGCTAATTCCTACATCAAACCGCTAAATACACGATATAATTAATTATAGCAGTAATGGAAAAAATTAACAACATAACTATCAAAACTTGTAACTTAGGTTTGTTAGAACAATTCAGGTAATGAATTAAGAACAAGGCGCTAATTCATACAATATATATACATATGTGTATATATATATATATACATAACTACACATACATATATAGAGAGAGACCTCTATTTAATTTAGTTTAACCCTTTTTTATGTTGTACATAATAATGTTGACATTTGATTTGTTTCAAATTTGAATATGTTCAATTTATCTATTTGAAATGGAAATCCAAACCTATTCAAATAATAAAACCAAATCAAACCCTAATCTTTTACATCACAAACATTTTTGAATAAAAAGTGATAAATCAAACTAAAAAAGTAAATCACCAAACTATTCTTCGTACGTAACCCAAACAAATTCACAAACCCAGACATGAATCGACAACTTTGTTAAACATATATAAAAATAGGAGATTTGGGCTTTCATAATATGATGCTATCGTAAAACCAAATCTCTTTAGGCATACAAATCAATATAAGAATCTACAAAATGTAGAATTTAGCCTGAACAAGTATTATTTCCGCTCACAGAGAATTTGGAGAAGAGATAATATTGATTTGAAATGCAGAATTAATTATTATTTTTATCAGTTAAAATATTATTTCTATCATGTTAATGATGTGTTAAAAATGACCATGTGTTAAAATAAATGTTCGTTCATTAAAAATGTTATTTTTTAACATATAGGTGAACTGTATAAAATAGTCGTGTGTTGAAATAAATATTCATAAACAAATCGGATGATTTGTTTATGTACACTCATTTATCTGATATTGATTGGGACGATATATTTTACACATCGCCCAACTGCACAAATAATATTCAATATTTGTTGGTTGAAACCCCACACGGGTATTCGGATGATATTTGACGTACACGAATCCCAATTGTTTAGTTGTATGTCAAACGATTGGTTGACAGGCTATTGTAAGCGTTAATTCTTTATATTTAACGCTTATGCAGTTGTGTAATGCACTATGGATGATTGTTGACTGTGTTTGATTATTGTTGTGTACATGTGTATATGAAATCCATATAAATAAAATTATATGGTAATTGACTATGTTTGATTCCAATCTAGAAAGAACGAATATTTTAAATTAAAGAATAATTTAAAATGACGAGTAAGTCCGATTTGGGATGGACACGAAAATATTTAAATATATAAAGCCGTATTGATTAAATTAACGCCATTTTGACGTGAACGATATTTATATCGATTTTATTCATTTTTATAATGAATATAAAAACGGAAGTGATTTCAAAATCTAATGTTTTGAAAATATTATCATTTATATATTAATGATATGGAATACTCAATTTTGATTTGAAATTGAATATGAAGTTGAAATCGTTTTTGAAACGAATTTAAAACGATTTATAAAATACGTTTTTAATGAAAATCGACAATATATATATATATATAATATATATTATATATATTAAATGGCCTGAATAGAACGCGCCGCGCCGCGGCAGTTCGCGAACTTCGACCATTGACTTCGAATTGATATTACGGTAGATCCGACCGTCGGATTCTCCTAAAACCGGGACCGTTGGGTTTGTGTCGAAATGATCTTTTCAAGAATATACGGGATTTGAAATCTAACGGTTGGATTTGGAATTATGTCCAAATCAAATTTGGAAAGGTCGCTGTAAGTGCAGTTCGATGACCGTTCTTGAAAATTGACTGTACGGGCCTTGATAAAATTATTAAAAATATCAATAATTTGTGTAAAATCATAATAAATGATTTGGAAAGAATTGGGATGAAAAAATTCCATATTTGAAAAGATAAAAATATATTTTTATCGAAATGAACTCGTTATGAACTAGAATTATAAATCCAATATTTTTAAATAAATAAATTGGATTTGAAATGGTTTTAAAAATAACCAGAATTTCCAACATATGAATTGGAATGGATTTGAATCGAAATTATCATCGGAATATTTCGATATTGGATTCCGTGATTATATGGATATTATGGAGGAATTTGGAAGATATATATATATAGTTATTCCCAATACGATATTTGTTGATTTCAGAATTTGATATTGAATATAAGCCGATATAATTTCTATTCGGAGCCTTGTATTTAATATTGAATTGGATTTGGGTTTGTCGTGAATGATGTCTTCATTAACACTGTTCTTAAACCCAGTTGAGAAAAGAATAAATCTTTAACTAAGATTTAGTGAAGTTTTTTTCCAATTAATTAATATTTAATTGGAATTGAATAAAAGAATTCGATTTTGCGTTTATCGTGAATGCTGTCTTCATTAACACGGTTCTTAAACCCAGTTAAGAAAAGAATAAATCTTTTAATTAAGATTATTAGAGTTTCCAGTTAATTAACATTTAATTGGAAAAAAATGGGATGTGAATTGTGTTTAATGTGAACTGTGTTTTTAACGACATTCGTTCTTTAACCCGATTTACAGTGAAATGTGATTTGGAATTTATAAATCTTTTTATTAAGATTTAATGGAAATTTTCCAAAGTAAAGTTTTCCAATTTAGTATTTTAAATTGGAATTGAATGAAATTAGATTAGATAATAATCGAAATGAGCTTCTATGGAGGAAGACTGTTAATATATATGGAATTTAAAAGGCTTTGTCATTATTCCATTTATATTATTAGTCTAATACGGAAATTGATATCGGTTATATATATTGATCTGTTCTCCATGAAGATTCCATGATTAATGGAATGTGATTTTGGGTTTATCGTGAACTGTGTTTTAAATGACATTAGTTTTTTAACCCAGTAAAAGACAGGATTACATATCTAACATTTTATTTCGAACTGTATGGTTGATCTCTGCTAAATATATATCTGTTTGGTGGCGGAGAATTTATTCTCTTGCTTAGCACCCTACTCTAAGACGTATGAGCTTAGAGGTTATATATTGGCAGAAATCAATAGTACGGTGTAGATTGTCGATGCGACATGTTGTGTTTCCAAAGTAAATAATCATTAATATTGATTTTTGGGAAGATTAAAACTGAATTAGAGTTTTAATGAATCTTTAATTAGATTGAGATGTGAATGAGATAATTAAATTTATCGAATTCATGAAATGATTGAGAATGGAGTATCACCAGTTTTGCTCCAAGCGATTGTTAAATCTTTAATTAGATTTGAACGTTAAATGGTAAATAATTTTATAGATAACACCGTGGTGTTAGATATGGGGTATCACCAGTTTTGTTCCATGGGATGAATAGGTTGGGATTGGGAAATATAATAAATGATTATTTCGGTAAGGTTCGCTAATCCCGACTGGTTGATAAACCTTAATTTGGTTTAGAATTGATATCCAAAGGAAGATTGAAGATTAAATTGAAAAGAATTTATCTTTGATAAAATTAATGGGAACCTTTCCCAATGAATATGAATATTTAAATAAAAGAATATTCAGAATTGGAATGAGGCGTATGTTGTGTTTTTGTAGCACTTGTTTATTATATACGCGAGTTATTCGGGAAGGCCGAGTTTATACCCATTCTGAATAAATGATTCAACGATATGTCGAAGATGAAGATAGTGGTTGAAGATCGGAGGTCTTCACATCGTTTGGATGATTACTGATGTCTAGATTGGGCTATACGCCCAAGACAAGGTAATAAGTGATGATCGTCCAGACGTACTTGGAGATCGACCGAATATGCGAGTACCTCTCTTCTGTATTGGACATATGGGATGAGGAATAAGGTGCCTCCGGTTTTGTTCAGACCCAGAACGAACTAGTTAATGGATGTGTGTCTGACAATGAATTTTATTCTGTGTTTATTGATTTCTATTAAATATGTATCATTTTGGCGGCGGAGAATGTAACACCCCACCTCCATTAAGGTCACTCACAAAGGGAATGCATTAACTTTAGTAGGGGTCATAAGAGTATAGAAAAGATAAAATTACAAAACAGACAAATTTAAGCAGCGGAAAACAATTAGAACTTTTATTCCATAATAGCGTAATAGGATAAACTTTCATAAGGGTTGTTTCAAACATCAACACCAAAACATCAAAACCCGTTACATCAAATATCTATCTTGTTTCTCTAAAGAAGCATAATACAAAATAACATAACATAATTCTCCAATTAAGCGGTAGCCAGCCATAGAAGTAAAGCAAAGAGTCCAAAGCAATACATCACAATCTTTGAGCATGAAAAGAATCTGAACTAAGCGGTGGTATTCCCTCCCTGTGGACCTGGGGGGGGGGGGGAGAAACGAAAGAAAGAAGGCAAAACAAAAACAGAGTCAGACATAAAGCCTGGCAAGTCCAGTGACTTTCATCATGTAAACAGGTAAAGGTATCATGACATGAATAAACTGGATACAAGACATAACCATGATAATAAGCATCGCAAGATAACGAGATAAACATAAGATAAGACTAGAACATGAGAAGGTATCGTACTGATTCCAAATTTCTCTGCACAACCTAACTAGTGTTCAACAAATGCCATTTGTTACAAAACAAGGTAAGTGATTCCCATTTCTCACATGATAGTTTTATAGGTACATATCTCATGATGATGGTCCCACCTCATATTGATAGTTTACCTGTCCCCACCGTACCTATCTTAATTGATCGGCTCCTACTCATAACGTTCTGCATGTGCTTGTATCAACATGGCCCCTACTTGTAGATACCTGTGCTGGTCCCACCATAGGGTGTATCGTTTCCTAGGGTGGCAACTCGATATTGTTCTAGAGTGCACAGCTTTATACCTACTTGGTACTCATTGTCTAAAATTTCCCATGCCGGAATTACGTGCACGCCCGTAATCCGTCGGAACCTGCACTGCCGTAGCACTTGCCGCTATTTGGATCGCTTATAATCAGCCCAGTAATCGTGCCCCACTGTAACGAACCAAAATTTCCAATGATAATATATGCTATAAATTTCAATTTTTCTGAATATCAAATGAATTTAATAGGATAAACACAAGGGCATAAAAATACGCCCAGAAATCAATCCGGGTTGCCACTTTCAGGATATTTTTGAATGACCAAACAATCTCCGAATGGTCTAAAAAATTTGATATACATAAACTAGAATACCTGCCTTTCAAAAGAAAATGAATACGCTAAATTTCGATACCACACGAAAAAGTTATAAGGCTCCAAACTTGGACTTCGGACTTAATTTCAGCCTCAGCTGAAATCACTTCCGGGTCCAACTTTGGGACCAAGTTTGAACGAACAAACGACTTTGGACTTGACTAAAAAGTTGCAAGAATGTAGAAAGAGTCTCAGGATTTATAAAAAAAAAGAGTCGTCCCAAAGTGATCAAGGATCATGAAGTTATAACAGCCCAAAGTTGCACTTTGGCTGTGATTTCAGCAATTAGAACAAAATGAACAACAAAAATATGAATAAATATTTTTGATAAAATCTTAAGTAATATTTTGGTTACATTCATATGCATTGAAAATTTCACTACATTTATAAGTGTAAATAAAGTGTAGCTAATATATATATATATATATATATAATTGAATAAATATGGCAATATTTGTTTAACATGCATTGGTTGGTTTTAAAACAATATTAGGTGTCCTCCTTGTTGTCATAATGCATGTTATTGAGTTTTGAGAGAAGAGACAAGTGTCCACTAATTAAACAATTAAAATAATTTTAAATATATATATATATATAGTAAAAAAAAAGATGTTTTCTTTTACAGAGAAAGCTACAGCTGAAAAATCTCACGACATACTCATCTTCCTCTCACATTTGCAAGTCCCAGTAAAGAAAATTTCATGTCCCACTCCACTTAAAAATCAAAATCTCCTAATCTATCTACTTTCAACCCAAATGATTTACACAAAAGTTGTTCGGATCCTCAATTCAGATTTTTAGAAATTAGCGGATCCTGATTTCATCAACAATCCAAAGAGAAATTTTTTTTTCCAGAAAAATGTTAATTTGCAAAGGAAGCTTTGAAAAATCCTTTCTCCCAATCCGCTCCGAATTGATCGACGCCGTCAGCACCGTTGCGATCAGAAGAGAACGTAGTATTTTTAGTGCGAGTTTGAAGGGATTCAGTGTCGATGATTTTGAATGTTCAAAATTAGGTTTTGGATTTGACGGAGAAAGAAGGAGCGATAGGAGAATCGGAGAGTAGCGTTGTGATGAGGATGAAGAGAGCTTCGATGTGGTATAGTTTGGTGGAATTCGGCGACAAAAAGTGTCGATGTTTTATATGGGTTCACGACAGTTTTCTCGCTTTATCTCTCGGATCTTTTAGTGCGGATTTTTATGTAAGGGATCGGGGGCTTGATGATGGGGTGCGGCGAGACGAGAACGCGAAGTGAAACTTGTTGGTGTTCTCGGATCGAAGTTTAGTGGAGCGAATGGACGGTGCAGGTGCACGTTGGTGCATGGTTTTGGATACAGGAAAAGCAAGAGGAGAGAAGACGTGAAAGAGGAAGAAGAAGGAGAGAGGAGAAGAGCGGGCCTGTTGGATGTGGATGGGTGCATTTAAAGTGGGTCGGGCCTTATTGGATTAAGGGTATAACTCTATTTTATTTATGTATTTAAAGTTTAAATTTTGTTAAACTTTAGATAGTGATATTTAATTCGTTTTAACTCGGATTTATGCACCGTTAAATCCGTTGGAATCGTAACAGAAAATATAGTCCAATTATATATAGATTTGGAAATTTTAATTAGGAATAAAATTTTGGAAAAATTAAAATAAAAGGTCCTTATATATATATATGACAATATATATGTACCAAACGATGTTGTTATTAATTCAATTCTAAATTAAAATTAGCAGAGCAAATCATCGGAGGCTAATCGAAATGGGGTTGGAAGAAGAAAAATAGTTCGAGTAGCGGTGTCAGTGATCGTTGGCTTGTTCGTCCTAATAGTGAAGATTTATGGAGCTATTTCGGTGAGAACATTTAATTTAAATTTTTATTTAAGTTAGTAGTTATTGAATAATCATAATTAGATGATGTTAATTATAATTAGTTATTGGTTGGATGTGAATGTGCTTGTGTGAATGGATGTGCATGTAGTTAGTTAACACTGAACACTGAAGCGTTATTGACCGTAACGCTTGTGCACAACTGATTGTTTGTTCATTTATGATGATTATTTTGTCTAATCATCTGACTTATATGGTTGATTTATTTGTTTGCATGATGCACACACAATACCATGGTTGTGGAATCATACAGATAATCGATTAAATTCTCCTTCCATATAAATAAAGATTTATTTTTCAAATATTAAGATATTTTCTGTTAAGTCAAATTTAATTTGAAAGAGATTTGGAAATTTAAATAAAATATTTTATAATATTTATACCAGACCGTTCTAGGATGACAGAGAGGATGGTGTCTAGGCTTGGGTTTGGAAATCCAGTTTCCTGCTGTCCCTGGCTATCCCTAACTGGTCCAACGGACGGAACGGTTAATTCAAATATAATTTGAATTTGAATTTGAATTTGAAGTTGTAAAACTTAGAAAACCGATAGACGATTTATGAAATTTAAATTTAAATTTAATATAAAAAGGGTTTGAATTCCTATGGTTTATAACTTATTTTAATTTAAAAGAAAAAAAAATTAAAAATTAAGATTTGGAGTATGAAATGATTTTTGGATTTTAAACTTAATAATCGGTTTTTTTATTTAAGTTATTTTAAAATTTTAAATTCAATTCGAAAGGATTTAAAGGAATTATACTTAATCGATATATATAATGCACTGCGATGCGACAGTTTGTGAATATCGATTTCAATCTTCAAATGATTATAACTTGAGCGTTTGTAGTCGGTTTGACTTGAAATAAGACTCGTTGATTCTCAAATATTAACAATTTTTGAACAGAAAAGAAATTTTCAAATTTCAACGTACGATTTTCAAGTTATGTTCAAAACAAATTTGGAAAAAGTCGTTGTACGTGCAGTTCGGCGACCATAACGATAATTCAAATAAAACAAGTTTTAAAAATTTGAGAAAATTCATGATATATCTTACTTTATTCATTTAAGGTAATTAGAACTGAATTATTTGAATTTTTGAATGACTTGGAATTTACTTGATTTAAATGGCGATTTCAACGATTGTAGTAACGTTCCAAAACGTTATTATCACTTTTCAAAGATAAATGAGTTGGGATTTCTAAAGGGTGAACCATGATTTCAAATGGTTAAAAAGGGATCGTAAATATTTTGGAAGGATTTCTAAGTTATTAAATATTTTATAAATGGAATTAGTTAGAAATTCTAAAGTTAGAATTTAAAAGGGAATTGTGTTAAGTAGAATTTGTGTCGGATATTCGATATGTAATCCCAAAGTTGAACAAACACTATCAGAAGGAAATAGAGATATTTACATCAAAAATTTATGGTAGTGTTCGTCGAGTTGTGTATTTATATCGAATATAGGTCAAACTACTCTATCGAATTTATGTTTGAATATAAATTTTTTTGAATTGTCGTAAATGGAATTGTAATCCAAATGAAGATTTGGTAAATTTGAAATACATAAGGAAAGGGATAAAGATATATGCTTAAGTATAAAGGTTATGTTTGAAATAAAAGGGTTGGTAAATCGAATATTTAATGTCAAAGAAGAGTTAAGATGACAGCAGAATTTATGACCAATCCAACCTTGATTTATAAAGGAATGAACGACGATTGGAAGGAAAGTTGAATTGAAACCCTGTGTGGTCCATAACCATTGTTTTATGAATACGCTGATTACTTGGAAAGACCAGGATCGGATTTAAGTCTGAAACCATTCCAAGTAATAATACGACGCATGAAGCAAATTCAAGACTTGGAATCGACGAATGAAAACCGTGGTTCTGTCCATCGAACGGACTGATTGCCGATTGGTTTCTTTACTGATAGCTACAGTAGAGAGATGCCCTTATTCGGAGTGGCAGGAAGTCCGAACGTATGAGGAGAATTTACTGATTTTGTTCCGTTCAGACCCAGGATGGACTTGTGTGGATGGTGTGTCTGACATTGTAATTGACGGCATAACACTGATTCCGTTGATATGTATCTGGTTTGTGACGTATGAGCTCGAAGTGGTATGTATGGATGGAAATCAGTGGTCATGTGGTGAATGGACAATGTGACATACTTAAGAAAATGAAATGAGCTTGTACGATCAGGGCATTGCTTTTCTAGGCGTGCTTTGTGTATGACGTGACATCGACAAACCTCACACCCCGGATGATGAGAAACTGGCGGTTAGGTTGTGTATATATATATATGAATTGATGATGACCGCTGCAGCAGTGGGAAACCACTTATGACTTATGGAATAGGGTATGTTCGGGGGGCCGTGTCTGGTCGAAAACCGTTGATCTGCCTCGCGATTTGTATTGGTGTCCGCGTCTGGATGAAAAACCCGTGATTACATTTCGTTTGTGTTCCGATTGATCTTTCGTGCCAGGAATCATCAAGTTGGAAATCCAAATCTCCAATACGAGCCATACGATTTTGATTGTGTATATTTATATATGGCGACATAATATTATGGGGTATTATGCTATCTAGGATTTATACATTTACTTGCGAAATGTTTTCCACACCATATATATGTATTATGGCATTGAAAGAGGATTTTCACGTATGAAAGAATATTTGGTTATCATAAGATAAAACTCGCCCATCTGGTGTGTGCTTGCATTGTGTGATGTGGGACGAGCTTATGATGGCTTCATTTTCTCAAAGTCATTGCGAAGTTATATGCACGGGAATTCACATGGAGTAAACCCGTTCCGCGTTAGCGGCGTGGTCCGATGAATTTTCCAACTTTAAAATAAACCTTAAAGCAACTGTTTTATGTTCTCACACCAGTCCCATGACTGACCTGGAGTTTATTGTTCCTTCCTAAACTCTGGGTGCCCATTAATTTTCACACGGGTAGCTAGTAGTTTAGTTTGCAGATAGGTTTCATTGGAGCAAAGTTCGGTGCGCTTTCTGAGTTGAAGTTCAAGCTAGAGTTGAAGCTTCCGCTGTATCTTTTGTTCTTCCGCTGAGAGTATATTTCTTTCTTCCATTGTATATATTTATGTCGTAACCCTGATATTCATGTAACTCTGATGTAATATTGTTTCTGAGCAATGAAAAGTTTTGTTATTTTGTTCAATATATGTATGTACCCATAACAATTCGTCTTTCTGAACGGTTTAAGTTGGTTTAATTACCAGCCAGAATCGAGCAAAAAGGCGGGTCGTTACAGTTGGTATCAAAGCTTTGGTTATACAAAGCTTTGGGTACGACATATCTTGAACAAAAGATAGGACTCATCAAGGTTATAATATCTCATTAGAGATAGGGTTAGAAATGCCCTAGAATGAGATTTTGGGATATCTCGTGAGAGAGCGTATTTTGAAATCTATATCAAGTATTTTGAAATATAATTAAAGTTAAGGGTTTCAAGTATTTTATTCGACGTTGCGATTGGACTATCGGGTATGTAAGGATTTTGAATATGCGTCTGATCAACGTATATACGAAGTCCGGTATATACTAGATAGATGTAGAATCACACTCCAGTCATTTGGAAATAAATTCTGGGATGAGCGCGCCATCGCTGATATTTATTTTCAAGTTTCGAAAGTGTGATGACTATATAATTCCAGTTTAAACGTCGAGGAATACTTGAAATCATTAGGTTAAGTGTTTTAATGAATAAACCTTAATGAAATGGTTTGGTAAATTAACATAGGAATTTAATTATGAAAACTGAATTTGCAATCAGAAAGGATATTATACTTCTTGATGAATGTGAATAAGTTAATATAAACAATGGATCTGAATAGACATATATATTGTAAAAGATGATAGGTAAGTTAAGCTATTCTATTTGAAAGTATATTTTAATAAAGCAAACCCTTAGGAATTTGAAAGTAATTTGGACTTAAGTAAGAAATTGTTTAAAAGATGATTTAAAATATAACAAAAAATTTAAGTAGGTAGGAAACTACTCTTCCCTATTAAGACGGTGTAAGTTAACTGGAAATTATTAACAAGAAATCGCTTAAGACGCAAAGGGAATATTAACGTAAGATTTACCTTAATTGAATTGTTCTTAATCGTATCGTTAGGTGCACTCGATTTCTCTATCTTGACCTACACTAGTTCCATCTTTGGATCATTTGTTGTTGAAAAACATCATTTATCTTATAAATTTTGTTAAATAATTTGATTCGTACCCTCATTCCGATACTGGACTCTTATCTATAACTTGATTTGGGCACATGAAATTTGATTTATCGAACGAAACCAAATTTTAAAGTCAAACTAGAAATGGTGATCTATTCAAATATTATATAACGAAGTCTCAATAAATAAGCGTTGCATGGTAATTAAAAGTGTTGAAATAAGGGTCTAACTAAGCAGGAAATTTAGATTCATAAATATTAGTTAATTATGGAAATTTAACTCGAATACTAGAATAAACGCTGGAAACAATACTAGTTTGAAATATGCTAAATCAGAGTAGCGTAGCAGAAGCGTGATGTTATTTTAAATGAAAATGAGTTTTCGACTAGTTGAAGAAAGAAAATTCCCTAATAGGCGTCAACATTTGAGAAAGAGAGAAAATCAAATCTTTTGGATTTCAAGTCGATTAAAAAGGAAAAGGTTTATTCAATTATGTAAATATGACAACTAAAATATGACTTAAAGATAAAAGAAATCTTGACGACTAGAATCCCGATATTTTGAAATGTTTGAAAAATAATAAATATTTGTAAACTATGGTTAGGAAATGATTTACAATTTCGAGACATGAAATAATTTGGTTTGTTCAAGTAACCATGACTAAAACTGGGTCATGATGTGGATTTCGTGCGATGGGTGTTACTCAGTTGCCCTGTCATGAGGATGAACTTCTCGAACTAATAAAATATAGATTTTTCCATAGTATATTTGAAATTTTAAAGCAAATTTGGTTTTGGAAATCCCGAAGCGAAGTATGATTTTCCATATGAAAGGAATATGTGGTATTTCGATGGTTTGAAATGGAAATTGGGAATCTAAGTCTGAGAGATCATTTTTAGATTTCACATGCATACGAATTATAATTAAAACTTAAACTCACCTTGAGATTTCTAAATTGTAATTATAGGTAAGATTTATTTCACTCATGTAATTTTACGAACTCTCCTTTTCGAGGATGAAAAGTCATAAGTGGGGGAGATTGTAACGAACCAAAATTTCCAATGATAATATATGCTATAAATTTCAATTTTTCTGAATATCAAATGAATTTAATAGGATAAACACCAAGGCATAAAAATACGCCCAGAAATCAATCCGGGTTGCGACTTTCATGATATTTTTGAATGACCAAACAATCTCCGAATGGTCTAAAAAATTTGATATACATAAACTAGAATACCTGCCTTTCAAAAGAAAATGAATTCGCTAAATTTCGATACAGCACGAAAAAGTTATAAGGCTCCAAACTTGGACTTCGGACTTAATTTCAGCCTCAGCTGAAATCACTTCCGGGTCCAACTTTGGGACCAAGTTTGAACGAACAAACGACTTCGGACTTGACTAAAAAGTTGCAAGAATGTAGAAAGAGTCTCAGGATTTATAAAAAAAAAGAGTCGTCCCAAAGTGATCAAGGATCATGAAGTTATAACAGCCCAAAGTTGCACTTTGGCTGTGATTTCAGCAATTAGAACAAAATGAACAACAAAAATATGAATAAATATTTTTGATAAAATCTTAAGTAATATTTTGGTTACATTCATATGCATTGAAAATTTCACTACATTTATAAGCGTAAATAAAGTGTAGCTAATATATATATATATAAAAAAAAAATTGAATAAATATGGCAATATTTGTTTA
Source organism: Allium sativum (assembly GCA_030737875.1). Classification (NCBI taxonomy): domain Eukaryota; kingdom Viridiplantae; phylum Streptophyta; class Magnoliopsida; order Asparagales; family Amaryllidaceae; genus Allium; species Allium sativum. Next base: position 157,536,092 of record CM060925.1, on the reverse strand, counting down.
ACATGCATTGGTTGGTTTTAAAACAATATTAGGTGTCCTCCTTGTTGTCATAATGCATGTTATTGAGTTTTGAGAGAAGAGACAAGTGTCCACTAATTAAATAATTAAAATAATTTTAAATTTATATATATATATATAGTAAAAAAAAGATGTTTTCTTTTACAGAGAAAGCTACAGCTGAAAAATCTCACGACATACACATCTTCCTCTCACATTTGCAAGTCCCAGTAAAGAAAATTTCATGTCCCACTCCACTTAAAAATCAAAATCTCCTAATCTATCTACTTTCAACCCAAATGATTTACACAAAAGTTGTTCGGATCCTCAATTCAGATTTTTAGAAATTAGCGGATCCTGATTTCATCAACAATCCAAAGAGAAATTTTTTTTTTTCCAGAAAAATGTTAATTTGCAAAGGAAGCTTTGAAAAATCCTTTCTCCCAATCCGCTCCGAATTGATCGACGCCGTCAGCACCGTTGCGATCAGAAGAGAACGTAGTATTTTTAGTGCGAGTTTGAAGGGGTTCAGTGTCGATGATTTTGAATGTTCAAAATTAGGTTTTGGATTTGACGGAGAAAGAAGGAGCGATAGGAGAATCGGAGAGTAGCGTTGTGATGAGGATGAAGAGAGCTTCGATGTGGTATAGTTTGGTGGAATTCGGCAACAAAAAGTGTCGATGTTTTATATGGGTTCACGACAGTTTTCTCGCTTTATCTCTCGGATCTTTTAGTGCGGATTTTTATGTAAGGGATCGGGGGCTTGATGATGGGGTGCGGCGAGACGAGAACGCGAAGTGAAACTTGTTGGTGTTCTCGGATCGAAGTTTAGTGGAGCGAATGGACGGTGCAGGTGCACGTTGGTGCATGGTTTTGGATACAGGAAAAGCAAGAGGAGAGAAGACGTGAAAGAGGAAGAAGAAGGAGAGAGGAGAAGAGCGGGTCTGTTGGATGTGGATGGGTGCATTTAAAGTGGGTCGGGCCTTATTGGATTAAGGGTATAACTCTATTTTATTTATGTATTTAAAGTTTAAATTTTGTTAAACTTTAGATAGTGATATTTAATTCGTTTTAACTCGGATTTATGCACCGTTAAATCCGTTGGAATCATAACAGAAAATATAGTCCAATTATATATAGATTTGGAAATTTTAATTAGGAATAAAATTTTGGAAAAATTAAAATAAAAGGTCCTTATATATATATGACAATATATATGTACCAAACGATGTTGTTATTAATTCAATTCTAAATTAAAATTAGCAGAGCAAATCATCGGAGGCTAATCGAAATGGGGTTGGAAGAAGAAAAATAGTTCGAGTAGCGGTGTCAGTGATCGTTGGCTTGTTCGTCCTAATAGTGAAGATTTATGGAGCTATTTCGGTGAGAACATTTAATTTAAATTTTTATTTAAGTTAGTAGTTATTGAATAATCATAATTAGATGATGTTAATTATAATTAGTTATTGGTTGGATATGAATGTGCTTGTGTGAATGGATGTGCATGTAGTTAGTTAACACTGAACACTGAAGCGTTATTGACCGTAACGCTTGTGCACAACTGATTGTTTGTTCATTTATGATGATTATTTTGTCTAATCATCTGACTTATATGGTTGATTTATTTGTTTGCATGATGCACACACAATACCATGGTTGTGGAATCATACAAATAATCGATTAAATTCTCCTTCCATATAAATAAAGATTTATTTTTCAAATATTAAGATATTTTCTGTTAAGTCAAATTTAATTTGAAAGAGATTTGGAAATTTAAATAAAATATTTTATAATATTTATACCAGACCGTTCTAGGATGACAGAGAGGATGGTGTCTAGGCTTGGGTTTGGAAATCCAGTTTCCTGCTGTCCCTGGCTATCCCTAACTGGTCCAACGGACGGAACGGTTAATTCAAATATAATTTGAATTTGAATTTGAAGTTGTAAAACTTAGAAAACCGATAGACGATTTATGAAATTTAAATTTAAATTTAATATAAAAAGGGTTTGAATTCCTATGGTTTATAACTTATTTTAATTTAAAAGAAAAAAAAATTTAAAATTAAGATTTGGAGTATGAAATGATTTTTGGATTTTAAACTTAATAATCGGTTTTTTTTTATTTAAGTTATTTTAAAATTTTAAATTCAATTCGAAAGGATTTAAAGGAATTATACTTAATCGATATATATAATGCACTACGATGCGACAGTTTGTGAATATCGATTTCAATCTTCAAATGATTATAACTTGAGCGTTTGTAGTCGGTTTGACTTGAAATAAGACTCGTTGATTCTCAAATATTAACAATTTTTGAACAGAAAAGAAATTTTCAAATTTCAACGTACGATTTTCAAGTTATGTTCAAAACAAATTTGGAAAAAGTCACTGTACGTGCAGTTCGACGACCATAACGATAATTCAAATAAAACAAGTTTTAAAAATTTGAGAAAATTCATGATATATCTTACTTTATTCATTTAAGGTAATTAGAACTGAATTATTTGAATTTTTGAATGACTTGGAATTTACTTGATTTAAATGGCGATTTCAACGATTGTAGTAACGTTCCAAAACGTTATTATCACTTTTCAAAGATAAATGAGTTGGGATTTCTAAAGGGTGAACCATGATTTCAAATGGTTAAAAAGGAATCGTAAATATTTTGGAAGGATTTCTAAGTTATTAAATATTTTGTAAATGGAATTAGTTAGAAATTCTAAAGTTAGAATTTAAAAGGGAATTGTGTTAAGTAGAATTTGTGTCGGATATTCGATATGTAATCCCAAAGTTGAACAAACACTATCAGAAGGAAATAGAGATATTTACATCAAAAATTTATGGTAGTGTTCGTCGAGTTGTGTATTTATATCGAATATAGGTCAAACTACTCTATCGAATTTATGTTTGAATATAAATTTTTTTGAATTGTCGTAAATGGAATTGTAATCCAAATGAAGATTTGGTAAATTTGAAATACATAAGGAAAGGGATAAAGATATATGCTTAAGTATAAAGGTTATGTTTGAAATAAAAGGGTTGGTAAATCGAATATTTAATGTCAAAGAAGAGTTAAGATGACAGCGGAATTTATGACCAATCCAACCTTGATTTATAAAGGAATGAACGATGATTGGAAGGAAAGTTGAATTGAAACCCTGTGTGGTCCATAACCATTGTTTTATGAATACGCTGATTACTTGGAAAGACCAGGATCGGATTTAAGTCCGAAACCATTCCAAGTAATAATACGACGCATGAAGCAAATTCAAGACTTGGAATCGACGAATGAAAACCGTGGTTCTGTCCATCGAACGGACTGATTGCCGATTGGTTTCTTTACTGATAGCTACAGTAGAGAGATGCCCTTATTCGGAGTGGCGGGAAGTTCGAACGTATGAGGAGAATTTTCTGATTTTGTTCCGTTCAGACCCAGGACGGACTTGTGTGGATGGTGTGTCTGACATTGTAATTGACGGCATAACACTGATTCCGTTGATATGTATCTGGTTTGTGACGTATGAGCTCGAAGTGGTATGTATGGATGGAAATCAGTGGTCATGTGGTGAATGGACAATGTGACATACTTAAGAAAATGAAATGAGCTTGTACGATCAGGGCATTGCTTTTCTAGGCGTGCTTTGTGTATGACGTGACATCGACAAACCTCACACCCCGGATGATGAGAAACTGGCGGTTAGGTTGTGTATATATATATGAATTGATGATGACCGTTGCAGCAGTGGGAAACCACTTATGACTTATGGAATAGGGTATGTTCGGGGGGCCGTGTCTGGTCGAAAACCGTTGATCTGCCTCGCGATTTGTATTGGTGTCCGCGTCTGGATGAAAAACCCGTGATTACATTTCGTTTGTGTTCCGATTGATCTTTCGTGCCAGGAATCATCAAGTTGGAAATCCAAATCTCCAATACGAGCCATACGATTTTGATTGTGTATATTTATATATGGCGACATAATATTATGGGGTATTATGCTATCTAGGATTTATACATTTACTTGCGAAATGTTTTCCACACCATATATATGTATTATGGCATTGAAAGAGGATTTTCACGTATGAAAGAATATTTGGTTATCATAAGATAAAACTCGCCCATCTGGTGTGTGCTTGCATTGTGTGATGTGGGACGAGCTTATGATGGCTTCATTTTCTCAAAGTCATTGCGAAGTTATATGCACGGGAATTCACATGGAGTAAACCCGTTCCGCGTTAGCGGCATGGTCCGATGAATTTTCCAACTTTAAAATAAACCTTAAAGCAACTGTTTTATGTTCTCACACCAGTCCCATGACTGACCTGGAGTTTATTGTTCCTTCCTAAACTCTGGGTGCCCATTAATTTTCACACGGGCAGCTAGTAGTTTAGTTTGCAGATAGGTTTCATTGGAGCAAAGTTCGGTGCGCTTTCTGAGTTGAAGTTCAAGCTAGAGTTGAAGCTTCCGCTGTATCTTTTGTTCTTCCGCTGAGAGTATATTTCTTTCTTCCATTGTATATATTTATGTCGTAACCCTGATATTCATGTAACTCTAATGTAATATTGTTTCTGAGCAATGAAAAGTTCTGTTATTTTGTTCAATATATGTATGTACCCATAACAATTCGTCTTTCTGAACGGTTTAAGTTGGTTTAATTACCAGCCAGAATCGAGCAAAAAGGCGGGTCGTTACACCCACCCTTCCTAGCTCAGGGTCCCGTTGATACCTAATGTGGGTTAATGCTGAAAAGGGTCCCACTACTAGGGTTTTCCTAGGGTCTATTCGTATACCCCCCATACTGGTTAAGTGTCATTAATCAATCAATTCAAGATTACTTAACTCACCCATTCATCATGTTATATTGGTTAAGTGTCATTAATCCAGTCGAGTTACTTAACCCACCCACTTGTCATGTCATATTGGTTAAGTGTTGCATGTTGACTTAACCCTACCATATTTAACATGTTTGTTTAGCATTAATTATTTATTAATGCATCAACCTCTCACATTGGACTTATTTGCGGTAGCTGGATTGTGCCGGGCGGTTACGGGCAGTCTTACACCGCAACCCATTCCAACCTCGGGTTCAAGCATTCAATGCGCTAACCTCTCACATTAGACTTGTTGTTTGCGGTTGCTGGATGTACCGGGCGGTTCCAGACAGTCTTACACCACAAATTCATTCTAACCTCGTGTTAGGCATTATTACCCATCTAATCTTCGCCTTTGACCTCTCACATTAGATTGTTGTCGTTGCGGTTGCTGGATGTGCCGGGCGGTTCCGGGTAGCATTACACAACTCAATTCTAACCACGTGTCTTAGGCGGCCATTAGATTTAATTAAATCATATACTTGTCAATTATGTCCAAATTCCAATTTTTACGTGCTAATTATCATATGCCCAATTATTGATTTTACATGCCAATTTACATATGCCTAATTATTGATTTACATGCCAATTTACATATGCCCAACTATTGATTTACATGCCAATTTACATATGCCCAAATATTGATTTACATGCCAATTTACCCAAACTTGCAAATATAATAATAATACCCCATGTCCATCACAAATTATGCCCAATAATTCCACCAAACATGTTATGCCCATAAATTCACCCAAATAGGCAATACCCAGTATTCCCCGTATTCCAAACGTTCGTATTTCGCGATTTCAGCCTAGGTTCGAAGTTAACCCAGGTTCAATAAAAGAAAGTAAATAGGAGGAGATAGAAGTTGCATAAAATAAGAATAGAGAGAAAATAGGCATGAAAATATCATCACAGGCGTAAAGGCTAAGACTTGATAAGAACATCATCATGAACATGAAAAACTGATGTACAACAAGATAAACTGATGATAATAGCATCATGAGAATAAGAATAGAAGCAAAAGAACAACTTAGAATCAAGCATAGTCTCAAATTCATCTAATTACATGTCAAGACTAGATTTAGGTGTTCAAATCTAAAAATAACCGAACTTACAACATTTGGATTAGAAAAGATAATTGAATCGCTTGTTGTTGTTGAAGAACTCTAACTTGATATTGATTAACCCTCTAGGTTGATGAAGAACTTTTTGATTTGATTTAGGTTTTAGTGGCGGCTAGGTTTAGATGAGAGTTTGGCGGCATGGAGGCGCTATGAGAGTGAATAATAGAATTATGGTTTAGGTTTGGATATGTATTTATAGGTGTGTTAGGCAAACCATGGCCTTTAGATTAGCATAGGAGTCATCAGAGCCATCTAAACCAAAGAGACATGTCATCCAGCCAACCACAGTGCGACACATAAGCCCTAAAATACAAAATTTCGTCACAGACCATTCTAGGTCGACGGGGTCGATTCCAAACACCCTGAGTTGACCCTGGGGTCGACCCGTGTCGACCCAGCGGGTCTCGGGTCGACCCATAAAATATGTCGGTTTGGCGTTTTGCCTTCCCGCTTCCGCTGTTTTTAATTCTTTTCTTGAATTTTAGGTTGATCTTTATTTTATTAATTTATATATATACATATGTTTCCCTTATATGTATACAAACTTCCAAGGTCCATAACTTTCTCATACATTATTCGTTTAATGCAAACTTTGGGTCCATCTTAACCAGAATTTTGAGACGAACGCAGTAGTATAGTCTGTTTTACTTAATTCTCACTTTTAAAATTAAGTATTCTTTTAATTCGTCTATTAATATTCATAGAAAAATATGGGGTGTTACATTCTCCCCTCCTTAAAGGATTTCGTCACCGAAATCTCTAAGTTAAGAAGAATGCATCCTACCATCCAACATCCATCTACTCAACCATCATTCACAAGCATCCATTGTCCTAAAAAAAGATTTCTAATGCTATATGAACATATGCAAAAGTGTGCGTGTATATGTTCCTTATCTAATGCAAAATCTGGCGGTCTATTGATTCAGTTGACCTCCTTAATGCGAATTATGTTAGTGCTATGAGTCCAATTATATATGCAATTATTACTAATGTACTTCATAACCTCTACATGAGTGCACAATCATTCATCCATATGCAACATTCATATGACAACACGTCCAATTTCAATCTCATCCATAACCAAACATAAATATGCATATGCAATGTGAAAGTGACTTGAGCCGATCTAGTGCCTAAGGTGTGTGTGTAAATGCATCCACGAGAAACCACTAGCAACCACTTGCATCCACCAAACATAACATGTCTCAAACATATGTTTACAATCATCGGATATTCCTAGCTAAAGGTTGATGATATAATCAGGAGGACGTCCTAAACGATAGAACAGGTATAAACAAAGCGGTAGAAAAGGGGAAATTAAGAACATACCCTCATAGAGAAAAGGATACAACGTACGCATCTTAGTTTCCGTCTCCAAAGTAGCGTCTCCTTCATCACTTCCCCATTGTACTTTGACTAGCTTGACTTCTTTGTTGCGTAACCTCTTGACCTCCGATCCAAGGATGCACGTAGGGGCTCGTCTAATCTTGGCATCTCGTTCCACTTCAACTTCCTCAAGTATGCTCGGCTCCACCACTTCCGCGGTGTCATGTAAGCACTTCCTCAAATGTGATACGTGAAACACATTATGTACACCACTAAGCTTCTTGGGTAACTCTACTCTGTAGGCCATCTGTCCAACTCTCTCTGTAATAGAAAACGGTCCTACGAATCTCGGTGCTAGCTTCCCTACCAAGCCAAAGCGAACAACATTCCTTAACGGTGATACTTTGACAAAGACCATGTCTCCAACACTGAACTCAAGGTCGGTCCTTCTCCTATCAGCATACGACTTTTGCCTATCTTGGGCGGTCTTCATATGTCTTCGAATTAGATCCACTTTCTCCGAAGTCTCTCTAATCATATCTGGCCCAAGTACTAGTGTGACGGCCGGGAATTCCGCTCGATCTGAATCAGTCCTTAAACCGATCTAGACCGTTCGAAACCCCTGATCGTTTTGAGAACAGGACAAAATAGAACGCAGACGGAAGAACATTTCATTGTTATTACAACAATTCCATCAGAATACAAGAATATACAGAGTATAAATGAATAGATTACATTCGATACATATCAGAGATTACAATAAATTACATAGCAGCGGAAAATAATACAAAGCACAACTGAAGGTGATACACGGATACAGAGCTTTCTGGATATCATTCCAGCTGTAAACCAGGATCCTGTGAATATAAACCTGCAAAACCAAAACTACTAGCTGCCCGTGTCGAAAATAGGGGCACCCAGAGTTTAGGATAAAACAATAAACTCCAGGTCAATCATGTGACTGGTGTGAGAACTAAAATAGTTATTAATATTGGTTTTAAAGTTAGGTAAATCAAGGGACCACGCCGTATAACACGGAACGGGTTTCCTCCCAAGAATACCAGTGCATAGAACAAACAGCGCAATGCTAAATAAAGTAAAATGAAGCTGTTATAAGACCCAGGTCCCATCACACAATGCAACGCAAACCGGAGGATAGGGATTTCCCTTATAACAACCAAAGCATGCTTGATACGTTTAAAACACATTATTTGATACTATTATAGGTGTATAGTGTCAAAACAATTTCAATCATAAATATCAATCATAGGCGGCATAGCTACCATCTACTATGTCGCCATACTAGTTCTACAATTAAAACCGCAATACACGTATTGGAAATTGGATTTCCGTCATGAGTCGAGGCAAGGGGCAAGCTCCTCTCCGCTTCGAGACACTCTAGCAAATGCCTCGGGACTACACACTCTGGACAACCCCGGATGCGGCTGGGCCGGTCCTCTCTTAAGTTTGAGGATTAATTATGCCTGAACACACGTTTCCCGGTCCTTACAGACCTATAATCGAGGCTTCTCATTCCAACAACCACAAAGGTGAAAAGTATATAAATGTCAGGGCTGGTAAGTCACTGACACCACCAAAGCTAGAAAGAAACGTCGTGTTCTCCCAGCGGTCCGTATCCCGTTTTTAACTCATACCGAGGTGTAAGGCTCGCTAATTCACGTTATACACAAAGCTGCCACGTAGGCCGTGCTTTGATCATCAATCATAAGACTTTGCTTTTCAACAGAAGCCTTGATTCATGCAACTCAGCGTGCCACACAGGCAATTCATGCCATGCGATTGATATCTATCGATATATAACCTCTAAGCTCGTACGTCTCAGAGAAGGGCGTTAAGCAAGAGAATAAATTCTCCGCCGCCAAACAGATATATATTTAACAGAAATCAATCAACACAGAATAAAATCCAATGTCAGACACACAATCCATTTACAAGTTCGTTCTGGGTCTGAACGAAACCGGAGGCACTTTCCTCGCATATCCATCCATCCCCAAGTACGTTTGGACGACCACCAACTATTTCCATCCTCTTGGGTGTACTGCCCAATCAGGATCGTCAGTAATTATCCAAACGATGTGAAGACTTCCGGTCTTCAACCACCGTCTTCATCTTCGACATATCGTCGAATCGGTTATTCAGAATGGGTATAAACCCGGCCTTTCCGAACAACCCGCGTATATTAAAAACAAATGTTACACAAACACAACATACGCCTCATTCCAATTCATTAGTCACTAACCGTGAATTAGCAAGAGAACAATTTCCCAAATATTAACCCCGAAGGACGAAACCAACATCAGATCAATATCCAGGAAACCATTCATCTTAACTAACCTACAGCTAGTTTCTAAATTCCACATTCTTAGGGAAAGGTTCCCATTAATTTTATCCAAGATAAATTCTTTAAAATTTATCCTTTAATCTTCCTTTGGATGTCGTTTCAAACCAAATTATGGTTTTCCAAACTAGTCGAGATTAGCGAACCACACCGAAGTAATTATTTATTTTATTTCCCAATCCCAACCTATTCATCCCATGAAGCAAAACTGGTAATACTCCATATCTAACACCGTGGTGTTATCGGTAAAATTAATTACCATTTCACGTTCAAATCTAATTAAAGATTTGACTATCGTTTTGGAGCAAAACTGGTGATACCCCATTCTCGCTCAATTTCTAAATTTGATAATTTAGATTATCAATTCACATTTCAATCTAATTGCAGATTCCTTAAAAATCCTTTTACTGGGTTAAAGAACCAATGTCATTTAAAACACAGTTCACGACAAACCCACATTACATTCTATTTATTATCGGGTTAAAGAACAAGTGTTATTTAAAACACTGTTCACAATAAACCCACAAATCCATTCTATTTAAAACTCGTTTCAAATCCAATTTATTTATTTTAAAATAAACGGGTTTAATTTTAGTTCAAAACTAGTTCATTTCGATAAAAATCTATTTTTATCTTTTCGAATATGGAGTTTTTCATCCCAATTTTTCCCAAATCATTTCTTATGATTTTACACAAATTATTACTATTTTTAATAATTTTATCAAGGCCCGTACAGTCGATTTCCATCAACGGCCATCGAACTGCACTTACAGCGACCTTTTTCAAATTTGATTTGGACGTATCTCCAAATCCAACCGTTAGATTTCAAATTTCTAATATTCGTTAGAAAGCTCTTTTCAATACGAACCCAACGGTTCCTGTTTTAGGAGAATCCGACGGTCGGATCTCCCGTAATTTCCGTTCGAAGTTAATGGTCGAAATTCGCGAACTGCCGCGGCGCGTTCTATTCAGGCCATTATATTATATATATAATATATATAATATATATTTCGTCGATTTCTATTTAAAACGAATTTTATAAATAGTTTTGAATTCGTTTCAAAAAACAATTTCAACCTTTATTTCAAATTTAAATCAAAATTGAATTTTCTATTATAAACCCTCTTTATTTTCATTCCTATTTGATTTCAATTCAAATCGATTTTTAATTCGATTCGAATTCATTTTCTTTTCAATTCAATTCAATTCGAATTCTTTTTCTATTCAATTCGAATTCATTTCGTTATATATTCAATTCGAATTCATTTCGTTATATATTCAATTCGAATTCAATTCGTTATATATTCAATTCGAATTCAATTCGTTATATATTCAATTCGAATTCATTTCGTTTTATATTCAATTCGAATTCATTTCGTTTTATATTCAATTCGAATTCATTATATTCGATTCAATTCAAATTGGTTTTCTATTCGATTCAATTCAAATTCGTTTTCTATTCGATTCAATTCAAATTCATTTTCTATTCGATTCAATTCAAATTCGTTTTCTATTCGATTCAATTCAAATTGGTTTTCTATTCGATTCAATTAAAATTCGTTTTCTATTCGATTCAATTCAAATTCGTTTTCTATTCGATTCAATTCAAATTGGTTTTCTATTCGATTCATTTCAAATTGGTTTTCTATTCGATTCAATTCAAATTGGTTTTCTATTCGATTCAATTCAAATTGGTTTTCTATTCGATTCAATTCAAATTGGTTTTCTATTCGATTCAATTCAAATTTAAAAACGAATATAATCGATATAAATATCGTTCGCGTCAAAATAACGCATCTCTAATCAATATGGCTTTATATCTTTCAATAATTCCATTATTCTATTCGACAAATGAATCTATATTTTTGTCAACACATGACTATTCTCAACGAATGAGTACTGTCCACGTGTGACTATTTTTGTTATTCAATATATTTTATAAAAATTATGGTATCTATCGTTTGATTTCAAATCAGACTCCAACCGTTAATTAGTAAGAGAACGATTCCCTAAATATTAACCCCGAAGGCCGAAACCAACATCAAATTAATATCCAGGAGACCACTCATCTTATCTATCTTCCAGTTAGTTTCTAATTTTATATATGATAAAGATGTAAATTTTATTGTTAAAATATTTCGTTCAACACATGACTAATCTCAACGAGTGAGTACTGTCCACGTGAACCTTTATTTTATAAAGATAAAGATGTAAATTTTATTGTTAAAATATTTCATTCAACACATGACTAATCTCAACGGATGAGTACGGTCAACACATGAACCTTTATTTTATAATATTCTTTATCTTCTAAATTGGAATGAGGCCCAATCAATTACCATATAAAGATAATTATATGGATTCCATACAACACATGTATATAATAGCAACGATAAATAATCAACCATCATCCAAAGTGCACTACACTGTATAAGCATCAAATATAGATATCTAACGCTTATAACAGCCTGTCAATCAATCGATCGACATACAACTAATTATTGGGATTAGTGTATGTCATATATTATCCCAATACTCGTGTGAGGTTTCAAACAATCAAACACAGATTTTATTTGTGCAGTTGGGCGATGTGTAAAATTTATCGACCCAATCAATATCAGTCAAATCAGTGTATATAAACAAATCGGCCGATTTGTTTATAACTATTTATTTACTCACATTCCCGTTAAAAATTATATTTTTAACGATAAAATATTTTTAACTATATAAATATTTTATTTCCTTTCAACACATGAATATATTTCATTATCTATTTCACATCAATTTCACAAACAAATTTCACAACATATCAATCAAACAAACAAGCCATCCATGGTCTGTGGATGGCGGGTGTCGGGTGCTACTAAACATCGTCTGCATCCTAGCATATATATATATATATATATATATATATATATAACTAGAAAAGAGATTTTGTGTGAGAAGTTCTCACCAATAGCTATCCCAATACCACGACTCTTCATTTGAGGAAGTCTTCGTCATTCTCGCCTTTTGTCGCTTTCGTTGCCCGTAGCCACTATATATATAAAAATCACATTTTTATATACTGATGTTTTTAAAATAAAAATCACATTTTTATTTGTTCACTTTCAATTTAAAAATCATATTTTTTTTATAATCACTTCATATATTTAAAAATCGAATTTTTACTTCGCTATTCATTATATAAAAATCGAATTTTTACTTCGCTATATATATAATAAAAATCAGATTTTTATTTCGCTACATATATAAAGATAATATTTTTATATTCTTTATTATATAAAGATCATATTTTTAATACTCTACACAAGTAAAAATCATATTTTTAATATGCTACTAGTATAAAAATTATATTTTCAATATCTCTATAATATGAAAATCATCTTTTTATTACTTCTCTAATATAAAATTCATATTTTTAACCTTCTACTTTCATGAAAATTATATTTTTGACTTCATGCTTGTATAAAAATTATATTTTTATACTCCCCCATTATATAGAGATTATATTTTTATAATAAAAATCTAATCTTTCCTATTTTTAAAAATCACAACTTCTTGTATTTTAAAAATCATTACTTTCTATAAATTAAAAACCAAAGCTTTTCATAATATAAAAATCATTTCTTTATATTTAATATACATAAATAAAGGTCCTTTCTTTATATGTATATTTTTTTTATAACCTAACTCATAGAAAATAAATAAAAATAAATAAAGAAGCTTACAGTGTTTGGATCAGAAAAGAAAGAGGGATAGAGGTCAGAGGGAGCGTCGGAGGGTGGTGGCTGGGGTGGCGTGGGTCGTGCGTTCGATTTGGGGGTTAGGGTTTTTAGGGGGGGCTGCGCGATGCGCTAGGGAAGAGGAGGGAGGAGAACGGAGGGCGGCGGCAGAAAGAGGAGGGGGTTGCGCGATGTTGGCCGCGCCTGTGGCGCGGTGGAGGGCAGCGCCTCCGGCGGTGGCGCGCTGGAGGTCGATGGGCGGCTCCTCCATCGTCCGTCGCTTCATCGTTTCCCTTTTTTTCTTTTTTCTTCGTTCGTTCTGAATGGACGAAGGGGGGGGGGGCAAAGGGAATTAAGGGGAAGAAAGGGGGATTTTTTTTTTAATTTCAAAAAGTTGACTTTTACATATGACCTCTAAACGAGGCCCACCGCCTGTCGTCCATAGCTAATTACCCCCATTCCGAACACAATGGGATATGTATCGTAGGCTGATTCTATCGTTTCGATCATTTTTCGTCAAATTTAACATATAACTCTATATATTGAATTTGAACACGCATTTCAATTTACCAGGGTCACATACTAACTAGAAAAATCCCAGAAAAATATTTTCTAGCTTCGTACTGACGATACGGTCCTAACAAAACTAGTTTCGTCGAATTCTGAGACCGTTGGAAAAATGGCCAATTTCCAGTCGATTAAAATCAACTGAAAATGGTCAAACACGTTTTCCTCTGCCACGCTCACATATTGATTCGAAAAATTATGAAATTTGGAATCCAACAATAATTTGAAAACACGGATCCAACAAAAGTGGTTTCGTCGAAATCCGAGGTCATTTGCAAAATTCCCATTTTTAAGGGCCTGAATTCCATAGCGACTATTCAGAATTTTCAACTGGACATATCTTTTGATTCGCGCTATGAAATTTCGATTTTTCGGATTCGTTGGAAAGATATTATCAAATAGATCCTAATGTTTTTGGTTTCACTAAAATCCGGATTGTTTTGCACCCTGTACATTCATTTGAAGTTTGAAATCGAATTATCGAACTACCGCGCCATTTTCAATTCTATTTATAATTATATATAATTATTTATATTCTAACGATGACGTATATAGTATATACGTTCTAATTAAATTCAAAATAAATTTCTCGTCAATATTATTTAAAATAATTCATTTTAAATATTCAAAATTCGCTAAAATTGCCAAAATAAAAAAATTTAAACTGGCCCAGATTTTCGGGTTGTTACAATCTCCCCCACTTAAAACTTTTCGTCCCCGAAAAGGAACAAAGCCGAAAGTGGTTTGATTAATCAACTCTACGCTCGATCTGGCTTCCATTCTCTAACTTTTCAGTTTCTGAGAATTTTCAAATTCTTCAAAAATTTGGCTAACACCCTAAATTTTCGAAAAATTTCGCCATAACCTCCCCTGCACCGGGAGCCACGGGAAAATCCCGAAATTGCCATACAGGCCTTCTGATCTCAAAAAGAAAAAGCCAAGCGGCTAGCCAATAGGCTCATAAAATCATCATCACCCAAACAAAACAGTAAATTATAGTAAACATGTACCTATTTGTCGGGCAAACAAATTTTATTCTCTGCTCTAGCCTCCTTGCTATGACCTGTTCAATGTAAGTATATGTATATGCAAGCAAATGCGACTAATTTTCGATACAATTCAATATTTGGTACAATTAGGCTAAATGGTTCAAAATTATCAAACAAATAAACAAACAACACAAACATCAATCAATTAGTGAATTTAACGTTTCAAATTCATAATTTGATACATATACAGAAAATCATGTTTTTGATGCCAATTCACAACAATAAATCTATCTATATTAGTTTTGGTTCTCACACCAGTCTAATGGAAATATATAGAAATCACACCTTCGTCACTCGAAAATAAATGTTGATGATGTTTCGAACCACCATCAGAACATCTCCGGGCTACTAGAGTGCGGTTCTATATCTATCTGGTATATTAAAACTTCGAATATACGTTCATGACGCGCATATGCAAAACATTTATATAGCGGATTGTCCAAATTCAAAATAAATAAATATTCAAATACGTAGAATTGATTTAAATTTTCAAAACAAAAATTGTTTTCAATTGAAAAATATACTCTTCACACTCGTTCTAGGATACTACTGATCCTATCTCTAACGAGTTATTCTAATTGGATATTACTAACCCAATATCTGATGAATTCTTTCGTATGGTTCTAATGTGTCTTGTTCTCGAGCTCTGTAAACCAAAGCTCTGATACCAAATGTGACGGCCGGGAATTCCGCTCGATCTGAATCAGTAGTTAAACCGATCTAGACCGTTCGAAACCCCTGATCGTTTTGAGAACAGGACAAAATAGAATGCAGACGGAAGAACATTTCATTGTTATTACAACAATTCCATCAGAATACAAGAATATACAGAGTATAAATGAATAGATTACATTCGATACATATCAGAGATTACAATAAATTACATAGCAGCGGAAAAATAATACAAAGCACAACTGAAGGTGATACACGGATACAGAGCTTTCCGGATATCATTCCAGCTGTAAACCAGGATCCTGTGAATATAAATCTGCAAAACCAAAACTACTAGCTGCCCGTGTCGAAAATAGGGGCACCCAGAGTTTAGGTTAAAACAATAAACTCCAAGTCAGTCATGTGACTGGTGTGAGAACTAAAACAGTTATTAATATTGGTTTTAAAGTTAGGTAAATCAAGGGACCACGCCGTATAACACGGAACGGGTTTCCTCCAAAGAATACCAGTGCATAGAACAAACAGCGCAATGCTAAATAAAGAAAAATGAAGCTGTTATAAGACCCAGCTCCCATCACACAATGCAACGCAAGCCGGAGGATAGGGTTTTCCCTTATAACAGCCAAAGCACGCTTGATACGTTTAAAATACATTATTTGATACTATTATAGGTGTATAGTGTCAAAACAATTTCAATCATAAATATCAATCATAGGCGGCATAGCTACCATCTATTATGTCGCCATACTAGTTCTACAATTAAAACCGCAATACACGTATTGGAAATTGGATTTCCGTCATGAGTCGAGGCAAGGGGCAAGCTTCTCTCCGCTTCGAGATACTCTAGCAAATGCCTCGGGACTACACACTCTGGGCAACCCCGGATGCGGCTGGGCCGGTCCTCTCTTAAGTTTGAGGATTAATTATGCCTGAACACACGTTTCCCGGTCCTTACAGACCTATAATCGAGGCGCCTCATTCCAACAACCACAAAGGTGAAAAGTATATAAATGTCAGGGCTGGTAAGTCACTGACACCACCAAAGCTAGAAAGAAACGTCGTGTTCTCCCAGCGGTCCGTATCCTGTTTTTAACTCATACCGAGGTGTGAGGCTCGCGAATTCACGTTATACACAAAGCTGCCACGTAGGCCGTGCTTTGATCACCAACCACAAGACTTTGCTTTTCAACAGAAGCCTTGATTCATGCAACTCAGCGTGCCACACAGGCAATTCATGCCATGCAATTGATATCTATCGATATATAACCTCTAAGCTCGTACGTCTCAGAGAAGGGCGTTAAGCAAGAGAATAAATTCTCCGCCGCCAAATAGATATATATTTAACAAAAATCAATCAACACAGAATAAAATCCAATGTCAGACACACAATCCATTTACAAGTTCGTTCTGGGTCTGAACGAAACCGGAGGCACTTTCCTCGCATATCCATCGATCTCCAAGTACGTCTGGACGACCACCAACTGATTCCCTCATCTTGGGTGTACAGGCCAATCAAGATCATCAATAGTCACCCAAATGATGTGAAGACTTCCGGTCTTCGACCACCGTCTTCATCTTCGACATATCGTCGAATCGGTTATTCAGAATGGGTATAAACCCGGCCTTTCCGAACAACCCGCGTATATTAAAAACAAATGTTACACAAGCACAACATACACCTCATTCCAATTCATTAGTCACTAACCGTGAATTAGCAAGAGAACAATTTCCCAAATATTAACCCCGAAGGCCGAAACCAACATCAGATCAATATCCAGGAAACCATTCATCTTAACTAACCTACAGCTAGTTTCTAAATTCCACATTCTTAGGGAAAGGTTCCCATTAATTTTATCCAAGATAAATTCTTTAAAATTTACCCTTTAATCTTCCTTTGGATTTCGTTTCAAACCAAATTATGGTTTTCCAAACTAGTCGAGATTAGCGAACCACACTGAAGTAATTATTTATTTTATTTCCCAATCCCAACCTATTCATCCCATGAAGCAAAACTGGTAATACTCCATATCTAACACTGTGGTGTTATCGGTAAAATTAATTACCATTTCACGTTCAAATCTGATTAAAGATTTGACTATCGTTTTGGAGCAAAACTGGTGATACTCCATTCTCGCTCAATTTCTAAATTTGATAATTTAGATTATCAATTCACATTTCAATCTAATTGCAGATTCCTTAAAAATCCTTTTACTGGGTTAAAGAACCAATGTCATTTAAAACACAGTTCACGACAAACCCACATTACATTCTATTTATTATCGAGTTAAAGAACAAGTGTTATTTAAAACACTGTTCACAATAAACCCACAAATCCATTCTATTTAAAACTCGTTTCAAATCCAATTTATTTATTTTAAAATAAACGGGTTTAATTTTAGTTCAAAACTAGTTCATTTCGATAAAAATCTATTTTTATCTTTTCGAATATGGAGTTTTTCATCCCAATTTTTTCCAAATCATTTCTTATGATTTTACACAAATTATTACTATTTTTAATAATTTTATCAAGGCCCGTACAGTCGATTTCCATCAACGGCCATCGAACTACACTTACAGCGACCTTTTTCAAATTTGATTTAGACGTATCTCCAAATCCAACCGTTAGATTTCAAATTTCTAATATTTGTTAGAAAGCTCTTTTCGATACGAACCCAACGGTTCCGGTTTTAGGAGAATCCGACGGTCGGATCTCCCGTAATGTCCGTTCGAAGTTAATGGTCGAAATTCACGAACTACCGCGGCGCGGCGCATTCTATTCAGGCCATTATATTATATATATAATATATATAATATATATTTCGTCGATTTCTATTTAAAACGAATTCTATAAATAGTTTTGAATTCGTTTCAAAAAACAATTTCAACCTTTATTTCAAATTTAAATCAAAATTGAATTTTCTATTATAAACCCTCTTTATTTTCATTCCTATTTGATTTCAATTCAAATCGATTTTTAATTCGATTCGAATTCATTTTCTTTTCAATTCAATTCAATTCGAATTCGTTTTCTATTCAATTCGAATTCATTTCGTTATATATTCAATTCGAATTCATTTCGTTATATATTCAATTCGAATTCAATTCGTTATATATTCAATTCGAATTCAATTCGTTATATATTCAATTCGAATTCATTTCGTTTTATATTCAATTCGAATTCATTTCGTTTTATATTCAATTCGAATTCATTATATTCGATTCAATTCAAATTGGTTTTCTATTCGATTCAATTCAAATTCGTTTTCTATTCGATTCAATTCAAATTCGTTTTCTATTCGATTCAATTCAAATTGGTTTTCTATTCGATTCAATTCAAATTCGTTTTCTATTCGATTTAATTCAAATTCGTTTTCTATTCGATTCAATTCAAATTGGTTTTCTATTCGATTCAATTCAAATTCGTTTTCTATTCGATTCAATTCAAATTCGTTTTCTATTCGATTCAATTCAAATTGGTTTTCTATTCGATTCAATTCAAATTCGTTTTCTATTCGATTCAATTCAAATTGGTTTTCTATTCGATTCAATTCAAATTGGTTTTCTATTCGATTCAATTCAAATTTAAAAACGAATATAATCGATATAAATATCGTTCGCGTCAAAATAGCGCATCTCTAATCAATACGGCTTTATATCTTTCAATAATTCCATTATTCTATTCGACAAATGAATCTATATTTTTGTCAACACATGACTATTCTCAACGAATGAGTACTGTCCACGTGTGACTATTTTTGTTATTCAATATATTTTATAAAAATTATGGTATATATCGTTTGATTTCAAATCAGACTCCAACCGTTAATTAGTAAGAGAACGATTCCCTAAATTTTAACCCCGAAGGCCGAAACCAACATCAGATTAATATCCAGGAGACCACTCATCTTGTAACACCCCGTAATTTGAACATAAAAATTCACAAATTAAAGTATACTTAATTAAGTGAAATGGGTAGCGCAGAGAAATATATATATTGATATATATATATATATATATAATTGAAAATTTAATAAATAAATATGCAAAAATGTTCAAAACAGCGAATTGGGAGAGGGGAATAACCGAACCGGTCGATTTTTGAGGTCGACCCGAGCCCGCTGGGTCGACTAGGGGTTAATCCAGCGTGTGTGGCTGTCAACCCGTGGGCCGATTCGCTCGAATGCAGATTTTGCATTTGAATGGTTCTCATGGTTCAGCTTTAATCTAAAGGCCCTAAATGGTTCATACATGTGACTTCTTCCCCAAGACATGCTTTAAAGGCTAGGATTGGTTCTAGGGTTTATCCTATGGCTAAAACTATCCTAGTCTTCTATAAAAAGACCCCTAACCCTCTCCTAAAACCCTCATAAATTGATCCTACAACTAAACTATGCCAAAATGATTCCTCATCATGGCCTCCACTTCAACCCATGGCCTCCATCTTCTTCTTCATGATAGCTTAAGTGTTCTAAGCTAGTTTCAAAGTAAATGAGCCTCTTTTCTTCATTCATGAGAGATTCTATGATCATTTGAGTGATTTCATGTTTGTATGAGAGTTCATAAGTTGCATTCTAGCCAAAGTTGCAACCTTTTCTTGACCAAAAAGCAAGGATCTTGCATGAGAGCTCATAAGCTTCATTCAAAGCCAAAGTTGAAACCTTTCTTCTTCAAAGCAAGGATTTTTATTGATATTTGCTCAAGGGTTTCATTTGGAGCTTGTTCTTTTGGGGTTTTTGGGTGATAGCATGAATGGCTTCGTCTCAATCTTTGTTTTATATGTTGATTTGTGCCTTCATAGCATTGTAAGCCCCCTCCTACTCTTAGATATTAACTATAAAGTTAAATGAATGTTGCAAGTTTGGGTTTGATCATTAAGTATGATACATGCTATCATGTTATGCAAGTCTATAAAGTCATTACCTTGATCTTGTGGGTTAAAAGCTATAACCTTTATGTTGAAATGTTGCATTATGCAACATGAGAACCCTCATAACCTTTAGGTTAACTTGCATATGAAGTCATAACCCTTATGTGATGTTATATGCGAGTTACTTGTCATCATTTCATGTCATCTATGACCATGTATCACCTATTTGCCAAGTTTGAATGTTATGCATGTTTTTGAGGCTTGACAATGTAACATGCAAGTTTGTGAGCACATTTATGCCTCATTTCCACCATGTTTAACTTGTGGCCTTATACCCTTTTTGTTTTGCCTTTGCCAAGTTCCTTCTTTAAATCCATTATGCGTTGTTGTGAATGTATATGCGAGTTTAAAAGCGTTGGGGTTAGGTTATGGGGAAACTTTAATGACATGAAACATGATTTGGGTAAGTTGGTATAAACGTGACAACATGTAACTTTGGCTATGAGCATGGGACTTGGAAACTTGACGCGTATGGGTTGTAAGTGTAACAAGACACTAGACCAAACATGAAAATGGCCAACTCGAGGTTGGGTTGAGTTTGTAGCATAAATCTACCCGGACCCGCCCGGCTTAACTAGTGGCTACAAACAATAGGATCTAATGTGAGAAGTTGGTCATGTCGCGCTTAAGACCCGAGGTTAGACTAGGTTGTGGTGTAAATCTACCCGGACCCGCCCGGCTTAACTAGTAACCACAACAAAGTCTAATGTGAGAGGTTGAGAGTGCATTAATTAAATTGATGCCACATGATAAGGTTAAGTAAATTTGACTAATGACACTTAACCGATATGACACAAATGGGTAGGTTAAGTGGGACCGGGCTTGATTTCTTAATGACCCTTAACCATACAAGACAATTAGGGGATGGGGTTAAGTAATTTAAGCTTAACTAATCTAAACACGGTAATTAGATGGGGTTAAGTAACTAAGACTTAACTAATCTAAACACGGTAATTAGATGAGGTTAAGTAACTAAGACTTAACTAATCTAAACACGGTAATTAGATGGGGTTAAGTAATCTATACTTAACTAATCTAAACACGGGAATTCGATGGGGTTAAGTTAAACACTTAACCAATCTAAACTTGGTTATTCAATGGGGTTAAGTAACCAATACTTAACCAATTTAACATGATAATTTAATGGGGTTAAGTAACTTATACCTAACCAATTATACGTGATGGTTTGATGAGGTTAAGTAACCTATACTTAACCAATCTAATAGGTGGACCTGATAAGGGTTAAGTCACAAGACCTTTTAAGATTAGGCTTAACCATTGTAATACGATTAGTGGATGGGGTTAAGCTAACCCATACTTAACCAATCCGACTCGATAATCTGATGGGATTAAGATAATCCATGCTTAATCAATCTAACATGAAAATCTGATAGGGTAAAGGAAAATAAATACTTAACCAATTTGACTTGATAGGGTTAAGTCATGAGCTTCTTGGTACACTTAACCAACTTGTATGGCTAAGCCTTGAACTTGAGTACTTAGCCAATCTTGACATGATTTGTAGGCGGGTCAAGTCACGAACTTCGATAACAACACTTAACCCATTTGACAAAACCCTAGCTCAAAGGACTAGGTTGGAAATCGTAGTTAACAAGGATAGCGGAAAGAGGGGCTAAGTGGTAAACCTTAGTTAAGGGTAACTAAGTAATAATTCTTAGCTAAGGACATGGGACTAGTTCATAAAGAGATGAGTAACCTGGTACGGTAGGTCATCGCTTAGTATACGAGGAGGAGCAAGTTATCTGACTAGGATAAAAGCTCCAGCGAACTGGGTGACGAAGTGAAAGCTTCGGGGAACGTGAGGGTACTCTTGGTATCCCTTTGTGAGGTGGCGAGTGGTCCATGAAACCCGGCCTCACAGGGGTTAAGGTCTGCGGTAGAAGAGCCAAGAGTATGCCTTGGTTGCTATACGAGCGACCTAAAGACTGGGATGGATTAGCGTGGAGTCGACGATACTTGATTTTTCCCCGGGATAGCATGTCGCCGACTACCTACCATCTTTAGTCAATCGTGTACGTACGGAAAGGCATGGAACTCCCAAAAGACCATATACTAGCTATCAAGTTATGGGTGAGTTTGGCTATCTGGAAGTGGGCATCGATGGGCCTTAGTGTAGTTCTCATACATGATTTTTCTTGGATTGCCTTTCAGTAGTTGAGGGAGGGGTCACGTGGGACCATAGCCACGGGTACAAAAACAGACCTTGATATATGCATCAGCAGACGACTTAAAGCTCCCGACCGAGTCCCGTATTTCTTGATTTGCCCTGGCACGGAACTCGGATGGCACATTGAGGAACATGTGCATCTAGACATGGAAAACGATTCACGATACATACGTGGGATAAAGGGCGCGGTTGACGGGTGGCATAATCCCTAGTGGCCCTAGGTGGCTGAACCCAAACCGAGACACGGAAACGTTCATTAGGTAGCATAATCCCTAGTGGTCCTAGGTGGCATAAATCCTAAGTGGACACGCGATAGTTCATGGTAAGAAAACATAACTAGATCAAGGGTAGCAGTCCAAAATAACTTCAAGGATAAGACGTTTACATGGGAAAGCCTGTATGGCCTACGGCAAAGGACTAAACTTATACATGGAAAGAAACATACGAGTTGGGAAAACCTATATGCTATATATTAGGTTGACATGGACCATTACGTGGCATTGGGCAAGGGACATTCATAGTTAACACATGATGCGGGTTGGGATACTAGTACGAGGGGTGCAGAGCAAATATACATGATATATACCTTAGGATGTTATACATGATAAATACCTTGGGATAGTATACTTGATAGAAACCTGACGATGTGGTACCTTGATTTATCTTGACACCGTAGTTTATCATGACACACTCGTTTATTTTGGTAACGTAGTTCATCCTGTTATTTTGGTTTAGCTTATCTATCTTGTCATCATACTTATGTTCATCTCAGTTCCTCATGCCAGTTAACTTTACTAGTTTATATACTGATAGTAGATAGGGCTTACCAGTCTTTTTGACTGACCCCGTTTTGTTTCGCCTCTTGTCTTCCGTTTCCCCCCCAGGTTACAGGGAGGAAATGCTATTGTTAGTTTGGACTTCTTCTGTTTGAAGGTCATCACGCATGGCTTGGACTTCTCTTGGCTATGGCTACTTTACTGTTTTACATGGGGAATAATTTATGAAATGGTTTTATGCTTCTTTATTATTGCAAGACAGGTTTTGATGTATTTTGATGTAAAAGGCTTTTAGACCTTATTTTATAAGGTAATGAAATTTGTTTTACTTCCGCTGTTTTATATATATATGTTCTGTCTTGTAATATTTCTGTACATGTTTACCAATAATACCCCTCTAAAGCTAGTGCATTCCTTTGCAGTGACCCTAGCGGAGGTGGGGTGTTACATTTGGTATCAGAGCAGAAGGTTACCAGACTGGGCAAAAGTTTTTAAAAACCTTCTGAAAACTATTTGAGAAACCGTTTACAAAGAAGCATTTTTCAAGAAAAGTTTTTAAAGGCTATTCCCCAAAAGCCATTAGCACTATCCTTTGTTCCCTTGATCGAATCTCTTTTCCCTTTCTTTCCTCCATCTGGAGTCACAGTAGTTTTAACTGCGACTAATCCTTGTCTAGCTACGTAAGTGTTTTCCCGTGCGATGGAGGAAGTTCTCGAGAGACCGGTTACCGAAGTTATAAGAAGGGATAATAAGAACAAGGATAAAGGACGCGAGCTTAAGGATAAGCAACTGTTGTTATGGCTTAGTCCATCAAGGAGGATAAGGACAAGATCATCGGAGAGGGCAATTATACGCTCCCATTTCTAGGGTACCTAAAAGAAATGGTACCGTTTCTGGTAAAGGTTTAGTCGTTCTTTTCTATCATCCCGTCCAGACTTTGTCTTGACCATCGTATCATTTAAGTCTGCTTGGATAGTTGAGTCTCTGCACCTTAGTACTAGCATGGTAGAGGATCCCAGTTTTTGTCCCAAAATCTGGTTGGAGAGTCGGTCCATTTATTCATGACTTGTTGGATTTGAGAACGTCTATGCCAAGTGTTGAGATTAGAAGCAATACTTCTATTGTTGAGCTATGGATGGATTCTAGGGGTAAAGTGGTTATCCAGTAAGGGATACCATTCTCGGTTTTGAAAAGAGGGCAGTCAGACTCTTGGCTTGCTTTGGTAATACCTTCGAAGTCTCGTGTAACCTTTTAGGTTCTGTCATGGTTAGTTACCTAGAATCTCTTGATGCATTTATCGGAAATCTCTGATCCAATCGAGTAACGTCCGCCAATAAGACGGATGGTTCATTCCGCTTAAGCATGGGTTATAGGAATCGCCCTAGTAAGTGCACGTGGTAACATAAATTGGCATTGGAAAACGAGATCCAGAATTCACTAGTGAATTTTGGAGAGCTTGCATGAGTACGTAGATATGGTTGAGCCAAGTATACTAGGGAAAGAATAAATGAAAGTGGAACGAGAGGCGATAGTGAAAAGAGTTCCGACTCATACCTTGGAAATAGGAATCAAGGAGCTACGAAACCATGAAGTCAAAGGCGGTCAAGGCACAATGGAATTAAGTTCGTGGAAATGCGGCTCAGACGCGCGCATCATGTCTCTTTTTAAGAGTGTATCTTTGATCCTTGGTTCACCTGTAGAGCTTACTTGCATGCTATCGCTTGGTGGATATCCTCTCGGTCCTATTTCTGTTACAAACCCCGTAAGGAGTTTGTCTTGTTTATCTCCTCGATCTTATCTTGGAAACTTAGATAGAACTCTATGGATGTAAACATGTATTTGAAACATGTTATGATTGATATGGTTGCAAATGGTTGCAAGTGGTTGCTCGTGGATGCGCGAATACACATTAGATACTAGATTGACGCGGTCACGTTTCATGTTGCATATGCACGAGTATTTATACTTGTTTATGGATGAAATTGAATGTGTTATCATGCGGATGTTGCATATGAATGAATGTTTGTGCACGCATATAGTACTTATTTGAATAGGACTATTCGCATACATGTTGGACTCATGGCACTAAACATATTTTGCATTAGAAAGATCATTCAGGCCTGATCATTAGCATTAACTAAGGAGCATATACACACACGTTCTGCATATGTTCATATGGCATTAGAAATCGTCTAAGGACAATGATGCCAGTGTTTGATGGTTTGAGTAGATGGTTGTTTGGTTGGTAGGATACGTTCTTCTTGACTTAGAGATTTCGGGGACGAAATCCTTTAAGGAGGGGAGAATGTAACACCCCGTAATTTGAACATAAAAATTCACAAATTAAAGTATACTTAATTAAGTGAAATGGGTTGTGCAGAGAAATATATATATATTGATATATATATATAATTGAAAATTTAATAAATAAATATGCAAAAATGTTCAAAACAGCGAATTGGGAGAGGGGAATAACCGAACCGGCCGATTTTTGCGGTCGACCCGAGCTCGCTGGGTCGACTAGGGGTTAATCCAGGGTGTTTGGCTGTCAACCCGTGGGCCGATTCGCTCGAATGCAGATTTTGCATTTGAATGGTTCTCATGGTTCAGCTTTAATCTAAAGGCCCTAAATGGTTCCTACATGTGACTTCTTCCCCAAGACATGCTTTAAAGGCTAGGATTGGTTCTAGGGTTTATCCTATGGCTAAAACTATCCTAGTCTTCTATAAAAAGACCCCTAACCCTCTCCTAAAACCCTCATAAATTGATCCTACAACTAAACTATGCCAAAATGATTCCTCATCATGGCCTCCACTTCAACCCATGGCCTCCATCTTCTTCTTCATGATAGCTTAAGTGTTCTAAGCTAGTTTCAAAGTAAAGGAGCCTCTTTTCTTCATTCATGAGAGATTCTATGATCATTTGAGTGATTTCATGTTTGTATGAGAGTTCATAAGTTGCATTCTAGCCAAAGTTGCAACCTTTTCTTGACCAAAAAGAAAGGATCTTGCATGAGAGCTCATAAGCTTCATTCAAAGCCAAAGTTGAAACCTTTCTTCTTCAAAGCAAGGATTTTTATTGATATTTGCTCAAGGGTTTCATTTGGAGCTTGTTCTTTTGGGGTTTTTGGGTGATAGCATGAATGGCTTCGTCTTAATCTTTGTTTTATATGTTGATTTGTGCCTTCATAGCATTGTAAGCCCCCTCCTACTCTTAGATATTAACTATAAAGTTAAATGAATGTTGCAAGTTTGGGTTTGATCATTAAGTATGATACATGCTATCATGTTATGCAAGTCTATAAAGTCATTACCTTGATCTTGTGGGTTAAAAGCTATAACCTTTATGTTGAAATGTTGCATTATGCAACATGAGAACCCTCATAACCTTTAGGTTAACTTTCATATGAAGTCATAACCCTTATGTGATGTTATATGCGAGTTACTTGTCATCATTTCATGTCATCTATGACCATGTATCACCTATTTGCCAAGTTTGAATGTTATCCATGTTTTTGAGGCTTGACAATGTAACATGCAAGTTTGTGAGCACATTTATGCCTCATTTCCACCATGTTTAACTTGTGGCCTTATACCCTTTTTGTCATGCCTTTGCCAAGTTCCTTCTTTAAATCCATTATGCGTTGTTGTGAATGTATATGCGAGTTTAAAAGCGTTGGGGTTGGGTTATGGGGAAACTTTAATGACATGAAACATGATTTGGGTAAGTTGGTATAAACGTGACAACATGTAACTTTGGCTATGAGCATGGGACTTGGAAACTTGACACGTATGGGTTGTAAGTGTAACAAGACACTAGACCAAACATGAAAATGGCCAACTCGAGGTTGGGTTGAGTTTGTAGCATAAATCTACCCGGACCCGCCCAGCTTAACTAGTGGCTACAAACAATAGGATCTAATGTGAGAAGTTGGTCATGTCGCGCTTAAGACCCGAGGTTAGACTAGGTTGTGGTGTAAATCTACCCGGACCCGCCCGGCTTAACTAGTAACCACAACAAAGTCTAATGTAAGAGGTTGAGAGTGCATTAATTAAATTGATGCCACATGATAAGGTTAAGTAAATTTGACTAATGACACTTAACCGATATGACACAAATGGGTAGGTTAAGTGGGACCGGGCTTGATTTCTTAATGACCCTTAACCATACAAGACAGTTAGGGGATGGGGTTAAGTAATTTACGCTTAACTAATCTAAACACGGTAATTAGATGGGGTTAAGTAACTAAGACTTAACTAATCTAAACACGGTAATTAGATGGGGTTAAGTAACTAAGACTTAACTAATCTAAACACGGTAATTAGATGGGGTTAAGT
This sequence comes from Allium sativum, assembly GCA_030737875.1. Classification (NCBI taxonomy): domain Eukaryota; kingdom Viridiplantae; phylum Streptophyta; class Magnoliopsida; order Asparagales; family Amaryllidaceae; genus Allium; species Allium sativum. The sequence goes on along the minus strand of CM060925.1, from coordinate 157,508,173 downwards.
AATCTATACTTAACTAATCTAAACACGGGAATTCGATGGGGTTAAGTTAAACACTTAACCAATCTAAACTTGGTTATTCAATGGGGTTAAGTAACCAATACTTAACCAATTTAACATGATAATTTAATGGGGTTAAGTAACTTATACCTAACCAAGTATACGTGATGATTTGATGAGGTTAAGTAACCTATACTTAACCAATCTAATAGGTGGACCTGATAAGGGTTAAGTCACAAGACCTTTTAAGATTAGGCTTAACCATTGTAATACGATTAGTGGATGGGGTTAAGCTAACCCATACTTAACCAATCCGACTCGATAATCTGATGGGATTAAGATAATCCATGCTTAATCAATCTAACATGAAAATCTGATAGGGTTAAGGCAAATAAATACTTAACCAATTGGACTTGACAGGGTTAAGTCATGAGCTTCTTGGTACACTTAACCAACTTGTATGGCTAAGCCTTGAACTTGAGTACTTAGCCAATCTTGACATGATTTCTAGGCGGGTCAAGTCACGAACTTGGATAACAACACTTAACCCATTTGACAAAATCCTAGCTCAAAGGACTAGGTTGGAAATCGTAGTTAACAAGGATAGCGGAAAAAAGGGCTAAGTGGTAAACCTTAGTTAAGGGTAACTAAGTAATAATTCTTAGCTAAGGACATGGGACTAGTTCATAAGGAGATGAGTAACCTGATACGGTAGGTCATCGCTTAGTATACGAGGAGGAGCAAGTTATCTGACTAGGATAAAAGCTCCAGCGAACTGGGTGACGAAGTGAAAGCTTCGGGGAACGTGAGGGTACTCTTGGTATCCCTCTGTGAGGTGGCGAGTGGTCCATGAAACCCGGCCTCACAGGGGTTAAGGTCTGCGGTAGAAGAGCCAAGAGTATGCCTTGGTTGCTATGCGAGCGACCTAAAGACTGGGATGGATTAGCGTGGAGTCGACGATACTTGATTTTGCCCCGGGATAGCATGTCGCCGACTACCTACCATCTTTAGTCAATCGTGTACGTACGGAAAGGCAGGGAACTCCCAAAAGACCATATACTAGCTATCAAGTTATGGGTGAGGTTGGCTATCTGGAAGTGGGCATCGATGGGCCTTAGTGTAGTTCTCATACATGATTTTTCTTGGATTTCCTTTCAGTAGATGAGGGAGGGGTCACGTGGGACCATAGCCACGGGTACAAAAACAGACCTTGATATCTGCATCAGCAGACGACTTAAAGCTCCCGACCGAGTCCCTTATTTCTTGATTTGCCCTGGCACGGAACTCGGATGGAACATTGAGGAACATGTGCATCTAGACATGGAAAACGATTCATGATACATACGTGGGATAAAGGGCGCGGTTGACGGGTGGCATAATCCCTAGTGGCCCTAGGTGGCTGAACCCAAACCGAGACACGGAAACGTTCATTAGGTAGCATAATCCCTAGTGGTCCTAGGTGGCATAAATCCTAAGTGGACACACGATAGTTCATGGTAAGAAAACATAACTAGATCAAGGGTAGCAGTCCAAAATAACTTCAAGGATAAGACGTTTACATGGGAAAGCCCGTATGGCCTACGGCAAAGGACTAAACTTATACATGGAAAGAAACATACAAGTTGGGAAAACCTACATATGCTATATATTAGGTTGACATGGACCATTACGTGGCGTTGGGCAAGGGACATTCATAGGTAACACATGACGCGGGTTGGGATACTAGTATGAGGGGTGCAGAGCAAATATACATGATATATACCTTAGGATGTTATACATGATAAATACCTTGGGATAGTATACTTGATAGAAACCTGACGATGTGGTACCTTGATTTATCTTGACACCGTAGTTTATCATGACACACTCGTTTATTTTGGTACCGTAGTTAATCCTGTTATTTTGGTTTAGCTTATCTATCTTGTCATCATACTTATGTTCATCTCAGTTCCTCATGCCAGTTAACTTTACTAGTTTATATACTGATAGTAGATAGGGCTTACCAGTCTTTATGACTGACCCCGTTTTGTTTCGCCTCTTGTCTTCCGTTTCCCCCCCAGGTTACAGGGAGGAAATGCTATTGTTAGTTTGGACTTCTTCTGTTTGAAGGTCATCACGCATGGCTTGGACTTCTCTTGGCTATGGCTACTTTACTGTTTTACTTGGGGAATAATTTATGAAATGGTTTTATGCTTCTTTATTATTGCAAGACAGGTTTTAATGTATTTTGATGTAAAAGGCTTTTAGACCTTATTTTATAAGGTAATGAAATTTGTTTTACTTCCGCTGTTTTATATATATATATGTTTTGTCTTGTAATATTTTTGTACATGTTTACCAATAATACCCCTCTAAAGCTAGTGCATTCCTTTGCGAGTGACCCTAGCGGAGGTGGGGTGTTACACATCTTATCTATTTTCCAGTTAGTTTCTAATTTTATATAAGATAAAGATGTAAATTTTATTGTTAAAATATTTCGTTTAACACATGACTAATCTCAACGAGTGAGTACTGTCCACGTGAACCTTTATTTTATAAAGATAAAGATGTAAATTTTATTGTTAAAATATTTCGTTCAACACATGACTAATCTCAACGGATGAGTACGGTCAACACATGAACCTTTATTTTATAATATTCTTTATCTTCTAAATTGGAATGAGGCCCAATCAATTGCCATATAAAGTTAATTATATGGATTCCATACAACACATGTATATAATAGCAACGATAAATAATCAACCATCATCCAAAGTGCACTACACTGTATAAGCATCAAATATAGATATCTAACGCTTATAACAGCCTGTCAATCAATCGATCGACATACAACTAATTATTGGGATTAGTGTATGCCATATATTATCCCAATACCCGTGTGGGGTTTCAAACAATCAAACACAGATTTTATTTGTGCAGTTGGGCGATGTGTAAAATTTATCGACCCAATCAATATCAGTCAAATCAGTGTATATAAACAAATCAGCCGATTTGTTTATAACTATTTATTTACTCACATTCCCGTTAAAAAATATATTTTTAACGATAAAATATTTTTAACTATATAAATATTTTATTTCCTTTCAACACATGAATATATTTCATTATCTATTTCACATCAATTTCACAAACAAATTTCACAACATATCAATCAAACAAACAAGCCATCCATGATCTGTGGATGGTGGGTGTCAGGTGCTACTAAACACCGTCTGCATCCTAGCATATATATATAACTAGAAAAGAGATTTTGAGTGAGAAGTTCTCACCAATAGCTATCCCAATACCACGACTCTTCATTTGTGGAAGTCTTCGTCATTCTCGCCTTTTGTCGCTTTCGTTGCCCGTAGCCACTATATATATAAAAATCACATTTTTATATACTGATGTCTTTAAAATAAAAATCACATTTTTATTTGTTCACTTTCAATTTAAAAATCATATTTTTTTTATAATCACTTCATATATTTAAAAATCGAATTTTTACTTCGCTATTCATTATATAAAAATCGAATTTTTACTTCGCTATATATATAATAAAAATCAGATTTTTATTTCGCTACATATATAAAGATAATATTTTTATATTCTTTATTATATAAAGATCATATTTTTAATACTCTACACAAGTAAAAAACATATTTTTAATATGCCACTAGTATAAAAATTATATTTTCAATATCTCTATAATATGAAAATCATCTTTTTATTACTTCTCTAATATAAAAATCATATTTTTAACCTTCTACTTTCATGAAAATTATATTTTTGACTTCATGCTTGTATAAAATTATATTTTTATACTCCCCCATTATATAGAGATTATATTTTTATAATAAAAATCTAATCTTTCCTATTTTTAAAAATCACAACTTCTTGTATTTTAAAAATCATTACTTTCTATAAATTAAAAACCAAAGCTTTTCATAATATAAAAATCATTTCTTTATATTTAATATACATAAATAAAGGTCCTTTCTTTATATGTATATTTTTTTTATAACCTAATTCATAGAAAATAAATAAAAATAAATAAAGAAGCTTACAGTGTTTGGATCGGAAAAGAAAGAGGGATAGAGGTCAGAGGGAGCGTCGGAGTGTGGTGGCTGGGGTGGCGTGGGTCGTGCGTTCGATTTGGGGGTTAGGGTTTTTAGGGGGGGCTGCGCGATGCGCTAGGGAAGAGGAGGGAGGAGAACGGAGGGCGGCGGCGGAAAGAGGAGGGGTTGCGCGATGTTGGCCGCGCCTGTGGCGCGGTGGAGGGCAACGCCTCCGGCGGTGGCGCGCTGGAGGTCGATGGGCGGCTCCTCCATCGTCCGTCGCTTCATCGTTTCCCTTTTTTTCTTTTTTCTTCGTTCGTTCTGAATGGACGAAGGGGGGGGGGGGGCAGAGGGAATTAAGGGGAAGAAAGGGGGATTTAATTTTTTTTATATTTTAATTTCAAAAAGTTGACTTTTACATATGACCTCTAAACGAGGCCCACCGCCTGTCGTCCATAGCTAATTACCCTCATTCCGAACACAATGGGATATGTATCGTAGGCTGATTCTAACGTTTCGATCAGTTTTCGTCAAATTTAACATATAACTCTATATATTGAATTTGAACACGCATTTCAATTTACCGGGGTCACATACTAACTAGAAAAATCCCAGAAAAATATTTTCTAGCTTTGTACTGATGATATGGTCCTAACAAAACTAATTTCGTCGAATTCTGAGACCGTTGGAAAAATGGCCAATTTCCAGTCGATTAAAATCAACTAAAAATGGTCAAACACGTTTTCCTCTGCCACGCTCACATATTCATTCGAAAAATTATGAAATTTGGAATCCAACAATAATTTGACAACACGGATCCAACAAAAGTGGTTTCGTCGAAATCCGAGGTCATTTGCAAAATTCCCATTTTTAAGGGCCTGAATTCCATAGCGACTATTCAGAATTTTCAACTGGACATATCTTTTGATTCCCGCTATGAAATTTCGATTTTTCGGATTCGTTGGAAAGATATTATCAAATAGATCCTAATGTTTTTGGTTTCACTAAAATCCGGATTGTTTTGCACCCTGTACATTCATTTGAAGTTTGAAATCGAATTATCGAACTACCGTGCCATTTTCAATTCTATTTATAATTATATATAATTATTTATATTCTAACGACGACGTATATAATATATACGTTCTAATTAAATTCAAAATAAATTTCTCGTCAATATTATTTAAAATAATTCATTTTAAATATTCAAAATTCGCTAAAATTGCCAAAAAAATAATTAAACTGGCCCAAATTTTCGGGTTGTTACAACTAGCTTATCTGTGGATTCCCACCAACAAGTTGGTGATCTACATGGTCGTCCATACAAAGCTTCAAAAGGTACCATGCCAATGCTAGACTGATAGTTGTTATTATATGCAAACTCTACTAGTGGAAGGTGGTCCTCCCATGTCCCGCCAAAGTCCAAGATACAAAGCCTCAAAAGGCCTTCTAGAATCCAATTCACCCACTCAGTTTGGCCGTCTGTCTGAGGATGATACGCCGTGCTCAAGCATAACTGAGTCCTATGGCTTCTTGCAAACTTTTTCCAAAAGTCACTAGTAAAGATAGGATCACGATCGCTTACTATGCTAGAGGGTACCCCATGCAAACGAACTATCTCCCAAACATAAATAGGTGCTAACGATGATGCAGTCCTCTTTCTCTTGACAGGAATGAAGTGAGCACTCTTCGTAAGTCTGTCCACTATCAACCAAATACTGGTATTGCCTCTTCTAGACCTAGTCAACCCATCTATAAAGTCCATCGAGATACTCTCCCATTTCCATTGCGGAACCTCTAGAAAATGAAGCAGTCCACCAGGCTTTTTCTGCTCAGCCTTTACTTGCTGACATACCAAGCATTTAGAAACGAACTCAGCCACGTCCTTCATTATTCTGGCCCAAAAGAAAACTCGCTTCATGTCTCTGTACATCTTGTCACCACCGGGATGTATGGTCATCTTAGAATGATGGGCTTCCTCAAGTTCTCATCTTGTGGTACACAAAGTCTCTCATCCCTATGTAACCAATCCTTGTCATCTAGGGTATACCTACCAAGATGGCTCGAAGACTCCCCTCCTATGAGCTTTTCTACTAACTCAAGCAACTGTGGGTCATCTCACTGGGCCTCTCCAATCCGTCCCAAAAGCGTAGGTCTCACCTCTAAGGATGCTAACAAACCGGTCACATAATCGACAGAGGGTCTAAAGTCAAAGGCCGCTATGTACTCTAAGCTCTGCCTCTCCACAAACATAGGTCTCAAAGTCAACTTCTTCCTACTCAAGGCGTCGGCTACAACGTTACCCTTGCCAGGGGTATATGCGATCTCAAAATCGTAGGATGCTAAGAACTCCATCCACCTTTGTTGCCTCAAGTTAAGATCTTTCTGCGAGAAAAGGTACTTCAACAATTTATGGTCAGTATACAATTCAAACTTCTCACCTAGGAGATAATTGCACCATGACTTAAGCGCAAAAACGATGGCAGCTAACTCTAGATCGTGGGTTGGGTAGTTTTTCTTATGTACTTTCAATTGTCTTCCACCATAAGCTACTACCTTTCTTTCTTGCATCAAGACAATGCCTAGTCCCGTACTGCATGCATCCGTGTATACTGTAAACATTTTACTCCCATCTGACAATGTCAACACTGAGGCTATTGTAAGAGCCCTTTTCAATCATTGGAAAGCAATGTCACAATCAATGTCCTAAGCAAATGCTAGATTCTTCTTCGTCAGTCTAGTAAGTGGTGCTGATATCTTCGCAAAGTCCTTAATGAACTTCCTATAATAGCCCGCTAATCCAAGAAAGCTTCGCACCTCTGTTGCATTCTTTGGGATCTTCCAATCTTGCACCGCAACAACTTTTGCGGGGTCTACAGCTATCCCGTCTTTGGACACCACATGTCCTAGAAACCTCGCTTCTTCTCTCCAAAAGTGACATTTGGAGAACTTCGCTTTAAGCTGATGTGCTCGAAGGGTATCCATGACTGCCCTTAAATGCAAAGTATGTTCTTCCTCGTTCTTTGAGAAAATCAAGATGTCGTCCATGAAGACTACCACAAACTTATTAAGGAACTCCCTAAACACCCTACTCATCAAATCAATAAAATAGGCGGGTGCATTCGTCAAACCGAAAGGCATAACAAGCCATTCAAAGAAATAGTCAGGGGTCCTAAAAGCAGTCTTGTCTATACTGTCCTCAGCCACTCTTAGCTGATGAAAACCCGTAGCCAAATCTAGTTGTGAGGAAACGGACGCACCTACAAGCTGGTCAAACAAATCACCTATTCGTGGAAGTGGGTGCCTATTTTTCTTAGTCAGCTTGTTTAACTCTCTATAATCCACACATAAGCGAAGTGAACCATCCGCCTTAGTAGCGAATACTACTGGAGCACCCCATTCAGAAATACTTCACCTAATAAACCCCTTCTCAAGCAACTGTTTAACTTGTTTACTAAGCTCCTTCCTTTCCCTAGGAGCCATGTGTCGTACGGGTAAAGCAACTAGTTTGGCATTATCAACCAAGTACATGTGGAAATCTATTTCACGTTTTGGGGGTAAACCCTTCACCTCATCAAAAACATCGAGATAACCACAGACTACTAGAACAGATTTCAAATTATCCAGAGATTCTAGGTAACTAAGCATGATAGAACCCTTGGGGTTACACGAGATTTCGAGGGTATTACCGAGTCGAGTCAAAAGTCTAACTACCCTCCTTTAACAATTGAGAATGGCACCATTTTTGGATAACCAATCCATCCCTAGAATCAACCCGTAGCCCATGAAACCAAGAACATATGCATTACATCGAAACTCAACACTAAGTATATATATTCCCAAATCCAAGCAAATCATAGATAAATGAGACGAACCCCCAATCGGATTTGAGACAACAATGGGATCCTCTACCATACATGTACTAAGGTGTAGAGACTCTACTATAGAAGCGGATATAAAAGAATGCGATGCGCCAAAATCAAAAAGAGTGCATACAGGATGATCAGCAAGAAAAACTAAACTTTCAACAGAATTATTTCTACCTCTCTCTTGAGTGGGTGCCATGAGAGCATGAACTTTCCCTCCAGAAGGTCCTTCCCTTTTCCCTTGCTTCTTTGGGCAATCCTTAACCACATGTCCTGTCTCGCCACAATGGAAACATCCATCCGTCTTCCTCTTCTTCTTTCTATAGTCTTTAGCGATGTGGCCAATGATACCACAATAGTTACACTTCCTCTTGTCGTGTGGCTTGTTGTTCTTTCCACCCTTCTTATTGTCCACCTTCTTGTTTTGAGGTTCATCCTTCTTCACTTCTTTCTTCCCACCCTTGTCTTCTTCATGTAATAGCGCCATGTCCACCAATCTCTCAAAAGTTGTGCCCATTGGAATATGGGACATAGCTAAACCATGCAATAGTTCATTCAAGCCTCTAGCAAAACATAAAGATTTCTTGTGAGGCGTATCTACCAACTCCAACCCAAATCTTGCAAGCAAATTGAATTTATTGATGTATTCCTTAACTGACATACTCCCTTGTTTGAGTGCTAGAAACTTCTCCATCTGTAGGCTTTGTTCAGCTGCCGAGAGGAACTTCATCTCAAACCTCCGCCTAAAATCCACCCAAGTCTCAACTGGTTGCTCAGCACTAGTAACTTCCTACCAGTAAGAGGCTTCTTCCTTCATTAGTCAAGCGGCCAATTGTATCTTCCTCCTATCGTCCACTTCAAAGATAGCAAACAATTCTTCTGTTTCCTTGAGCCAGTTCTGTGCTTCAACAAACGTCTCAGTCTCTTTAAAGGTCTTTCCACCCATAGCACAGAAGTCCTCACAAATCTAAGCAAAAGCATCTACGCGAGGAGCGACAACAGCTGGGGAAGGAGGAAGAGGAACGTTGGCTGGGCCCGCGGCAGTGGCCCTAGCCTCTAGGTATCGTCTGAACCAAGTGGGTATCGGAACACCCTCAGGTATCTCGGGTTCCCCAGACATGCTGAAAAGAAAAAGGAAAGGATTCAAAACAAAGAAAAGAAGGATAGTGCATACGGCTTTGGGGAACATGCCTTTTTAAAATAACAATATTTTACCTTGAAAATGCTTCTTTGAATCATGGTTTTGAAAATATTTTCTTTAAAATAGTTTTCAAAATCTTCTATCCATTCTGTTAACCTTTAGCTCTGATACCATGTGTAACACCCCACCTCCATTAAGTTCACTCACAAAGGGAATGCATTAACTTTAGTGGGGGTCATAAGAGTATATAATAGATAAAATTACAAAACAGACAAATTTAAGCAACGGAAAACAATTAGAATTTTTATTCCATAGTAGCATAATAGGATAAACTTTCATAAGGGTTGTTTCAAACATCAACACCAAAACATCAAAACCCATTACATTAAATATCTGTCTTGTTTCTCAAAAGAAGCATAATACAAAATAACATAACATAATTCCCCAATCAAGCAGTAGCCAACCATAGCAGTAAAGCAAAGAGTCCAAAGCAATACATCACAATCTTCGAGCTTGAAAAGAATCTGAACTAAGCGGTGGTATTCCCTCCTTGTGGACCTGGGGGGGACGAAAGAAAGAAGGCGAAACAAAAACAGAGTCAGACATAAAGCCAGGTAAGTCCAGTGACTTTCAGCATGTAAACAGGTAAAGGTATCATGACATGAATAAACTGGATACAAGACATAACCATGATAATAAGAATCACAAGATAACGAGATAAGCATAAGATAAGACTAGAACATGATAAGGTATCGTACTGATTCCTAATTTCTCTGCACCACCTAACTAGTGTTCAACTAATGCCATTTGTTACAAAACAAGATAAGTGATCCCCATTTCCCACATGATAGTTTTATAGGTACATATCTCATGATGTGGCTCCCACCTCATATTGATAGTTTACCTGTCCCCGCCGCACCTATCTTAATTGATCGGCACCTACTCATAACGTTCCGCATGTGTTTGTATCAACCCGGCCCCTACTTGTAGATACATGTGATGGTCCCACCATAGGGTGTATCGTTTCCTAGGGTGGCAACCCGATATAGTTCTAGAGTGCACAACTTTATACCTACTTGGTACTCAATGTCTAAATTTTCCCATGCCAGAATTACGTGCACGCCCGTAATCCGTCGGAACCTGCACTACCGTACCACCTGCCGCTATTTTGTCCGCTTATAATCAGCCAAGTAATCGTGCCCCACCCTGCCTAGCTCATGGTCCCGTTGATACCAAATGTGGGTTACTGCTGAAAAGGGTCCTGCTACTAGGGTTTTCCTAGGGTCTATTCGTATACCCCCCATACTGGTTAAGTGTCATCAATCAATCAATTCAAGTTAACTTAACCCACCCATTCATCATGTTATATTGGTTAAGTGTCATTAATCCAGTCGAGTTACTTAACCCACCCACTTGTCATGTCATATTGGTTAAGTGTTGCATGTTAACTTAACCCTACCATACTTAACATGTTTGTTTAGCATTAATTATTTATTAATGCATCAACCTCTCATATTGGACTTATTTGCGGTAGCTGGATTGTGCCGGGCGGTTCCGGGCAGTCTTACACTGCAAACCCATTCCAACCTCGGGTTCAAGCATTCAATGCACTAACCTCTCACATTAGACTTGTTGTTTGCGGTTGTTGGATATGCCGGGCAGTTCCGGACAATCTTACACCACAAACTCATTCTAACCTCGTGTTAGGCATTATTACCCATCTAATCTTCGCCTTTGACCTCTCACATTAGATTGTTGTCGTTGCAAGTGCTGGATGTGCCGGGCGGTTCCGCGCAGCCTTACACCACTACTCAAATCTAACCTCGTGTCTTATTCGGCCATTAGATTTAATTAAATTATATACTTTCCAATTATGTCCAAATTACAATTTTTACATGCCAATTATCATATGCCCAATTATTGATTTACATACCAATTTGCATATGCCCAATTATTGATTTACATACCAATTTACATACGCCCAATTATTGATTTACATGCCAATTTACATATGCCCAAATATTGATTTACATGCCAATTTACATATGCCCAAATATTGATTTACATGCCAATTTACCCAAACTTGCAATTATAATAATAATACCCCATATCCATCACAAGTTATGCCCAATAATTCCACCAAACATGTCATGCCCATAAATTCACCAAAATAGGCAATACCCAATATTCCCCGTATTCCAAATGTTCGTATTTTACGATTTCAGCCTAGGTTCGAAGTTAACCCAGGTTCGATAAAAGAAAATAAATAGGAGGAGATGGAAGTTGCATAAAATAAGAACAGAGAGAAAATAAGCATGAAAATATCATCACAGGCATGAAGGCTAAGACTTGATAAGAACATTATCATGAACATGAAAAACTGATGTACAACAAGATAAACTGATGATAATAGCATCATGAGAATAAGAATAGAAGCAAAAGAACAACTTAGAATCAGACATAGTCTCAAATTCATCTTATTACATGTCAAGACTAGATTTAGGTGTTCAAATCTAAAAATAACTGAACTTATAGCGTTTGGATTAGAAAAGATAACTGAATCGCTTGTTGTTGTTGAAGAACTCTAACTTGATATTGATCAATCCTCTAGGTTGATGAAGAACTTTTTTATTTGATTTAGGTTTTAGTGGCGGCTAGGTTTAGATGAGAGTTTGGCGGCATGGAGGCGCCATGAGAGTGAATAATAGAATTAGGGTTTAGGTTTGGATATGTATTTGTAGGTGTGTTAGGAAAACCATGGCCTTTAGATTAGCATAGGAGTCATCAGAGCCATCTAAACCAAAGAGACTTGTCACCCAGCTAACCACAGTGTGACACATAAGCCCTAAAACACAAAATTTCATCATAGACCATTCTAGGCCGACATGGTCGATTCCAAACACCCTGAGTTGACCTTGGGGTCGACCTAGCGGGGATTGGGTAGACCCATAAAATAGATCGGTTTGGCGTTTTTCCTTCCTGCTTCCGCTATTTTGAATTTTTTTCTTGAATTTTAGGTTGATTTTTATTTTATTAATATATATATACATATTTCCCTTATATGTATACAAACTTCCAAGGTCCATAACTTTCTCATACATTATCCGTTTAATGCAAACTTTGGGTCCATCTTGACCAGAATTTTGAGACGAATGCAGTGGTATAGTCTATTTTACTTAATTATCACTTTTAAAATTAAGTATTATTTTAATTCGTTAATTAATATTCATAGAAAATATGGGGTGTTACAGAGAATTTATTCTCTTGCTTAACGCCCTTCTCTGAGACGTACGAGCTCAGAGGTTATATATCGATAGACATCAGTCGCATGGCATGAATTGTCTGTGTGGCATGCTGAGATGAAAATGATCAAGGCTTCTGTTGAAAAGAAGAGTCTTGTGGTTAATGATCAAAGAACGGCCTTAAAGGGTAAAGCTTTGTGTATAGCGTTAATTCGTGAGCCTCACACCTCGGTATGAGTCAAAAACGGGATCGCACCGTCGGGAGAACATGACGTTTCTTTCTAGCTAGGAGTGGTGTCATGGTATGGAGCCCAGACATTTTTACTTATGTGGTTGTTGGATTGCGAGGCGCCTCAGATATATAGGTTACTACAGAGTCGATAGATATTGAGTCATTGGCTCATGTACGCCCCATAGGACGGGGAAACGTGTGTTTAGGAATTGCCAATCCTCAAACGTAAGAGAGGACCGGCCCAACTGATCCAAGGGTTGCCCAAAGTGTGTAGTCCTGAGACATTTGCTAGAGTGTCTCGAAGCGGCGAGGAGCCATCCCTGGCCTCGACTCATAGATGGAATCCAATTTCCAATACGTGACATTTCGGTTTTAATTGTAGAGCCTAGTATGGCGACATGATAGATGGTACCCATGCCGCCTATGATTGATATATTTATATTTGAAATTGTTTTATACACTATGCACTTATAATAGTATTGAGGATTTGTTTTAAATGTACCAAGCATATTTGGCTATTATAAGGGAAAACCCTATCCTCCGGCTTGCGTTGCATTGTGTGATGGGACCTGGGTCTTATAATAGCTTCATTTTTCGAAAAAGCATTGCGCTGTTTTGTTAGATGCACTGGTATTCTTGAGAGAAAACTCGTTCCGTGTTATACGGCATGGTCCCTTGATTTACTCTATTTTAAAGTAAAGTTTTAGTTAACTGTTTTAGGTCTCACACCAGTCACATGACTAACCTAGAGTTTGTCGTTTTAACCTAAACTCTGGGTGCCCATATTTTCCACATGGGCAGCTAGTTGTTTTGGTTTTGCAGATTTATATCCACATGATCCTGGTTTACAGCTGGAATGATATTCGGAAATCTCTGTATCCATGTATCTCTTTCACTTGTGTTTTGTATTATTTTCCGCTGCATTGTAATTTGTAAATCTCTGATATTTATCAAATGTATATTATTTGTTCATACTCTGTATATTCTTGTACTCTGATGTAAATTGTTGTAATAAGCAATGAAATGTTCTTCTTTTTGCGTTTCGATTAGTCTTGTTCTCAGACAATCCGTTCTTTCTCTTCTCTTCAGAGACCGGGGAAGTTCAGGTCTTTATATTTTGGTATTAGAGCTTTGGTTTACAGAGCTCAAGAACAAGACACGTTAGAACCAAACGAAAGAATTCATCATAGATTGGATTAGTAATATCCAATGAGAATGTCTCGTTAGAGATAGGATCAATAGCATCCTAGAACGAGTGTGAAGAGTAGTGTTTTGTTAAAAAAATGAAAACAATTTTTTTTTGAAGATTTAAACCTTATGATACGTATTTGAATATTATATTTAAATTGATTTTGGATAATCCAGTGTATAAAGAATTTGCATATACGCCTTGCAAACGTATATTCGAAGTTTTAATATACTGGATAGATATAGAATCACACTCTGGTCGCCCGGAGATGATTCTGATGATCACTCGAGCATCATCAGCATTTATGTTTGGGTTTCAATGGTAGGATATCTATATATTTCCAATTGACTGGTGTGAGAACCAAAACTAGCTAGAATTTATTTTTTGTGATTTGACACACAAAATTGGATTTTTGGCTATGAATTAAAGTTATGTGTTTGAAAAGTTAATCAACTAATTGATTGCTGGTTGTGATGTATGATTATTAGTTAACTAATAAAACCAACATGTGAATGTAAGGCAAATTTAGCCAAAGCAATCAAATATTGAACTGAATGGAAAATTGGTTGAAATTGCCTACATATACATGTATATATACTGAACAAGCCATAGCAAGGAGGCTAAGAAGAGGAAATTTTTTTATGCCTGACAAATAGGTACATGTTTACTAATTTATTGGGTTTGGATGATTTTATGAGCCGATTGGGGTTTGGATGATGAGGGCCCTGCGTGGCTAGTTGAGGTTTTAAATGTCTCCCCGTACAAAGGAGGTTATGGCGAAATTTTTCAAAAATTTAGGGTGTTAGCCAAATTTTTGAAGAATTGGAAAATTCTTAGAAACTGGAAAGTTGAAGAATGAAAACCAGAATGGAAGTTGAGTTGATTAGTTAAACAACTTTCAGCTCCGTTCCTTTTCGAGGACGAAAATTTTTTAAGTGGGGGAGATTGTAACAACCCGGAAAATCAGAACCAATTTAAATTTTTTATTTTAGCAATTTTAATGAATTTTGAATATTTAAAATGATTTATTTTAAATAATAAAATTTATTTTGAATAGAATTAGAATGTATAAATTTATTTAAATCGAAGTTAGAATATAAATGTTTATTTTAATTATAAAAGGAATTGGAAATGGCGCGGTAGTTTGAAAAATTCGATTTCAAATTTCAAATGAATGTACAGGATTCAAAATAAACTAAATTTTAGTAAAACTAGAAATATTTGAATCTGTTTGAAAATATCTTTCCAACGAATGTGAAAAATCCATATTTCATAGTGGGAATAAAAAGTTATGTCCAGTTGAAAATTCAGAATAGTCGTTATGGAATTTATATAATATATAGCACTTAAAAATAGCGATTTTGCAAACGACCTCCGTTTTCGATGAGACCATTTTTGTTGGATTCAAAATGTCAAATTATTGCGGGATTCCAATTTTCATAATTTTTGGAATCAATATGTGGGCGTGGCGGATTTAAACGTGTTTGGTCAATTTAGTTTGAATTTAATCGACTGGAAAATGACCGTTTTTCAGGCGGTCTCCAAATTCGACGAAATTAGTTTTGTTAGGACTGTATCGTCAAAACATAGCTAGATTTATTTTTCTGGAATTTTTGGAGTCAGTATGTGACCCCGGTAAATTAGAATGTGCATTTGAATTTAAAATATATTGATTTATATTTTAAATTTAAGGAAAACTGATCGAAACAATTGAATTGGCTTACGTAACATATCCCATTATGCTCAGAATGGGGGTATTTAGCTAGGGGCGATAGTCATTGGGTTTGATTTGGAGTTCGGAAGCAAACTGATTAAACTAGAATTAAATAATAATATTATTATTATATAAATCACCAAAATTTTCTGAAAACCCTAATTTCCCTTTGTCCGCCGTCAATCCTATTCGAAGGCCAAGAACCTCCTAAATTCAAACCCAAAAATTTCCCAATCCGTTCTGAAATTCTACCCAACCTTTAAGAGAAAATTGATGCTCATCTCAAGAGCTTTCATTCCATACTAATATGATCGATTTTGTTTAGAGATTTGTCTGAAATCATGCATCAAAGGGCGTCAGTCCCAATGCCGATTCTGGCGATGCTAGGCCACCGAGTTGCCCCCCGCTTCTGGCGCCGGTAGAGGAGAGTAAGCCCTACGATGTGGCGACTTCTGATGATCTTCTGGGCGCCTCGGTTGACATGCAACAGGAAGGGAAAGCTGTGTGTTTTCTCAAGTTCATGGCCGACAGTTTATTGAAGAAGAAGGAGAGATTAGTGGGTTAATTATTTATTTATTCTTAAGTAAAATTTTAAAGTAATTAATGTTTAAAAATTCCTATCTCCTTCATACGAGGTCAAAATCGCGCGAAACTGGATCCGTTGCGATCGTGGGGACGAGTGCTTCAAAACAAGACTAACCGGGTCCAATTTGGGGCACATTAAAATTTCGGGCAAATTCAAATTCACACTGTTTAGAAATAAAACTGGCGGGGTGGAAACGAATGTGAGAACTCCTCACTCTATTTATTTTACAATAAAATATATACTAAGTTGCAGACAGGGCTTAGTAGCTCCTGACACCGTCGTCCACAGACCATGGACGACTTGTTTGATTGTATCGTGTGGTGGAAATTGATTGTGATTGTACTGTGAAATGGAAAATAAAATATTCATGTGATGAATAAAATATTTGAATAATAAAAATATCATTTTAATTGTATAAACGGAAGTGTTTAAAATAACCATATGTCGATATATATTTTTATTAGTTAAAATATTATTTTTATCATATATTTTCATTAGTTAAAATTATTATTTTTATCATATATTTTTATTAGTTAAAATCATTATTTTTATCATATATTTTTATTAGTTAAAATTATTATTTTTATCATATATTTTATTAGTTAAAATTATTATTTTTATCATATATTTTTATTAGTTAAAATTATTATTTTTATCATATATTTATATTAGTTAAAATAATTATTTTTATCATATATTTTTATTAGTTAAAATTATTATTTTTATCATATATTTTTATCAGTTAAAATATTATTTCTATCATGTTAATGAAGTGTTAAAAATGACCATGTGTTAAAATAATTGTTCGTTCGTTAAAAATGTTATTTTTAACATATAGGTGAACTATATAAAATAGTCGTGTGTTGAAATAAATGTTCATAAACAAATCGAACGATTTGTTTATGTACACTCATTTATCTGATATTGATTGGGACGATATATTTTACACATCGCCCAACTGCACAAATAATATTCAATATTTGTTGGTTGAAACCCCACATGGGTATTGGGATGATATTTGATGTACACTAATCCCAATTGTTTAGTTGTATGTCAATCGATTAGTTGAAAGGCTGTTGTAAGTGTTAATTCTTTATATTTAATGCTTATGCAGTTGTGTAACACACTCTGGATGACAGTTGACTGTGTTTGATTATTGTTGTGTACATGTGTATATGAAATCCATATAAGTAAAATTATATGGTAATTGACTGTGTCTGATTCCAATTCGGAAAGAATGAATATTTTAAATTAAAGAATATTTTAAAATGACGAGTAATAAATATTTTAAAATAACTAATATTTTAAAATAATATTCAGTAATGGATCAAAATATGATTTTGATGTCCGATTTGGGATGGACACAAAAATATTTAAATATATAAAGGCGTGCTGATTAAATTAACGCCATTTTGAAGTGAACGATATTTATATCGATTTTATTCATTTTTATAATGAATATAAAAAAAGAAGTGATTTCAAAATCTAATGTTTTGAAAATATTATCATTTATATATTAATGATATAGAATATTCAATTTTGATTTGAAATTGAATATGAAGTTGAAATCATTTTTGAAACGAATTTAGAACGATTTATAAAATACGTTTTAAATGGAAATAGATGAAATATGTATATAATATATATATATATTATATATTAAATGCCCTGAATAGAACGCGCCGCGGCAGTTCGCGAATTTCGACCATTGACTTCGAATTGATATTACGGGAGATCCGACCATCGGATTCTCCTAAAACCAGAACCATTGGGTTCGTATCGAAAAGAGCTTTTCAACGAATATAAGGGATTTGAAATCTAACCGTTGGATTTGGAATTATGTCTAAATAAAATTTGGAAAAGGCCGTTGTAAGTGCAGTTCGATGACCATTTTTGGAAATCGACTGTACGGGCCTTGATAAAATTAATAAAAATATCAATAATTTGTGTAAAATCATAATAAATGATTTGGAAAGAATTGGGATGAAAAAAATTCCATATTTGAAAAGATAAAAATATATTTTACCGAAATGAACTAGTTATGAACTAGAATTATAAATCCACTATTTAAAAAAAAAAATTGGATTTGAAATGGTTTTAAAAATAATCATAATTTCCATTATATGAATTGGAATGGATTTGAATCGAAATTATCATCGGAATATTTCGATATTGGATTCCATTATTATACGGATACTGTGGAGGAATTTGGAAGATATATATATCGTTATTCCCAATACGATATTTGTTGATTTCAGAATTTGATATTGATTATAAGCCGATATAATTTCTATTCGGAGCCTTGTATTTAATATTGAATTGGATTTGGGTTTGTCGTGAATGGTGTCTTCATTAACACTGTTCTTAAACCCAGTTGAGAAAAGAATAAATCTTTAACTAAGATTTAGTGAAGTTTTTTTTCTAATTAATTAATATTTAATTGGAATTGAATAAAAGAATTCGATTTTGGGTTTATCGTGAATGGTGTCTTCATTAACACTGTTCTTAAACCCAGTTAAGAAAAGAATAAATTTTTTAATTAAGATTATTAGAGTTTCCAGTTAATTAACATTTAATTGGAATAAAATGGGATGTGAATTGTGTTTATAGTGAACTGTGTTTTTAACGACATTTGTTCTTTAACCCGATTTACAGTGAAATGTGATTTGGAATTTATAAATCTTTTTATTAAGATTTAATGGAAATTTTCCAAAGTAAAATTTTCCAATTTAATATTTTAAATTGGAATTCAATTAGATAATAATCGAAATGAGCTTCTGTTGAGGAAGACTGTTAATATATATGGAATTTAAAAGGCTTTTTCGTTATTCCATTTATATTATTAGTCTGATACAGAAGTTGATATCGGTTATATATATTGATCTGTTCTCCGTGAAGATTTCATGATTAATGGAATGTGATTTTGGGTTTATCGTGAACTATGTTTTAAATGACATTAGTTCTTTAACCTAGTTAAAGACAGAATTACATGTCTAACATTGTATTTCGAACTGTATGGTTGATCTCTACTAAATATATATATCTGTTTGTTGGCAGAGAATTAATTCTCTTCCTTAACACCCTTCTCTAAGACGTACGAGCTTAGAGGTTATATATGGCAAAAGTCAATAGTACGGTGTAGTTTGTCGATGACATGTTTGTGTTTCCAAAGTTAAAATAATCATTAATATTGGTTTTTGGGAAGATTAAAACTGAGTTAGAGTTTTAATGAATCTTTAATTAGATTGGGATGTGAATGAGATAAATAAATTTATCGAATTCATGAAATGATTGAGAATGGAATATCACCAGTTTTTCTCTAAGCGATAGTTAAATCTTTAATTAGATTCGAATGTGAAATGGTAAATAATTTTACCGATAACACCGTAGTGTTAGATATGGGGTATCACCAGTTTTGCTCCATGGGATGAATAGGTTGGGATTAGGAAATATAATAAATGATTACTTCGGTAAGGTTCGCTAATTCCGACTAGTTGATAAACCTTAATTTGGTTTAGAATTGATATCCAAAGGAAGATCAAAGAATAAATTTAAAAGAATTTATCTTTGATAAAATTAATGGGAACCTTTCCCAAAGAATATGAATATTTAAATAAAAGAATATTCAGAATTGGAATAAGGCGTATGTTGTGTTTTTATAGCACTTGTTTATTATATGCACGAGTTATTCGGAAAGGTCGGGTTTATACCCATTCTGAATAATTGATTCGACGATATGTCGAAGATGAAGACGGGGGTTGAAGACCAGAGGTCTTCACATCGTTTGGATGATTACTGATGTCCTGTACACCCCAGACAAGGTAATAAGTGGTGATCGTACAGACGTACTTGGAGATTGACCGTATATGCGAGGACCTCTCCCCTGTATTGGACATACGGGACGAGGAATAAGGTGCCTCCGGTTTCGTTCAGACCCCGAACAAACTAGTAAATGGATGTGTGTCTGACATTGGATTTTATTCTGTGTTGATTCATCTCTATTAAATATATATCTGTTTGGCGGTGGAGAATTTATTCTCTTGATTAACGCCCTTCTCTAAGACGTACGAGCTCAGAGGTTATATATCGATGGACATCAGTCGCATGGCGTGAATTGCCTGTGTGGCATGCTGAGATGCAAAAGATCAAGGCTTCTATTGAAAAGCAGCGTCTTGTGGTTGATGATCAAAGCACGGCCTTAAAGGGAATAACTTTGTTTATAGCGTTAATTCGCAAGCCTCACACCTCGGTATGAGTCAAAAAGGGGATCAGACCGTTGGGAGAACATGATGTTTCTTTCTAGCTAGGAGTGGTGTCATGGTATGGAGACCAGACATTTTTACTTATGTGGTTGTTGGATTGTGAGGCGCCTCGGATATATCGGTTACTACGGAGCCGATGGATATCAAGTCATCTGGCTCGTTTACGCCCCATAGGGCGGGGAAACGTGTGTTCAAGAATTTCCAATACTCAAACGTAAGAGAGGACCGACCCAACCGATCCAAGGGTTGCCCAAAGTGTGTAGTCTTGAGACATTTGCTAGAGTATCTCAAAATGGTGAGGAGCCATGCCTGGCCTCGACTCATAGATGGATTCCAATTTCCAATACGTGACATTTCGGTTTTAATTGTATAGCTTAGTATGGCAACATGATAGATAGTACCTATGTCGCCTATGATTGATACATTAATATTTGAAATTGTTTTATACACTATGCACTTATAATAGTATCAAAGGATTTGTTTTAAACGTACTAAGCATATTTGGCTATTATAAGGGAAAACCCAATCCTCCGGCTTGCGTTGCATTGTGTGATGGGACCTGGGTCTTATAATAGCTTCATTTTTCCAAAAAGCACTGCGCTGTTTTGTTAGGTGCACTAGTATTCTTGGGAGTAAACCCGTTCCGTGATATACGGCATGGTCCCTTGATTTACTCTATTTTAAAGTAAAGTTTTAGTTAACTGTTTTAGTTCTCATACCAGTCACATGGATGACCTGGCGTTTATTGTTTTAACCTAAACTCTGGGTGCCCCTATTTTCCACATGGGCAGCTTGTAGTTTTGTTTTTGCAGATTTATATTCACAGGATCCTGGTTTACAGCTGGAATGATATTCGGAAAGCTCTATATCCGTGTATCTCTTTCTGTTGTGTTTTGTATTATTTTCCGCTACATTGAAATTTGTAAATCTCTGATATTTATCAAATGTATAATATTTGTTCATACTCTGTATATTCTTGTCCTCTGATCTAAATTGTTGTAATAAGCAATGAAATATTCTTCTGTTTGCATTCCGATTAGTCTTGTTCTCAGACAATCCGTTCTTTCTCTTCTCTTCGGAGACCGGGGAAGTCCGGGTCGTTATATAAGTGGTTAGGACAAGGGCCATTACGAAGGTTTACTCCTTGGATTTGGACCAAAGTAATGGGACCCTCCCTTATTAGATTTGAAATTGGTCTATGGGTCCTTCTCTAAAAGTGGTTTAGTCAGGGCGACAATGGAGTTGGGTAGTTTATCGGAATGTCCACTTCCTCTAGGAGCATCGTGAGGGCCAACCTAGGGACAGATTTGGTATACATGAACGTAGCATTCTATTTAACTAACCAACTTCCTAAGGGAAGTTTTAAGAGACATAGTTGTTCTACTGTAATATCAGTTAAGTAGCAACATTAGGCGTCCACCGGAGGAGTCCTAAATGACTATATGCGACCCTACTCTAAACCGGTATTACACAGTGAGGTACTACTTCTCATATTACTTGTGAGAATATATATATTTAAGAATGTTGACATAATAGGAAAGGATCTTAACTGGCTAGGGTCCGCCTTAGGGTCCTAAGAGATCACGAGAATCCACCCTTAATAAATGTGCTAGAATGAGCTTTAAGTGACCGAGAATGTCCACCTCGTTGGGTCTTCACCCTAAATGCATCAATAAAGGTCCTAAGTGATTGGTTCAGATATACACCTCGGTGATTAAAATATTTCTTTGTATGTTTACCTATGTGTTTCATAGACATACCTTGACATATATAACCTACCAAACTAGGGTATAGTCTTTAAACAAATATTTTTTCCAGTCACACAAGACTTTATGTTCTAACCCCTCTCCTTAACATATCCAATAGGTCAATAGGTAAGATAGCGACTCAATGGACGAAACGACCACGGAGCCTGAAGGAGGCGATGAGACTATTTTATTACCAGCTATTATTGTTATTTTTCTTATGGAAACTCTAGATTATGAACAATGATGATGTATCGTTATGAATAATTGTATTTGACAATTTATATCTGAATCTATGGTTTATAAATAAATGGTGCATCTTATGTTGATATTATACTTTTTCATTCCGCTGTATGAGATTCCATAATGTCATATTATCTGTTATTCTGCACAAATGTAATTCCTTATAGGAACCAATGATCCATTTAGTGTGGCTCTAAGTTTCAGTGGGCCTTTTCTAGGTCAAAATTTAGGCCCACTCGGGGCGGGTTGTTACAGGTACAAAGGTGCAACGATCCAGGATTTTCGATAACTTTAAAAATTAGGATATTAAATATGTAAAATAAAAATTAATTTGGTTTTAATATTAATAGGTCTTAAGCGACAAATTTTGATATTTAAATTTATCAGATATAACAATAAAATACTCGTAAGAATTTATCAGCTTTTGTTGTAGCGAATTTTCCAAGTACAAAACTATTTTTAATATGATCTTTTTGGTTAAATATCAATTTTGAATATAGATTATTAAATAAAAATAACTTTTTTTTTGAATTATTAAGTTTAATCAGAAAATTTGTTGATAAACATCGTTAGATTTTGACAATTTATAGTGTTTAACAAATTTATCAAAATAGAATTTTATAACTTGTCAAATTTGATTTGGTTTAATCATTTGAAATTCTAGTTTAATAATTTTATGTTGAACTTTGAATTTGTTTTGAGTAATAAAATAGAAGTTAAAACCATGAAATATAACTAAAAATATATATATCGACAAAATATAACAGCTTTTGTCAAAATTGATAACATATACGTTGATATTTAGCAACACATATAAGTGTTGCATGTTTGAAACATTTTGAAAGTGTGATAACAAGGTCGCAAATCCTTAGGAAAACACCATGTTCCATAGTCCATGGTTTTCGTTTCCTAGCACATGGTTTTTTCCTTGCCTTTTTACCGTTTTACCCTCTTTCCTTCCTATATAAGGACCCTTACCCCCTTACTTTTCCATCATTTTGTTCCATACTTCTTTTCCTCCTTCTTCACCTTAGTAGCCATGGCTACTCTTCGCCTTCCTCTCTAATTTCGGACTAAGTGCCTCCTCCCTCTTCCCCTTCTTTTGGCTGTGTGCCTCCCTCCCTTCTCCACCTTAAAACCTGCGCTATCCACCTCCTCCCCCCCCCTCTTTTCTCGGACTACATACCTTCCTCCCCCTCCTATCTAACCCACCACCTCCTTCCTCCTCTAGAACCCACCAACGCTAGCCCCACCTCAGCCTTATCACACCTATCCATGAACCCGTCCACGGCTACACCCCACACCACTCTGGCCTCCTCCAAGCTCGGCCTAAGCCCACCCCATCATCACCCCATACGCCACCCTCCTATTTAATAAAAATATATACATATATTATATAATATTATTTTGTCGAAGAAGTTGGTGTGGAAATACTGTCCGGTGTAGAGAAAGTTCGTTCGGGACGATATCAATCAGCTAGGCTCTCTCCTACGGTAAAGATTGGCAGAGTGGAACCCTCGGTGAGAACTATTTTGATATTTATTATAATTAGATTACGATTATATTGGATTTTTGTGGTTGTTATGGTTTCTTTGTGGTTGTTATGGATGCCATTACAGTTATTGTCATTCGTGTGCATATAAGAATTCACAATTGTAAACGCTTACGTTATAAATACAGTGTGATGGATGAATGATTGTTATAAATGTTATTACGATTGTCATTAGTGATAGTATAACACACTATACCCACATATATGGATTATATGGGTATTGATTATATCTCATTCCATTTTGACAACACAAATGAATATTTTATTCATTTAAGCAAAAATAGGGCGTAAAAATAGAAGTTGGAATTTTTATCCGGAACCGGATAGAAATGAAATTAAAGTGTTCCTGGAAAACTTTTGTAAAGGTGAAAATTGATTTGAACAAGGATTTGATATAAAACAGGCTTGTTCAATTTTAATAACTGTAATCGATTTCAATTTTTAAATTGAATTTGAGATTGAAATGTAATCAAAGTTTTAATTTAAAATTGACTATTCCAATAGTCTTATATAATGTTTAATTTGATTTCTATGAAGTTTGGGTTTCAAAAAGTTAAGTTTTGAAGAATAATAATATTTTATTAACTTAATAATAATATAATATTCATTAAAAATAAATATTTTAATTTAAAGATGAAACTTTAAATTACTGTTTTGAAATAGTCTTAAATATCTTTTATAAAGTTTATATTCATATAAGAGGCAAATCAGATAAATTTTATTTCGAAGTCGTATTATGGTCTGAATAGGACAAGTCGCGCTGCGGCAGTTCGTGAATTTCGACCGTAAACTTCAAACGAGTATAACGATAGCAATTTCAATCAGATTTACATGAAACAAAAAACATTTTCCTGCTAATGATAATAGTTTTCAAATAGTTAAATAAAATTTGAATTTTAATGTATATTTTTCAAATAACGTCCAAAAATATTTTCAAATAAAATCTCGTTAGTGCAACTCATTGGTCGTACCTAGAAACAACTATTTTTAGTCAAATAAAAATATGGATTTTTTTTTGTAAAATCATAATAAATTATTTAAAAGTGAATTGAATTGGAAATATATAGCTTTGGGTAATATAAAGGTTATTTGGATCAAACTAGCTAATACAAGCTATTTAGCCATAGTTTTGCAATGCTTTTGCAACACTTTTGCAATGCTTTTACCTGAAGTGAAATATAATGGTTTTAACTTAAGAATTATTATCTAAATCTTTGGTAAATAATTTCAAATAGATAATGAAGTGTTTTTAATAATGATTAGGGTAATGTTATTTTGAAATATAGCCTTGGTAAGATTAAAGTTTTCCAATAATAAATTGAATTTGGATGGAAATAACCTTTAAATATTCGATATTAAATCCATAGTTAAACTTTTACTATTTGAGAAATTTAAAAGGTATTTCTATTGTTATTCCACTTATAGTATTTGTTGATTTTGAGAAATGATATTGGATATGAGTTGATATTATTTCTATACTAATCTTATATTTAATTTCAATATGTTTTGGTTTCGCCTGCAAGCTGATTTAATTTACGTATCTTATATTTAATATCAATTGGCTTGATTTGTATTATAAAGATGGTTTAAAAATTGGGAAATCTTTTAATCAAGGTTTAATACTAAATAATCTTTAAAAACGTGTTTTAAATAGAAAAGTTAAAGGTTAAATTTACCTTCGATTTAGATTAATGAAAATATTGTTAAGTCAAGAATAAATCATTTCTTAAGATTTAATAAGTATTTGTTAAAGGTTTAATGGAACGATTTTGTTAACAATTAAGGTTTAGCAAGTTAACGGAAATTTTAATCTTAGTGGGAAGAGACTTGACAATTCATATATTTACATATGGTTTTTAAAACTACACCCATTATTCGGAAAGATAGGGATCGAATTTCTATTAGAAAACCATTTCGAATAAATATATGGCTAAATGGAGAAAATGAAGTTTTTGAAGATGGTAGTTGAAGACCGGGAATCTTCACACCGAAAGGACTGCTTGTTGATGGTCTCAAGTGGGTCGCTCATATCTTGAAATTTTTAACTTATATTTTAGCAATGGTCTAGACGTACTTGGAGGGTTTCTGGATTTTCAAGGACTTCACTCCTTAATTGGACGAGGAATAAAGCACCTTCCGTTTTGTTCAGACCTAGAACGTACTAGTATAGATGTGTGTTTGACGTTGTATTTCATAATAAATTGGTTAACCTTTACTAAACATATTTCTGTTGGTGGTGGAGAATACATTTTCCTAGCTTAACACCCTTTTTTGAGACGCATGAGCTCAAAGGTGATATGGTTAGTGACTATCAATCATATGTTATGAAATGACAATGCGTCATGCCAAGTGTTTGAGCTATGGATGATCAAAAAAGCATGGCTTGTATAAGCATAGCTTTGTGTAACATGACTTCATAAGCCTCACACCCCGGTATGATGGTAAACCGGTTGTCAAATTTGTATGCTTATTTCGGTGCATCAAGGTAGGATGATGAAAGGATACTACGAAGTCTTAGGTCTTGGACGCTATTCATCGAAGATCTCGATTCATTCTATGCGAGCTAGTATAATGGTGTTTGAGTCTGGACATGCAACCGCGAGTACTGTGACTAGTGACATGCAAAGGTCTTGAGTCCACGATTGATCTTTCGTATCAGGAACCATCATGTTGGAAACCCGTTCTCTAATACTAGTCCTTAAGGTTTTAGTTGTATACTAATACATCAGCATAGTATATTGTATCTATGCTAGCTAAGATTGATACACTTACTTGCGAAGTGATTTTCTATACTACGCACTAATAATAATAGAAAATAGTTTTTGTGTATCAAGCATTTTTGGTAATCGTAAGGAGAAACCTTGTCCAATGTGTGTGTTCATTGTATATGTGGTGCGAGACCTTATGATAGCTTCATTTTCCCAAAAAGCATGTACGATTATTCTGCACTGGTATTCATAAGGGAAAACCTGTTCCGCGTTTATACAACGTGGTCTTAGGAGTTACCTCGTTATATATATAAAATAAACTATTTTAAAGTTCTCACACCTATCCCATGTCTGACCTGAAGATTATTATTCCTTCACATAAACTCTGGGTGCCCATATTTTTTCACACGAATAGCCTAGTAGTTAAGGATTGCAGATAGTCTTCGAGACATTTCAGAGCAGATGCTGGATTTAGGATGTAGCATTATTTGGAACCCTTTCTATTCTTCTAATAATCTTAGTATTTTCCATTGTGTATTTATTGTAATCTGATATATCATATGAATCTCTAATGTAAAATATTGTTACATTAATAAAAGTTTTGTTTTGTTTCTGTTCTGATGTGTTATTACCCCAGGCGATGCCGATTCTAACGTTTGAAATTCCGGCATTCAAATACCGAGTATGTATTAGGTGCCAATTTTCGAAGGTCTAAAATCCAGGTCGCTAAATTTGGTATTATAGCTTTGGTTAATACAAAGCTTATAGGGTGTGACTCATTAGAACAGTAGATGAATCAGAGATCAGTAGTACCTAGGATGAGTAACTCATTAGAGATATGGTTAGTAATACCCTAGAATAAGTTTGAGAGTAATATATATGAGTGAACGTATTTGCGAAATGAATTTGGTTTTGAAATATTATACCTTGAATATAAAAGAATATGTTTTGAAAGGTATATATATATATAGTTAGGTATACATAAAAACTTGGATAATTATAAGATTGTTAAAATTTGAATATGGGTATTTTGTGATTATAATTTCACAATTTAATTTCATATTGGATAGTAATTAGTCCTCCCCAACTAATTATGATAAATAATCCAATGCAAATACCTTGTGAATTCAATTTCACAATTTGAATATAAGGTTTTTGACGGTAAAAGGATAAGCATAATCTTGAAATTTTGGTAAAATTATAAGAATTATATCAGATAAACCAATAAATTAAGAGGTTATTTGGAGTACCTCGTAAAACCATTAAGATTTGAATAAGAAATCAAAATCTTCAACGATTTTGACAAATTCTGAACATGGAAAGAATGTAAATTAAATTAGATATGTACTTACGAATACCTTGTGGATTAACAAGTTTCACAATTTAACCAAAGGGCATTTGGCAATAAAGAAAAATTCAGTGATTTACCTAAATTAAGATAAGTTGGATAAACTCTTTTTTGACAAAATTATGAAAATATTGCATAGGGACAAAGTTGGAGTTCAGTCTATCAGGTATTGAATGGTGGATGACCCTAAAACAAGCAAGAAAAGCTCATAACCAAAAAGAAAAGGAAGAAAGCCTTAGATTGGAAAATTTAAGGGTATATATTGTTTTAGATGTCAGCAAGAAGGGCATTTTGCAGTTCGATACCCAGAAAGAATACAAAAGAATTATTCAAGAAGATATAATTCATTTCAAATGCAAGAAGAAAGGTCATTTTATACGTAAGTGTCCTAAAATAAAGAAGAAACATATGAACCCAGGAAAAGAAAAGAAGTGTAATCGAGGTAGAGAAGTGGGGCATGCCATTCGGAATTGCCATTTAAAGAAGGGAGAAAGTCCAACTAAAGCAACACCACCTATAGTCATAAGTGGGGGAGAGGGAATGCAATAAAAGAAAGATCTTTAACCCTTAGGGAGTTAACTCTAAAAGAGTTAAGAAGGGATTATGAAATGATGTATGAATGAATGTATGTATATGATGTTAATTATAAAAATTTATTTTATCAACCTTTTTAATGCATTCTATCTTATACTCAAACAAATCCTATTCTAATGAAAAAGATATTGAATTTAATATGGAAAACGATTAAGGTAATTTAAAAAGTTAGCACTAATAAGAAGATCGAAATTTTTGATGATTTTGGATAGTGGAGAAATTTTGAAACATGTTTGGATGAGAAAATGAAATGTTTAAATAGGTACAAATACTCTGTAAATTAAGTTCCACAATTTTGACTGAAAGGTATTTGGTAGATAAGAATAAACAAAAATAAGGAGTTATCTAAACTAAGTATTTAGATAAGCTAAGTTATAAGGTAGTATAAATTTTCCACATGAAGGTTAAATTATGATTTTGGAAAACAAGTTTCTTGACTTTAATATTCAAACTTAGACCGTTTGTATAATTCCAATTTTTCCTTTTCAAGGACGAAAAGTTTTAAGAAGGGGAGATTGTAAGATCCAGGATTTTCAAAATAAAAATAAAAATCAGGATTTTGAATATATAAAATAATTTTTTAATTTTGTTTTAATATAAATATGGCTTAAGCGACAAATTCAGATATTTAAATTTATCGGATATAACGATAAAATAGTGGTACAAATTTGTCAGCTTTTGTTATAGCGAAATTTTCCAAGTACAAAACTATTTTTAATGTGATATTTTCGGTTAAATAAAATTTTTAAATATAGATTATTAAATAAAAATAATTATTTTTTAATTACTAAGTTTAATCGGAAAATTTATTGTTAAACATCATTAGGTTTTGTCAATTTATAGTGTTTAAAAAATTTGTTAAAACGGAATTTTATAACTTGTCAAATTTGATTTGGTTTAATCATTTGAAATTCTTATAATTTTAAGTTGAATTTTGAATTTTTTTAAATAACAAAATAGATGTTAAAATTATAAAATATAACTGTAAAAATATGTATCGACAAATATAGTAGCTTTTGTCAACCGATAACATATACATTGATATTTAGCAACACATATAAGTGTCGCAAGTTTGAAACACTTTGAAAGTGTGACAAAAGTATCACAAATCCTTAGGAAAAAACCATGTTGTCCATGGTTTTTGGTTTCCTAGCACAAGTTTTATTCCTTTCTTTTTTTACCATTTTACCCTCTTTCCTTCTTATATAAGGACCCTTACCCCCTTTCTTTTTCGTCATTACATTCCATTCTTCTTTTCCTCCTTCATCTTAGTAGCCATGGCTTCTCTCATCCTTCCTCTTTAATTTCGGCCTAAATGCCTCCTCCATCTTCCCCTTCTTTTGATCGTGTGTCTGCTTCCTTCCTTCACCTAAAAACCTGCGCCAACTACCTCCTTTTCCCCTCCTTTCTTGGCCTGCAACCCTTTCTACCCCTCCTCCCCAACCCGCCACCTCCTCCCTTCCCTAGCACTCACCAACGCCGACCCCATGTCGGCCTTATCTCACCTATCCGATCCCATCCATGGTTACATCCTACGTCACCCTGACTCCCCAAGCTCGGTCCAAGACCACCCCATCATCACCCCTTGCGCCACCCTCCTCCTATTTATTAAAAAATACATATATTATATAATATTATTTTCTCTAAGGAAGTCTGTGCAGAAATATTGTCCAGCAGAGCGAAAGTCGGTTGAGGATGATATCCGTTAGATAGGCCCTCCCACAATAAAGATTGGCGGAGTGGAACCTTCGGTGAGGACTATTTTGATATTTATTATAATTAGAGTATGATTATATTGGTTGCTTTGTGGTTGTTATGGCTGCTTCGTGGTTGTTATGGATATCATTGCAGTTATTGTCATTCATGTTCATATAAGCATTCACAATTGTAAATGATTAAATTATAAATACAATGTGATGGATGAATGATTGTTATAAATGATATTATGATAGTCAATAGGAACGATATTATAACACGCTGCACCTTCATATCTGAATTATATAGTATTGATTAAGTCTCGATCCATTTTGACAATATAAATGAATATTTTATTCATTTAATTGAAAATAAGGCGTAAAAACGAAAGTTGGAAGTTTATACCCAAAACTGGATAAAATGAAATAAAGTGTTTATGAAAAACTTTTGTAAAGGTGAGAATTGATTTGAACAAAGATTTATTATAAAATAACTTGTTCAAATTTAATAACTAAAATCGATTTTGAAATTGAATTTGAGATAGATATGTAAACATTGTTTAAAACTCAAATTGATTGTTCCAATAGTCTTATATAATGTTTAATTTGATTTCTACAAATTTTGGATTTCAAACAGTTAAGTTTTGAAAAATAATATATTTTATTAATTAAATAATAATATAATATTCATTAAAAATAAATATTTGAATTTAAAGATGAAAATTTGAAATATTGCTTTGAAATAGTCTTAAATAGGTTTTATAAAGTTTATATTCATATTAGAAGTAAATCGGATAAATTTTATTTCAAAGTCGCATTATGGTCCGAGGAGGACGTGTCACACTGCGTTAGTTCACGAACTTCGATTGTAAACGTCAAAGGAGTATAACGAATGCAATTTAAATCAGATTTACGTGAAACGAAAACATCTGCTTTTTAATGGTAGTTGTGACGGCCCGCCCCGCACCAACCGACATTTACTCCAAAAGTGCGATGTACACATGTCCAGTTAGCATGGGACAGTCGTCAGAAGAAAAGAAAGAAGACGAAGAATCAACAAAGAACCTGTAAAATGTCTCACAGCGCATGGAACAAAATATAATAACAACATACTTGATATAAAACAGGTGAGACAGTGTATAAGCTGAAACAAACTATCATAGCAGCGGAAAATCCAAAGTACAGCTTATGATCCAAAGCCAACATTATTACAGCTTTTAAAAACTGTCTCAAAAAGCTAAGCAAGAAAGGTACACTACTAATGCCCAAAGTAGTGACCAGCAACGACACAGGGTGAATATCTATATATATCATACGTGGAAGCCTCCTGCTCGCCTCCGAGTCAGCTACTCGCGCATCACCAGCTAACCTGTCTCTAGTCTGCTCGTGAGAGCACCTAGAGTAATAAGAAGAGACATAAAACTTTGGGTCAGACAAAAAGTCTGGTATGAGCGATAAGCAGCTAAACAGAACAATAACAGGTATACTAAACCATACCTGGACCTTCAACCAAAGAGTTAGCACTACATGCTGTACAACACTCTAGGGTGCCATAACAAATGGTGTAAGGAATACGGGGGTGGGGTGTGCATGTCATAGTGATGGCAAACAATCAAGCATAGCAACCATCCTCACATCCCTCACTCTATGCGTAAAGTATACGATATCCACCACTTCGATCACCCAATACTTTGCTATGATCACTCTGCCCCATGAAGTCACAACGGCTTCACTGCACTGATCCATAGCCACTAATCCTTCGCTATGTCCACTTTGCCCCATGGAGTTGTACACACCCCACTGCACTTGCTCATAGCCTTACTAATCCTTTACTATGTCCACTCTGCCCCATGGAGTCGCAATGGCTCCACTGCACTGGCTCATTGTCTTACTACGATCACTTTGCCCCTCGAGTCATGGTGACTCTACTACACTGATACGTAGTCCCACTACGATCACTTTGCCCCTCGAGTCATGGTGACTCTACTGCACTGATACGTAGCCCATCATTCCTTTTCAGTGGTGAATCGAAGTTATGAACGTCGACAACTCCTTAGCACACGTCCCGCAGCAAAGCCCAATCATGAAGTGAACTCATTGGTTCCCAACTGGATCCTGAGCTCTAACTTCCATTTGGACTACCTTTGCATCTCGGGTTTTTGGTCATCACCGGATCAGTTCGGATTTCCTCCTGGCCATCGGTTCGGTTCGGCCTTCAGCTCCTAGTCATCAACATGGTTCGTGAATTAATACCCTTCACTGGATCAGATTGGGTATCTCGAGCTCTCTCATAGTGCATCGGTTTAGATCGGTCGTCATCACCTCCTAGCGGATCGGGTCGGGTTCTTCAAGTCCAATCGCCATGCATCGGTTCGGTTCGGAGGTAGCCATGCGGGTCGGATCGGAGTGATGCATGCCACGAGAGGCAGATCGGGTCGGAAGCTACTGGCGGATCGTGGGGGAGGGCTTCACGCAGTTTTGTTCGGGTCTCCCTAACCGATCTGATCCGGTTCGGTTGTCTTCCTGCACTTTGTCCAGCAAGCTGTTTACGCCATTCGACGGCGTTTTCGACCACTCTAACTATTCTAATCAATTACAAAGCATACCACAAAGTCATAGCAACAAGTAGAAGTGACCTCAAACACTAAAACATCAATATGATAGATTAAAATGGATCAAACATAGCCAAAACCCCATATTTTCCTTAAGCATGTTCAAGCAAAATTAGTGATAGGATTAGCAAAACTTAACCAAATTAACCCAAGTTCATATCAGAGGTCTGAAACATCATTTAAGAATTTATAAGTATTTTTCCAGATTTTTACCATGTTTAAATTTGCTAATTAACACTAATTACCCTTAATTAACCATAATTAGTGAGGAACTGTGCAAATCACTCACCTTAGCCACAAATAAACCTTATATCTGAAATAAATCTCTGTTTGGGTGCGAATAAAAATGCTAAACAGCAGCTCTAATCTTGATTTGGTGAAGATCTCCCTTAATTTGATGTTGCTAAGCTGAATCTTTGATTAGAAAGTGATTTGGAGGTGATTTAGAGGTTGGAGGCCAATTTTAGGGTTTCTAAGAGGTAAGTGGAGGTTAGAAAACTGAAATGGAATGAAACCCTAACTCCTTTAAGCCTCCCCATAAACCTAATCCCGAAATGGGTTATGGGCCCATTCACTAATCACCCTATTTGGCCCGGTTAAGCAGTTTTTTCACCTTCCAAACCTTATTTCAGCTATATCTCCCAAACGGTAAGTCCGTTTCTCACATGTGACCACTCTACGGAAAGGAAGACCATCATCCGAAGCCAATGGAAGTGGTTTCAGGTCAAAACTCCTTTCCAATCAAAAGTTATGGCCAAAACAAGATCAGCTAGGGGTAAAACGGTCATTTAAAATCGGCAAAAATCATGAACATGGAAAATGACCCCAATGGTTGTTTCCCAAAGCCACATGACCATACGACTTCATATAAGAAAGAAATAAATATTCTACGATCCTCCGATGCGTAGAAGGCGGGTTGTTACAGTAGTAGTTTTCAAATAGAAAAAGAAATTTTGAATTTTAATGTATGGTTTTCAAGTTATGTTCAAAACTATTTCAAATAAAATCGCGTTAGTGTAGTCGTTGGCCGTAACTAGAAACAACTATTTTTAATAAAAAAAAAGATGATTTTTTTTGTTAAAATCATAATAAATAATTTAAAAGTTATTTTAATTGGAAATATATAGTTTTGAATAATATAAAGGTTATTTGGATCAAATTAGCTAATACAAGCTATTTAGCGACACTTTTGTAACGCTTTTGCAACATTTTTCTAACGCTTTTACCAATATCGAAATATAATGGTTTTAACTTAAGAAATATTATCCAAATCTTTTGTAAACAATTCCAAATAGATAATGACGTGTTTTTTATAATAATTAGGGTGATGTTATTTTGAAATATAGCCGTGACATGGTTAAAGTTTTCCAATAATAATTAGGATTTGGATGGAAATAATCTTCGGATATTCGATATTAAATCTGTAATTAAACTTATACTATTCGAGGAATTTAAAAGGTATTTATACCGTTACTCCTCTTATAGTATTTTTTTGGGAAAAGCCGACCGGTTTTTAAGGTGATCGCAAACACCTTTTATTATAACTAATAATAAAATGCAATCAAGTACAGGTGATTGTTAGTAGACAATCAGCTATTTCGATTTTTAAGATGGTCCGTCCACCACATACGAAATTTATAGTGTTCTATCCACTCTACCTAAACAAGCTTACAGCTCTGGAGCTAGCTAGTCTGCTAGACTACAAAAAAGAAAGATAGGACAGGAGCTTGACTAAAATGTCAAGACTACCATGTGCTAACAGGGAGGTTAGTCGTTATTAGCATCACCTTGAGAAACTTCCTGCATTGCCTCAGCAAATTGGGTAGCCAGATCTATAACAAAGAACAGAGATATCTCAGAGTATAGGTAGCGTCTGTCCCAGGCTGAGTCGTGAAGTAATTGCACATTGCTTATTCCATCAACACCATCATTTACCAAAACTAGTCCCTCACCAACTACCTTGTATAGTAACTTTCGTGTTTCACCTTCCTCACTCGACTTGTATCTCATTTTAGTGTTAGTGTGTACCAGCACCCCTTCTGCCTTATTCAACAAAAAAGTCTGACTCTTATCAGAAGCTTCATTGATTGGGTTGACATAGGTTGCTTCTTCCATAGGCTCAGTTTCAACATTTTCTGCATTAAGAGGACTTTCAAGAGAAGTTACATCAACATGCGCAGCATTAATCGTAACAGGAGGAGAGGCACAGGGCTTCAGAACCCATTGGAGGTTAGGATTGCTAAGTGGGAACTTGATTGATGTATCAGTGATAACTAGACAAGATTCTGAAGAGTGTCTGTAAGACTGACATTTGGTACAAATCATCAATGTCAACATCAAAACCTTCCACGAGAGTAATGTGCAGCTTATTAGGTAGGGGCTTCAAAGGTGAAATTTCTATTAATGCTCTCGCATAATTCAAGCTCTTTCTTGCCACCGTATTCGTGTCAAAGCATCTTAACTTACCAACCAAACTAGCCAACCAGTCCAGACTAATCAGTGGTTGATGTATCGACAGAATATTGGTGAAAGTAGCCCAAATAGGAATGGATAAGATTTGTTCTCTTCCCTTGCCAACAGTGACACTCCATGGTGGTGGATCCCTCTCAAGAACACATAATTTATCATTTGGGTTGCTGAATTCCAGATAAAACATCGAGTCAAAGAATTGGACGTGCAATCTACCTCCCAATCTCCAGAATCTGTTGCATTGTTCATGCACCACTTGGTAAGGTGGAGAAGTGCCTAGGAAAAAACCGACTAGGTGATCATTCCAGTATTCCTCCCCAACTCGATGGACTACAGATGGCATAACATTTCACCCATTTACAATTATAGTATCAAAGCTCTCCTGTGGTAAATAGGCACCAACAGCTTTGGGAACACTGGCAAACCGAGATTTCCAACTGGGCTTTGCAGGGGCAACTATTGGCACATCTCCAGGAGGGAAACCTACATTAGGAGAGGTTGGCTTGGCATTAATTCGAACAGAAGGGGTAAGCATTGACCTTCCATTAGAGACAATATCATTTCTACCCCTCCTTACAAAACAGTAAAATCTACATCAACTCCATTCATATCAGTTGGAGCATCACACCCGGGTGAACCATTGTCTTCCAGATTCGAAGCTGAGTTCTTCCAACTGGAAGCAATTGCAGCAGATAGTAATGATGATAAGGATGTTGGCTAGACCCCGTTAGGTAAAACGGAGATAGGTTGCGCCGCTTCTAGAATAGTTGCCTCGAGACTTGCAAGTGGGTTAGTCAATGTCACACATTTTCGAGATCTGAAGGATGCTAGCTCCGAAATGAAAGCTCGGCTAGATCTAGTGCGTGAGTTGGAGCTAAGAGGCTTAGAAGGCGACGAGGAGGTGCAGTGTGTCATGGGGAGGAGTTGCGATGGCGGATGGAGAAAGAGGAATAAATTAAAGGAGATTAACCCATGGAAATGACCATTACTAAAACGTATACTATTTTAGTCGTAAGTGTGCTACTTATAGTATTTATTGATTATGAGAAATGATATTGGATATAAACTAATATAATTTCTATACTAATCTTATATTTAATATCAATTGATTTTGATTTTTATCATAAACAGGGTTTAAGAATTGGGAAATCTTTTAATTAAGGTCTACTATTAGAATAATCTTTAAAGATGTGTTTTGAATAGAAAATTAAATGTTAAATTTATCTTAGATTAAGATTAATGGAAATATTGTTAAGAAAAAAATAAATCTTTTTAAGATTTAATAGGTCTTTGTTAAAGTTTTAATGAAACAATTTTGTTAACAATTAGGGTTTTATCAAGTTAATAGAAATTTTAGTCTAAGTGAGAAGAGACTTAACAAATAATGTATTACCATATGATTTTTAAAACTACACTCATTATTCGTAACGACCAAGATCAGATTGCTATTTGAGAAGCATTTCGAATAATGATGTGGAAAAATGGAGCAAATGAATATTTTGAAGACGGTGGTTGAAGACCGAGAACCTTCACATCGAAAGAACTGCTCGTTGATGGTCTAAAGTGGGTCGCTCCTATTTTGATATTTTTAACACATTTTTTAGCAATGGTCCTGTGGTAACCCTAAATTAATTTAGTGCTTAAGACTGAAAATAATGATTGTTAAGGGTATATATGTGTGATCTATGTCAGACATATATGTTTATGTGCATAGCTAAGGTGTAGGGTGCACAAGATTAGCCAGTGTGCATAGGAAATAGGGTATTCCCTTTAATTGAAATTTATTTACGGCACCTGAAAGTCTAATAAAATATATATAAATATTTGATATTTTTATGAGCCATGATGTATGTGAATAAGTACTCTGGTTATAATTTAAAAAACCATAGGGTAAACCTGATGCTCAACATAAATGGGTTGTAGAAAATATGTGCACAACATTCACGAATTCGTGGATAATATGATCATGCAGGAAGCATTATAGTTGGGGTAAAATGAAAAAAAAATATAAACCTGGTACAACCAAAAAGAAATCAACATGCCATGGTAGGGTATGGTATCATTTCTTTAAAAAAGATAAAAATATACATTGGTATGGCATTGAGTGTTTAACATGCTAGACAAATTATTTTCTAAATAGGGTAAATTTGACATTATATAGCCTTAAAACCATAATTTAACCAATATAAAAAACTAGGCTTGGGAGCTAGTTCATTTTTCATACGAAAAACTTAAATTAAGGAGAAATAAGTAGATGCAACGCCTAGGTGGTTGAGCTAGCATCAAATACTAAAAGATTTAAAAGGAGAAAATTCTATTGTGAGTATACACTATTTTTATATAGACACTAAGTCCTATAAGGCAGCCATTTTGATCGAATCATGTTGTATTTTTCCTTAGATTCTCTAGAAATGATCTACAACATATTAGAAAAATGGTATGATGGTAACAAGTATTATATGACAATGAGTATATACAAATATAAATCTGCAAGATGAATAACTTTGAATAAATTTTTGATAGGTAGGATTTTGTGTAGGAATATGGTGAAACGACCCGAACTTCCCCGAGAAGGAAAGTACGGATTGATTTGAGGACAAGACGAACCAGAACACAAACAGAAGAACATTTCATTGCTTATTACAACAATTCCATCAGAATACAAGAATATACAGAGTATGAATAAATATTATACATCAGAAAAATATCAGAGATTACAATACATTACATTGCAGCGGAAAAATAATACAATACACAACTGAAGGTGATATACGGATACAGAGCTTTCCGGATATCGTTCCAGCTGTAAATCAGGATCCTGTGAATATAAATCTGCAAAACCAAAACTACTAGCTGCCCGTGTGGAAAATAGGGGCACCCAGAGTTTAGGTTAAAACAATAAACTCCAGGTCAGTCATGTGACTAGTGTGAGAACTAAAACAGTTATTTAAAACTTTACTTTAAAAATAAAGTAAATCAAGGGACCATGCCGTATAACATGGAATGGGTTTCCTCCCAAGAATACCAGTGCATAAAACAAAACAGCGCAATGCTTTTTGGAAAAATGATGCTATTATAAGACCCAGGTCCAATCACACAATGCAACGCAAGCCGGAGGATAGGGTTTTTCCTTATAATAGCCAAATAATGCTTGATACGTTTAAAACAAATCATTTAATACAATTATAAGTGTATAGTGTCAAAACAACTTCAAATATAAATGTATCAATCCTAGGCGTCATGGGTACCATCTATCATGTCGCCAATACTAGGCTCTACAAATAAAACCGAAATATCACGTATTGGAAATTGGATTTCCATCATGAGTCGAGGCAAGGGGCAAGCTCCTCACCAGCTTCGAGACACTCTAGCAAATGCCTCAGGATTCCCCGCAGAGAACCCTTGGAATCGGCTGGGTCGGTCCACACTTACGTTAGTGGATTGGAAATTCCTGAACACACGTTTCCCAGTCCTATCGGACCTATCCATCGGCTCCGAAGAGACCGATATATACGAGGCACTTCGCATTCCAACATCCACAAAGGTATAACAATCAACTATGTCAGGGCTAGTAAAACGCTGACACCACCCATAGCTAGAAAGAAACGTCGTGTTCTCCCAGCGTTCCTTATCCCATTTTTAACTCATACTGAGGTGTGAGGCTCGCGAATTAACGCTATACACAAAGCTACGCTGTATTAAAGCCATGCTTTGATCATCAACCACAAGACTCTACTTTTCAACAAAAGCCTTGATCACTGCATCTCAGCATGCCACACAGGCAATTCATGCCATGCGACTGATATCTATCGATATGCAACCTCTGAGCTCGTACGTCTCAGAGAAGGGCGTTAAGCAAGAGAATAAATTCTCTGCTACCAAACAGGTATATATTTAATAGAAATCAATCAGCACTGAATAAAATCCAATGTCAGACACACAATCCATTTATAAGTCCGTTCTGGGTCTGAACGAAACCGGCGGCACCTTATTCCTCCCCTATATGTCCAATACAGGGGAGAGGTCCTCGCATATCCGTCGATCTCCAAGTACGTCTGGACGATCACCACATACTACCTCTTCTTGGGTGTACAACCCAATCAAGACATCAGTAATCATCCAAACGATGTGAAGACCTCTGGTCTTCAACCACCGTCTTCATCGTCGACATCGTCGAATCAGTTATTCAGAATGGGTATAAACCCGGCCTTTCCGAATAACTCGCGTATATAATAAACAAGTGTTATAAAAACACACTTACGCCCCATTCCAATTCTGAATATTCTTTTATTTAAATATTCACATCTTTAGGGATTTGTTCCCATTAATTTTATCAAAGATAAATTCTTTTAAATTTATTCTTTAATCTTCCTTTGGATATCATCCAAAC
This sequence comes from Allium sativum, assembly GCA_030737875.1. Taxonomy (NCBI): domain Eukaryota; kingdom Viridiplantae; phylum Streptophyta; class Magnoliopsida; order Asparagales; family Amaryllidaceae; genus Allium; species Allium sativum. The sequence goes on along the minus strand of CM060925.1, from coordinate 157,468,552 downwards.
CAAATTATGGTTTTCCAAACTAGTCGTGATTAATGCACCTTACCGAAGTAATCTTTTATTTTATTTCCCAATCCCAACCTATTCATCCCATGGAGCAAAACTGTTACCACTCCATACCTAACACCACGGTGTTATCGGTAAATTTAATTACCATTTCGCGTTCAAATCTAATTAAAGATTTAACTATCGCTCAGAGCAAAACTGGTGATACTTCATTCTCGATCATTTCCCATATTTGATAATTTAAATTATCAATTCACATTTCAATCTAATTAAAGATTCATTAAAACTCCACTTAGTTTTAATCTTCCCAAAAATCAATATTAACGATTATTTAACTTTGGAAAATCAAACATGTCGCACCGACAATCTACACCGTACTATTGATTTCTGCCGATATATAACCTCTGAGGTCGCATGTCTCAGAGAAGGGCGTTAAGCAAGATAATAAATTCTCCACCGCCAAACAGATATATATTAAGCAGAGATCAACCACACAGTTCGAAATACAACGCAGACATGTAATCCTGTCTCTTACTGGGTTAAAGAACTAATGTCATTTAAAACACAGTTCACAACAAACCCAAATAACATTCCATTAATTATGGAATCTTTACGGAAATACAAATCAATATATAATCGATATCAATTTCCGTATCCGACCAATAATATAAATGGAATAACGGCAAAGCCTTTTTAAATTCTATATGTATTAATAGTCTTCCTCCACAGAATTTCATTTTGATTATTATCAAATCGAATTCCATTCAATTCCAATTTATTATATTAAATTGGAAAACTTTACTTTTGAAAATCCCATTAAATCTTTATAAAAAGATTTATAAATTCCAAATCATATTTCACTGTAAATCGCATTAAAGAACGAATGTCATTAAAAACATAGTTCACAATAAACCCAATTCACATTCCATATATAATCGGGTTAAAGGACAAGTGTTATTTAAAACACCGTTCAAGATAAACCCAAAAATCAATTCTAATTCAATTCCAATTAAATATATTAATTGGTATACTTCATTAAATCTAAATAAAAAGATTTAATCTTTTCTCAACTGGGCTTAAGAACAGTGTTAATGAAGACACCATTCACGACAAACCCAAATCATGTTTGATATTAAATACAAGGCTCTGAATAGAAAATATATCGGCTTATATTCGATATCAAATTCTGAAACCATCCAATATCGTTTTGGAAATAACGATATAAAATATATCTTCCAAATTTCCATAACAATATTTGTATAATCCAGAACCCAACATCGAAATATTTCGATGATAATTTCGATTCAAATCCATTCCAATTCATATATTGGAAATTCTGGTTATTTTTAAAACCATTTCAAATCCAATTTATTTATTTTAAAAATATTGGATTTATAATTTCTAGTTCATAACTAGTTCATTTCGATAAAAATATATTTTTATCTTTTCAAATATGGAATTTTTCATCCCAATTCTTTCCAAATCATTTATTATGATTTCACACAAATTATTGATATTTTTAATAATTTTATCAAGGCCCGTACAGTCGATTTCCATAAACGGCCATTGAACTACACTTACGTCGACCTTTTCCAAATTTGATTTGGACATAATTCCAAATCCAACCGTTAGATTTCTAATTTCTCATATCCGTTAGAAATCTCTTTTCGATACGAACCCAACGGCTCCGGTATTAGGAGAATCCGACAATCGGATCTCCCGTAATATCCGTACGAAGTCAATGGTTGAAATTCACGAACTACCGCGGCGCGGCACGTTCTATTCAGGCCATTATATATAATATATACATATATATTATATATACTTCGTCGATTTCCTTCTTAATCATATTTTATAAATCATTTTAAATTCGTTTTCAAAACGATTTCAACTTCATATTCAATTTCTAATCAAAATTGAATATTCCATATCATTGATATATATAAATGATAATATTTTCAAAACATTAGATTTTGAAATCAATTCCTTTTCGCTATTCATTATATAAATGAATAAAATCGATATAAATATTGTTCACGTCAAAATGACGTTAATCTAATCAACACGGCTATATATATATTTAAATATATTCGTGTCCATCCCAAATCGGACATCAAAATAATATTTTGATCCTTTACTGAATATTATTTTAAAATATTCATTATTTTATAATAATCGTTATTTTAAAATATTCATTATTTTAAAATATTTATTCTTTCTGATCTGGAATCAGACATAGTCAATTACCACAACAAATGTGTATAACAACAATAATAAACAATCAACCATCATCCAGAGTGCATTCTACACTGTATAAGCATTAAATATAAGTATTTAACGCTTACAAAGCCTGTCAATCAATCAATCGACATACAGCTAATTATTGGGACTAGTGTATGTCATATATCACCCCAAGACCCGTGTGGGGTTTCAATCAACAAATAACGAATTTTATTTGTGCAGTTGGGCGATGTGTAAAATTTATCGTCCCAATCAATATCAGTCAAAGGTGTGTACATAAACAAATCGTCCGATTTGTTTATAAATATTTTTTTTATTCATATACATGTTAAAAAAAATATTTTTAACTATAAAATATTTATAACTATAAAATTTTATTTCCATTCCACAACACACAATCAATTTTCACAACACAGTCAAACTAACAAACAAGCTGTCCATGGTCTGTGGACGACGGGTGTCGGGTGCTGCTAAGCACCGTCTGCATCCTAGTATATATTTTAACTAGAAAATAAAATAAAAGTGAGAAGTTCTCACCTTTGGGTTCCACTCCATCATTTTCTATTTCTGAACGATTCGGATATGCCCAAAATTCCAATGCGACCTTTTCCCGCTGTTCACATTAAAATCACATTTTTACAATGGCATTTCATATATAAAAATCATATATTTTAATCGCTTCTTTCTATATAAAAATTATATTTTTAAATTTCCACTTCTTATATATAGATCGAATTTTTATTTCGCTTCATATATAAAAATCCCGCCTTTCTATATATAAAAACATCGCATTTCTATATATAAAAATATCATCTTTCTATATATAAAAATATCATCTTTCTATATATAAAAATATCAAATATAATCTCTTCATCGCTACTTCATATATAAAAATCGAAATTTTATCGCTACTCTATATATATATATATATAAATCGAATTTTTACTACTCTACATATATAAAAATCATATTTTTATCGCTACTCTCTATATATAAAAATCGAATTTTTACTACTCTACATAAATAAAAATCATATTTTTATATCGTCTTTATAATAAAAATGTAACGACCCGCAAATCTGTACTATCTGAGTCGACTAATAACACCACAAGTCCAACCCAAATTGCACAGAAATACGAATCATTATTAGAAAGAAGTTAGAGGATGAGAAATAGAAAGAAAGAAATATTAGAATAGAAGAAAACAAAGAAGACAAATCTCACAACGGAACGAATAAAATATATTATATAACATAACCTTTGAAATACAAATCAGTAACTGGATATACATACCATTATCAGAGCACAACAGTTATTCCTAGAATAGTTATAAACACCTGTTTCCAGATACAACATAGTACACAGCGGAAAAATGATAGTCTATAGCTAACTGGTGAAGCCTCCTACTTCCAGCTCTTCCAAGTGAATCTGTAAAATCCCGTCTACTTGACTGCCCGTACAAATTTGGGCACCCAAGAGTTTAGGGAAAACAAACAAAATAAACTCTAGGTCAGTCATGGGACTGGTGTGAGTAAACTCCAACCATTTGTTTAACTTTAAAAATCCTTTCTAAAGAAATGATAATAGTAAGACCAGCCACACATAAACATGGACGGTTTTTACCTTACTATAACCCAAAACACTTTGATAATAAAATCCAGTGATATTATAATAATGTCTACACCAAATAAATAGAATTTAGCGGAACGCTTGCATCTCACACTCCATATATAATATAAAATCAAAAACCGCACATGACCGATAGTGTTTCTCTAGAGAGGAATACACTGGGTTCAACAAGAACATCTTGCAACCTGGCCCACACATGACCGACCACTCATTTCGCTTGAGTGTATCGAATGTATATCACCAACGGTTGGGATCAGCAACCGTTTCCCGAATGGGACAGCATCGAATAGAGTAAGAAATTAAATGAATCTCTAGATAGGTGATTATACACCCTAATGGGAGCGACCCACATAGCCATGCTGCCTGCCCGATTTTTGTCCTTTCCCGATTGTTAAGGCCTGAGGCTTCGATTACTTTCTATTCATTGATAGCATAATCACTTTGAATGCCACATTGTCAGATCCGTTAATCACTAATTGATTTGCACAAATATTCTGGATGTTATGCTAAGGGAATAAATCCGTTGCCACCATATATATTTGTACAGATCAACATATTTGATCATTGGAAATACTTTGTCAGACATTCGTCCATATACGTTCGTTCTGGGACTGAACGAAACCGAAGGCACAATTTCTATTAATAGAAAAAGCCCTTGCACTTTACACCGTCTTCGATTACCTTCGTATAATATGATTCGCAACGCTACTACTAATACAGAGTGGTTCACGGATAATAATCCTACCGGTCTCTCCATATTGACAACGATATTGGCAAATACTTCGATAGTCGATTATTTAACTATCGAAGAAAAATAAACAAACATCCATTCATCCATAACATCAAAGAAACCACTGGGCCATTTAATTGATATTTCATTAATTAAATCATTATTCCATTTCCTTATCAATATTTGTTAACCAAATATTTCAACAATCATCTTGGCCTCTTACACTATTTGGAAAACATTTCTACATCTCGCCTTCTTTGATTTTATGTACTTAGAAAATATATTCTATTTGTATTTGAAAACAATTTCAATCACTTATCTCTTTCCCAACTACTTTAATTATACTCGGGAAATATTTACTTTTATATTTCCAGAATTCCACCACTTGGGTTAAAACGAATGCTGTGTAAACATCGTTACAACAACCCAAAATATTTTATTCAACTAAATATTATTCAAACACTTCTCTTCGAGGCTGGGTTTTGCTATTTATCAATAAAAATGAAATCAATCAAGTTGGGGTAAAATTTCCTCTCAGACCTTGACTGAAAACATCATTAACTTCAAAACAGACAAAACCACTTACCTCGAATAATCAACATTATAAAAACCAATTATTCATTTTTAAACGTATATTTGTTTCTCTTTCTATTACCAGCCTATCAATTTCCTTTTTGTTTATAATATTCTATTTTTAAATTCGTTCCCTTATCGAATTCTGTATATATCAATACATTTATTTCTAACTATCAAATTTTCTTTAAAATATTCTAACTCCTTAAATTCCCGGAAAAATTCGCCATAACCTCCCTTGTACCGGGAGCATCGGGATATTTAAAATAGCCTCCCATGGCCCTCACCAATCCAAAAGAAAAAGAAAAAGCCAAGTGGCTTGCCGATACGGTGCATAAAATCTCATATATGAATTTAAACACGTACCATTTTGTCGAGCACATAAATTAAAATCTTCATATACTCCATCCCATACATGTCTAACACATGCTCACCTATTTCCAATTCAATTCAACTCAATCCAATCGTTTGAATTCACTTTCGCTCATTTATTCTTTAATTAGCTATTTTGTCTATTCCACTTCTTTGTTTGAACATAACATGTTCAAACAAAATGTTTAACTTGCTCATAACCAAATTGAATTTCAATTTCAATTCTAGTTTCCTTTTCGATTTCGAATATAAATTTTCAAATCGAATTCACTTATTCAAAGCCCAATATCAATTCAAAATCTCATTAACTAATTACTATTCAAATTAGTTAATTCTATTCAATAATCAAAAATTTGATTTCCGTTTCAAAAATCAATTCATTACTCCACCTGAGTTCACATATAATCTACAACTCAAATCTGAAATTTTCTAAATAGAAATTCAGATTTTATTCACTTAAAATCCTTTTATAAAATTAAATAAATCGTTATGGTTTTTAAATGGTTATGGCGCTGTTTTTCTGAAAGTTTAATTTTGATATAACTCAAAATTTATTCGACATATTCTAGATTTTTCTCCTCCATTAGAAAACTATTATCAAATCGGTCCTGACGTTTCTTATTTCAAAGAATTCTGACTTCAATTGAGTTCTGTATACTCAATTGAAGTTCGAAATGGCAATTTACGAACTGCGGCGCTACGGCGAGTTAGTTTTAATTATATTTATATATATAAACGTTTAAACTTCGTCTATAATAAATTCAACTTCATTCTGATATATTTTAAATACATATCAAATCAATTTTCTAATTCAACATAATATTTCTGATCTTCTAAAATTGTCAATTTTCCCTTACTCGGAAATAAATTTATTTATACTTCGATCTTCTATATTCAAATTCTATTTCAATCTATTTGAATTCTATATTCAAATTCCATATTCAAACTATTTGAATTCTATATCAAATTCCATATTTAAACTATTTGAATTCTATATTCAAATTCCATATTTAAAATTTCTTTATTCAAATTCCATTTCACTTTCGATATTCAAATTCTACATTTCAATTTCCTTTATATTTCTATATTCAAATTCTATATTTGAATTCCATTTGAATTTCTATATTTAAACTCCATTTCACTTCTATTTTCAGTTCTATAGTTAAACTCCATTTGAATTGTATTTTCATATTCTATAGTTAAAATCCATTTGAATTCTATTTTCAAATCTCTATATTTTAAATTTCATTTGAACTTTCTTTATTCAAATCCATTTGAATTCCTTTGAATTCAAATTCTATTTGAATTCCTTTAAATTCAAATTCTATTTCAATTCCTTTTTATGATATTTTTATATATCAACACTTAGGCCCAGTGATATTTAAACACCAAACAACCAATTATTTATTTCTGGTTTTCCAACACATCATATATGACAGTATATATGCAAACAAATAAACAAAAAAATACTATATTTTTTAGGAATCCAGTCGGATTCCTCCAACCTGCTTTCCTGCATCCACAGACGTTAGTCAACATAGTAATACCCATCTTGCTTCGAGGCAGGATATCGCGGTATGAAGGTCATCCACTAATATATATTTGTGGGGCGCCCAATATATATATAATAGTCAACCCTAAATTACTAATATATACTGAATCAACCAGAAAGCATTCAAACAGGCAAGAACAATTATTTTTACTGAATAAAAATAATTCTAAATAACAGGTGAGTGAGATTTACTCACATTTATTTTTCTTGTCGAATATCCATTCTGATTCAATTTAATCTCGTCTAGCATTGACTTGAATTGTTTCACTTAATTCTTCTCGAATGGATTACGCCTAAGATCATGTGATTTTATATTTATCGATTAAACGATTATCCCATTAAATTAACTACTATACTAAATGAATTAAATATGGACTAAAAAATTTATTTAATTACCTTTCCCATTTACTTTTAATTACAGCAGCTTCCCCAACTTCCCTCAGCCCCCTCTAATACTTGCTCCATTCTTTATGGCTTTCCGTCGAACACCATACGGTCATCAACTACTCTCATCTCTCCGAACTGTTACGGCACCAACTTGGCAGTATTCCACTCTACACAATCATATCATCAGCTTATGCCAACATCGCACAACTTCGCCACACCCTGCATCCATTAACTCGACCTCAGCATCACTAACCAGTCCATCATCAAGTTCGTCGAGCTACAGACCAGGCTCAACACAAACCTCATCCTCCACCACCACACCACAGAAGGCGTCACGACTTAGCCGTACTCCACCACCATAACAGCGGCTTCGACTTCCACAAAAAAATTACCCAACGTCGATCCCGTAACCCAAGGAAAAACCGATCGCACCACCTTCCAGTACACACGATTACCTTTTCAACCTCAGCCCCAAAATCGAATGGCATACCAGATGCTCCCACCTTCTCAAGATTGTCGTGATTTCCTGACTTCAATCCTCCGAATCGCGAACGCCTTTGTCATCGTTCGAGTTCCCGAGTTCCAGGAATGAATCAATTTCAGTTTTCATTTTGGTTTGAGGAAATGGGAAAAAGAAATGGTCGGCTTTGATTTAACAGAGGAGTGATTTAATTTCCAGAAGCTTGAACCTAATGAAAGGAACAGAAAGGGATAGTTGCGATTTTATAGAAGAAGGAGGGGGACAAGAAGTACATAGCAGATCTTTGTATTTATTTTGAAAAGATTTTCTAATTAATTTGATTTGATTTTGATTCTATATAAAGAGATCTTTTATTCTTTTTAAACATATGTCGATTTGATTTCGATCCTATCCACAATCAAATATCTCGGGGTTCACAATTAAAAATCGTGAACCGCTATTTTAGCGTACCGACCGTCGTTCCAATGTAATAACGGTGTTCTGAGCTTAACAGAATATATTCTGAACTTGATTTTTAATGTATATATAAAATAACCATTTTAAATCAATATAATTAAATTAAAATTCAGACGAATAAATTCTTCGATAATAAATTATTATTATCGTCGTCTATATTCAAATATATATATTGATCATCTAAACTGTTTCCAATTCATCTTTAACTTTGAATTAACTATATTTGTTTTCGTATTACGGTTATTCAATATATTCGAAGTAAATCGTATTTTGATTATTTAATCGATAACTCAATATAAAAATTTATCAATTAAATATTTAAAACCATATAAAATGTTTTAAAATTAATTGACACAAATCCGGGTCGTTACATTCTTCCCCCCTTAAAATAATTTCGTTTCGAAATTGTTAAGGTAGGAAAAATGGTACAAATCCATTACTTTTCAAAATCTCACTTATTTTGAAACTTAACTCCTCATATTTCAACGAATTTAATTCCACCAAAACTTTTGGTCTTCCTTCATTTAATTCAAATGATCTACGATCAATCCATTTATATCCAACCTATATTCCAATAAACCTATTCAAATTTATTCTAGTCGATTGATTCACTTCAATCCATCCAAATAGCTTAAGTTAAATTCCAATTTCAGAATCCAAATCCCAGGGTTTTCATTTCAAATCCTTTTGAAATCACTGAAACATGTACATATATTTATAATCTTTTCAGATTCAAAATATTTGAATTTTCCAACTAAATTTGTTTTCTTCCAAACAAATTCCCATCAAAACTTTTCTAAGGTAGCAATCCATCACTTAGCAACTCGAAAATGAACACTGATGATGTCGCGACCATCATCAGAATTATTTCCCAGCCACTGAAGTGAGTTCAGTGCTTTATCATTTTAAAAATCAATTCAAAATGATTTTCATTCAAAAACCCTTTCAAAATAAAACTATATTATTTTAATACACTTTGAAAATATTTTTCCAAACACCCAGGATTTAAATTCCACATTCTGGTTTGAATAAAATTTTAATTCATGTAATTTGTATATTTAATCCATATACATATTCTATTTGGGTATAACCATTCCAATTTTTATAATCCCATCTGATTATAATAAAAACCAACACATCCATGTATTATAATAATTTCAGAAAATTATTCCTATACTATCAAAGTAGAATTTTGGGTAAAATTAGTTCATTCACCCACTTAAAAACAATATCGTGTTCAATCTTCTGTTCAAGTGTTTAGAAATTCCTATCGACTTTGTGGCATCCCACTATTCGATCAGAATTCATAAACCACTCAACAGACTAACCAACACAATATAAAACGACTTATATATTAATTAACAAATACGCTCTCACGTATATATATACTTAACTCATTCTAGGGTACCACTGACCATATCTCTAATGAGCACATCCCACCAAAGCCAAGGTACTCGCTCAACCTAAGCTCTGATACCAACTGTAATGACCCGCAAATATGTACTATCTGAGTCGACTAATAACACCACAAGTCCATCCCAAATTGCACAGAAATACGAATCATTATTAGAAAGAAGTTAGAGGATGAGAAATAGAAAGAAAGAAATATTAGAATAGAAGAAAACAAAGAAGACAAATCTCACAGCGGAACGAATAAAATATATTATATAACATAACCTTTGAAATACAAATCAGTAACTGGATATACATACCGTTATCAGAGCACAACAATTATTCCTGGAACACTTATAAACACCTGTTTCCAGATACAACATAGTACACAGCGGAAAAATGATAGTCTATAGCTAACTGGTGAAGCCTCCTGCTTCCAGCTCTTCCAAGTGAATCTGTAAAATCCCGACTACTTGACTGCCCGTACAAATTTGGGCACCCAAGAGTTTAGGGAAAACAAACAAAATAAACTTTGGGTCAGTCATGGGACTGGTGTGAGTAAACTCCAACCATTTGTTTAACTTTAAAAATCCTTTCTAAAGAAATGATAATAGTAAGACAAGCCACACATAAACATGGACGGTTTTTACCTTACTATAACTCAAAACACTATGATACAAAAATCCAGTGATATTATAATAATGTCTACACCAAATAAATAGAATTTAGCGGAACGCTTGCATCTCATGCTCCATATATAATATAAAATCAAAAACCGCAGGGTGCTTATTGGAGATTGGATTTCCAACATGACAAGGAATGGAACCACCTTCCGATAGTGTATCTCTAGAGAGGAATACACTGGGTTCAACAAGAACATCTTGCAACCCGGCCCACACATGACCGACCACTCATTTCGCTTGAGTGTATCGAATGTATATCACCAACGGTTGGGATCAGCAACTGTTTCCCGAATGGGACAACATCGAATAGAGTAAGAAATTAAATGAATCTCTAGATAGGTGATTGTACACCCTAATGGGAGCGACCCACATAGCCATGCTGCTTGTCCGATTTTTGTCCTTTCCCGGTTGTTGAGGCCTGAGGCTACGATTACTTTCTATTCATTGATAGCACAATCACTTTGAATGCCACATTGTCAGATCCGTTAATCACTAATTGATTTGCACAAATATTCTGGATGTTATGCTAAGGGAATAAATCCTTGCCACCATATATATTTGTACAGATCAACATATTCGATCATTGGAAATACTTTGTCAGACAATCGCCCATATACGTTCGTTCTGGGACTGAACGAAACCGAAGGCACAATTTCTATTAATAGAAAAAGCCCTTGCACTTTACACCGTCTTTGATTACCTTCGTATAATCTGATTCACAACGCTACTACTAATACAGAGTGGTTCACGGATAATAATCCAACCGGTCTCTCCATATTGACAACGATATTGGCAAACACTTCGATAGTCGGTTATTTAACTATCGAAGAAAAATAAACAAACATCCATTCATCCATAACATCAAAGAAACCACTGGGCCATTTAATTGATATTTCATTAATTAAATCATTATTCCATTTCCTTATCAATATTTGTTAACCAAATATTTCAACAATCATCTTGGCCTCTTATACTATTTGGAAAACATTTCTACATCTCGCCTTCTTTGATTTTATGTACTTAGAAAATATATTCTATTTGTATTTGAAAACAATTTCAATCACTTATCTCTTTCCCAACTACTTTAATTATACTCGGGAAATATTTACTTTTATATTTCCAGAATTCCACCACTTGGGTTAAAACGAATGCTGTGTAAACATCGTTACAACAACCCAAAATATTTTATTCAACTAAATATTATTCAAACACTTCTCTTCGAGGCTGGGTCTTGCTATTTATCAATAAAAAATGAAATCAATCAAGTTGGGGTAAAATTACCTCTCAGACCTTGATTGAAAACATCATTAACTTCAAAACAGACAAAACTACTTACCTCGAATAATCAACATTATAAAAACCAATTATTCATTTTTAAACGTATATATGTTTCTCTTTCTATTACCAACCTATCAATTTCCTTTTTGTTTATAATATTCTATTTTTAAATTCGTTTCCTTATCGAATTCTGTATATATCGATACATTTATTTCTAACTATCAAATTTTTCTTTAAAATATTCTAACTCCTTAAATTCCCGGAAAAATTCGCCATAACCTCCCTTGTACGGGGAGCATCGGGATATTTCAAATAGCCTCCCATGGCCCTCACCAATCCCAAAGAAAAAGAAAAAGCCAAGCGGCTTGCCGATACGACGCATAAAATCTCATATATGAATTTAAACATGTACCTTTTTGTCGGGCACATAAATTAAAATCTTCATATACTCCATCCCATACCTGTCTAACACATGCTCACCTGTTTCCAATTGAATTCAACTCAATCCAATCGTTTGAATTCAGTTTCGCTCATTTATTCTTTAGTTAGCTATTTTGCCTATTTCACTTCTTTGTTTGAATATAACATGTTCAAACAAAATATTTAACTTGCTCATAACCAAATTGAATTTCAATTTCAATTCTAGTTTCCTTTTCGATTTCGAATATAAATTTTCAAATCGAATTCACTTATTCAAAGCCCAATATCAATTCAAAATCTCATTAACTAATTACTATTCAAATTAGTTAATTCTATTCAATAATCAAAAATCTGATTTCCGTTTCAAAAATCAATTCATTACTCCACCTGAGTTCACATATAATCTACAACTCAAATCTGAAATTTTCTAAATAGAAATTCGGATTCTATTCGCTTAAAATCCTTTTATAAAATTAAATAAACCGTTATGGTTTTTAAATGTTTTTCGCGCTGTTTTTCTGAAAGTTTGATTTTGATATAACTCAAAATTTATTCGACGAAATCCAGATTTTTCTCCTCCATTAGAAAACTATTATCAAATCGGTCCTGACGTTTCTTGTTTCAAAGAATTCTGACTTCAATTGAGTTATGTATACTCAATTGAAGTTCGAAATGCCAATTTACGAACTGCAGCGCTACGGCGAGTTCGTTTTAATTATATTTATATATATAAACGTTTAAACTTCGTCTATAATAAATTCAACTTCATTCTGATATATTTTAAATATATATCAAGTCAATTTTCCAATTCAACATAATATTTTCGATCTTCTAAAATTGTCAATTTTCCCTAACTCGGAAATAAATTTATTTATACTTCGATCTTCTATTTTCAAATTCTATTTCAATCTATTTGAATTCTATATTCAAATTCCATATTCAAACTATTTGAATTCTATATCAAATTCCATATTTAAACTATTTGAATTCTATATTCAAATTCCATATTTAAAATTTCTTTATTCAAATTCCATTTCACTTCCGATATTCAAATTCTACATTTGAATTTCCTTTATATTTTCTATATTCAAATTCTATATTTGAATTCCATTTGAATTTCTATATTTAAACTCCATTTTACTTCTATTTTCAGTTCTATAGTTAAACTCCATTTGAATTCTATTTTCAAATTCTATAGTTAAACTCCATTTGAATTCTATTTTCTAATCTCTATATTTTAAATTTCATTTGAACTTTTCTTTATTCAAATCCATTTGAATTCCTTTGAATTCAAATTCTATTTGAATTCCTTTAAATTCAAATTCTATTTAAATTCCTTTTTATGATATTTTTAAATATCAACACATAGACCCAGTGATATTTAAACACCAAACAACTAATTATTTATTTCTGGTTTTCCAACACATCATATGACAGTATATATGCAAACAAATAAACAAACAAATACTATATTTTTGAGGAATCCAGTCGGATTCCTCCAATCTTCTTTCCTGCATCCACAGACGTTAGTCAACATAGTAATACCCATCCTGCTTCGAGGCAGAATATCGCGGTATGAAGGTCATCCACTAATATATATTTGTGGGGCGCATAGGGAAATCATCCGCTATGAAACTGCGGGCATCCGCTAATGAGACTGCGGGAATCAGTCCAATCATCAACCCAATATATATATAATAGTCAACCTAAATAACTAATATATATTGAATCAACCAGAAAGCATTTAAACAAGCAACAACAATTATTTTTAATGAATAAAAATAATTCTAAATAACAGGTGAGTGAGATTTACTCACATTTATTTTTCTTGTCGAATATCCATTCTGATTCAATTCAGTCTCGTCTAGCATTGACTTGAATTGTTTCACTTAATTCTTCTCAAATGGATTATGCCTAAGATCATATGATTTTATATTTATCGATTAAACGATTATCCCAATAAATTAACTACTATACTAATTGAATTAAATATGGACTAAAAAAGTTATTTAATTACCTTTCCCATTTACTTTTAATTACAGCAGCTTCCCCAACTGCCCTCAGCCCCCTCTAATACCTGCTCCATTCTTTATGGCATTCCGTCGAACACCATACGGTCATCAACAACTCTCATCTCTCCGAACTTTTGCTGCACCAACTTGGCAGCATTCTACTCTACACAATCATATCATCAGCTTATGCCAACATCGCACAACTTCGCCACACCCTGCATCCATTAACTCGACCTCAACATCACTAACCAGTCCATCATCAAGTTCGTCGAGCTGCAGACCAGGCTCAACGCAAACCTCATCATCCACCACCACACCCCAGAAGGCGTCATGACTTAGCCGTACTCCACCGCCATAACAACGGCTTCGACTTCAACGAAAAAATTACCCAACGTCGATCCCGTAACCCAAGGAAAAACCGATCGCACCACCTTCCAGTACACACGATTACCTTTTCAACCTCAGCCCCAAAATCGAATGGCATACCAGATGCGCCCACCTTCCCAAGATTGTCGCGATTTCCTGACTTCGATCCTCCGAATCGCGAACGCCTTTGTCATCGTTCGAGTTCCCGAGTTCCAGGAATGAATCAATTTCAGTTTTCATTTTGGTTTTAGGAAATGGGAAAAAGAAATGGTCGGCTTTGATTTAACAGAGGAGTGATTTAATTTCCAGAAGCTTGAACCTAATGAAGGGAACAGAAAGGGATAGTTGTGATTTTATAGAAGAAGGAGGGGGACAGGAAGTACACAACAGATCTTCGTATTTATTTTGAAAAGATTTTCTAATTAATTTGATTTGATTTTGATTCGATATAAAGAGATCTTTTATTCTTTTTAAACAGATGTCGATTTGATTTCGATCCTATCCACAATCAAATATCTTGGGGTTCACAATTAAAAATCGTGAACCGCTATTTTAGCGTACCAACCGTCGTTCCAATGTAATAACGGTGTTCTGAGCTTAACAGAATATATTCTGAACTTAAATTTTAATGTATATATAAAATAACCATTTTAAATCAATATAATAAAATTTAAATTCAAACGAATAAATTCTTCGATAATAAATTATTATTATCGTCGTCTATATTCAAATATATATATATTGATCATCTAAACTGTTTCCAATTCAGCTTTAACTTTGAATTAACTAGATTTGTTTTCGTATTACGGTTATTCAATATATTCGAAGTAAATCGTATTTCGATTATTTAATCGACAACTCAATATAAAAATTTATCAATTAAATATTTAAAACCATATAAAATGTTTTAAAATTAATTGACACAAATCTGGGTCGTTACAAAAAATTATATTTTTATTATCTCTAAAATATAAAAATCATATTTTGTTATTCGCTAAACATGCATGTAAAAATCCAATTCTTCATATTGCTTTCATGAGAATAAAAATCTCTTTCAAATTTCTAAAAATCAAATCTTTGGACAATAAAAATCCTAGATTTTCCATACATAAAAATCTAATCCTTTTCTTTTCAAAAATCGAATCTTTTTATGTTTTCATCAAAAATTATTTCTATAAAAATCATAACTTATTTAAATAAAAATCAGAATTTATATATGATTAAAATCAGATTTTATATGTATTTAAAAATCAGAAAACACACCTTTTCTGTTAAAATAATATTCGATTTTGGAGGCCACCGTCGGAGCCTGGATTATGGAGGCCACGCCGGAGCTGCTGGTGGAGGAGGAAGGCGCCGGAGCTCGCGGATTGAGGTGGGGGAGTGTGGCAGGGCAACGCTAGGTGCAGATGGAGGCAGCAAGCATCGTGGCTTGCAGCGACGGGATTGGCTTAGAGAGGGGGTTGGTTTTCGTGCTCGAGGCGGAGGAGAGAGGGGGAAGGGGAAGGGAGGGGTCCTCGTGGTCGGCGCGGAGACCAGGGGGCAGCGGCGCCGTGCCTGGCAGCGGTGATTTCACCCCTCCCCCCCCCCCCGGTCGCGGTTTCCCCCTCTTTTTTCTTTTTTTTATTTTATTTCCTCGATCTGATTTGGCAAAGGGAATGAGGAAGGAGGGGGTATATGAATATATATATATATATATATATATATTTTTGAATTTCAAAAAGCAACTTTTTATTTCGAACTCGAAATCGAACCCACCGACTATCATCCATAGCTAATTACCCCCATTCCGAACACAATGGGATATGTATCGTGAGCCAGTTCGGCTGTCTTGATCAGTTTTTGTCAAATTCAAAGTATAAATCTATATATTGAATTTGATCGCATGTTTCAATTTACTGGGGCCACATATGGACTCCAAAAATTTACGAAAAATATTTTCTAGCTTCGTATTGACGATACGGTTCTAACAAAACTAATTTGTCAAATTTGGAGACCGTTTGAAAAATGGCCATTTTCTGGTCAATCCAAATTGACTAAAACTGTCAAAACACGTTTTCCTTTGCCACGCTCACATATTGATTCAGAAAATTATGATTTTTGGAATCTAGCAATAACATGACATCCCAGATCCAACAAAAGTGGTTTCGTTGAAAACGGAGGCCGTTTGCAAAATTTCCATTTTTAAGGGCCAAAATTCCATAGCGAATATTCTGAATTTTCAACTGGGCATAACTTTTTATCCCGCTATGAAATTTTGATTTTTCGGATTCGTTGGAAGGATATTTTCAATTAGATTCTAATATTTTTGGTTTTGCCAAAATCCGGTTTGTTTTGGATCCTGTACATTCATTTGAAAATTGAAATCGAATTTTCGAACTACCGCGCCATTTTCAATTCCTTTTATAATTTAAAATAAATATTTATATTCTAACGACGATCTATATAAATATATACGTTCTAATTCTAATCAAAATAAATTTCTCGTCGTCATTATTTAAAATAATTTATTTTAAATATTCAAAATTCACTAAAATTTCCAAAATAAAAAATTTAAATTGGTTCAGATTTCTGGGTTATTACAATCTACCCACTTAAAATCTTTTCGTCCTCGAAAAGGAACAGAGCTGAAAGTTGCTTCACTGATCAACTCAACTTTCATTATTTCATTATGGATTAAGTTCTTCAACTTTTCAGTTTCCAAGAACTTTCCAAATCTTTCAAAAAATTGGCTAACACCCTAAATTTTTGAAAAATTTCGCCAGAACCTCCCCTGCACGGGAGCACCGGGAAAATTCCAAAATTGCCATATAGGCCTCTCCAATCCAAAAAGAAAAAGAAACAGCCAATCGGCTCATAAAATCATCTAAAACCCAAGAAATACAATAAACATGTACCTATTTGTTGGGCAAACAAATTTATTCCTCTGCTCTAGCCTCCTTGCTATGACCTGTTCAATAAATACACATGTATATGCATGCAATTTCAAACAATTTTCCATACAGTTCAATATTTGACACAATTTGGTTATATGTACCGTTATTTCATATGTTGATTTAAATAAATAATCACGCAACACAATCAACAATCAGCAATCAATTAGTTGATTATCTTTTCAAATTCATAACTTTGATACATTTACAGAAAATCATGTTTTTGATGCAAATTCACAACAAGTAACCCTATCTAGTTTTGGTTCTCACACCAGTCAATTGGAAATATATAGAAATCCCACTTTCGAAACCCGAACACAAATGCTAATGATGCTCGAGCAATCATCAGAATCATCTCCGAGCGACTAGAGTGTGATTCTATATCTATCCAGTATATTAAAACTTCGAATATACGTTTGCAAGGCGTATATGCAAAATCTTTATATATTGGATTGTCCAAATTCTATACAAATAAATATTCAAATACGTTGAATAAGGTTTAAATTTTCAAAAAAAAATGGGTTTTCATTTTTAATTTTAAAAACACACTCTTTGGACTCATTCTAGGATACTGCTGATCCTATCTCTAACGAGTCATTCTCATTGGATATTACTAATCTAATTCCTGATGAATTCGTTCATTTGGTTCCAATATGCCTTATTCTCGAGCTCTGTAAACCAAAGCTCTGATACCACCTGAAACGACCCGAACTTCCCCGTGAAGGAAAGCACGGATTGAGTTGAGGACAAGAAGAATCAGAACATAAACATAAGAACATTTCATTGCTTATTACAACAATTCCATCAGAATACAAGAATATACAAAGTATGAATAAATATTATACATCAGAGAAATATCAGAGATTATAATACATTACATAGCAGCGGAAAAATAATAAAGTACACAACTGAAGGTGATATACGAATACAGAGCTTTCCGGATATCGTTCCAGCTGTAAATCAGGATCCTGTGAATATAAATCTGCAAAACCAAAACTACTAGCTGCCCGTGTGGAAAATAGGGGCACCCAGAGTTTAGGTTAAAACAATAAACTCCAGGTCAGTCATGTGACTGGTGTGAGAACTAAAACAGTTATTTAAAACTTTACTTTAAAAATAAAGTAAATAAAGGGACCACGCCATATAACACGGAACGGGTTTCCTCCCAACAATACCAGTGCATAAAACAAAACAGCGCAATGCTTTTTGGAAAAATGAAGCTATTATAAGACCCAGGTCCCATCACACAATGCAACGCAAGCCGGAGGATAGGGTTTTTCCTTATAATAGCCAAACAATGCTTGATACATTTAAAACAAATCATTTGATACTATTATAAGTGTATAGTGTCAAAACAACTTCAAATATAAATGTATCAATCCTAGGCGGCATGGGTACCATCTATCATGTCGCCAATACTAGGCTCTACAAATAAAACCGAAATATCACGTATTGGAAATTGGATTTCCGTCATGAGTCGAGGCAAGGGGCAAGCTCCTCACCGGCTTCGAGACACTCTAGCAAATGCCTCAGGATTCCCCGTAGAGAACCCCTGGAAACGGCTGGGCCGGTCCACACTTACGTTGGTGGATTGGCAATTCCTGAACACACGTTTCCCGGTTCTATCGGACCTATCCGTCGGCTCCGAAGAGACCGATATATCCGAGGCGCCTCGCATTCCAACATACACAACGGTATAATAATCAACGATGTCAGGGCTAGTAAAACGCTGATGCCACCCATAGCTAGAAAGAAATGTCCTGTTCTCCCAGCGGTCCTTTTCCCTTTTTAACTCATACCGAGGTGTGAGGCTCGCAAATTAACGCTATACACAAAGCTACGCTGTATTAAAGCCGTGCTTTGATCATCTACCACAAGACTCTTCTTTTCAACAAAAGCCTTGATCACTGCATCTCAGCATGCCACACAGACAATTCATGCCATGTGACTGATATCTATCGATATATAACCTTTGAGCTCGTACGTCTCAGAGAAGGGCGTTAAGCAAGAGAATAAATTCTCCGCCGCCAAATAGATATATATTTAATAGAAATCAATCAGCACGGAATAAAATCCAATGTTAGACACACAATCCATTTGTAAGTTCATTCTGGGTCTGAACGAAATCGGAGGGATCTTATTCCTCCCCCATATGTCCAATACAGGGAAGAGGTCCTCGCATATCCGTCGATCTCCAAGTACGTCTGGACGATCACCACTTATTACCTCGTCTTGGGTGTACAGCCCAATCTAGACATCAGTAATCATCCAAACGATGTGAAGACCTCTGGTCTTCAACCACTGTCTTCATCATCGACATCGTCGAATCGGTTATTCAGAATGGGTATAAACCCGGTCTTTCTGAATAACTCGCGTATATAATAAACAAGTGTTATAAAAACACACATACGCCCCATTCCAATTCTAAATATTCTTTTATCTAAATATTCACATCTTTAGGGATTTGTTCCCATTAATTTTATCAAAGATAAATTCTTTTAAATCTATTCTTTAATCTTCCTTTGGATATCATCCAAACCAAATTATGGTTTTCCAAACTAGTCGGGATTAACGCACCTTACCGAAGTAATCTTTTATTTTATTTCCCAATCCGAACCTATTCATCCCATGGAGGAAAACCGTTACCACTCCATACGTAACACCACAGTGTTATCGGTAAATTTAATTACCATTTCGCGTTCAAATCTAATTAAAGATTTAACTATCGCTCGGAGCAAAACTGGTGATACTCCATTCTCGATCATTTCCCATATTTGATAATTTAAATTATCAATTCACATTTCAATCTAATTAAAGATTCATTAAAACTCCACTTAGTTTTAATCTTCCCAAAAATCAATATTAATGATTATTTAACTTTGGAAAATCAAACATGTCGCATCGACAATCTACACTGTACTATTGATTTCTGCCGATATATAACCTCTGAGCTCGTACGTCTCAGAGAAGGGCATTAAGAAAGAGAATAAATTCTCCGCCACCAAACGAATATATATTAAGCAGAGATCAACCACACAGTTCGAAATACAATGACAGACATGTAATCCTATCTTTTACTGGGTTAAAGAACTAATGTCATTTAAAACACAATTCACAACAAACCC
The DNA here is from genome assembly GCA_030737875.1 of Allium sativum. Lineage (NCBI taxonomy): Eukaryota > Viridiplantae > Streptophyta > Magnoliopsida > Asparagales > Amaryllidaceae > Allium > Allium sativum. Next base: position 157,447,920 of record CM060925.1, on the reverse strand, counting down.
AAATCACATTCCATTAATTATGGAATCTTCATGGAAAAACAAATCAATATATAATCGATATCAATTTCCGTATCTGACCAGTAATATAAATGGAATAACAGCAAAGCCTTTTTAAATTCCATATGTATTAACAGTCTTCCTCAACAGAATTTCATTTCGATTATTATCAAATCGAATTCCATTCAATTCCAATTTAATATATTAAATTGGAAAACTTTACTTTGGAAAATCCCATCAAATCTTTATAAAAAGATTTATAAATTCCAAATCATATTTCACTGTAAATCGGGTTAAAGAACGAATGTCATTAAAAACATAGTTCACAATAAACCCAATTCACATTCCATTTATAATCGGGTTAGAGGACAAGTGTTATTTAAAACGCCGTTCAAGATAAACCCAAAAATAAATTCTAATTCAATTCCAATTAAATATATTAATTGGTATACTTCATTAAATCTAAATAAAAAGATTTAATCTTTTCTCAACTGGGCTTAAGAACAGTGTTAATGAAGACGCCATTCACGACAAACCCAAATCCCATTTGATATTAAGTACAAGGCTCTGAATAGAAAATATATCAGCTTATATTCGATATCAAATTCTGAAACCAACCAATATCGTTTTGGAAATAACGATATAAAATATATCTTCCAAATTTCCATAACAATATCCGTATAATCCCGAACCCAACATCGAAATATTCCGATGATAATTTCGATTCAAATCCATTCCAATTCATATATTGGAAATTCTGGTTATTTTAAAAACCATTTCAAATCCAATTTATTTATTTTAAAAATATTGGATTTATAATTTCTAGTTCATAACTAGTTCATTTCGATAAAAATATATTTTTATCTTTTCAAATATGGAATTTTTCATCCCAATTCTTTCCAAATCATTTATTTTTATTTGACACAAATTATTGATATTTTTAATAATTTTATCAAGGCCCGTACAGTCGATTTCCATAAACGGCCATCGAACTGCACTTACATCGACCTTTTCCAAATTTGATTTGGACATGATTCCAAATCCAACCGTTAGATTTATAATTTCTCATATTCATTAGAAATCTCTTTTCGATACGAACCGAACAGCTCCAGTTTTAGGATATTCCGACGGTCGGATCTCCCGTAATATCCGTACGAAGTCAATGGTCGAAATTCACGAACTACCGCGGCGCGGCGCGTTCTATTCAGGCCATTATATATATATATATATATATTATCGAATTTTTTATCGTATTTTATAAATCATTTAAAATTTGTTTTCAAAACGATTTCAACTTCATATTCAATTTCTAATCAAAATCAAATATTCCATATCATCGATATATAAATGATAATATTTTCAAAACATTAGATTTTGAAATCAATTCCTTTTTGTTATTCATTATATAAATGAATAAAATCGATATAAATATCGTTCACGCCAAAATGGCGTTGATCTAATCAACACGGCTATATATATTTAAATATATTCGTGTCCATCCCAAATCGGACATCAAAATCATATTTTGATCCTTTACTGAATATTATTTTAAAATATTCATTGTTTTATAATAATCGTTATTTTAAAATATTCATTATTTTAAAATATTTATTCTTTCTGAATTGGAATCAGACATAGCCAATTACCATATGATATTATTTATATGGATTTTACACAACAAATGTGTATAACAACAATAATAAACAATCAACCATCATCCAGAGTGCATTCTACACTTTATAAGCATTAAATATAAGTATTTAACGCTTACACAGCCTGTCAATCAATCGATCGACATACAGCTAATTATTGAGACTAGTGTATGTCATATATCACCCCAAGACCCGTGTGGGGTTTCAATCAACAAATAACGAATTTTATTTGTGTAGTTGGGCGATGTGTAAAATTTACCGTCCCAATCAATATCAGTCAAAGGTGTGTACATAAACAAATCGTCCGATTTGTTTATAAATGTTTATTTTATTCATATACATGTTAAAAAATATATTTTTAACTATAAAATATTTATAACTATAAAATATTTATTTCCATTCCACAACACACAATCAATTTTCACAACACGGTCAAACAAACAAACAAGCCATCCATGGTCTGTGGACGATGGGTGTCGAGTGCTGCTAAGCACCGTCTGCATCCTAGTATATATTTTAACTAGAAAATAAAATAAAAGTGAGAAGTTCTCACCTTTGGGTTCCACTCCATCATTTTCTATTTCTGAACGGTTCGGATATGCCCAAAATCCAATGCGACCTTTTCCAGCTGTTCACATTAAAAATCACATTTTTACAATGGCATTTCATATATAAAAATCATATATTTTTATCACTTCTTTCTATATAAAAATTATATTTTTATATTTTCACTTCTTATATAAAGATCGAATTTTTATTTCGCTTCTTATATAAAAATCCCGCCTTTCTATATATAAAAACATCGCCTTTCTATATATAAAAATATCATCTTTCTATATATAAAAATATCATCTTTCTATATATAAAAATATCAAATATAATCTTTTCATCGCTACTTCATATATAAAAATCGAATTTTTATCGCTACTCTATATATATATAAATCGAATTTTTACTACTCTACATATATAAAATCATATTTTTATCGCTACTCTATATATATATAAATCGAATCTTACTACTCTACATAAATAAAAATCATATTTTTATATCTTCTATATAATAAAAATTATATTTTTATTATCTCTAAAATATAAAAATCATATTTTGTTATTCGCTAAACATATATGTAAAAATCCTATTCTTCATATTGCTTTCATGAGAATAAAAATCTCTTTCAAATTAAAAATCTAATCTTTTTGGTTCTAAAAATCAAATCTTTGAACAATAAAAATCCTAGCTTTTCCATACTTAAAAATCTATTCCTTTTCTTTTCAACAATCGAATCTTTTTATGTTTTCATCAAAAATTATTTCTATAAAAATCATAACTGATTCTAATAAAAATCAGAATTTATATATGATTAAAATCAGATTTTATATGTATTTAAAAATCAGAAAACGAACCTTTTCTATTAAAAAATATATTCGATTTTGGAGGCCACCGTCGGAGCCGGGATTGTGGAGGCCACGTCGGAGCTGCTAGTGGCGGAGGAAGGCGCCGGAGCTCGTGGATTGAGGTGAAGGCGGGTGGCAGGGTGGCGCTAGGCGCAGACGGAGGCGGTAGGCATCAGGGCTTGCAGCGACGGGAATGGCTTAGGGAGGGGGGTCGGTTTTCGTGCTCGAGGCGGAGGAGAGAGGGGGAAGGGGAAGGGAGGGGTCCTCGTGGTCGGCGCGGAGGCCAGGGGGCAGTGGCGCTGTGCCTGGAGGTGGTGATTTCTCCCCGCCCCCCCCCCCCCCCCCCATCGCGTTTTCCCCCTCTTTTTTTCTTTTTCTTTTAATTTTATTTCCTCGATCTAATTTGGCAAAGGGAATGGGGAAGGAGGGGGTATATGAATATATATATATATATATTATTTTTAAATTTCAAAAAGTAACTTTTTATTTCGAACTCGAAATCGAACCCACCGACTGTCGTTCATAGCTAATTACCCTCATTTCGAACACAATGGGATATGTATCGTAAGCCAGTTCGGCTATCTCGATCAGTTTTCATCAAATTCAAAATATAAATCTATATATTGAATTTGAACACATGTTTCAATTTACTGGGGCCACATACGGACTCTAAAAATTCCTAAAAAATATTTTCTAGCTTCGTATTGACGATACGGTTCTAACAAAACTAATTTCATCAAATTTGGAGACCGTTTGAAAAATGGTCATTTTCTAGTCGATCCAAATTGACTGAAACTGTCAAAACACGTTTTCCTTTGCCGCGCTCACGTATTGATTCAAAAAATTATGATTTTTGGAATCTAGCAATAACTTGACATCCCGGATCCAACAAAAGTGGTTTCATCGAAAACGGAGGCCGTTTGCAAAATTTCCATTTTTAAGGGCCAAAATTCCATAGCGACTATTCTGAATTTTCAACTGGGCATAACTTTTTATCCCCGCTATTAAATTTTGATTTTTCTGATTCATTGGAAGGATATTTTCAATTAGATTCTAATATTTTTGGTTTCACCAAAATCCGGTTTATTTTGAATCCTGTACATTCATTTGAAATATGAAATCGAATTTTCGAACTACCGCGCCATTTTCAATTCCTTTTATAATTTAAAATAAATATTTATATTCTAACGACGATATATATAAATATATATGTTCTAATTCTATTCAAAATAAATTTCTCGTCGTCATTATTTAAAATAATTCATTTTAAATATTCAAAATTCATTAAAATTGCCAAAATAATAATTATAAATTGGTTCAGATTTTCGGGTTATTACATATGGCAGTATGGACAAGTGGTCCCATGCTTATGTTTATTTTTATATATAGGGTAAAGATGTGCAATATGATTATATATGTGCCGATCTTCTTTTACCATATGTTTTCCTAATGACTCACCTTTTGTGGGAGATGAATAGGGTAAATACTGGGATTAAGAGTCCCCCTATGCCTCTAATCATATGCTCTCAATAATTCCAAATATGGTCTGATTTATAAGATTAGTAGTAGAAACCTTTATATGATGAAACTGATTTAACTCCAATTTGATTCATTGCTAGATGTACATTGAAATATGGCCTGATTGTATGAAGCCCTAGCTTGTTAGGATTGGCTGATTGGTTGATTGGTAAGTATAGGAAAACTATGTGTGATAAGCTATTGGAATTTTATACACTTATCATAATTAAGCATTAATCTATAGACAAACCCCGGGGTGGTGAGATGGTATGAAAAGTATAATACATATTTCAAAGAAGTAAAATCTTGAATCAATGCAAGAATAGGGTCAGTGTGTTTAGCATGACCACATCCTACATTGATCTGTTTGGTTTCAAGTGGCAAACAAGGCATGCACATGGCATGTTAATGCCCTGAGGCCTTTGTGTGATGGGTAAACAGATAGGGGGTCCCACACATTGTGCACATTGGTGTTCAATGTAAGGGTATAGGCTCAAGAAAGTTAAGCATGGTAACCTAGAAAGGGATGAAAGTTAGAAGTATATAAAGTTGCCAGGTTCAGAAAAGGTAAAGAAAATGGCATTAAAGGGTATTCTTGTGCTAAATTGTTGATACCATAAGTATATATATGCAGTTGAACTTATCATGTATCATTGATATGTGCGGGAAGTTACTTTCTGATCAGTTTTAATGTGAATAACCTGGGGTTATAATGTAGTTTTACATGTAAAAGATGAGTAACATGATAGAATAAGTGCACATGTAACCAATCAAATTTCTTTGAATTTAGTTATGCTAACACCAAACATTATGTTTGACCGTATTTGCTTAATGGCATAATGGGGTGTCTCAATTCAAATGAGGCAACCTTTAATGCTCTTGTAGGTAATGTAGAAGCTAATTAGAAGATGTATTGGCGTATTTCTTGGGAAATGGAGTTTAATGCTTGCTTAGTTTATTATAAATTTTATGATTAAAGAATCAGCTTGTTATTATTTAAGTAGGGAACTTGTATGATCAGTTATTATAATATCTGCATGTATTAGCAGATTAAGTAGATCTAGAACTAAAACTACTTTTAGATTATGTTGGTTAATCCATGCTTGACTTGATGATGTGAGTGGATTCTAGGTGTATATATAAGTTTAAATTGTATTGCCTTGGTTTACTGAAGATTGGTGAGAGGGACAAGGCAAGAAAAACATGTATAATTGCCATTAATCATTAGAGATAGAAGCCCAAGATTTATGAGCATATGTTTATACCATAAGCACCGAAACATTCAAGCATGGCTGCATAATTTCTATGCTTAAAATTACATGTAAAAAATGCAGTTTTGTGTATGAAGCATATGCCTTAAACAAGAATATAAGCTAACTCTCTAGTGCATAAGAAAAATTCAATAAAGAAATCAAAAGAATGACTTTGTCCTTGCTAACCATATTCAATAAAAAAGCAATCCATTTATATCGAGTCTGGAATACACTAACATGTAAACTGCCACATTTATGTGTACATGTAATAGAATGTATGTACACCCGAATTCATACAGATTGCTTACAAAAGAGGATTTAAATATATGTGATTAAACTTGAAATTCTAGTAAGATATATATAGGCAAAAATGGTTAAGTATCGGTTTAGTTATAACCAGTATTAATTTTAGGGCATCCTCCATATGTTTTATATTATACCACTTAAATTGTGTAAAAATTGATTGGCTTGTAGGCATACTATGTTTGATTATATACTAAGTTATTATACTTTGTTTTTTATGTAAAGAATTGATCAAAAATCCATTTAATCATTTTATCCCTTAAGCTCAAATTCTGATTTGCTATATATGGAAATGAAAAATCTTTTAACATAAGTCAAGTTCATAAATTCACATACTGGTATGTATATACTAGTGAAGCATGATATTGGTTGAAAAAAATGAAACCCTAGAGCGAAGAACCCAGAAAGAAAATATACTAAGCTATGTACTTTAACAAAACAAATCAATTAAATGTTGTAAATTGGTGGGGTTCTCCAAGGTCCAGACGTACTTGGAGGATTTCTAGAATTGTAAGGGCTTCTCTCCTCAATTGGATGAGATTAAAGCACCTTTGGTTTCGCATAGACCCAGAACGAACTTGTATGGATTTTTATCTGACATTGTATTTTGTAATATATTGGTTGGTCTTTAATAAACATATTTTATTGGTGGCGGAGCATATATTCTCTTAGCTTAACACTCTTCTTTGAGACACACGAGCTCAAAGGTGATATGGTTAGTGATTATCAATCATATGTTATGAAATCACAATGGGGCATGCCGAGTGAATGAGTTATGGATGATCAAATCATGGCTTATATAAACGTAGCTTTATGTAACATGACTTCGTCAAGCCTTACACCTTGGTATGATAGTAAACGATGGTCAGATTTATATTCTTATTCTAGTGCACCAAGGTAGGGTAATGAAAGGGTATTACGAAGTATCGAGTTTGGGACGCTATTTGTCGGATATCCTGATTCATGTTATGTGGGCTAGTATAATGGTGTCTGAGTCTGGACGTGCAACCACGAGTACTATGACCAGTGACACACAAAGGTCTTGAGTCCATGATTGATCTTTCGTATCAGGAACCATCATGTTGGAAACCCATTCTCTAATATGAGCCCTTAGGGATTTAGTTGTATACTATCACGTCAGCATAATATATGGTACCTATGCTGGCTAAGATTGATACATTTACTTGCGAAGTGATTTTCCATACTATGCACTAATAATAATAGCAAATGGTTTTCACACATCAAGCATTTTTTGTTATCATTAGGATAAACCTTGTCCAATGTGTGCGATTCATTGTGTGTGTGGTGCGAGACCTTATGATAGTTTCATTTCCCCAAAAGCATGTATAATTTTTCTGCACTGGTATTCGTGAGGGAAAACCCATTCCATGTTTATGCGGCATGGTCTTATGAGTTACCTCGTTATATATATAAAATAAAACATTTTTACGTTCTCATAACATTCTCATGACTGACCAGAAATTTATTATTTCTTCACCTAAACTCTGGATACACATATTTTTCCACATGGCCAACCTTGCAAGTAAGGATTGTAGGTAGTATTGGAGTCATTTTAGAGAAGGTTCAGATTTAGGATGGAGCAGTATTTGGAAACCTTTGGATTCTTCTAAAGATCTTAGTATTTTCCACTATGTGTTTATTGACTTTTAATATCATATGTAACTTTGACGTAAATATTGCTATATTAATAAAAGTTTTGTTTTGTTTATTCTCTAATGTGTTGTTACCCCAGGCAATGCGGATTTCGATGTTTGAAATTCCGACATTCGAATACCGAGTATGTATTAGGTGCCGATTTTCGAAATAAAAAATATGGATTGCTACAATAGGTAATCGAACTCTAATTATTGGTAATGGTAAATCTGTGCACATGAATCATATTGGCAATGCAAAAATTAATGGTACCAGACAACTATATCTGGATAACCTACTAAGAGTACCATCAATCTGAAAAATATATATTAATGAGTGTGTCTCAATTTGCTAAAGACAACAGAGTACATTTTGAATTTTACCCAAAAATATGCTTAGTTAAAGACATACTAACAAAATATACTCTATTGTAGGGTAAAGAATATAGGGGTCTATACAAATTTTATACTGCAAACACAAGATGTACAAGACCTAAAGTTAATGTCAATAACATGTACCAATTTAATAAGATCGAAACCTGTTAGAATTTTGATATTTGGTATTGTAAATTAGGTCAACCTAGCATGAATATTATCAAAAAAAGTGCTATGTAATAATAACATTGATGTCAATGAAATTCCATCTAGTTATATGTGTTCATACTGTCAGATTGGCAGAAGCCACCATCTTGCTTTCCCTGATTCAGAAATAAGTACTCTTGGCCACTAAAATTAATAGTCACTGATTTGTGGGGTCAATCTCCAATCAACATTAATTATGGATACAAATATTGTGTTTCCTTTATTGATGCCTAAACTAGACATGTATGGATATATTTACCAAAGGAAAATTTTAAAACATGTAGTGTTGTAATTAACTTTATCTAGAATACTTAAAGGCAAACAAATAACCCGGTTAAAGATATACAAACAGATGGCGGGAAAGAGTTCCTCCCACTAAAACAGTACTTTCAGAATAAATGAATATCACATAGAATAATATGTCCTCACACATCTGAGTTGAATGGACTTACTGAAAGAAAATATAGATACATAGTTGAGGTTGCTCTCTAACTCTTCTTGCTCAGGCATCTATGCCATTAAAGTTCTAGCCAGATGCATTTTCTACTGCTGTCTATTTAATTAATAGGCTACCCACTAAAATTTTGAATTACAAACGTCCAATTAAAGTCTTAATTGGAGCTAACCTTATTATAACTTTTTAAATTGTTTGGATGTCTATGTTTACCTTATTTGAGACCCTTTAATACACTCAAATTACAATTTAGGTCATCCCTTTGTACATTATTAAGGTATGCAAATGGCTATAAGGGTTATAAGTATCTTGATAAAAATGGAAGAATTTTCATATCAAGGCATATCACTTTTAATGAGCACGAATTTCCCTTTCATAAAATTGAAATTCAGACAACAAAAAGGTGTATAATCCTCAGTGCTCTATACCCACTATAACTAGCACTTTAGACGAAGTTATTCCTATGAAAAGCACAGCTACAACAGGAAATCAAAGTGTAAATGAAGAAGGCAAATCAGACACTCAACACAATGAATCAAATGACGAGTCAGTACAAGAATCTTATTTACATACAAGTGGTCAATCCGTCAGCATAGAACAGATAGATGAACATGTTCAAGCAGACACAAATCATGGTGATACTACCAGCAACAACCTAATTTCCACCACTGAACAAAGGGGACATGATATGAGAACAAGAGAAAAAGAGGGATATTCAAACCAAAAGTGTATAATGCAGTAACTGGTTTACAAGAGCCAGCCAATTTTCGGCAAGCCATTCCAAAGTAATAATCAAAAAATGCTATGTGATAAGAGTATAATACTATTATAAAAAATAATCATGGAAACTTGTTGCAAGACCATGCAATAAAAATGTTATTGGATGCAAATGGATGATCAGAGTTAAAAAGAATGCAAATGGCACAGTTTATAGATATAAGGAAAGATTGGTGGCATGAGGATACTCGTAATAGTGTGGGTTTGATTTTAATGAAATATTCTCACTTGTTTTTAAACCTACCTCAATCAGAATAGTTCTAACAATTGCCTTATCTAAAAACTGGATCATCAAACAATTAGACGTGAATAATGCTTTTGAAAATGGTGATTTCCAGGAAGAAGTGTATGTGGAACAACAAGAAGGATTTATACAGCAAGGAAAACAAAAACAAATGTGCACTTAGCAAAGCATTATATGGACTAAAACAAGCACCTAAAGTGTGGTTCAACATGCTTATAACGATCCATAATTTTTGACCAATTTAAAACAAGAATTTTGAATTTAAAACTTGAATTTTTGAATATTAAATAAATTTAATATGGTTTAAATATAAATTTGGTTGAACATAAATACAATTTACGTAATAAAAATAGTATTTAAATTTATCAAATATAGTAGCATAATTTTGGCAAGAATTTATCAACTTTTGTCACAACGATTTTTCCAAAAACATATTTATAAAACTATTTTAAAAGTGATCTTTGTTAGTTAAATAAATATATGTTAAATATAGATAATAAAATAAAATATTTATTTTTCAATGTCAACCTCGTCCAAGAATCCCCACCCTCACCTCCTCCTTCCCTCCCCTTCTCCTCCCTCCTCCTTTCGTCCCCACCTACTCCCTCCATGGCCAATCACCTCCCCACCTCCTCCTCCACTAATCCACGACCCTACCTCCTCTACCAACCACGTCCAAGAATCCCCACACCTCCACCTCCATGCACCATCACTCCATTCATTTCGGCCACCACCCCATCCCACGACCAGCAACTTTCAAAGGCCACAACTACTAGAAAACTGACTCAAATCATACAATTTTTTTAAGTCATTTATCTTTCAGTAGCTACACTTTAGTTTTGAGAACTTTTTCTAATTCTGAGCCTAGCTATTCCAAAAATCCAGATCTTTGAAGGCCATATTTTCTAGTTGTATTTTAGTAAACCCAAAAACACCTCCACTATTTCCCCTATATCTCACTCAAAAATGATCCGAATTGGAAATTTCTTTTTCTTCAACTATAGAGAAAAGAAATTCCTACAACTTTGTAGTTGGAGACTTTTCCAAATTAAGAGAGTAGCTAGTCTAAAAACCCTAGGCGAGTTGGTTTATTTTCAAAGCCATAAAAACTATAGAGCGATAAGCAGTTATACTGTCTGTCAGAGCGAAAGCCGGTTCAAGGTGAAAGCAGTTGACTAGGCTCTCCTACCGTAAAGATTGGCGGAGTGGAACCCTCGGTGAGAAATTTCTAACTATATTTAGTTATTTATTATAATCATAGTATGATTATATTGGTTGCCTTGTGGTTGTTATGGTCTCCTCGTGGTTCTTATGGATGCATTTATAGTTATTGTCACTCATGTGCATATAAGCGTTCACTATTGTAAACGCTTACATTATAAATATTGTGTGATGGATGAATAATTGTTATGAATATTATAATGATTGTCATTAGTGATAGTATAACATACTACACTCATATATACGGATTATATGGGTACTGGTTAAGTCTCGATCCATTTTGGCAATAAAATTGAATATTTTATTCAATTAAATATAGGGTGGAAAATAAACTTGGATTTTGGTACTTGAAATTATGTGGAAATGAAATTGAAGTATTTATGAACAACTTTTGAAAAGGTGGAAATTTATTTGAAAAAGGCTTTAAGTAAAAATGGCTTGTTTAAATTTGAAATCGATTTTGAAAAGTAAAATTCGAAATTGAAGTTAGGTTTGATATATAAATGATGTCAAAAACTCAAATTGATTGTTCCATTTATTTATATTATATTTAGTTTGATTTCAGGAAAGCTTGGGTACCAAAAAATTAATTTTTGAAAAATATTATTATCTTATTAATTAAATATTATTTTATTATTCATTTAATATTAAAATTGATTTTAAAGTGAAAATTTTGAAATATTGGTTTCAAACATATTTGTATATAATTTAAAATAAAGTTTAACTCATTTTGAAGTCATCAGATGAGATTTTGATATAAACTTGAATTATGGTCTGAATAGGACTAGCTGCACCGTGGTAGTTTGTGAATTTTGGCCATAAACTTCAAACGCTTAAAATTAATGCAATTTAAATCAGATTTCCTCAAAACGAAAAATGTTGTTCCCATATGATATTTGTTTTCTAATGAAAGAATAATTTTCAAGTTTCAATGTATAGGTTTCAAGTTATGTTTAAAACTATTTTGAATAAATGTCGCTATAAACGCAATTCGTTGACCATAACGGGAAATGGCTATTTTTAAGTTATTACAAATATGGAAGTTTTTATAAAATCATAATTAATTATTTAAAAGTGATGTGAGTTTGAAAAATGAAAATTTGAATAATATAAAGGTAGTTTTTATCAAACTAACTTATATAAGCCATTTTGAAACACTTTTGTAACGCTTTTGAGATGCTTTTTCAGCAATAATTTGTTTTAAAGCTTTAAACTCGTCTACGACTTTGGAAATCATTTTCAATTTATAAATAAGATACTTTGTGAAGTTTAAAATATTTAGACAAGTTGGTTGTAAGTAAATTCAAACTTACTTAAGGTTAAAGTGTTTTCTCCAATATTAAATAAATTGGATTTGGATGGAATTAATGTTTGGATATTCAATATTAAATCCATAGTTAAGGTATTTATAATGCTATTACACTCATAGTATTTTTTTCATTATGAGAACTAATATTGGATATAAGCTAATAATTTTATTGTTTAAATCTTATATTTAATGTCAATTAGTTTTGGGTTTGTTGTGAATGGTGTCTTAAATAACAACATTCTTTAACACAGTTGAGATTAAGTTATTTCTAGAAAATAATAAACACTATTGCATAAGCTTTGCTTAAGAAATAAGTATTTGGGTAAAATAAATCTTGGTTTAAGATTTAATAAATGGTTTTAAATAATTCATAATTAAGGAATGAAAGGTTAGAAAATTAATTAAAAAAAATTAAGAAAATTAATTCTCTTTAATTAAGATTTAATGGATTTTGATAAAAGATCTTTTAATGTATAGAAAAGATAAATATTGGTTTAAAGGAATATGGGAATGAATATGGAATTGATTTCTAAAATTCACTAATTAAGACTTTATAAAGGAAGTTTTCTTTGAATTATAAGTCTTGATTTTGGAAATAAGGAAATTATTATGAATTCTATTCCAAGTTATGAAAATAATGATTAAAGATTTCATAAGATAACAAAAGGTTTTAATTAACAAATCGGGATGGAAAGTGACTTAGTGAATCCTGTATTTCCATATGGTTTTAAAGTGGCACTTATTATCCGGAAAGACCGGGATTGGATTTCTATCTGAAAACCATTTCGAATAATGGTACGATATAATGAAATAAATGAGGATTATGAAGATCGAATATTTCCAAATCGAAAGGACCGCTTATCCACTTTCTCTTCATTGGTTGATCAACAGTATAGAGATGAATATCACAATTTTTAACAATAGTCTGGACATATTTAGATATAGTCGGACTGCAAGGATTTTTGCTACTAAATGGTAGTAGAAGAATGTCTACGGTTTCGTTGAGACCCATAAGGAATTGTATGGATGTGTGTCTAACATTGTATTTTGTAATATATTAATTGATTTTTACTAAACATATTTTTGTTGGTGGCGGAGAATATATTATCTTAGCCTATTACCCTACTTTGAGACGTATGAGATCAAAGGTGATATAGTTAGTGATTATCAATTATATGTTATGAATTGACAGTGTGGCATGCCAAGTGATTGAGCTATGGGTGATCAAAGCATGGCTTTGTATAAGCGTAGCTTGTGTAACGTGACCTCGTCAAGCCATACACCCGGTAATGAAGGTAAAATGGTGGTCAGATTTTGTAACGTCCCATAATTTTCAGTATATTTAAATTTCAATTTAAAATAAATAAATTGGAATATATAGGGAAAATCAAATTTGTGTTAATTTTTTTATGATGATGATTGTTTAAATTGAGTAAATATATTTTTCAAATTTAGTTTTTGAAAAGCAGTAATTTGAAATTGAATATTTAAATAATTAAATTAATGTGAGTGAGTTAATTTAAAAAAAAGGAATTCAAATTTAATTGATTTAATGGTGGAATTTTAAGTCGTTAATTTATAACTGAAATTTCAATCAAGATTCAAATAATCAAATTATGATTTGAAAATGTGTGAAACTTATTTGTAGAAATTTATTTAAGTTATAATTTGATTTAAATTTGAATTCAATGAATATTTAATTTGAATTTAAAACGGTTAATCGAATAATTGAATAATTAATTAATTAATTAATTAACGGTGAAATTTAACTGTTTTGGCGACTGTCTCGGAATTCGACGAAACTGGCGCCATCGGAACCGGAACAGTGAATTATTATAGGACTTCAATTTGCATTACAATCCGACTTACCGTTTGTTCGTACGAGAGAAAATGTGAACGAGACCCTTGTAAATGGATAATTTGGTATTCCTCATATTTGGGCCTTATAATTTTATATAAATAAAACCATTACCACTTCATCAGCCATTCTCAACAACACGTACACTTCCTCCATCTATTTCTCTTCTTAATGGATGAATAAAAATTTCAAAACCCTAGCTTTAAATAAAAATCATAACTTGGAAATGAAATCTCTTCAAACCATAGAGTATGATATACCGATTCAAAGCCCTCAACTTGTAGAACTCGGATCTACAGTTTGTTTCGACATGTAGTGCACCGTTTGGCCGGAAATCTCAGTCAAAGCCCCTGATATTCGAAACATTAGCATGCAATTTGGGGGTTTTTGATTCGGAGGTCAATCGCGAAATTGAAGATCTGGGTATTGTTGTTCTCGACGACATGAGTTGATTGCATATAGCCGGAGTTGGTATCGTGGGGTAGATCGTCGGAAAATCGCGTTTTAGGGTTCAAAATTGCTTCCGTTAGTTGACTGGGCGACGGCGAGAGAGGTGTTCGGAGCTGACGTGGTGGCCACGGTTAGGTACGGCACGGGGAGCAGGTTCCAACGGTGGTGGTCTTGAGTTGGCTGGTGGCCGGAGCTGATGGGGATGGGTAGTCAAAGATGGTGTATTTCGGTTCCTCCGTTCGAGTACTGTAGCGAAGGAGAGATGTGACGGCAAGGAATTTCGCTCGGTCCGAACCAGTCGCTAAACCGATCCAGGCCGTTCGAAACGCCCTATCGTTTGAGAACACGACAAAATAGGACGCAAACAGAAGAACATTTCATTGTATATTACAACAATGCATCAGATTACAAGAATATACAGAGTATAAATGAATAAATATTACACAGAAATATCAGAGATTTAAATTACATTTAAATACAACGCAGCGGAAAATAATACAATACATAACTAGAATGAGATATACGGATACAAAGCTTTCCGGATATCGTTCCAGCTGTAAACCAGGATCCTGTGAATATAAATCTGCAAAACCAAAACTACTAGCTGCCCGTGTCAAAATAGGGGCACCCAGAGTTTAGGTTAAAACAATAAACTCCAGGTCAGTCATGTGACTGGTGTGAGAACTAAAACAGTTATTAATCTTTAATTTCTAAAGTTCGGTAAATCAAGGGACCACGCCGTATAACACGGAACGGGTTTCCTCCCAAGAATACCAGTGCATAAAACAAACAGCGCAATGCTAAATAAAGAAAAATGAAGCTATTATAAGACCCAGTTCCCATCACACAATGCAACGCAAGCCGGAGGATAGGGTTTTTACCTTATAATAGCCAAGAATGCTTGATACGTTGAAAACAAATCATTTGATACTATTATAAGTGTATAGTGTATAAAACAACTTCAAATCATAAGTATCAATCCTAGGCGGCATGAATGCCCCATACCACTATGTCGCCGCATATAGGTTATACAATCAAAATCGCAAAGTCACGTATTTGGAAATTGGATTTCCGTCTATGAACCGAGGCAAAAGATAGTCCTCAACCGATTCGAGACGCTCTAGCCCGCCCCTCAGGAACAGCCGCAACTGCCCCTTGGATCGTCAGGGCCGGTCCACCGATGTGGATTATTATGCCTGAACACTACGTTTCCCCACCCTATGGGGTGTAAGTCTGGCCCGTCAGCCGACCAGAATGCATCGGCCGAAACCGATATAACCGAGGCGCCTCGCAACAGCAACAACCACATAAGTCAAACTCGTCAGGGCGTGTAAAACCACTGACGCCACTTCTAACTAGAAAGAAACGCAAGTCCTCCCTGAGGTCCGTCTCCCGTTTTTGGTTCATACCGGGTGTGAAACTCGCGAATTCACGTTACACAAAGCTGTGCCACACAGGCTGTGCTTTGATCATCACCACAAGACTTTGCTTTTCAACAGAAGCCTCGATCTATTGCCACTTAGGCATGCCACACAGGCAATTCACTCTATGTGTTTGATATCCATCAGTATATAACCCCTGAGCTTGTACGTCTCAGAGAAGGGCGTTAAGCAAGAGAATAAATTCTCCGCCGCCAAACAGATATATATTTAATAGAAATCAATCACACAGACTAAAATCCAATGTCAGACACACAGTCCATTTACAAGTCCGTTCTGGGTCTGAACGAAACCGGAGGCACCTAGTACCCCGCATATCCATCGATCTCCAAGTACGTCTGGACGATCACTAACTGTTTCCATCTTCTTGGGTGTACAACCCAATCAAGATCATCAGTAATCACCCAAACGACGTGAAGACTTCCGGTCTTCGACCACCGTCTTCATCTTCGACACCACGTCGAATCAGTTATTCAGAATGGGATAAACCCGGTCTTTCTGAATAACTCGCGTATATATTATAAAAGTGTTACACAAACACAACATACGCCTCATTCCAATTCAGAATATTCTTTTATTCAAATATTCCTATACTTTGGGAAAAATTCCCATTAATTTTATCCAAGATAAATTCTTTAAATTTATTCTTTGATCTCCTTTGAATATCAATTCAAACTAGTCGGGATTATCGAACCACACCGAAGTAATCATTTATTTTATTTTCCCAATCCCAACCTATTCATCCCATGAAGTAAAACTGGTAGTACTTCATATCTAACACCACAGTGTTATCGGTAATTCAATTACCATTTCACGTTCAAATCTAATTAAAGATTTAACCATCGCCTGGAGCAAAACTGGTGATACTCCATTTTCGATCATTTCAATCTAATTAAAGATTCATTAAAACTCCACTTAGTTTTAATCTTTAACTGAGTTAAAGAATCAGTGTCATTTAAAAAACATGGTTCACCATAAACCCAAAATCACATTCCATTAATTATCGGGTTAAAGAACAAGTGTTGTTTAAAACACTGTTCACGATAAACCCAAAAATCAATACCAATTCAATTCCAATTAAATATCATTTAATTGATACACTTCATTAAATCTATATAAAAAGATTTAATCTTTTCTCAACTGGGTTCAAGAACAGTGTTAATGAAGACACCATTCACGACAAACCCAAATCACATTTGATATTCAATATAAGGCTCTGGATAGAAAATATATCGGCTTATATTCAATATCAAATTCTACGACTAACAAATGTCGTATTGGAAATAACGATATAAATATATATCTTTCAAATCTCCATAACAACATCTGTATAATCAAGAATTCCAACATCGAAATATTCCGAAGACAATTTCGATTCAAATCCACTCCAATGCAATCATTGGAAATTTTGGTTATTTTCAAAACCCTTTTCAAATTCAATTTATTTATTTAAAAATAAATAGAATTATAATTCTAGTTCAAAACTAGTTCATTTCGATAAAAATCTATTTTTATCTTTTCAAACATGGAGTTTTTCATCCCAAATCTTTCTAAATCATTTCTTACGATTTTACACAAATTATTACTATTTTTAATAATTTTATCAAGGCCCGTACAGTCGATTTCCATCCACGGCCATCGAACTGCACTTACAGCGACCTTTTTCGAATTTGATTTGGACGTATCTCCAAATCCAACCGTTAGATTTCAAATTTCTAATATTCGTTAGAAAGCTCTTTTCGATACGAACCCAACGATTCCGGTTTTAGGAGAATCCGACGGTCGGATCTCCCGTAATATCCGTTTGAAATGAATGGTCGAAATTCACGAACTGCCGCGGCGCGGCGCGTTATATTCAGGCCATTATATTATATATATAATATATATAATATATATTTTGTCGATTTCTATTTAAAACGAATTATATAAATGGTTTTGAATTCGTTTCAAAAACATTTTCAACTTCCATTTCAATTCAAATCAAAAATTGAATTCTTCTTTATAAATTCGTTTTAAAATTCATTTCTATTCAATTCAAATTTCAATTCAATTTGAATTCCTTTCAATTTGCTTTCAATTCAATTTGAATTCGTTTTCAATTCATTTCGAAATCGTTTTATATTCAATTCATTTCGAAATCGTTTTCTATTCAATTCATTTCGAAATCGTTTTCAATTCAATTCATTTCGAAATCGTTTTCAATTCAATTCATTTCGAAATCGTTTTCAATTCAATTCATTTCAAAATCGTTTTCAATTCAATTCCTTTCGAAATCGTTTTCAATTCAATTCATTTCGAAATCGTTTTCAATTCAATTCATTTCGAAATCGTTTTCAATTCAATTCATTTCGAAATTGTTTAAAATCGATATAAATATCGATCACGTCAAAATGGCGTCAATCTAATCATCACGGCTTCACATATTTCTATTTTCAAATATTCTATTTCAAATATTTCCTATTATCAAAATATTTGTTATTATCAAAATATTCTTTATTTTCACGATTGGAATGAGGCCCAATCAATTACCATATAAAGTTAATTATATGGATTTTCATACAACACATGTATATAATAGCAACGATAAATAATCAACCATCAACCAAAGTGCACTACACCGTATAAGCATCAAATATAGATATCTAATGCTTATAACAGCCTGTCAATCAATCGATTGACATATTTAATCAATCAGGATGAGTGAACTTCAAATTTCATCCCAACACCCGTGTAGGGTTTCAAACAATCCAACACAGATTTTAGTTGTGCAGTTGGGCGATGTGTAAAATTTATCGACCCAATCAATGTCCTTCAAATAGGTGTACATAAACAAACCGTCTGGTTTGTAAATGAATATTTATTTTATTCACTTCACGTTAAAAATTATATTTTTAACGATAAAAACATTTTATTCCAACATATGAATTTCTATTCAGTTCATTCTTTAAATAAAATGATATTTTTATTTTTCTAACATATTTTAGAAAATTTCGGCGGCATAACGGCACGATACTAGAAACGGGACGAGGCCTAGCCTTATCCCCGGTCTAGTGAAGGCCCACGCCATTCACACATCAATCAAAATCACCAAACAACCAAATTCAAATCAGATCATCTAACTAATCTATGCAACCAAACAAACAAGTCCATGGTCTGTGGACGATTGTGTCGGGTGCTACTAAGCACCGTCTGCATCCTAGTATATATATATAACTAGAAAAAGAAATTGAAAGGTGAGAAATTCTCACAGATAGCTATCCAATCATCTTGGCTCTTCTTTTGCAGAAGTCTTCGTCGTCCTCGCCTTTTTGTCATCTTCGTTGCCCGTATTCTCTACATATGTTAAAAATCACTTTTTCACTTCGCTATTCAATATATAAAAATCGAATTTTTACTTCGTTATTCAATATATAAAAATCGAATTTTTACTTCGTTATTCAATATATAAAAATCATATTTTTACTTCGTTATTCAATATATAAAAATCGAATTTTTACTTCGTTATTCAATATATAAAAGTCGAATTTTTACTTCGTTATTCAATATATAAAAATCGAATTTTTACTTCGTTATTCAATATATAAAAGTCGAATTTTTACTTCGTTATTCAATATATAAAAGTCGAATTTTTACTTCGTTATTCAATATATAAAAGTCGAATTTTTACTTCGTTATTCAATATATAAAAATCGAATTTTTACTTCGTTATTCAATATATAAAAATCGGATTTTTACTTCGTTATTCAATATATAAAAGTCGAATTTTTACTTCGTTATTCAATATATAAAAATCGAATTTTTACTTCGTTATTCAATATATAAAAATCGAATTTTTACTTCTGCTACTATATAGATAAGAATTCTATTTTTACCACACTATTCTCTATATAAAGATTTCGCCTTTTCACATATAAAGATTTCGCCTTTTCACATATAAAGATTTCGCCTTTTCTCATATAAAGATTTCGCCTTTTCACATATAAAGATTTCGCCTTTTCTCATATAAAGATTTCGCCTTTTCACATATAAAGATTTCGCCTTTTCTCATATAAATATTTCGCCTTTTCACATATAAAGATTTCGCCTTTTCACATATAAAGATTTTAAAAATCTTATCTTTTCTATTTTAAAATCTTATCTTTTCTGACATGAAAAATCATACTTTATAAATACAAAAATCGAACCTTTTATATATTGATAAACCATATTTTTATAAACTAGAATACAATATTTTTATTAACTCTAAAAACATAATAAAACAAAGCTTTATAGTGTAAAAAAGAAAATACTTACAGTTTTTTTTTTTAGCGAAAGGGGGGGGGGTGCTTGCTGTGCCTGAGTCATCGGTGGCAGGGGAAGAAAAATCGCGGCATCAGAAGGTGGCAGGCGAAGTGCGCAGTGTGGTGGTCGGGTTGAAGGTCGGAGCGTGGGCGGGTTCGTGGTGGCGAGGGGGTGCGACTTCGAATAGGAAGGAAGAGAGAGGGAGAGGACCGACGGTGGCGCTGGCTCGTGATCTCGAGATGGAGGGGGAGAAGACGGAGAAGAAGCGGAGGATGGGGCGACGGAAGTGGTGGAGGCGCGGTCAACGACGGGTGCGATTTGGGGGAGAATCAAATTTTTTTCTTTCGATTGAAAATATATGGGGGGGCCAGAGAGTATATAGAGAGGGAAGGTTTTTTTTTTAATTTAATTAATTTAATTATTTCAATTTACAAAAAGTTAACTTTTTATTTCGACCTCGAAACGAGGCCCACCGCCTGTCGTCCATAGCTAATTACCCCCATTCCGAACACAATGGGATATGTACTGCAAGCCGATTCGACTGTTTCGATCAGTTTCCGTTAAATTTACATTTAAATCACTATATTGAATTTTAAACGTACATTTCAAATTACCGGGGTCACATACTAACTAGAAAAATTCCCGAAAAATATTTTCTAGCTTCGTATTGACGATACGGTCCTAACAAAACTAGTTTCGTCGAATTCTGAGACCGTATGAAATATGGCCAATTCCCAGTCGATTAAAATCAACTAAAACTGGTCAAACGCGTTTTCCTTTGCCACGCTCACATATTGATTCGAAAAATTATGAAATTTGGAATCTAGCAATAACTTGACACTGCGGATCCAACAAAACTGGTTTCGTCGAAATCCGAGGTCATTTGCAAAATTCCCATTTTTAAGGGCCTGAATTCCATAGCGACTATTCAGAATTTTCAACTGGACATATCTTTTGAATCCCGCTATGAAATTTTTGATTTTTCGGATTCTTTGGAAAGATATTCCCAATTAGATCCTATTGTTTTCGGTTTCACCAAAATCCGGATTGTTTTGCACCCGGTACATTCAATTGAAATTTGAAATCGAATTATCGAACTACCGCGCCATTTTCAATTCTATTATAATTATATATATAATTATTTATATTCTAACGACGACGCGTATAAATATACACGTTCGAATTATATTCAAAATAAATTTCTCGTCGATATTATTTAAAATAATTCATTTTAAATATTCAAAATTCGCTAAAATCGCTAAAATAAAAATTTTAAACTGGCCCAGATTTTCCGGGTTATTACAATCTCCCCCACTTAAAAATTTTCGTCCCCGAAAAGGAACAAAGTCGAAAGTGGTTTGATTAGTCAACTCTACGTTCGATCTGGCTTTCATTCTCCAAATTTTCAGTTTCTGAGAATTTTCAAATTCTTCAAAAATTTGGCTAACACCCTAAATTTTCGAAAAATTTCGCCATAACCTCCCCTGCACCGGGAGCATCGGGGAATTTCAAATAGCTTCCCCGGTCCTTCTAATCTCAAAAAGAAAAAGAAAAAGCCAAGCGGCTAGCCAATAGGCTCATAAAATCATCATCACCCAAACAAACAGTAAATTATAGTAAACATGTACCTATTTGTCGGGCAAACAAATTTTATTCTCTGGCTCTAGCCTCCTTGCTATGACCTGTTCAATGTAAGTATATGTATATGCAAGCAAATGCGACCAATTTTCAATACAGTTCAATATTTGATTCAATTAGGCTAAATGGCTAAAAATTAGCAAACAAATAAACAAACAACACAAACATCAATCAATTAGTGAATTAACGTTTCAAATTCATAATTTTGATATATATACTGAAAATCTTGTTTTTGATGCCAATTCACACTAAAGTGTTCTAGCTATATGAGATTTGGTTCTCACACCAGTCTAATGGAAATATATAGAAAATCACACCTTCGAAACTCGAACATAAATGTTGATGATGCGATCGCTATCATCAATATCATCTTCGGGCGACTAGAGTGTGATGCTATATCTATCCAATATATTAAAATTTCGAATACACGCGGATCAGACGTATACGCAAAATCTATATATACTGGATTGTCCACATCAATATAAATAAATAACCAAATACGAATAATTGATTTAAATTTTCAAAACAAAAATTTGTTTTCACTTTCAAAATTATACTCTTCACACTCGTTCTAGGATACTACTGATCCTATCTCTAACGAGTCATTCCTATTGGATATTACTAATCCAATATCTGATGAATTCTTTCGTATGGTTCTAATGTGCCTTGTTCCCTAGCTTTGTAAACCAAAGCTCTGATACCAACTGTGACGGCAAGGAATTTCGCTCGGTCCGAACCAGTCGCTAAACCGATCCAGGCCGTTCGAAACGCCCTATCGTTTGAGAACACGACAAAATAGGACGCAAACAGAAGAACATTTCATTGTATATTACAACAATGCATCAGATTACAAGAATATACAGAGTATAAATGAATAAATATTACACAGAAATATCAGAGATTTAAATTACATTTAAATACAACGCAGCGGAAAATAATACAATACATAACTAGAATGAGATATACGGATACAAAGCTTTCCGGATATCGTTCCAGCTGTAAACCAGGATCCTGTGAATATAAATCTGCAAAACCAAAACTACTAGCTGCCCGTGTCAAAATAGGGGCACCCAGAGTTTAGGTTAAAACAATAAACTCCAGGTCAGTCATGTGACTGGTGTGAGAACTAAAACAGTTATTAATCTTTAATTTCTAAAGTTCGGTAAATCAAGGGACCACGCTGTATAACACGGAACGGGTTTCCTCCCAAGAATACCAGTGCATAAAACAAACAGCGCAATGCTAAATAAAGAAAAATGAAGCTATTATAAGACCCAGTTCCCATCACACAATGCAACGCAAGCCGGAGGATAGGGTTTTTACCTTATAATAGCCAAGAATGCTTGATACGTTGAAAACAAATCATTTGATACTATTATAAGTGTATAGTGTATAAAACAACTTCAAATCATAAGTATCAATCCTAGGCGGCATGAATGCCCCATACCACTATGTCGCCGCATATAGGTTATACAATCAAAATCGCAAAGTCACGTATTTGGAAATTGGATTTCCGTCTATGAACCGAGGCAAAAGATAGTCCTCAACCGATTCGAGACGCTCTAGCCCGCCCCTCAGGAACAGCCGCAACTGCCCCTTGGATCGTCAAGGCCGGTCCACCGATGTGGATTATTATGCCTGAACACTACGTTTCCCCACCCTATGGGGTGTAAGTCTGGCCCGTCAGCCGACCAGAATGCATCGGCCGAAACCGATATAACCGAGGCGCCTCGCAACAGCAACAACCACATAAGTCAAACTCGTCAGGGCGTGTAAAACCACTGACGCCACTTCTAACTAGAAAGAAACGCAAGTCCTCCCTGAGGTCCGTCTCCCGTTTTTGGTTCATACCGGGTGTGAAACTCGCGAATTCACGTTACACAAAGCTGTGCCACACAGGCTGTTCTTTGATCATCACCACAAGACTTTGTTTTTCAACAGAAGCCTCGATCTATTGCCACTTAGGCATGCCACACAGGCAATTCACTCTATGTGTTTGATATCCATCAGTATATAACCCCTGAGCTCGTACGTCTCAGAGAAGGGCGTTAAGCAAGAGAATAAATTCTCCACCGCCAAACAGATATATATTTAATAGAAATCAATCACACAGACTAAAATCCAATGTCAGACACACAGTCCATTTACAAGTCCGTTCTGGGTCTGAACGAAACCGGAGGCACCTAGTACCCCGCATATCCATCGATCTCCAAGTACGTCTGGACGATCACTAACTGTTTCCATCTTCTTGGGTGTACAGCCCAATCAAGATCATCAGTAATCACCCAAACGACGTGAAGACTTCCGGTCTTCGACCACCGTCTTCATCTTCGACACCACGTCGAATCAGTTATTCAGAATGGGATAAACCCGGTCTTTCTGAATAACTCGCGTATATATTATAAAAGTGTTACACAAACACAACATACGCCTCATTCCAATTCAGAATATTCTTTTATTCAAATATTCCTATACTTTGGGAAAAATTCCCATTAATTTTATCCAAGATAAATTCTTTAAATTTATTCTTTAATCTCCTTTGAATATCAATTCAAACTAGTCGGGATTATCGAACCACACCGAAGTAATCATTTATTTTATTTTCCCAATCCCAACCTATTCATCCCATGAAGTAAAACTGGTAGTACTTCATATCTAACACCACAGTGTTATCGGTAATTCAATTACCATTTCACGTTCAAATCTAATTAAAGATTTAACCATCGCCTGGAGCAAAACTGGTGATACTCCATTTTCGATCATTTCAATCTAATTAAAGATTCATTAAAACTCCACTTAGTTTTAATCTTTAACTGAGTTAAAGAATCAGTGTCATTTAAAAAACACGGTTCACGATAAACCCAAAATCACATTCCATTAATTATCGGGTTAAAGAACAAGTGTTATTTAAAACACTGTTCACGATAAACCCAAAAATCAATACCAATTCAATTCCAATTAAATATCATTTAATTGATACACTTCATTAAATCTATATAAAAAGATTTAATCTTTTCTCAACTGGGTTCAAGAACAGTGTTAGTGAAGACACCATTCACGACAAACCCAAATCACATTTGATATTCAATATAAGGCTCTGGATAGAAAATATATCGGCTTATATTCAATATCAAATTCTACGACTAACAAATGTCGTATTGGAAATAACGATATAAATATATATCTTTCAAATCTCCAAAACAACATCTGTATAATCACGAATTCCAACATCGAAATATTCCGAAGACAATTTCGATTCAAATCCACTCCAATGCAATCATTGGAAATTTTGGTTATTTTCAAAACCCTTTTCAAATTCAATTTATTTATTTAAAAATAAATAGAATTATAATTCTAGTTCAAAACTAGTTCATTTCGATAAAAATCTATTTTTATCTTTTCAAACATGGAGTTTTTCATCCCAAATCTTTCTAAATCATTTCTTACGATTTTACACAAATTATTACTATTTTTAATAATTTTATCAAGGCCCGTACAGTCGATTTCCATCCACGGCCATCGAACTGCACTTACAGCGACCTTTTTCGAATTTGATTTGGACGTATCTCCAAATCCAACCGTTAGATTTCAAATTTCTAATATTCGTTAGAAAGATCTTTTCGATACGAACCCAACGGTTCCGGTTTTAGGAGAATCCGACGGTCGGATCTCCCGTAATATCCGTTTGAAATGAATGGTCGAAATTCACGAACTGCCGCGGCGCGGCGCGTTCTATTCAGGCCATTATATTATATATATAATATATATAATATATATTTCGTCGATTTCTATTTAAAACGAATTATATAAATGGTTTTGAATTCGTTTCAAAAACATTTTCAACTTCCATTTCAATTCAAATCAAAAATTGAATTCTTCTTTATAAATTCGTTTTAAAATTCATTTCTATTCAATTCAAATTTCAATTCAATTTGAATTCCTTTCAATTTGCTTTCAATTCAATTTGAATTCGTTTTCAATTCATTTCGAAATCGTTTTATATTCAATTCATTTCGAAATCGTTTTCTATTCAATTCATTTCGAAATCGTTTTCAATTCAATTCATTTCGAAATCGTTTTCAATTCAATTCATTTCGAAATCGTTTTCAATTCAATTCATTTCGAAATCGTTTTCAATTCAATTCCTTTCGAAATCGTTTTCAATTCAATTCATTTCGAAATCGTTTTCAATTCAATTCATTTCGAAATCGTTTTCAATTCAATTCATTTTGAAATTGTTTAAAATCGATATAAATATCGATCACGTCAAAATGGCGTCAATCTAATCATCACGGCTTCACATATTTCTATTTTCAAATATTCTATTTCAAATATTTCCTGTTATCAAAATATTTGTTATTATCAAAATATTCTTTATTTTCACGATTGGAATGAGGCCCAATCAATTACCATATAAAGTTAATTATATGGATTTTCATACAACACATGTATATAATAGCAACGATAAATAATCAACCATCAACCAAAGTGCACTACACCGTATAAGCATCAAATATAGATATCTAATGCTTATAACAGCCTGTCAATCAATCGATTGACATATTTAATCAATCAGGATGAGTGAACTTCAAATTTCATCCCAACACCCGTGTGGGGTTTCAAACAATCCAACATAGATTTTAGTTGTGCAGTTGGGCGATGTGTAAAATTTATCGACCCAATCAATGTCCTTCAAATAGGTGTACATAAACAAACCGTCTGGTTTGTAAATGAATATTTATTTTATTCACTTCACGTTAAAAATTATATTTTTAACGATAAAAACATTTTATTCCAACATATGAATTTCTATTCAGTTCATTCTTTAAATAAAATGATATTTTTATTTTTCTAACATATTTTAGAAAATTTCGGCGGCATAACGGGACGAGGCCTAGCCTTATCCCCCGGTCTAGTGAAGGCCCACGCCATTCACACATCAATCAAAATCACCAAACAACCAAATTCAAATCAGATCATCTAACTAATCTATGCAACCAAACAAACAAGTCCATGGTCTGTGGACGATTGTGTCGGGTGCTACTAAGCACCGTCTGCATCCTAGTATATATATATAACTAGAAAAAGAAATTGAAAGGTGAGAAATTCTCACAGATAGCTATCCAATCATCTTGGCTCTTCTTTTGCAGAAGTCTTCGTCGTCCTCGCCTTTTTGTCATCTTCGTTGCCCGTATTCTCTACATATGTTAAAAATCACTTTTTCACTTCGCTATTCAATATATAAAAATCGAATTTTTACTTCGTTATTCAATATATAAAAATCGAATTTTTACTTCGTTATTCAATATATAAAAATCATATTTTTACTTCGTTATTTAATATATAAAAATCGAATTTTTACTTCGTTATTCAATATATAAAAGTCGAATTTTTACTTCGTTATTCAATATATAAAAATCGAATTTTTACTTCGTTATTCAATATATAAAAGTCAAATTTTTACTTCGTTATTCAATATATAAAAGTCGAATTTTTACTTCGTTATTCAATATATAAAAGTCGAATTTTTACTTCGTTATTCAATATATAAAAATCGAATTTTTACTTCGTTATTCAATATATAAAAATCGGATTTTTACTTCGTTATTCAATATATAAAAGTCGAATTTTTACTTCGTTATTCAATATATAAAAATCGAATTTTTACTTCGTTATTCAATATATAAAAATCGAATTTTTACTTCTGCTACTATATAGATAAGAATTCTATTTTTACCACACTATTCTCTATATAAAGATTTCGCCTTTTCACATATAAAGATTTCGCCTTTTCACATATAAAGATTTCGCCTTTTCTCATATAAAGATTTCGCCTTTTCACATATAAAGATTTCGCCTTTTCTCATATAAAGATTTCGCCTTTTCACATATAAAGATTTCGCCTTTTCTCATATAAAGATTTCGCCTTTTCACATATAAAGATTTTGCCTTTTCACATATAAAGATTTTAAAAATCTTATCTTTTCTATTTTAAAATCTTATCTTTTCTGACATGAAAAATCATACTTTATAAATACAAAAATCGAACCTTTTATATATTGATAAACCATATTTTTATAAACTAGAATACCCTATTTTTATTAACTCTAAAAACATAATAAACAAAGCTTTATAGTGTAAAAAAGAAAATACTTACAGTTTTTTTTTTAGCGAAAGGGGGGGTGCTTGCTGTGCCTGAGTCATCGGTGGCAGGGGAAGAAAAATCGCGGCATCAGAAGGTGGCAAGCGAAGTGCGCAGTGTGGTGGTCGGGTTGAAGGTCGGAGCGTGGGCGGGTTCGTGGTGGCGAGGGGGTGCGACTTCGAATAGGAAGGAAGAGAGAGGGAGAGGACCGACGGTGGCGCTGGCTCGTGATCTCGAGATGGAGGAGGAGAAGACGGAGAAGAAGCGGAGGATGGGGCGACGGAAGTGGTGGAGGCGCGGTCAACGACGGGTGCGATTTGGGGGAGAATCAAATTTTTTTCTTTCGATTGAAAATATATGGGGGGGCCAGAGAGTATATAGAGAGGGAAGGGTTTTTTTTTAATTTAATTAATTTAATTATTTTAATTTACAAAAAGTTAACTTTTTATTTCGACCTCGAAACGAGGCCCACCGCCTGTCGTCCATAGCTAATTACCCCCATTCCGAACACAATGGGATATGTACTGCAAGCCGATTCGACTGTTTCGATCAGTTTCCGTTAAATTTACATTTAAATCACTATATTGAATTTTAAACGTACATTTCAAATTACCGGGGTCACATACTAACTAGAAAAATTCCCGAAAAATATTTTCTAGCTTCGTATTGACGATACGGTCCTAACAAAACTAGTTTCGTCGAATTCTGAGACCGTATGAAATATGGCCAATTCCCAGTCGATTAAAATCAACTAAAACTGGTCAAACGCGTTTTCCTTTGCCACGCTCACATATTGATTCGAAAAATTATGAAATTTGGAATCTAGCAATAACTTGACACTGCAGATCCAACAAAACTTGTTTCGTCGAAATCCGAGGTCATTTGCAAAATTCCCATTTTTAAGGGCCTGAATTCCATAGCGACTATTCAGAATTTTCAACTGGACATATCTTTTGAATCCCGCTATGAAATTTTTGATTTTTCGGATTCGTTGGAAAGATATTCCCAATTAGATCCTATTGTTTTCGGTTTCACCAAAATCCGGATTGTTTTGCACCCGGTACATTCAATTGAAATTTGAAATCGAATTATCGAACTACCGCGCCATTTTCAATTCTATTATAATTATATATATATAATTATTTATATTCTAACGACGACGCGTATAAATATACACGTTCGAATTATATTCAAAATAAATTTCTCGTCGATATTATTTAAAATAATTCATTTTAAATATTCAAAATTCGCTAAAATCGCTAAAATAAAAAATTTAAACTGGCCCAGATTTTCCGGGTTATTACAAGAGAACGATGGGCGGGAGCCCTTCCTGAAGCTGACGTGGCAAATAACAATTGGGTGAGGGATTTTATTGTTAATTTTTATATATTTTAAAACTCCAAATGGTAAAACACTGATAACTCCCTCGTTTTAACTCGGATTTGGACGCGGTTTGTTGCGTTGGGATCGTGGCGGAATTGCGGACGTTTTGGCACTAACCTGGCTGCGTTTGGTGACTGTCAGATTTTGGCCCTTAGTTGGACGTCCGATCAACTATGGACGCAAAAGTGAGTGATTCTTCGCTCACGAAATACTGAATTTTTTCCATATTTATTGAATTAAATTATGAAGTAAGTTTGGTTGCATGGTTGTGTTGGATTGTTGATGTGTGGTTTAAATTTTACATGCAAATGTGTTAACATGAAACCTAAGTAAATGATTTGTTATTTAATTTAATTTAAATCTCTAGTTGAATTTGAACCCTTGTTAAATCCTGAACAGTTTAATGCTGAATCAGTTGAATGAAATTGTTGTGATGAATGTTGGTTGAAATTTATTGCTGAATTTATAGTGACATTTTTTTTAAATGCTCTTTATTTCAGTATGTTGTAATGCATGTTGATTGTGACGATAAATCCCATTTACCCTTGATGTTACGGGCATCTAATGAACCCGGGATTTATCGATAAAATAAATTAAGAACACATAGTGAAATGATAAACCTCTGTGACCCTGATTTGGATTGAAATGATAGATCCATCCCTGAAATATCGAGAAATTAAATTTAAAATCACCTGGACATTGGATAGATAATTATATACAGACCTCGGTTGGTTAAATGATTATAAATATTTGAAATTTTATTTGATAGAATTTCATTTAAAAGAATGTGCTGATACTCGATAATTCAATTCTTTAAAGATTCTGAACTGGGATGTTGATTAAAAAGGGTTAAAAGAATTTTTCCAAAACAAAGTGGAAATATTTAAATTGGGATTTGAATATGATTTGAAATCTTTTCAAATTAAGAGTTTGGATTAGAAGGAAACAAATTCTTATGAAATCCAATTTTTTGGGAATTTGGAAATCGAGGGTATCTGGGTGTTTTAACTCAGTTTGAATATATATTTGAACTTCCGAAATCAAACAGTTGTTTAGAACAGGGTTGAAACTAGATATGGAATTTTATGAACTCCATTGAGACTGGAGTTTAGATTCAAGTACTGAAGTTCGGAAGGAAGAGTTAGTTTTTAGTTAAGGAATTTTCATATATATATATATATATTTACACCGTCTGATTTCAAATAATTATCCTCTCTTCAAGAATTTATTTATTAACTTTTATCTATAACTATTTTATTTTAACAAAATTTTCTTACATTCTATTATTTAAGTCAATTAGTAAACTTTCAATTTACATATATATATATATAGTTTTAAATTTATCTTATCCTATTCTAACTATGATATTATATATATATTCTTTTATATATAAGGGTTCTTTATAAACATTAATTTCATAGTTATATCCTTAAAAAAAAAATCATTTCCTTCCGAATGATAAGTGTTTGAATCAGAATTGTTGGTTTAAATGGAGTTGAGATAAGAATTCCTTCTATTTGAAGATGAACCGATTTAAATCGATTTTTATATGGATTTATAAATTATATTCTTCTTGAATAAATGGATCTCCTAAGAGATTTAAAATGAGTGGTTATGAAATATATATATTCGAGTTGAATATGAATGGATTTTACATAAATCGATTTGAGATAATTATAATCTTGAGATGAAGTATATTCTACCTGAATATGAATCGATTTGGTGAAATATTATTTGATTATAATATAATGAAATGAATATATTCTAGTTAAAATATAAATCGGTTTGGAATGATTACGATACTTTAATATGAAATTATATTCTATTTGAATATAAAATGGGTTCGAAACAAATATGATATTTTGATATGAAAGCGAACCTTTGAAATGTAAAAGAACCAACCGATGTGGAAAAAATGTAAACGTTGGTTGTCAAAGAGACCGGAGTCGACATAAGGCATACTCTCTGTCAGTGTCGATACCACTTTGACAACAATGAACGTTTTGACGTATCCAGAACGAGATATGATGACTTGGAGTCGATTATTGAATCGAAGAAGATGATCGAGGACGAAATAGCCCTGACCTTCGGGTCAGAATTGAAATGACTAAAACAGGAGCTATACCGTGACTAACTGAGGTAGCACCTTTGATCGGACACACTTCTTCAATACTATTTCTATGACTATGATGATGATGATTTGGGTCCATTTATGACTTTGGGAGTGTGTTCCGAGGTGGGCGGTAGTGGCTGCTATGCGTTACCCCCGGTCCGGGAGTGCAATTGGTAGAATCCTACCCTGGGCATTGCCTCGAGTGCCTTGTCATATTTATCCTTATCGAGCCCCTACGATTTTTGATTTAGCATTGCTTTCTATGGAGTGCCCTCTGATAACACCAGTACGGTGAATTTACGGTACTGTATAGACCGTTGATGCCTATAAACTGCGTAAGGGTAATATGGTAATCCCGCTTACGCTATTTTCAGTATTTATATTTTACTGAATAGACACTATCATAATAGCGTATTATACTATGTATGTATTAGTTTAACGGATCCTTGAGAGATGGAAAATCCCGTAACATCTCTTGAGTTACTGCACCCATGATACTGATATTATTTCGTATTTTGATTTGACTAATATGAGATGATTTAGTGCTGATCCGAGTGTTGTTGTGTTTTCTTTTTATGCAATATGCTCGGGTCAGCAGACGTTGCAGTATTTGAAGATGACTGTGCTTGGAGATCGAAGACGAAGATTTGGTATATCTATTATCTATACATATGTATATCCCCTGCATTTTTCCCGCTGCTTATTATGTACATCCGTATGTATATGTTACTCTGATAATCATTGAATGTTATAACCACAGTATACATTTCAACTGCTTTTAACTGCTATTTGGTTATTATATGTTGTCCTTCCGCTGTGAGATTCTGTTATTGTTTTTCTCTTCTTTCTTTCTTTTCCTTCTTTTCCCAATAATTACCTGCACTTGCGATTTGTTTGGGTCGACATGTGTGGCTTATTGTCGATTTTAAACGGTCAAAAATATGGGTCGTTACAGATTTGTATGCTTATTTCGGTGATCACCAAGAAGAGATGATGAAAGGGTATTATGAAGTCCCCAGTCTAGGAGCTATTTGTTATGTACTCTGGTTTATGTTTTGTAGGCTAGTATAACGGCGTACGAGTCTGGACGTGCAACCACGAGTATTGTGACCTGTGATTTGCGCAAAGGTCTTGATTTCATGATTGATCTTTCATACCAGAAACGATCATGTCGGAAACCCATTCTCTAATACGAGCCCCTACAGTTTTAGATTTATACTATTACGTTAGCATAGTATATGGTACCTACGGTAGCTAAGATTGATACATTTACTTGCGAAGTGATTTTCCACACTATGTATTAATAATAATATCAAATGATTTCCGCATATCAAGCATTTTTGGTTATCATAAGGACAAAACTCGCCTAGTTGTGTGCACTTGGATTATGTGTTATGTGGTGAGCCTTATGATAACTTCATTTTCCAAAAAGCATGAATGATTTTCTGCACTGGTACTCATAAGGGAAAACCCGTTCCATGTTTATACATCGTGATCTTATGAATTACCTCACTTTAAATAAATAACTGTTTTAAGTTCTCATACCAGTCCCATGACTGACCTAGAGTTTATTGTTCCTTCACCTAAACTCCGGGTGCCCATAATTTTTCACACTGGCAGCCTAGAAGTTAAGGTTTGCAGATTAGTGGTGGAGTCTGTTGTCAAGCAAATGCTGGATTTAAGTTGGATCCATATTAGAGCATTTATATTCTTTCACTAGTATCATTTTATTTTCCGCTGTATAACCATTGTAGTCTAATATTGTTGTAAACTCTGATGTAAAATATCGTTATATAACAAGTTCCATTTCGTTTCTGTTCAACTGTGTTGGTACCCCTAACAATCTGGCGACGTGGACTCCAACGTTCGAATCTCTGACATTTGAATATCGTGAATGTATTAAATGTCGATTTTTGAGTGTCGAGAGTTCTGGTCATTAGTTAAAGGTTCAGGAATTTTACCATTTGGGTCGGACTTGTGTGGTTTATAGTCGATTTAAAAGGTAAGAATTTTTAGGTCTTTACGTTTGGTATTAGAGCTTTGGTTTATACAAATCTTATGGGGTATAATTAAATAGAACCGACGGTAAAAGCTCATCAGAAATGGGGTCGGTAGTGTCCTAGGATGAGAAACTCATTGGAGATAGGGTTAGAAATGCCCTAGAATGAGCTTGAGAGTTATATATGAGAGAGCGTATTTACAATACAAAATCAGTTTTGAAATATTATATTTTAAATATAAAAGAAAGGATTTTAAAATATACAGGGTTGCTTATAACTTGCGTAATTAGTTAAATAATTAAGATTGTAAAGTTTTTAATATGGATATCTTATGATTAGAATTTTACAATTTGACTAAAAATGTTTATTTCTTTATTAACTAATTAGAAAAAATAATCCAAGAATATAACAATCTAGATAACTCAAAAGAATAGTTAAAACTTAGTTTATTATAAGGTATTTGGAATAAAGATTAATAAAAAAACATGTTTTGAACTAATGAAATTTGGAAAGGACATAAATTAAGCCATTTAAGTTGGAATAAAGAATCAGAGCTATCAACAATTTTGGACAATTGGTAAATTCTGTAAGACGTTGTATAGATAAAAGCAATTTGAATACCTCATGAATTCAATTTCACAATTTAACTGCAAGGTATTTGAAGATATAAGGATAGGCGAGATCTTGAAATTTATGTTGAATTATAAGAACTATATTAGGTAAAACCAGTTATTAAGGGATAAGAAAGTAAATTTAAGTAGACTTTTCAACAAAATATTCTTTTTCTTTGAAAGCGTCTGAAAAGTTTGAAATGATTAGAATAAGAAGTTGAATAACACGAGAGATAGCCGAAAAATTAAGAACTAAATTTTAGGAAAATTTGTAGGGCCATTAAAAATAATAATTGTAAACCTTCTAAAAAATTTGATTAAGGATCAGAATCTTCGACAATTTTGAACAGTTGATAAGCTCTGAAAACTTGTTACGTAAGAAAATGAAACGTTTAAGTAGTTACAAATTGTAACAACCCAGATTTTTTCGGTCATTTAAATTTGAATATTTAAATATATTTTAAATGTTATATTTGGAATATTAATGGATTTTAATATTTAAGTCATTTATAAAACAAAGTTTGAAAATTATATTTATATTTAATTTAAAACAAGCTCGTAATAACGCGGTAGTTTATAATATTGAGTTTTGAACTTCAGTTGAATATACATGGTCTAATTAAGTCGGATTTCTGTGAAACAAGAAACGTTTAAATCTTGTTGATTATAATTTTCATATGATAGAGAAAAATCGAGATTTCATGTTATAGATTGTTAGTTATACCCAATTCAAATTTTAAAATAGTCGTTATAGAATTCGTTAATAGACAGTAATGTTTATTTATTAAATTTAATAAAGATTTCCATATTATTTGGATATCTTTTAACCCGAAAACGTTAATATCGAGTTGTATAATCCATATTGTTTATATGTGAAGCTATATGATAATTTTATTTGGATTTTACCATAATAATTATTTATTATTATTTAATTGTACTATTTTGGATTTTAATTATTATTTTATTTAATCTATATAAGCCTTAAAAATAGCCATTTTGCAAACCACCTCGGTTTCCGATGAAATTTGTTTCATTAGAACCATAATGTTAGACTATTGTACAAAACAAAATTTCGTGACATTCTGAAGTTGTATGTGACAATTGTAGCCGTAAATGCCTCGGTTTTTATTTAATCATTTTGTTGATTTAAATTGGAAATTAGAATAATCGATTATCTAAGGAACTTCGTTTTTAGAAAAATTAATTTTATTAAATCCGTAATGATTTACAATTATAGTATTTCAAATTTCAAGATTTTTGGATTTATTTTGTAGCCACATGCAATTTAAATGTGTGCCAATTCACATATATGCTTTATAAAGGATTTTTCATAGACGATCTTGGAATTCAACGAAACCTTTTCCATTGTGTCTGGAATATTGTTTTATGCTAAGATGTCGATTTTCATCTCGATCGGATTACGTAAGTGCTAGTTTTATCAAGACACTTCACACTTAAGTTTAAATTATAATATTTTATTTATTGGTTGGTTATAAATAAGGGGTCAACCCTGACTTTTCGTTCCCTTTGTTTCTCGTGGTCAACTGAAGCTACCACCATGTATATAATCAACGACAACGGATATTGATCCTTTCTCCACTAAAAACTCCAAATTTGTTCCTCTATTTCAGAAATCTTCAATGACAATCACGTTTGACTCATCGAGATCCACACTCCAACTGGTGGAGATTGAAATTCGTGACGTCTGGCGGTTGAAATCAGCTTTGAAAGCCGCCGACTTTCGAACATTACTGGGGACCATGGAGGACGTCGAGATGGCTGGGGTTCAAGGCGGGGAAGGATGGTGCGCAGGTGTCTCGATCGCCAGGGTTAGATGGGTGTCCGGAGGGTCAAAACATGGTGGCGGTGGTTGTTTAAGGCGGTAGCGGGTTTGTTTTGTGAACGAAGACTGAAGCTTCTGTGGGAAGAGTCATGCTGAAGGAAACGAGATTGAACTGTATTTGGAAAAATCGAAAGCAATGAGTCGGCCCAGTAAATTCTAATACCTGTAATTAGTAAAGTAAAATATACTTAAAGGAAATAATCAGGCATTTTTGAACCAGTAGCGCAGTGGGAACGAACAAGGAAGAAATATGAAGGGGAGGGAATCTTTTTAGTTCGGCCGATCCTTTAAAATGTAATTAAATGTAAATAAAGTAATTAAGGAATTTTCTGGTTTAAATTAGACTAATATATACTGAAACATGAATTTATGCAGGCATGCTTTTGGATATCGCTGAACAAATGCACAAGAGGGAAACAATTTCTAATCAGCCGTCATTTATATATTCAATGTAATTAGTGTGGTTTAATTTAAATTAAACTATAACTTAGGAACTACTTTTAATTTAAATCATTTATATTAAAATATTAACAACCTTCTCATATCTTATCAGAATGGAACAAAATAAGAAACGTTGGACTCGTTTTGGCGACATATACGCTATGGAAGAGTGTAACAACCCATATTTTCAGAACCAATTAATTTTTTTTATTTTATCAATTTTAATGGATTTTGAATATATAAGAGGATTTATTTTAAATAATAATGATTTAAAATTTATTTAAATCGAAGTTAGAACGTAAAAATTTATTTTAATTATATAACGAGCCTGAAATGGTGCAGTCGTTTGAAAATTCGATTTTAAATTTCAATTGAATATTCAGGATTCGAAATATATCGGATTTCAGTAAAACAAGAAATATTAGAATCTATTTAACAATATCTTTCTAACGAATGTGAAAAATCCAGATTTCATAACGGGAATAAAAAGTTATGTCCAGTTTAAAATTCAGAATAGTCGTTTTGGAATTTAATATAATATATAGCCCTTAAAAATAGTCATTTTGCAAACGACCTCCATTTTCGATGAAATTAGTTTTGTTAGGAACGTATCGTCAAAACATAGCTAAATTTATTTTTATGGAATTTTTGGAGTCAGTATGTGGCCCCGATAAATTAAAATGTAAGTTTGAATTCAATATATATTGATTTCTATTTTAATTTTGATAAAAACTATCTGAAACAGTCAAATCGGCTTACGGGACATATCCCATTGTATCCGGAATGGGGGTATTTGGTTAGGGGCGACAGTCGTTGGGGTTCATTTGGAGTTTGAGGATTAAAACAAGAAAAATCAGAATAAAATATTATTACAAATTATATATATAATCCATTTTATTGAAACCCTAACCATTCTAACCAGCTGCCGCCGTTCTATAATCCATGGCCACCACGCTCCAAAATAAAACCCCCAATATCATTAAATCCCATTAAAATTAAACCCCATCATTAGAACGAATATTGCAGATCACTTCTCGATCTTTATATCCGTATGGCGATGATGGGTTATCATGACCTGTTGAGCTCAAATTTTAGGCGTAACTTCACGCCGTTCGCACCCATTTCTAGGGCCAACAAGGGGATCGAACTCGCCGCCGTCTTCAGCGCTGGTGGAGCTTGCGTCGCCACTTCTCGTGAGCACTTCCGATCTGGCTCCAGGTAGTCATGGCGGCGCTGAATCGGAACCCTAGTTTGGAAGGTCTGTTCGGAGGCTACAGAGCAACGAAGAAGAAGAGATGCACGACAGTGTTTTTTTTCAAACGTGATTAAGGTTAATTCTTTTTATTTTATTGTAATTAGTTTATTAAATTTAATAAATAAGCAGTAATCAGATTTTTAAAAATAAATAGTATTGATTTTCTTTTCAGATTTTTAGAAATAAATTTGCATTGTTTTTATTTTATTTTCAGTTTTTTATATATAACCACGATTTAAAAATGCTATTTTTAAATATATATATAGAATAAAAATCTGATTATTTTTAAATAAAATAGCCAAATGAGATTTTAATATATATAATGTTATAGAAATGTGATTTTTATTTATAAACACTTTATTTTAAAAATATGGATTTCTATAGAAATAACTTTGAAATTAAAATAAGAATTTTTAAAAATATACAGAATAGTTTAAAAATGTAATCTTTATATATATATATATATATATATATAGCTTAAATAAAAATGTGATATTTAATTATAAA
Source organism: Allium sativum (assembly GCA_030737875.1). Taxonomy (NCBI): domain Eukaryota; kingdom Viridiplantae; phylum Streptophyta; class Magnoliopsida; order Asparagales; family Amaryllidaceae; genus Allium; species Allium sativum. Next base: position 157,409,600 of record CM060925.1, on the reverse strand, counting down.
TAACAATGGAATAAAATCTTATTTCTTATATATATAATAGTATAATATAAAGATTGGATTTTTATATATAATAGAATAGAATAAAAAGGTGATTTTTATGTAAATAGAATAACAATAAAAAATGTGATTTTTAGCTATATAGCGTTAAAATAAAAATGTGATCTTTAATATAATAATCGGGTGAAACAGATTGCGATGGGACTGACTGGAAACAAATCCAAATCCGAACAGTTTAGAAATTCAGAAATAAAAACTGACGGAGTGGAAACCAAAGGTGAGAACTCCCTTACTCAAATTTATTTTACTGTTAAATATATTGGAAACCGAATGTACGAGAGATATTAAAATTATTAAAAATATGGAAAGATTATGTAAAATCATAATAAATGATTTGGAAAGATTTTAGGTGAAAAAAAATCCATATTTGAAAAGATAAAAATATATTTTTATCAAAATGAACTAGTTATTAACTAGAATAATAATCCCATGGGTTTCAAATAAAATAAATTGGACTTTGAAAATGGTTTTAAAATAACCAGAATTTTCCCACGAATAAATTAGAATGGAAATAATCTTCGGAATATTTCGATATTGGATTCCGTGAATATACGAATATTATTATGGGAAATTGGAAGATACAGATATCGTTATTCCCAATACGATATCCGTTGGTTTCAGAATTTGATATTGAATATAAGCCGATATAATTTCTATTCTGAGCCTTGTATTTAATATCAAATTGGATTTTGGGTTTGTCGTGAATGGTGTCTTCATTAACAATATTCTTAAACCTAGTTGAGAAAAGAATAAATCTTTTAATTAAAATTTAGAGAAGTTTACCAATTAATTAATATTAAAGTAGATTTGAATTGAAATTGGATTTTTGGGTTTATCCTGAATAATGTTTTAAATAACACCTGTTCTTTAACCCAATTAACAGCGAAAATATAATTTGGAATTTATAAATCTTTTTATTAAGATTTAATGGGAATTTTTCCAAAGTGAAGTTTTCCAATTTAATATATTAAATTGGACTTGAATGGAATTCGATTTGGTAATAACCGAGATGAGCTCCTGTGAATGAAGACTGATAATATATACGGAATTTAAAAGGAATTGCCGCTATTTCATTTATATTATTATTCTGATATAGGAATTTATATTGATTATATATTTTTATGATTTCCGCGTAGATTCCATTTTGATGGAAGATGATTTTGGGTTTATCGTGAATAATGTTTTTAAATAACATTTGTTCTTTAACCCAGTTAAAGAAAAAATTAATTGCTTAAATTTGAATAATCATTAAATAATGATTTTTGAGATTAAAACTGAAGTAGAGTTTTAAAGAATCTTGAATAAGATTAAAATGAGAATGGAATAATTAAATTTATCGAATTCTTGAAATGACCAAGAATGGAGTACCACCACTTTTACTCCAGACGATTGCTAAATCTTTAATTAGATTTGAACGTGAAATGGTAATTAATTTACTGATACCATAGTGGGTGTTAGATATGGAGTACTACCAGTTTTGCTCCATGGGATGATTAGGTTGGGATTGGAAAATAATAAATGATTATTGTGGTAAGGTTCGATAATCCCGACTCGTTAATAAAATCTTTTGTAATGGATATCCAAAGGAAGATCAAAGAATAAATTTAAAAGAATTTATCCTTGATAAAATTAATGGGAACCTTTCCCTAATAATGTGAATATTTTATTAAAAGAATATTCTGAATTGAAATGTGGCGTATGACGTGTTTTTATAGCACTTGATTATAAAATACGCGAGTTATTCGGAAAGATGGGGTTAAACCCATTCTGAATAATGAATACGATGACTAACAGTCGAAGAGATTGAAGATGGTGCAAGACCGACGATCTTCACATCGAATGGATGAGTTGCTACTGATGCTCATGATTGAAGTAGCTACCTTGAAAGGGCTACAGTGGTAGCCGTCCGGATGTACTTGTTGATTGTTCGGATATGCGAGGGCCTCTCTCCTGTATTGGACATTCGGGACGAGGAATAAGGTGCCTTCGGTTTCGTTCAGACCCAGAATGGACTTTTAAATGGATGGTATGTATGACGTTGTATTCCTGTATGATGTATTCGTTGATCTCTGTTAAATATATATCTGTTTGGTGGAGGAGAATTTATTCTCTTGCTTTACACCCTTCTCTGAGACGTACGAGCTTAGAGGTTATATATTGGCAGAAATCAATGGAATGGTATGGATTAACAATGTGGCATGCTGAGATGCATTGATCAAGGCTTTTGTTGAAAAGCAAAGCCTTATGGATGATGATCAAAGCATAACTTTAATTAACATAGCTTTGTGTAGCATTACTTCGCGAGCCTTACATCCCGGTTTGATGGTGAACTTATTGCCAGGTCAGTATGCTTTCGATATGAGGATGGATTTGGTCGACTGAGATGAGCTGAGTGCGGTCTCTCCACGCTCATAGGGATAGGGCACACCCCCTGATTCCCAGATGGATAAAGCGGCGTTTTCTCATGCACGGGACGTAAGTCGCGGATATACTCAATATCCTGGATATAGTGCGGATGTGCGTTACGACGTTTTCTCATGCCTGGGACGTAAGCCGTGGGGAATTGCACTACGCGATAGATCTTTCGAATCAGGAGCCATCAAGATGGAAATCCAACTTTCCAATACGAGCTTTACGGTTTTAATTGTAAACCTATATTGGCAACATGATATATGGTACCCATGCCGTCTAGGATTGATACATTTACTTTCGAAATTGATTTCTATACTATACACTTATAGTAATAATAAAAGATAAATTTCACGTACCAAGCATATTTGGCAATTATAAGGTAAAACTCTATCCTCCGGCTTGCGTTGCATTGTGTGATGGGACGTGAGTCTTATAATAGTTTCATTTTTCTTTAATTAGCATTGCGCTGTTTGTTTTATGCACTGGTATTCTTAGGGCTAAACCTTTTTCGTGTTATACGGCGTGGTCCCTTGATTTCCCTAACTTTAAAATCAAATTAATAACTGTTTTTGTTCTCACACCAGTCCCATGACTGACCTAGAGTTTATTGTTTTAACCTAAACTCTAGGTGCCCTTATTTTCCACATGGGCAGCTTGTAGTTTTGGTTTTCGCAGATATTTCTTATATATATAATAGCATAATATAAAGATTGGATTTTTATATATAATAGAATAAAAAGATGATTTTTATGTAAATAGAATAACAATAAAAAATGTGATTTTCAGCTATATAGCGTTAAAATAAAAATGTGATCTTTAATATAAAAATCGTGTGAAACTGATTGCAATGGGACTGACTGGAAACAAATCCAAATCCGAACAGTTCAGAAATTTAGAAATAAAAACTAACTGAGTGGAAACCAAAGGTGAGAACTCCCTCACTCAAATTTATTTTACTGTTAAATATATTCTAGATTGCAGACGGAGCTTAGTAGCTCCTGACACCATTTTTTTTGTACAAACCAGTTGATTGTTTGTTTGGATTGTGATTCGAATTGTCATTGATTGTATTGTTGTATATATAAAAATTATTTATATAAAATATATATATAAATTATCATGAAAAGAAAATAAAATAAATATTCATTTATAAACCAGACGGTTTGTTTATGTACACTTATTTATCTGATTTTGATTGGGACGATAAATTTTACACGTCACCCAACTGCACAAATAATAAACAGTATTTGTTGTTTGAAAACACCACATGGGTAGTGAGATAATATTTGACATACACTGATCCCATTAATTAGATGTATGCCAATCGATGGGTTGACAGACTATATAAGCATTATATTTTAATGCTTATACAGTTGCAGAATGCACTCTGGATGTTGTATGAATTTTTAATGATTGTTTATCATGATTGTCGCATACATGCGATGTATAAAATCCATATAACTGAAATTATATGGTAATTGATTGACTCGCACTCCGATTCAGAAGTAAAGAATATATTTTTATAAAGAATATTTAAAATAAATAATATTTTAAAATAAAGAATATTTAAAAAAAATAAAGAATCTTTTAAAATAAATAATATTTTAAAATAAAATGTTTTAACAATAAAATTCACATTTTTATTGTATGTATAAACCAATAAAAGAATCATATGTTAAAATATTTTTGTTAGATAAAAATATTATTTTTAACATGTTAATGAAGTGAATTAAATAGTTATGCGTTGAATAAAATGTTCGAACAACAAAAATATCTTTTTTATTGAATGTATAAACAATATAAAATATTCATGTGTTGCGTAAAATGTTTGAACAATAAAAATAGTTATGTAGTAAAATGCCATTTTAACCCGAACAGGTTTATCGATCGATTTTATTCATTTTATAATGAATATCGAAAAGAAGTGATTTCAAAATCTAATATTTTGAAAATATTATCATTTTAATATGATAAAAATATAAAATATTCAATTTTGATTTAAAATTGAAAAAGAAGTTGGAATCGTTTTAAAACAAATTTATAAACGGTTTATAAAATACGATTAAAATGGAAATCGACGAAATATATAACATATGTATTATATATATTTAATGGCCTGAATAGAACGCGCCACGCAGCGACCTTCGCGAATTTCGACCATTGACTTCGAATTGACATTACGGGAGATCTGGCCGTCGGATTCTCCTAAAACCGAAACCATTGGGTTCGTATTGAAAAGTGCTTTTCAATGAATATAAGAGATTTGAAATCTAATGGTTAGATTTGGAGATATGTCCAAACCAATTTAAAAAAGGTCGTTATGGATGTAGTTCGGTGGTCGTTATTGGAAACCAACTGTACGGGCGATATTAAAATTATTAAAAATATGGAAAGATTATGTAAAATCATAATAAATGATTTGGAAAGATTTTGGGTGAAAAAATCCATATTTGAAAAGATAAAAATATATTTTTATCGAAATGAACTAGTTATTAACTAGAATAATAATCCCATGGGTTTCAAATAAAATAAATTGGACTTTGAAAATGGTTTTAAAATAACCAGAATTTTCCCACGAATAGATTGGAATGGAAATAATCTTCGAAATATTTCGATATTGGATTCCGTGATTATACGGATATTGTTATGGGAATTTGGAAGATACAGATATCGTTATTCCCAATACGATATCCGTTGGTTTCAGAATTTGATATTGAATATAAGCCGATATAATTTCTATTCTAAGCCTTGTATTTAATATCAAATTGGATTTTGGGTTTGTCGTGAATGGTGTCTTCATTAATACTATTCTTAAACCTAGTTGAGAAAAGAATAAATCTTTTAATTAAGATTTAGAGAAGTTTACCAATTAATTAATATTAAATTAGAATTGAATTGAAATTGGATTTTTGGGTTTATCGTGAACAATGTTTTAAATAACACCTGCTCTTTAGCCCAATTAACAGTGAACATATAATTAGGAATTTATAAATCTTTTTATTAAGATTTAATGGAAAATTTTCCAAAGTGAAGTTTTCCAATTTAATATATTAAATTGGAATTGAATGGAATTCGATTTGGTAATAACCGAGATGAGCTCCTGTGAATGAAGACTGATACTATATACGGAATTTAAAAGGCATTGCCGCTATTTCATTTATATTATTAGTCTGATATGGGAATTTATATTGATTATATATTGTTATGATTTCCGTGTAGATTCCATTTTGATGGAAGATGATTTTGGGTTTATCGTGAATAATGTTTTTAAATAACATTTGTTCTTTAACCCAGTTAAAGATAAAATTAATTGCTTAAATTTGAATAATCATTAAATAATGATTTTTGAGATTAAAGTTGAAGTAGAGTTTTAAAGAATCTTGAATTAGATTGAAATGAGAATGGAATAATTAAATTTATCGAATTCCTGAAATGACCAAGAATGGAGTACCACCACTTTTACTCCAGACGATTGCTAAATCTTTAATTAGATTTGAACGTGAAATGGTAATTAATTTACTGATACCATAGTGGGTGTTAGATATGGAGTACTACCAGTTTTGCTCCATGGGATGATTAGGTTGGGAATGGAAAATAATAAATAATTATTGCGGTAAGGTTCGATAATCCCGACTCGTTAATAAAATCTTTTGTAATGAATATCCAAAAGAAGATCAAAGAATAAATTTAAAAGAATTTATCCTTGATAAAATTAATGGGAACCTTTCCCTAATAATGTGAATATTTTATTAGAAGAATATTCTGAATTGAAATGAGGCGTATGACGTGTTTTTATAGCACTTGATTATAAAATACGCGAGTTATTCGGAAAGATGGCGTTTAACCCATTCTGAATAATGAACACGATGACTAACAGTCGAAGAGATTGAAGATGGTGCAAGACCGACGATCTTCACATTGAATGGATGAGTTGCTACCGATGCCCATGATTGGAGTAGCTACCTTGAAAGGGCTACAGTGGTAGTCGTCCGGACGTACTTGTTGATTGTTCGGATATGCGAGGGCCTCTCTCCTGTATTGGACATACGGGACGAGGAATAAGGTGCCTTCGGTTTCGTTCAGACCCAGAATGGACTTGTAAATGGATGGTATGTATGACGTTGTATTCATGTATGCTGTATTCGTTGATCTCTGCTAAATATATATCTGTTTGGTGGAGGAGAATTTATTCTCTTGCTTAACACCCTTCTCTGAGACGTACGAGCTTAGAGGTTATATATTGGCAGAAATCAATGGTATGGTATGGATTAACAATGTGGCATGCTGAGATGCATTGATGAAGGCTTTTATTGAAAACAAAGCATTGTGGATGATGATCAAAGCATAACTTTAATTAGCATAGCTTTGTGTAGCATTACTTCGCTAGCCTCACATCCTGGTATGATGGTGAACTTATTGTTAGGTCAGTATGCTTTCGATATGAGGATGGATTTGGTCGACCGAGATGAGCTGAGTGTGGTTGCTCCACGCTCATAGGGATAGGGAACACCCTATGATTCCCAGATGGATAAAGCGGCGTTTTTTCATGCACGGGACGTAAGTTGCGGATATACTCGATATCATGGATATAGTGCGGTTGTGCATTACGACATTTTCTTTTCCCTGGGACGTAAGCCGTGGGGAATTGTACTACGCGATAGATCTTTCGAATCAGGAGCCATCATGATGGAAATCCAACTTTCCAATACGAGCATTGCGGTTTTAATTGTAAACCTATATTGGCGACATGATATATGGTACCCATGCCGTCTAGGATTGATACATTTACTTTCGAAATTGATTTCTATACTATACACTTATAGTAATAATAAAAGATAAATTTTGCGTACCAAGCATTTTTGGCTATTATAAGGTAAAACTCTATCCTTCGGCTTGCGTTGCATTGTGTGATGGGACTGAGTCTTATAATAGTTTCATTTTTCTTTAATTAGCATTGCGCTGTTTGTTTTATGCACTGGTATTCTTAGGGCTAAACCCGTTCCGTGTTATACGGCGTGGTCCCTTGATTTCCCTAACTTTAAAATCAAATTAATAACTGTTTTAGTTCTCACACCAGTCCCATGACTGACCTGGAGTTTATTGTTTTAACCTAAACTCTGGGTGCCCATCTTTTCCACATGTGTAACACCCCACGTCCATTAATGTCACTCACAAAGGGAATGCATCAATGTCCATGAAGCGTTATTGTTTGTATAGAACAGATAAATTACAAGAATAAATAAATAAAACAACACAGCGGAAGATAAAACTTATTTTATTTCATCATAACTCAAAACGAGTTTACATAAGTAGTTTCCAAAACCATTACAACAGGATCAGTAGTCTTTTCCAAAAACTTCAAAGTACATAAAGAGGCAAATACTTAAATAACATAAATGCATAAATCCCCACTGAGCATAAGCAAAGCCATAAAGATGAGAGAGAGTCCCAAGCGACACATCTACTCTCTTCAAGCAACTGAAAGAAATCGGCACTAAGCTGTAGTATTCCCTCCTTGCAAACCTGAGGGGGGGAAGGAAGAAAAGAGGTGGAAAGAAAAGGGGGTCAGACATAAAGTCTAGCGAGTGCGATAACTTTAACAATATAATTATCAAAATAACTAGGCTAAGGCATAAGCTGGAGAATAAGGAAATGACTGTGAACAATTGGGTATGACAGAACAAAACGAGCAAATAAGATGAACCAAGATATCGTTGAAGGCGCACCTAGTCACTATAAGATAATTACTACACTGCGCCACCACTAGTCACCCTAAAGGTTGATCCCGCCTACAAAACTTAATAATGATAATGGTAGTTTAATGTACCCTTTGCTACCTTCATAGGTTCCGTCTGCCCCTATCTCCACTAGGTATACCCACTACCCCATTCGATCGGCACCCTAACTCGTAGATACCCGTGCTGGCCCCACAGTGGGGTTTATCACTCCCCAAAGTGGCAACCCGATACAACCAAAAATGCACGACTTATATCTACACGATGCAACAACGTGTTACCTACCAGCCCGGGCCCACACACGCATATGAACCTGTTGGACTTGCGTTGCCACCGCTGACCCATTTTGACCTCTTACAATCAAATCCAGTACGTGTGTCCCGTCCTCGACTTGGGTCGAGCCCACAAAGATGCTTAATGGGTTACTGGTTTGAAAAGGGCCCCCATGCATGACACAAGCTTTCCACCTATGCTTGGTCCCCTCTAAGGTTTTTCCCCACTTAACCCTATTCTTATTCATGTCTTCTTACATGTTTCAATCTTGGTTAAGTGCATCTAATCGTATTTCAAATGCCACCCAAGGCACCCACTAAATTCCACATGCCACCCAAGGCACCCACTTAACCCCCTCATGTCCCACTACATGTTTATCTGGTTAAGTGTTTCTTAATTCATTAAGACCGTAACCTTGTAAAGACCTCCCACATTAGACTGGCATTTATGGCAGTTGGATTTGTCGGGCGGGTCCGGGCAGTCTTACACCACAAACGAGCCTAACCTCGTGTCTTTACAACTGTTACGCATTTAATTTATGCCTAAGACCTCCCACATTAGACTGACATTTGTGGCAGCTGGATTTTCCGGGGGGGGGGGTCCGGGCAGTCTTACACCACAAAATAGTCTAACCTCGTGTCTTAGGCGATTAATTACACCTAATTAATTACCCCCAATTTGAATTAATTTCCCTATTCAAATTGCCAATCAATTACAAATTTAACTATGTCCATAATTGACTCAATTATGTCCATCTATTTATGGTATATAAAATTATACCAATTAACATCACATTTAAGGCATTAATGCCAATTCTCAATATTAAATCTTTTAATATTATCCCATTGCCCCACGTTGTACGTTCGTTTAACGTAAAATATACGTTAGACTCGAATAGTCTAACTTATGGAATAAAGAGAAAACATCACAACATGCATAGAATAAAAACTAGATCTAAACATAAGGGGTGAACTTGCATGTGTGAATAAGGTTTTTTATCCAAAGACATGCATAGGCAAAAGCTACAAACTTGCACAAACTATGGATGTCATAGATCTAATCATAAGGTGTAAACTTGCATAGGCAATGGTTACAAACTTTACATTACATGATTCATACTCCAACATATATATATATATATATATATATATATATATATATATATATACTTGCATATGTGATTTATACAACATAAACTATGATGTAAACTTGCATCTAACTCACACATGTCATAGCCTAACTTTATATCCAATTTACACATAAAATAGATGTCATGAAACATGTAAGGTTGTATATAATTCTCACTAACTTGCATATGATTTATATCTAAATTAACATCTAAACTTGCATACCTACATATGATTTAACATATAAATTAGTTCCAACAACATAACCAAACTAGCATATGAAACATCATTATGGATTGATTGTATATAGGCCAACAATTAACATAGATGATAACATCACAACTTTACAACTAGATCATAACATCATAGATTTACTACATAGATAATAACATACGGTCAATGATTCACAACATAACCATATAATCCAAATCATAGCTTAATCCAATTAAATTGTTAATTATCTTATTAAAGAAAACGAACTCACAAAAAGAAGGTCTTGCGTTCTGAAATCTGAGTTCTGAAATTGATTTAGCTCGCCTTTGTAGTAGATTCGTTATTGTTTAGATTAGAGTTGAATAGAACTGAATTGATTAGCTTTGATTTCCCTCTAGTTGATGGCGGCTACTCTAGGTTACATGATGACAGCATGACGGCCATGATTCAGATTTTTATTTGATTTTAGGGTTTGAGTTTACCCATGTTTATATAGAATTTCAATTTAATTATAGCCGTCGGATGATCTTAGGGTTAATCAAAACCACTCAGTCAGGATAGGGTGACACCTCAGCCCTAATCACTCAACAAGGAGTCAGAAAGGACTCAGCAATGAGTCACAATATGGATCAGATTACACCAGAAAGCTATGCAGGCTCTCTGCTCGGCCTGGGCGCACTTGGCAGGTGCGCCAGTGCCAATTTTGTACTGGCGCACTTCCCAAGTGCGCCAGTGCAATTATAATTTTTTTCTTTGATTTTTCCACCTGACTTCGTTCGTCCATATCTCCTTCATCCGGTATCCGTTTTACGCAAACTCGGACTCTATCTCAACCAGAATTCCGAGACGAACATAATGGCGCAACCCATTTACCTTAATTCTCATATCTGAGATTAATTATTCTTTAATTTAGTCAATTCGATTATTCAAAAATTCGGGGTGTTACATTCTCCCCTACTTAAAGGATTTCGTCCTCGAAATCTCTAAGTCAAGAAGAACGTATCCTTCCATCCAATCATCCATCTACTCAACCATCAACCACTAGCAACCATGGTACTTAAAAGATTTCTAATGCTTTTCATGTACATATGCATAGTGTGTATATGTCCGTATACTAATGCTAAATCAGGCGGTCCACTGATTCAGTCGACCTCCTTAATGCAAATAATGATAGTGCCATGTATCCATCATGTATGCACAGAATCCTATACATATCATTACTACATGTGTGCACAACCATCCATTTAAATGCAACATCCATATGATACACACATTCAATGTACATTCATTTTACTAAATACATCCATTTATATGCAATATGCAATATGAAAGTGGCTGAACCGATCTAGTGCCTAAAGTGTGTGTATATGCATCCACGAGCAACCACTAGCAAACACTTGCATCCACATGCATCCATCATACATAACATGTCTCAAACACATGTTTCAACCATAGGACTACCCTGTCTAAAGGTCAAAGATACTAGCGAGAGGACATACTAAAGATAAAACGAGTACAAGCTAAGCGATAAAGGAGAAATTAAAAGACATACCCTCGAAAAGAAAAGGGTACAATGAACGCATCTTCTCTTCCGTCTCCAAAGTAGCTTTGCTCTCATCATCTCCACATTGCACTTTGACTAGCCTGACCTCTCGATTCCTCAACTTCTTAATCTCCGACCCAAGAATGCATGTAGAAGCTTGTCGAATCGTCGCATCACGCTCTATCTCCACCTCTCTAAGCAAGCTCGGCTCTACCACTTCCGCGGTCTCGTGCAGGCACTTCCTCAAATGTGATACATGGAATACGTCATGTACACCACTGAGTCTCTCGGGCAACTCCACTCTATACGCCATCTATCCAATCCTCTCCTTAATAGGAAACGACCCTACGAACCTTGGTGCTAACTTCCCAACGGACCCAAAGCGAACAACATTCCGTAATGGAGATACCTTGATAAAGACCATGTCCCCAATATCAAACTCAAGATCTGTCCTCCTCTTGTCCGCATAAGATTTCTGCCTATCTTGCGTCGTCTTCATCCTCCTTCGAATCAAATTGATCTTTTCCGAAGTCTCTCTAATCATATCGGGCCCAAGTAAGATCTTATCCGTAGATTCCCACCAACATGTAGGCGAACGACACGGTCGTCCATAAAGAGCCTCGAAAGGTGCCATGCCAATGCTAGACTGAAAGCTATTATTATATGCGAACTCCACCAAAGGAAGATGCTCCTCCTATGTACCTCCGAAGTATAAAACACATAGCCTCAAAAGGTCCTCTAGAATACAATTCACCCTCTCGGTCTGGCCGTCCGTCTGAAGATGATATGCGGTGCTCAAACATAACTGAGTCCCTACCGCCTCTTGCAAGCTCCTCCAAAACTCGCTAGTAAAGATAGGATCGCGATCACTCACTATGCTAGAAGGAACACCGTGCAAATGAACTATCTCTCGAATGTATACGGAGGCTAACCATGGAGCAGTCCTCTTACTCTTCACGGGAAATGGGCGCTCTTAGTAAGTCTGTCTACCACGACCCAAATCCCCGTATTACCCTTCCTTGATCTTGGTAACCTGTCAACAAAGTCCATCGAGACACTCTCCTACTTCCGTTGTGGGATCTCCAATGGGTGAAGCAACCCACCAGGCTTCTTTTGCTCTGCTTTTACTTGTTGGCACACCAGGCATCTAGCGACAAATTCGGCCACATCCTTCTTCATACCGGCCCAAAAGTAAACTCGTCTCATGTCCATGTACATCTTGTCCCCGCCGGGATGAATGGTCATCTTCGAACGATGTGCATCATCAAGAATGATCTTCCTCAAGTCCTCGTCTCGTGGTACCCAAAGTCTACCGTCCCTACGTAACCAACCCTTATCATCTAGGGTATACCTACTGAGATGGATCGATGACTCCCCCCTTATGAGCTTCTCTACTAACTCAACCAACTGTGGGTCATCTCGCTGTGCCTCACCAATCCATCCTAAAAGCGTAGGTCTGACCTCTAAGGATGCTAGCAAAACGGGTACATAGTCAATAGAAGGTCTAAAGTCAAACATAGAGATGAACTCTAAGCTTCGCCGTTCAACAAACAACGGACTCAAGGAAAACCTTTTCCTACTTAAGGCGTCTGCCACCATGTTACCCTTGCCAGGGGTATATGTTATCTCGAAATCGTAGGACGCTAAGAATTCCATCCACCTTTGCTGCCTTAAGTTCAAGTCCTTCTGAGAGAACAAGTATTTTAGCGATTTGTGGTCAGTGAACAATTCGAATTTCTCGCCAAGAAGATAATGGCGCCAAGACTTAAGCGCGAAAACAATAGCGGCCAACTCTAGGTCATGCGTAGGGTAATTCCTCTCATGTACTCTTAACTGCCTTCCTCCATAGGCTATTACCCTTCCCTCTTGCATTAAGACTGCGCCTAGTCTTGTCCCACAAGCATCGGTATAAACGGTAAATGGCTTACTCCCATCTGGCAACACTAAGACTGGGGCTGTGGTCAAAGCTCTCTTTAAACATTGGAACGCATCATCACAATCTATGTCCCACGTGAAAACTAGGTTCTTCTTTGACAAGCGTGTTAATGGGGCTGATATTTTTGCGAAGTCCTTGATAAACTTCCTATAGTAGCCTGCCAACCCCAAGAAACTCCTCACCTCGGTAGCATTTTTAGGGACCTTCCAATCTTGGATGGCCACCACCTTTGCGGGGTCCACAGCTATCCCTTCTTTGGAAACCACGTGCCCTAAGAATCGCACTTCCTTCCTCCAAAAGTGGCATTTAGAAAATTTATCTTTAAGGTTATGTGCTCGAAGGGTCTCCAACACTTCCCTAAGATGTAGGGCATGCTCTTCCTCGCTCTTAGAAAAGACCAAGACGTCATCCACAAAGACCACCACTGTGATGGCCCGAAAATCCGTACCAATTTGAGCTAACTAATATTCTACACATTCAACTCAAAGTGCACGAAAATTAAGATCATTAATAGAAAGAATTTAGAGGATGAGATAGAACTAATAGAATAGAAGAAGAAGAAGAACGTCAGAATCAGAGTAAACACGAATCTCACAGCGGAATGAATAACATGTATTATAACATAACTTTGAAATACACAAACTGCATTTGTATATACATACCATATCAGAGTACAACTCATATATATATTACAGCGGAAACAAACTCTAACTAACTAATGGTGAAGCCTTCTGCTTCCAGCTCCTCCAAGTGAATCTGCAAAGCCTGAAACACTTGGCTGCCTGTACAAATTTGGGCACCCAAGAGTTTAGGGAAAACACAAACAAATAAACTCTGGGTCAGTCATGGGACTGGTGTGAGTAAATTCCAACCATATTATTTAACTTTGAAAATCCTTTTCAAACAAGAAGATAATAGTAAGACCAGCCCACACATAAACATGGATGGTTTTTACCTTACTATAATCCAAAATACTTTGATATCAAAACCAGTGATATTATGATAATGTCTAAACACATAAATATCCAAGTAGCAGAACGCTTGCATCTCACGCTCCACACATATATAGTATAAAATCTAAAACCGCAGAGCGTTTATTGGAGATTGGATTCCAACAGACAAGGTATGGGAGCACCTTCCGAACAGTGTACTCTAGAGGGGATACACTTGGGTTCAACAAGAACGTCTTGCAACCTGGCCACACATGACCTCTCACTCATTTAGCTTGAGTGTCGCGAATATATTGCCACCCACGGTTGTTGGCCATCCAACCATCATCCGAAGATACAGAATCGAAGAGAAGAATAAATATGAATTTTCTCTAGATCGGTGACAATACACCCTGCTTGGGGATGACCCAACTAGCCATGCTGCCTAGCCCAACTTTTGTTACTTCTTGGTTGTGAGGCTAAAGGCAACGTTTATCTTCAGAACATCTGATCACCATTCACTTTGAATGCCACATCATCAAATTCTTAATCACATATTGATTACACAAATGCACGCTGGGTGTAGAATAAAGAGAAGTTACCTTCTCCCCACCCACTTGGTATATTCGTAAAAATCAACGGCGTGACCGTTGGAAATACTCTGTCAGACACTCGTCCATACAAGTTGTCATGGGACTGGACAAACAGAAAGCACCATTCTGGAACTGGACGACCCTTGCATTTTGCTCTGTCTTCAATTTGTCTTCAGCATAATATAATTCGCTACGCTTATGCCTATACAGAGTGGTTTTCGGATAATATATCCAACCGGTCTCTCCGTATTGACAACGATGGTCAAAACACTTCGATAGTCGGTTATTTAACCATCGAAGTAAAAACAAACATTCATTCAAATGTATAACTAGACATCACACAAACATGGGTACTTCTTATTTAACATTCGTTTCTATTATTCGAATTTCCATATCTTACTAGATATTTCTCAAATCTCGTTTTAGCCTTTTTACACTTCTTGGAAAACATTTCCAATTATTATAAATTCTTATTCTTTCATGTTCCAGAAAACATACGTTATTAACGTTCGAAACATTTCCATTCTTTTCACATTCTTTATTTCCTACACTTGGATAATATACTCTAACTATATTGGAAAAATATTTCCATTTTCATTTTAAACATTTTAATCTGCCAAGCATTCGCTTTAAAACATTATTCACTTTAAAATGTGAATATCATTTCTATTATAAAAATCTGAACACCTGTATCAAATAACACATTATTCAAGAAGTAAATACTGTTATCTTGTTTTTCGAAATCTCTTTTATATTCCCATTTCACTTTATAAACACTGTTTCTAAGTCAACTTCTTGTTAAATCAACATCAAGTTTATAACTAATATTGATTACATATCCCTTTATAATTTATTGGTTTAGACCTAAATATTAACTATCCTATCAGATTATAATTCCTAAAATATATTTACTTTTAATACATTAGACATCGTTGAATTCTAGTTCCAAATCCTAATGGTTTAATTCTAATCACATTTCGAACATCGAAATGCTGTCATTGTTTTCTAACACGATTCTCCAATTTCTCTTTCTAAACTTATTCTTATATTTTCTTACAACATCGTTACTTATTACCTTCGAATAAGTGGATTTTAAACTAAACTGTTTTCACTTCCTAGGGAGTGCTGCTATATATAAAAATCACGCTTAAACTTGGTCAACAGCGCTAATTTATCGTTATAGTTCAAAAAACTTGTTATACGCTGTAATAATCCCCTTTATAGCTAATCTTGACATAACAGTCACGCTTAAGCCTAGTCAACAGCGTTATTTTATCGTTATGGTTCGAAACTTGTCATACGCTGTAATATTCTCTTTATAAAAATCTTGACATCTCTTCCCGTTACAAACTGATATCATTCCTCGATAATAGTGAAGCCGTTCAAGTTGGGGTATTTTATTTACCTCCCAGACCTTGATCGACACATTCTTACCTTAGAACAGATATAAGTCTGTACTCTAATCCCTTATTACTTATAATATACATCAAATCATATTTCCTTGTTTTATTTTGGAATATGGTTTTATAACACCATATTCATATTTTGAAATCTTAGTTGTTTATGATTATTTATTTTAAACATTAACTCTTCGCTTTAACTTCATTCCACAGTTCTATTTATAACTTCTTTACAACGACCCATTTAATCTAATAATCATTTTTCAATTAAACAGTTGATTTAAATCAACTTCATTTCCATCAGTAAATTCGTTAACTGATTTTAATTACTTCTTACCATTAGATTAATATAATTAATCTAATAATATTTCTTAACTGTTTTGCTTTAAAATAATCATCCAAATTATTTACCTGTCGGATAATTACAGCTTCATACTAATTTAACTAAGTAATCGTTTATATTTACTTTATAAAAACGAACTATAAAATACCAGTTTATAATAGAACTTCCATTATACTTCGCTTAAATTATAAAAATATAATTTTTATAATTATCTTCGTTGATTTGCCTGACGGCCAATCAACTTCTTAACTAAACGGGTTTATGGTCGATTTTTGCTATTTTCTTAATCGATATCGTTTATTTATTAAATCAACATAACGTTGAACTTCCATTCAGCATGGTTCAAACAGTGCATATATAAAACAAACAGTACATATAAATAATTAGGAATCTGGTTGGATTCCTCCAACTGGTTTCCGCATCCACAGATGTTAGTCAAACAAATAACACTAATTCCATACTAGGGAATATTGTAATCGATGGAATCAGTATCCAACCAATGATGTGTACATATGCAACGATATATATTTTTCAACCAATTTAATTTTAATCTACCGAAACGACCATCACACAGCATTCAACCAATATTATAATATTTTAAAATAGATCAAAGTCAGTGAACTTACTCACCTTTGCGCGTTAACCGTTAAATAACGATTTGCGTCGGTTGATTAAACCAGACGTTCAATTTTGTCATAATTTCAACGTGCCTCAAATCACTCCCCGTTGGTGCCATTGCGTATTTTTCTCTCAAATGATTCTAAAGCGAAAGACCGCTCCTCATTCTTTATTGCTGACAGACCGTCCATTTACGACTGGGACATCCACTGCTGCATTCGCTGCTCCATTAAGTTTTCAATTTGAGTATATATATTGCTAATTTGTATAAATTAACATATGTGTTCCTTCTTAAACCAATGTCCCCCCATAAGGAAACTGTTTCTGTAACAAACTCAACTGCCATAACCGACTTTTGTTTTCCCATCAGAAAGCGCACCATGCTAACCTCCAACTCGCACCTCCCCTTGTAACTCCACCGAAATAACACGTCTGTGCTCCATTCTCACATGCACAAGCCTCAACAACACTCCCCAGTAAAAGCACACTTCACTTCCACTGAAAATACCATGAACCCGGGTTGTTTCGAATTGTTTTTTTTTTCTTTTAAACATAGTGGCTTCACATTTAAAGAAATCGACCTACCATTCACTAAATACACAGACCCGCGTTAACACTATTTCTTCCTTTTCTATCAGTGCTTCGATGCCCCCAGTGCTCCATTGCCGAACTTTTATACACCAGGTTCTCCTCCTTCACACCACTAAATGCCACGCACCAAACTCCAAAACACTAAAAACTCACACAGTTCCTCCTATGAATTCTCCAAATGCATTCCCAGTTTCAACTCCTCCATTCACTTTATATATTTTCCACCAGCAACTTTGCATTATTTTTCCACTCCGGTATCTTGATCCTCCCATACTTCAGAACTCAAGACCGGCATTTGTTTTCTTCCCCGTCTCTCTTCTACTCCATAATTTAAATGACCCTTATGTTACTCCACAGACTGATGTCCCTCTTCTCATAAGAGCTCACACACAATACATAAAGTGCGAACCAAACTATCACCATACACCTCAAAAACTTTGCCAACATGCGCACTTTACCCCCCTTCGACCACTTGTACCTGCTGCCGATGTCACCAAATAGTCCCTCCCTTAAACCATGCGCCTAACTTCCCGAACCCAATGTTGACTCCATCTCACGGCTTTCATGACCGATCCACCATGATGTTACTCGTAGCCCACAGCACCTCTCCACCCTCCTCTGCTCCAACTGTCTGCTGCCCTCTCCTCTCGCTCATACACGAAATGAGCACATTCGAACCCAGTCAATACTCAAGCATGTGGACTCCGCCAGACCTTGCACCATTTTTACTTTCCGAAACATAGACAGCCACCTCCTTGATGCTACTCTACCACGATATACTTCCATAACTTCCATGAAACCGTCACCATCGTCATCGCATTATTGTCCTCTACACAGCCCTCTCAAGGAAGCAGTCCGCCTACAGTACTTGTATATTCATAACTGAAGAAGAACCACGGCTTGGCTTGCTAGAATATGGAACGCAAAACTTGGGAAAGAATTTTAAAAAAAACTATTATTATTAAAGAGTTTAATAGTGGGGGGGGGGAAGATGGGTTTGTTTATGCCAAGAGAACGGAGACTGCAGGTGCTTTATATAGGAGTATTTACCTTAGCAGGCAAGTATTATGGGAGAGTAGGATAATAGTGTAGGTTATGGTGTTCCTTATTGCTACGGTATGGGTTTGAATCCTTAAGGGTTAAGGAATAAAGAATAGGTAGCTAAGACTAGATGATTTGATTATACACTACGGTTGCGTTCACAGGAAATAAGGCGTAAATAAAGGAAATAGGGGATGGTTCAGATAATAGATAACTGTGTATTTCCATACTCATTAATTATGAAATGAGATGTTAGAATAGGCTAGCAGTATGGTCTTGCATCCCTCATTAATCACGAAATGAAATATGCATGGTTGCACGTGTTACTAATAGGGAATGGCTGGAGAGATTTTTCTTTCTTTTATTTTCGTTTTGTTTTGTATAGTTTGATTCTTAGGGTACCATGTTGCGTAAACTTCATTCAAGTTGAAGCCGCTACGGACAGAAATAAGATTTCGGTTGTGTCCAGCGAGTTGCCACGATCCCAAAAATATAATAATATCGGTAAGTTGACTCATATTCTGAAACCTCGAAATATCGATACAGGGTGCAAAATACTCCAAATAAAAAGTTGCGTATTTAATTAATTAAAAATTTTAGTAAAATTCTAAAAATTAAATTATCACTATGTCTCAAAAGAACCTTGTTCAAATTCGAATCTGATATCTAGTTATATCGAATAAACCGTTACGGTCGATAAACGATTCTATAGCGACTATTTTGAAATTTGATTTGGACATAACTTCCCATTTATAATACAAAATCTTGGTTTTTCACCTCCATTAGAAAAATACCGTTCAACAGATTCCAATGTTTCTTCTTTCGCAGAAATCCGATTTAAAACGAGTCATGTGCACTCAGTTGAAGTTCAGAATATTAAATTACGAACTACAGCGTCGTTGTGAGCTCGTTTATAATTAATATATATTTTTATACGTTCAACTTCGTTTTAATTATTATATACATCCACTTATATTAAGAATTTAATATTTAAACTGTTTTAAATATTCAAATTCAAACCGATAAAAATGCGGGACATTACATTCCTTCCCCCTTAAAAGAATTTCGTCCCCGAAATTACTAAGGTAGGGATCGTTTATTTAACTTCTTAAATTCTGTCTTCAACAGAACCAATTAGTTCTAATTAAAATATTAATTCTTCTTATTAACGAATATTTTCGAAAATCCTGAAAATTTCCTAACAGCTTAAATTTCCAGAGAATTTCGCCAGTATCTCTTCTGCATGGCTTATTCGATGCTACTACAACTTGCCTCTCTGGGCGTTCTCCAAATTCAAAAGAAAACAAACAGCCAAACGGCTTGCCAAACAGACTTATAAAACTCATACCCGAATATAATGTAGCTTGTACCATTTGTTGGGCATTTAATTTTATCTCTTGCTACCAGCTCAGCCTATACTCCAGAGTTCCAATTAATATCCACTCAGTTTATCTTCAATTTCCATCAATTCGCTTTTACCGAGCCGAATTTCTATTTCAACTCCAATTCCATTTACTGATTTATTTCTCAAATCAGTTATCTTCATCTCCAAATTCAAAATTCGATTCTTATTCTCCAAGAATCAATTCATTTTAATAACTCGAATCTCCAATATTTCTCCGTTACAATTTTCATCCTGGATCGTTCCAAATTCAGTCATCATTCCAAATTCAGTCCAATTTTGTTTATCTTAGTTTAAGTTCCACTTTTACCATTTTAACTCCATAAGTTAAATCTTTATTTCAGAATTCAAATTCCTGAGATTTATTCCAAATTAGTTTGAAATCGTATATAATTCAAAACTTTTGAATTTCTGACAACTTGTTTCCTCACAATAATTCAAAAACAAAATCTTTGGTAGTAATCCGTCACTTAGAAACTCGAAAATGAACACCGATAATGGCGCGCTTCATCATCAGAATTATTTTCCAGTAATCAAAGTGAGTTCAATACTATATCATTTTCAAAAATCATATTTAAACACTTATATTTCAAAATTACTTCAAAATATCTTTCACAATACTTGGAAAACAAATTTTCAAATCTCCCAGGATTTTAAAATTCCCATATATTTAATCCAAACATTATTTCCAACTCTTTTCCAAGTTTTTAGAGTTTTATTTCAATTCTGGTTTTATATTCAGATTTAGTTCATCTGATTTAGCATATTATGCTTATATAATATTTCGATTGGTTACTTATATAACCAACTCAATTATAAATCTTATCCGATCATAATTTCAACCAACACATTCAATATATATTAGATAATTCCAATATATATGCTTTATTTATATCAAAATATATTTTGGGTAAGATTATTTCATTTACCCCTTTTCAAAACATACTGTGTCGAATTACTCTGTTCAAGAGTTTAGAAACACCTATCGACCCAATCTGCATTACTGTTTCGACCAGAATTTATAAACCACTCGACTGACCAGTCAACACAATATAAAACAGTTTTTATATTAATTTCAAATACGCGCTCATATATATACACTCAAACTCAATATAAGGTATTACTAACCCCATCTCTATTGAGTTATGCCACAGAGCCAAGGTAATCACTTAACCTTCAGCTCTGATACCAACTGTGATGGCCCGAAAATCCGTACCAATTTGAGCTAACTAAGATTCTACACATTCAACTCAAAGTGCACGAAAATTCAGATCATTAATAGAAAGAATTTAGAGGATGAGATAGAAAAGATAGAACTAATAGAATAGAATAAAAGAAGAAGAAGAAGAAGAAGAACGTCAGAATCAGAGTAAACACGAATCTCACAGCGGAATGAATAACATGTATTATAACATAACTTTGAAATACACAAACTGCATTTGTATATACATACCATATCAGAGTACAACTCATATATATTACAGCGGAAACAAACTCTAACTAACTAATGGTGAAGCCTTCTGCTTCCAGCTCCTCCAAGTGAATCTGCAAAGCCTGAAACACTTGGCTGCCCGTACAAATTTGGGCACCCAAGAGTTTAGGGAAAACACAAACAAATAAACTCTGGGTCAGTCATGGGACTGGTGTGAGTAAATTCCAACCATATTATTTAACTTTGAAAATCCTTTTCAAACAAGAAGATAATAGTAAGACCAGCCCACACATAAACATGGACGGTTTTTACCTTATTATAATCCAAAATACTTTGATATCAAAACCAGTGATATTATGATAATGTATAAACACATAAATATCCAAGTAGCAGAACGCTTGCATCTCACGCTCCACGTATATATAGTATAAAATCTAAAACCGCAGAGCGCTTATTATAGATTGGATTCCAACAGACAAGGTATGGGAGCACCTTCCGAACAGTGTACTCTAGAGGGGATACACCTGGGTTCAACAAGAACGTCTTGCAACCCGACCACACATGACCGCTCACTCATTTAGCTTGAGTGTCACGAATATATTGCCACCCACGGTTGTTGGCCATCCAACTGTCATCTAAAGATACAGAATCGAAAAGAAGAATAAATATGAATTTTCACTAGATCGGTGACAATACACCCTGCTTGGGGATGACCCAACTAGCCATGCTGCCTAGCCTGTAACAACCCGTATTTTCAATAACCTGTAATAACATAAATCGAGGCAGAATTTAATTCTAAAATGGGAATCAAGGGAAACGGGCTATGCCATTGCGTTCGTCTCGGAAAAATACGCGAAATAGAGTCCGAGTTTTCGAAAATCAGAGTCCGTATGACCAAGATATGGCCTCGCGAAGTTTCACGAAAATTCCCAAATTAAAGTATACTTAATTAAGTGAAATGGGTTGTGTAGATATATATATATATATATATATATATATTGATATATATATATATATATATATAATTGAAAATTTAATAAATAAATATGCAAAAATGCTCAAAACAGCGAATTGGGAGAGGGGAATAACCGAACCGGCCGATTTTTGAAGTCGACCCGAGCCCGCTGGGTCGACTAGGGGTTAATCCAGGGTGTTTGGCTGTCAACCCGTGGGCCGATTCGCTCAAGTGCAGATTTTGCATTTGAATGGTTCTCATGGTCCATCTTTAATCTAAAGGCCCTAGATGGTTCCTACACTTGACTTCTTCCCCAAGACATGCTTTGATGGCCTGGATTGAATCTAGGGTTAATCCTATGGCCTAAAACACTTGCCTAATCTATAAATAAGACCCTAACCTACCCTAATTCATTCATAATTAAACCTAGTGACTAAACTATGGCAAAATGCTAGCTCTCATGGCCTCCACTAATTTTATGAAGAGGGTTGCATACTAATCACTCTCTAATCAACTTCTAATCCCTTCTTAGCATCTTAATCTTCTTCATTTGGTGTTCAAAGTTGCTAGTTGTGAGTTTCTATCACTTTGATGATCTTTTGGTAAACTAATTAGATGAGATGTGATGAGATTTATGGTTTTGTATGTGGGTTAATGAGCTTTGAATCATATGATATGATGTTAGCATTAATCTTATGTTTATGCATGTTGAGTATGTAAGCTTATGCAAGTTTAATATGATGTATGTTATGTTTGCATGATGCTAAATATGCAAGTTGTGGGCTATGTAATCATATGCATGTTATGCAAGTTCATGGTAATATGCTATGCAAGTTACATGTATGTAAATATGCAAGTTACATGTTTGTTAATATGCAAGTTACATGTATGTAAATATGCAAGTTACATGTTTGTTAATATGCAAGTTACATGTTTGTTAATATGCAAGTTACATGTATGTAAATATGCAAGTTACATGTTTCTTTATATGCAAGTTACATGTTTGTTAATATGCGAGTTACATGTATGTAAATATGCAAGTTACATGTTTATTAATATGCAAGTTCATGATGACACATTATGCAAGTCTATAAGCTAATATGCAAGTTTGTTATGCAAAATGAATATGTAAGTTATGTGACATATTATATGCAAGTTATGTGACATGTTATGCAAGTTCATATGCAAGTTATGTGTTTGTTAATATGCAAGATGGCACCTTTGAAACATGTTCATTCATATGCAAGTTGACACCTTTTATATGTGTTATATCATGAACGAAATCACGTGGGAACGATGGGGTAATTAAATGCATAAGTTAATAAGATTGTGTGAAATTAATATAATTATGCATAACACAAAATAAATAAACATAGTATGGGAATTTGCCTATTTGGTTAGGTGTACCCATACTATGTGTTGGGAATTTACCTATTGAGTTAGGTCTACCCCATGGGAATTTACCTATTAAGTTAGGTCTACCCATGTTAAGAAAACTTGATTAATTAGGGATAATTAATATAAAATTATGAGGGTGATTAATTAGGTGTAATTAATTGACTAAGACACGAGGTTGGACTCAGTTGTAGCGTAAAACTGCCCGGACCCAACCGGCTTAACCAGTTGCTACAAATGTTAGCCCAATGTGAGAGGTCTTAGGCACAAACTAAATACGTAATTAATGTAAAGACACGAGGTTAGACTCTGTTATGACATAAGGCTGCCCGGACCCAACCGGCTTAACCAGCGGTCATAAAAGACAGTCTAATGTGAGAGGTCTTTACAAAGGTTACGTTCTTAATTAATTAATTAAGAAACACTTAACCACATTAGCATGTAGAGGGACATGAGGGGTTAAGTGGGTGCCTCGGGTGGCATGAGAAAATCTAGTGGTTGCCTTGGGTGGCAATAGAAAATACGATTAGAATACTTAACCAAAATGGAACATGTAATTAAAACATGATTAAAGGGTTAAGTGGGATATACTAGAAAAAGGGACAAGCTTAGGTGGGTAGCTTGTGGAGGCCCATTTCAACCAGTAACCCATACGTATCTTTGTGGGCTCGACCCATGTCGAGGACGGGACACGCATACTGGGCTTGACTGTAAGAGGCAAACGGGTTAGCGGTGGCAACGCAAGTCCAACGGGCTTCATATGCGTGAGTGGGCCCGGGCTGGTAGGTAAGCCGTTGTTGCATCGAGTAGATATAAGCCGTGCACCTTTAGTTTCATCAGGTTGCCACATTGGGGAATGATACATCCCACGGTGGGGCCAGCACGGGTATCTACGTTAGGGAGCCGATCGAATGGGAAGTAGTGTGTACACCTAGTGGATTGTAGGGCCCCGTGGCGCCTACTTGGTCACCTAGGGGTACGCAGGTACTAATTAGTAAATTTTATAAGTCCTTGGGTGGGATCAACCTTTAAGTTAGGAACGACTGGTGTGGTGCAGTTTAGTAATTTACCTTAGGGAGGGTAGATGCGTCTTTATCCTTTATCTTCGTTTAGTTGACTGCTTAGGGTAGCCATTCATCCCTATATGTTACCGTATATCAGTTTATGTCTTCTCTGGTTACTTTAACGATTGTATTGTTAAAGTTATAGGACTCGCTCAGACTTATGTCTGACCCTGTTGTTTTTATCTTTTTCCCAACCCTCAGGTCCTACGGTGGATCCTAGCAGTAGTGGAGCTTGATCGGATTGCTGTTCCAGTCTTTAGGAGCTTGGATAGATGTAAAGCTCCAGTTATCCAGTTATCTTTTCTTTTGTTCGGCTATTGTATGAGAGTGGGATTATGTACTTCTTTATTTTGATGGATATTGTACTTGACCTTTATTGTGGTTTTATGATGTAACCAGACATGTTTTACTTCCGCTGTTATGAGATGATGTTTTAAAATTTCAAGTACTATTTATATCTGTCTTGTTGTAATTTTTCTGTTCTATATTCACTAAAATACTCCACCGATGCTATGGCATTCCCTTAGTGAGTGATCATAGCGGGAGTGGGGTGTTACACGTGGTATCAGAGCTTAAGGTTACCAGAACAGATAAAATTTTTGAGAAAAACTACTTTCTAAGAGTATTTTCGAAGAAAGTATTTTTAAAAGCATGTCTTCTAAGAGAAAAAGTTTTTGAAAAAGAAAAGCATAATCCCCAATAGCCATATCTTTATCTTTCGGAATCTCCTTTTTGAATCTTTCCTCTTTCGTTTCAGCATGGCTGAAGATCTTAACATCCCGGAGGGTTTAGTTATACCACTATGGTATAGGAGGTTGCAAGAGGCTAGGGCCGCGGCTGCGGGTCCGGCCAATGCTACTACACCAGAGACAACCGCTCCTCCTCCTCAGCCTAGAGTGGATAATTTTGCTAAGGTTTGCAAGGAGTTCAAGGCTATAGGAGGAAAACCTTTTCTTGGTTCAGAGACTTTCGTAGAGGCTAGAGATTGGCTTAAGGAAGTGGAAGAGTTGCTAGATATCTTTGAAGTGGAAGAGGGAAAGAAAGTCAAGTTGGCGGCTTGGTTAATGAAGGGAGAGGCCTCATTCTGGTGGGAGGTCACTAATGGAGAACGCCATGTTGACTCTTGGGCAGATTTTAAGCAAAGGTTTGGGGCTAAGTTTCTCTCAAGGGCGGAAGAGAATCTGTTTATGGAGAAGTTCTTGAATTTGAAGCAAGGGAATCTCACGGTGAAAGAATATGTCAACAAATTCAATCAATTAGCAAGGTTTGGCATAGAGTTGGTGAATACACCGGAGAAGAAGGCTTTGAGGTTCGTTAGAGGCTTGAACGAACCATTGCAAGGAATAGCTATGACTCACATTCCTATGGGGGCCACTTTTGAGAAGCTTGTCTACATGGCACTTATGCATGAGGATGATAAGAATTCTAAGGCACCAGAGAAAAAGGGGGATCAGAAGAAACCGCAACAGCAACAACAAGGCAAGGGCGGAAAAGGCAATGGTGACAAAAAGAAGACGAAGAAGAAGTGCTTCAATTGTGGAACACCAGGACACCTTAGTAAGGATTGTCGCAAAAAGAAGAAGACCGGTTGCTTTCATTGTGGTGAAGCAGGGCATCTTGTGAAAAACTGCCCAAAGAAGGGGCAGAAGACGGGGTCTACCTCAGGAGGCCAGGTGCAAGCTCTTATAGCACCACCTCAGTCAGGGGGGCAAGTTCAGGTTCTCTCAGTTCCACCGATTCAGCAGAGAGGTAGAACTATTTCCGTTGAAAGTCTGGTTTTTCTGTTTGATCATCCAGTTCGTACTTTGTTTGACTCTGGCGCATCGCATTCTTTTATCTCATCATCGTTAGTTGAGTCACTGCACTTAGACACCAGTCTAGTTGATGATCCCTTGGTTGTCTCAAACCCAATTGGGGGCTCCATATATCTGTCTATGATATGTTTGGGTTTGAAGATTTCTATACTTAGCGTTGAGTTTAGATGTGATGCTTTTGTATTGGGCTTCACGGGCTATGGGTTGATCTTGGGCATGGACTGGTTATCCAGTAATGGTGCCGTTCTTGATTGCGAAAGGAGAGTTGTCAGGCTCATGACCCGCTTGGGTAACACTCTCGAGATCTCTTGCAATCCCATGGAATCTGTTTTGCTAAGTTATCTTGAATCGCTCGATGCTTCGGTCGAGAGTTTGTGTTCTGTCAGAGTAGTCCGGGAATATCCGGATGTGTTTGAAGAAGTAAAGGGTTTGCCTCCGAAGCGGGAGATAGATTTCCGAATTTATTTGGTGGATAATGCCAAACCAGTGTCTTTGCCAGTACGCCACATGGCTCCTCGTGAGAGAAGAGAACTTCATAAGCAAGTAGGGGAGTTGCTTGAGAAGGGGTTCATAAGGCGAAGTATATCGGAGTGGGGAGCTCCAGTAGTGTTTGCCACGAAGGCGGATGGGTCCCTCAGACTTTGTGTGGATTATAGAGAACTTAATAAGCTCACGAAGAAGAATAGACACCCATTACCGAGGATAGATGATCTCTTTGATCAGTTGGTTGGCGCGTCAGTATTTTCGCAGATGGACTTAGCTACAGGGTTTCATCAAGTTAAGAGTGGCGGAGGACAGTATAGAGAAGACTGCTTTCCGGACTCCGGATGGTTTTTATGAGTGGCTAGTGATGCCATTTGGGTTGACAAACGCCCCCGCATACTTTGTTGATCTCATGAGTAGAGTGTTCAGAGAGTATCTGAATAAGTTTGTAGTAGTTTTTGTGGATGACATCTTGGTCTTTTCCCAAGAATGAAGAAGAGCATGCCTTACATCTCAAGGAAGTGTTGGAGACTCTTCGAGCGCATAGTCTTAAAGCTAAATTCTCTAAATGCCATTTTTGGAGAAGAGAAGTGCGATTCTTAGGGCATGTGGTCTCTAAGGAAGGGATAGCTGTGGATCCCGCAAAGATAGTATCTATCCAGGATTGGAAAGTTCCTAGAAATGCTACCGAGGTAAGAAGTTTCTTGGGGTTGGCAGGATATTATAGGAAGTTCATCAAAGACTTCGCGAAGATATCAGCCCCATTAACCCGCTTGACGAAAAAGAATCTGGTTTTCTCGTGGGATGTAGATTGTGATGATGCTTTCCGACGGTTAAAGAGAGCTTTGACCACCGCTCCAGTTTTAGTGCTCCCGGATGGAAGTAAGCCGTTTGTTGTTTATACCGATGCTTGTGGAACACGATTAGGCGCAGTCTTGATGCAGGAGGGAAGGGTAATAGCCTATGGAGGGAGACAATTGAGAGTGCATGAGAAGAATTACCCTACCCATGATCTAGAGTTGGCCGCGATTGTTTTCGCACTTAAGTCTTGGCGCCATTATCTTCTTGGTGAGAGATTCGAGTTGTTCACCGACCATAAATCATTGAAGTACTTATTCTCTCAGAAGGATTTAAACCTAAGACAGCAAAGGTGGATGGAGTTCTTAGCATCCTATGATTTCGAGATAGCGTATACCCCTGGTAAGGGTAACGTGGTGGCAGACGCCTTAAGTAGAAAAAGGCTATCTTTGAGTCCATTGTTCGTGGAACGACGAAGCTTGGAGTTTCTTTCTTTGTTTGACTTCAGACCTTCTGTTGATTTTGTACCTGGTTTGTTGGCATCCTTGGAGGTTAGACCTACTCTTTTGAGACGGATTGGCGAGGCTCAGCGAGACGACCCACAGTTGGTTGTGTTGGTAGAGAAGCTTATAAGAGGGGAGTCGTCCAGCCATTTGGGTAGATACACCATAGATGATAAGGGATGGTTGCATAGAGACGGTAGACTTTGTGTACCGCAAGATGAGGGTTTGAAGAAGGCTATTTTGGATGATGCACATCGTTCAAGAATGACTATTCATCCCGGTGGAGACAAAATGTACCAAGACATGAAGAGAGTTTTCTTCTGGGCCGGTATGAAGAAAGATGTGGCCGAGTATGTGGCTAGATGCTTAGTGTGCCAACAAGTTAAAGTGGAGCAAAGGAAACCCGGTGGGTTGCTACACCCATTGGAAGTTCCACAGTGGAAGTGGGATAGTGTCTCGATGGATTTCATCGACGGGTTACCGAGATCGAGGAAGGGCAATACGGGAATTTGGGTTGTGGTAGACAGACTTACCAAGAGTGCCCATTTTATACCCGTAAAGAGTAAGAGGACCGCTCCATGGCTTGCTTCAGTCTATGTTAGAGAGATTGTTGGATTGCATGGCGTACCATCCAGCATTGTGAGTGATCGAGATCCTATTTTCACTAGTGAGTTTTGGAGAAGTTTGCAAGAGGCGGTAGGGACTCAGTTGTGTTTGAGCACCGCATATCATCCTCAGACGGACGGTCAGACTGAGAGGGTGAACCGTATCTTAGAAGATCTTTTGAGGCTTTGTATCTTGGATTTTGGAGGTACATGGGAAGAACATCTTCCTTTGGTGGAGTTCGCATATAATAACAGCTTTCAGTCCAGTATTGGTATGGCTCCTTTCGAAGCTCTTTATGGAAGGCCTTGTCGATCTCCTACATGTTGGTGGGAATCTACGGATAAGATCTTGCTTGGGCCGGATATGGTTAGAGAGACTTCAGAGAAGATTGATTTAATTCGAAAAAGGATGAAAGCAGCGCAAGATAGACAGAAATCTTATGCGGATCGGAGAAGGACGGATCTTGAGTTTGAGGTTGGGGACATGGTTTTTGTCAAAGTATCTCCATTGAGAAATGTTGTTCGCTTTGGGTCCGTAGGGAAGTTAGCACCGAGATTTGTTGGGCCGTTTCCTATTAAGGAAAGGATTGGACGGATGGCATATAGGGTGGAGTTGCCCGACAGACTTAGTGGTGTTCATGATGTATTCCATGTATCACATTTGAGGAAGTGCTTACATGAGACCGAGGAGGTGGTAGAGCCGAGCTTGCTTAGAGATGTAGAGGTAGAGCGTGATGCGACGATTCGACGAGCTCCTACTCGCATCCTTGGGTCAGAAACTAGGAAGTTGAGGAACAGAGAAGTTCAGCTAGTTAAAGTGGAATGGGGAGATGACGAAAGCAATGCTACTTGGGAGACGGAAGCAAAGATGCGTTCTTTGTATCCATTTCTTTTTGAGAGTATGTCTTTTAACTTCTCCTTTATTGCTTGTCTAGTACTTATCTTATCTTTAGTATATCCTCTCGCTAATACCTATGACCTTTAGATAGGGTAAAACCTATGGTTGAAACATGTGTTTGAAACATGTTATGGTTGATGGATGCATGTGGATGCAATTGTTTGCTAGTGGTTGCTCGTGGATGCATATACACACACATTAGGCACTAGATCGGCTCAGTCACTTCATGTTGCATATTGCATAAATGGATGTGGTAGTTAGATTGATGGATGTATCATGGCTGTGTTATCATATGGATGATGCATTTTTGTGTATGGTTGTGCACGCATGTAGAAATTTGTATGTGTCAATAGGGTTTCGCATACATATTGGATGCATGGCACTATCATGGTTTGCATTAAGGAGGTTTACTGTATCAGTAACCGCCTGATTTTCGCATTAGGTAAGTACATATACACACACTTTTGCATATATCCATCCAGCATTTAGAATCTTGTAAGGACAATGATTGCTCGTGGATGATGCTTTGAGTAGATGGATGATTGGATGGTAGGATACGTTCTTCCTAACTTGAAGATTTCGGGGACGAAATCCTTTAAGGAGGGGAGAATGTAACAACCCGTATTTTCAATAACCTGTAATAACATAAATCGAGGCAGAATTTAATTCTAAAATGGGAATCAAGGGAAACGGGCTATGCCATTGCGTTCGTCTCGGAAAAATACGCGAAATAGAGTCCGAGTTTTCGAAAATCAGAGTCCGTATGACCAAGATATGGCCTCGCGAAGTTTCACGAAAATTCCCAAATTAAAGTATACTTAATTAAGTGAAATGGGTTGTGTAGATATATATATATATATATATTGATATATATATATATATATAATTGAAAATTTAATAAATAAATATGCAAAAATGCTCAAAACAGCGAATTGGGAGAGGGGAATAACCGAACCGGCCGATTTTTGAAGTCGACCCGAGCCCGCTGGGTCGACTAGGGGTTAATCCAGGGTGTTTGGCTGTCAACCCGTGGGCCGATTCGCTCAAGTGCAGATTTTGCATTTGAATGGTTCTCATGGTCCATCTTTAATCTAAAGGCCCTAGATGGTTCCTACACTTGACTTCTTCCCCAAGACATGCTTTGATGGCCTGGATTGAATCTAGGGTTAATCCTATGGCCTAAAACACTTGCCTAATCTATAAATAAGACCCTAACCTACCCTAATTCATTCATAATTAAACCTAGTGACTAAACTATGGCAAAATGCTAGCTCTCATGGCCTCCACTAATTTTATGAAGAGGGTTGCATACTAATCACTCTCTAATCAACTTCTAATCCCTTCTTAGCATCTTAATCTTCTTCATTTGGTGTTCAAAGTTGCTAGTTGTGAGTTTCTATCACTTTGATGATCTTTTGGTAAACTAATTAGATGAGATGTGATGAGATTTATGGTTTTGTATGTGGGTTAATGAGCTTTGAATCATATGATATGATGTTAGCATTAATCTTATGTTTATGCATGTTGAGTATGTAAGCTTATGCAAGTTTAATATGATGTATGTTATGTTTGCATGATGCTAAATATGCAAGTTGTGGGCTATGTAATCATATGCATGTTATGCAAGTTCATGGTAATATGCTATGCAAGTTACATGTATGTAAATATGCAAGTTACATGTTTGTTAATATGCAAGTTACATGTATGTAAATATGCAAGTTACATGTTTGTTAATATGCAAGTTACATGTTTGTTAATATGCAAGTTACATGTATGTAAATATGCAAGTTACATGTTTCTTTATATGCAAGTTACATGTTTGTTAATATGCGAGTTACATGTATGTAAATATGCAAGTTACATGTTTATTAATATGCAAGTTCATGATGACACATTATGCAAGTCTATAAGCTAATATGCAAGTTTGTTATGCAAAATGAATATGTAAGTTATGTGACATATTATATGCAAGTTATGTGACATGTTATGCAAGTTCATATGCAAGTTATGTGTTTGTTAATATGCAAGATGGCACCTTTGAAACATGTTCATTCATATGCAAGTTGACACCTTTTATATGTGTTATATCATGAACGAAATCACGTGGGAACGATGGGGTAATTAAATGCATAAGTTAATAAGATTGTGTGAAATTAATATAATTATGCATAACACAAAATAAATAAACATAGTATGGGAATTTGCCTATTTGGTTAGGTGTACCCATACTATGTGTTGGGAATTTACCTATTGAGTTAGGTCTACCCCATGGGAATTTACCTATTAAGTTAGGTCTACCCATGTTAAGAAAACTTGATTAATTAGGGATAATTAATATAAAATTATGAGGGTGATTAATTAGGTGTAATTAATTGACTAAGACACGAGGTTGGACTCAGTTGTAGCGTAAAACTGCCCGGACCCAACCGGCTTAACCAGTTGCTACAAATGTTAGCCCAATGTGAGAGGTCTTAGGCACAAACTAAATACGTAATTAATGTAAAGACACGAGGTTAGACTCTGTTATGACATAAGGCTGCCCGGACCCAACCGGCTTAACCAGCGGTCATAAAAGACAGTCTAATGTGAGAGGTCTTTACAAAGGTTACGTTCTTAATTAATTAATTAAGAAACACTTAACCACATTAGCATGTAGAGGGACATGAGGGGTTAAGTGGGTGCCTCGGGTGGCATGAGAAAATCTAGTGGTTGCCTTGGGTGGCAATAGAAAATACGATTAGAATACTTAACCAAAATGGAACATGTAATTAAAACATGATTAAAGGGTTAAGTGGGATATACTAGAAAAAGGGACAAGCTTAGGTGGGTAGCTTGTGGAGGCCCATTTCAACCAGTAACCCATACGTATCTTTGTGGGCTCGACCCATGTCGAGGACGGGACACGCATACTGGGCTTGACTGTAAGAGGCAAACGGGTTAGCGGTGGCAACGCAAGTCCAACGGGCTTCATATGCGTGAGTGGGCCCGGGCTGGTAGGTAAGCCGTTGTTGCATCGAGTAGATATAAGCCGTGCACCTTTAGTTTCATCAGGTTGCCACATTGGGGAATGATACATCCCACGGTGGGGCCAGCACGGGTATCTACGTTAGGGAGCCGATCGAATGGGAAGTAGTGTGTACACCTAGTGGATTGTAGGGCCCCGTGGCGCCTACTTGGTCACCTAGGGGTACGCAGGTACTAATTAGTAAATTTTATAAGTCCTTGGGTGGGATCAACCTTTAAGTTAGGAACGACTGGTGTGGTGCAGTTTAGTAATTTACCTTAGGGAGGGTAGATGCGTCTTTATCCTTTATCTTCGTTTAGTTGACTGCTTAGGGTAGCCATTCATCCCTATATGTTACCGTATATCAGTTTATGTCTTCTCTGGTTACTTTAACGATTGTATTGTTAAAGTTATAGGACTCGCTCAGACTTATGTCTGACCCTGTTGTTTTTATCTTTTTCCCAACCCTCAGGTCCTACGGTGGATCCTAGCAGTAGTGGAGCTTGATCGGATTGCTGTTCCAGTCTTTAGGAGCTTGGATAGATGTAAAGCTCCAGTTATCCAGTTATCTTTTCTTTTGTTCGGCTATTGTATGAGAGTGGGATTATGTACTTCTTTATTTTGATGGATATTGTACTTGACCTTTATTGTGGTTTTATGATGTAACCAGACATGTTTTACTTCCGCTGTTATGAGATGATGTTTTAAAATTTCAAGTACTATTTATATCTGTCTTGTTGTAATTTTTCTGTTCTATATTCACTAAAATACTCCACCGATGCTATGGCATTCCCTTAGTGAGTGATCATAGCGGGAGTGGGGTGTTACATAGCCCAACTTTTGTTACTTCCTGGTTGTGAGGCTAAAGGCTACGTCTATCTTCAGAACATCTGATCACCATTCACTTTGAATGCCACATCGTCAAATCCTGAATCACATATTGATTACACAAATGCACGCTGGGTGTAGAATAAAGAGAAGTTACCTTCTCCCCACCCACTTGGTATATTCGTAAAAATCAACGGCGAGACCGTTGGAAATGCTCTGTCAGACACTCGTCCATACAAGTTGTCCTGGGACTGGACAAATAGAAAGCACCATTCTGGAACTGGACGACCCTTGCATTTTACTCCGTCTTCAATTTGTCTTCAGCATAATATAATTCGCAGCGCTTATGACTATACAGAGTGGTTTGCGGATAATATATCCAACCGGTCTCTCCGTATTGACAACGATGGTCAAAACACTTCGATAGTCGGTTATTTAACCATCGAAGTAAAAACAAACATTCATTCAAATGTATAACTAGACATCACACAAACATGGGTACTTCTATTTAACATTCGTTTTTATTATTCGAATTTCCATATCTTACCAGATATTTCTCAAATCCCGTTTTAGCCTTTTTACACTTCTTGGAAAACATTTCCAGTTATTATAAATTCTTATTCTTTCATGTTCCAGAAAACATACGTTATTAACATTCGAAACATTTCCATTCTTTTCAGGTTCTTTATTTCCTACACTTGGATAATATACTCTAACTATATTGGAAAAATATTTCCATTTTCATTTTAATCATTTTAATCTGCCAAGCGTTCGCTTTAAAACATTATTCACTTTAAAATGTGAATATCATTTCTATTATAAAAATCTGAACACCTGTATCAAATAACACATTATTCAAGAAGTAAATATCGTTATCTTGTTTTCCGAAATCTCTTTTATATTCCCATTTCACTTTATAAACTCTGGTTCTAAGTCAACTTCTTGTTAAATCAATATCAAGTTTATAACTAATATTGATTACATATCCCTTTATAATTTATTGGTTTAGACCTAAATATTAACTATCCTATCAGATTATAATTCCTAAAATATATTTACTTTTAATACATTCGACATCGTCGAATTCTAGTTCCAAATCCTAATGGTTTAATTCTAATCACATTTCGAACATCGAAATGCTGTCATTATTTTCTAACACGATTCTCCAATTTCTCTTTCTAAACTTATTCTTATATTTACTTACAACATCATTACTTATTACCTTCGAATAAGTGGATTTTAAACTAAATTGTTTTCACTTCCTAGGGAGTGCTGCTATATATAAAAATCACGCTTAAACATGGTCAACAACGCTAGTTTATCGTTATAGTTCAAAAAACTTGTCATACGCTGTAATAATCCCCTTTATAGCTAATCTTGACATAACAGTCACGCTTAAGCCTAGTCAACAGCGTTATTTTATCGTTATGGTTCGAAACTTGTCATACGCTGTAATATTCTCTTTATAAAAATCTTGACATCTCTTCCCGTTACAAACTGATATCATTCCTGGATAATAGTGAAGCCGTTCAAGTTGGGGTAATTTATTTACCTCTCAGGCCTTGATCGACACGTTCTTACCTTAGAACAGATATAAGTCTGTACTCTAATCCCTTATTACTTATAATATACATCAAATCATATTTCGTTGTTTTATTTTGGAATATGGTTTTATAACACCATATTCATATTTTGAAATCTTAGTTGTTTATGATTATTTATTTTAAACATTAACTCTTTGCTTTAACTTCATTCCACAGTTCTATTTATAACTTCTTTACAACGACCCATTTAATCTAATAACCATTTTTCAATTAAACAGTTGATCTAAATCAACTTCATTTCCATCAGTAAATTCGTTAACTAATTTTAATGACTTCTTACCATTAGATTAATATAATTAATCTAATAATATTTCTTAACTGTTTTGCTTTAAAATAATCATCCAACTTATTTACTTGTCGGATAATTACAGCTTCATACTTATTTAACTAAATAATCATTTATGTTTACTTTATAAAAACGAACTATAAATTACCAGTTTATAATAGAACTTCCATTATACTTCGCTTAAATTATAAAAATATAATTTTTATAATTATCTTCGTTGATTTGCCTGACGGCCAATCAACTTCTTAACTAAACGGGTCTATGGTCAATTTTTGCTATTTTCTTAATCGATATCGTTTATTTATTAAATCAACATAACGTTGAACTTCCATTCAGCATGGTTCAAACAGTACATATAAATAATTAGGAATCCGGTTGGATTCCTCCAACTGGTTTCCGCATCCACGGATGTTAGTCAAACAAATAACAATGATTCCATACTAGGGAATATTGTAATCGATGGAATCAGTATCCAACCAATGATGTGTACATATGCAACGATATATATTTTTCAACCAATTTAATTGTAATCTACCGAAACGACCATCACACAACATTCAACCAATATTATAATATTTTAAAATAGATCAGAGTCAGTGAATTTACTCACCTTTGCGCGTTAACCGTTAAATAACGATTTGCGTCGGTTGATTAAACCGGACGTTCAATTTTGTCATAATTTCAACGTGCTTCAAATCACTCCCCGTTGGTGCCATTGCGTATTTTGCTCTCATATGAGTCAAAAGCGAAAGATCGCTCCTCATTCTTTATTGCTGACAGACCTTCCATTTACGACTGGGACATCCACTGCTGCATTCGCTACTCCATTAAGTTTTCAATCTGAGTATATATATTGCTAATTTGTATAAATTAACATATGTGGTCCTTCTTAAACCAATGTCCCCCATAAGGTAACTGTTTCCGTAACAAACTCAACTGCCATAACCGACTTTTGTTTTCCCATCAAAAAGCGCACCATGCTAACCTCCAACTCGCACCTCCCCTTGTAACTCCACCGAAATAACACATCCGTGCTCCATTCTCACATGCACAAGCCTCAACAACACTCCCCAGTAAAAGCACACTTCACTTCCACTGAAAATACCATGAACCCGGGTTGTTTCGAATTGTTTTTATTTCTTTTAAACAAAGTGGCTTCACATTTAAAGAAATCGACCTACCATTCACTAAATACCCAGACCCGCGTTAACACTATTTCTTCCTTTTCTATCAGTGCTTCGATGCCCCCAGTGCTCCATTGCCGAACTTTTATACACCAGGTTCTCCTCCTTCACACCACTAAATGCCACGCACCAAACTCCAAAACACTAAAAACTCACACAGTTCCTCCTGTGACTTCTCCAAATGCATTCCTAGTTTTAACTCCTCCATTCACTTTATATATTTTCCACCAGCAACTTTGCATTAGTTTTCCACTCCGGTATCTTGATCCTCCCATACTTCAGAACTCAAGACCGACATTTGTTTTCTTCCCCGTCTCTCTTCTACTCCATAATTTAAATGACCCTTATGCTACTCCACAAACTGATGTCCCTCTTCTCATAAGAGCTCACGCACAATACATAAAGTGCGAACCAAACTATCACCATACACCTCAAAAACTTTGCCAATATGCGCACTTTACCCCTTCGACCACTTGTACCTACTGCCGATGTCACCAAACAGTCCCTCCCTTAAACCCTGCGCCTAACTTCCCGAACCCCAACGCTGACTCCATCTCACGGCTTTAATGACCGATCCACCATGTTGTTACTCGTAGCCCACAACACCTCTCCACCCTCCTCTGCTCCAACTGTCTGCTGCCTTCTCCTCTCGCTCATACACGAAATGAGCACATTCGAACCCAGTCGATACTCAAGCATGTGGACTCCGCCAGACCTCGCACCATTTTTACTTTCCGAAACATAGACACCCACTTCCTTGATGCTACGCTACCACAATATACTTCCAGAACTTCCATGAAACCGTCACCATCGTCATCGCATTGCTGTCCTCTACACAGCCCTCTCAAGGAAGCAGTCCGCCTACAATACTTGTATATTCAGAACTGAAGAAGAACCACGGCTTGGCTTGCTAGAATATGGAACGCAAAACTTGGGAAAGAATTTAAAAAAAAAACTATTATTATTAAAGCGTTTATTAGCGGGGGGAAAGATGGGTTTGTTTATGCCAAGAGAACGGAGACTGCAGGTGCTTTATATAGGAGTATTTACCTTAGCAGGCAAGTATTAGGGGAGAGTAGGATAATAGGGTAGGTTATGGTGTTCCTTATTGCTACGGTATGGGTTTGAATCCTTAAGGGTTAAGGAATAAAGAATAGGTAGCTAAGACTAGCTGATTTGATTATACACTACGGTTGCGTTCACAGGAAATAAGGCGTAAATAAAGGAAATAGGGGATGGTTTAGATAATAGATAACTGTGTATTTCCATACTCATTTAATTATGAAATGAGATGTTAGAATAGGCTAGCAGTATGGTCTTGCATCCCTCATTAATCACGAAATGAAATATGTATGGTTGCGCGTGTTACTGATAGGGAATGGCTGGAGAGATTTTTCTTTCTTTTATTTTCGTTTTGTTTTGTATAGTTTGATTCTTAGGGTACCATGTTGCGTAAACTTCATTCAAGTTGAAGCCGCTACGGACAGAAATAAGATTTCGGTTGTGTCCAGCGAGTTGCCACGATCCCAAAAATATAATAATATCGGTAAGTTGACTCATATTCTGAAACCTCGAAATATCGATACAGGGTGCAAAATACTCCAAATAAAAAGTTGTGTATTTAATTAATTAAAAATTTCAGTAAAATTGTAAAAATTAAATTATCACTATGTCTCAAAAGAACCTTGTTCAAATTCAAATCCGATATCTAGTTATATCGAATAAACCGTTACGGTCGATAAACGATTCTATAGCGACTATTTTGAAATTTGATTTGGGCATAACTTCCCATTTATAATACGAAATCTTGGTTTTTCACCTCCATTAGAAAAATACAGTTCAACAGATTCCAACGTTTCTTGTTTCGCAGAAATCCGATTTAAAACAAGTCATGTGCACTCAGTTGAAGTTCAGAACGTTAAATTACGAACTGCAGCGTCATTGTGAGCTCGTTTATTATTAATATATATTTTTATATGTTCAACTTCATTTTAATTAATATATACATCCACTTATATTAAGAATTTAATATTTAAACTGTTTTATATATTCAAATTCAAACCGATAAAAATGCGGGACATTACAACCACGAATTTATTTAGGTACTCCCTAAACACCCTACTCATCATGTCAACAAAGTATGCGGGGGCGTTTTTCAAACCGAAGGGCATCACAAGCCATTCATAGAAACCGTCTGGAGTCCTAAAGGCAGTCTTGTCTATGCTATCCTCAGCCACTCTCAATTGATGGAAACCAGTGGCTAAGTCCAACTGTGAAAACACTGAGGCGCCAACTAACTGATCGAAGAGATCGTCAATCCTCGGCAGTGGGTGCCTATTCTTCTTAGTAAGTTTATTAAATTCTCTGTAGTCCACACAAAGTCTAAGGGACCCATCCGCCTTCGTGGCAAATACTACTGGAGCACCCCACTCCGATATACTACGTCTTAGGAACCCTTTCTCAAGCAACTCCCCTACTTGCTTATTGAGCTCCCTCCTCTCACGAGGAACCATGTGGCGTACTGGCAGGGATACTGGTTTTGCATTGTCTACAAGATAAATACGAAAGTCTATCTCACGTTTTGGGGGTAGACCCCTCACCTCATCGAAGACATCAACATATTCACGGACTATACGAACAGAATGTAAATCATCATTGGATGCGTCAAGTGACTCAAGATAACTAAGCATCACCGGTCCTCTAGGGTCACAAGAAATGTCAAGGGTCTTTCCACTACGAGTCAACAATTTTACTACCCTTCGTTCACAATCTAAGATGGCGCCATATCGGGCCAGCCAATCCATCCCTAGAATCAACCCATAGCCCATGAAACCAAGCACAAAAGCATTACATTCAAAACCAACGCCTAAGATAGACAATCTTAAATCCCTACAAACCATGGATTAAAGAGCCGACCCACCAATAGGATTTGAGACTACAATGGGATCCACAACAAGACTAGTATCTAAGTGCAGTGTTTCCACTAATGATGTAGAGATAAACGAATGGGATGCCCCAGAATCGAATAAGGTACGGACAGGATGATCAAATAGAAAAACTAAACTCTCAACGGAAATGTTTCTACCTTGTTCTTGCAGCGGTGGGACCGCGAGAGCCTGGACCTGCTCCCTTGCCTGCCCTGGTGCCACGAGAGCCTGAAGCTTCCCTCCAGAAGTTCTTTGCCCTTGCCCCTATTTCCTTGGGCAGTCCTTAACTAGGTGACCTGCCTCTCCACAGTGGAAACAACCAGTCTTCTTCCTTTTCCTACAGTCTTTACTCAGATGGCCTGGTGTCCCACAATTAAAGCACTTCTTCTTTCCTTTGCCATTGTTGTTCTTCCCGCCTTTCTTGTTTTGTTGTTGTTGCTGAGGTTTCTTTTGATCCCCTTTCTTCTCGGGTGCCTTATTAGCATTGGCGCCCTTCTCCTCTTCATGCATAAGCGCCATATCAACTAGCCTCTCAAAGGTGGCCCCCATAGGGATGTGGGTCATAGCTAACCCATGTAGTGGCTCGTTCAAACCCTTAACAAATCTCAGGGCCTTCTTTTCGGGTGTATTCACCAAGTCCAAGCCAAATCTCGCCAACTAATTGAACTTGTTGATGTATTCTTTCACTGATAGATTCCCTGGCTTTAATGCCAGAAACCTTTCCATGTATAGATTCTCTTCAGCCCGTGAGAGAAACTTTGCCTCAAACCTACGCCTGAAATTTGGCCATGTATCAACTGGACGCTCTCCATTAGTGACCTCCCACCAAAACGAAGCTTTGTCCTTCATCAAACAAGCAGCCAATTGGACCTTCTTACAATCGTCCAAATCGAAAATGCCAAACAGATCCTCCACTTCTTTCAACCAATTTCTAGCTTCAATGAACGTTTCAGTCCCACTAAAAGATTTTCCACCCATCGAACGAAAGT
Organism: Allium sativum; assembly: GCA_030737875.1. NCBI lineage: Eukaryota > Viridiplantae > Streptophyta > Magnoliopsida > Asparagales > Amaryllidaceae > Allium > Allium sativum. The sequence continues at coordinate 157,368,618 of CM060925.1, read as the reverse complement.
CTTTACATATCTTGGAGAAAGTATCTCCACGCGGAGGAATGACTGGAGCTGAGGGAGGAGGAGGAGGAACGTTGGCCGGTCCCGTGGCAGCGGCCCTAGCCTTGAGATATTGACGAAACCAACCGGGTACTTGAACACCCTCTGGTATCTCAGATGCTGCTCCAGACATGCTGAAAAGAAAAAGAAAGATTTTTAAAACAAGGGAAGCGAAAGAGAGATGTATGGCTTATGGGGATTATGCTCTTTTAAGTAAACTTTCCTTGAAAATAGCTTCTTTAAAACAAGTTTTTGAAAATACTTTATAGGAAAATAATACTTTTGAAAACACTTTTCAAAACTTTTTATCTGTTCTTGTAACCATAGCTCTGATACCACGTGTAACACCCCACTTCCATTAATGTCACTCACAAATGGAACGCATCAATGTCGATGAAGCGTTATTGTTTGTATAGAACAGATAAATTACCAGAATAAATAAATAAAACAACACAGCAGAAGATAAAACTTATTTTATTTCATCATAACTCAAAACGAGATTACATAAGTAGTTTCCAAAACCATTACAACAGAATCAGTAGTCTTTTCCAAAAAATTCAAAGTACATAAAGAAGCAAATACTTAAATAACATAAATGCATAAATCCCCATTGAGCATAAGCAAAGCCATAAAGATGAGAGAGAGTCCCAAGCGATACATCTACTCTCTTCAAGCAACTGAAAGAAATCGGCACTAAGCTGTAGTATTCCCTCCTTGCAAACCTGAGGGGGGGAGGAAGAAAAGAGGTGGAAAGAAAAGGGGGTCAGACATAAAGTCTAGCGAGTGCGATAACTTTAACAATATAATTATCAAAATAACTAGGCTAAGGCATAAGTTGGAGAATGAGGAAATGACTGTGAACAATTGGGTATGACAGAACAAAATGAGGAAATAAGATGAACCAAGATATCGTTGAAGGCGCACCTAGTCACTATAAGATAATTACTACAATGCACCACCACTAGTCACCCTAAAGGTTGATCCCGCCTACAAAACTTAATAATGATAATGGTAGTTTAATGTACCCTTAGCTACCTTCATAGGTGTCGTCTGCCCCTATCTCCACTAGGTATACCCACTACCCCCATTCGATCGGCTCCCTAACTCGTAGATACCCATGCTGGCCCCACAGTGGGGTGTATCACTCCCTAAAGTGGCAACCCGATACAACCAAAAATGCACGGCTTATATCTACACGATGCAACAACATCTTACCTACCAGCCCGGGCCCACACACGCATATGAACCTGTTGGACTTGCGTTGCCACCGCTGACCCGTTTTGACCTCTTACAATCAAATCCAGTACGCATGTCCCGTCCTCGACTTGGGTCGAGCCCACAAAGATACTTAATGGGTTACTGGTTTGAAAAGGGCCCTCATGCATGACACAAGCTTTCCACCTATGCTTGGTCCCCTCTAAGGTTTTTTCCCCACTTAACCCCATTCTTATTCATGTCTTCTTACATGTTTCAATCTTGGTTAAGTGCATCTAATCGTATTTCAAATGCCACCCAAGGCACCCACTAAATTCCACATGCCACCCAAGGCACCCACTTAACCCCCTCATGTCCCACTACATGTTTATCTGATTAAGTGTTTCTTAATTCATTAAGACCATAACCTTGTAAAGACCTCCCACATTAGACTGGCATTTGTGGCAGCTGGATTTGCCGGGCGGGTCCGGGAAGTCTTACACCACAAACGAGCCTAACCTCGTGTCTTTACAACTGTTACGCATTTAATTTATGCCTAAGACCTCCCACATTAGACTGGCATTTGTGGCAGCTGGATTTGCCGGGCGGGTCCGGGCAGTCTTACGCTACAAAAAAGTCTAACCTCGTGTCTTAGGCGATTAATTACACCTAATTAATTACCCCCAATTTGAATTAATTTCCCTATTCAAATTACCAATCAATTACAAATTTAACTATGTCCATAATTGACTCAATTATGTCCATCTATTTATGGTATATAAAATTATACCAATTAACATCACATTTTAGGCATTTATGCCAATTCTCAATATTAAATCTTTTAATATTATCCCATTGCCCCACCTTGTACAGTCGTTCGTTTAACGTAAAATATACGTTAGATTCGAATAGTCTAACTTATGGAATAAAGAGAAAACATCACAACATGCATAGAATAAAAACTAGATCTAAATATAAAGGGTGAACTTGCATGTGTGAATAAGGTTTTTCATCCAAAGACTTGCATAGACAAAAGCTACAAACTTGCATAAACTATGGATGTCATAGATCTAATCATAAGGTGTAAACTTGCATAGGCAATGGTTACAAACTTTACATTACATGATTCATACTCCAACATATATATATATACTTGCATATGTGATTTATACAACATAAACTATGATGTAAACTTGCATCTAACTCACACATGTCATAGCCTAACTTTAGATCCAATTTACACATAAAATAGATGTCATGAAACGTGTAAGGTTGTATATGATTCTCACTAACTTGCATATGATTCATATCTAAAATAACATCTAAACTTGCATACCTACATATGATTTAACATATGAATTAGTTCCAACAACATAACCAAACTAGCATATGAAACATCATTATGAATTGATTGTACATAGGCCAACAATTAACATAGATTTACAACATAGATGATAACATCACAGCTTTACAACATAGATCATAACATCATAGATTTACAACATAGATAATAACATACGGTCAATGATTCACAACATAACCATATAATCCAAATCATAGCTTAATCCAATTAAATTGTTAATTATCTTATTAAAGAAATCGAACTCACAAAAAGAAGGTCTTGCGTTCTAAAATCTGAGTTCTGAAATTGATTTAGCTCGCCTTTGTAGTAGATTCGTTATTGTTTAGATTAGAGTTGAATAGAACTGAATTGATTAGCTTTGATTTCCCTCTAGTTGGTGGCGGCTACTCTAGGTTACAAGATGACAGCATGACGGCCATGATTCAGATTTTTATTTGATTTTAGGGTTTGAGTCTACCCATGTTTATATAGAATTTCAATTTAATTATAGCCGTCGGATGATCTTAGGGTTAATCAAAACACTCAGTCAGGATAGGGTGACACCTCAGCCCTAATGCCTCAGCAAGGAGTCAGAAAGGACTCAGCAATGAGTCACAATATGGATCAGATTGCACCAGAAAGCTGTGCAGGCTTTCTGCTCGGCCTGGGCGCACTTGGCAGGTGCGCCAGTGCCAATTTTGTACTGGCGCACTTCCCAAGTGCGCCAGTGCAATTATATATTTTTTTCTTTGATTTTTCCGCCTGACTTCGTTCGTCCATATCTCCTTCATCCAGTATCCATTTTTCGCAAACTCGGACTCTATCTCAACCAGAATTCCGGGACGAACACAATGGCGCAACCCGTTTCCCTTAATTCTCACATCTAAGATTAATTATTCTTTAATTTAGTTAATTCGATTATTCAAAAATTCGGGGTGTTACAACATGGGCAGCTTGTAGTTTTCGTTTTCGCAGATATTTCTTTTCCCAGGATCCTGGATTACAGCTGGAGCTATATTCGAAAGCTTTGTATCTGTGTATTTCATTCAGTTGTGTTAGTCATTGTATTTATACATATAATTTCCGATGCTTTGTATTTTAAATCTTTGATATTTTCTGTGTAATATTTAATTCATACTCTGATATATTTTTGTACTCTGATGTAATTGTTGTAATAGCAATGAAATGTTCTATTGTTTGTGTTCTGATGCATCATGTTCTCAACTCAACCCGGGCTTTACCGAAAGGGGAAGTTTGGGTCGTTTCAAACGGACTTGGACACGAATGGAGTCAGTTATGATTTTCAGTCAAATTAAAAATTTGTTTAATTTAACTAAAACAAGCCGTTTAAACAACGAATCAGATAAAAGTGAATTAAACTCACTCAGTTCTTCCCACTTATAGTTTATACATGACGTGTTTTATAATTGTGTGCTATGGTTGCTAATGGTTGGTTGTTTGTTAATTATATATGTGTTTATTGTCTGAATTGATGAAACTAAACATTTGTTCAATTTCAGTGAAAAACCAAATCGGTATTTTAACGATTGGAATCAATTGAGGTAACTTACCTTATTTGTCATGTTTATAATACAAACCTATTTAATTTAATTGTTTGAATTGTTTTGTTAAATAAATTGGTTGACGTTAAATAGTTGTTATTTACTGTTATAGAAATTATTAGTTTAAATATCGGATAATTCTTATTGAATGATTTTATTTGAGGTAATGTATTTGGATGCGGGGAATAACAGGTTGGAGGGATCCAGCTAGATTCCTCACAGCAGTTGATAAATTTTATTAATTATAATATATGATTAGTAATATGAAATTGTGATGCAGGGATTGACAGGTTGGAGGAATCCAACATGATTCCTCACCAATACTGATAATGTATCAATATGATTTGTTGTGTTCATTTGGATGTGAAATTAAGTAATATTTTACAGTTGGGTACTTAAGTAGACATTGCCTCTTAAAGTACCGTCGACGTAAAATAAAAGATTAAGGGAATCAATTTTAAGTCGATTCTGAAATATATTTTAAAAAAAATTATATTAAAATACGACGTGTCTTTTAAAAGAAACAAATATTTATTCAATTTTATAAATAATTACGGAATTATTTTATAAAGCCAAATCTGATGTTCTATAAGCAAGTGAGCAGGAATTAACCCAACGATTAATAACTTAGATTAATAGTCGTTAAGAAACAATTAAATGGAATTTGCTAAACTAACTATTCTTATTAATTTATTTAAAGAAAGGACTAATTGAAATGATTATTATTTAATAATAATCAAAGTAAATGATATTATTTAAATTAATTATTTTATTAGTTAATTCAAAAGAAAGACTGATTGGAATTTAAGTAACGAGTTAACTATGTTGAATTGACTAAGTCAATTGCCTAAATGGGAATCGCTTTGTTAAATTAATTTTTTATATTTTAATTTAATGTGAATGGTTAATAAGAAAGTATACTGTTGTTTTTAAAAGTCGAAATTGATTATTATTTATTAATAATCAAAATGGTGAAAAGGCATTAACGGAGATTTATGAAACTATAAGGCCCGTTATAGACAAATGATATTTTCAAACGAATTTATGTTAATAGTAATATAAGATAAGTATAATTTGAATTTTTATTGGATTCTATTTAATTGAATCCAAGTTTGACGAAGCAATAAAGAAATCAGGTTTATTTCAAAGTGTTACAATTGATTTCAACTATTGAGACAAGCTATTAAAGTTATAAACTTCAATCTTGTTTAGGAATGAAATGGAAGCTTAGAAGTGTGAAAATATGAAATGGAAATCGAAACGGAAATCGAAATGGAAATAAAATGGTTAAACAGTATAAATCAAATGGAAAGGTTAAAATGGTTTTGAAGAGGGGCTTAAGGACGTAAATGGAATTTTAAAAGATTATTAAAATATTGGAATGGACTGACGGAATTGGAAATGTAAAATAATTTATTTAAAGGAATTGAATAGTGAATTTTCGTAAACAAATGAACGTTTCTGCAAACGTTGTTTATAAATATACGAAATGTGATAAAATGGTTTTTTGTGAACGAGATTAGCGAAATAATGGAATTAAAAATAGAATATGAATATTGGCGTGTAATTGGAATTGAGATAAATGTCAAATAAATTGGAATTGAAGGCAAGATTTGCTGAAAGGAGTTATAAATGGAAATTCATATAAACTGTGGGAGAGTTGTGGATGGGTTTTATATACAAAGGAATTTGTCGAACAAAGTTAAATATTGGTAAATGATTAAGATAGTTATAAATAAATGGTTAAGAGATTTATAAATAAACTATTGATAATTTTGTAAATGAAAAGTTAAAAAGTTTGTAAATGAAAGGTGAACGGTATTTGAAAAGGAATCTATAACATTTGTTTATAAAGTTAAGTTGAATTATTTTAGTTGATTTTATGAAATGATATTTTAAATAAAAATGGAAATGGTTGTGAGATTATAAAGGAGTATAAGAAGGTTAAAAATGGTAAAAGGGATTATGATGTGGTTTTTAAGAAATTGGAACTTGTTATACGTAGGTTGAGATGAGTAATTTTCGAGGTGTCAATTTGATGTTGTGTAACAGCCCACCATTTTAACCGCCCCAAGAAGGTAATGTAACGACCCAGAAAATCTGAACCAATTTAAAAAATTTAAATTGGCTAAAATAATGGATTTTAAATATTTAAAATAAATATTTTAAATAATAGGGATGAAAAGTGAGTTGAATCGACAATTGAAAACGAATATAATTAATTCTAATTATAAACAAGGCCTGAAAAGGCGCCGCAGTTTCAAAAATTGAATTCAAACTTTGTCGGACAGTACCGGGTGCAAAACAAAACGGATTTGAGTGAAACCAAAAATATTTAAATCTGTTAATGAATACCTTTCTAACGAATCTGAAAAATCGAAGTTTCATAGTGGAAAGCAAAAGTTATGGCCAAATGAATTTTCAGAAAGGTTGCTATGGAAATTATATAGCCCGTGAAATTGGCCATTTTGCAAACGACCTCGGAATTCGACGAAACCACTTTTGTTGGATCCGGGATGGGAATTATTGCTAGGTTTCAAATTTCATAATTTTTGAAGCTAGTATGTGAGCGTGGCAAAGGAAAACGTGTTTTCGTCAATTATAGTTAAATTGGATCGACCAGAAATGGGCCTTTTTGCAAACGGTCTCAGAATTTGACGAAACTAGTTTTGTTGGGACCGTATCGTCAAAACATAGCCAGATTTATTTTTCTGGAATTTTTCGAATCAGTTTGTGGCCCTGGCAAATTGAAATGTACGTTCAAATTTAATATTGAATGACATATAATTTAAATTGAATGAAAACTTACTGAAATAGTCGAATGGGCCTTCGAAACATATCCTATTGTGTTTGGAATGGGGGTAAAACGCTAGGGACGACATTCATTGGGTTTGATTTGGGGTTAGTATCAATAAACAAGTATGTTAGCATTAAATAATATTAAAATATTTAAATAAATATTAAATAAACCCCATCCTCCCTCATAAAACCCTAGCTGCCGCTCTCTGTCAAAACCGACGACAGGAATCACTCTGAATCAAAGCCGCACCGATCTCCCTCTCTACTTTTCGAAAATCAAAATCCAAACTACCAAATCGAAGAGCTAAACGCCCTCTATAATCTGAACGGGGGTGATGGTTTCTAGTTGAGTGTGCTGCGTGGAATTAGAGCTGGAAGGGCCGACGCTTGGACCTGTTTTGCGCCACCGTGCGGAGCTCGAGTTCAAAGTCATGGGGGTGCGTGGGTAGGCGACGCGAAGGGGAACAAAATGGTGGAGGTTGATCGGCGTACGGTGGTCCTCCGGCGATGAAAGGCAAAACCCTAGTTTTGAAAAGGGGGAAATCGACATCGGCAGTGGATTTTAAATAGGGGAAAAGGTAGCGTTTTTTAACGCTATAAATTTAATTAATTACGTTTTTTAAATTGTTTGATGTTTGAAATTACATATCTTTTTGCTATGTTGACGAAATTCAGTGAAACAAGAGACAGTGGACTCGTGTGGACGTCTTCTACATTCTAGAAGAGACCGCATATTTTTCTGAGCCTTCTGCTATTTTTGGTGGAGTGGAACCCAATGTGAGATTTCTAATTTATAAACGATATGGAAAACGACGATGTATAAATTATATAGTCGATGTATGAGTTATATAAGCGTTGTACACCTCTTGTATAAGCGTTGTATAAGTTGTACGTTCGATGTATAAGTTGTATATGCGTTGTAAAAATTATATATGTGTTGAAATAGAAGTGAATTGCTATATATAAATATATATATATATATACGCCCCTCGTCCACATACCATGGACGATATTTATTGGTTGTGATTGGTGTGAAAATTGATTGATAGCGAATGGTTGATTGGAATTGTTTGTGGTTGATATTGATTGATCGTGGTTGAAAAATACCCATTTGTGGTTGAGAAATATTTGGTTGAAACAACATAGGATTAGTTTGTGGAAATGAAATAAAAATGTACATGCCGCCTGCGTGCGAACTAGATGCATGATTCCCCATTGTCAAAAACCGCGAGGTTTTAAGGTAGAGCGAGGAGCCGTACTAGGGACGGTCCCGGTTTTAACTACCCTACCGTTATGCTGCCGAAATTTTGAATAATATCCAATGGTTTGAATTATTTTCATTTGTTGAAACTATATTTATTCATTGAATAGAAAACCTTCATGTGTTGAGTCGATATTCATTCGTTGGATTGAAATTCATGTGTTGAATGGTATTCGTGTTTTAAATATAAAAATCACATTTTTATTGATATATACAAACTATAGAAAACCTTCATGTGTTGAATCGATATTCATTCGTTGAATAGAAATTCATGTGTTGAATGGTATTCGTGTTTTAAATATAAAAATCACATTTTTATCGATTTATATAAACTATAGAAAACCTTCATGTGTTGAATCGATATTCATTCGATGAATTGAAATTCATGTGTTGAATGGTATTCATATTTTGAAAGAAATTGTTTTATAATAAAAATCCCATTTTTAACATCAATATGAAATGTATAAAATTATCTTGTTTTGAAATAAATTGTTTTACATTAAAAATCTCATTTTTATTATATACATGAATTGCTAAATATAGTGAAGTGTTGAAATAGAAGACAGCTAGATAAAATTATAATTTTTATCAAATGTATGAAAAGAATATAGCTTTGAAATCGAAGAATCGATATATTTATATAAATAGAATTAAAATATATCGAATAACGACGATGCAGTTCGTATTTTGAAACCGTGATTTCAAACGATTATACCGGGAGATCCTACCACCGGATTTTCCTGAAATCGCAAACGTTGGGTTCGCTTTGGAAAAATCTTTCCAACGACACCAACTTTGTAAAAATCCAACGGTTGGATTGTCTGGAATGTTTAATTCAAATCTGAAGAAAAACAGCGCCAGAATCGATTATATTTATATATATATATATAAATATAATTATATTTAATCGAAAAACGACGCTGTAGTTCGTATTTCGAAATCGAAACTTCAAACGATTATACCGGGAGATCCGACCGTCGGATTTTCCCGAAACTGGAACCGTTGGATGCGTTTTGACAAGATCTTTCTAATGATGTAAATTTTGTGAAGATCCAACGATTAGATTTTTCATATATGTGTAAATCAAATCTGTAGAAAAACAGCGCCACGGTCGCGATATGGCCCGAAGCGTCGTTTTGAATAAATTAGCTATTTTAAAATTAATAAAAATAGTGATAAATCATTATAAAATGTTATAAACGATATGGAACTGAAATTTTGAAAATAACTGAAGGTTGGCTAAGCCGAATAGTTTCCTGGGTGTTGATCTGATGTTGGTTTCGGCCTTCGGAGTTAATATTTGGGAAATCGTTCTCTTACTGATTGACGGTTAGTGACTAATGAATTGAAATGGTGCGTATGTATGTTAGTGTTGCACTTGTTTATTATATACGCGAGTTGCTCAGAAAGACCGGGTTTATCGCATTCTGAATAACTGAATCGACGATAAGAAGTCGAAGATGAAGACTGGGGTTGAAGACCGATCTTCACCTCGTTTGGATGGTAACTGAGGTCCTGATTGGGAGGCATCCCGAAATATGGATAATGAGTGGTGATCGTCCAGACGTACGTGGGAATCGATGAATATGCGAGGTATTTAGTGCCTCCGGTTTCGTTCAGACCCAGAACGGACTTGCAAATGGACTGTGTGTCTGACATTGGATTTTATTCTATGTTGATTGATCTCTATTAAATATACATCTGTTTGGTGGCGGAGAATTTATTCTTTTGCTTAACGCCCTTCTCTGAAACGCACGAGCTCAGAGGTTGTATATCGATGGACATCATTCGCATGGCATGAATTGCTAGTGTGGCATGCCTAAGTGGCAAATGATCAAGGCTTCTGTTGAAAAGCAAAGTCTTGTGGTGATGATCAAAGCCCCGCCTGTGTGGCGTAGCTTTGTGTATAATGTGAATTCGCGAGCCTCACACCCCGGTATGGACCAGAAACGGGAGAAGGACCTCAGGGAGGGCATGCGTTTCTTTCTAGCTAGGAGTTGTGTCGGTGTTTTACACGGCCTGACATTTTACTTATGTGGTTGTTGCTGTTGCGAGGCGCCTCGGATATACCGATGACTATGTGAAGCCGAAGGAGCCATTCGTTGGCTCGTTTACGCCCCATAGGGCGGGGAAACACAGTGTTCATGCATAATAATCCACATCGGTGGACCGGCCCTGACGATCCAAGGGGCAGTTGTGGCTGTTCCTGAGGGGCGGGCTAGAGCGTCTCGAATTCGGTGAGGACGATCCCTTGCCTCGGTTCATGACGGAAATCCAATTTCCAAATACGTGACTGTGCGGTTTTGATTGTATACCTATGTTTGGCGACATAGTGGCATGGGACGCTCATGTCGTCTATGATTGATAGTTATGATTTGAAATTGTTTATGAAAAATATAAACACTAGTAGTAATATCAAATGCTTTTGTTTTATTTGTATCAAGCATATTTTGGCCATTATGAGGTAAAACTCTATCCTCCGGTTTGCGTTGCATTGTGTGATGGGAACTGAGTCTTATAATGGCTTCATTTTGATAAAAAGCATTGCGATGTTTAAAAGAAAGATTTGTTTTTAAAGCACTGGCAATCCAATGGAGTAAACCCGTTCCACGAAAGTGGCGTGGTCCTGTGATTAGCCATATTATAAATGTGTTGAGTAGATTTCTCATACCAGTCCCACGACTGACTCGTAGTTTGTTTCACTTTCAAACTCGGGTTCCCCTTTTTCTACATGGGCAGCCTTGTATTCAGGTTTAGCTGGCTCTTTCTGGATAGCTGGAGCTGAAGATGGATTCTATTATTTATCTCTTTTTATGATATTCAGCTCCTATTGTACATATTTTGTTTGTTTCCGCTGTAGACATTTATGTATAGCTGAACTGTATTTGTACTAAGTAAGATCCTGTATACTGTGTAACTCTGATGATACGTTTATCCAGTATATTCTATTGTTCATTATCTGGTGTATTTATTTATTTCTGTTCTACTATTATCTGTTTATGTGTATATTCCAAGGATTACCCTTGCCGCCGTCAGTACGGGGTTCGGGGTCGTCTCATTTGGTATCAGAGCTTTGGTTAAGCTTAGTTTTGGAATATAACATATTAACGAACTCGTCAGAAATAGAACCAATAGTGTTCTAGGACGGGCAACTCAATACAGATAGGATCAGTAATATCCTAGTATGAGTAGCAGAATGAAATACACCCCAGTAGACACATTTACATTGAAGTATTTGTCTCTATATTTTGAAATATCTTTTCTGTTGACCTGACACTTTGTCTGCTAATTTCATACGTACTAGAAAATGAGTGATAGGAACAGAAGAAATAATCGTATGGCTCGACCAGCTAATGAGCCAGTTGTGCTCCCACAGCCAGAATCAAATATAGAAGTTCTATTCAAGAGATTTCGAAATCTGGGTGGATCGCCATTCTTAGGCAAAGAGTCCATTATGGAAACACAAGCTTGGATTCGTTCTGTAGAGAAAATCTTTGAGGGTTTAAAGCTGAGAGACGATCAGAAAATATTACTGGCGTCTTGGGCACTCAAAGAAGAAGCTTTGTTTTGGTGGGATTCAGTTATTAAAGATAATCCAGAAGGTGATATCACCTGGGATAGATTCAAAGTGATTTTCCTAGAAAGATTTACTCCTCCCGAAGCAACCGAGCGATTATGTGATGAATTTTCTTATCTGATACAAGGTGATATGACCATCCCAGAATATCATAAGAAATTCAATGAACTTTCTCACTTTGCTCCTCATCTAATTGAAAATCCAAAGAGGAAGAATCTGAGATTTATTCATGGCCTGCAAAGGAAATATCAGAATAGTGTGATGAGAAATGTGAAGCTTCCTATTTCAGAAATGATTTATATGGCTTATCAGTATGAAGATCTCCATAAGAAGGGTATGTTACAGTACGAAGAGGAAGTCAGCTCTAGTAATAAATTTGAGTCTGAAACTGATCGTCCTGAAGCCAGTACAATGTCAGAAGTCAGTAAGAAGCCCAGAGCCATGAGGAAGAGGACTAGATCTGAGAAAGAACCGATAATGACCGCCATATGCTCAAGCTGCAATAGGCAGGGACATTTGGCAAAAAATTGCAAGTCTTCGAACAAACGAAGAAAGGATGAATCTAAATCCAAGAACAAGTTTCATTCAGCCCGAGAATGTAATCTTTGTCATCGGGCTGGTCACGTAAAGCAAGACTGCTGGATGTTAAAAAAAACCAATGTGGTTCAAGTAAATGAAGTGGCAGAAACTTCAGCACCCTCAGCAAGTCCGGAAAGAGCTGATGTCCTAGAAGGCACGCTAACTGTCAAAGATATTCCAGTTAAAGTACTGTTTGACACCGGCGCGTCGCGAAGCTTTGTTGCAAAGAATGCAGCTAAGAAACTGGATTTAAATTTGAAGAAGCTGAAGGAACTAATGACTGTCCAGAATCCGGTTGGGCGTTCCATTGATCTTAGTTGGGTTTGTAGAGTGCCGGTTTCCTTTTCTCGTTATCGGTTCCCTACCATCGCGGCAGTCATGAATTTTACAGAGTTTGATCTTATCTTGGGGTTAGACTGGTTGACCAAATATGAAGCTGAGGTTAAATGCGCAGACAGAGTCGTTAAGGCAAAGATAAAATCAGGGGATTATATAACCATTCCCTGTGAAGGTCAGAATGCTAATAGAAAAGACTTCTGGCTAGCTTTGGATGTTTCTCCTGTTCAAATTGAAAAGATCCCTGAAGTTACAGAGAATATTCCTGACCTCTTCAAAGATATTCCTATCGTCAAAAATTACGCAGATGTGTTTGAAGAAGTTGTTCGCTTACCTCCGCAGAGAGAAATTGATTTCAAAATTGCTTTAATTCCAAATGCAAGGCCGGTAGTTCATGCTATTCGAAGAATGTCCTTGAAAGAGAAGGAGGAATTAGACAATCAAACACGGCAACTAGTATGGAAGGGTCTGATCAGGCCTAGTTTCTCTGATTGGGGAGCAGCAGTGGTGTTTGTCCCAAAATCTGACGGTACTCTATGGCTATGTGTGGATTATCGTGATTTAAACAAGCAGACAATAAAGAACAAATATCCATTACCGCGGATTGATGATTTGTTGGATCGATTAAATGGCGCACAAGTATTTTCACGAATGGACCTAGCTACAGGTTTCCATCAACTTCGAATCGCCGAGGAGTGTGTTCCTTTGACAGCATTCAGAGGTCCCGACTTATTCTACGAGTGGTTAGTAATGCCGTTCGGCTTATGTAACGCTCCATCTTACTTCGTCGATTTGATGAATAGAGTGTTTAGAGGGGTTTTGAATAAATTTGTTCTGGTTTTCATTGACGATATTCTAATCTTCTCTAAATCAAAGGCCGAACATGAAAAGCATTTGGAACAGGTTCTGGAAATCCTCAGAAGGAATGTATTAAAAGCCAAACTATCCAAATGTATATTCTGGCAAGATGAAGTAAAATTTCTAGGCCACGTCGTATCGAAAGAAGGAATTGCTGTGGATCCAGGTAAAATCACGGCTATTCAAAACTGGAAACAGCCCAGTACTCCTACAGAAGTCCGCAGTTTTCTCGGATTGGCTAGTTATTACCGGAAGTTCATCAAAAACTTTTCGAAGATATCTGGCCACTTAACGAAGCTTACAAGGAAGCACTCAAAATTCAAATGGACTCCAGAAAGTGAGGAGGCTTTTGAAGAGCTAAAGTTAAGATTAACAACAACTCCAGTGTTAACCATCATCGATGGCAATCAGGATTTGAAAGTCTGGACTGATGCTTCTAGAGAAGGCCTTGGTGCAGTGTTAATGCAAAGGGGCCAAGTGATTGCTTATGCTAGCCGTCAACTGAAGCCGCACGAGAAAAACTATGTAACTCATGATCTTGAGTTATTGGCTATAGTATTCGCCTTGAAAATCTGGAGACACTATCTTCTGGGTGAGAGATTTGAACTGTTTACAGACCATCAGTCGTTAAAGTATCTGTTCACTCAGAAAGACCTGAATCTGAGGCAGCAACGTTGGCTAGAGTTCCTTGCAGCATATGATTTTGAGATTCTATACACTCCAGGGAAAGCCAATGTCGTGGCCGATGCGTTAAGCCGAAAGAATGAAATGATCGCCAGTTTTATCATTGCGACTTCGTTGATTGACAAGATATCGGCTCTCCAAAAAGACGACCAATTTATCAAAGGAATGAGTCAGCGAATTCGTGAAGGCAATGCTTCGGATTTCCAGCTCGACAGCGAAGGGATTCTGAGGTTAGAAGGACGAATTTGTGTTCCAGAAATTCCTGAACTCAGAAGAGATATACTAGATGAATGCCACAAATCTAAGCTCAGTATCCATCCGGGTGTGAGTAAAATGTATAACGATATCAAGCGAACATTCTGGTGGAAGTCGTTAAAAAGAGACATCTCGATATATGTTAGTCGATGCCCTACTTGCCAGCTAGTCAAGAGCGACCAACAGAAACTGGCTGGATTGTTACAACCGCTAGACGTTCCAGGCTGAAAGTGGGAACATATTTCCATGGACTTCATAGATGGTTTGCCCAGAACCAGAAAAGGAAATGACAGTATTTGGGTGATCGTAGATCGTTTCACGAAGACCGCCCATTTCATACCTGTCAGATCAAACAGAACTGCTCGGAGTCTGGCGCAGATATACTTCAGGGAAATAGTTAGACTACATGGAGTGCCACTCAGTATAGTCAGTGATAGAGATACAATATTTACTAGTAAATTCTGGGATGCATTTCAAGTAGAATTGGGAACAAAGTTGAACTTGAGCACCGCTTATCATCCTCAGACAGACGGTCAGACTGAGAGGGTGAATCGTATTTTAGAGGATCTACTGCGGGCTTGTGTTCTAGATTTCGGTGGATCATGGGAAGACCATCTACATTTGGCTGAATTCTCATATAACAACAGCTACCAGGCGAGCCTGACAATGTCGCCATTCGAAGCATTATATGGTAGACCGTGCCGATCTCCTGCTTGTTGGATCGAACCCGGTAATAGACTGTTGTTGGGGCCAGATATGATTCGAGAAGCTGCCGACAAAGTCGACTTTATTAAGAAGCGATTACTCGCCGCTCAAAGCCGACAAAAGAGTTATGCTGATAGGAGAAGAAGAGATATATCATTTGTTGTTGGCGACTATGTATATTTGAAAGTATCACCGATGAGACGAGTAATCCGGTTCGGTAAAACAGGGAAGTTGGCGCCCAAATTCATAGGTCCGTTTCCTATTCTGGAATGGATCGAAACTCTCGCTTATAGGGTTAAATTGCCAGATTGGTTGCCTGGGGTGCATGATGTATTTCATATATCTCAACTTCGAAAGCACGTTCATGATCCAGACTTGATCGTGGAAGAAGCAGCTCAACAAGATATTGAAATTACTCCAGAATTAGCTGTGAGAAGAGAGCTGCTCAAGATTATAGGCAAAGAAACCAAAGAGCTGAGGAACAAGAAAGTTCACTTAGTCAAAGTGCAATGGAGTGGAGATCAGCGAGATTGTACTTGGGAAACTGAGGAGAGCATTCAGAAAGCCTATCCTAGATGCCGAGTGGATATCTCTGATTGACTCCGGTGTAAGGTACATTTACCATACTTTGCATTACTAATTAGTTCTCTACTTTGTTGATTATTTTCTTTCCATAGATGTGCACTTTTAATTCCATAGTCTGAAGGATTTTAGAAGAGTATAGAAATTGATTAGTATATTTTTGAAAAGTTAAAAACAATTTGATTATTGTTTGTGTTGTGTGATAGTAGATTTGGTTAATTAAAATTATTAAGACGATAGTTAATTTAATCAATAATAGAATGAATGGTAGAATTTATTCGATTATATCACACATTGAACTGTTTAGAAAATAGATAGAAATATATACATGTGCATTATATATGTTTGAACAGCTAAATGGATTAGCTGTTGAGTAAAGAATTTATTTGCGTGCCCGACAAATAGGTAAACCTTAATGAGTTGGATGCGAAATATTATTATATCAACTCCTGTGAATGCCATTGGATGCAGAGTGCTGGTTATTCTATGTGAAATAATAAACGTCGCCATAGGATAGTAACAATTAATTTTGAACTACACTGCATGGCATACTTCTGAAGATAGGCATACTTCATCATATACCACATAAGCATTTGGAGCTTGTGTGACGAGGTGGAAGATTTACCATACGAGCGAGAGGCTTGTATGGCGATGACTATATTTTACAGGTTGAACTGATGATTGATATGGACTATTTAAATTGTAACGATTAAATTGCCAGATTAATAAAAAAAAACCACACGGGTCTAGAGTTGACAATGACCACGTCTCTCTAGTTATTAGATACGGCACATGGACTATTTATTTCCCACACGGGATGAGGTGACGAGGATTTATCCTCTGGAGCATTTAAAATACACACTCCCTCAGGCTTTGACAGGGTGACAAGAATTTATTCTCTGGAGTTATTATCAATACACGCTCCCCTGTAAACACCAGAATATATCACTATAAATATGTGTATGCTTATTAGGATTTATTGGGAACCTAATACGGCCCAATAAATTTCCAAACCTCTCCCCGTACAAAGGAGGTTATGGCGAAATTTTTCGAAAATTCCGGGTGTTAGCCAAATTTTTGAAGAATTTGAAAATTCTCAGAAACTGAAAAGTTCGAGAATGAAAGCCAGATCGAATGTAGAGTTGATTAATCAAACCACTTTCGACTTTGTTCCATTTCGGGGACGAAAAGTTTTAAGTGGGGGAGATTGTAACGACCCAGAAAATCTGAACCAATTTAAAATTTTTAAATTGGCTAAAATAATGGATTTTAAATATTTAAAATAAATATTTTAAATAATAGAGATGAAAAGTGAGTTGAATCGACAATTGAAACGAATATAATTAATTCTAATTATAAACAAGGCCTGAAAAGGCACCCCAGTTTCAAAAATTGAATTCAAACTTTGTCGGACTGTACCGGGTGCAAAACAAAACGGATTTGAGTGAAACCAAAAATATTTAAATCCGTTAGTGAATACCTTTCTAACGAATCTGAAAAATCGAAGTTTCATAGCGGAAAGCAAAAGTTATGGCCAAATGAATTTTCAGAAAGGTCGCTATGGAAATTATATAGCCCGTGAAATTGGCCATTTTGCAAACGACCTCGGAATTCGACGAAACCACTTTTGTTGGATCCGAGATGGGAAGTTATTGCTAGGTTTCAAATTTCATAATTTTTGAAGCTAGTATGTGAGCGTGGCAAAGGAAAACATGTTTTCGTCAATTACAGTTAAATTGGATCGACCAGAAATGGGCCTTTTTGCAAACGGTCTCAGAATTCGACGAAACTAATTTTGTTGGGACCGTATCGTCAAAACATAGCCAGATTTATTTTTCTGGAATTTTTCGAATCAGTTTGTGGCCCTAGCAAATTGAAATGTACGTTCAAAATTAATATTGAATGTCATATAATTTAAATTGAATGAAAACTGACTGAAACAGTCGAATGGGCCTTCGAAACATATCCCATTGTGTTTGGAATGGGGGTAAAACGCTAGGGACGACATTCGTTGGGTTTTATTTGGGGTTAGTATCAATAAACAAGTATGTTAGCATTAAATAATATTAAAATATTTAAATAAATATTAAATAAACCCCATCCTCCCTCATAAAACCCTAGCCGCCACTCTCTGTCAAAACCGACGACAGGAATCACTTCGAATCAAAGCCGCACCGATCTCCCTCTCTACTTTACGAAAATCAAAATCCAAACTACCAAATCGTATAGCTAAACGCCCTCTATAATCTGAACGGGGGTAATGGTTTCTAGTTGAGTGTGCTGCGTGGAATTGGAGCTGGAAGGGCCGACGCTTGGACCTGTTTTGCGTCGACGTGGGGAGCTCGAGTTCAAGGTCATGGGGGTGTGCGGGTGGGCGACGCGAAGGGGAACAAAATGGTGGAGGTTGATCGGCGTACGGTGGTCCTCCGGCGATGAAAGGCAAAACCCTAGTTTTGAAAAGGGGGAAATCGACATCGGCAGTGGATTTTAAATAGGGGAAAAGGTAGCGTTTTTTAACGCTATAAATTTAATTAATTACGTTTTTCTAAATTGTTTGATGTTTGAAATTACATATCTTTTTGCTATGTTGACGAAATTCAGTGAAACAAGAGACAGTGGACTCGTGTGGACGTCTTCTACATTCTAGAAGAGACCGCATATTTTTCTGAGCCTTCTGCTATTTTTGGTGGAGTGGAACCCAATGTGAGATTTCTAATTTATAAACGATATGGAAAACGACGATGTATAAATTATATAGTCGATGTATGAGTTATATAAGCGTTGTACACCTCTTGTATAAGCGTTGTATAAGTTGTACGTTCGATGTATAAGTTGTATATGCGTTGTAAAAATTATATATGTGTTGAAATAGAAGTGAGTTGCAATATATAAATATATATATATACGCCCCTCGTCCACAAACCATGGACGATATTTATTGGTTGTGATTGGTGTGAAAATTGATTGATAGCGAATGGTTGATTGGAATTGTTTGTGGTTGATATTGATTGATCGTGGTTGAAAAATACCCATTTGTGGTTGAGAAATATTTGGTTGAAACCACATAGGATTAGTTTGTGGAAATGAAATAAAAATATACATGCCGCCTACGTGCGAACTAGATGCATGATTCCCCATTGTCAAAAACCGCGAGGTTTTAAGGTAGAGCGAGGAGCCGTACTAGGGACGGTCCCGGTTTTAACTACCCTGCCGGTATGCTGCCGAAATTTTGAATAATATCCATGTGTTTGAATTATTTTCATTTGTTGAAACTATATTTATTCGTTGAATAGAAAACCTTCATGTGTTGAGTCGATATTCATTCGTTGGATTGAAATTCATGTGTTGAATGGTATTCGTGTTTTAAATATAAAAATCACATTTTTATTGATATATACAAACTATAGAAAACCTTCATGTGTTGAATCGATATTCATTCTTGGAATAGAAATTCATGTGTTGAATGGTATTCGTGTTTTAAATATAAAAATCACATTTTTATCGATTTATATAAACTATAGAAAACCTTCATGTGTTGAATCGATATTCATTCATTGAATTGAAATTCATGTGTTGAATGGTATTCATATTTTGAAAGAAATTGTTTTATAATAAAAATCCCATTTTTAACATCAATATGAAATGTATAAAATAATCTTGTTTTGAAATAAATTGTTTTACATAAAAAATCTCATTTTTATTATATACATGAATTGCTAAATATAGTGAAGTGTTGAAATAGAAGACAGCTAGATAAAATTATATTTTTTATCAAATGTATGAAAAGAATATAGCTTTGAAATCGAAAAATCGATATATTTATATAAATAGAATTAAAATATATCGAATAACGACGATGCAGTTCGTATTTTGAAACCGTGATTTCGAACGATTATACCGGGAGATCCTACCATCGGATTTTCCTGAAATCGCAACCGTTGGGTTCGCTTTGGAAAAATCTTTCCAACGGCACCAACTTTGTAAAAATCCAACGGTTGGATTGTCTGGAATGTTTAATTCAAATCTGAAGAAAAACAGCGCCAGAATCGATTTTATATATATATATATATATATATATAATTATATTTAATCGAAAAACGATGCTGCAGTTCGTATTTCGAAATCGAAACTTCAAACGATTATACCGGGAGATCCGACCGTCGGATTTTCCCGAAACTGGAACCGTTGGATGCGTTTTGAAAAGATCTTTCTAATGATGTAAATTTTGTGAAGATCCAACGGTTAGATTTTCAGATATGTGTAAATCAAATCTGACGAAAAACAGCGCCACGGCCACGATATGGCCCGAAGCGTCGTTTTGAATAAATTAGCTATTTTAAAATAAATAAAAATAGCGATAAATCATTATAAAATGTTATAAACGATATGGAAGTGAAATTTAGAAAATAACTGAAGGTTGGCTAAGCCAAATGGTTTCCTGGGTGTTGATCTGATGTTGGTTTCGGCCTTCGGGGTTAATATTTGGGAAATTGTTCTCTTACTGATTGACGATTAGTGACTAATGAATTGAAATGGTGCGTATGTATGTTAGTGTTGCACTTGTTTATTATATACGCGAGTTGCTCAGAAAGACCAGGTTTATCCCATTCTGAATAACTGAATCGACGATAAGAAGTCGAAGATGAAGATTGGGGTTGAAGACTGATCTTCACCTCGTTTGGATGGTAACTGAGGTCCTGATTGGGAGGCATCCCGAAATATGGATAATGAGTGGTGATCGTCCAGACGTACGTGGGAATCGATGAATATGCGAGGTATTTAGTGCCTCCGGTTTCGTTCAGACCCAGAACGGACTTGCAAATGGACTGTGTGTCTAACATTGGATTTTATTCTATGTTGATTGATCTCTATTAAATATACATCTGTTTGGCGGCGGAGAATTTATTCTTTTGCTTAACGCCCTTCTCTGAAACGCACGAGCTTAGAGGTTGTATATCGATGGACATCAGTCGCATGGCATGAATTGCTAGTGTGGCATGCCTAAGTGGCAAATGATCGAGGCTTCTGTTGAAAAGCAAAGTCTTGTGATGATGATCAAAGCCCCGCCTGTGTGGCGTAGCTTTGTGTATAATGTGAATTCGCGAGCCTCACACCCCGGTATGGACCAGAAACGGGAGAAGGACCTCAGGGAGGGCATGCGTTTCTTTCTAGCTAGGAGTTGTGTCAGTGTTTTTACACGGCCTGACATTTTACTTATGTGGTTGTTGCTGTTGCGAGGCGCCTCGGATATACCGGTGACTATGTGAAGCCGAAGGAGCCATTCGTTGGCTCGTTTACGCTCATAGGGCGGGGAAACGCAGTGTTCAGGCATAATAATCCACATCGGTGGACCGGCCCTGACGATCCAAGGGGCAGTTGCGGCTGTTCCTGAGGGGCGGGCTAGAGCGTATCGAATTCGGTGAGGACGATCCCTTGCCTCGGTTCATGACGGAAATCCAATTTCCAAATACGTGACTGTGCGGTTTTGATTGTATACCTATATTTGGCGACATAGTGGCATGGGACGCTCATGTCGTCTATGATTGATAGTTATGATTTGAAATTGTTTGTAAAAAAATATAAACACTAGTAGTAATATCAAATGCTTTTGTTTTATTCGTATCAAGCATATTTTGGCCATTATAAGGTAAAACTCTATCCTCCGGTTTGCGTTGCATTGTGTGATGGGAACTGAGTCTTATAATGGCTTCATTTTTATAAAAAGCATTGCGATGTTTAAAAGAAAGATTTGTTTTTAAAGCACTAGCAATCCAATGGAGTAAACCTGTTCCACGAAAGTGGCGTGGTCCTGTGATTAGCTATATTATAAATGTGTTGAGTAGATTTCTCATACCAGTCCCACGACTGACTCGTAGTTTGTTTCACTTTCAAACTCGGGTGCCCCTTTTTCTACATGGGCAGCCTTGTATTCAGGTTTAGCTGGCTCTTTCTGGATAGCTGGAGCTGAAGATGGATTCTATTATTTATCTCTTTTTATGCTGTTCAGCTCCTATTGTACATATTTTGTTTATTTCCGCTGTAGACATTTATGTATAGCTGCACTGTATTTGTACTAAGTAAGATCCTGTATACTGTGTAACTCTGATGATACGTTTATCCAGTATATTCTATTGTTCATTATCTGGTGTATTTATTTATTTCTGTTCTGCTATTATCTGTTTATGTGTATATTCCAAAGATTACCCTTGTCTCCGTCTGTACGAGAAATGGGGTCGTCATAGGTAATTAAACCAACTCGAAACGTTCAAAACGACGGATTGTTATTGGCTTATAGGGTTTAAAACGGAATTAAACACAGAATCACAGAGTATAATAATCACAGCAAAAAAAAATTCATAAAAATATCAGAGTTTATAATATTTTTGTACAGCGGAAGAAAAAATATATACAGTGCATGACTTTAAATAAACTAAAAGTTTACTCTTTTAGTTGGCTTGCGCGCATATGCGTCTTCACGTTAATGAAAGCGATATGAACCGAACGGGGTGTGATCCTGCACCAACTTGCCTCTTTTTAAGGCACATTACCATCCAACCAAGCTTTGAATTTTTCCACTTTGATTTCCATGCTGTGAAGAGGACAACATTTAGTTTCAGTTTTTCTTCCTTCTACTTCACCTTAGTTTTTATTATTGGACCTGCAACCTCCAAGTTAATCGTTGCACACGCTACCAATCGGACAAACAATTGGTGAAGTATTTTTGCTGTGTAGTTATACTAGTCTTGGACATGATATGCGAAAAAAAGAAATAACTCGTTCAATAGCCTGTATATGCAGCATGGTTCTTTTTTTTAATAACAGAATTTATGTGGTTTATGTGTCTCAGTATATGCTAACTTGGACTGCTACATTTGGAATAACCCATTGAAATTTATATTAATAATACAGATTCAATGCATGCTATGCAAATATTAATAACCAATTGATCCGATATCACATATAATGGGACATACAAGACCATATTAACAAGTGGTTTATGTGTCTCAATAGGGCATATATGTGCATGCAAAAAGGTAGCGGGTGTATGTATGCGGTACAACAAGTTTATTACAACTAATTTACATCGTATACTCATAATTGGTATTTTAATTCATATATCTAATAACATGCCTCGATGCAAATATATCATGGGATGAATATATATACACACACACACACACACACACACACAAAACCTTGAGGACATTGACAACATTTGGTTGGCATTTTCATCACCTCCCAGCGAGCTAATAAAATGACAAATTCCATATGTATGATGGTTAAACTGTCATTTTAAAATGGAAATCTTTATGTTTCCTTATGAGCTCATTTGTGCTAAACAGTTAGTTCGTAAAAATATTGATGTATTCTTCGCAATACAATGTAAAAGGAAAATAAAGTGTAAAAATTAGTGTGTGTAGACAATTAGTATGTGTTGCACATACACGCGACGGCAAATTTATAAATTGTTGTCAAAGCAAATATTATAGTGTTATTAGTTTCTAATAATAGGTGGGTCATAAACTGATGCAAAATGTGCTTTAACATAAGGTTTGAAAATAAGTGTCACAAAGTATGATACTACACAACTGATATGAAAAACTGGTTCTCGTTTTTAATGTTGTAAAATAATGCATACGGTGCCTATTACTTTCGAATAACTCTTACATGTACTCCAAAATGGTTCCTCTTCTTTGCGCAACATTGTCCATTTAATCATCTAAATTGTTTACCCAAAATCATTTAAATATTTCTAACACAGTAGCTATGTGTACTACAAAATGGTTCACAATAAGAGGACGGAAAAGAGAGTTAAAAACATAAAAATTTCAAATCATACTAACCAAGTTTCTAACCTAATGGTACAGTTCAAGGCTAGTTAGAGAGCAACATGAAAGCGAAACCACACCAGCAAAATCAAGTGTAGCATATAAATTCAATTAAGTATGGTATCATATACATTCAAGTGAAGTATTAGTTTGCAAACATGCTAACTCAAAGCCGAGGTAAAGAGAATTTGCACAAGAATCTGGTCATTGCAGTATCAGTACTAATCATGCGACAGCTAAAACTTTGAAACAAGGTGCAGTTGGTTAATCCAAAATCCAAAAAAGAAAAATATAAATACAACAGTTTATCATTTCATACCCAATTTGAATTGATCAGTTGGAGACTAAAGCATACCTCCACAGCAACTGGATCTCCCTTCTCTAAAAGCGGTAACGAATGAAGCGCGGAGACAATTGCTAGTCTGCAAGATCGCTGGGGCTATGTCGAAACCCGGTCGCGACGGTGATTGCTTGATTAGCGAAAGTTGTGACGGTGAACGGAGAGGGATGACCTTTTGCTTTCTCTCTCTTTTACTAGTAAACACGGTTTTGACTAAGGGGAAGAGAGGGGAGGAGCAATTTCGCGGTTGCAGGAGTTGTAATGACAAACTGGGTGGCGGTTCTAACGACCGCCGTTAGGTGGAGGATACAGGACGATGGATCTAATTCAATCAGTGGCCGCTAGTTTGAGATTTGAAAAAAATTGGAATTTGGTTTCCCCTTAAATTCCCCCCAAAAGAAGGAGACGCTCTCCCTCAAAATAAAGGAAGGAAGTACGGCATAAATAAAAGAACCGAGAAAAAAAAAACAAAGGAACGGGAACACACGAGATCATTCCAGAACAAAGGGGACACGTACTAACCAATATTTTAAAAGAATGCATATATTACTGGAATTCTCTACTTGTACCACTACTATACTCTACAACCAATACCAATGTATTTGTACATTTTCAAATACAATTACAATATTAAATTTTATAAACCAATTCAAATCTAACCAAATTACAAAATTAAATTTATACTTAAAACTTGACTTCAAACCAACTCTAAATTAAATTAGCCATTTTAGTCCGTTCAAAAATTTCAATTCGTAATTTGAATTCAACTTCCGATTAAATTAAACCATACCGCATATATTCGATTTCTCCATATATCAACATACAAAGTTTATATTTCCAACTTTGGATTTTTTTTCCAAAGTTACATTTTCGAATGAATCCTAATTAACTAATATTGTTAATGTTGTTATTTTTTTGGCAGAACGCTCATATTTAAGAAAGCAATCGTTTTCTAAACACCAAAATTTTCCAAGCAATTGCAAAATCTCCCGCTCCAAAAATTCGGGTTGTTACAGACTCCCCCCTAAAGAAATTGCGTCCTTGCAATTTGCACGGGTTAAAATACAACATTACGAAATTCCAATGTCACATTTTAAATTCTTCCTTTTAATTTAAATATTCATCACATAGAGCTTGGATCTTTTGTAATCTTCCCTGATAGAAAATTTCAAACTTGATTACTTAATTGTAAGAATTTCAACTCATATTCCAGATATATTATATATATTTGGGATGCCCACTCTCTGTTTTTGAAACGACCCAAAATTCCCCTTGCGGAAAATCTCGGATTGTTTTGAGAACAACACGCATCAGAACACAAATAAAAGAACATTTCCATTACTGTTGCAACAGTTTACATCAGAGTACAAGAATAAGAGCATAAATAAACGAAAATACAATATCAGAGATTTACAATTTACAATGCATCGGAAAAGATAATATAAATGCGTAGCGGAAGACTAATATGCTATGGACACAGCTTTAGGCTTCGATCCAGGATCCTTCTAAAGAGATAAATATCTGCAAAACAAGCTACTCGACTGGCCGTGTGAAAAAATATGGGCACCCGAGTTTGCAAAGGTGGAAACAAACAATGGGTCAGTCATGGGACTGGTATGAGAAATCTTAATTAATTTAACTGATAGCAATAAGGCAAATCCAAAGACCACGCCGCTAACGCGGAACGGGTTTATTCCAATGGATTTTCGTGCATAATTTAAAGTGACAGAACAAACGAATAAGTAAATCGTAAAACAACGCAATGCTTTTGGAAAAATGGAATCACCATAAGACTCAAGTCCCATCACACAATGCAACGCAAACCAAAGGATAGAGTTTTACCTTATGGTGATTAAATATGCTTGGTACGATAAAAAAACGAATTTGATATTATTATTAGTGTATATAAAAACATTTCAAAATAAATGTATCAATCCTAGGAAGCATAACTACCATATACTATGCCTCCATACTAGTAATACAATAAAATCCGTAGGGTTGTATTTGGAACTTGGTTTCCACCATGAGTCAAGGCTAGGGAGGAGCTCCTTACCGATTCGAGATGCTCTAGCTAATGTCTCAGGATCCCCTGCATTGAACCCTTGGATCCTGCAGGGCCGGTCCGCACATACGATTTTGCGGATTGGCAATTCCTGAACACACGTTTCCCGATCCTATAGGACCTATCATCCGAGGCGCCTCGTTCCATCATCCACATAAGTAAAATATCAGCCAGTTTAAGCACCGACACTTCTTCTAGCTAGAAAGAAACGTGTTGCTCTCCCTGCGTTCCCTTCTCCCGTTTTAGACTCCACCGGGTTGTGAGGCTCGTGAAGTTACGCTATACACAAAGGTATGCTAATTAAAGCTGTGCTTTGATCATCCACAAGGCTCTGCTTTTCAACAAAAGCCTTGATCATTGCATCTTAGCATGCCACATCGTCAATCCATACCAAGTATTTAATCGTCTACTAAAATATATAAAATGGGTGTTAAGCAAAAAGAATAAATTCTCTGCCACCAACATTTACACATTCAGCAGGGATCAATAACTATAATATATAATGGAGTACGATGTCAGACACACAATCCATTTAAAATTCCGTTCTGGGTCTGAACGAAACCGTATCCGGTAGATCTCCACGTACATCTGGATGATCAATAATTCCATCGTCTTGGCTGTACATCCAATCAAGATATAAATAATCATCCATTCGATGTGGAAATTTCCCGGTCTTCAATAACCGTCTTCATCGTCCACCTTCAATCGTCGTATGAATTATTCAGAATGGGTTAAACCCGGTCTTTCTGAATAATTTACACAATTTAAAATTATGTGCTCTAAACACAACCAACGCCTCATTCCAATCCAATTAAAGATTTATAAAAAAAACTATATTTAGTTTTAGTCCTCTAAAATCCTTACTTATTGATTATTTAACTTTCAAGAAACAATCTTGTCTTTAACTGGGTTAAAGAACAAATGTCGCTCAAACATCGTTCACGATAAACCCAAAATCATATTTCAATTAATTCCAATTTAATATATTAAATTGAAAACTTCTCTTTAGAATATTTCATTAAATATTAATTAAAAGATTAATAAATTACAAATCATCACTTCATCGTTAATTGGGGTTTTAAGAACTAATGTCATTTAAAACATTTTTCATGGTCAACCCAAATCAACTTCCAATTAATGTTAATATTGGAAAATTCATATATTTTTTCCCTTAATTAAAAATGTCATTCCTTTCTTAAATTCCAATCTAATTTATTCACTTGAAATACTTGGTTTTAATAAAACCATTTTCACTCTTTTATTTATTTATAGAAATAAATAAACTACTTAACTTGATAAAAATATCTTTCCTCTCAATAAATTTGGAATTTCACACCCAAAACTCTTTTAAAACGTTTATTAAGATTTCACATAATTTTTCCCTATTTTAATTATTTAAATGTTTCAACAAATTTTTCCCTCATTAAATAAAAAGATGAATTTTCATTTTAAATCACTTTCATGTTCCCTTGTTACATTAAAAATATAAAATTGTAATGTAAATCAAATTCACGTTTTTATACGACATTAAAAATTTGCAATTTTAATGTAAAACAAATTCCATGTTTTATATGACATTAAAAAGTTGCATTTTTAATTTAAAACAAATTTCATGATTCTATATTAAAATAAAGAATAACTTTTATTTTAAAACATTTTCATATTCTTACGTTACAATAAAAGAATAATTTTTAGCGCTAACCATTTAATGTAAACTCATATTCCTAAATAAAAGGATTAACTTTTTATTTTGAAATATGTTTCATGTTCTTACTTTTAATAAAAGATTAACTTTTATATTCTAGGCATATTTCATAAATTTCACTTTAATAAAAGATTAACCTTTATTTTATACATATTTCATATTCTTATCTTATATTTACATTAAAATGTAAATTAAAAATACTACGTTAAGTTTCATTCTCTTATTTACATTCTAAAATGTAAATTAAATTGCAACGTCAAAATCTCTTCTTTTATTTACATTAAAAATGTAAATTAAATTGCGATGTCAAAATCTCTTCTTTTATTTACATTAAAAATATAAATTAAATTGCAATGTCAAAATCTCTTCTTTTATTTACTTTAAAAATGTAAATTAAATTGCAAATCTTATTTTGACAATTTCTTTTCCAAATTGGAATGAGACCCAAACGATTTACGATATAACTATAATTATACGGTTTTCATACATCCCATGTTATTCTAGACTAATGATAAATCATTAAAAACATCCAATCAACCAAAGTGTATATTTGTACTGCATAGCGTCAAATAAATAACACTTATAACTAATCACAAGGGCGATGTGTAATTATCAACCCAAGACCCGTGTGGGGTTTCAACCAACTAACATTCAAATAATATATATAATTATTTGTGCATTTGGACGATGTGTGAAAATTATCAACCCAATCAACAAATACAAGTCAGGTAACTTGTACATGGCAGTGTAACATTAATTTTTAACAATTCTATAAGAATCAATATTAATGACATAAGTTGCATACTGCTAAAATTTACATAACATAACAAATCATATCATGACATAACATAACGTACAACACAACATACATGCATCAGATAATTTCAAACAATTATTTCACCACAAGCATTTAAATCACATTCACTTGTAATAATAAATAAATACGGCAAAAGTTTTTGAGTGAGAAAAGAGTTCTCACCTTGGTTTATACTTTGTCGGTGTTTAAATGTTCGGGTTCAATTTTGGCCCAAAATTGAACTTGCTCCAAATTTGGAAAAATTAGTGTCTATGCGAAGGTCTCGAATCACTGATCGCAGCAAACCCTGTTTTGCGCGATTTCGAGTTCGTTACAACAAGTTATGAATTTCTGAATTTTGAACGAATTAAATAATTAATTAAAATTACCGAAAATACCAAAAAATTCAACTTCCTCCAAATTGGACGAATTTAGTGTCCACGCGAAGCTCTCGTCACCACGATCGTAGCGGATCTGAAATCATCAGATTCTGAGTTCGTATGAGAGAGATATACAATTTCAAAGTTTGAATTACAAAACTACCCCAAATCTCGGTCAAACCTGAGCTCGCTACCTTTGACCGCACTTTTCTCCCTCCTCCGACCTCCGATTGACCTGAAACCACCGCCATCCTCTTCGTCTTCGAGAGGCGCACCCACGCTCCAAATCGCCGCCGTTGTTGATGCTCTGATCGCGGGAATTTCGCCAGAAAGAGAAATTCGCCTCGTGGGCCCCACAGGCCACACCTCTTATCCAAATGACCTGAAAATTTCTGAGCACCTTCTCCTTGTGTAGACGAAGAACTTTCGTGTTCGGCCCTTCGCCTGATTCTTCCCGGATTGGCCGTAAATTGATCATCTATGTTCTGAGCTCGCTGGAATTTTCTGTTTTGCTCAAATTCAGTTTTTCTCGATTTCCGTGCCCTTCCATCGACTTTCAGACAAAACTTTCTGCAGCAAATTTGTAGATCTTTGTCTCCTCTACAATTTCTTCCATTGCGCCATCCTCCAATTCTTCACGGTTTGGCCAGAAAACACCAAAATCCGAAACTGGCTTTTTGCAATCAAACTCAGATCCCGGCGAATCCGTACGACGATAGGTCTTGAATTTTTCGTGGTAGATAGAGGATAAGAAGATGAACAAAACCCAGAAAGGGTTTGGTCTAATTTTGTTCTGATTTGGAGTTATAAATTGTTTAGTTTTAGGGTTTTTTGTGCAAAGAATATTTTTAGAGTGGAGGCCATGGAATAATTAGTTCAAATAAATCAAAAGAAAATAATTAGTGGAGGCCATGGAATAATCCATTTACTCAAAATCCTCGTTATACAGAATTTCACATAAATCTTAATGGATTTTATGTTCAGTTCAAATGACATTTATGTCAAAGTTCAAATAATCAAAAGAAAATAATTAGTTTGTACTTGGTTGTTTGATTATTGTTATTTATTATCACCAATACTCTTACTTTATTTCTAAAAACAACCAAACATTATGTTAAAGCGATTAATACCGACTCCAATCTGAACCGAGTCAAATTTCAAAACTGATTTAGTTTTGATTTAACAACCATTTCAAGTTGGATATCGTTCGGGTTTCACTTTGTCGAATTTCTATGTATTTTTCAAAACCGCAAACTTATTTCTTATCTTGATTTTTAACCAAAAATCCTCCTTTTTAGAACCACTTCTACAATCTCCTTGATTGTAAACTTTGGAGTTTCTTGTCGCAAAGGGCTTTTGGGTAGAAATTCCAAAAGGAAACTGAAACGACCCAAACTTCCCTGTAAAGGAAAGCCCGGATTTCTTTGAGAACAATACTCATCAGAACACAAACAGAAGAACATTTTTATTGCTATTAACTCAATTACATCAGAGTACAAGAGTATTCCAGAGTACAGATAAATACCTTACATTGGAAATACAATACCATAGTTTAAATTACATTTAAATACAGCAGCGGAAAATATAATACAAAATACAACTAAAAGAGATACACGGATACAGAGCTTTCCGAATATCGCTTCAGCTGTAGACCAGGATCCTGTGAATGTAATATCTGCAAAACCAAAACTACTAGCTGCCCATGTGGAAAATATGGGCACCCAGAGTTTAGGTTAAAAGAATAAACTCCAGGTCAGTCATGGGACTGGTATGAGAACTCAAAACTAATTTAACTAATAAGACAAATCCAAGGACCACGCCGCTAATGCGGAACGGGTTTTGTTCCAATGGATTGTCGGTGCATAAATTAAAGTAAATCGTTTAAACAACGCAATGATTTTTGGAAAAATGAAACCATTATAAGACCCAGGTCCCATCACACAATGCAACGCACACCAGAGGATAGGGTTTTACCTTATAATGGTCAAAAGATGCTTGATACGTATAAAAACGGATTTTGATACTATTAGTGTGTATATATATGTTTTAAAACAATTTGAATCATAATGTATCAATCCTAGACGGCATGGTTACCATATAGCATGTCGCCAATACTAGTTCTACAATCAAAACCGATGGTGTCGTATTGGAGATTTGGATTTCATCATGAGTCGAGGCTAGGGGCAAGCTCCTCTCCGATTCGAGACACTCTAGCAAATGCCTCAGGATCCCCCGCAGTGAACCCTTGGAAGCGGTAGGGCCGGTCCCCGCCTATGGGCTGTGGATTAGTTATGCCTGAACACACGTTTCCCGGTCCCTTTGGACCTATAGTATGACCACCAACGGCCTATAAAAATAACGAGGCGCCTCAAAATCCATCATCCACATAAGTAAAATGTCATCTCTGGTAGGTCCCTGACATCACTCTAGCTAGAAAGAAACGTGTGCACTCCCTACGGTCCGTATCCCGTTTTTGACTCATACAGGGGTGTGAGGCTCGCGAAGTAACGCTGTACACAAAGCTATGCTAATTAAAGCTGTGCTTCGATCATCATCCACAAGGCCCTGCTTTTCAACAAAAGCCTTGATCATATGCATCTTAGCATGTCACATTGTCAGACCATACTATATCATCAATCATCTACCAATATATAACAGGGTGTTAGGCCAGAGAATAAATTCTCCACCACCAAACAGCTATATATTAGACAGAGATCAACGAGTACAATATAAAGGAATACAATGTCAGACACACAATCCATTTATTAGTTCGTTCTGGGCCTGAACGAAACCATATCCAGTAGATCTCCTAATACGTCTGAATGATCATCAATTTTCCCTCATCTTGGGTGTACGGTCCAATCAAGATATCAATAATCATTCATTCGATATGGAAATTTCCCGGTCTTCAACAACCGTCTCCATCGTCGGTCTTCAATCGTCGTATGAATCATTCAGAATGGGTAAACCCGGTCTTCCTGAATAATTTGCGCTATTTAAAATCATGTGTCTAAAACACAACCAACGCCTCATTCCCATTAAGAAAATTTGTTTATTTAAAAATTCTTTTCATTGGAAACTCTCTTCTTTAATCTAATTTAAGATTTCTCAAAATTCTAATTAGATTCAATCTTCTAAATCATTAATTAATGAGACATTTCTCATGTTTAGAATTCAAGTAAAAGTTAACTTTTATTGTCAAATATTATTTCATTGTCATAACTTAAATAAAGTAAAACCTTCATTTTCATGTTCATATCATTGATAAAAGAATAACCTTTATTTCTCATTTCATATTACCTGTTTAATTCAATAAATAAAAGGATAACTTTTATTTACGTGTCGTATTTCATATTCATTTCATAATTAAAAGATAAACCTTTGTTTACCATTCTTATTTTATATTCAATCCATAAATAAAAGATAAACTTTTATTTATAATTCTTATTTCATATTCATTCATAAATAAAAGATAAACTTTATTTCACACTTTGTTTCATATTCCTTTTCAAAATAAAAGATTAAACTTTTATTATCCTACTTTGTTTCATTAAAACATGTTTGACGGTTCTTTAACATACATAAAAGAATGACCTTTATTAGCAAAATATATTTAGCATTCCTAATCTTAATAAAAGATTAACCTTTATGAACAAAGCATATTCGACGCTCTAATCTTAAATAAAAAAATACTTTTTAAAAAAAAAACATATTCGCCGTTCTAAATCTTAAATAAAAGAATTGCTTTTGTTTACAAAACCTTTTTGGCTTTCTTTAACTATAAATAAAAGAAAACTTTCATTAACGAGACTTATTTAGAATTCATTAACTCATACAAAAGAAGTATCATTTATTAATAAACATTAACGTTCATTAACCCATTTAAAGAAGTATTTTTTTTATACATTTTTAGTATTAGCATTCCTAGTTTTATAAAAGAAATAATCTTTTATTTGTTAACATTAGCATTCATAGTTGCATAAAAGAAATAATCTTTTATTAATTAACATTAGCGTTCATTCTAAATAAAATAAAATAATCTTTTATTCCTAACCTTACGTTCATTCAAAGTCAACGGTTGAAATTCGCGAACGGTCGCTACGCGAAACGTTCTATTCAAGCCATTGAATAATAATAAATAATATATTAATATTATTTAATTAATTTTCATTCAAAACGTTTCCTATTTAGTATAAATTAAAATTATTAATAATAATTGCAAACTTAGATTTAAATAATAAACAAGTTTTGACTTTTCAACTTCCTTTAATATTATATTGATATAATATTAATGTTTCACAGCGTTCACTTTTGGAATTCAACTTTCAGAATTAATCATTCATTAATGATGCATTTATGTTTATAATATTAAAAGAAATATTAACTTTTCAAAAATACATATTTTGAATTTCAAATCTCCATATTAACAAATTAATAAATTCTGCGTTAATTATTACGTTTCCCAAAATGTTACTTGGGATTTCAAAATCTCCTATATTAATTAATTAATTAGTTCTGTATTAATTATTATATTTTCAAAATTATATAGTTTTAAATTTCAAACTTTAATATTAATTAATTATTTAATACTGCATTAACCTCTCACATTAGATATATATTGTTGTGGTGGCTGGATATGTCGGGCGGGTCCGGGCAGTCTTATACCACAACTCAATCTAACCTCGGGTCAAGCAGAATCTATTCATTTTAATTATATTAAAATAAACGTAAAATTGAAAATTTTCAAATTTCAAAACTTAAATCATTTATATTTAATGAATGAAATAAATGGTATTGACCATTTTCGCCAAAAATAACATGAAACTATCTAAACGGCTTTGTATTAATTAAATGACATTAAACGACATTTAAAACCACAATAAATTCTTTTAACGAGATAACCTTTTGAAAATGTTCAAATTCTCTTATTTGGAATGAGACCCACATAATAACATAAATGATACTTCAAATATTGCATTTACAACATTTTCCTACATTGCTCAATTCACCTTACATTCGATAAGGTTCATTAATTTATGTAAATGACTTTCAAACAGCATACATTAAATTTGACATATCAACCATCACACAATTATCATTAACAATAAAACACCAAATAACAACACATTTAATTGTGCACTTGGGAAATTGTGTGCAAATATTTACCCAATCAACGTACATAAGTCAGGTCACTTATGTACGGAAGTGTAACATATATAATTTAACATAAATAACACTCGACATTAATTATCCAGTTTCATGGTTTCAATTTTCAAAACATCGCATTAATTCATAACACCAATTAACAACATAAATCCACAACCATTCATGTATAATATGAAATTAAACCACAAACAATCATCTCAAGCATTTAAAAATATTTATTTATATATAAAAAAAATTACTGAAATAAAGAATGAGTGAGAAAAGAGCTCTCACCTTAATGGGTTTAAATGGGCGGTTTTTTGAGCTTTTAAAATCCGAAAATCTGAACTTTTGATTGGAAATTTTGACAAATCCGGACGTTGTTTGACGAAACCGATGACACCAGTAGCTTCGTATCGTCGATACCTTCGTGTTGACATATAATTTGTTAGGGTTTGGAGAGATTTGGATTTTAACATGTTTTTGATGGAGAAGAGAGCAGCCATTGTTGAGAGGAAGTAGAAAGAGCGTAGCTTTAGGTTTAGAGAATAGGTTAGGGTTGGGGAATATGATATTATATAGAAGTAGGTAATTTTTTTTTTAATTAGACCCCTAGGTTATTTAAACCTACATGTTGCTATTCTAAGTGGAATACATATAATATATATTTGAAAAATAATGGAATGAGAAAACAAGAATAAATGGAATGAGAGAAGAGAGAGTAAATGGAATGCGTCTTAAAGAAATACATTAATTCTTTCTTTTATTTGTCTTTTATATCTTTTACCATTCAGGATTTTTCTTTTTCAGTCTACGAGGTATTTAACTTGATTAGTGTCATTTTTCCTTTTTACCTTTATCTTAATTGTTATTCTTTAATCCTTGCTACTATTATAAATCTTTTCTTTAGGGAGCTAGTCATATTCTACTGGGTTGGCTATGGAAACACTTCTAAAATCTATATCCATATTTATTATAGAATAATTCCTTCCGCGATTCATAATTAGAAAACACCTTTTCTGTTTTCTTTCTTTTTTGTTAGGTAGTACAAAATACATTAACATCTCCATTTTGTATTAATCTTTCTTCTTTTAACATTATCCTTGTAATGACATCCATTGCGTTTTAATAAAAATTGTAATATGAAAATCTATTCTTTTCCAACCATCCAAAATATTACTAACTTTCCAAATTAGGTTATACTAAATTCCCTTTTTATTACCCTTTTGCGTATTTAATTAACATAGTTACTAAAAAAAATCATATATAGGATTATGCCCTTTGTCCTTTATTTTGAGATGCGTCTAGCTGGATATAGCAAGAGAATTAATTTTGTAGAAAAATAAATAAGTTCGTTTTGTGCGTGTCATTTATTTTGACATTTAATAAATGATTACAAGATGGAATGACGTCGGAATTCAGGCGAATCTTGCCTAAATTACTAGATGGTATTCTAAGTAGAACACCATTTTTCGTTTTAGAAAATTTGATCATCCGTGGGTCCGAATCTTTAATTTCATGCTAGAAACACACAAAAGGGGAACAACAATTGTTTGTAAATATGGTTCGTATTTTCCTTGTATTCCACAAATTGATGGATTCCTTTTATCATCATATAAAAGAAGAAAATTATTGAATGCGCATTAATAGAAATTAATTTAGCACCTATCTAATTAAACATATATAGAAATGAACACTTGTATGTTAATTAGACCTCAAAGCAACAGATGTCCCTTCCTTCCTAAAATCTACCCACGTTGCTCCCTTCCTCTTATTTTTTTTCTTCCACTTCAATCATTATTATTTGTTTTATTTGATAGCAACAAACATATAATTCGAACGATCCACAAAATCCATGTTAAACTTGAATGCATATCCGTTTTGTTGTGCTGAATTCATTGGTCAAGCGTCTTGATGTATTATCCATGTTTAACTTTTTTTTTTTTTAAATAAACTGTTTTTAAATGTCCAAAACTCATTAAATTAATCAAAAATAATATTTTATTTTAGTCCTAAAATTCCGGTTTGTTACAGAAACTTATTTTTCTAAAATATTTTCTTCAAAATATTCATTATATTTTATTTGTATATATATACATACATATATATTTCTAAAATTACATCAATATATTTTATTCTTCCCAAAAATGCGCTCTCTCTAGAGCGATTCTGGTATCAATTCCACTCATCCTAGGGTATTTCCACCCTATCTCTAATGAGTTTTAAACCCAATAAGCCAAGTTTTATATTAAAAAAAAACCATGGCTCTGATACCAACTGTAACAGCCCGCCATTTTGACCACCCCAAGACAGTAATTGAACCAACTCGAAATGTTCAAAACGACGGATTGTTATTGGCTTATAGGGTTTAAAATGGAATTAAACACAGAATCACAAAGTACAATAATTACAGAGAAAAAGTTTTCATAAAAATATCAGAGTTTATAATATTTCTATACAGCGGAAGAAATAATTTATATAGTGCTTGACTTTAAATAAACTAAAAGTTTACTATTTTAGTCGATTTGCGCACGTATGCGTCTTCACATTAATGAAAGCGATCTGAAGCCAACGGGGTGTGATCCCTCACCAACTTGCCTCTTTTTAAGGCACATTACCATCCAACCAGGCTTTGAATTTTTCCACTTTGATTTCCATGCTGTGAAGAGGACAACATTTAGTTTCAGATTTTATTCCTTCTACTTCACCTTAATTTTTATTATTGGACCTGCATCCTCCAAGTTAACAGTCGCACACGCTACCAATCAGACAAATAACTGGTAAAGTATTTGTGCTGTGTAGTTATACTAGTCTTGGATGTCCATGATATGCAAAAAAAAAAAAAAAAAAAAAAAAAAAAAAAAAAAACTCATTCAACAGCCTGTATATGCAGCATGGTTCTTCCTTTTTTTTGTTTTTTTACATTATAACCTAATATATTAGAATAACAGAATTTATGTGGTTTATTTGTCTCTGTATATGTTAACTTGGACTGCTACATTTGGAATAACCCATTGAAATCTATATTAATAATACAAATTCAATGCATGCTATGCAAATATTAATAACCAATTGATCCGATATCATATATAATGGGACATACAAGACCATATTAACAAGTGGTTTATGTGTCTCAATAGGGCGTATATGTGCATGCAAAAAGGTAGCGGGTGTATGTATGCGGTACATCAAGTTTATTACAACTGATTTACATCGTATACTCATAATTGGTATTTTAATTCATATATCTAATAACATGTCTTTCAAGTCAAATGTCTACCCAGCAAGCTAGCCTCGATGCAAATATATCCTGGGCGGAATATATATATATATATATATATATATATATATATATATATATATATATATATATATATATATATATATATATATACACACACACACACACACACACAACCTTGGGGACATTGAAAACATTGGGTTGGCATTTTCATCACCTTCCAACGAGCTAATAAAATGAAAATTTCCACATGTATGATGGTTAAACTGTCATTTTAAAATAAAAATCTTTATGTTTCCTTATGAGCTCATTTGTGCTAAGAAGTTGGTTCGTAGAAATATTGATGTATTCTTTGTAATACAATGTAAAAGGTAAATAAAGTGTAAAAATTAGTGTGCGTAGACAATTAGTATGTGTGTGCACATACACATGTCAGCAAATTTATAAATTGTTGTCAAAGCAAATAATATAGTGTTATCAGTTTCTAATAATGGGCGGATCACAGACTGATGCAAAATATGCTTTAACATAAGGTTTGAAAATAAGTGTCACAAAGTCTGATACTACACAGCTGATATGAAAAATTGGTTCTCATCTTTAATGTTGTAAAATAATGCATACGGTGTCTGTTACTTTCCAATAACTCTTACATGTACTCCAAAACGGTCCTCTTCTTTGCGCAACATTGTCGATTTAATCATCTAAATTGTTTCCCCAAAATCATTCAAATATTTCTAACACAATAGCTATGTGTACTACAAAATGGTTCACAATAAGAGGATGGAAAAGAGAGTTAAAAACATACAAATTTCAAATCATACTAACCAGGTTTCTAACATAATGGTATAGTTCAAAGTTAGTTAGAGAGCAACATGAAAGCGAATACCACACCAGCAAAATCGAGTGTAGCATATAAATTCAATCAAGTATAGCATCAGATACATTCAAGTGAAGTATTAGTTTGCAAATATGCTAACTCAAAGCCGAGGTAAAGAGAATTTTCACAAGAATCTGGTCATTGCAGTATCAGTACTAATCATGCGACAGCTAAAACTTTGAAACGAGGTGCAGTTGGTTAATCCAAAATCCAAAAAAGAAAAATATAAATACAACAGTTTATCATTTCATACCCAATTTGAGTCGATCAGTTGGAGGGTAAAGCATACCTCCATAGCAATTGGATCTCCCTTCTCTAACAGCTGCGACGAATGAAGCACGGAGACAATTGCTAGTCTGCAAGATCACTGGGGCTATGTCAGAACCCGGTCGCGACGGTGATTGCTCGATTGGCGAAAGTTATGACGGCGAATGGAGAGGGTTGACCTTTTGCTTGCTCTCTCTTTTACTGGTAAACAAGGTTTTAACTAAGGGGAAGAGAGGGAAGGAGAAATTTCATGGTTGCAAGAGTTGCAACGATGAACTAGGTGGCCGTTCTAACGACCGTCGTTAGGTGGAGGATACAGGGCGATGGATCTAATTCAATCTGCGGCTGCTAATTTGAGATTTGAAAAAATTGGAATTTGGTTTCCCCTCAATTTCCCCCAAAAGAAGGAGACGCTCTCCCTCAAAATAAAGGAAGGAAAAATGGGATAAATAAAAGAACCGAGAAGAAAAATAAAAGGAATGGGGACACACGAGATCATTCCAGAACAAAGGGAACACGTACTAACCAATATTTTAAAAGAATGTATATATTACTAGAATTCTCTAGATGTACCACTACTATACTCTACAACCAATACCAATGTATTTGTACATTTTCAAATACAATTACAATATTAATTTTTATAAACAATTTCATATCTAACCAAATTATAAAATTAAATTTGTACTTACAACTTGATTTCAAACCAACTCTAAATTAAATCATCCATTTTAATCCATTCATAAATTTCAATTCATAATTCGAATTCAACTTCCGATTAAATTAAATTAAACCATACCACACATATTCGATTTCTCTTATATCAACATATAAAGTTTATATTTCCAACTTTGGATTTTTTTTCCAAAGTTACATTTTCGAATGAATCCAAATTAACTAATAATGTTAATGTCATTATTTTTTGGATAGAACGCTCATATTTAAGAAAGAAATCGTTTTCTAAACACCAAATTTTTTTTAAGTAATTACAAACCCCCCTCCAAAAATTCAGGTTGTTACATGTTGGTTATAGCCTTCGGGGTTGATACTTGGAGATTTATTCACTTACCTAATTATAATGAGGAGCCAATGAGTAGAAGTGGAATGATTATTGGATATTCTTATATTAAGTAAGAGAAAGGGAAATGGTTTCCGAATTACCAATTTTGAATATGTAATTAACGACTGGTTAATTAAAGAGGCTAAATGATGTTGGGTACCGAATCAGTGAATTTATTTTATTTTTATGGATGAATGGTTGTTTATTTGATAGTTAAATAACCCACTATCAAATCTGGCCTATACGATTGTTGGTACGGAAAGACCGGGATTGAATTGTATTCGAAAACCGTTCCGAACCAGCGAATATGTGGAAGACACTAGTTGAAGATGGAGCAATTGAAGATCGTTGATCTTCATGAGCGGAAGAACTTCTTATTGAATTTCTAAGGGTAGCTCTTGATGATATTTTGACTTGTGATTCTATCGTGATTCGAATTTGCAGATTGCAAGGTCTACTCGCTACTGATCCATAGGGTGGTACCTAGGATATAGTAGGAGGGTGCCTTCGGTTCATCCTGTTCTTGGATGACTTGTATGGATGGATGTCTGACATAGTATTTCCAAAGGGATAACATACATTGATTTCTTCAAACGTACCATAGGTGGTGATAGAGAATGGTCATTCTCTTAGCTTAACAACTAGAGTTTTTATGGACGTCAATTAGTGATTTTCCAGAGGATCTGACGATGTGGCATTTAAAGTGGATGGAAACGTGTTGTTCTGAAGGATAAGCTTAACCTCAAGCCTCATCAACCCGGGAAATTGTATAAAATTGGGTAGGACGCATGGCTATGTGGGTCGCTCCCATTAGGGTATATTGTCATCGTCTACAGAATATTCATATTTGTTCTTCTTCTCACTTCTGTATCTCCCGAGGACGGTTATGTTTGTACCAATCGTAAGGTGACAATATATTCGGAACATTCAAGCAAAGTGAATGGCCGGTCATGTTTAGCCTGGGTTGCAAGATGTTCTTGTTGAATCCTGGTGTATTCCTCTCTACAGATACACTGTAGGAAGGTGGTCTCATACCTCGCCAGTTGGAATGCATTCTTCAATAAGAGCCCGCGGTTTTTATTGTATACTATGTATATGGAGCGTGATAAGCAAGCGTTCCTCTAAATTGTTATTTATTTGTGTTAAAGCATTATTATAATATCAGAAAAGATATTTGGTTTTCAAAATATTTTGGGTCATCGTAAGGTCAAAACAATTATCCTTTTCTTTTAGAAAAGATTTGTTAACTTTAAAATCAAGTTGGATATTGCTTATAACTTAGTGGGTTTCTCACTCTGGTTCACCAAACTGGTCCCACGTTTGTAATGCTCGGGTTAGACCGAGTTTTACAGTTTCAGGTCAGTAGATACTATGAAGAGACAAGCTGGAAGAGTTCAGACGTATGATATTATATAGTTATTATCCCGCTGTGTGATTGTATATGAGGACAGGTTATTATAACTGTCCAGACGTGTGATGTACTCTGATGATTATATGTATTTTTTTCAAGCTCTCAATAAAGACTTATTTCTATATTATATTTTGTTCCGCTGCAATGTGAGACTCTGTGATGTGTTGGTTCTTCTTCTTCTATTATAATATATCTTTCTTTCTTATCTCACCCTCTAATTTCTTACTCCTAACTAACTACTTTCCCGTGCAATTCGAGTTGACATGTGTCGTTAAATGTTGGCTTAAACTATATGGAAAATGTGGGTCGTTGCAAGTGGTATCAGAGCATAAGGTTTAGCAATAACCTTGGCTCTGTGGCGTAACTCCATAGAGATTGGGTTAGTAATACCCTAGATTGAGTTGAGTGTATATATGAGAGTGCGTATTTGTAAGTTTTATATACAAATGTTTTGTATTGTGTTGTTTGATCAGTTCAAGTGTTGAGAAGCATTGAGTTGGCAATGGATACAATATAGTTTTGTAAAGAGGGTAAATGAAATAATTTTACCCAAAATATGTTTTTGTATAGAAAATAAATAATTTAATTAAATTATTAAGATATTGATGTGTTTGGTTGGTTTGATTGAAATTCAAGTTGGATTATGAATCAGAATGGTTTAATTTATCCCGAAGAAATTTCACATATAGAGTTTGTGAATAAGAATTTTAATATAACATTGAACGAATTAAAAATTTGATTAGAAAATTCAATTAGAAATTGGATTAGAAATTTAAATTGGAACTTAATTTGGTCAAGTGAAATTAAATTAAGAATAATACTAAAATTACATAAAATAGATTTGGAAATTGAATAGATAATAATTAAATAGAAATCAGTCGGATATTAATCGATTTATGTTCAAATTTGTTAAACCAAAGTAAATATAAATTGAATGAAAATTCAGTTGATTTTATTGAGTTGGTTGGGCATCGGTTGTTGATTGATTGTTGATTGTTTGTTAGATTGGTTGAATATAATTCATCAACAGTTTAAATTAGAATTGAGTGAACTGAAAAATAAATTTCAGCGTAGTAAACTGGAATGAAACTGCATGTGAATTGAAATTAATGATTTAACCCTGTATTTTGAAAATGGATTGATGTTTCATGTTTGATTTTGGGAATTGGTGAAGTTATACTTGCTCATTAATGAAGTGTTGTTTAATATTTCATGAAATTGTTACTTATATGTTGAATTGAGTTGAGTACAGGTGCCAGATGGTTTTGAGATTAAATTTTGGTTGAATAAATCGCAATAAGTTGAGCAACTATGCTCAATAGCGCTCGTAA
Source organism: Allium sativum (assembly GCA_030737875.1). Taxonomy (NCBI): domain Eukaryota; kingdom Viridiplantae; phylum Streptophyta; class Magnoliopsida; order Asparagales; family Amaryllidaceae; genus Allium; species Allium sativum. The sequence goes on along the minus strand of CM060925.1, from coordinate 157,326,404 downwards.
AAGGTACGCCTACACGAAAATATAAATTTTAGTTAATTTTGTTTTCAACCATGTAGGTCGATGTATAAATATTATTTGTTCCTGCGATATCGCAGATGTCACTCCGTACATGGGAGACTCTGCCGAATTTTTCCGAGAATTTAAGGTGTTAGAAAATTTTCGATATTTTTGAATTTTTTTATTAACAATAATGAATTGGTTTTCAATTTAAAATAAATTTGATTTTCGAAAAGTGAATGAGTTTGTGACATTTTTCTTACCTTAGTAATTTCGGGGACAAAATTCTTTTAGGGGGGGAGAACGTAACGACGTAGATATTTCAGTTATTTAAATTTGAATATTTAAAGCTGTTGTAAATATTATATTTGGAATATTAATGGATTTTAATATTTAATTCATCTAAAAAATGAAGTTTGAACTTTATATTTATATTTAATTTAAAACGAGCTCATAATAGCGTGGTAGTTCGTAATATTGAGTTTTGAACTTCAATTGAACATACATGACCCGATTTAAGTCGGACTTCTGTGAAACAAGAGACGTTTGAATCTTGTTGATAATAATTTTCACATAAAAGAGAAAAATCGAGATTTCATTTTATAGATTATTAGTTATACCCAATTCAAATTTTAAAATAGTCACTATGGAATTCGTTAATAAACGGTTTAATAAGGATTTCTATATAATTTGTATATCTTTTAACCCAAAAACCTATGTGAAGCTATATGATAATTTTATTTAGATATTTATGACAATAAATATACATTATTATTTAATTGGTTTATTTTGGAATTTAATTAATACTTAATTTAATTTATATAAGCCTTAAGAATAGCCATTTTGCAAATGGCCTCAGTTTCCGATGAAATTAGTTTCATTAGAACCATAATGTTATATTATCGTACGAAACCAAATTCATGGCATTCCGGTATCACATGTGACAACGATAATCATAAATGCCTCAATTTTTATTTAATCGTTTTGTAGATTTAAATTGGAAATTTAGAATAATCGATTATCTAAGGAACTCCGTTTTCAGCAAAATTAATTTTATTAAATCCGTAATGACTTATAATTGTAGTATTTCAAATTTCACGATTTTTGGATTTATTTTGTAGTCATACGCAATTTAAATGTGTGTAGATTCACATATACGAGTTATAAAGGATTTTTCACATACGATCTCGGAATTCATCGAAATCTTTTCCATCGTGTCCGGAATATTGTTTTATGCTAAGATGTCAATTTTCATCTTGATCGGATTAAGTATGTGGTAGTTTTATCAAGATACTTCACACTTAAGTTTAAATAATAATATTCTATTTATTGGTTGGTTATAAATAATGGGTCAACAACCCTAACTTTTCGTTCCCTTTGTTTCTCATGGTCAACTGAAGCTGCCACCATGTATATAATCAATGGTTGCGGATATCGATCCTTTCTCCACCAAAAAACTCAAAATTCGTTCCCCTATTTCAGAAATCTTCAACAGCAATCATATTAGACTCGTTGAGATCGAAATTCGTGACGTCTGATGGATGAAATCGGCCCTGAAAGCGTTTGACTTTCGAACGTTGCTAGGGACCATGGAGGACGTCGTGTTGGCTGGGGTTCAAGGCAGGGAAGGTTGGTGCGTAGGAGCCTCAATCGCCGACGTCAGATGGGGGTCCGGAGGGTCAGAACGTGACGACGGTGGTTGTTTAAGGCGGCAGCGGGTTTGTTTTTGTGAACGAAGACTGACGTTTGCGTGGGAAGAGTCATGCTGAAGGAAACAGGATTGAAATGTATTTGGAAATTCTGAAAGTAAGGAGTCAGATCAGTAAATATTAACACCTGTAATTAGTGAAGTAAAATATACTTAAAGGAAATAATCAGGCATTTTTGAATAGGTTGGTAGTGGGAACGAACAAGGAAGAAATATAAAGTGGAGGGAAGCTTTTTGATCCTTCTTAGAACGCAGTTAAGTGTAAATAAAGTAATTAAGGAATTTGTTGGTTTAAATTAGACTAATATATACTAAAACATGAATTTATGAAGGCATACTACTGGATAACGTTGAACAAACGTGCAGGAAGGAAACAATTTCTAGTCGGCCGTCATTTATATATTCAATGTAATTAGTGGGGATTAATTTAAATGAACTATAACTTAGGAATTAGTTTTAATTTGAATTATTTATATTAAAATATTAATAACTTGCTCATATCGTATTAGAATGGAACAAAACAAGAATCGTTGGACGCATCCTGACGAGAGCTATGCCATGTAACAGACTTGGACGGAAATGGAATCAGTTGATATATTCAGTTAAATTAAACGTATGTTTAATTTAACTAAAAATTGTCGTTTAAACAACGAATCAGATCAAGGTGAGTTTAACTCACTTAGTTCTTTCCACTTATATTTTATATAAGCCAGGTTTTACAGTTGTGTGCTTTAGTTGCTAATGGTTGGTTGTTTGTTAATTATATTTGCATGTATTGTCTAAATCGATGAAATTAAACGTTTGTTTAATTCTAGTGAAAACCCAAATCGTTATTTTAACGATTGGAACCAATTGAGGTAATTTACCTTATTGGTCGCGTTCATAACACGTGTTTAATTTAATTGTTTGAATTGTTTTTTTAAATAAATTGGTTAATGTTAAATAGTTGTTATTTACCGTTATAGAAATTATTAGTTTAAATATCGTATAATTATTATTGAATGATTTCATTTGAGGTAAAGTATTTGGATGCAGGGAATAACAGGTTGGAGGAATCCAACTAGATTCCTCACAGTAGTTGTTAAATTATATTATATTATAATATATGTTGAATAATATGAAATTGTGATGTAGGTACTGACAGGTTGGAGGAATCCTACATGATTGTCACTGATATTGATAATATTTATCAATATGATTTGTTTTGTTCATTTGGATGTGAAATTAAATAATATTTCACGGTTGGGTACTTAAGCAGACATTGCCTCCTTAAGTACTGTCTACATAAAATAAAAGATTAAGGGAATAGATTTTAAGTTGATTCCGAAATATATTTTTAAAAATTATATTAAAATACGACACATGTTTTAAAATAGTGAAAATTAGGCACACATCCCTAAAACGAAACTTAATTAGGCTCAATTCCTGTCTAACTTTTCATGTAAATTAGGTCCCTATTTTTCAAAAACATATAAAAAAATCACGAAAATTCATTATTAAATAAAACATGTTCACGCCAAAAAAATCAGGTGGAAAAACAATCGATAAACAAGTCAAAATCAAAAAATACACAAAACAGCAGAATATGCAGTAAAATGGATGAAAACATGCACATATTTCAAATATTTGCATACATGTATGCACATATTGCCATGCCCTCTGTCTTTCAACGCATTACTGCATACAAGTATGCAGCTATTCTGAATAACAGCATACTTGTATGCAAATATTCAGCAGGTTTGCGGTTTTTTTTGCATGTGTATTTAAATAGTTGCATACATGTATGCAACTATTAGTAATAGTTGCATACATGTATGCAACTTTTTTTTTGATTTGCGTGGACTGAGGGGAATATTTCCAGATTTTAGATTTTTTTTTTTAAATGCAAGAGCGCATTTTTTTGTGAAAAAATGAAAAAGGCAAAGTGGAAGGAGGTGGAAGGCGGAAGGGACAAAAATTATTAGGCGGCAACTCAAAAAGAGGGGGCAGAAACGAATGGAAACTTTGTCCCTTTTTTTTTATTCCGCCTTTTCTTTATATTTAAAAAAAAGCGCTACAATGTAAAAAAAAAATCCAAAATCTGGAAATATCAATATAAGTTCACGGAAATTAAAAAAAAATTGCATACATGTATGCAAACTATTTGAAATACTTACACACACGTATGCAAGTATTGCATGTAAAAATTTGAACCGAAAATTTTGCCTTAAGATTGTTGCACACTTGTATGCAAGAATCTGTTTACCTTACATACATGTATGCAAAAAAAAAAAAAAAATGCAAATTCAACATTTGAAATACTTGCACAGATGAATGCAAGTATTGCAAATATGTGCATGATTTGATGCAAATTACTGCATTTTTCACTGTTTTATTGTATTTTTTTATTTTGTTGCATTTTTTGATTTTTTTACGAGCTATTTTTTTGGGTGAGTACATGTTTGATTTAAATACGAATTTTCGTGATTTTTTTTATATATTTTTTTGTTTTTAGTGTATTTTTGAAAAATAGGAACTAAATTTACATGAAAAGTTGGACCGGATGTGAGCCTAATTTTGAAAATTAATAGGGACATGTGCCAAACAGACCCTTTAAAATAAACAAATATTTATTTAATTTTATAAGTAATTATTGAATGATTTTATAAAGCCAATTCTGATGTTTATAAGCAAGTGAGCAGGAATTAACACAATGGTTAGAAACTGAGATTAACTGTCGTTAAGAAACAATTAAATGGAATTTGTTAAATTAATTATTCTTAGTAATTAATTTAAATAAAGAACTAATTGAAGTGATTATTATTTAATAATAATCAAAGTAAATGAGATTATCTAAATTAATTATTTTATTAGTTAATTTAAAAGAAAGACTGATTGGAATTTAAGTAACGAGTTAACCATGTTGAATTGACTAAGTCAATTGTCTAAATGGGAATCGCTTTGTTAAATTAATTTGTTGTAATTTAATTGAATGGAAATGGTTAATAAGGAAGTAAACGTTGTTTTTAAAAGTTGAAATTGATTATTATTTAAAATAATCAAAGTGATGAAAAGGAATTAACAGAGATTTACGAAATTATATGGCCTGTTATAGTCAAATGATATTTTCAAACAAATTTATGTTAATAGTAATATAAGTTAAGTATGATTTGAATTCATATTGGATTCTATTTAATTGAATCCAAGTTTGACGAAGCAATTAAGAAACCAGGTTTAATTGAAAGTGTTACAATTGATTTCAACTATTGAGACAAGCTATTAAATTTATAAACTTCAATCTTGTTTAGGAATGAAATAGAAGCTTAGAAGTGTGAAAATATGAAATGGAAATCGAAACGGAAATCCAAATGGAAATTAATTGGTTAAACAGTATAAACTAAATGGAAAGGTTGAAATAGTTTTGAAGAAGGGCTTAAGGACGTAAATGGAATTTTAAAAGATTTTTAAAATGTTGAAATGGATTGACGAAATTGGAAATGTACAATAATTGATTTAAAGGAACTGAATAAGGATTTTCCGTAAACAAATGAACGTTTCTGCAAACGTTGTTTATAAATATACGAAATATGATAAAATGGTTTTTCATGAATGATATTAGCAAAATAATGGAATTGAAAATAGAATATGAATATTGGCGTATAATTGGAATTGAGATAAATGTCAAATAAATGGGATTTTAAGGCAAGATTTGTCGAGTTGAGTTGTAAATGGAAATTCATATAAACTGAGTTATATGGGAGAGTTGTGGATGGGTTTTATAAAATAAAGGAGTTTGTCAAACTGAGTGAAATATTGATAAATGATTAAGATAGTTATAAATAAATGGTTATGGGATTTATAAATAAATGGTTGTAAGATTATATAGGAGTATAAGCGGGTTAAAAATGATAAAAGGGATTATGATGTGGTTTTTAAGAAATTGGAACATGTTATAAGTGGGTTGAGTTAAGTAATTTTCGAGCTGTCAATTTGATATTAGTTTCGGCCATTGGGGTTGATAATGAGAGATTTATTCACTTACCAATTTATAATGAGGAGCAAGTGAGTAGAAGTGGAATGATAATTGGATATTCTTATATTAAATAAGAGAAATTGAAATGTTTTCCGAAATAACAGTTTTGAATATGTAATTAACGACTGGTTAATTAAAGAGGCTAAATGATGCTAGGTACTGAATCATTGAGTTTATATTATTTTTATGGATGAATGGTTGTTTATTCGATAGTTAAATAACCGACTATCAAATCTGGCATATACGATTGTTGGTATGGAAAAACCGGGATCAGTTTATATTCGAAAACCAATCCGAACCGGCAAATACGTGGAAGACGCATATTGAAGATGGTGCAATTAAAGACCGTTGATCTTCATGAGCGGAAGATCTGCTTGTTGAATTTTTAAGGGTAGCTCCCAACAATATTTTGACTTGTGATTTTGTCGTGATTGGAATCTGCGGATTGCAAGGACTACTCGCTACTGATCCATAGGGTGGAACCTAGGATGTAGTAGGAGGGTGCCTTCGGTTTATTATGTTCCCGGATGACTTGTATGGACGAATGTCTGACAGAGTATTTCCAAAGGGATCGCGTACGTTGATTTCTTCAAACGTACCATAGTTGGTGGCTGAGAATGGCCATTCTCTTAGCTTAACAACTAGAGTATTTTTGTGGACGTCAATTAGTGATTTTTTGGAGGATCCGACGATGTGGCATTCAAAGTGGATGGAGACATGCTGTTTTGAAGGATAAGCTTAACCTCAAGCCTCATCAATGCGGGAAATGGTATAAAATTGGGTAGGTCGCATGGCTATGTGGGTCGCTTCCATTAGGGTATATGTGAGAACCCCAAACCCCCATGCCACGAAAGAAAGGATAATCATTGGAATATAACACATTAATCTCATCTGCATATTACATATAATAGCATAAACATGAAACAGAATAATTTACATCAATATGACAATGGAATCATAAAATGTAATAAGCATCATAGTTGCACAGTTTTAGGATACAACTTAGTACATAAAAGAAATAATTAGTCTACACCGCGATCAGCGGTACATATACATAAGATAGTACATGCGGTAATGTCAATAGTCCAAAATATAGATAAAAGCTAGTCTTCTCCATCAGCCAAAAGTGCGCTCCAAGCTATAGTGCTAAGCCAAAATAAATCCTGCTACCTGTTACTTGGCTGCCCATATAAAAATAGGGGCACCCGAGTTTGCAAGTGAAACAAACTACGAGTCAGTCATGGGACTGGTATGAGAAATCTACTTAACTTATTTAATAATAAGGCTAATCACAGGACCATGCCGCTAACGTGGAACAGGTTTACTCCATTAGATTGCTAGTGCATAAAACAAGTAAATCATTTAAACAACGTAATGTGTTTTTACAAAAATAAAGCCATTATAAGACTCAGGTCCCATCACACAATGCAACGCAAGTTGGAGGATAGAGTATTACCTTATAATGGCCAAAATATGCTTGATACGTATAAAACAAAATCATTTGATATTATCACTAGTGCATATATGATTCAAAAACAATTTCAATCATAGACGGCATGGGTACCATATATCATGTCGCTATATATAGGTTTACAATTAAAACCACCCAATGTCACGTATTGGAAATTGGATTCCATCATGAGTCGAGGCCAAGGATGGTTACTGTAACGACCCGAAATTTTGCTCGGTTTTTGCCGGTAATTAAACCAACTTAAACCGTTCACAAAGACGGGTTGTTAGGGGGACTTACACATTTGCACAAAATAAAAAGAACTTTTCCATTATCATTACAATAATATTACATCAGAGTTACAAGAGATACATTAGAGTACATCGATTACATAGCGGAAAAGATACTAAACTCAGCGGAAGAATGTGAATGCTCCAAGTCATAATAGCTTCAGCTAAAACCAGAATCCTGCTCCAACCAACTCCAAGGCTAAATCTGTGAACCAAACTACTAGGCTGCCCATGTAAAAATTATGGGCACCCAGAGTTTAGGTGAGGGAACAATAAACTCCAGGTCAGTCGTGGGACTGGTGTGAGAACTCAAAACAGTTATTTTTAGGGTTTATTTTAAAGTTAGGTAATTCTCCAGACCACGCCGCTAATGCGGAATGGGTTTACTTCATGTGGATACCAGTGCATAGAAATCCGTAATGACCTTTTAAAAAAATGAAGCTATCATAAGCTCGTCCCACATCACACAATGCAATCGCACACCAGATGAGCGAGTTTTGCCTTATGATAACCAAAAATGCATTCATACGTGAAAATCCTCTTTTACTACTATATAGTGTGGAAAACCTTTTCGCAAATAAATGTATTAAACATTGCCAGCATAATGCCCCATCCCATTATACTGACAGTCCTGCCGGTAACCAGCAGGCTATACAATCAAAACCGTACGGGCTCGTAGTGGAAAATTGGATTTCCAACAAATGACCAGGCAAAGGAACTTCCTTACCAAACCGATGGGTACGCCTCTAGAGGGACGCCCCGAGAACCAAATCGGGCTCTCTGCCAACACGAAGCCGGGTTACCCCTTAACTGGGTAACTTAGAGCACGCTTGAGTATATCACTTCCCGGTCGTTACCAACCTTTAAACCAAGGCCTCGCAACATCAACATCCATAAAAATAGAAGTTATCCACATAGGTTAATACCTGGGCTCCATACATAGTACACCTTTTATCTAGAAGGAAATGACTACCCTTAACCTTGCTGCATCTTTCCTGTTTTAGCCATTTACCGGGTTGTGAGGCTTGCCGAGGTCACGATACACAAAGCTACGCTTAAATAAGCCATGCTTTGATCATCCATAGCTCACCACATATCTTAAGTATGCCACATTATCCATTAACAACGCATCACTGATTTCCAATATATAACCTCTAAGCTCATATGTCTTAGAGAAGGGTGTTAAGCAAGAGAATAATTCTCCGCCACCAAACAGATATATATTGATAAAACAGTGTTACGCAGTTGATTACAATGTCAGACACACAATCCATAAATGTCCGTTCTGGGTCTGAATGAACATCATCCAAAAATCTCCAAATACATTCAGATATCGTGCCACTCCTCGTTTGGTTGTACGGACCAGTCCGAGATATTGGCATTCAACCCTAATGATTCGAAAACTCCCAGGCTTTACTCGGCGGTTTCGAAGTCTTCAATTGCTTTATAACGTCGTATTATTACTTGGAATGGTTTTCAGACATACATCCGATCCCGGTCTTTCCAAATAATAGGCGCAATTAAAAAAACAATTATAGAACACACAGGCTTTCTACCAATCTCCTTCCATCTTGGATTTTGTCAAAATTAAACTTCTGTAAACCCGTTCTCAAATTATTACGAAATCCAAATTTAACCTTTCTCTTTTAAAACACATCCTTTAAATCAAAGATGGTTTAGCCTTAAAGCCTTACTTATTTTTTCGTTTGATAACTTGTTATCAAAATCCAGTTTCCTTTGAAAATCCTTAATCCACATTTCAACCATAGTTTCCAATTAAATTGATTTTCCAACATTCCATTCTTTAATCTTAACTAAAAGATTATACTTTCTTTCCGGTTCCTTATTTTTAATTTCTCAAATCAAAGATCTGATTGAATCCTCAAATTACGATATGAATTCCATAACTCAATCTCATGGGGTTTCAAGAATAATATTATTGAAGATATGATTCACGACAAAACCCAAATCAATTGATATTGAACATAAGTTACACAAAAATTGTATCTAATTATATTTGATATCAATTCTCATAATCAACGAATACTATAAGTGGAATAACGATATATAATATCTTCCAAATTCCTCAAATAGTATACTTTTACACCAAAGAATTTCATACCAATTATCCGAAGATTATTTCTATCCAACTTATCCCAATCAAATTGGGAAACTTGTATCTTAATTTAAAGATTTATCCAAACCTTTGACATTAGATCTGGATAGAAATATCATCCACTTATACTTAATATTAATCTCTGTATCCAACTCACACTATAAGCGGAATAACGGTGAACTACCTTTTAAATTCCTCCAATAGTAAGAGTCATCATCTACCGGATTAATATCAAACATCCAAAGATTTATCTCCAACCATATCCAACTATTAAAAACCTGTTTTAATATTAAATAAATCAATTTGAATCCCATATAAAGTATTTCCAATACTTTTGAACCTTTGAAAACATTCCACCAATCATTTACAAATGATTTCTTTTAGTTCATGGTTTAAAAACTTCAAAATAGATTATTTCAAAGAAAGCGTTACAATAGTGTTTCGAAAGTGTTACAAAAGCGTCACAAAATAGTTATCTCAACTACATTGATCAAATATCATTTATCTTGGTCAAAACTTAAACTTTACAATTCAAAACACTTTTACATAATTAATAATGATTTTACAATTTTTTTTCCATATTTTAGAAACATTAAAAATGGCTATTTATAGTTATGGTCGATAACTTCTCTTATAGCGACCTTTCCCCAAAACGGTTTTAAACATATCTTGAAAATTATAACCAGAAATTAAAATCTGCTTTCACTCGTTTTGAAGCTCTTGTTAATATAAATCTAACGTTTTTCGTTTCATGCAAATCCGATTTAGATTGCAAAAGTTATAAGCGTTTAAAGTTTGCATCTAAAATACGCTAATTGCCGCTATGCAACAAGCCCTATTTTGACCGCAATAAGAATTATTCTTCAATACTTCAAAATACCTTAGAAAACCATTATATACTTCTGTAAACCATTTAAAGTAATTTACATTGACTTTCCAAGTTTATTTTGGGTTCAAAATTCAACTTTTACTTTTTACTTAATAAATCAAATTCCAATTCATTTATAAATTCAAATAACTTCAAATTAACCATCCCATTCATCGGACCAGTTAGGGATAGCCAGGTGGAGCAGGAAACTTCATTTCCAAACCCAAGCGTAGACACTATGCTCTCTGTCATCCTAAAATGTTCCGGTATTAATTTATTCATTTAAAGAATTTTATCCACATATATGAATACGGTCTTTCCCGATTATTAGCCTTCAATTTCAATAATGTTATTGTTTCTAATTACGAAGGAGATTTGCTGATCACCAATGTGATACCATAATTGTTGTGTCATAGTGTTTGCAAAACAAGATCAACAACTACTTAAACATCCATAGCAACCATCATCAACATGATTAAATAAATCATAACCGTGCACAAGCGTTATAACACTAACGCTTAATAGTGTGTGTGTTCTAAACTACGCATCCATCATCCATCATAACAACCATCAACTATCATTAACCATTAATAATCCATTACTATATTTAAATTATTCTAACTACTAATTAAATAATAAACCGTGGTTAAAGAGTTCTCACCAAACGGCTTTCCAATCTTCACGGTAGGCGAACCTAGCTGAGTGAACCGTCAGACAGTATTTCGGCGCACCGTCTTCTTTATCAAAATATATATAATACAATATATACTAATCTCTCTTTATATATTATAAGAGGAGGAGGAGATTGACGAACTTTGGCAAGGTGTTGGTGGAAAAGAGGAAGACTTATGCCATGGAAACCATGACCATAAGCTTTAAGAAGAAGGTGGAAAGGAGGAAATGGAATGGAATGGTAAGAAAATGGAGAAAAGGTCTCCTTATATAGGAATAGAGAGTTAAGGAGGTGATGACACATAAGGGGGCACATGGAAGGCATGCATGAAAGCTTACATGCAAAATTACAAGTGTCCATACACTTGTCTTAAGAAGAGAAGGTGAACTTTTGGTAGCATTTTCCCATAAATGCTATGAAAACTAAGGGCAACACTTAATTCTAATGCTACTAATTCATGTTATAGTTTGACAAATCCGATCGAGCGATAATAGTATCAATAAATCCAAACTTATTAATAATCATTCTCATTTATAATTCAAGTAAAATCTATCATATAACTTATCAAAATTATTAAATATTCTTAACCATATATTTTTATGTCAAATTCAAATTCAAATTTAAATTAAAAATTTTAATTGGTTAAAAATTCTGGATCGTTACAGTTACTCACCGATTCGAGACATTCTAACAAATGCCTTAGGATCACCCGTAGTGAACCCTTGGATCAGTTGGGCCAGTCATCTCTTACGTTTGAGGATTAGTTTTTCCTAAACATATGTTTTCCGGTCCTATCGGACCTATCCGTCGGCCCGGTAGTGACTGATATTGTGACACCACACGTCCGTTAATATCACTCATAAAGGGAATGCATTAAGTTTCAAGAAGCGTTATAGGTAAACGGATACAGAATATTACAAGACAGATATAAATAAGATAGCGGCGGAAATTCAAATTTTTATTTCAAACACAAATCATACATCGTGGTCCGAAATATCATAAGTCACAAAAACCATTACAATAATATAACTTCTATCTTGTACCATCAGAGTACATAAATACTTAAAAGAAAACATAATTCCCCAAATAAAAGAGACAAAGCCGTAGTAGAGATATGAACTTGAGCCACACTTCGAAAGCATCTCTAGCAAGATGATATCTGAGTCCTGACTAAGCCTGAGTGTTTCCTCCCTGAGAACCTAGGGGGAATGAAAGAAAGAAGAGGAAACAAAAGGCTTAGACATGAAGTCTGGCGAGTCTAGTTGCTTTTAGCAAGTAAATAAATAAAAGTAGCATGACAGGCATATAAAGTGGATAAGAGAGATCACTACATAAATGGCAGATGTGACAAGGTAGACAGGATAAGGTGTATAGGCTTCTCTAATGATTACTATGCACTATTACTAGTATAACCATAATGAGATGATCCCTTCCACTATATGGTGGTAGACTTAGGCATACGTCAAAATGTACCCTAACTACTACCCTAATTGATCGGCTCCCTACTCCGTAGATACTCTGTGCCGGCCCCACAGTAGGATGTATCACGTCCTAAAGTGGCAACCCCTCACTGATATGCACAGCCCCATATCTATAGGTGTCACGGTCGTCTTATCCCCTTATGTCCGGCTCATGCACGCACATGGCCCGGTCGGTTTGCACCGCTGACACCGTCCTCCACGTTTGGATCTCTTACAATCAGTCCAGTAAGCGTGCCCCTTCTCTGACCTAGTACGGAGTACATGTTTTGATACCTACTTTGGGTTACTGGATGAAACGGATCCCAGACAATATGACACAAGCTCTCCCGTTTGTCTTGTATCCCCTACTAGGTTCTCTTTGGCTATGTATACACACTAGGTGTATTTAATTACATAACCCTATCATTTCTACAAGTTATGTTTACCCTAAAAGGTGTCTTTAATTACATAACTTTATTATTCCAACCGATCATGTATACCACTAGGTGTCTTTAATTACATAACCTTATCGGGTTAAGTTTGTGGGCCTATATGTAAATATTACCCACCCCCTCCAGATTTTCTTAACCCATCCACTATACAATTAATTTTACTTAACCCTAACTTTAGTTTACAATCATACAATCCCTATGGATTAGATTTGGTTAAGTTGTCCATTTTATTACCATGTCCATTTATGGTTTATAATGGGCTAGACCTCCCACATTAGGCCTACAACTTGTGGATGCTTGATATGCCGGTCGGGTCCGGGCAGTCTTACTCCACAAGTTGGTCCTAACCTCGTGTCATAGTCCGATTCCTATTTGCGCACTTAGACCTCTCACATTAGGTTCAACATTAGTGGCTACTGGATATGTCGGCCGGGTCCGGGCAGACTTCCACCACTAATGCAACCTAACCTCGTGTCATAAGTGCCATTACAATTCCTAATCATAATTATTAGACATTTCATTCTTATCCAATTCTTACCTATGTCTTTATAGTTGATTATGTCCCCACTTCCCCAACTTGAATTATATGTCCAATTCATATAAACATTATTTAAATTATGCCAATTCTAACCCTTTTTCCCCCGTTCCCTAACTAACGCATTTGCATATATTAGGCGGCATCTAGGCTAGAAAATAGCCTAGTTATACACAATAAAAAGGGAAAAGTGATGGGAATATGACAAAGATGATTGTTTTGGCATAAACATAAGCTAGCATGGTGATAAGGTGGACATATAAGCATAAATCTGATGAACTTGTGGCAATTAATTGATTCTAACATACCTATGACGTAATAATAAGCATAATAAGATCTAAATTAACAATTTAGATGTCCAACTGGTTTAGATCTAATATGACAGGCACAAGGTGATAAACTAGATCTGATTAGCAATTTAGATGTCCACATAATTCAGATCCAATAGCTAAAACTAGATCTAACATAAATAAGGTCAAGATCCACATTATAGAATGTTACAATAGATCCAACAAGAAAGGGATTTAGATCAATAGTTAAAAATAGATCTAACACAAATAAGGTCAAGATCCACATCATAGAATGCCACAAGAGTTACAATAGATCCAACAAGATAGAGATTTAGATCCAAGTTATACACAATTTAGGATGTCATGTGTTCGCAATTTACAATGGATCCAATATAATATAGACACGTGAATAAATTCAAGTCATAGTCGTGTCATGTTTACTTTTAAATATTCAAATCTAAAAGCAACTAGAGACTCATAGAGTTTGGATAAGAAGATAGAACTAGAAAAGATTGGATCTTGAATCTCCAATTGATTTTCTTTAGTTGAAGAAGATAACGGATCCAGATCAGTTCAGATACCGGCAGAGTTTGGCCACCATGAATTCTCAATGAAGAAAACAATAGGAATGACCACGTATATATAGCTGCCAGACCCTCTGAAACCGACTGCCATGTCATCCCTGGGGGTGTCGACACCCCTGTGGGTGGGTCGACCCTGGTGTCGACACCCCTTAAGGTTGATCGACCCCGGTGTCGACACCCCTCTAGGGGGTCGACCCCCTAGAGCGGGAAAACTGCCGCAACTTTTTCTTTTTCAAATTCGAACGGTTTTGGACAAAATTCTGACTCATCCCTAACTCATGTGTATATATATAATTCTTCTGCACATATACAAACTTAAAACCCTCATAACTTCTTCATACAGTGTCCGTTTTACGCAAGCCAAATGTCTATCTTGATCAGAATTTCGATACGGACGCAATGGTGCAGTTTGTTTTCCTTAATTCTGAATATTAAATTAATTATAATTTAATTTATCCTCTTTTAGTATCGTTAAAAACACGGGGTGTTACACTTTCCCCTACTCAAAGGATTTCGTCCCTGAAATCTCTAGGTTGAGAAGAATGCATATCCTACCATCCATCATCCATCTACTCATCAATCAATCACTGGTATCCATTGCCCTTAAAGACTTCTAATGCTTATATGAATATATGCAAGGGTGTGTATATATGTCCCAACACTAATGCGAAAATCAGGCGGTTTCTAGATTCAGTCGACCTCCTTAATGCAATGTATGTTAGTGCCATGAATCCAATATGTATGCAAATAATCCTATTATAACATGTGAGTTCTATATGTGTGGACACTCATTCGTCCAAATGTAACATCCATATGGTAATACATTAATTTCCATCCATAAAAGAAAAGAAAATGCACACACATCCATATGCAGTATGAGAGTGATTGAGCCGATCAAGTGCCTAATGTGTGTGTATAATGTATATGCGTCCACAGGCATCCACTAGCAAACACTTGCATCCACTTGCATCCATTAAACATAACATGTCTCAAACACATGTTTACATCCATAGGATTCCTATCTAGAGGTTGAGAATACTATGGATAAGATATATTCAAATGATAGAAACAAACACAAATAAAACTTTGGAAATAGGAGTTAAGAACATACCCTCGGAAAGAAAAGGATATGAAGCACGAATCTTGGCTTCGGTCTCCTAAGTCGCATCCTCTGGGTTATCTCCCCATCGAACCTTTAGTAACTTGATCTCTTTATTGCGTAGCTTCTTAACTTCTGATCCAAGAATACAGGTAGGGACTCGCTTGACTGTCGCCTCCTGTTCCACTTCTACCTCTTCCAATACACTTGGCTCAATGAATTCCGCGGTGTCATGCAAACAATTTCGTAGATGAGAAACATGGAAAACATCATGAATACCGAATAGATTTTCTGGGAGCTTTACTCTATATGCCATTTGGCCAATCCTCTCGGTTATGGGAAATGGTCCAACAAACCTAGGTGCCAACTTCCCTACTGATCCGAAGCGAACCACATTCCTCAAAGGCGATACTTTAATAAAAACCAAGTCTCCCACTTCAAATTCGATGTCATTCCTCCTCTTGTCTGCATAGGATTTCTGCCTATCTTGAGCTGTCTTCATCCGCTGTCGAAGAAGGTCAACCTTTTCAGTAGTTTCCCTAACCATATCTAGTCCAAGTAATAATCTTTCTGTAGATTCCCATCAACAAGTTGGTGATCTACAGGGTCGTCTATACAATGCTTCGAAGGGTGCCATGCCGATGCTGGATTGATAGCTGTTGTTATAGGCATACTCTACTAAAGGAAGGTGATCTTCCCATGTTCCTCCGAAATCTAGGATGCACAACCTCAAAAGATCCTCTAGAATTCTGTTTACCCTCTCTGCCTGCCCATCGGTCCGAGGATGATAAGCGGTGCTCAAACACAATTGTGTACCTAAGCTTCTTGCAAACTCCTCCAAAATTCACTGGCGAAGATGGGGTCACGATCGCTCACGTGCTGGAAGGTACTCCATGAAGACAAACTATCTCACGAACATAAATTGCGGCTAACCGCGATGTCGTCCTTTTACTCTTAACTAGAATAAAGTGACCACTCTTAGTGAGTCTATCTACCACAACCCAGATATTGGTGTTGCCTTTCTTCGATCTAGGCAAACCATCTATGAAATCCATAGAGACGCTCTCCCATTTCCACTAAGGAACCTCCAAAGGATGAAGTAAACCACCGAGCGTCTTTTGCTCAGCTTTAACTTGCTGGCAAACTAGACATTGGGAAACAAATTCGGCCACATCTTTCTTTATCCCAGCCCAAAAGAAAACCCTTTTCATGTCTCTGTACATCTTATCACCGCCTGGATGAATAGTCATCTTAGAATGGTGGGCTTCTTCTAGGACTGCCTTTATCAAGCTTCCAGTTTGAGGAACACAAAGCCTTTCATCTCGTCACAACCATCCCTTTTCATCTATGGCATATCTACTGAGGTGACTAGAAGTCTCCCCTTTTCTGAGCTTTTCCATGATGTCTAAAATATGTGGGTCACCTTGTTGCGAAGCTCCTACCTGATCCATAAGAGTTGGTCGTATCTACAAGGACGCAAACAAATGAGGCAAAATCTCGATGGAGGGTCTAAAATCAAAAGCTGATATGAACTCCAAGCTCTTCCTCTCCACAAACAGATGACTCAACACCATCCTCTGCCTACTTAGCGCGTCTGCCACCACATTACCCTTGCCAGGGATATAAGCAATCTCAAAATCATAAGAAGTTAGGAACTCCATCCACCGTTGTTGCCTTAAATTGAGATCCTTCTGCAAGAACAAATACTTGAGAGATTTATGATCGGTGTATAACTCGAACTTCTCTCCAAGTAAATAATGGTGCCGCGTTTTAAGCGCGAGTACTATGGCAGGTAGCTCTAGATCATGGGTGGGGTAGTTCTTCTCATGAACTCTCAACTGTCTACCCCCATAACACACTACTTTCCCTTCTTGCATTAAAACCGCACCAAGCCCTATACCACATGCATTAGTGTAAACCGTAAACACTTTGTTCCCATCGGGAAAAGTCAAGACGGGGGTTATTGTCAGAGCCCTCTTTAAACATTGGAAAGCAACATCACAGTCTATATCCCATGAAAATGCCAAGTTCTTCTTCATCAGCCTGGTGAGTGGGGCTGATATCTTTGTGAAGTCCTTAATGAACTTACTATAATAACCTGCCAACCCAAGAAAGTTTCTCATCTCGGTTGCATTTTTAGGAATCTGCCAATCTTGTACTGCTACCACCTTTGCGGGATCTACAGCTATCCCTTCTTTGGAAATCACATGCCCTAAAAATCTCACCTCTTTTCTCTAAAAATGGCATTTGGAGAATTTCGCCTTAAGATGATGCGCACGGAGAGTTTTCAAGACTTCTCTCAAATGATGGGCATGTTCCTCTTTGCTTTTGGAGAAGATAAAGATATCATCAACAAAGACCACAACAAATTTGTTTAGATACTCCTAAAACACCATACTCATCAAATCACCAAAATAGGCGGGTGTATTCGTCAATCCAAAAGGCATAACCAGCCATTCAAAGAAACCATCTGGGGTTCAAAAAGCGGTCTTATCTATGTTATCTTCAGCTACCCTCAATTGATGAAATCCCATGGCCAAGTCTAACTGGGAAAATACCAAGGCACCAACATGCTGATCAAATAAATCATCAATCATCGGGAGAGGGTGCCTATTCTTCTTGGTGAGTTTATTCAACTCTCTACAGTCAATACACAAACGAAGCGAACCATCCGCCTTAGTTGCGAATACAACTGGAGCACCCCATTCAGATATGCTTCGTCTGATAAATCCTTTCTCAAGTAGCTCCCCTACTTGCTTAATCAGCTCCCTCCTTTCCCTCGGATCCATATGGCACACTGGTAGTGCAATTGGCTTTGCATTATCCACCAGATATATACGAAAATCGTTCTCGCTCCTCGAAGGTAAACCTCGTACCTCATCAAAAACTTCAGAATAAACTCGGACCACTAGAACAGACTGCCGATAATCGATAGATGCATCAAGAGACTCTAGGAAGCTAAGCATAACCGATCCTTGCGGGTCACAAGAAATCTTGAGGGTCCTCCCATGACAATTCAGAAGCCTAACGACCCTCCTCTCGCAATCCAGAATGGCACCATACGTGGTAAGCCAATCCATTCGTAGAATCAACCCATAGCCTATAAACCCGAGCATATACGCATCGCATTCAAACTCGACACCTAACACATATATTTTCAAACCCAGAAAAATCATAGATAAATGAGTCGAACCACCAATGGGGTTTGAAACAACTACGGTATCCACTACCATACTAGTAATTAAGTGCAGAGATTCAACCATAGAACTAGATACAAATGAATGTGAAGCGCCAGAATCAAAAAGTGTTCTAATAGGATGCTTTGAAAGAGAAATTAAACCTTCTACAGAAATTTTTCTACCTCTATCAGGAGCACTGATCGCGAGAGCATGCACCTGCCCTCCAGAAGTTCCTGCCCTCTCCACAATGGTAGCAAGAGTTATTCCTTTGCTTACAGTCTTTGACCAAGTGACCCTCTTTCCCACAATTGTGACGTTTTCTCTTATCCTTGCCTTTGTCATTCTTTCCACCTTTCTTCTGTTGTTGTTGATGTTGCCCCTTCTTGGGCCATACCTTCTTATTTTGCGATGTTTCCTCATCCTTTACTTCCTTCTTTTCTCCCTTGTCTTCCTCATGCATTAGGGCCATATCGACAAGCTTTTCAAAAGTGGCTCTCATTGGAATATGGGACATGGCTAACCCATGAAGGGGTTCATTTAGCCCTTTAGCAAACCGTAATGCCTTCTTGTGTGGAGTATCCACTAATTCTAACCCGAACCTTGCTAGCTGGTTGAATTTGTTCACATATTCTTTCACCGTCAAGTTCCCTTGCCTGAGTGCCAAGAACCTCTCCATCTACATGCATTTCTCGACTTGGGAAAAGAAACTTTATTTCAAATCTTTGTCTAAAATCTTCCCAAGTTTCCACCGGACGTCCAGTCTGGTAAACTTCCCACCAAAATGAGGCTTCGTCTTTCAGTAGCCAGACGGCTAGCTGAACGTTCCTTTTATCCTCTACTTCAAAGATTACGAACAAGTCCTCGGTATCCTTGAGCCAATTCCGCGATTCTATGAATGTCTCGTTCCAATGGAATGGCTTCTCTCCCATAGCATGGAAGTCTTTGCAGATCTTAGCGAAATTATTTTCTCTTGGAGGGGTAGGAGGAGGATTGACAGGTGCAGCCGGGGGAGGAACGTTTCTTTGGCCCTCGGCAGGTGCCGTGGCCTCTAGATGCCTACGGAACCATTCGGGTATTGTAACGCCCTCCGGAATATTAGGAATGTTTGGTTCCCCAGACATGCTGAAAAGAAAAAGGGATGAGATTTAGACAAAGGACCGAAGGATATTACATATGGCTTCTTGGGGAATGTCTTTCAAAACAGACTTTTCTTTTTTGAAAATGTTTTCTTTTAAAACCTTTTTGAAAATAATTTTCAAAAACTTTTATCTAATCTGGTAACCTTCAGCTTTGATACCAAGTGTGACACCCCATGTCCGTTAATGTCACTCACAAAGGGAATGCATTAAGTTTCATGAAGCTTTATAGGTAAACAGGCACAGAATATTACAAGACAGATATAAATAAGATAACAACGAAAATTCAAATTTTTATTTCAAACACAAATTATACATCGTGGTCCAAAATACCATAAGTCACAAAAACCATTACAATGATATAACTTCTGTCTAGTACCATTAGAGTACATAAACACATAAAAGAAAACATAATTCCCTAAATAAAAGAGACAAAGCCATAGTAGAGATAAGAACTTGAGCCATACTTCGAAAGCAGCTCTAGCAAGATGATATCTAAGTCCTGACTAAGCCTTAGTGTTTCCTCACAGAGAACCTCGGGGGGGGGGGGGACCGAAGAAAGAAGAGAAAACAAAAGGACCAGACACGAAGTCTGGCGAGCCTAGTTACTTTTAGCAAGTAAATAAATAAAGTAGCATGACAGGCATATAAAGTGGATAAGAGAGATCACTACATAAATGGCAAGTGTGACAAGGTAGACAGGATAAGGTGTATATGCTTCTCTAATGATTACTATGCACTATTACTAGTATAACCATAATGAGATGATCCCTTCCACTATAAGGTGGTAGACTTAGGCGTACGTCCAAATGTACCCTAACTACTACCCTAATTGATCGTCTCCCTAGTCCGTAGATACTCTGTGCCGGCCCCACAGTACAATATTGTCCTAAAGTGGCAACCCCTCGTTGATATGCGCAGCCCCATATCTACAGGTGTCACGGTCGTCTTATCCCCTTTTGCACGGCTCATACACGCACATGGCCTGGTCGATTTGCGCCGCCCACACCGTCCTCCACGTTTGGATCTCTTACAATCATTCCAGTAAGCATGCCCCTTCTCCGACCTAGTACGGAGTACATGTTTTGATACCTACTCCGTGTTACTGGATGAAACGGATCCCACACAATATGATACTAGCTCTCCCCTTTGTCTTGTATCCCCCACTAGGTTTTCTTTGGCTATGTATACCACCAGGTGTCTTTAATTATATAACCCTATCATTTCTACAAATTATGTTTACCCTAAAAGGTATCTTTAATTACATAACTTAATTATTCCAACCGGTCATGTATACCACTAGGTGTCTTTAATTACACAACCTTATCAGGTTAAGTTTGTGGGCCTATATGTAAATATTACCCACCCCCTCCAGATTTGCTTAACCCAACTACTATCCAATTAATTTTACTTAACCTTAACTTTAGTTTACAATCATACAATCCCTATGGATTAGATTTGGTTAAGTAGTCCAATTTATTACCATGTCCATTTATGGTTTATAATGGGCGAGACCTCCCACATTAGGCCTACAACTTGTGGATGTTGGATATGTCGATCGGGTCCGGGCAGTCTTATTCCACAAGTTGGACCTAACCTCGTGTCATAGCCCGATTCGTATTTGCGCACTTAGACCTCTCACATTAGGTTCAACATTAGTGGCTTCTGGATATGCCGGTTGGGTCTGGGCAGACTTCCACTACTAATAAAACCTAACCTCATGTCATAAGTGCCATTACAATTCCTAATTGTAATTATTAGACATTTCATTCTTATCCAATTCTTACCTATGTCTTTATTCGTGATTATGTCCCCACTTCCCTAACTTGAATTATATGTCCAATTCATGTAAACATTATTTAAATTATGCCAATTCTAACACTATTTCCCCCATTCCCTAACTAACACATTTGCATATATTCGACATCATCTAGGCTAGAAAGTAGCCTAGTTATACACAATAAAAAGGGGAAAGTGATGGGAATATGAAAAAGGTGATTGTTTTGGCATAAACATAAACTAGCATGGTGATAAGGTGGCACAAAGTGATAATCTAGATCTAATTAGCAATTTAGATGTCCACATAATTCAGATCCAATAGTTAAAACTAGATCTAACACAAATAAGGTCAAGATCCACATCATAGAATGTTACAATGGATCCAACAAGAGTGGGATTTAGATCAATAGTTAAAAATAGATCTAACACAAATAAGGTCAAGATCCATATCATAGAATGCCACAAGAGTTACAATAGATCCAACAAGATAGAGATTTAGATCCAGGTTATACACAATTTAGGATGTCATATGTTCGCAATTTACAATGGATCCAATATAATATAGACACATGAATAAATCCAAGTCATAGTCGTGTCATATTTACTTTTAAACATTCAAATCTAAAAGCAACTAGAGACTCACAGAGTTTGGATAAGAAGATAGAACTAGAAAAGATTGGATCTTGAATCTCCAATTGATTTGCTTTAGTTGAAGAAGATAACGGATCCAAATCAGTTCAGATACCGGCAGAGTTTGGCTACCATGAATTCTCAATGATGAAAACAAGAGAAATGACCACATATATATATAGCTGTCAGACCTATGAAACCGACTGCCACGTCAGCCTTAGGGGTGCCAACACCCCTGTGGGTGTGTCGACCCTGGTGTCGACACCCCTTAAGGGGGGTCGACCCCGGTGTCGACACCCCTTAAGGGGGGTCGACCCCGGTGTCGACAGCCCTGTAGGGGGTCGACCCCCCAAGAGCAGGAAAATTGCCTCCACTTTTTCTTTTTCAAATTCAAACGGTTTTGGATAAAATTCTGACTCATCCCTGACTCATGTGTGTATACATAATTCTTCTACGCGTATACAAACTTAAAACCCTCATAACTTCTTCATACGGTGCCCGTTTTACACAAACCAAATGTCTATCTTTACCAGAATTTTGAGACAGACGCAATGGCGCAGCCCATTTTGCTTAATTATGAATATTAAATTAATTATAATTTAATTTATTCTCTTTTAATATCGTTAAAAATACGGGGTGTTACAGATATATCCAAGGCGCCTCTTTATCCATCATCCACAAAGGTAAAAATATAAATGTATGGGCTCCATACCATGACACCACCCGTAGCTAGAAAGAAACGCCGTGCACTCCCATCGGTCGTGATCCTGTTTTTGACTCGTACTGAGGTGTGAGGCTTGCGAATTAATGCTATACATAAAGCTATGCTATTTAAAGCCGTGCTTTGATCATCAACCACAAGACTCTGCTTTTCAACAGCCTTGATCATTTGCATCTCAGCATGCCACATTGACATTCCACGCCATGCGACTGATGTCTATCGATATATAACCTCTAAGCTCATACGTCTTAGAGAAGACTGTTAAGCAAGAGAATAAATTCTTCGCCACCAAACAGATATATATTTAATAGAGATCAATCAACACAGAACAAAATCCAATGTCAGACACACATTCGTTTACTAGTCCGTTCTGGGTCTAAACGAAACCAGAGGCACCTTATTCCTTGTTCCATATGTCCAATACAGAAGAGAGGCCCTCGCACATACGGACAATCAACAAATACGTCTGGACCAATACCACTGTAACCTCATCAAGGGTGATACCCATATCTAAGGCATCAATAACAATCCATACGATGTGAAGATCACCGGTCTTGCACCATCTTCATATCTTTGACCTTTAATCGTCGATCAATTATTTGAAATGAGAATTAACTCGGCCTTTTCAAACAATTCACGTAAACATAGAATTCAAATCAATTCTTTCCATGGTTAAACTATTTGACATTCACGTTTCAGTTCATTAATATAATTTTCATGTCAAATACATCCAACCATCAAAATATCCAATAAACCGAGTAAAATTGGTTTATTTCCATTCCACATCGTTTATAACATTTTAAAACGATTTATCGCTATTTTTATTTATATAAAAATAGCCCATTTTAAATAAACAACGCTTTAGGTCATTACGTGGCCCTGGCGCTGTTTTTCTTCAGATTTGAATTACATATTTCTCAAAATCTAACCGTTGGATCTTAACAAATTTAATATCGTTGGAAAGACCTTTCCAAAGCAAACCCAGCAGTTCCAGTTTCGGGAAAATCAGACGGTTTAACTCTCAGTATAATCGTTTAAAGTTACGATTCCAAAACGCAAACTACCGCACGCGATTCCTTTTATTTTAATTTTAATTTATATTTATATATATAGATATAATTCATTCGACGATTTACAAACCATTTTCACTTCAAAAATTTGGCTAACACCTTTAAATTTCGAAAATTTTCGCCATAACCTCCTTTGTACGGGGAGAGGTTTGGAAATTTATTGGGCCATGTTAGGCAGCCAATAAATCCAGAAACAACATACACAATTTTTAATGACCTATTTTATGCCCAAGGGAGAGTGTATGGATCATATCTCCAGAGATTAAATCTCGCCACCTTGTCCCGTGTTGGAAAATAAATAATCCATGTGTCGTATCTAAAATCAAGAGAGACATGAATTATTGTCATTTCCAGACCCTTGTGGGGTTTTAATTAATTTTTCCATTTACCGTTATATTTTATTTAGTCCATATCAGTCCTCAGTTCAACCTTTAATTCAATCATCGCCATACAAGCATCTCGCTCGTATGGTAATCTCAACCTCGTCATATAAGCACCTATTACTTATATGGAATATGATATGCTATGACATCAATAGTTCGTCTTCGGCTCAGCCTGAAATGTAGTCATCGCTATACAAGCCTCTCGCTTGTATGGTAATTCTAACCTCGTCATATAAGCTCCAAATGCTTATATGGAATATGATAGAGTATGCTACCTTCACATAGTATGCCATGTAGTGTAGTTCAAAATTAATTGTTGCTATCCTATGGCGATGTTTACAATCTCACACAGAACAACCAGCACACTGCATCCAATGGCATTCACTGGAGTTTATATAATAAATAAAATTGCGCAGCCAACTCATTAAGGTATACCTATTTGTCGGGCACGCAAATAAATTCTTTACTCATCAGCAAATCCGTTTACCTATTTAGCATGTGTATATATATGCATATCTAAGCTAAAAATAATATTTTTAGAGAACAAATATTTATTTCCATATATGACTATTTTTAACACTTCATCTACATGTTAAAAATAATATTTTCAATGAAAAAATATTTTAATCAACACATGGTTATTTTTAACACTTCATATACATGTTAAAAATAATATTTTCAATGAACAAACATTTTAATCAACACGTGGTTATTTTTAACACTTCATATACATGTCAAAAATAATATTTTCAATGAACAAACATTTTAATCAACACATGGTTATTTTTAACACTTCATATACATGTTAAAAATAATAGTTTCAATGAACAAACATTTTAATCAACACATGGTTATTTTTAACACTTCATATACATGTTAAAAATAATATTTCAATGAACAAACATTTTAATCAACACATGTTTATTTTTAACACTTCATATACATGTTAGAAATAATATTTTCAATGAACAAACATTTTAATCAGCACATGGTTATTTTTAATACTTCATATACATGTTAAAAATAATATTTTCAATGAACAAACATTTTTATCAACACATGATTATTTTTAGTGGTTCATACATAGAATAAAATTGATATTTTTATTGTTCAAACAATTTATTCCACACACGAATATTTTTAATGGTTCATACATACAATAAAAATGTTATTTTTATTGTTCAAACAATTTATTCAACACATGAATATTTTTAGTGGTTCATACATACAATAAAAATGATATTTTTATTGTTCAAACAATTTATTCAACACATGAATATTTTTAGTGGTTCATACATACAATAAAAATGATATTTTTTATAGTTCATTTCAGAAAATTTCAGCATTATAACGGCAGGGTGTTGTAGCATCGGCACAGTGTCTGAGCACTGCTCCTCTGCTAACCTAGGCCTTGCAACCTTACAATAATTTCATTTCCATAATTTTCACAATACCATTCATTTTCACAACACAATGAATTTACCACAAACACAATCAATTTTTTTGTAACCACAATCAATCATTCACCATCACAATCATTTTCACACCACAATCATCACGCAATCATCCATGGTTTAACAGAAAGTAGTGTCAGGAGCTACTAAGCCCTGTCTGCATCCTATTATATTTTTCTCCATTTTATTTGAATTTAGAAATCTTACATTGGGTTCCACTCCTTCTAATTTTGCAGATGGCTCCAAACACTTTCTAGCCTCTTCTAGAATGTAGAATACGCTGTCACGAGTCCAATGTCTCTGGTTTCACTAGATTTCAACAACATATGAAAAAGATATGATTTTTATTCGTTAATCTAACTTTGAAATGCTTTTAAGTGTGGTAAACCATTAAAAATATAAAAGCCGTTACCTTCATTTTTGATTCAAAACTAGGTTTTGATCTTGCGCTCAAACCATTACACGAGGGGACGATCAGCTGGCGCCACGTGGAGGAGCTCAGAGAGGCGCGTTGGACGGTGATGGTCACGTCTAATTCGACGGTGGGATGGAGGAGTGGCGGCGGCTCGAACGGTGCGAGTTCCTGGCGAGATTTCGACCCAAATACACAACGATAGATTACCAAACTTATATGAATTTGAAGGTGGGACTGAGATCTACAAAATTCTCTAAAGAATCATTGAATTTTGTTGAGTAGTTTGGAAGAAATCGAGGAGAGAAGGATTGATTGATTTCCATCATGGGTTTTCTGAGTGGATCGGGTTTTTGGGAAAAGTGATCGTGAATTCTGATTGGCATGTGCCTTTATATTTTATTTTTGTAATTCTTTTAATTCCTAAATTCCCGTTTCTCCATCTGAACTCCAAATCAAACCCAACGACTGTCGTCCCTAGCTAAACACCCCCATTTTGGACACAATGGAATACTTTTCGTAAGCCCATTCGACTATTTCAGCCAGCTTTTCTCTAAATTAAAATATAAAACATTCAATATTGGAGTTGAATGTACATTTTAATTTACCGGGGCCACATATTGATTCCAAAAATTCCAGAAAAATTATATCTAATATTGTTTTGACGATATGATCCTAACCAAACTAATTTCATCGAATTTGGAGACCGTTCGAAAAATGGCCTTTTTC
Organism: Allium sativum; assembly: GCA_030737875.1. Classification (NCBI taxonomy): domain Eukaryota; kingdom Viridiplantae; phylum Streptophyta; class Magnoliopsida; order Asparagales; family Amaryllidaceae; genus Allium; species Allium sativum. Next base: position 157,299,377 of record CM060925.1, on the reverse strand, counting down.
TAGTCAATCCAATTTGCACTATATTTGCAAAACACGTTTTCTTTTGCCACACTCACATATTAATTCCAAAAATTGTGGAATTTTAAATCTAGAAATAATTTGACATTCCGGATCCAACAAAAGTGGTTTCGTCGAAAGGGAGGGCGTTTGCTCAATGACTATTTTTAAGGGATTCGTTGTTATTTAAAAATGGATTTTTTAAATTCTGAACAAATTTCTGTTAAAATTACCTTAAAATAATTTTTAAATTGGTTCTGATTTTCCAAGTTGTTACAATGTATTGTCATAATCTAGAGAATATTCATATTTGTTCTTCGTCTCGCTTTTGTATATCCCGAGGACGGTTATGTTGGTACCAACCGTAAGGTGACAATATATTCATAACATTCAAGGGAAGTGAATGGTCGGTCATGTTTAGCCTAGGTTGCAAGATGTTCTTGTTGAATCTTAGTGTATTCCTCTCTAGAGATACACTATTGGAAGGTGGTCCCATACCTTGCTAGTTGGAATCCATTCTTCAATAAGAGCCCACAGTTTTGATTGTATACTTTGTATGTGGAGTGTGAGAAGCAAGTGTTCCTCTAGATTGTTATTTATTTGTATTAAAGCATTATTATAATATCATAAAAGATACTGATTTCCAAAATATTTTGGGTTATCATAAGGTAAAAACCATCCGTGTTTATGTGTGGATCGATCTTACGATTATCCTTTTCTTTTAGAAAAGATTTGTTGATTTTAAAATAAAGTTGGACGTTGCTTATAACTTAGTTGGTTGCTCACTCTGGCTCACCAGACTGATCCGGCGTTTGAAATGCTCTGGTCAGACCAAGTTTTACAGGTTTAAATTATCGTATACTATGAAGAGACAAGCTGGAAGAGTTTAGACGTATGATATTATATAGTTATTATCCCGCTGTGTGATTGTATATGAGGACAGGCTATTATAATTGTCCAGATGTGTGATGTACTCTGATGATTGTATGTATTTTTTTCAAGCTCTCAATAATGATTTATTTCTATATTATATTTTGTTCCACTGCGATGTGAGACCCTGTGTTGTGTTGGTTCTTCTTTTATTCTAATATTTCCTTCTTTCTTATCTCACCATCTAATTTATTTCTCCTAACTATCTGCTTTCCTGTGCAATTTGAGTTGCCATGTGTCATCAATTGTTGGCTTAAACTGTATGGAAAAAGTGGTTCGTTACATAAATACCTTGTGAATTAAGTTTCACAATTTGATTGAAAGGTATTTGGCAAACAGAAATAATTAGATGTAAGAAATTAAGGTACTTAGATAAGATTAGTTGAAGGGTAATATAACTCTTCCATATGAAGGTTCAATAATGATTTTGGAAGATAAATTTCATAACTTTAAATTAGGGGTTTGAAAGCCTATAAGCTATTTATAAGTGAGAATGTTTCGTGTATCTATGATTTTATAACAACCTCTCCTTTTTGGGGACGAAAATTTTAAGAGCGTGATTATAACGATCTAGAATTTTTAACCAATTTAAAACAGGAATTTTGAATTTAATACTAGAATTTTTGAATATTAAAATAAGTTTAATATTGTTTAAATATTAATTTGATATAATATAAACATAATTTAAGTAATAAAAATAGTATTTGAATTTGTCAAATATAGCAGTATAATTTTGACAAGAATTTATCAACTTTTGTCACAACGAATTTTTAAAAATGTATATAAAAAACACTTTTAAAAGTGAACTTTTCTAGTTAAATAAATATATTCTAAATATAGATAACAACATAAAATAATTATTTTTGAATTGAAACACCCCACCTCCATTAAGGTCACTCACAAAGGGAATGCCTTAACTTCGATGGAGCATTATAGGTAAAAGACACGGAAAATTTACATGACAGAAATATAAGCAGCGGAAAATAAAACTAACATTTATTTCATACGTGGTTCAATACAAAAACCATTACAGTAAATTGTCTCAACACAACTTCCAAAACACTTCATCATAATTTCTGTCTTGATTAAAACATAAAGAAGCATATAACATAAATAAAACCGCATAAATCCCCAAGTCTAGTGTATCCAAAGCCATAGCCAAAGATAAGAGATTCCAAGCCGTACATCACAGAGTTTTCAAAATTGGAAAGATGAACGGTCCAAATTAAGCTAAGTTATTCCCTCCCTGGCTACCTAAGGGGGGTGGAACGGAAGAAAAGAAGACGAAAGAAAAATGGGTCAGACATAAGTCTGAGTAAGTCTAGTGACCTTTCAGTGTGTGAATAAGGAAATGGTCATGATAGGAATAAACTGAAAATAGGACGATACCAGAACAACAAACTAACATAAGACTATATAAGGCAGGATAAACCGAATGTACATCGCACCCATGTTTAATTCTTCTGCACCTATTTATACTTGTCCAACTAGCACCACATGTTCATGGTGAAATGATTCCCTTATATCGATCGACTCCTACTAGCATACATTTATCACGTGTGTCCTTTGGCCCCAGCTTGACAATAGATACCTGTGTTGGTCCCACCAAGGGGTATATCAAATCCTGTGGTGGCAACCCGACACGATTCAAGATGCACAGTGTATAGCTACTGATGCCCAGTGCCTGCTTTTTCCACTCCGGACTACGTGCATGCCCAATACTCCGTCTGAACCTACACTGATCCACCACCGCCGATGTTTATGACCGCTTATAATCAGCCCAATAATCGTGCCCCACCCTGCCTAGTTCAGGGTCCCATGATACATCTACGTGGGTTACTACTGAAATGGGTCCCCGTTACTAGGGTTTTCCAGTCAACATGTTAAATTGGTTAAGTGTCCAAATTTACCTAACCCCACCCATCAGTTTAGCTAACATGTTGGATTGGTTAAGTGTTTCCTAAATTGACTTAACCCTACCTCTCTTGACTTAGCTTTATTAGAACACCAACCACTCACATTAGACAGGTATTGTTGTGGTTACTGGATATGTCGGTCGGTTCCGGGCAGTTTTACACCACAACTCAGTCTAACCTCGGGTCCTTTTTGGGCTCAATGCACTAACCACCCACATTAGACAGGTATTGTTGTGGTCACTGGATGTGCCGGTCGGTTCCGGGCAGTTTTACACCACAACTCAGTCTAACCTCGGGTTAGGCATATTCGTCTTTTCTAAATTTATATTTTTATCCTTTTATGCTTATATGTAAATTTGTCAACAATTTATTGTTATGGATCACTTTCCTTCAGAATCAAATTCATAATTTTTGGTAAGTAATTTATACCATTTCAATGCCATACCATTTACATGGTTATGAGCTAAATATCTTAATTATGTATAATTTCAAGTTTTCCCCAACGTTACCCCCATTGTACATTCGCAAAATTACATAAGATGTTAGGCTCGACATTTTAGCCCAACTAATAAAATAAAAAGGAAAAAGATGAACTTGCAATATTCCAACATCATACAAAAATATGGATCTAACTACAGATGTGTCACATGAACTTGGCATAATATACTTTTAATTATGAACTTGCAAACTAGATCTATGCAACATGAATCATAAAATTATAGTATTACACAGAACTACCAAAATCTAATTAGACATGTAGTGGTGAACTTGCATAGGTTGAATCATGCTAATATTAATCTAACATAAAGGCATATGGTTCTAACATGTAAAGTTGTAGATCTAAACATATAGGTTTACATAGTCAGGTTTTTGACCTATAAACTTGCATGTATTTATAACATGATAGCATCACTTAACTTGCATACACATGGCATAATTTATAAATTAAAATACAACATATAGATGTCATCACAAGGTCGTAGATCTAAACATGTATGCATAATGGATCTAAACAATTAGGCGTAAACTATATGACTTAGCCTAAAACTTGTATAATATCACCAAACTTACATATGATAATTTCATAACATCATTGGTTTATTCACCAATTTCCACAAAACATGATAAACCACAATAATTCATAGGCATATACGATAGAACAGAATGAATAAACATAAATCAGCATCACATACAACTTGATACAATTCTATTTTACAGTTCATTAAAAACCATGTCTTTAATTCATTCGCATCTGAAAGATAACTACACTTACAAACAAAAAGTAATTCTTGAGTTCTGGGATCTGTATTCTGAAATTGAATTGCTCGCCTTTGATGTAGATCGTTGAATTTTCTTGGATGAATTAGATTAGATTTAATTTTTGATGTAGCTTCAATCTTGCATTTGAGTTGAAAGAGATGACGGCTATCCTAGGTTCACCATTGACGGCATGGTGGCTCTTAGTATGAATAATTTGTGATTTAGGGTTGAGAGTTAGGTTTTTTTATAGAGTTTTAATTAATTTAGAGCCGTCAGATTAGCCCTAGAAATAATCTAGAACATCCAGTCAAGATAGGATAACACCTCAGCCCTAATGAATCGGCAGGGAGTCAGAAATCGTCATCCTTTCAGATCTTCCCGGGGGGGATAGGTCGACTCCCAGGTCGACCTGTAGGGTAGGTCGACACTAGGCTTGACCTCCTGGTCGACCTGGCCTGGCCTGGGCGGGAATCTTCCCTGCCCTGCCCTCTTCTGTGTTTAAATTTGAATTTCGAATTCTTGAAACTTCTGAAGGCCATAACTTCTTCATACGAAGTCCAATTCACGCAAACTCGGACTTTATCTCAACCAGAATTCCGAGACGAATGCAATGGCGTATCTCGTTTCCCTTAATTCTCACATTTAAAATTAATTATTCTTTAATTCGTTACTTTTAGGTTTATCGAAAACACGGGGTGTTACATTCTCCCCTCCTTAAAGGATTTCGTCCCCGAAATCTTCAACTCAAGAAGAACGTATATCCTACCATCCAATCGTCCATTTACTCAACCATCAAACACAGGCGTTCATTGTCCTTAAAAGATTTCTAATGCTTCATGATCATATGCATAGTGTGTGTACATGTCCTTATCTAATGCAAAATCAGGCGGTCTATTGATTCAGTTGACCTAAATGCAAGTCATGTCGGTGTCATGCGTCCATAATGTATGCAATCTTCCCTAATCATGCTTTCTACTTGAGTGCACAATCATTCATACAAATGTAACATCCACATGATAACACATCAAGTTTCAATCATATACAAGTACATATATGCATATGCAATATGAAAGTGACTGAGTAGATCTTATACCTAAAGTGTGTGTATATGCATCCACGAGCAACCACTAGCAATCACTTGCAACCATCAATCATAACATGTTTCAAATACATGTTTACATCCATTGGTTCCTTCCTAAGGATCGAGAACGGCACTTAGGAAAATACTAAAAAAATATAGATACGAGTATGAACATACTTAAGGAGAAAGAGATCAAAGATGTACCCTCAAAAAGAAAAGGGTAGGCTGCGCGTATTTTGGCCTCAGTCTCCCAAGTCGCGTCTTCCTCAGCATCACTCCATTGAACTTTTACAAGTTTGACTTCGCGGTTGCGTAGCTTTTTGACTTCTGTACCCAAGATACGAGTTGGAACTCTCCTCACAGTCGCCTCTCGTTCTACTTCTACGTCCTCTAATATGCTTGGTTCCACCACTTCCGCAGACTCATGTAAGCACTTTCGTAAGTGAAAAACGTGAAAGACATTATGGACTCCAGCCAATCTTCGGGCAACTCTACTCTATAATCCATCTTCTCAATTCTTTCAATGATAGGAAACGGCCCTACAAACCTTGGTGCCAACTTTCCTGTGGATCTGAAGCGAACGACGTTCCTCAAAGGAGATACTTTAAGGAAAACCCTGTCCCCAACCTCAAACTCAAGGCCGGTCCATCTCTTATCTGCGTAGGACTTTTGTCTATCTTGGGCAGTCTTCGTTCTTTTCCGTATCAAGTCCACTTTCCCTGAAGTTTCTCCAATCATATCTGGTCCAAGTATGAGCTTATCTGTAGACTCCCACTAACAAGTTGATGATCGGCACGGTCTTCCATATAAAGCTTTGAAGGGTGCCATGCCTATGGTGGCTTGGTAGTTATTGTTGTAGGCAAACTCCACCAAAGGAAGGTGATCTTCCCATGTTACTCCGAAGTCGAGAATGCATAATCTCAAGAGGTCTTCCAACACTCTGTTCACTCTTTCCGTCTGGCCATCGGTTTGAGGGTGATAGGCCGTGCTTAAGCATAACTGTGTGCCTACAGCCTCTTGTAAGCTCTTCCAAAACTCGCTCGTAAAGACAGGATCTCGGTCGCTAACAATGATATAGGGTATCCCATGGAGTCGAACTATCTCTTTAAGATATATGGATGCTAAAGATGAGGCAGTCATTCTACTCTTAATGGGTATGAAGTGCGCGCTTTTTGTGAGCCTATCCACTATTACCCAAATACTGGTATTGCCTCTTCTTGACCTAGGCAGCCCATCAATAAAGTCCATCGAGATGCTATCCCACTTCCACTGTGGGACCTCTAGAGGATGAAGCAAACCACCAGGCTTCCTTTGTTCCGCCTTGACTTGCTGGCATACTAAGCACTTCGAGACGAATTCAGCTACATCCATCTTCATACCATCCCAGAAGAAAACCCTTTTGATGTCCTTGTACATTTTGTCTCCACCGGGGTGCATGTTCAACTTGGAACGGTGTGCCTCTTAGAGAACCTTCTTCACCAAATCTCTTGCTCGTGGGACGCATAGCCTCCCATCCCATCTCAAGCAACCCTTATCATTGATGGAGTATCTATTGAGGTGACTAGAAGTCTCACCCCTACTCAACTTATCTATCATATCTACTAGCTGAGGGTCTTCACGTTGTGCGGTCCCTATTGAGTCCAAAAGAGTAGGCCGCACCTCAAACGATGCTAACAAACCAGTCACATGTAACGACCCAGAAAATCTGAACCAATTTAAAAAATTTAAATTGGCTAAAATAATGGATTTTAAATATTTAAAATAAATATTTTAAATAATAACAATGAAAAGTGAGTTTGAATCGACGTTTGAAAACGAATATAATTAATTCTAATTATAAAAAAGGCCTGAAATGGCGCTGTAGTTTCAAAAATTGAATTCAAACTTTGTCGGACTGTACTGGGTGCAAAACAAAACGGATTTGAGTGAAACCAAAAATATTTAAATCTGTTAGTGAATACCTTTCTAATGAATCTGAAAATTCGAAGTTTCATAGCGGAAAGCAAAAGTTATGGCCAAATGAATTTTCAGAAAGGTCGCTATGGAATTTATGTAGCCCGTGAAATTGGCCATTTTGCATACGACCTCGGAATTCGAAGAAACCACTTTTGTTGGATCCGGGATGTGAAGTTATTGCTAGGTTTCAAATTTCATAATTTTTGAAGCTAGTATGTGAAAGTAGCAAAGGAAAACGTGTTTTGGTCAATTACAGTTAAATTGGATCGACCAGAAATGGGCCTTTTTGCAAACGTTCTCAGAATTCGACGAACTAGTTTTGTTGGGACCGCACCGTCAAAACATAGCCAGATTTATTTTTCTAGAATTTTTCGAATTAGTTTGTGGCCCTGGCAAATTGAAATGTACGTTCAAATCAAATATTGAATGTTTTATATTTTAATTTGAAGGAAAACTGACTGAAACAGTTGATTGGGCCTTCGAAACATATCCCATTGTGTTCGGAATGGGGGTAAAACGCTAGGGACGACAGTCGTTGGGTTTGGATTGGAGTTCGTGTGCGACAACCCTATTTTCGAATTATAAATATCTCTCGGCCAATCATAAATTAAATAAAATAAAAAAATCAACCACCCCCCCACCTGTAACCCTCGATTGGACGACGGCTGAAGCTCGCCGCTTCCCAGCCATTTTCTGGCCGCTCCGATCAACGAACCACCCCGCCCCTTTGGAACTTTTTGAAGGGCTCTCCATCCTCTTCTAATCCATACCCAAGTTGACCTCCATCGTTCAGTATACGACGAGATCGAGGCCCTCAAAGACCGCGACTTCATCGCGCCGCCACTGCAGCTACACGAGATCGAACTGGGCCCCACCTGGCTCTTTGGGTGTGCGCTTCGTAGCTCTCCATCGTGGTGAAGGCCGATCATCACCTCGAGCAGCGGATTGGAAGTATTTGCCAACCCTAGTTTCGAACTCCGAGGAAAGGTATCGGTTGTGTTTTATTTGAACTGATTTTAACAGTTTAAAACCGTTGCAAACTTTGAAAAATTATATCTTTTTCGTTTCTTGACGAAATTCGATGAAACAGGAAACATCGTGACCGTGTGGACGTCTTCTACATTTTAGAAGAGACCGCATATTTTTCTGAGCCTTCTGCTATTTTTGGTGGAGTGGAACCCAATGTGAGATTTCTAATTTATAAACGATATAGAAAACGACGATGTATAAATTATATAGTCGATGTATGGGTTATATAAGCGTTGTACACCTCATGTATAAGCGTTGTATAAGTTGTACGTTCGATGTATAAATTATATATGCGTTGTAAAAATTATGTATGTGTTGAAATAGAAGTGAAATGCTATATATAAATATATATATATATATACGCCCCTTGTCCACAAACCATGGACGATATTTATTGGTTGTGATTGGTGTAAAAATTGATTGATAGCGAATGGTTGATTGGAATTGTTTGTGGTTGATATTGATTAATTGTGGTTGAAAAATACCCGTTTGTGGTTGAGAAATATTTGGTTGAAACCACATGGATTAGTTTGTGGAAATGAAATAAATATACAAGCCGCCTGCGTGCGAACTAGATGCATGATTCCCCATTGCCAAAAACCGCGAGGTTTTAAGGTAGAGCGAGGAGCCGTACTAAGGACGGTCCCGGTTTTAACTACCCTGCCGTTATGCTGCCGAAATTTTGAATAATATTCATGTGTTTGAATTATTTCCATTTGTTGAAACTATATTTATTCGTTGAATAGAAAATCTTCATGTGTTGAGTCGATATTCATTCGTTGGATAGAAATTCATGTATTGAATGGTATTCGTGTTTTAAATATAAAAATCATCTTTTTATCTATATATAGAAACTATAGAACACCTTCATGTGTTGAATCGATATTCATTCGTTGGATAGAAATTCATGTGTTGAATGGTATTCGTGTTTTAAATATAAAAATCACCTTTTTTATCTATATATTGAAACTATAGAAAACCTTCATGTGTTGAATCGATATTCATTCGTTGGATTGAAATTCATGTGTTGAATGGTATTCGTGTTTCAAATATAAAAATCACATTTTTATCTATATATATAAACTATAGAAAGCCTTCATGTGTTGAATCGATATTCATTCGTTGGATTGAAATTCATGTGTTGAATGGTATTCGTGTTTCAAATATAAAAATCACATTTTTATCTATATATATAAACTATAGAAAGCCTTCATGTGTTGAATCGATATTCATTCGTTGAATTGAAATTCATGTGTTGAATGGTATTCATATTTTGAAAGAAATTGTTTTATAATAAAAATCCCATTTTTAACATCAATATGAAATGTATAAAATAATCTCGTTTTGAAATAAATTGTTTTATAATAAAAATCATACTTTTATTACCTATATGAACTAAATAAAATAATAGTGTTTTGAAATGAATTGTTGGACAATAAAATCACATTTTTATTATATAAATGAATTATTAAAAATAGTGTGAAGTGTTGAAATAGAAGACAGTTAGATAAAAATATCATTTTTATCAAATGTATGAAAAGAATATAGTTTTGAAATCGAAGAATCGATATATAAATAAATAGAATTGAAATAAATCGAATAACGACGCTGCAGTTCGTATTTTGAAATCGAAACTTCAAACGATTATACCGGGAGATCCGACCGTCGGATTTTCCCGAAACAGGAACCGTTGGATTCGTTTTGAAAAGATATTTCTAATGATGTAAATTTTTTGAAGATCCAACGGTTAAATTTTCAGATATGTGTATATCAAATCTGGAGAAAAACAGCGCCACGGCCGCGTTATGGCCCGAAGCGTCGTTTTGAATAAATTGGCTATTTTAAAATAAATAAAAATAGCGATAAATCGTTATGAAATATTATAAAAGATATGGATGTGAAATTTAGAAATTAACTGAAGGTTGGCTAAGTCGAATGGTTTCTTGTGTATTGATCTGATGTTGGTTTCGGCCTTCGGGGTTAATATTTGGGAAATTGCTCTCTTACTGATTGACGGTTAGCGACTAATGAATTGAAATGATGCGTGTGTATGTTAGTGTTGCACCTGTTTATTATATACGCGAGTTGTTCAGAAAGACCGGGTTTATCCCATTCTGAATAACTGAATCGACGATAAGAAATCGAAGATGAAGACGGTGGTCGAAGACCGGAGATCTTCACCTCGTTTGGATGGTAACCGAGGTCCTGATTGGGAGGCATCCCGAAATATGGATAATGAGTGGTGATCGTCCAGACGTACGTGGTGGTCGATGGGTTTGCGAGGTATATAGTGCCTCCGGATTCATTCAGACCCAGAACGGACTTGTAAATGGACTGTGTGTCTGACATTGGATTTTATTCTGTGTTGATTGATCTCTATTAAATATACATCTGTTTAGCGGCGGAGAATTTATTCTTTTGCTTAACGCCCTTCTCTGAAACGCATGAGCTCAGAGGTTGTATATTGATGGACATCAGTCGCATGGCATGAATTGCTAGTGTGGCATGCCTAAGTGGCAAATGATCAGGGCTTCTGTTGAAAAGAAAAGTCTTGTGGTGATGATCAAAGCACCGCCTGTGTGGCGTAGCTTTGTGTATAACGTGAATTTGCGAGCCTCACACCTCGGTATGAACCAGAAACGGGAGAAGGACCTCAGGGAGGGCATGCGTTTCTTTCTAGCTAGGAGTTGTGTTGGTGTTTTTACACGGCCTTACATTTTACTTATGTGGATGATGGATAGCGAGGCGCCTCGGATTATCGGTCGATCCGGGACCGATGGAGTCATAAGTTGGCTCACTTACACCCCATAGGGCGGGGAAACGTAGTGCTCAGGAATTTTAATCCACATCGGTGGACCGGCCCTGTCACTCCAAGGGTCGATGCGTTCTGATCCTAAGGGGCGGGCTAGAGCGTCTCGAATTCGGTAAGGACTATCTTTTACCTTGGTTCATGACGGAAATCCAATTTCCAAATACGTGACTGTGCGGTTTTGATTGTATGTATATATATATATATGGCGACATGATATATGGTACCCATGCCGCCTATGATTGATAGTTATGATTCAAATTGTTTTTGAAACATATTAACACTAGTAATAATATCAAATGCTTTTGTTTTAGTCGTATCAATCATATTTTGGCCATTATAAGGTAAAACTCTATCCTCCGGTTTGCGTTGCATTGTGTGATGGGAACTGAGTCTTATAATGGCTTCATTTTAATAAAAGGCATGGCGATGTTTAAAAGAAAGATTTGTTTTTAAAGCACTGGCAATCCAATGGAGTAAACCCATTCCACGAAAGTGGCGTGGTCCTGTGATTGGCCATATTATAAATGTGTTGAGTAGATTTCTCATACCAGTCCCATGACTGACTCGTAGTTTGTTTCACTTTCAAACTCGGATGCCCCTTTTTCTACACGGGCAGCCTTGTATTTAGGTTTAGCTGGCTCTTTCTGGATAGCTAGAGCTGAAGATGGATTCTATCATTTATCTATTTTATGCTGTTCAGCTCCTATTGTACATATTTTGTTTGTTTTCCGCTGTAGACATTTATGTATAGCTGAACTGTATTTGTACCAAGTATGATCCTGTATACTGTGTAACTCTGATGATTACGTTTATCCAGTATATTCTATTGTTCATAATCTGGTGTATTTATTTAATTCTGTTCTACTATTATCTGTTTATGTGTTATATTCCAAGGATTACCCTTGCCACTGTCAGTACGGGGTTTGGGGTCGTCTCATTTGGTATCAGAGCTTTGGTTAAGCTTAGTCCTGGAATATAACATATTAACAAACTCGTCAGAAATAGAACCAGTAGTGTTCTAGGATGGGTAACTCTATACAGATAGGATCAGTAATATCCTAGTATGAGTAGAGCATAATGAAATTACACCTCGATAGACACATTTACATTTGAAGTATTTGTTTCTATGTTTTAAAATATCTTTTCTGTGACCTGACACTTGATCTGCTATCTGCAGAAGTACTAGAAAATGAGTGTCAGAAACAGAAGGAATGCAGAACTGGATATTGAGGCCCTATTAATCAAATATCGAAATATGGGTGGAATACCGTTCTCTGGTGAAGAATCTATTATGAAGACACAGGCTTGGATTCGTTCTGCTGAAAAGATATTTGACGGCTTAAAGCTGAGGGATGACCAGAAAAGATTACTGGCCTCCTGGGCACTCAAAGACGAAGCTTTGTTCTGGTGGGATTCGGTTATAGAGAATAATCTAGAAGGTGATATCACCTGGGACAGATTCAAAGTGATTTTCCTGGAAAGATTTACTCCTCCAGAAGCGACTGAGCGATTATGTGACGAATTTTCTTATCTGATACAAGGTGATATGACCATCCCAGAATATCATAAGAAATTCAACGAACTTTCTCACTTTGCTCCTCATCTGATTAAAGACCCAAAGAGGAAGAATCTGAGATTTATTCATGGCCTGCAAAGAAAATATCAGAATAGTGTGATGAGGAATGTGAAGCTTCCTTTTTCAGAAATGATTTATATGGCTTATCAGTATGAAGATCTCCATAAGAAAGGCATGTTGCGCGCCGAAGAGGAAGTCAGTTCTAGCAATAAAAATGAGTCTGAAACTGATCTTCCTGAGGCCAGTAAGATGTCAGAAGCCAGTAAGAAGCCCAGTGCCAAGAGGAAAAGGGCTAAATCTGACAAAGACCCGGTAATGACTGCCACGTGCTCAAGTTGCAATAGGCAACGACATTTGGCGATAAGTTGTAAATCTTGGAACAAACGAAGAAAGGATAAATTTAAATCCAAGGACAAGTTCCTAGAGAATAGAAAATGCTGTCAATGCCATCAGACTGGACATCTTGAAAAGGACTGCAGGCAATTTAAGGAATCCAAAGCAGTGCATGTAAATGAAGTGGTAGAAGTACCTGCATCTTCGTCTGCTCAGGAAAGGTCTGATGTTTTAGAAGGCACGCTCAATGTCAAGAACATCCCACTTAAAGTACTGTTTGATACAGGCGCGTCGCGAAGCTTTATTGCAAAGAGTGCAGTCAAGAAGATGGATTTGAAATTGAAGAAGCTCAAAGAACCAATGACTGTCCGAAATCCAGTTGGGGGTTCCATCGATCTCAGTTGGGTTTGTGGGGTGCCTGTCTCTTTTTCCTGCTATAAATTCCCTACTATCTCTATCGTCATGAATTTTAATGAATTCGATCTTATTCTGGGATTGGATTGGCTAACCAGATATGAGGCAGAGGTTAGATGCGCAGAGAGAGTGGTTAAGGCAAAGGCCCAATCAGGGAATTATATAACCATACCATGTGAAGGCCCGAATTCAAAAAGAAAGGACTTCTGGGCAGCTTTGGATGTTTCTCCTGTTCAAATAGAAAATATCCCAGAAGTCACAGAGAATATTCCTGACCTCATCAAAGATATTCCTATCGTCAAAAATTACGCGGATGTGTTTGAAGAAGTTGTTCGCTTACCTCCGCAGAGAGAAATAGATTTCAAGATTGCTTTGATTCCGAATGCAAGGCCGGTAGTTCACGTTATTCGAAGAATGTCCTTGAAAGAGAAGGGGGAATTAGACAATCAAACACGACAGCTTGTATGGAAAGTCCTGATCAGCCTAGTTTCTCTGATTGGGGTGCAGCAGTGGTGTTTGTCCCAAAATCTGACGGTACTCTACGGCTATGTGTGGATTATCGTGATTTGAACAAGCAAACAATAAAGAACAAATATCCATTGCCGCGAATCGACGATTTATTGGATCGTCTGAATGGAGCACAGGTATTCTCAAGGATGGACCTAGCTACAAGCTTCCATCAACTTCGAATTACCGAAGAGTGTGTTCCAATGACAGCATTCAGAGGTCCCGACTTATTCTACGAGTGGTTAGTAATGCCGTTCGGCTTATGTAACGCTCCAGCTTACTTCGTCGATCTGATGAGTAGAGTGTTCAGAGGAGTTTTGAATAAATTTGTTCTGGTTTTTATTGATGATATTCTAATCTTCTCTAAATCAAAGGCTGAACATGAAAAGCATTTGGAACAGGTTCTGGAAATCCTCAGAAGGAATGTATTAAAAGCAAAGTTTTCCAAATGTATATTCTGGCAAGAAGAAGTCAAATTTCTGGGCCACGTCGTATCGAAAGAAGGAATTGCTGTGGATCCAAGTAAAATCACAGCTATTCAAAACTGGAAACAGCCCAGTACCCCTACAGAAGTCCGCAGTTTTCTCGGATTGGCTAGTTATTACTGGAAGTTCGTTAAAAACTTTTCGAAGATATCTGGTCACTTAACGAAGCTTACAAAGAAGCACTCTAAATTCAAATGGACTCCAGAAAGTGAAGAGGCTTTTGAAGAGCTAAAGTTAAGATTAACAACTGCTCCAGTGTTAACCATCATCGATGGCAATCAGGATTTGAAAGTCTGGACTGATGCTTCTAGAGAAGGCCTTGGCGCAGTGTTAATGCAAAGAGGTCAAGTGATTGCTTATGCTAGCCGTCAGCTGAAGTCGCACGAGAAAAACTACGTAACTCATGATCTTGAGTTATTGGCTATTGTGTTCGCTTTGAAAATCTGGAGACACTATCTTCTGGGTGAGAGATTTGAACTGTTTACAGATCACCAGTCCCTAAAGTATCTGTTCACCCAGAAAGACTTGAATCTGAGGCAGCAACGTTGGCTGGAGTTTCTTGCAGCATATGACTTTGAGATTATATACACTCTAGGGAAAGCCAATGTCGTGGCCGATGCGTTAAGCCGAAAGAATGAAATGATCGCCAGTTTTATTATCACGACTTCACTGATAGATAAAATATCTGCTCTTCAGAAGGATGATCACTTCATTCAGAAGATCAGAGAGATAATTCGACAAGGCGAACCCTCGAGTTTTCAAGTTGATAATGATGAGATTCTAAGGCTCAAAGGTCGAATCTGTGTCCCTAACCTTCCTGAGCTCCGAAAGGAAGTACTGGAAGAATGACATAAGTCAAAACTTAGTATCCATCCGGGAGTTAGCAAAATGTACAATGACATCAAATGCACTTTCTGGTGGAAGTCGATGAAGAGGGACATTTCTTTATATGTTGGCAGATGCCCTACTTGCCAACTAGTCAAAAGCGACCAACAGAAACTAGCTGGGTTATTGCAACCGCTAGACGTTCCTGGCTGGAAGTGGGAACATATTTCCATGGACTTCATAGATGGTTTGCCCAGAACCAGAAAAGGAAATGACAGTATTTGGGTGATCGTAGATCGCTTCACGAAGACCGCCCATTTCATACCTGTCAGATCAAACAGAACTGCTCAGAGTCTGGCGCAGATATACTTCAAGGAAATAGTTAGATTACATGGAGTGCCGCTCAGTATAGTCAGTGACAGAGATACAATATTTACTAGTAAATTCTGGGAGGCATTTCAAGTAGAGCTGGGAACGAAGCTGAACTTGAGCTCCGCTTATCATCCTCAGACAGACGGTCACACTGAGAGGGTGAATCGTATTCTAGAAGATCTATTGCGGGCTTGTGTTCTAGATTTCGGTGGATCATGGGAAGACCATCTGCATTTGGCTGAATTCTCATATAACAACAGCTTCCAGGCGAGTCTGACAATGTCACCATTCGAAGCGTTGTATGGTAGACCGTGCCGATCTCCTGCTTGTTGGGTCGAACCCGGTAATAGACTTGTGTTGGGGCCAGACATGATCCGAGAAGCTGCCGACAAAGTCGATTTTATTAAGAAGCGATTACTTGCCGCTCAAAGCCGACAAAAGAGCTATGCCGATAGGAGAAGAAGAGATATATCATTTGTTGTTGGCGACTATGTATATTTGAAAGTATCGCCGATGAGAGGAGTTATCCGGTTCGGTAAAACTGGAAAGTTGGCACCCAAATTCATTGGTCCGTTTCCTATTCTGGAACGGATCGGAACTCTCGCTTATAGGGTTAAACTGGCTGATTGGTTGCCTGGAGTGCATGATGTATTTCACATATCTCAACTTCGAAAGCACGTTCATGATCCAGACTTGATCGTGGAAGAAGCAGCTCAACAGGATATTGAAATTACTCCAGAATTAGCTGTGAGAAAAGAGTCGCTAAAGATCATCGGCAAAGAAACCAAAGAGCTAAGGAACAAGAAAGTTCACTTGGTCAAAGTGCAATGGAGTGGAGATCCACGAGATTGTACTTGGGAAACTGAGGAGAGCATTCAGAAAGCCTATCCTAGATGCTGAGTGGATATCTCTGATTGACTCCGGTGCAAGGTACATTTACCATACTTTGCATTACAAATTAGTTCTCTACTCTGTTGTTATTTTCTTTCCAGGGATGTGCACTTTTAATTCTATAGTCTGAATGATTTTAAAGGAGTATAGAAATTGATTAGTATGTTTTGGAAAAGTTAAAAATAATTTGATTGTTGTTTGTGTTGTGTGATAGTAGATTGGATTAATTAAAATTATTAAAACGATAGTTAATTTAATCAATAATAGAATGAATGGTAGAATTTATTCGACTGAATCACACATTTAACTGATTAAAAATAGATAGGAATATATATACATGTGCATTATATATGTTTGAACATGTAAATGGATAGCTGTTGAGTAAAGATTTTATTTGAGTCCCCGACAAATAGGCAAACCTTAATGAGTTGGATGCGAAATATTATTATATCAACTCCTGTGGATGCCATTGGATGCGGAGTGCTGGTTATTCTGTGTGTAATAATGAATGTCGCCATAGGATAGTAACAATTAATTTTGAACTACATTACATGGCATACTTCTGAAGATAGGCATACTTCATCATATACCACATAAGCATTTGGAGCTTGTGTGACGAGGTGGAAGATTTACCATACGAGCGAGAGGCTTGTATGGTGATGACTATATTTTACAGGTTGAACTGATGACTGATATGGACTATTTAAATTGTAACGATAAAATTGCCAGATTAATAAAAAACCCCACACGGGTCTGGAGTTGACAATAATCACGTCTCTCTAGTTATTAGATACGGCACATGGACTATTTATTTCCCACACGGGACGCGGTGACGAGGATTTATCCTCTGGAGCATTTAAAATACACACTCCCTCAGGCTTTGACAGGGTGACGAGAATTTATTCTCTGGAGTTATTATCAATACACGCTCCCCTGTAAACACTAGAACATATCACTATAAATATGTGTATGCTTATTAAGATTTATTGGGTACCTAATACGGCCCAATAAATTTCCAAACCTCTCCCCGTACAAAGGAGGTTATGGCGAAATTTTTTGAAAATTCCGGGTGTTAGCCAAATTTTTGAAGAATTTGAAAATTCTCAGAAACTAAAACGTTGGAGAATTGAAGCCAGATTGAACGAAGAGTTGATTAATCAAACCACTTTCGACTTTGTTCCTTTTCGGGGACGAAAAGTTTTAAGTGGGGGAGATTATAACGACCCAGAAAATCTGAACCAATTTAAAAAAATTAAATTGGCTACAAAAATGGATTTTAAATATTTAAAATAAATATTTTAAATAATAGCAATGAAAAGTGAGTTTGAATCGACATTTGAAAACGAATATAATTAATTCTAATTATAAACAAGGCCTGAAATGGCGCTGCAGTTTCAAAAATTGAATTCAAACTTTGTCGGACTGTACCGGGTGCAAAACAAAACGGATTTGAGTGAAACCAAAAATATTTAAATCTGTTAGTGAATACCTTTCTAAGAATCTGAAAAATTGAAGTTTCATAGCGGAAAGAAAAAGTTATGGCCAAATGAATTTTCAGAAAGGTCGCTATGGAATTTATATAGCCCGTGAAATTGGCCATTTTGCATACGACCTCGGAATTCGACGAAACCACTTTTGTTGGATCCGGGATGTGAAGTTATTGCTAGGTTTCAAATTTCATAATTTTTTAAGCTAGTATGTGAGCGTGGCAAAGGAAAACGTGTTTTGGTCAATTACAGTTAAATTGGATCGACCAGAAATGGGTCTTTTGCAAACGGTCTCAGAATTCGACGAAACTAGTTTTGTTGGGACCGCATCGTCAAAACATAGCTAGATTTATTTTTCTGGAATTTTTCGAATTAGTTTGTGGCCCTGGCAAATTGAAATGTACGTTCAAATCAAATATTGAATGTTTTATATTTTAATTTGAAGGAAAACTGACTGAAACAGTCGAATGGGCCTTCGAAACATATCCCATTGTGTTCGGAATGGGGGTAAAACGCTAGGGACGAGAGTCGTTGGGTTTGGATTAGAGTTCGTGTGCGAAAACCCTATTTTTCGAATTATAAATATCTCTCGGCCAATCATAAATTAAATAAAAAAATCAAAACCCCCCTCCCCCGTAACCCTCGATTGGACGACGGCTGAAGCTCGCCGCTTCCCAGCCATTTTCTGGCCGCTCCGATCAACGAACCACCCCGCCCCTTTGGAACTTTTTGAAGGGCTCTCATTCCTCTTCTAATCCATACCCAAGTTGACCTCCATCGTTCAGTATACGACGAGATCGAGGCCCTCAAAGACCGCGACTTCATCGCGCCGCCACCGCAGCTACACGTGATCGAACTGGGCCCCACCAGGCTCTTCGAGTGTGCGCTTCGTAGCTTTCCGTCGTGGTGAAGGCCGATCATCACCTCGAGCAGCGAATTGGAAGTATTTGCCAACCCTAGTTTCGAACTCCGAGGAAAGGTATCGGCTGTGTTTTATTTGAACTGATTTTAACAGTTTAAAACCGTTGCAAACTTTGAAAAATTATATCTTTTTCGTTTCTTGACGAAATTCGATGAAACAGGAAACATCGAGACCGTGTGGACGTCTTCTACATTTTAGAAGAGACCGCATATTTTTCTGAGCCTTCTGCTATTTTTGGTGGAGTGGAACCCAATGTGAGATTTCTAATTTATAAACGATATAGAAAACGACGATGTATAAATTATATAGTCGATGTATGGGTTATATAAGCATTGTACACCTCATGTATAAGCATTGTATAAGTTGTACGTTCGATGTATAAGTTATATATGCGTTGTAAAAATTATGTATGTGTTCAAATAGAAGTGAAATGCTATATATAAATATATATATATATACGCCCCTCGTCCATAAACCATGGACGATATTTATTGGTTGTGATTGGTGTGAAAATTGATTGATAGCGAATGGTTGATTGGAATTGTTTGTGGTTGATATTGATTGATTGTGGTTGAAAAATACCCGTTTGTGGTTGAGAAATATTTGGTTGAAACCACATAGGATTAGTTTGTGGAAATGAAATAAATATACATGCCGCCTGCATGCGAACTTGATGCATGATTCCCCATTGTCAAAAACCGCGAGGTTTTAAGGTAGAGCGAGGAGCCATACTAGGGACGGTCCCGGTTTTAACTACCATGCCGTTATGCTGCTGAAATTTTGAATAATATTCATGTGTTTGAATTATTTCCATTTGTTGAAACTATATTTATTCGTTGAATAGAAAATCTTCATGTGTTGAGTCGATATTCATTCGTTGGATAGAAATTCATGTGTTGAATGGTATTCGTGTTTTAAATATAAAAATCACCTTTTTATCTATATATAGAAACTATAGAACACCTTCATGTGTTGAATCGATATTCATTCGTTGGATAGAAATTCATGTGTTGAATGGTATTCGTGTTTTAAATATAAAAATCACCTTTTTTATCTATATATAGAAACTATAGAAAACCTTCATGTGTTGAATCGATATTCATTCGTTGGATCGAAATTCATGTGTTGAATGGTATTCGTGTTTCAAATATAAAAATCACATTTTTATCTATATATATAAACTATAGAAAGCCTTCATGTGTTGAATCGATATTCATTCGTTGGATTGAAATTCATGTGTTGAATGGTATTCGTGTTTCAAATATAAAAATCACATTTTTATCTATATATATAAACTATAGAAAGCCTTCATGTGTTGAATCGATATTCATTCGTTGAATTGAAATTCATGTGTTGAATGGTATTCATATTTTGTAAGAAATTGTTTTATAATAAAAATCCCATTTTTAACATCAATATGAAATGTATAAAATAATCTCGTTTTGAAATAAATTGTTTTATAATAAAAATCATACTTTTATTACCTATATGAACTAAATAAAATAATAGTGTTTTGAAATGAATTGTTGTACAATAAAAATCACATTTTTATTATATAAATGAATTGTTAAAAATAGTGAAGTTTTGAAATAGAAGACGGTTAGATAAAAATATCATTTTTATCAAATGTATGAAAAGAATATAGTTTTGAAATTGAAGAATCGATATATATATATATATATAAATAGAATTGAAATAAATCGAATAACGACGCTGCAGTTCGTATTTTGAAATCGAAACTTCAAACGATTATACCGGGAGATCCGACCGTCGGATTTTCCCGAAACTGGAACCGTTGGATTCGTTTTAAAAAGATCTTTCTAATGATGTAAATTTTGTGAAGATCCAACGGTTTGATTTTCAGATATGTGTAAATCAAATCTGGAGAAAAACAGTGCCACGGCCGCGTTATGGCCCGAAGCGTCGTTTTGAATTAATTGGCTATTTTAAAATAAATAAAAATAGCGATAAATCGTTATGAAATATTATAAACGATATGGATGTGAAATTTAGAAATTAACTGAAGGTTGGCTAAGTCGAATGGTTTCTTGGGTATTGATCTGATGTTGGTTTCGGCCTTCGGGGTTAATATTTGGGAAATCGCTCTCTTACTGATTGACGGTTAGTGACTAATGAATTGAAATGATGCGTGTGTATGTTAGTGTTGCACCTGTTTATTATATACGCGAGTTGCTCAGAAAGACCGGGTTTATCCCATTCTGAATAACTGAATCGACGATAAGAAATCGAAGATGAAGACGGTGGTCGAAGACCGGAGATCTTCACCTCGTTTGGATGGTAACCGAGGTCCTGATTGGGAGGCATCCCGAAATATGGATAATGAGTGGTGATCGTCCAGACGTACGTGGTGGTCGATGGGTTTGCGAGGTATATAGTGCCTCCGGTTTCGTTCAGACCCAGAATGGACTTGTAAATGGACTGTGTGTCTGACATTGGATTTTATTCTGTGTTGATTGATCTCTATTAAATATACATCTGTTTGGCAGCGGAGAATTTATTCTTTTGCTTAACGCCTTTCTCTGAAACGCATGAGCTCAGAGGTTGTATATCGATGGACATCAGTCATATGGCATGAATTGCTAGTGTGGCATGCCTAAGTGGCAAATGATCAGGGCTTCTGTTGAAAAGCAAAGTCTTGTGGTGATGATCAAAGCACCGCCTGTGTGGCGTAGCTTTGTGTATAACGTGAATTCGCGAGCCTCACACCCCGGTATGAACCAGAAATGGGAGAAGGACCTCAGGGAGGGCATGCGTTTCTTTCTAGCTAGGAGTTGTGTCGATGTTTTTACACGGCCTTACATTTTACTTATGTGGATGATGGATAGCGAGGCGCCTCGGATATATCGGTCGATCCGGGACCGATGGAGTCATTAGTTGGCTCACTTACGCCCCATAGGGCGGGAAAACGTAGTGCTCAGGAATTTTAATCCACATCGGTGGACCGGCCCTATCGCTCCAAGGGTCGATGCGTTCTGATCCTGAGGGGCGGGCTAGAGCGTCTCGAATTCGGTAAGGACTATCTTTTGCCTTGGTTCATGACGGAAATCCAATTTCCAAATACGTGACTGTGCGGTTTTGATTGTATATATATATATATATATATGGCGACATGATATATGGTACCCATGCCGCCTATGATTGATAGTTATGATTCAAATTGTTTTTGAAACATATTAACACTAGTAATAATATCAAATGCTTTTGTTTTAGTCGTATCAATCATATTTTGGCCATTATAAGGTAAAACTCTATCCTCCGGTTTGCGTTGCATTGTGTGATGGGAACAGAGTCTTATAATGGCTTCATTTTTATAAAAGGCATGGCGATGTTTAAAAGAAAGATTTGTTTTTAAAGAACTAGCAATCCAATGGAGTAAACCCGTTCCACGAAAGTGGCATGGTCCTGTGATTGGCCATATTATAAATGTGTTGAGTAGATTTCTCATACCAGTCCCATGACTGACTCGTAGTTTGTTTCACTTTCAAACTCGGGTGCCCCTTTTTCTACACGGGCAGCCTTGTATTCAGGTTTAGCTGGCTCTTTCTGGGTAGCTGGAGCTGAAGATGGATTCTCTCATTTATCTATTTTATGTTGTTCATCTCCTATTGTACATATTATGTTTGTTTTCTGCTATAGACATTTATGTATAGCTGAACTGTATTTGTACTAAGTATGATCCTGTATACTGTGTAACTCTGATGATTACGTTTATCCAGTATATTCTATTGTTCATAATCTGGTGTATTTATTTAATTCTGTTCTGCTATTATCTGTTTATGTGTTATATTCCAAGGATTACCCTTGCCACCGTCAGTACAGGGTTTGGGGTCGTCTCATCACATGATCGACAGTGGGTCTAAAATCAAAGTTGGTTATATACTCCAAGCTCTGTCTTTCAACAAAGAGAGGGTTTAAGGTCGGCTTCTTTCTACTCAAGGTGTCTGGTACTACATTGCCCTTTCCAGGGGTATAGGAAATCTTGAAATCGTAGGATGCCAAGAATTCCATCCACCTTTGTTGCCTCAAGTTAAGATCTTTTTGCGAGAAAAGGTACTTCAACGATTTATGGTCAGTATATAATGCAAACTTCTCACCTAGAAGATAATGGCGCCAAGACTTAAGCACAAAGACGACGACAGCCAACTCTAGATCGTAGGTTGGGTAGTTTTTCTCATGTATTTTCAGTTGTCGGCCTCCATAAGCTACTACCTTCCCTTCTTGCATCAAGACAGCTCCTAATCCCGTACCACAAGCATATGTGTATACGGTAAACATCTTGCTCCCATCCGGCAATGTCAAAACTGGGGCTGTCGTTAGAGCTCTTCTTAAGCGTTGGAAAGCAATATCGCAATCCAAATCCCAAGTGGAAGTTAAGTTCTTCTTTGTCAACTTTGTAAGTGGAGCTGAGATTTTCGCAAAATCTTTGATGAACTTCCGGTAAAAGCCCGCTAGCCCAAGGAAGCTTCGGACTTCGGTTGCATTCTGTGGGACCTTCCAATCTTGCACCGCAACTACTTTTGCGGGGTCCACAGCTAATCCCTCTTTGGACACCACATGTCCAAGACACCTTACTTCTTCTCTCCAGAAGTGGAATTTGGAGAATTTGGCTTTTAACTGGTGTGCACGAAGAGTGTCCATGACTTCCTTTAGATGTTGAGCATGCTCTTCCTCACTCTTCGAGAACAAAATGTCATCTACGAAGACCACTACAAACTTATTGAGGAACTCCCTAAACACCCTGCTCATCAAATCGACGAAGTAAGCGGGTGCGTTTGTCAAGCCGAAAGGCCTGACAAGCCATTCGAAGAAACCATCCGGAATTCTGAACGCGGTCTTGTCGATGCTGTCTTCAGCCACTCTTAGCTGATGAAATCCGGTAGCTAAATCTAGTTAGGAGAAAACCGATGCACCTACAAGCTGATCGAACAAGTCGTCTATTCTTGGGAGTAGGTGCCTATTCTTCTTGGTCAGCTTGTTTAGCTCCTTATAATCAACACATAGGCGAAGCGAACCGTCCGTTTTAGTTGCGAACACTACTGGAGCACCCCATTCAGAAATACTCCGCCTTATAAACCCGTTCTCAAGCAGCTCTTTAACTTGCTTGCTGAGTTCTTTCCTCTCCCTTGGAGCCATGTGTCTAACGGGTAGAGTGACGGGTTTTGCATTATCAACGAGGTATATGCGGAAGTCTATCTCCCGCTTCGGAGTTAACCCTTTAACCTCTTCAAAGACATCCAGGTATTCACAGACTACCCTAACAGACTGCAAATTCTCAATAGACGCATCCAGAGATTCTAGATAGCTAAGCATAACAGAGTTCATGGGATTACAAGAAATTTCGAGAGTGTTACCAAGGCGAGTCATGAGTCTAACCACTCTCTCTTCACAGTCGAGGATGGCACCATTAGTGGATAGCCAATCCATGCCTAGAATTAACCCATAGCCCGTGAAGCCCAAAATATAGGCATTGCATCTAAACCCCACACTCAATATAGAAATTTCCAAATCCAAACAGATCATTGACAAATAAGTTGAGCCCCCAATTGGATTTGAAACAACCAAGGGTTCCTCTACTAAACTGGTGTCTAGGTGCAGAGATTCAACTAAAGCAGTAGATATAAAAGAGTGCAATGCACTAGAATCAAAGAGTGTACGAACAGGATGATCAAAAAGATAAACTAGACTCTCAACAGAAACATTTCTACTTTGTTCTTGCGGAGGTGCCATGAGAGCGTGAACCTGCCCTCCAGAAGTAGATCCAACTCTCTTCCCTTGCCCTTGCTTTCTTGGGCAGTCCCTAGCCATGTGTCCTGCCTCGCCGCAATGGAAACAGCCACCCATCTTCCTTTTCTTCTTCCTGCAATCCTTAACCAGATGTCCAAGAATGCCACAAAAATTACACTTCCTCTTGTCATGGGTTTTGTTGTTTTTCCCGCCCTTCTTGAAGTCTGTCTTCTTGCTATGTGATCCTTCCCCTTTCTTATCTTGAGATGCTTCCACCTTTGTCTCCTTCTTGCCAGCCTTATCTTCTTCTTATAACAGTGCCATGTCCACCAGTCTTTCATAAGTCGCACCCATAGGTATATGGGACATAGCTATGCTGTGTAGTGGCTCATTCAATCCTTTAACAAAGCGGAGAGCCTTCTTATGGGGAGTGTTCACTAACTCCAATCCAAACCTAGCCAGCTGATTAAATTGGTTAACGTATTCCTTGACCGACATACTTCCCCGTCTGAGAGCTAAGAACTTCTCCATCTGTAAGCTTCGTTCAGCTTGTGAGAGAAATTTCATTTCAAACCTCATCCTAAAATCCATCCAAGTTTCAATTAGTCTTTCAGCGTTAGTGACTTCCCACCAATAGGAAGCTTCGTCTTTGAGCAATCATACCGCCAACTGTATCTTCTGCCTATCATCCACTTCGAAGATCTCGAACAAATCCTCAGTTTCTTTGAGCCAGTTTCTTGCTTCCACGAAGGATTCATTTCCATTGAAGTTCTTTCCACCCATGGCTCGAAAGTCCCTACATATTTTTGAGAAAGCATTTTCACGAGGAGGAGGAGGAGGAACCGCTGCAGCTGGGGGAGGAGGAATGTCTAATGGGCCTACGTCGTTGGCCCTAGCCTCTAGTTACCTCTTGAACCAGCTGGGTATCGGTACACCCTCTGGAAGGTTAAGATTCCCTGACATGCTGAAACGAAAAAGGAAAGATTCAAGACAAAGGATAGAAAGATAGTGCATATGGCTTTGGGGGATTAAGCCTTTTAAAGTAAAATAACACTTTTTTCTTGAAAAATGCTTCTTTTTGAAAATAGTTTTCAAAAACATTTATCTGATCTAGTAAACCTTTGCTCTGATACCAAGTGAAACACCCCACCTCCATTAAGGTCACTCACAAAGGGAATGCCTTAACTTCGATGGAGAATTATAGGCAAAAGAAACAGAAAATTTACAAGACAGAAATATAAGCAGTGGAAAATAAAACTAACATTTATTTCATACGTGGTTCAATACAAAAACCATTATAGTAAAGTGTCTCAACACAACTTCCAAAACACTTCATCATAATCTCTATCTTGATTAAAACATAAAGAAGCATATAACATAAATAAAACTGCATAAATCCCCAAGTCTAGTATGTCCAAAGCCATAGCCAAAGATAAGAGATTCCAAGTCGTGCATCACAGAGTCTTCAAACTTGGAAAGATGAACGGTCCAAATTAAGCTGAGTTATTCCCTCCCTCGCTACCTAAGGGAGGGAAACGGAAGAAAAGAAGATGAAAGAAAAATGGGTCAGACATAAGTCTAGTGACTTTTCAGTGTGTGAATAAGGAAAAGGTCATGATAGGAATAAACTGAAAATAGGACGGTACCAGAACAGCAAATTAACATAAGACTATATAAGGCAGGATAAACCGAATGTACATCGCACCCATGTTTAATTCTTCTGCACCTATTTATACTTGTCCAATTAGCACCACGTGTTCATGGTGAAATGATTCCCTTATATCGATCGGCTCCTACTAGCATACATTTATCACGTGTGTCCTTCGGCCCCGCTTGACTGTAGATACCTGTGCTGGTCCCACCAAGGGGTGTATCATTGCTTTTTCCACTCCGAAGTACGTGCACGCCCGATACTCTGTCGGAACCTACACTGATCCACCACCGCCGATGTTTATGACCGCTTATAATCAGCCCAGTAATCGTGCCCCACCCTGCCTAGTTCAGGGTCCCATGATACATCTACGTGGGTTACTGCTGAAATGGGTCCCCGTTGCTATGGTTTTCCAGTCAACATGTTAAATTGGTTAAGTGTCCAAATTTACCTAACTCCACCCATCAGTTTAGCTAACATGTTGGATTGGTTAAGTGTTTCATAAATTGACTTAACCCTACCTCTCTTGACTTAGCTTTATTAGAGCACCAACCACTCACATTGGACATGTATTGTTGTGGTCACTGGATGTGTCGGCCGGTTCCGGGCAGTTTTACACCACAACACAGTCTAACCTCGGGTCCTTTTTGGGCTCAATGCACTAACCACCCACATTAGACAGGTATTGTTGTGATTACTGGATGTGTCGGTCGGTTCCGGGCAGTTTTACACCATAACTCAGTCTAACCTCGGGTTAGGCATATTCGTCTTTTCTAAATTTATATTTTTATCCTTTTATGCTTATATGTAAATTTTTCAACAATTTATTGTTATGGATCACTTTCCTTCTAAATCAAATTCATAATTTTTGGTAAGTAAATTATACCATTTCAATGCCATACCATTTACATGGTTATGAGCCAAATATGTTAATTATGTATAATTTCAAGTTTTCCCCAACGTTACCCTCGTTGTACGTTTGCAAAATTACATAAGATGTTAGGCTCGACATTTAAGCCCAACTAATAAACTAAAAAGGAAAAAGATGAACTTGCAATATTCCAACTTCATACAAAAATATGGATCTAACTACAGATGTGTCACATGAACTTGGCATAATATACTTTTAATTATGAACTTGCAAACTAGATCTATGCAACATGAATCATAAAATAATAGTATTACATAGAACTACCAAAATCTAATTAGACGTGTAGTGGTGAACTTGCATCGGTTGAATCATGCTAATATTAATCTAACATAAAGGCATATGGTTCTAACATGTAAAGTTGTAGATCTAAACATATAGGTTTACATAGTCATGTTTTTAACCTATAAACTTGCATGTATTCATAACATGATAGTATCACTTAACTTGCATAAACATGGCATAATTTCTAAATTAACATACAACATATAGATGTCATCACAAGGTCGTAGATCTAAACATGTATGCATAATGGATCTAAACAATTAGGCATAAACTATATGACTTAGCCTAAAACTTGTATAATATCACCAAACTTACATATGATAATTTCATAACATCATAGGTTTATTCACCAATTTCCACAAAACATGATAAACCACAATAATTCATAGGCATATACGATAGAACAGACATGAATAAACATAAATCAGCATCACATACAACTTGATACAATTCTATTTTACAATTCATTACAAACCATGTCTTTAATTCATTCGCATCTGAAAGATAACTACACTTACAAACAAAAAGGAATTCTTGAGTTCTGGAATCTGTATTCTGAAATTGAATTGCTCGCCTTTGATGTAGATCATTGAATTTTCTTTGTTGAATTAGATTAGATTTAATTTTTGATGTAGCTTCAATCTTGCCTTTGAGTTGAAAGAGATGACGGCTAACCTAGGTTCACCATTGACGGCATGGCGGCTCTTGGTATGAATATTTTATGATTTAAGGTTGAGAGTTAGGTTGCTTTTATAGAGTTTTAATTAATTTAGAGTCGTCAGATTAACCCTAGAAATAATCTAGACCATACAGTCAAGATAGGATAACACCTCAGCCCTAATGACTCAGCAGAGAGTCAGAAATCATCATCCTTTCAGATCTGCCCGGGGGGGTAGGTCGACCTGTAGGGTAGGTTGACACTAGGGTCGACCTCTTGGTCGACCTGGTCTGGCCTGGGCGGGAATCTTCCCTGCCCTGCCCTCTTCTGTATTTAAATTTTAATTTTGAATTCTTGAAACTTCCGAAGACCATAACTTCTTCATACGAAGTCCAATTCATGCAAACTCAGACTCTGTCTCAACCAGAATTCCGAGATGAACGCAATGGCATATCCCGTTTGCCTTAATTCTCACATTTAAAATTAATTATTCTTTAATTCGTTACTTTAAGGTTTATCGAAAACATGGGGTGTTATATGAATATTAAATAAGTTAATAATATTGTTGGATTTTGATAACATGAAATGACAAAACCTAGTTTTTGAAACATCTATATGGCGTTGCTAATATGTAACACTTAAAGGTGTGGCAAATATGTGGCAAACTATACCATGTTCGCCACCCATGGTTTTATTTTACCATGAACACATGCATAGGTGGTATTTGACAGGTCTCCCCTTGCATTTTTACCATTTTACCTCCTCTCTTAGCCTATAAAAAGAGCCTAAAGCCGTACCATTTCATTCCATTATAACATCCTCCTCCTTCTTCTTTTCTTAAGCTCCTTCCTCCTATCAGTAATGTCTTCTTAGCCTCTTCTTTTCTTCCTTCTCCTTCGTTCCTTCCTTTCCTCTCTCCTTCTACTTCTCCTCCCTCATCCTCTAGGCCCCACCAACCCCTTCCACGGCCAACCACCTCCCCACGTCCTCCTCTACCAACCAACGACCCCACCTCCTTTACCCACCTCGGCCAAACATCCCCAATCCTCTACGTCCATTAACCACCAATCCATTCATCTCGTCCACCACCCCAACCCATGACCAACGACTTAAAAGGCCATAACTCCTAGAAAAATGATCCAAATAATGCAGTTATTCTTTTCAAACCATGAATTTTTTTCAGTGGCTATAACTTTCATGATGAGTATTTTTTCGAGTTCAAAACCTAGCTATTCCAAACATCCAGAACTTTGAAGGTCATATTTTATGGATGTATTTTAGTAAACCCGAAAAGAACTCCACTCTTTCCACCATATCTCACCCAAAAATGATCTGAATTGGGAAACTATTATTTTCTAAATGTAAAGAAAAGAAATTCCTACAACTTTGTAGTTGGACACTTTTCCAAATAAAGTGAGTAGCTAGTCCAAAATCCCAAGAGAAGTTGCTCTATTTTCAGAGTTAGAAGAAATATAGAATGATACGCGGTTATACTATCCGTCGGAGCGAAAGTCAGTTCCGGGTGATAACAGTTGACTAAACTCTCCTATCGTAAAGATTGGCGGAGTGGAACCCTCGGTGAGAACTTCCTAACTATATTTAGTTATTTATTATAATCAAGTATGATTATATTGGCTGCCTTGTGGTTATTATGGTTGCTTCGTGGTAGTTATGGATGCATTTACAGTTATTGTCACTCATGCGCAAATAAGCGTTTCACTATTGTAAATGCTTACGTTATAAATACTGTGTGATGGATGAATGATTGTTATGAATATTATTACGATTGTCATTAGTTATAGTATAACGCATTCTACTCATATGGATTATATGGGTATTGGTTAAGTCTCGATCCATTTTGGTAATAAAGTTGAGTATTTTATTCAATTAAATGAGGGGTGGAAAATAAAATTTAGATTTCAGCACCCTAACTTATATGAATGAAATTGAAGTATTTATGAACAACTTTTGAAAAGATGGAAATTTATTTCAAAAAGGTTTTAAGTTTAAATGGCTTGTTTAAATTTGAAATCGATTTTGAATAGTAAAATTCGAAAATTGAAGTTGGGTTTGATATATAAATGATGTCAAAAACTCAAATCGATTGTTCCATTTATCTTATATTATATTTAATTTGATTTCAGAAAAATTTGGGTTCCAAAAATTTAATTTTTGAAAAATATTATAATTGTATTAATAAAATATTCATTTGTTATTCATTTAATATAAGTAATTGATTTCAAAGCGAAAATTTTGAAATATTGGTTTCAAATATATTTGTATATATTTTAAAATAAAGTTTAACTCATTTTGAAGTAACCAGACGAGATTTTTATATAAAGTTGAATTATCGTCTGAATTGGACTAGTCGTGCTGCGACGGTTCGCGAATTTCGGCCATAACTTCAAACGTTTATAATTAATGCAATTTAAATCGGATTTCCTCAAAACAAAAATTATTTGTTCCTATATGATATTATTTTTCAAATGAAAGAAGAATTTTCAAATTTCAGTGTATAGATTTCAAGTTATGTTTAAAACTACTTTGGATAAAGATCGTGGTAAACGCAGTTCATTGATCATAACGGTAAATGGCTATTTTTAAGTTATTAAAAATATGGAATGTTTTTTTAATATCATAATTAATTATTTAAAAGTAATTTAAGTTGGAAAAATGAAATTTTGAATAATATAAAGGTTGTTTTGACCAAATTAGCTTATATTATCCATTTGAAACACTTTTTGTAACGCTTTTAAGACGGTTTTTCAACAATAATTTGTGCTAAAGCTTAAAACACATCCACGACTTTGGAAATCATTTTCAGATGATTAATAAAATATTTTGGGAAGTTTAAAATATTTAAACAAGTTGTTAGTAAGTAAATTCAAGTTTACTTAAGATTCAAAGGGGTTTTTCCAATATTAAATAAATTGGATTTGGATGGAAATAATCATCGGATATTCGATATTAAATCCGTAGTTAAGTTATTTATATCGTTATTCCACCCATATTGTTGATTATGAGAATTGATATTGCATATAAGCTGATAAAATTTCTGTTTAAATCTTATATTTAATATTAATTGTTTTTGGTTTGTTGTGAATGGTGTCTTAATTAATAGCATTCTATAACCCAGTTGAGATTAATTTATTTTTGGAAAATAATAAAGATGATGGTCTTTTAATTAAAGATTTATGGAAATGCTATTAAATAATCTTTGAATGAGAAATAAATTTTTGAGTAAAGTACATCTTGGTGTAAGATTTAATGAATGGTTTTAAATAATTACTAATTAAGGAATGGAAGGTTAGGAAATTAATTAAAAAATGTTAAGAGAAATTAGTTCTCTTTGATTAAGATTTAGTGGGTTATGATAGAAGATCTTTTGAGGTATAGAAAAGATAAACATTGGTTTAAATGAATAACAGAGTGAATATGGAATTCATTTCTAATAATCAATAATTAAGATTTTATAAAAGGAAGTTTTCTTTGAATTATATATCTTGGTTTTGGAAATAAGGCAATTATTATGAATTCTATTCCAAGTTATGAAAAAAATTATTAAGGGTCTCATAGCATAACAAAAGGTTTTAATTAACATATCGAACTGGAAAGAGACTTAGTGAATCCTGTATTTCCATATGGTTTTGAATTGGCACTTATTATTTGGAAAGTGCGGGATTAGATTTCTATCCGAAAACCATTTCAAATAATGATACAAAGAAATGAAGTAAATGAAGATTATGAAGACCAGATATTTTTGTATCAAAAGGACCGGTTGTTGACTTTATCTTCATTGGTTGATTACCAGTATAGAGATGCATATCACCCTTTTTTACAGTGGTCCGGACATATTAGGAAATAGTCGGATTGCAAGGATTTTCGCTACTAAATGGTAGTAGGAGAATGCCTTCGTTTTCCTTTAAACCCAAAATGAACTTGTATGCATGTGTATCTGACATTGCATTTTGTAATATATTAATTGATTTTTACTAAACATATTTCTGTTGGTGGCGGAGAATTTATTCTCTTAGCTTAACACTATTCTTTGAGGCTATGAGCTCAAAGGTGATATGGTTAGTGATTATCAATTATATGTTATGAAATGGCAGTGTGGCATGCCAAGTGATTGAGATATGAATGATCAAAGCATGGCTTTGTATAAGCATAGCTTTGTGTAACATGACCTCGTCAAGCCTCACACCATGGTAATGATGGTAAACTGATGGTCAGACTATATGCTTATTTCAATGATCACCAAGGAGAGATGATGAAAGAATATTGCGAAGTCCCCAGTCTAGGATGCTATTTGTTGGGTACTCTGATTCATGATATGTAGGATAGTATAACGATGTCGTAGTTTGGATGTGCAATTGCGAGAACTATGACCTGTGATTTGAGCAAAGGCTATGAGTCCATGATTGATCTTTTGTACCAGAAACCATCATGTTGAAAACTCATTCTCCAATATGAGCCCCTACGGTTTTAGATGTGTACTAATATGTCGACATAGTATATGGTATCTATGCTGGCTAAGATTGATACATATACTTGCGAAGTCATTTTTCACACTATGCACTAATAATAATATCCAATGATTTTCACATATCAAGCATTTTTGGCTATCATAAGGACAAAACTCACCCAATTGTGTGCACTTGCATTGTGTGTTATTTGGCGAGCCTTATGGTTGCTTCATTATCCAAAAAGCATGAATGATTTTCTGCTTGGTATTCATAAGGGAAAACCCATTCTGTGTTTATACAGTGTGGTCTTATGAGTTACATCAATTTAAATAAATAACTGGTTTCAAGTTCTCACACCAGTCCCATGACTGACCTAGAGTTTATTGTTCCTTCACCTAAACTCTGGGTTCCCATAATTTTTCACATGGGCAGCTTGGAAGTTACGATTTGTAGATTAGTGTTGGAGTCAGTAGTCAAGAAAATGCGGAATTTAGGCTGAAGCCATATTTGGAGCACTTAGATTCTTCCATTAGTATCATTATATTTTCCGTGGTATAACCATTATGCTCTAGTAGTTGTTGCAAACACTGATGTAAAATTTCATCATATAATAAAAGTTTAATTTCATTTTTTTCTTTTAATATGTTGGTATCCCTAACAAATCTGGCGACGTGGACTCCGATGTTTAAATATACAACATTTGAGTACCTTGAATGTATTAAGTGTCGTTTTCAAAAATCGAAAGTTCAGGTCGTTAGTTAAAGGTTCAAGAATTTTTGCCGTTTGGGTCGGACTTGTGTGGTTTATAGTCATTTCAAAAGGCAGGAATTTTTGGGTCTTTACATTTGGTATCAGAGCTTTGCTTTATACAAATCTTATAAGGTATAACTCATTTGAACTTATGGTAAGAACTCATTAGAGATGGGGTCAGTAGAATCCCAAGATGAGAAACTCATTCGAGAAGGGGTTAGAAATGCCCTAGAATGAGTTTGAGAGTTATATACGAGAGAGCATATTTGCAATACAAAATCATTTTTGAAAGATTACATTTTGAATATAGAATAAAGGATTTTGAAATATATAAGGTTAACTATAAATTGTATAATTAGTTAAATAATTAAGATTGTTAAGTTTAGAATATGGACATCTTATGGTTAGAATTTTAGAATTTGAAGAAAAATGTTTACATGTTTGTTAAGTTTGGGACTTATATGCTGACATATTTGGTGTTCGCGAAATAAGCCCATATTTGATGAGTCTTTTATGGATCCTCCTATTATCATATGAAGGGTAAGAAATGACGTGTTTCTTGATTTTCATAGCAGGCCTTTTAGGTGATCAGTGGGCACCCGTTCATGGCATTTGTCTCGGATCTTTGATATTGCTTCTTGTCCGCCTTCTCCTCGTGCGGGTACTGGT
Organism: Allium sativum; assembly: GCA_030737875.1. NCBI lineage: Eukaryota > Viridiplantae > Streptophyta > Magnoliopsida > Asparagales > Amaryllidaceae > Allium > Allium sativum. Next base: position 157,265,432 of record CM060925.1, on the reverse strand, counting down.
TGACTGTTTGTGTGTGTGTTCTCATTTATGTCACCTCTCCCCTTTTTTCGACTAATCATGTTTTCTAGTCACATAGGTTCTTGGTTACAGGTTCTTATTGGCTCAGCTCGGATGAAGGATTTAGCGTTTGTATTTGACGAAGCCGGATTGGACTGACGCTTTCTCAGGATTGGGTGTTGTTCTGAGTTCTGGGCTTTCTATATCAGGGGAAGTTGTCATCTCTTGCTGATCTTTCACTACAGTAATAGGTGGTTATCCACTCTTCGCTGACGTCTCTTAGTTTAAGGATTTAGCTCGCCTTGTTGCTTTTTCTAGCGGCTGAGATCTTGAGCTAGTTTGCTATGTCTCCTGTTTTTTATTTTGTTTTATTCTTGCTGGTATTTGCTAATATTATTTTCAGATTTACAAATTTTGTAGTCATCTATAAACTACACTTCCTTTTTGTATGCCACTGGAGAAAGGCTATTTTTCTCCCTTTTGGTATGTAGTTTCTTTTTTGTTAAAAAAATAGCTATGTGTTATTTTTTAAAAACGATAAAAAATTATTTTCAATTTTTTTACTTAAATAAGTAGTTTGACTGAAAAGAGAAAATATGACCAAAAAGCTAATTTCAGAAAATTAACGATTTGACAGATAGAAGTTATACAAAGTTGTAAACCAAACATGACACACATCTACATAAATATATGTACATGATAATATATAGAAGGCTAATGAAAGGGTTAATTAAAGTAAGAAATATTAGGAAAAAGTAAGAATAAAGAGACAAAATGTAAGAACCCGTTACTTCCCCGTGAAGGAAAGAGCGGATACTTTGAGAACAACACATAATAGAACGCAGACGGAAGAACATTTCATTGCTATTACAACAATTCCATCAGATACAAGAATATACAGAGTATAAATGAATAAATTACATTCGAAAATTTTCAGAGATTACAATAAATTACATAGCAGCGGAAAATAATACAAAGCACAACTGAAGGTGATATACGGATACAGAGCTTTCCGGATATCATTCCAGCTGTAAACCAGGATCCTGTGAATATAAATCTGCAAAACCAAAACTACTAGCTGCCCGTGCGGAAAATAGGGGCACCCAGAGTTTAGGTTAAAACAATAAACTCCAGGTCAGTCATGTGACTGGTGTGAGAACTAAAACAGTTATTTAAAGCTTCACTTTAAAAGAGAGTAATTCAAGGGACCACGCCGTATAACACGGAACGGGTTTCCTCCCAAGAATACCAGTGCATATAGAATAAACCGCGCAATGCTTTTTTTTGAAAAATGAAGCTATTATAAGACCCAGGTCCCATCACACAATGCAACGCAAGCCGGAGGATAGGGTTTTACCTTATAACAGCCAAACATGCTTGATACGTTTAAAATAAATCATTTGATACTATAATATGTGTATAGTGTCAAAACATTTCAATCATAAATATAAATCATAGACGGCATGAGTGCCCCATCCCACTATGTCGCCATACTAGGCTCTACAAATAAAGCCGAAATACACGTATTGGAAATTGGATTTCCGTCATGAGTCGAGGCAAGGGGCAAGCTCCTCTCCGCGTTCGAGACACTCTAGCAAATGTCCCAGGGCTACGCACTCTGGGCAACCCCTGGATGCTTCAGGGCCGGTCCTCACTTACGTTAGAGGATTAGTATTCCTGAACACACGTTTCCCGGTCCTTACAGACCTATAATCGAGGCGCCTCATCCAACAACCACATAGGTGAAAAGTATATAAATGTCAGAGCTGGTAAGTCACTGACACCACCAAAGCTACAAAGAAACGTCGTGCTCTCCCTGCAGTCCTTATCCCGTTTTTAACTCATACCGAGGTGTGAGGCTCGCGAATTCACGTTATACACAAAGATACGCCACAAAGGCCGTGCTTTGATCATCAACCACAAGACTTTGCTTTTCAACAGAAGCCTTGATCTATGCAACTCAGTGTGCCACACAGGCAATTCATGCCATGCGACTGATGTCCATTGATATACAACCTCTGAGCTCGTACGTCTCAGAGAAGGGCGTTAAGCAAAAGAATAAATTCTCCGCCGCCAAACAGATGTATATTTAATAGAAATCAATCAACACAGAATAAAATCCAATGTCAGACACACAATCCATTTACAAGTCCGTTCTGGGTCTGAACGAAACCGGAGGCACTTTCCTCGCATATCCATCGATCTCCAAGTACGTCTGGACGACCACCAACTATTTCCATCCTCTTGGGTGTACAGCCCAATCAGGATCGTCAGTAATTATCCAAACGATGTGAAGACTTCCGGTCTTCAACTACCGTCTTCATCTTCGACATATCGTCGAATCAGTTATTCAGAATGGGTATAAACCCGGACTTTCCGAAAAACCCGCGTATATTAAAAACAAAAGTTACACAAACACAACATACGCCTCATTCCAATTCATTAGTCACTAACCGCAAATTAGCAAGAGAACAATTTCCCAAACATTAACCCCGAAGGCCGAAACCAACATCAGATCAATACCCAGGAAACCATTCTTCTTAGCCAACCTACAGCTAGTTTCTAAATTCCACATTCTTAGGGAAAGGTTCCCATTAATTTTATCCAAGATAAATTCTTTAAAATTTATCCTATAATCTTCCTTTGGATGTCATTTAAAACCAAATTATGGTTTTTCCAACTAGTCGAGATTAGCGAACCATACCGAAGTAATTATTTATTTTATTTCCCAATCCCAACCTATTCATCCCACGAAGCAAAACTGGTAATACTCCATATATAACACCGTGGTGTTATCGGTAAAATTAATTACCATTTCACGTTCAAATCTAATTAAAGATTTAACTATCGCTTTGGAGCAAAACTGGTAATACTCCATTCCCGCTCATTTCTAAATTTGATAATTTAGATTATAGATTCATAATTCAATCTAATTGCAGATTCGTTTGAACTCCTTTTACTGGGTTAAAGAACTAGGTGTTATTTAAAACACAGTTCACGACAAACCCAAATCACATTCTATTTGTTATCGGGTTAAAGAACTAGTGTTATTTAAAACACCGTTCACGATAAACCCATTTCAAATTCAATCGAATATATTAGAAATTCCGATTATTTAAAACCCCTTTTTAAATCTAATTTATTTATTTAAAAACAAATCGGGTTTTAAATTTAGTTCAAACTAGTTCATTTTGATAAAATCTATTTTTATCTTTTCAAATATGGAGTTTTTCATCCCAAATTTTCCCAAATCATTTCTTATGATTTTACACAAATTATTGATATTTTTAATAATTTTATCAAGGCCCGTACAGTCGATTTCCAATAACGGCCATCGAACTGCACTTACAGCGACCTTTTTCAAATTTGATTTGGACGTATCTCCAAATCCAACCGTTAGATTTTGAATTTCTTATATTCGTTAGAAAGCTCTTTTCGATACGAACCCAACGGTTCCGGTTTTAGGAGAATCCGACGGTCGGATCTCCCGTAATGTCCGTTTGAAATAAATGGTCGAAATTCACGAACTGCCGCGGCGCGGCGCGTTCTATTCAGGCCATTATATTATATATATATAATATATATTTCGTCGATTTCTATTTAAAACGAATTTTATAAATCATTTTAAATTTGTTTCAAAAACAATTTCAACTTCCATTTCAATTCAAATCAAAATTGAATTCTTCTTTATAAATTCGTTTTAAAATTCATTCTTATTCAATTCAAACTTCAATTCAATTTGAATTCATTTCAATTCGCTTTCAATTCAATTTGAATTCGTTTTCAATTCAATTCAATTCCAAAGTTGTTTTCTATTCGATTCAATTCAAATTGGTTTTCTATTCGATTCAACTCAAATTGGTTTTCTATTCGATTCAATTCAAATTGGTTTTCTATTCGATTCAATTCAAATTGGTTTTCTATTCGATTCAATTCAAATTGGTTTTCTATTCGATTCAATTCAAATTGGTTTTCTATTCGTTTCAATTCAAATTGGTTTTCTATTCGATTCAATTCAAATTGGTTTTCTATTCGATTCAATTCAAATTGGTTTTCTATTCGTTTCATTTCGAAATTGTTTTTCAATATTCATTTCATTTCGAAATTGTTTTATATTCAATTCATTTCGAAATCGTTTTATATTCAATTCATTTCGAAATCGTTTTTCAATATTCATTTCAAAATGAATAAAATCGATATAAATATCGTTCACGTCAAAATGGCGTTAATCTAATCAACACGGCTTCATATATTTCTATTTTCAAATATTCTATTTCAAATATTTCTTTTTCAAAATAGTTGTTATTATCAAAATATTTCGTTCAACACATGACTAATCTCAACGGGTGAGTACTGTCAACACATGAACCTTTATTTTATATTGATAAAGATGTAAATTTTATTACTAAAATATTTCGTTCAACACATGACTAATCTCAACGAATGAGTACAGTCAACACATGAACCTTTACTTTATAATATTCTTTATCTTCTAAATTGGAATGAGGCCCAATCAATCACCATATAAAATTAATTATATGGATTTTCATACAACACATGTATATAATAGCATTGAAAAATAATCAACCATCAACCAAAGTGCACTACACTGTATAAGCATCAACTATAGATATCTAACGCTTATAACAGCCTGTCAATCAATCGACCGACATATTTAATAAATCAGGATGAGTGAACTTCATATTTCATCCCAGCACCCGTGTGGGGTTTCAAACAATCAAACACAGATTTTATTTGTGCAGTTGGGCGATGTGTAAAATTTATCGACCCAATCAATGTCAGTCAAATCAGTGTACATAAACAAACCGTCCGGTTTGTAAATGGGTATTTTATTTTATTCACTTCACGTTAAAAATTATATTTTTAACGATAAAATATTTTATTTTAACACGTGGATTTTTATTCAGTTCATTTACAAAATAAAAATGATATTTTTATTTTTCTAACATATTTTAGAAAATTTCGGCGGCATAACGGCACGATACTAGAAACGGGACGAGGCCTAGCCTTATCCCTGGTCTAGTGAAGGCCCACGCCATTCACACATCAATCAAATCAATTTCATTTCACCAAACAATTCAATTTCAATCAAATAATCTAACTAATTTTTGAAATCAAACAAACAAGTCCATGGTCTGTGGACGATTGTGTCGGCTGCTACTAAACACCATCTGCATCCTAGTATATATATATAACTAGAAAAAGAAATTGAAAGGTGAGAAATTCTCACCAATAGATATCCAACTATCTTGACTCTTCTTTGATAGAAATCTTCATCGTTATCGCATTTCTGTCATCTTCGTTGTTGTAGCCACTACATATGTAAAAATCGAATTTTTACTCCGCTATTCAATATATATAAATCGAATTTTTACTATGCTATTTAATATATAAACATCGAATTTTTACTATACTATTCCATATATAAAAATCGAATTTTTACTATGCTATTCAATATATAAAAATCGAATCTTTCTTCGTTATTATATAGATAAAAATTCTATTTTTACAACGCTACTATATAAATAAAAATTCTATTTTTATATCGATGTTCATATAATAAAGATTATATTTTTATCACGCCATTCTTCATATAAAGATCTCGCCTTTTCAAAAATAAAGATTTCGCCTTTTCAAAAATATCATTATAAAAATCACATATTTATTTTTCTACACGTATAAAGATGGTATTTCTAATATTCCTATTATGTAAAAATTATATTTTTACTTCTCTACATAAACAAAAATCATATTTTTACATCATTTATATAGTAAAGACTATATTTTTAATACTTTAAAAATATAAAAATCATATTTTTATTACTTTTAAAAATATAAAGATCATATTTTTATTACTTTAAAAAATATAAAGATCATATTTTAAAAATTATATTTTTATCGAAGTAAAAATCATATTTTTACTTCACTACTTATATCAAAATTTCGTCTTTTCATATTTAAAAATACCGTCTTTTCATAAAAAAAACTAATCAATTTTAAAAATCTAATCTATTCTATTTTAGAACAAACATCGCCATCTACATTTTCAAGACATCCCTAACTTCAGTTTCAAGATAATGCTAATCCTACTGAATAAAAATAATATAAAAAAACAAAACGAATATAAATAAATCAGTACAACTTACTGCGTTATCGATTCGGAGGGGGTTTGGGCTCTGGTGGGCGTCGGAGGGCGTCGAGGCGGTGGGTCAGAGGCTGGAGGCCTCGTCGGCGGTTGGGAGGGAGGGCTAGGGTTCGGGTTTCCTTGGGGGGGGTGCGGTGCTCGATTTCCGATGGGGGGGTCTGCGATGCATCGATCCAGGGGGGTTGGAGGGTGTCGCGGTGGTTTAGGGGGAGGCTTCGTTCTCGTTCAGGTGGCTGGGGGGAAGAGGAGGGGGGTGAACGCGAGGGCGGCGCGACGCCCTTGGTGGCGGCGGCAGCGATCATCGGGGGGGCGCTCCTCTCCGTCGCTCTCCTCCTTTTTCTATTTTTTTTTATATGTTTTCTGAAAAGAATGAAGACGAGTAAGAAAAGAAAAAGAAAAAAAAGGGGGGGCTATGTATAAGAGGGGTTTATATTTAATTAATATTTTACTTTGCAAAGAGTTGACTTTTACATACGAACTCGAAACGAGGCCCACCGCCTGTCGTCCATAGCGTTTTACCCCCATTCCGAACACAATGGGATATGTATCGTAGGCTGATTTGATTGTTACAATCAGTTTCCGTTAAATTTACATTTAAATCACTATATTGAATTTTAAACGTACATTTCAAATTACCGGGGTCACATACTAACTCGAAAAATTCCAAAAAAATATTTTCTAGCTTCGTATTGCCGATACGGTCCTAACAAAACTAGTTTCGTTGAATTCTGACACCGTTTGAAAAATGGCCAATTTCCAGTCGATTAAAATCAACTAAAACTGGTCAAACGCGTTTTCCTTTGCCACGCTCACATATTGAATCGAAAAATTATGAAATTTGGAATCTAGCAATAACTTGACACTGCGGATCCAACAAAAGTGGTTTCGTCGAAATCCGAGGTCGTTTGCAAAATTTCCATTTTTAAGGGCCTGAATTTCATAGCGACTATTCAGAATTTTCAACTGGACATATCTTTTGATTCCCGCTATGAAATTTCGATTTGTCGGATTTGTTGGAAAGATATTATCAATTAGATTCTATCATTTTTGGTTTTACTAAGATCCGGTTTGTTTTGCACCCGGTACATTCAATTGAAGTTTGAAATCGAATTATCGAACTACCGCGCCATTTTCAATTCTATTTATAATTATATATAATTATTTATATTCTAACGACGACGCGTATAATATATACGTTGTAATTATATTCAAGATAAATTTCTCGCCGATTTTATTTAAAATAATCTATTTTAAATGTTCAAAATTCGCTAAAATCGCCAAAATAAAAATTTTAAACTGGCCCAGATTTTCCGGGTTATTACACAAAAAGAGTTTACTTTCATTATTTAATTACATTGCCTCTTACAAACATCCTACTCTTACAACACCATACTCTTACACAAAGTATAAGAAAAAGGGAGAGGGTGTTCATCCAAATCTAAGGGAGAAGGGAGTTGGTTTTGAATAATTTTCCAATACATATTTTATACTTCTCTCCTTTCCCTATAAATACCTCTTTTCTTTCTCTCATTTATTCATACCAAAACTATCTTCTTTTCCCTCCTCTTAAGCTCCATTAATAGCTACAAAAGTTTCTCAAACAAATAAGAAAAAGAAAAAAATACAAGAAGAGAAAGAAGAGTTATAATAGCAAAACACCTCGAAACCAACGTCTAACCACTACTCTTCATTATCTACTAGTCTTCACTATCTTCACCGTCATCAAGAAGTCAACCCACTTGATTCAAGGACAAACCGAACCAAAGAGGAGAAAACAAGTAGAGTTTGAGCACTTTGGAGTAGAAATATGCAAGTTCGAGAAGTTTTCGTGTAATCATAGCAAAGCTACAGCGATTTTAAGAACTATTATAGACAATGGAGGTAAGAAACTTAACTTCAATATGACCTCAACTATCTATGGTAATTTTTAATGATGTATATGTTTGCTATAATGGTTGTTTACTATTTTTTAATTGATAATATGTTTATTGAACAGATAATTTAACATTCACGTTAAGTACACGTCGATAAGTACAAAGAAAGTCACTTTCCTTTCATAAATGAAATGGTGTAAACTGAATGGATAAACTCCTTCAAATTGATTTAAAATGTTTTAGAAATATTTCACAAACACTAAAAGTTTTTATATAAAGTTTGAGAAGAATATGAAATTTGTACAAATTCGGATGCATCGCGTAACGACAGTTCTCGACTACGAGACTAAAAAAGTTAAAACATTTTATATGATAGTATGAATTCAAATTCTCCGAAATAAGATTTTTCCAAACTCATAACTTTCCAGCTAGTCTAGAATACCAAGATTACATTGGGTAGATTTTAAAATATGAGCAAAACAAATTTTGAAGATCATCGCAGTTTTGCTGTTCCAAATCCAGAAAATGCACTTCTTTGAAAATGAGATTTTCAGTTCATTAAAAATGTGGAATAGATCATTTATTGTCTAATAGTTATTTGTTTTGTATAAATGTATTTTCAAATGGTCGAAAAGTTGTTTTGATCAGTTAAGCTAAAATATCACTTTCCGCGGCACTTTCCATTAACGCTTGGGATATGAGTTCAAACTTAACAAATCTTCTCAAAACCTCTTATAAATGTTTACAAGTGATTAATTAAGTATTTTTAAGATCATACACATGTTCGACTACTTACTTAATAGTGTTTTAATAATTGATTTGAACCAAAAGCTATCATAAACAATTGTTTTAATCTTGGCTCTAATAAGCCGACGAGTAAATCTGATTTTCTATTTTTGAGATTCGGATATGGGTGTCTAACTAAGGAGATGTTAAGGAGTAGCAAATGCCCAAGCTCACTTGGACCTTTTCTAGGAGATGAATGGATAAGATTGAAATGTCAAAAATGAGTAAAGTGTAAAAGATCCAGTTTTCGAAATTTAATTGAATCTAATTACTTGGAGATGACCTTGTTATATTTAGTATCAAAATCCAAGGAGGGGACTATCCAAAATAATTTAAAGGTGGTTTCACCATCATTCGATAGGAAATTGATATTGAGTGAAAGGAGTATGATTTATTTGGGTCTATCTTACTAAAATGAACTTACCATCCAAAGATGATTTAATGAATGAATGCAGTTTAATGATTCCAATATATGCCCAAATAATATTTGATAGTTACACATCCTTAAAAGATGTTTTGACGAGAAATGAGTTAAGTAGTGAGAAACACCTAGAACTACTTAAATGGTATTTTCTTGATAGTTGATATGAAGAGACTGGAACTGGATTTGGGTGATTCTCATTCCAACACAACTTCAAATTGATTTACGTTCTCAAAGCAAAAGAGATGAAATTATCAAGTGTTATGGAGATTGAATGAAAGGTTGTTATCACTGACCCTTGGGGGGATTTTTCCCATATTACAAACAAAAGTAATTCTTCATTTGAATCTTTGATGCAAGGGCCCCAATCTGCTAAATCACATGATCTAGTGAGAGAAGTGACTTTGGTTTATCAAAACCAAAAATGACTTATGTGGATGAATGTATGACATTACACTTCTAATGTCGTGTATTCATCTCCATAAATATACGTATGTTTGGTGCTATAGGAAGTAACTATTATGCACTATATACACCTTTCTCTAAGACGTACGAGCTTAGAGTTTATGTGAAGGACTTGGCATTCAAAGTGAATGATGCGGTTTAAATACCCCTAATTTCAGCAAACATTATTGGAGACATTTAATTGGATAAATTAAATAAGAATAGTATATTTGGATATTGAGATGAGATTTGCAATTAATTAATAAATAATGGTTCGGCCTTAGAAACTAATCAATGTAGTACGACATCAGAAGAGGGTTTATGTAAGGGGGAAGTTGGAAAAAGACAAGGCTTCATATATAAGCATACCCTTCCATTCTTTATCCCTTCATGCTCATTTCTCAAGCCTAATCAAATCCACATGGAACATCGGGCATTACTAAGGAGAAAAGAAGAAGAGGAAAACTTAAGAAAAAGCTGAGAGAATTAAGCTAAAAACAAAGCTACATCAAATCTGAACTTACTCATCCTAAACTAAAGTAAATAGTGATTCAAACCTCTTATTAATCTCGATTATATGTTATACCTGAATTTAATTCCTGCATGAATATTTTGATGCTCTAACATTTCTAAGATGAAATAATTATTTGTTTTGATTAAACATCCATGTTTGCATAAGAATTAGTGAGGTTGTTTTTATCAAAACCTAAAGTCTTTCCATCTTCGATCGTTACGAAATTTTCATATGGTATGTATAACATAATTTTGGAGATTAGTTTCAAGTTCCATATCCGAGCATGTCAAAATATTCTATGAATTTCTAAGTGTGATTAAGAGTTAATTTGGGGATTAGTTATTAAAAATAATTATTTTGACCTGAAATTTCTGCAAAAGGCGGAAGGGGATACCTTCGATCACTTGTGAAAATTTGGGATTTTTCCTATGTTTTAATAATTTATTGTGAATTTCCTAAGTTGGCTATATATAGGGTAATTAGAACATTAATTATGTTAATTAATGTATTTGACCGTTTTTATAATTCAAAACCGATAAGATTGAGCATCTGGTCAGTTACTATTTTCCAATAACCTATAACGCTCTACCAAGTAAAATAAAGTAAATGAAAAGTTTTACTAAACTTAGTAACAAAACGGTTATCATGCTGATTACATGTCAGGCAAGATCTGCCTACTATGTCGATAAGGCCATATCGACCATGCCGATATGGTCATGTCGTATTAATGGAGTGAAGATGCCTTAAATACATGGAATACCATGTTAAATGGTACATGATGGATACAGGCACGTCGCATTGTCCATATGACTTATCGAAGGGGTCCTTATCGCCTAATTCATACTTGTGTTTTAAACCTACCTCTCCACTTAAAACCTTGTCGTCTTCAAACGTGAGCGATAAGATTTTTTTTATAAAATATAAGAGGCTTATTGCCTCTACTATTTTAATCCTGTAGAGATTGTTGTCTCTATATCTTGTTGACTGTGTCGACACGAGCTAATTTCCTAGATCGTTTTCAAAGAAGCTTGGACACTTTCCGCCTCTATACCTAGCTATGTTGACTGTATCTACAAGGCTTATTTCTAACTTGTTTTATGAAATCTTAGGGGATTAACACCTTCAACTTTATCGTCATTGTTTGTGTTTGATAGGTTTTGTTTTTAAGTCCATTTTCTAAAACTCTAAGCCTACCGCCTTTTAACCTTGGCATCATTGTCCATGTCGACAATATTTGTTTTCAAAATTTCATGTCGCCTCCTTTCCTTGTCATTTCGATTGGGTCCACAAGGCCTATTTCTTAAATATTTTTCAAAAGACTTGAGGCTATTGCCTCTAGGTTTGTCGATTGTGTTGACAAGTTCAGTTTTAAAACCTTGTTTTTAAGCCATTATAAATCCTTGGGTAGCTAACCTAGATAATCTTGCGTTATCGATATCATTTTTATATTGTGTTCAGCACTTAGTTAAAGGGTCGATAGGATAGGGTCGACAAGCCTTGTCGACCCTATTGTGTTTATGTTATTGATTGGTGGTTAGCCATTCATTTTTTGGTATCGTCAAATCAGCTGACAAGAGTATATGCTAAGAAATGTCTTAGATAAGTCAGTTATGACTTTGGTAATGTCATATTCGATAAGTGCACCACTTTCGAGTCTATGAACTGGCCCGGTCTTCCCACTGAAGGCAAAGGGCAGCCGGTCCTTGATACATCCCTTTAGAGCTGTATGTGCAAAAAAAAATTGTTCTTTGCCTTGCAACTATATGGAAATTCATTCTCCATAAAAGTTTGTGTTTTGTTTATATTGCTTAACATATGTGGAATTTAATAATTGTAACAATTTCACATAGTTGTTTGATTTATGTAACAACCCGTAAAATGCGAGCCAGTTTGAAATTTTTATTTTGGCAATTTTAGCGAACTTTGATTATTTAAAATAGATTATTTTAAATAATATCGACGAGAAATTATTTTGAATAGAATTCAACGTATATATTATATACGTCGTCGTTAGAATATAAATAATTATATATAATTATAAATAGAATTGAAAATGGCGCGGTAGTTCGATAATTTGATTTCAAACTTCAATTGAATGTACCGGGTGCAAAACAATCCGGATTTTAGTGAAACCAGAAATCATAGGATCTATTAGATAGTATCTTTCCAACGAATCCGAAAAATCAAGATTTCATATCGGGAATCAAAAGATATGTCCAGTTGAAAATTCTGAATAGTCGCTATGGAATTCAGGCCCTTAAAAATGGACATTTTGCAAACGACCTCGGATTTCGACGAAACCAGTTTTGTTGGGTCCGGGATGTAAAGTTATTGCTAGGTTTAAAATTTCATAATTTTTCGAATCAATATGTGAGCGTGGCAAAGGAAAACGTGTTTGACCCGTTTCAGTTGATTTTAATCGACTGGAAATTGGCCATTTTTCTAACGGTCTCAGAATTCGACGAAACTAGTTTTGTTAGGACCGTATCGTCAATACGAAGCTAGAAAATATTTTTCGGGAATTTTTCTGGTTAGTATGTGACCCCGGTAATTTGAAATGTATGTTTAAAATTCAATATAGTGGTTTAAATGTAAATTTAACGGAAACTGATCGAAACGGTAGAAACAGCTTGCGATACATATCCCATTGGGTTCGAAATAGGGGTAAAACGCTGTGGACGACAGGCGGTGGGCCTCGTTTCGAGGTCGTATGTAAAAGTCAACTTCTAGAAATTAAATAATATATAAAATAAAAAAATAAAAAAAGAAGAAGAACACCCTCCTCCTTAAAACCGTTCTGCCCCCCCCCCCCCCCTCTTCGAAATTAAATCAGAAGAAAAAAAAACGCGTAGAGGGAAATCGATGGATCTCCTCCGATCGACGGCCGCCATCGCGAGACCCGTCCTCCGCCCTACCAGAACCCCCCCCCCCCAACGCCTCTGCCTCCTTTCCCCTCTCCGTAGATCGAAGCCCCAATCCCCCCTTAATCCAACGCGGAACCCTAAACCGCGAACCACCCAATCGCGCCGCCCGCCACCGCTTTGCTCGACCCCTGCCTAGCCGACGCCCCCTTCAGCACCCGTCCTCCTCCTTCCTGTGACGTGGGGCCCCCGCAAGCGAAAACAGCGAAAAGAAAAGAGAGCGGTAAGTTTTTTTTTTTTTGTTTAATTCGTTTAAATTCGAATAACCAGTTTTTATATGTATTTATCCTTATAAAAACTCTGATTTTTTTCCCGTTATAAAATTCTAATTTTTAATGATGTTAAGTTAGGATTTATATGAAGATAAAGTTTTTTTTTTATGAACATCGATAGAAAATTTTGATTTTTAAAACGAAGAAAGACGATATTTTTATATTATAGAAAAGTTAAAAATATAATTTTTATAATATAGAAAGAATAAAAATATGATTTTTATATATTGAACTTCGAATTAAAAATATGATTTTTATATGTTGAACTTCGTATTAAAAATATGATTTTTATATGTTGAACTTCGTATTAAAAATATGATTTTTATATGTTGAACTTCGAATTAAAAATATGATTTTTATATGTTGAACTTTGTATTAAAAATATGATTTTTATATGATGAACTTCGAAATAAAAATTCGATTTTTATATATTGAACTTTGAAGTAAAAATTCGATTTTTATATATTGAACTTCGAAATAAAAATATGATTTTTATATATCGAATAGCGAAGTAAAAATTCGATTTTTACATATGTAGAGAATACGGGCGACGAAAGCGATAAAAGGCGAGATTGGCGAAGATTTCTATCAATGAAGTGCAGTGGAGCTAGGATAGCTATATGTGAGAATTTCTCACCTTTCAATTTCATTTATATTTATATATATATACTAGGATGCAGATGGTGCTTAGTAGCACCCGACACAATCGTCCACAGACCATGGACTTGTTTGTTTGGTTGCATAGCTTAGTTATATGATTTGATTTGAAATTGAGTTGTTTGGGTGAATTGAATGAATTTGATTGATGTGTGAATGGCGTGGGCCTTCACTAGACCGGGGATAAGGCTAGGCCTTGTCCCGTTTCTAGTATCGTGCCGTTATGCCGCCGAAATTTTCTAAAATATGTTAGAAAAATAAAAATATCATTTTATTGAATAAATGAACTGAATAGAAATTCATATGTTGGAATAAAATGTTTTGTCGTTAGAAATATAATTTTTAACGTGAATGTGAATGTGAATAAATCAATATTCATTTACAAACCAGACGGTTTGTTTATGTACACCTATTTGAAGGACGTTAATTGGGTCGATAAATTTCACACATCGCCCAACTGCACAAATAAAATCTGTGTTTGATTGTTTGAAACCCCACACGGGTGTTGGGATGAAATTTGAAGTTCACTCATCCTGATTGATTAAATATGTCGATCGATTGATTGACAGGCTGTTATAAGCGTTAGATATCTATATTTGATGCTTATACAGTGTAGTGCACTTTGGTTGATGGTTGATTATTTTTCAATGCTATTATACATGTGTTGTATGAAAATCCATATAATTAACTTTGTATGGTAATTGATTGGGCCTCATTCCAGTTTTAAAATAGAAATATTTGAAATAGAAATATTCGAAATAGAATATTTGAAAATAGAAATATGTGAAGCCGTGTTGATTAGATTGACGCCATTTTGACGTGAACGATATTTATATCGATTTTATTCATAAGGAAATGAATATTGAAAAGTGATTTCGAAATCGAATATTTCGAAATGAATTGAATTGAAAACGATTTCGAAATGAATTGAATTGAAAACGATTTCGAAATGAATTGAATTGAAAACGATTTCGAAATGGATTGAAAACGAATTCGAATTGAATTGAAATTTGAATTGAAATTTGAATTGAATAGAAGTGAATTTTAAAACGAATTTATAAAGAAGAATTCAATTTTGATTTGAATTGAAAAGGAAGTTGAAATTGCTTTTGAAACGAATTTTAAAACTATTTATATAATTCGTTTTAAATAGAAATCGACGAAATATATTATATATATATTATATATATAATATAATGGCCTGAATAGAACGCGCCGCGGCAGTTCGTGAATTTCGACCATTTATTTCAAACGGACATTGCGGGAGATCCGACCGTCGGATTCTCCTAAAACCGGAACCGTTGGGTTCGTATCGAAAAGAGCTTTATAACGAATGTGATAAATTAGAAATCTAACGGTTGGATTTGGAATTATGTCCAAATCAAATTGGAAAAAGGTCGCTATACGTGCAGTTCGATGGCCATTGGTGGAAATCGACTGTACGGGCCTTGATAAAATTATTAAAAATAGTAATAATTTGTGTAAAATCATAAGAAATGATTTGTGAAGATTTGGGATGAAAAACTCCATATTTGAAAAGATAAAAATAGATTTTTATCGAAATGAACTAGTTTTGAACTAGGAATATAATTCTATTTATTTTTAAGTAAATAAATTGAATTTGAAAAAGGGTTTTAAAAATAACCAGAATTTCCAATGATTGCATTGGAGTGGATTTGAATCGAAATTGTCTTTGGAGTATTTCGATGTTGGAATTCGTGATTATACAGGTGTTGTTATGGAAATTTGAAAGATATATATTTATATCGTTATTTTCAATACGACATTTGTTAGTCGTAGAATTTGATATTGAATATAAGCCGATATATTTTCTATTCAGAGCCTTGTATTGAATATCGAATGTGATTTGGGTTTGTTGTGAATAGTGTCTTCATTAACACTGTTCTTGAACCCAGTTGAGAAAAGATTAAATCTTTTTATTTGGATTTAATGAAGTGTACCAATTAAATGAGATTTAATTGGAATTGAATTGATATTGATTTTTGGGTTTATCGTGAACAGTGTTTTAAATAACACTCGTTCTTTAACCCGATAATTAATGAATGTGACTTTGGGTTTATCGTGAACCGTGTTTTAAATGACACGGATTCTTTAACCCAGTTAAAGATTAAAACAAAGTGGAGTTTTAATGAATCTTTAAATAGATTGAAAAGATCGAGAATGGAGTATCACCAGTTTTACTCCAGGCGATAGTTAAATCTTTAATTAGATTTGAACGTGAAATGGTAATTGAATTACCGATAACACTGTGGTGTTAGATATGAAGTACTACCAGTTTTACTTCATGGGATGAATAGGTTGGGATTGGGAAATAAAATAAATGATTACTTCGGTGTGGTTCACTAATCCCGACTAGTTTGAATTGATATTCAAAGGAGATTAAAGAATAAATTCAAAGAATTTATCTTTGATAAAATTAATGGGAACTTTTCCCAAAGTATAGGAATATTTGAATAAAAGAATATTCTAAATTGGAATGAGGCGTATGTTGTGTTTGTGTAACACTTTTATAATATATACGCGAGTTATTCAGAAAGACCGGGTTTATCCCATTCTGAATAACTGATTCGACGTGGTGTCGAAGATGAAGACGATGGTCGAAGACCGGAAGTCTTCACGTCGTTTGGGTGATTACTGATGATCTTGATTGGGCTGTACACCCAAGAAGATGGAAACAGTTTGTGATCGTCCAGACGTACTTGGAGATCGATGGATATGCGAGGTACTAGGTGCCTCCGGTTTCGTTCAGACCCAGAACGGACTTGTAAATGGACTGTGTGTCTGACATTGGATTTTAGTCTGTGTGATTGATCTCTATTAAATATATATCTGTTTGGCAGCGGAGAATTTATTCTCTTGCTTAACGCCCTTCTCTGAGACGTACGAGCTCTGGGGTTATATATTGATGGATATCAAACGCATGGAGTGAATTGCCTGTGTGGCATGCCTGAGTGGAAATTGATCGAGGCTTCTGTTGAAAAGCAAAGTCTCGTGGTGATGATCAAAGCACAGCCTGTGTGGCACAGCTTTGTGTAACGTGAATTCGCGAGCCTCACACCCCGGTTGTGAACCAAAAACGGGAGACAGACGTCAAGGAGGGCATGCGTTTCTTTCTAGCTAGAAGTGGCGTCAGTGGTTTTACATGCCCTGACGAGTTTGACTTATGTGGTTGTTGCTGTTGCGAGGCGCCTCGGTTATATCGGTTTCGGCCGATGCATTCTGGTCGGCTGACGGACCAGACTTACACCCCATAGGGTGGGGGAACGTAGTGTTCAGGCATAATAATCCACATCGGTGGACCGGCCCTGAGGATCCAGGGGGCAGTTGCGGCTGTTCCTGAGACACGGGCTAGAGCGTCTCGAATCGGTTGAGGACTATCTTTTGCCTCGGTTCATAGACGGAAATCCAATTTCCAAATACGTGACATTTGCGGTTTTATTTGTAGAACCTAGTATGGTGACATAGTGGGATGGGGCGCTTATGCCGCCTATGATTGATACTTATGATTTGAAGTTGTTTTATACACTATGCACTTACAATAGTATCAAATGATTTGTTTTAAATGTATCAAGCATTCTTTGGCTGTTATAAGGGAAAACCCTATCCTCGGCTGCGTTGCATTGTGTGATGGGACCTGGGTCTTATAACAGCTTCATTTTTCTTTATTTAGCATTGCGCTGTTTGTTTCATGCACTGGTATTCTTGGGAGGAAACCCGTTCCGTGTTATACGGCGTGGTCCCTTGATTTACCTGACTTTGAAAATAAAGATTAATAACTGTTTTAGTTCTCACACCAGTCCCATGACTGACCTGGAGTTTATTGTTTTAACCTAAACTCTGGGTGCCCTTATTTTGACACGGGCAGCTAGTAGTTTTGGTTTTGCAGATTTATATTCACAGGATCCTGGTTTACAGCTGGAACGATATCCGGAAAGCTTTGTATCCGTATATCTCTTCTAGTTGTGTATTGTATTATTTTCCGCTGCGATGTATTTAAGTGTATTTAAATCTCTGATATTTCTGTGTAATATTCATTCATACTCTGTATATTCTTGTAATCTGATGCATTGTTGTAATATACAATGAAATGTTCTTTTATATGCGTTCTGTTGTGGTTTGTTCTCGAACTATCCGACGCTCTCCTTTACGGGGAAGTTGCGGGTCGTTTCATTTGGTATCAGAGCTTTGGTTTACAAAGCTTAGAGAACAAGACACATTAGAACCATATGAAAGAATTCATCAGAAACTGGATTAGTAATATCCAACGGGAATGACTCGTTAGAGATGGGATCAGTAGTATCCTAGAACGAGTGTGAAGAGTATATTTTTAAAATAAAAACAATTTTTGTTTTGAAAATATAAATCAATTATTCGTATTTGGTTATTTATTTATATTGATGTGGACAATCCAGTATATATAGATTTTGCGTATACGTCTGATCCGCGTGTATTCGAAATTTTAATATACTGGATAGATATAGAATCATACTCTAGTGGCCCGAAGATGATTCTGATGATTGACTAGTCGTCATTAGTATTCATGTTCGAGTAACGAAGGTGTGATATCTATATATTTCCATTAGACTGGTGTGAGAACCAAAACTAATATAGTTAGAACACATTGTTGTGAATTGGCATCAAAAACGTGATTTTTGGTATATATATCAAAATTATGAATTTGTAACGTTAATCCACTAATTGATTGATGGTTGTGTTGTTGGTTTATTTGTTTGATAATTCTGAAACATTATGCCCAATTGAACTATATTGAAATTGGTCGCATTTGCTTGCATATACATATACTTACATTGAACAGGTCATAGCAAGGAGGCTAGAGCAGAGAATAAAATTTGTTTGCCCGACAAATAGGTACATGTTTACTACATAATTTACTGTTTTGTTTGGGTGATGATGATTTTATGAGCCTATTGGCTATCCGCTTGGCTTTTTCTTTTTCTTTTTGAGATCTGAAGGACCGGGGAAGCTATTTGAAATTCCCCGATGCTCCCATTGCAGGGGAGGTTATGGCGAAATTTTTCGAAAATTTAGGGTGTTAGCCAAATCTTTGAAATTTTGAAAATTCTCAGAAACTGAAAAGTTAGAGAAGGGAAGCCAGATCGAATGTAGAGTTGAAGGATCAAACCACTTTCGACTTTGTTCCTTTTCGGGGACGAAAAGTTTTAAGTGGGGGAGATTGTAACAACCCGTAAAATGCGAGCCAGTTTGAAATTTTTATTTTGGCAATTTTAGCGAACTTTGATTATTTAAAATAGATTATTTTAAATAATATCGACGAGAAATTATTTTGAATAGAATTCAACGTATATATTATATACGTCGTCGTTAGAATATAAATAATTATATATAATTATAAATAGAATTGAAAATGGCGCGGTAGTTCGATAATTTGATTTCAAACTTCAATTGAATGTACCGGGTGCAAAACAATCCGGATTTTAGTGAAACCAGAAATCATAGGATCTATTAGATAGTATCTTTCCAACGAATCCGAAAAATCAAGATTTCATATCGGGAATCAAAAGATATGTCCAGTTGAAAATTCTGAATAGTCGCTATGGAATTCAGGCCCTTAAAAATGGACATTTTGCAAACGACCTCGGATTTCGACGAAACCAGTTTTGTTGGGTCCGGGATGTAAAGTTATTGCTAGGTTTCAAATTTCATAATTTTTCGAATCAATATGTGAGCGTGGCAAAGGAAAACGCGTTTGACCAGTTTCAGTTGATTTTAATCGACTGGAAATTGGCCATTTTTCTAACGGTCTCAGAATTCGACGAAACTAGTTTTGTTAGGACCGTATCGTCAATACGAAGCTAGAAAATATTTTTCGGGAATTTTTCTGGTTAGTATGTGACCCCGGTAATTTGAAATGTATGTTTAAAATTCAATATAGTGGTTTAAATGTAAATTTAACGGAAACTGATCGAAACGGTAGAAACAGCTTGCGATACATATCCCATTGGGTTCGAAATAGGGGTAAAACGCTGTGGACGACAGGCGGTGGGCCTCGTTTCGAGGTCGTATGTAAAAGTCAACTTCTAGAAATTAAATAATATATAAAAAAAAAAAAAAAGAAGAAGAACACCCTCCTCCTTAAAAGCGTTCTGCCCCCCCCCCCCCTCTTCGAAATTAAATCAGAAGAAAAAAAAAACGCGCAGAGGGAAATCGATGGATCTCCTCCGATCGACGGCCGCCATCGCGAGACCCGTCCTCCGCCCTACCAGAACCCCCCCTCCCCCCAACGCCTCTGCCTCCTTTCCCCTCTCCGTAGATCGAAGCCCCAATCCCCCCTTAACCCAACGCGGAACCCTAAACCGCGAACCACCCAATCGCGCCGCCCGCCACCGCTTTGCTCGACCCCTGCCTAGCCGACGCCCCCTTCAGCACCTGTCCTCCTCCTTCCTGTGACGTGGGGCCCCCGCAAGCGAAAACAGCGAAAAGAAAAGAGAGCGGTAAGTTTTTTTTTTTGTTTAATTCGTTTAAATTCGAATAACCAGTTTTTATATGTATTTATCCTTATAAAAACTCTGATTTTTTTTTCCCGTTATAAAATTCTAATTTTTAATGATGTTAAGTTAGGATTTATATGAAGATAAAGTTTTTTTTTTATGAACATCGATAGAAAAATTTGATTTTTAAAACGAAGAAAGACGATATTTTTATATTATAGAAAAGTTAAAAATATAATTTTTATAATATAGAAAGAATAAAAATATGATTTTTATATATTGAACTTCGAATTAAAAATATGATTTTTATATGTTGAACTTCGTATTAAAAATATGATTTTTATATGTTGAACTTCGTATTAAAAATATGATTTTTATATGTTGAACTTCGAATTAAAAATATGATTTTTATATGTTGAACTTCGTATTAAAAATATGATTTTTATATGATGAACTTCGAAATAAAAATTCGATTTTTATATATTGAACTTTGAAGTAAAAATTCGATTTTTATATATTGAACTTCGAAATAAAAATATGATTTTTATATATCGAATAGCGAAGTAAAAATTCGATTTTTACATATGTAGAGAATACGGGCGACGAAAGCGATAAAAGGCGAGATTGGCGAAGATTTCTATCAATGAAGTGCAGTGGAGCTAGGATAGCTATATGTGAGAATTTCTCACCTTTCAATTTCATTTATATTTATATATATATACTAGGATGCAGACGGTGCTTAGTAGCACCCGACACAATCGTCCACAGACCATGGACTTGTTTGTTTGGTTGCATAGCTTAGTTATATGATTTGATTTGAAATTGAGTTGTTTGGGTGAATTGAATGAATTTGATTGATGTGTGAATGGCGTGGGCCTTCACTAGACAGGGGATAAGGCCAGGCCTTGTCCCGTTTCTAGTATCGTGCCGTTATGCCGCCGAAATTTTCTAAAATATGTTAGAAAAATAAAAATATCATTTTATTGAATAAATGAACTGAATAGAAATTCATATGTTGGAATAAAATGTTTTGTCGTTAGAAATATAATTTTTAACGTGAATGTGAATGTGAATAAATCAATATTCATTTACAAACCAGACGGTTTGTTTATGTACACCTATTTGAAGGACGTTAATTGGGTCGATAAATTTCACACATCGCCCAACTGCATAAATAAAATCTGTGTTTGATTGTTTGAAACCCCACACGGGTGTTGGGATGAAATTTGAAGTTCACTCATCCTGATTGATTAAATATGTCGATCGATTGATTGACAGGCTGTTATAAGCGTTAGATATCTATATTTGATGCTTATACAGTGTAGTGCACTTTGGTTGATGGTTGATTATTTTTCAATGCTATTATACATGTGTTGTATGAAAATCCATATAATTAACTTTATATGGTAATTGATTGGGCCTCATTCCAGTTTTAAAATAGAAATATTTGAAATAGAAATATTCGAAATAGAATATTTGAAAATAGAAATATGTGAAGCCGTGTTGATTAGATTGACGCCATTTTGACGTGAACGATATTTATATCGATTTTATTCATAAGGAAATGAATATTGAAAAGTGATTTCGAAATCGAATATTTCGAAATGAATTGAATTGAAAACGATTTCGAAATGAATTGAATTGAAAACGATTTCGAAATGAATTGAATTGAAAACGATTTCGAAATGGATTGAAAACGAATTCGAATTGAATTGAAATTTGAATTGAAATTTGAATTGAATAGAAGTGAATTTTAAAACGAATTTATAAAGAAGAATTCAATTTTGATTTGAATTGAAAAGGAAGTTGAAATTGCTTTTGAAACGAATTTTAAAACTATTTATATAATTCGTTTTAAATAGAAATCGATGAAATATATTATATATATATTATATATATATATATAATATAATGGCCTGAATAGAACGCGCCGCGCAGCGGCAGTTCGTGAATTTCGACCATTTATTTCAAACGGACATTGCGGGAGATCCGACCGTCGGATTCTCCTAAAACCGGAACCGTTGGGTTCGTATCGAAAAGAGCTTTCTAACGAATGTGATAAATTAGAAATCTAACGGTTGGATTTGGAATTATGTCCAAATCAAATTGGAAAAAGGTCGCTATACGTGCAGTTCGATGGCCATTGGTGGAAATCGACTGTACGGGCCTTGATAAAATTATTAAAAATAGTAATAATTTGTGTAAAATCATAAGAAATGATTTGTGAAGATTTGGGATGAAAAACTCCATATTTGAAAAGATAAAAATAGATTTTTATCGAAATGAACTAGTTTTGAACTAGGAATATAATTCTATTTATTTTTAAGTAAATAAATTGAATTTGAAAAAGGGTTTTAAAAATAACCAGAAATTCCAATGATTGCATTGGAGTGGATTTGAATCGAAATTGTCTTTGGAGTATTTCGATGTTGGAATTCGTGATTATACAGGTGTTGTTATGGAAATTTGAAAGATATATATTTATATCGTTATTTTCAATACGACATTTGTTAGTCGTAGAATTTGATATTGAATATAAGCCGATATATTTTCTATTCAGAGCCTTGTATTGAATATCGAATGTGATTTGGGTTTGTCGTGAATGGTGTCTTCATTAACACTGTTCTTGAACCCAGTTGAGAAAAGATTAAATCTTTTTATTTGGATTTAATGAAGTGTACCAATTAAATGAGATTTAATTGGAATTGAATTGATATTGATTTTTGGGTTTATCGTGAACAGTGTTTTAAATAACACTCGTTCTTTAACCCGATAATTAATGAATGTGACTTTGGGTTTATCGTGAACCGTGTTTTAAATGACACAGATTCTTTAACCCAGTTAAAGATTAAAACTAAGTGGAGTTTTAATGAATCTTTAAATAGATTGAAAAGATCGAGAATGGAGTATCACCAGTTTTACTCCAGGCGATAGTTAAATCTTTAATTAGATTTGAACGTGAAATGGTAATTGAATTACCGATAACACTGTGGTGTTAGATATGAAGTACTACCAGTTTTACTTCATGGGATGAATAGGTTGGGATTGGGAAATAAAATAAATGATTACTTCGGTGTGGTTCGCTAATCCCGACTAGTTTGAATTGATATTCAAAGGAGATTAAAGAATAAATTCAAAGAATTTATCTTTGATAAAATTAATGGGAACTTTTCCCAAAGTATAGGAATATTTGAATAAAAGAATATTCTGAATTGGAATGAGGCGTATGTTGTGTTTGTGTAACACTTTTATAATATATACGCGAGTTATTCAGAAAGACCGGGTTTATCCCATTCTGAATAACTGATTCGACGTGGTGTCGAAGATGAAGACGATGGTCGAAGACCGGAAGTCTTCACGTCGTTTGGGTGATTACTGATGATCTTGATTGGGTTGTACACCCAAGAAGATGGAAACAGTTTGTGATCGTCCAGACGTACTTGGAGATCGATGGATATGCGAGGTACTAGGTGCCTCCGGTTTCGTTCAGACCCAGAACGGACTTGTAAATGGACTGTGTGTCTGACATTGGATTTTAGTCTGTGTGATTGATCTCTATTAAATATATATCTGTTTGGCGGCGGAGAATTTATTCTCTTGCTTAACGCCCTTCTCTGAGACGTACGAGCTCAGGGGTTATATATTGATGGATATCAAACGCATGGAGTGAATTGCCTGTGTGGCATGCCTGAGTGGAAATTGATCGAGGCTTCTGTTGAAAAGCAAAGTCTCGTGGTGATGATCAAAGCACAGCCTGTGTGGCACAGCTTTGTGTAACGTGAATTCGCGAGCCTCACACCCCGGTTGTGAACCAAAAACGGGAGACGGACGTCAGGGAGGGCATGCGTTTCTTTCTAGCTAGAAGTGGCGTCAGTGGTTTTACACGCCCTGACGAGTTTGACTTATGTGGTTGTTGCTGTTGCGAGGCGCCTCGGTTATATCGGTTTCGGCCGATGCATTCTGGTCGGCTGACGGACCAGACTTACACCCCATAGGGTGGGGGAACGTAGTGTTCAGGCATAATAATCCACATCGGTGGACCGGCCCTGAGGATCCAGGGGGCAGTTGCGGCTGTTCCTGAGACACGGGCTAGAGCGTCTGGAATCGGTTGAGGACTATCTTTTGCCTCGGTTCATAGACGGAAATCCAATTTCCAAATACGTGACATTTGCGGTTTTATTTGTAGAACCAAGTATGGTGACATAGTGGGATGGGGCGCTTATGCCGCCTATGATTGATACTTATGATTTGAAGTTGTTTTATACACTATGCACTTACAATAGTATCAAATGATTTGTTTTAAACGTATCAAGCATTCTTTGGCTGTTATAAGGGAAAACCCTATCCTCGGCTGCGTTGCATTGTGTGATGGGACCTGGGTCTTATAACAGCTTCATTTTTCTTTATTTAGCATTGCGCTGTTTGTTTCATGCACTGGTATTCTTGGGAGGAAACCCGTTCCGTGTTATACGGCGTGGTCCCTTGATTTACCTGACTTTGAAAATAAAGATTAATAACTGTTTTAGTTCTCACACCAGTCCCATGACTGACCTGGAGTTTATTGTTTTAACCTAAACTCTGGGTGCCCTTATTTTGACACGGGCAGCTAGTAGTTTTGGTTTTGCAGATTTATATTCACAGGATCCTGGTTTACAGCTGGAACGATATCCGGAAAGCTTTGTATCCGTATATCTCTTCTAGTTGTGTATTGTATTATTTTCCGCTGCGATGTATTTAAGTGTATTTAAATCTCTGATATTTCTGTGTAATATTCATTCATACTCTGTATATTCTTGTAATCTGATGCATTGTTGTAATATACAATGAAATGTTCTTTTATATGCGTTCTGTTGTGGTTTGTTCTCGAACTATCCGACGCTCTCCTTTACGGGGAAGTTGCGGGTCGTTTCAATTTATTTTACGGGTTTAATCCCAAAAGTCATTAAACATAATATCTAATATCAAAGATTTGGTTACCATAAGCGAAAAACTCATTTTGTGTTTATACGTTGTCGTGGTCTTATGAGAAACTTTTTCATTTTTAAAACACCGGATTTAAATTTCTTACACCGGTCCCATGACTGAACCAAAGTTTATTTTTCTTTTCCCTTCAACATTGGGTGTCTTATTTTCTCCAGTTAGTCTAGTAGCTCAAGTTCTAATAGAAACAACTGGATGGAGCTTGGAGCTGAAGAATCTATAGACAATCATCTATTCATGCCTTAATAAAATTCTTACTTGGATTATTCACCAATTGCGAGGATGAGTTTTATAATTATCTAGGCCGATAATAGTTACACTCTAATAAATATGCTAAATTTTCTGACGTAAAGATTTGTGTATATATACATATTTTTCTATTGTGCAATATTATGTTCTTTCTACTTCTTTTAGTTTTCTTTCTTAACACAAATGATCTGCTTCTCCAGTGCTTGAATTTGCGGCATATGAATACAATGGATATATTATTGTCGATGTTGGAGAATGGAATTTTGGGGACAACAACCTTATTTCAATATTAATTTATTATAAAATATATACTTACACCTTTATCTACAATACATATATATACATATGCAGGATTTATATATAGGAATTAATACTGAAGACTGTACAACTTAAGAGCTTCTAGAGATTCAGAATTCAGAGATGATTCAAGACTCATGAGTAATCAAGATTTCAATAGTTCAAGATAAATATAATAATAGAGTCTAGATTATGTAAGACTCTGAATAACACTCCAGGTTCAAATTCAGTTTCAAATATTATTCCGATTTTCAAATTCCAAATTTCATTTTCAAATCCTATTCTAATTTTAATTAATTTTTTTATCTTACTTTTGATTTTAAACTCAAGTTTCTAAGTCTATAAATTTTATATAAATTTATATAGTTATATACTTTTATATACTTTATATTTATATAGTTATAAACTTTATAATTTTATAAATATGTTTATATAGTTTATACTTATGATTTCATATGATTTTCTACTTTATAATATTTATTTATATAACTACGTTTTAATTCAAAATTTTCGAGAAATATATATATATATATATATAAATCAAAACCCTTAAAAAATACTCAAATTTCAATTTTGAACTAGTATATGTCGACATACATAGTTCCCTATGTCAACATATAACTGTCACAATTTTGATTTTGAAAGGAAATGTCTTTTCACTATTTGTAACATTCCAGAAGCGTTGCAACCTTTCAAATCTTATAAATAGGGGTTGATTTCGAATTTTTTCATCATTCTTCTTCTCCATCTTCATCCCCTT
Source organism: Allium sativum (assembly GCA_030737875.1). Lineage (NCBI taxonomy): Eukaryota > Viridiplantae > Streptophyta > Magnoliopsida > Asparagales > Amaryllidaceae > Allium > Allium sativum. Next base: position 157,238,603 of record CM060925.1, on the reverse strand, counting down.
TCTTTATACCATTAATATTTCTTATTTTTGTCATTTCTACACTTATACTCTGCCGAATTCAATTCTGTTTGTATAAAACTTCTTCTCACTCTCTACTCATTACTCTCTGAATCAAAGTGCTATTGAAGAGTTATAGGGTTGTTGTAATTGTTTGGGAAGTGTTTGGGAAAGGTGTGTTCCTTGTAACCTTGAAATCAAGGAAAGGAATCGATGGTAACCTTGTAGCCGGGGAAATCAAGGGAAATATACTTGATCAAGGGTGTTTGGAGTTTGGAGACGGTGGTAACCTTGTGGCCGTGAAATCAAGGAGATTGTACTTGGATATTGATATAGTAATAAAACTCTGCGCAATCCATCATTGCGTGGGAATGGACGTAGGAATAATCTGAACCAGTATAAAATCTGGTGTGTTCTTTCCTTTTCAGTAATTTATTTTTATTTATTTCTGTGTTTGAATCTGTGTCTGTGATCATCTCTATGATTTGATATTCATAAAGTAGATCATATAAGTTTTAGATTTTGTTAAATTCTTTAAAAACACTATTCACCCCCCCCCCCCCCACTAGTGTTAGTTTTTCCTTAACGATCCATTCTGGATCCCTTAACAATTGATATCAGAGCATGGTCTTTCAAAAAGTTCATAATCTGGTTTTTGAAATTTTTTATTAATGGCAACCAACACTGGTAATAATAATATTTTTTGTAGTGGATCAGTCCACTATTGGACCACCAGTGTTTAATGGTAGTAATTATTCATACTAGGCATGTAGAATGAAAATTTATTTACAACAAATAGGATAAGACACATGGAATATCACATAAACTGAATGTGTAGAAACCACAACTAATTTTCCACAATGGACAAATGAACAAAAGGTTGCTGCACAAAGCAATTCCAAAGCATGAATATGTTGTTTTGTTCATTAGATAGGAATGAGATTAATACAGTGTCAGTATGTAAAACTGCTTATGAGATTTGGAGAATTTTACAAGTTACTCATGAAGGAACTAGCAAAGTTAAACAAACTAAGATATCAATGTTAGTTAATCAGTTTGAGTTATTCAAAATGAACGAGAATGAGTTTATCTCCGATATGTTTTGCAGATTTCAAGAGATAGTTCATTCATTAACAGCACTTGGAAAAACTTATTCTGAGGAAGATCAAGTCAGAAAAATATTGAGTTCATTGACTCCATAATGGGATCAAAAAACTTTGACGATTGAAGAAGCCCATAATGTCAGTGAAATGAGGAGTTAATCGAAAATCAGATGCTATTTGAAGTTCAATTAAAGAAAAGAAAGTAAAATAAGCCAACTGAAAAGAAATCTATCGCATTTAAAGAAACGACAAACGATTCTGAATCGAGTAGTGAAGAAGATGAAGAAATAGCTCTAATGACATGATATTTTAGAAAATTTCTGAGATATAGAAGGAAAAATTATTTTCAAAATAATAATCAAGGAAGTTCAGGAAGAAATGATGGTCGGTGTTATAACTGCAATAAACCAGGCTATATAAAGAGAATGTGTCCATATCCAGATATATCACTCAACAAACGGACAACAGTAATTCATCAAAGAAGAGAAAGAAAGCATACATAGTAACATTAGATGATTCAGATTCATCATCAAGTAATAAAGAGCCAGAAAACGGAAACTCAAATATGTGCTTCACAGCAATTTAGAATTCAGACAATTTCAAAGAAAAGGATCTAAAAACCGGGTACGCCTTAATTAATTTTAAGATTTTCTTTGGTTGAATGGTTGTTTTGTTTTTTTGCTTTGTTTGTTTTAAATTTAAAACTTAAACTTTAAAATTCAAATTTGAAATTTGAAACTCATAATAATAACAATAAAATAATAGTTAATAAAATAAATTTTTGGATGTTTGCTGGGAACTAGGATTAGAATTATTTCAGGAAATCGTTAAACCTGAAATATAAATCGATAATTGAAATCACAAGTCACAAAAACCAAATGTCCTTTGAAAACGAACACATATGTTGACATACATATGTCTATATGTCGACATATCAGCCTATAATTTGGAATTCAAATTTTGAATTTCAAAGGTTTAAACTTTCAAACTTCCCTCCAACTTTTAATCAACTCCCAATGTTTGAAAAGGTGTCATTGATTTCTGAAAATTTGTGCCTATTCAATTCATATCCATTCAATTTCTATATATATGTCTATTCTCTCTACCTTTCATTCACAATTCAAACTATATTCTTCATATCTATTCTCTTCAAAACAATCACTCCAATGACTTCCTCAAGTTCATCTCAGAAATTGAAGTTAATCAAAACCATCAAAGGTTATATTCATAATGATAGAGATGCTATCAAAATCTATGTTGACTATTCAGAAAATTCTAAAGTCAATATGGGTGTTTTCGCCATGTTTGGAGACTTTCCTTCCTATGATCTTATCTTTCTTCAACCACAATGAAGTCTTGAGTCTAATTGACTCTCGGGATAACGACGAAGTGTGTTATCCCAAGCTTGTCGAGATGTTTTATGTGAATCTTAATCGCGGATTTTTTGAAGGTAATGAAGACCAAATTTGGAGTAGCGTCAAAGGCACACAAATTGTCTTAGATTCTGAAATCTTAGGCAATATCTTAAATTGTAGTAGCACGGGATCGGATTTTTCGGATTTCATTATTGATGAAACCGATTTAGAGACTTATCACGACATATTTGAAAGTGATGCTCAAATGGAATTCAAGAATCACTTTTTCCATCCAAAAACAAGAATCGTAAACCTTCTCCTCCAACATACCATCACTCCTCGTTCCGGAAACTTTAATAATCCAACTCTCAAGGTCCAAAAAGCCCACTTTGCTATTATTGGTGGCTATAACATCAATTGGGTCGATATGATCTTAAGAGAGTTCAAGCCCATAGAAACTTCGTTAAGAAAGAACACTCTTTACTATGGAGTTTATCTTACCTGCATTTTCAAATACTTTGGAGTTGATCTTCATGGAGAAGAATTTGTGCCAAGAAAGGTGTTTGATTCCACAAATATACACCTTATGCAAATTCCACTCACTTTCAAACCGTATGAGACATTCGAAAACAAACAAGGTCAAATGCAACAAGAACAAGTACCTATGGAAGTCGAAGAAGAAAAAACTTCTTTAGAAAGTGTTGAGTGTACAATCAACACTAGAGCCATTTCCAGAGAGATGATTCTTCAAAACCAAGTGAAGATTGTCAACAATCAAAAGAAGCTCAAAAGGGACTTCTCCAAAATTACTAAGTTCATGGTCAAGATAGGAAGAAAGCTTGAAATTTCATCTTCCTCATCATCATCCGTTGAAAACTAGTCAATCTAATTTAGTTTATCTTTAATATTTGCTTGTATTTGCTTTCGAATATCATATTTAGTGTGCCTTGATTAGTTGGATGTATTTTCTTTTATGAAGTAATGAATGGAATTTTATTTAGTTCAAAATCATCTTTTAGTTTCTGTAAAAACTCTAGAATTAAATATAATATAATATAATATCAATAGATTCAAAATTTGAAAAAAAATCAAATTTTTCAACAGATATTCGACATACATACTTTGATATGTCGACATATAAATGCCAGAATTTCAAAACTTTTCAAAATTTAAAATTAAATGACTTACTCATGTACATTCAAAATCCAACGAATTCCAGACCCTGTTTAAGCCTATTTCTTCCAGAAAAATTCATTATATCATTTCTCCTTCTTCTCCATTCATTTCTTAGAAAAACTATGGAAAATCTAATTCATAACATAAGTGAAAATCTTGAAGATTCTTTGAATTCCTTCAAGAAAATCCTTTTCATAGTACTACGTAATCAGCGCCTTCTAGAGTTAATTCAGATGAGAGTAGTTAAATATCAAGAGAAACATTTTGACATAATTCGTTGGTCTGTCTCTTCTCATTTCAGAGATGAAAACAACAAAGCATCATTCACCAATGAAGAGGAATGGAAGGATATCAAGAATAACCCAATCACTGGAGAAGATGAATGGGTAGAAGTCCTAAGAAACGTTTAATTGTTTGGTATGATTTGATTGATTTGTTTGGATTGTTTAACTTAAAACATGTATCTATTAAACACATGTGACTATTACTTGGTGTGGTGTGCTTGGATTGATTTGTATATATGACATAAAACATATGTAATTAAGATACTTTAATACTTAGTATTGATTATTGTATAATCATAAATTTAGGGGGAGTATGTTATATATTTAGGATTCAGGGGGAGTACTTTACTTTAATATAGGAATTATTTAGATAGCTAGAAGATTTAGTAGGAGTATTCTTAGAATTCCTTTTTGATAATGCCAAGGGGGGACAAATTATAAAATGTAGACTTAGAATATATAGGATTCATATAGACAGAGGGAGTATTAGAAGGATCATCATCAACAAGTATGTACAGGTATGATATTTTATAAACTAAGGTTGTCATCATGAATAAGGGCGTGATTGTTGGAGAATGGAGTTTTGATGACAATAACCTTATTTCAATATTAATTGATTATAAAATATATACTAACACCTTTATCTAGAATATATATATATATACATATGCAGGATTTATATACAGGAATTAATACCCAAGACTGTACAGTTTAAGAGCTTCTAGAGATTCAGAATTCAGAGATGATTCAAGACTGATGAGTAATCAAGATTTCAAGAGTTCAAGATAAATATAGTAATAGAGTCTAGTTTATGTAAGACTCTAAATAGCACTCCAGGTTCAAATTTAAATTCAATTTCAAATTCTATTCTGATTTTCAAATTACAAATTTCATTTTCAAATCCTATTCTAATTTTAATTAATTTTTCTGTCTTACTTTTGATTTTAAACTCAAGTTTTTAAGTCTATAAATTTTGTATAAATTTATAAAGTTACATACTTTTATATACTTTATATTTATATAGTTTTAAACTTTATAATTTTATAAATATGTTTATATAGTTTATACTTATGATTTTATTTGATTTCCTACTTTATAATATTCATTTATATCACTATGTTTTAATTCAAGAATTTTCAGAAATATATATATATATATAAGTATATGAAAACACTTAAAAAATACTCAAATTTCAATTTTGAACTAGTATATGTCAACATACATAGTTCCCTATGTCGACAAATAACTGTTACAATTTTGATTTTGAAAGGAAGTGTCTTTTCACTATTTGTAACGTTCCAAAAGCGTTGCAACCTTTCAAATCTTATAAATAGGGGTTGATTTCGAATTTTTTCATCATTCTTCTTCTTCATGTTCATCCCTTTTCTTTACAACATTAATATTTCTTATTTTTATGATTTCTACACCTATACTCTGCCGAATTCAATTCTGTTTATATAAAACTTCTTCTCTTCTCACTCTCTACGCATTACTCTCTGAAATAAAGTGTTATTGAAGAGTTATAGGGTTGTTGTAATTGTTTGGGAAGTTTTTGGAAAGGTTTGTTCCTTGTAGCCTTGAAATCAAGGAAAGGAATCGGTGGTCACCTTGTAGCCTGGGAAATCAGGGGAAATATACTTGATCAAGGGTGTTTGGAGTTTGAAGTTGGTGGTAAACTTGTGGTCGTTAAATCAAGGAGATTGTACTTTGATATTGATATAGTAATAAAACTCTACGCAATACAGCGTTGCGTGGGACTGGATGTAGGAGTAATCTGAACCAGTATAAAATCTGGTATGTTCTTTCCTTTTCTGCATTTTATTTTTGTTTATTTCTGTGTTTGTGTTTGATTTTGTGTCTGCGATCATCTCTGTGGTTTTATATTCATATAGTAGATCATATAAGTTTTAGATAAAAACTATTCACCACCCCTCTAGTGTTCGTTTTGCCTTAACGATCCATTCCGCATTCCTGAACAGTCAATTTCGAAGGATCGAGGAAGCAGGTTGTTTCAAATCCTCTAAACTTGATCTAATGAAAGAATACGTAGGTGAAAGCTTTCTACACTAAAATAAGCTTACAATTCTTATAAACGATAGAGTTAGACATAAAAATCAAATGTATGTCAATGGAATAAATTCAATATCATACACAATTCATAAACTTCCCTTTCATCTCAAAGAGCGTTCCAAATCTTCAAATCTGAAGCAAAACCTATGATTCAACTTCAGATCCTTTTAGACCCAAGAAATACGTATAAACAGAAATATGTATACATACATATTAGAATTCATATTTGAGATTGGAAAGAGAAAAATAGATCTAAATCTATAGAATATTACATCTAAAGTTTGTATTATTGGTTCATTTCTCTTCTTATGCAATTCTTATTCTTCTCCAATTTTATGCATATATATGAAAATAGTCTATATTTATGATTTAGAAAGAAAGTGGAGTATAAATAGCAGAGCTCCACTGCTCTATTCGAAAAAATATGAGAAGAGCAATGAGCGTTAGGACTTTACTTATGATCCAAGAATTAACCATAACCGTACGATCAAACTATAAAACCCTAGTTGTTTAGACCAAGGCAAACTTGGCTTAATTTATAATAAGAAGTTGAGCACCTCGCACATGGGATTGACCAACCCACGTCAACCGCTACAAGGAGCAGGTCGACCCGTCCAACCCCATTCATTTAAGATTAAAAACATTCTTCTTTATTCATTTTCGTCTCAAAAACATTTTTTATTTGTAACTTTTTCATTTCAACTTCAATTGCAAAATCTCAAACATGAAAGTTGCTCAAATTTCACCACGAATGCAATAGTGTAAATTTCATGGTCAAATTCCATAATCTGCACAAATTCTATTTTTGGAGCTAACTAACTAATTGAATAACTAAAACAAAATTGTAGGGTGTTACAAGATACACCGATATTAAATCTCGATGCTTCTTAACTAGGAATGATAACAATGATATACTTATTTTCATTATGATAAATTAATCACGGTTACAACACTTTGTAGCTACTTTCACGAAATATATCATTTATGAATATTCTATTAAACATGTTTTAATTTATTTAATAAATAAAACACTTTAAATTAAGTATATAATAAAAATAATATCATATAACGAGTTAGATATATGTAACGAATTACTAATTGTCAATGTCATATCCTTAACTCTATCTAAACTCTTTTATTTGTTTGCATTATATGTAGCATGGAACATTTCTTCAAGGTATTGATGACAACTCCATTAGCAATGCAACTTAAGTAAGCCAATTCAATTTGCAACGATCTACATCTAACGATTCAGTCATATGCAAATAATTATTAAACGTAACACATACTCTAATATTGTACAGATATGAGTTTTACAATACAATATGTGAATTCAACATGGACACTCGATATACATTCATCTATTTCAAAATCTCTTTTGATACACGATTAATTCTCTAAAATATTTGATATAAACACACACAAAAAATGATAAGACATCCTAATTATAGATTTTACAGGCCATGAGTTCGAAATCCAAGCTAACAAAATTGATGTTTTGCTCGAATGAAATATCACTCATGCTTGTGTGCATGCGTGTGTGTATATAGAATCAACAGCACTTCAAACAGTGCAACACCCTTTTAGCCCCCAATTTCCACCAAACATCTCGATTTCTCTACTCCCACTAACTCTCTCTCGTTCCACTAACTTATTTTACTATAAACGAGTGGCTCACGCTGAGGTGCAAAAGAGGTGCTATGAAATAGGTGTGCCATCCTCTCTCTGTGTCTATATATATATATATATATATATATATATATATATATATATATTGTAACTACCCATATTTTTGGTCAATTTAAAATTTTATTTTTAATCTATTTAAATAAATTTTGAAATAGAAAATGTTGATTTTGGACTCGATAAAATTTGAGAATAATTTTAAATTTAGTTTTATGATTTATTTTACTTAAAATAGGCTCAGTAAACTTTTCAAATCAATTTAAAAGTTGATATTTCAAAAATTGATATTTTAAAGCTATTTTAACGACCCATAAAAGGACCATTTTTAAGATAGTCTCGAAATCCAACGAACCCACTTCCATTGGATCCAAAATATCGAAATATGAAAGGATTTAAAATTGCAAGTCAAACGGAGTTCATATGTGAGAGAACGATATAGAAACGTATATAGAAAATTTAGTTAGAATTCGATTTAAGCTAGAAATTAGGCGATTTTTCAAACGAACTCGGAATTCCACGAAACTTGATTCGTTGGAAGCGTAAATCCATAACGTAGCGAGATTTCAAATTTCGTAATTTTTGGAGTTAGTGTGTGGTCGTGCGACCAGAACGAAGTTTACAACGTATAATTAATACATGGGCTAAACAAGTCACTTCTCGCTACATTCCCTAGCCAATCACAATTAGAAAACTCATCTCTTCCCTTGCCACATGTCAAATTATTCTACAATATTCATTTCATGAATTATTTAAGCCTTAGATTTGCTTTTAATTTCATTTTATTCCATTCTCATTTCTAAACCTAAATTCCTAAAGCTTATGCACCTTTAATGGCTTCTTCCTCCTCTTAGCTCCCCACCACCGTCGTACCCTAGCCCACCACCACCGACCTCTGCCTGCGCCAGTTCCCCTCTGACCTCCCCAGCTCTAGCCGACGCGCGTCCCCCCTCTTCCTCTCTTAAAACCACTTAATTCCTTCCTACTTTGCAAAGCTTACTCCTTTGCACCCTTAACCAAGTGTTAGCTCCTCCTTTCTCCTCCGTGTGGGCCCCATACTCCATGTTAGCATTCCCCCTGGCCACGTCAATTAGCATGCACCCCAACAGTCCCATGTCGCACCTCCCCATGCCCCCTTCAAGCCTTTACAAAAACACAACTTTCCCGCTTTAAATCTAAGTGCAAGTGTGTTAGTGTGTGTTTGTGTATTTGTTGACAAGTCAGAGTCAAAAAGGTGGCACCTTTAGTTTGTAGCAAGCTTTCTAAGTTCGTTATTGAAGAATCTTGGAGTTTAGGATGGCAGGGGTGAGAGCTTCTCACTCTAAATATTTTATTTGTGTAGTTTAATCACAAATACACTGTTAAATAATTAGTTGTTAAGAAATCAAGTTAATATGGATTTGTGGTATAAAGGTAAAATTAAGTTAATTAGTAAGTTAAAACATTGCTAATATGTTAATGGTAGCTTATGCGAGAAAACTGAATTTAATTTAGTTAGTTATCACAAATTGTTATACGGTATATGGTAGCTCACATCACAAGTTGTTTGAAAACCCGATGATTTATTTGTGTTATGATTTGAATGTTATTTTGAAATAATTAACATGTAGAAAACTATGCTAAAATATTTGGGGTAGTTGATATTAGGTTTATTACCCATTTACAAGTCACACGACTTACTTTATTTACATATTTAAGTGAAATTGAATGAGTTGAATAATAACTTGAAATGAACAAGTTACGATTGATTTTATGAATTGGTTGAACTCTAAATGGTTTTAGATGTGAAATTTATTAACGATCGTTTAATAATTGTATATGAATGTAATGAAAACCCTACACAGGTATTGAGATGACAATACGCTACACGTCTCTCACGTGTGTATGTAAGCTACATGGATATTGATGTAAACCCCATACGGGTATTAAGATGATATTTTTACACATCTTCCAAGTGTGTATATAAGCCAATCGATTGTACAGTAGAATCCACACGGGTCTTGGGATGATAGTAATTCACACGTCTCCCTTGTGTGTATGTTAGCTACATGGATTGTGATGTAAACCCCACACGGGTATTAGGATGATATTTTTACACATCTCCCAAGTGTGTAGATAAGACACGATTGTTTGTGATGATTTTGTAAACCCCACACAGGTATTGGGGTGAAGATAAACACTGATGTTAATCCCAAGTGTGTAGACTGTCAATCCATTGAATTGACATAACTGTATAAGCATTATTTATTTAATTTATGGCTTATATGGTATAGTGCACTTTGTTTGTGAATTGAATGCGGAGTGATGGTTGAAGGGATGTTTAATAGTTGTTTACAACTATTGTTGGATACATATAATGTATGAAATCCATATAAATTTATTTATATGGATATTGGTTGAGATTTCATTCCAATTTGGAATAAAACATAATATTGTAATATATAACATCGATGAAAATCAAAGTTTGATTTAGACGTCCGATTTTGGATGGATGCAAAGATATAAAAGTATGGATGAATTTTTGTAACTGAATGAAATGATTTTGAATTAATTTTCATACTGTTTGGCATGTCAAAGTTTTCAATTTGAAATGAATAGTAACCTTTTAAAGTGAAGTTCGATTAGGCTATTTGGCCAAAATTTTAAAAGAAGTTTTTTTACAAAAGTTCTTTGTTTATTTTATTATGAATGACAAGAAAGTTTGAATTTAAAATAACGGGTTTCGAAAAAAACAATATTATTTTAATAATTAGAATAATATTAAAAATGACATAAAGTTGATATATGCAATTTTGAAGAGAAACGACGGAAACAGGATTTCCAATATTAATAATATATATTTTATATAATTTATAAAATATTTTGGAAGGCGTTTCAATTTATTTTCAATTATAAATCGGTTCGGGTTTGAATAGGATGTGTCGTATAGCGACAGTTCGCGAACGTCAGCGCGTAACTTCGAATTGACGTAACGGGAGATCCGACCATCGGATTCTCCTGAAATCGGAATCACTAGAATCGTAATGAAATGAGCTTTCAAATAAAATAAGAATTTTTAAATGGTTCGACTTTTAAAATAAGTCCAAATCTATTTTGAAAAAGGTCGCTATGGATGAAGTTCGGTGGCCAAAATTGAAAATCGACTGTAAAGGCCTCAAGAAAATTATCAAAAATACAAATAAATTATGTAAAATCATAATAAATGATTTGGAAATATTTTGGATGAAATACTCCAATTCTGAAAAGATAAAATATATTTTTATCTAAATGAACTAGTTAATAACTAGAATAAAGAACCAGAAGGAATATGCGATGATTCCTGAGAGTACAGTCTAGTATCACCCGTGAGATTTAATCGCAAATTATTCCTTTAGGCGAGGGATGGGAAGAACCGAAAGGAACATCAGATATTCGACTAAGAACAGACAATGTTTTCTAAAGATAAATGATCCAATGGTTTTAAAATAATATATATTGGATTGTCAATGGTTTTGATATAACCAGAGGTTTCCAACATATAAATTGGAATGGATTTGAATGGAAATTATTTTCAGATATTTTGTTATTGGATTCCGTAATTATACATGTATCATTAAGGAATTTGAAAGATATAGATATCGTTATTCCAAAACGATATTTATTGGTTTCAGAATTGGATATTGAATATAAGTCGATACGATTTCTATTCAAAACCTTGTATTTAATATCAAATTGGATCGTGGGTTTTGTTGTGAATGGTGTCTTAATTAGCACTGTTCTTAAACCTAGTTAAAATGGAATTAGAGAAATAAACATTTTAATTAAGATTTAATGGAGTTTTCCAATTTAATAAATTAAATTGGAATTAAATGGAAAAGGATTTTGGGTTTATTGCAAACTATGTTTTAAATGACATTTGTTCTTTAACCCAGTTAAACACTGGATTAATTTCCTAAGGTTGAATAATCATTAAATAATGATTTATGATATGATAACTGTGATAGGTTGGGATTTGGGAATAAGGATATAAAGTAACTCGATTGAGTAAGATCTGTTTATCCCAATAAGGTTTATAAACCTTAATGCGCGAAAAGATATTATGAAATCTTTTGAAATGATTTCCCAAGGAAGATTTAAATAAGTGTTTAAATGATATAAATCTTTGATAAAATTAATAGGAACCATTCCCAAAAAAAAATGAATAAAAGAATATTCTGGATTGAAATGAGATGTTTGTTATCTTTATTTATCACTTAATTTTAAAGATGCGTGAGTTATTCGGAAAGATCGAGTTTAACCCATTTTAAATAACTGTTGCGACGATTAAAAGCCGAGGATTGAAGACGATGATTGAAGACCGGAGATCTTCACATCGTTTGGGGTATTCCCGAAGTCTCGATTGGGCCGTACACCTAAGACGAGGTTATAAGTGGTGGTCGTCTAGACGTACTTGGAAATCGATCAGATATGCGATGACCTCTCTCATGTATTGGACATATAGGACGAGGAATGAGGTGCTTCCGGTTTCGTTTAACCCAGAATGGACTTACAAATTAATTATGTGTCTGATGTTGTAATTTACGTTGTACCAATTGATTTCTACCAAATATATATATATATATATATATATATATATATATATATATGGTGATGGAGAATTTATTCTCTTAGCTTAACACCCTTCTCTAAGATGTACGAGCTTAGATGTTATATATTGGTAGATATCAGTTGTGTGACATGAATTAGCAATGTGACATGCTGAGATGCATGGATCAAAGCTTTTGTTGAAAACCGGAGCTTTGTGGATGATGATCAAAACATGGATGATATAGTGTAGCTTTGTGTTGTGGCGTGATTTCGTCAAGCTTCACACCCCGGTATGAGTCAAAAACAGAATGAAAGACAACAGGGAGGACATGCGTTTCTTTCTAGCTAGAAGTGTTATCATAGTATGGAGCCCAGACAATTTTACTTATGTGGATATTGGAATCGAGGGCCCTCAGATATGACCGCACTAGGCCAATGTGGTCGACATACCGACCAAGAGGTCCAATAGGACCAGAAAACGTATGATTCAGGCACTGACTAATCAACTTTACAGCTGATCGGCTCTGCCGCTCTAAAGGGATACGTTTTTCCCTGGGACATTTTACTAGAAATGTTCCGAAGCTCGGATGAGGAAGGATCCCTTGCCTTGGCTCATGATGAAAACCCAATTTTCAATACGCGATTTTACGGCTTTAGTTGTATATCTACGGCGACATAATAGGATGAGGTATTATGCCGTCTAAGATCGATACATTTATATTTGAAACTGTTTTCTACACTATGCACTCATAATAATAATAATAATAAAGAAATTCCGCGTATCAAACATGTTTGGCTATTATAAAGTAAAGCACTATCCTCCGGCCTGCGCTTACATTGTGTGATGGGACATGTCTTATAATAGCTTTATTTTTCAAAAAGCATTGTGTTGTTTTTGTTTTAAAACTAGTATTCATATGGAGGAAACACGTTCCGTGCCATACAGCGTGGTCGCGTGAATTACCCAACCTTTAATTAAAGTTTAATAACTGTTTTTAAGTTCTCACACCAGTCCCATGACTGACCAGGAGTGTATTGTTTTCACATAAACTCTGAGTGCCCATATTTTCCACACGAGCAGTCAGTGGTTTTGGTTTTGCGGATTTTCTATTCACAGAATTCTGGACTATGGTTGGAGCTGTATTCTGGATATCATTATGGTCCTTGGCTATGTTAGTTGATGTTTTCCGTTGTGCATTGAATCATTGTATTCATGTAATTTTATTTCCGCTGCATGATTGTTATTATTTATTTCTCTGATATTTATTTTTCCGCTGTGTATTATTTTATTTCTACACTTTGATATTCTTGTACTCTAATGTAATATTGTTGTAGTAGCAATGAAAAGTTCTCTTGTGTTATGTTCCGATGCGCCATATTCTCATAACGATACGTCGTTTTGAATAGTCTAAGTTGGTTCAGCAATTGATTCGGACCGGGCAAATTTGGGTCGTTATATATATGTGTGTATATATATATATATATATATATATATATATATATGAAGGGAGGGAAATGTTCCGCTAGGCTACACCTTTACCTCCCCCTAAATTACAACCACTCATTCCGATTTTATTATTCATTGTTTCTCTCTCCGATTGAATTAAATAATATAGTGTAGTGGAAAGAGAGATCAAGAATTAATATTAAAATCGGAATGAGTGGTTGGAATTCAAGGGGAGATAAAGGTGTAGCCTAAGAGGTTCAATGACACCCTAAACAGTGGAACACCCCAATAGTCTCCCTTCTTTCCACCACAAATTTCCCCTCGCTCTTTTCCACTCACTCTCTCACCTTCCACTAACTTAAACTAATATAACGAAATGTGGAAATCAGGGGGGCTATTAGGATACTTCATTTTTTTGGGTGTCATTGAACGCTCGTCTATATGTTTATATATATATATATACAACAACAACAACAACAAAGCCATATATCCCAAACAAGTTGGGGTTGGCTAGATATGGAACCCAAAATTAAAATAAAATAAAATTAATAATGATGATAATAATATTATATATAAAGGGTTTAAAATAACCAATCAAATAAAAAGTCGTCCGATAAAGGGTTTTTTTAAATAATAATAGTAAGAAGAAGAAGTAAAAATGTTCAATAAAAGTGAAATAAAATTTAAAATAGTAAATAAAAAGTAAAAATGTTCAGTAAACGTGAAATAAAGTCTAAAAAAAAAAAAAAACCACTATGGTTCTGGTACATGGATTGCCAATTTCCATGCACTCCTATCAACTACCAGCTCTTCCGATAAACTCCAGTTACTTAAATCTCTTTTTATTATCTCCTCCATGTCATTTTAGGTCGACCTCTACCTCTCTTTGGGCCTTCGGCGCGACCTAGAATTCCAGCGCGTACAGGTGCATCGTATGGTCTACGTTGGATATGTCCAAACCATCTCAAGCGGTATTGGACTAACTTCTCTTCAATAGGTGCAACTCCAAGTTTTTCCCGAATATCCTCATTTCTAATCCGATCTCGTCTGGTATGCCCACAGCTCCAACGCAGCATTCGCATCTCTGTTATACTTATCTTCTGGACGTGTTGCCTCTTAGTAGACCAACATTCTGCACCATATAACATTGCAGGTCTGATTGCTGTCCTATAGAACTTTCCTTTAAGCTTCTGAGGAATCTTCCGATCACAGAGAATGCCAGATGTTAGTCGTCATTTCACCCATCTTGCTTGAATTCTAAAACTAACATCTTTATCAATCTCTCCATCAAACTGCAACATAGATCCTAAGTATCGAAACGATTCCTTCTTGGGTACTACTCTACCGGCCAGGGTAACATCTCTGTCATCTGACCTGACACTGCTAAACTCACACTTCATATACTATGTTTTAGTTCTGCTAAGCCTGAAACCCTTTGATTCCAAGGTCTCCCTCCACAACTCCAGTTGTCGATTAACCCTTATTCTACTTTCATCAATCAGCACAACATCATCGGCAAAGAGCATACACCAGGGAATCTCCCTTTGTATATCTTTTGTGATTTCATCCATCACTAATGCAAAAATATAGGGGCTCAAAGTCGAACCTTGATGTAACCCTATGTTAATTGGAAAGTCTCTGGTCTCACCATCGCATGCCCTAACACTAGTCACAACCCCCTCGTACATATCCTTAATAAGGGTAATATATTTTGATGGCACTCTCTTCCTTTCTAGCGCCCACCACGTAACCCTCCTCGGTACTCTGTCATAAGCTTTCTCCAGGTCAATAAAAACCATGTGGAGATCTTTCTTTTGCTCCCTGTATCTCTCCATAAGTTGCCTAACCAAGAAAATCGCCTCAGTGGTTGACCTTCCCGGCATAAAACCAAATTGATTCCTAGAGACACTTGTCAACCTCCTCAAACGCTGCTTGCAAACTCTCTCCCAAAGCTTCATTGTGTGACTCATAAGCTTAATTCCTCTATAGTTTGTGCAAATTTGAATATCTCCTTTATTCTTGAAGATTGGAACTAAAATGCTTCTCCTCCACTCATCTGGCATTTTGTTTGATTTGAAAATATTGTTGAACAACTTAGTTAGCCATCTTATCCCTGCATCTCCAAAGCATCTCCACACCTCAATAGGAATATCATCATGCCCTACCGACTTGCCTGATTTCATACGTTTCAACGCCCCATTTACCTCAGCTTCTTGAAATCTCCGCACAAAATGTCTATTGGTGCTATCGGCTAAGTCTTCCAACTCGATCGAAGAGCTATCACTTTCTTCGTTGAAAAGCTTATCAAAGTATTCTCTCCACCTATTCTTTATCTCATCTTCCTTCACCAAAAGTCTATCATTCTCATCCTTAATGCATTTAACCTGATTGAAGTCCCTTGTCCTCCTCTCGCGTAGCCTAGCTATTCTGTAAACGTCTTTTTCGCCCTCCTTTGTACTTAGCTTTTGATACAAATCTTCGTACGCTCGTCCCCTTGCTTCACTCACTGCTCTCTTTGCAGTCTTCTTTGCCACTTTGTACCTGTGCATGTTCTCTTCGCTTCTATGACGGTACATGCGTTTGTAGCATTCCTTCTTCTCTTTGATAGCCTTTTGCACCTCGTCATTCCACCACCACGAATCCTTGGGTTCTCGCTTGCTTCCTCTTGTTATCCCAAATACCTCAGTGGCGACTCTCCGAATGCAAGTTGCTATCGCATTCCACATGACATTTGCTTCTCCTTCCACATTCCAAGCTCCTTCTCCCATCACTCTATCATTAAACACCCGTGAAGCATCTCCTTTGAGTTTCCACCATTTCGTCCTGCTAATCTTCGCTCTTATATATATATATATATATATATATATATATGGGGAAAGTCTATTTAGATACAAAATTTTGACATAATGGGTTTGCACCATTGGATTACCCCATGAATTCCACCTCTCCATACAAAGACAAAAGGATCTAACGGTTGATGCTTTATGTCTATCTTTTTGTGTCCAAATAGCCGACCCCATATATATATATATATATATATATATATATATATAAGTGTTCCGGAGCACCCCGATGCTACCATGAGCTATATTATTTCAAATCCAACAAGATTTTGTAGATGTTCAATCCACATATATATTATCATATATCCAAAATAGGGGTGCCTCGGAACGCTCCTATATATATATATATATATATATATATATATATATATATATATATATATATAATGAGCGTTCTAAGGCACCCCTGCTTTGCAGCACCCCTTTAGCACCATGAGCTAAACTAATCTAAATTCAACAAGTTTTTATACAGTTCAATCCACATATATATTATCATCTATCCAAAATTTGAGTTTGTTCCGACATTCATAACATTTTCAAAATCTTAACTCAATTATTCACCTTTTAGACATTTATTCGAACCGTTAAATTTAAACATCAAATATATTATTCTACAAATATCAGAATGAGCTCAAATTTTGGATAGATAATAATATATACGTAAATTGAACATCTACAAAATCTTGTTATATTTGGATTAGTGTAGCTCACGGTAGGATAAGGGCACTGCAAAACAGGGATGCCTCGGAATGCTCCACATGCATGCATGCATGCACGCATGTTCGAGAGCACCCTAAACAGTGCAGCACCCCAAATGTCCCTCAATCTCCACCAAGTATTTCTCCTTCCACTCACTCTCTCACTTTCCACTCACATTCTTTAATATAAATGCGGGGCTGATATCAAGAGGCATTTGGGGTGCAACCGAACGTGTATGTATGTATATATATATAGGGAAAGTCTATTTTGACACAATTTGGTGACACAATTGGTGATACAATGAATTCTCACCATTGGATTGCCCCCTGAATTCCACTTTCCCATGTAAAGACAGAAAGATCCAATGGTGCAGATCTTTTGTGTCACCATTTGTGTCACCAAATTGTGTCAAAATAGACGCTTCCAAATTTGGTGACAGGAGGAGGAGGGTTCCATGACATCCCTATTTTGTAGCATCTCTATAGCCCCTCAATGTGAGTCGCTCATTTATTATTAAGTGGAGGAGAAAGAGTCAGTGGAATGTGAAAGAAATGAAATTGTATGGTGAAAATTATGAAGCTAAAGGCATGCTGCACTATTTGAGGTGCTCTTGATCCTCTTTTGTGTGTGTCTCCGACGTTGCCAAAATACGAGATTTAAGGCCCTCTAGAATAAGTCAAAACCTTAATTCCATTTTTTTGCTTGTTCCAATGTATGAGTGGCCATCATTGGTTAACTAAAATAATTAGCTGAAGTAATAAAACTGAACAATGAACGGTTGAGACTCATCACATGACACAAGAATATGGGATAAGAGGACTCGAGTCCTCCGTTCCATTCCCCAAATGCAAACTAAATGTCAATCATTGATTAGCAACAAACCTTGCACACTAAAACGCAAAATTCTATACTGTAGATATTGACAGGTAGACTACTTTATTTTTATATAAAGAAAAGAAAGATTTAAAGGCTGAAATCGCTTTTATTAGATTGTGTCATTAATTGGTATTCAAATAGAATTTCCCTGAATGTAAGAATACAAAGTAACCAAATGGATGATTACAGTTTACAAGCCTAAATTATGCTCTCTACCGAAGAGGCAAGAGATACGATGCTTTGCCCAAAAAAAAGAAAAAAAGAAAAAAAAAGAGTTTTGAATACATCATCAATAAAATATCAACAATGGGCCTCCGATTATCAATAAACTACCACGTTTCAAAAAGCATTTGTTAGCTCCGGAATTATCAACAAGGAGTTTCTAAGGATAAAGGAATTGTTTAATCTTGTTGTTAATGAAGTTGAGATGAATTTTCCAATATCCCATAGCAGAAAACCCTGATCATATGGCCACAAAGATGATTTTTATTCTTCTTAATCAGGTACATTATTAGAAAAAAAAACTAAGTACACACCATAGCAGCTGAAACCATGAAGTTATGTTATGGTTCTTCAAACTAAAATATTACTTGAACAGAAGACAAAGTTTACTTCCCCTTCCCTTTTCCCTTGCCTGGAGTTTTCTTGGCATCTAACTTTGCTTGAACTCGAGCAGCTGCCGCTGCTTTTGCTGCTTCTCTCTTCTTTTTCTCCTCCTCTTTGCTTGCTGCAGCAATTTCCCTCTGCTTCTTCAGCTCCCTATTATGACCATCTTTTTAGCTTTTTTTTTTTTGAAGTAATGATAGCAACTCTTGTGTTTTGTGCTAAAATCCTTCTGGTGACCGGTGTGCACACAAAAGATTTATAGGGATTGAAAGTTTGACAAATTCAATGAACTTGGTACTTACTCTAGCCGAGCTTTTTCATCAGTTACACTGCTAACACTGGAGCCTTTTCGAGGTCTACATGCCACCAGCTCCACCTCAAATATAAGAACAGCGCTACAACATAGGTAATTATATCATTCTTCAGAAAATTCGTATGAGCATGTAACACATATAGCTCTTGTTGATAAGAGTTGAAACCATTTCAAGGAAGCAAGAATGATTCAAGCGAATTATACAAGCAAACCATTTGAGTAAACTGTGCTAATAAGTTGCAGTCGTAGTTAGTAGTGAATAATTTGTAAATCAGGCGTGAACAATATGGATTATGACCTTTCTGTTCAGAAATTAAAAAAAAAAAAAAAAAAAAAAAATCATAGAATCAATTCGATATTTATGTGAAGCAGCAAATTACTCAAGTCTGTTTTCAGATGGGAGTGAATTCTCCAAAATAATTTGGGTCCTTTTTTCAAACGTACATTTCTTATTTTCAACACAAATAAAGATAGGTCACAGTGCAAGAAATGAAGGATTTGTATGTTTTGAATATAAAAGATACAAATTAATTCTCCAATCCAAGCCATAGCAAACTGTAAAAATAAAGAAGAATGAAAGACCTTCTTTGAAATTAGGAGGGTGCTAATGCAACTTTTAACGTAAAAATAAAATTCAAACCCTTCACCGATTATGTCACAGATTTGTATTCCAAGCTTCATACTACATTACATGTAATATTAATATATGTCCGATTGCAACTAATCAAACAATCTCCTCCGCTCTTGCTTAGCCAAGTTCTGATTATGTTCTCATGTGTTGTCAGTTTAGTAGTACGTAATGGAAATTCATTGTTACGTGGTCTTGCAAGTTTATATATGTGTTAACTGACAGCAGTTTTATTCAAAAAACTAATATAAAATTCACAGTTGTATTTTACAACAAGTGTGAAAAGACACCAATACTGAGAATCTAAAACATACTCAAACTATGCACGTACATAATTTGTGCCATTCTCCAACTTTTTGACCAAATTATTAACAACATTTTCAATCGCATATTTGAATAATATCAAAATAAATTTTGTGTGGACTTTTCCCAATCAGTAAATTGCTAAATATGGTTGTTATGGCTACTGATTAAGCATGAATAGCCAATTTTATTTTTTAAACCCTTCTGAAGGCATTCTCAAATCACAAATGCATGTCATGATATTATTTTGTTTGCTCAAGGTAATTGTATGGAATAAACTGAGAGTGAACAAAGATATTGAAACATTTTTCTATATAAGTAGTTGCATTATATCTTTCAGCAAACAAAACAAGACAGTGAGAAAAAGGGCTGAGGATTTTACTCTGGGGGTATTTCTGGAGGTGCCCCAGCACTTCCATATGCATATTCCGGCTTGCAAGTTATTTTCGCTACCTCTCCAACCTTCGAGTTCAATGTAGGTAAATATGATGAATAACTAGTATGTAGCCAAATTAAAATAAAAATACCTTCATGGTTCTCAAGGCAATGTCCCAAGCCTTTATCACAGAGCCTGTTCCAATCTCAAATGAAAAAATTGAATTGTCTTCACGGGTAGTGTCAAAAACTTCACCCGTCTCAGCAAGGGTACCTTCATAATGAACTACAACAAAAATAGCAGTAGTGGAAAATAAAAGAAAACATAATTAGCTATGTTACCCAAACCAAATACAAAACAGATTACAATAATATAAATGTGCAATTATCATCCTTAATTTCATGATATAAAAAATAAATCTTCAATCAAATTGCTTGGCTGTTGTCCGAAAGAAGTGGCACTGGAAAGTGCAAAGCAAGCATATGGATATAAGGGAAGATCCAATATATGAGCACATAAGTTGTTGACACAAAGATTACCATAAGAAAATATATATTATTTATTTCATTTTCACCTTCTAACTCACTCAGGAACACAGCCCCAAATATTTATGCCAAAAGCATTACTAGCATAGTTAAGCCCAAGGCTCAAGCCTTGCGCCTTTTGCAGTTTGAGTGCGCCTTTTTTGCAGTTTGAGGCGCTTTTTTGGCTAAATTCAGAATTTTGTTTATAAATAGTTAAATAAAAAATTTAATTGTTCAATAAATTATAAAATATGGTTTAAAATTTAAATCTTATTAATAAAATTTGTAGATAATTGAACAAATTATAAAATATGGTTTAAAAATTAATTTGTAGTTAGTAAAATAACAGATCAAACTCATATAAAAAGCACACAAAAAAAGCTCAAGGCTCAAAAAAGCCCCAGGATCAATGCTTGCGCCCTAGCGTCTTGACTACTACGATTACTAGTGAATTAAGCTCTTTTGAAAGGGATCCCCTGACAAAACTAAAAACGTAAAAAAGTATTTCACATATGCCTTGTCTGGGATCATTTTTGCTATTTAAATTGTATACTTGTTTGGGAACAGGCTACTATAGTTTACCTACTTGTCGGTATCATGTCCTTATTTGTAAGGAATACAATGTTGTCGATAAAAACGATGGAGACGACGATAATATGAGGTACAACATAACAAGTACCATCAACAAGTGGAAGATTGTCTGTGGGTGCGATTGCATCAGCTTTGGCTTTGGTGATAATTTTCTTGAGCACCCCTCCATCTCCTGTCAAATCTATTTCCTCAGACATGCTTCTTAGATCTTATTTTAAAATACTGAAAACCAAGAAAAAACAAGTCATACAGCAATATCAAGTTTTTCACCCAAGGGTTTCAGAATAGGATTCAAACCGTAAACCATAAAGATTGGAACTTAGATAAAAATGAGAATCAGATAATAGATCGTAGAATTGAAGGTCTTATATAATAATGTGTGTATATATATTATTTTATGCTAATTTTTTCGACCTGCATATAGTATCAAATGACATTTAAGTAAATATAATATTTCTTTCTATTGTAATAATTCTTACTTTTTAAATTGGCCAAGAAGTTTTTATCTCTAGATTGCTAAACCTAACTTAATTTTTCTCTCCTCTTTCAATTGATTTGTGCATTGAATCATAATTTATGAACTGAATCCAATATAGAAATAGTTGATTCATAACGGAACTCAAATCATATGATTTTAAGATTTTGACAAAATATTTCGCCCATTTTCATTTTGTTTCTAATCAGCTCCTTGCCAAAAGGGAAAACATTCCTCATTTCATATACATCCAAGATTACATCAGTCTACTACAAAATATGTGTACTAGACTGAAATGGATAAAACAGATCGCTTCCAGAACCACTGCATACTGTTTATCTATATAAACCATGGTATGAAAGAATAATAAGCCAATGGCTAAACAACCAAATGCTGCACAAAAAGAATATTTCAACTCATAGGCCATATCCGGTGCTCCTTCATCTTGCACTGAACATGGATTTTCCTTGAAAGATAACAAATTCACTAAACCAGTTTTCAGAAAATTGGTTAGTTCATTTCGCACTAAAGGGTCTACTGAAAACTCTTTATGTAGTGTATTTTCATTAAACTTAAATTATCTATACCTAGGAAACCATGTTCTTAAAAAAGATTCGAACGATTCCATTTTCCCTAAATCGATCCCATTTTCCCTTCTCTAGCCACTGCTGGAGATGCTCATAATATGAATAATTTACCACAATTGTACACAGCCTAATCAAAAACCTCAAAACCCCAATTAGGTTTTAATCAACCGAAGTGCTTTAAATCAATAAACCATAACATCAATTTTCATCGATAATCTTCAAATTTCACGCTATTTCAGAAAGTAGCTAGAATTGGATACATAAATAGACGAAAATTAGGGATTGGTTACGAAATATTTGCTGAACTTAAAAGGGAAGGAATGGAAAGAGGAAGGGGGAGAGAGAGAGAGAGAGAGAGAGAGGGGAGGGAATGAAGAACTCACCAACACTGCCACTGAATGGAGGTCGATCAGTCAAATGTTTTCGCTTTGTTTGCCAGCTTTAGTATATGATCTTCCACTTTTGCCAACTCAACGTTTGAATGATACAAGGACGACACTGCAGCAGTAGATAGTTTTGGATAGAGACGAACAATTTTAGGCTGCGTTTGTCAAACGTACTCCAATTTTTGTTAAGCGAGAACAATTTTCTTATTTTTGATAAATTGTTAATGGATGGACAAAATAAGTTAGATCCCCTTAACCATATAATTAAAAATTTCAGTACTGTCCCTATAACCCTCTTATACCTACACATATACATACACAGGAACTCACACCAGCATTACTCATATACATACAAATACATAACATATAATCCCCCTAACAGAGCAAAACTAATGCATACCTGCACATAACTATATAAATTTAAACACTTAAGCATAAGTTAGACTACACTTGTATGAATTCAAACACTTAAGCATAAGTCAAACCATCACTTATTAACACTTCTTAATCTAATAAGATACATGAATAATTAACTCTGCAAATTGCAAAATAATTTTAGAAACAATATACAGTGACCTTATATAATTCAACTTAAAAGGAAAATACAAAGAAATAACAATCAGACGAAGATCCACCTCTTTCAACTCCTCATAATTCAAGCAAAGTTCATATAATCTCGGTAATTCAGTTTAAATCATGCATTTATCACTCATATATATAAATAAATAATAATAAATAATAAAAAATGATAATTACAGTTGCATGCGTCTTCTATTTGGTGATGATATTAATAGCGTAGATGATTCCAAGCAAGTATCCAAAGAAAGTCAATATCAAGCATATCCAAAACTCAGACTGGAATTATGAGAAGTAATTAACAAAGGCTAATTTTATTTAAACACCAAAAATTGCTAAACATATACCAAAAATTATAATAAACTATTATACACCATATATTACTTTACATAATCGTTTCTTTTACTAAATTATCCATGTTCTCATCTTCTTCTTTTTTCCTCTTTCAAACTTAAAACGCAATTACCCAAATTTAGAAACTCTTTGCATCATATTGCGTAAAATTTAACAAAGTGAAATTTAATTCTTTTACTAATATTGTAAATTCTATAAACTTTTTGAAAAAAAATTCAATTTCTACAAAATTACTATAATTTTACAAAATAAATCAACACTTCTAAATTAGGCCATTATTTCTTAATGTTTTCTTAATTGAAATTTTAGATTTCATGATTAAATAATTCATTAACATATTAATTAACATATATAGTTTGTTTCAAGTTTTAATACTTTTTAAAATAATTTGACTTTTTATATGCAAAAGTTTTAAAAAAACAACTATGAGAAAAGAGTAATTTAGTAGTAGAATTTTATAGAAAAACAATGGTGTATGTTAAGTGATTTTCGGTGTATATGTAGAATTTGCCATTAACAAATTAAAATATAGTCAATCACTGCATGTCTAAATAATTAAGGTTACGAGGGGCATTTTAGTCCATGCTTATTTTAAAATAAAACAAATCAATCTCTCCCTTAACAATTTTCTTTAAGGTGGAGTCCCCTTAAAAATGTCCTCCCCTTAACCAAAAGTGGAGTCCTTTTAACAATCCCCTTTTTAATTAAAACTTCTAAGCAAGTTCTTATTTATAGATCAGAATTTCTTAGATCTTTTGTGCATGTGCTTAATAAAATCATCTATTCAACAAAATAATTTAGAATATTTTTAGTGTTTTTTTTTTTTTTGAATGCCAAATGTAATTTTTCTTCTGAATGTTAAATGCAAACAAACAAGTAAATGATTATTCAGAATTCAACATTAAGCAATCGACACTCAGACTTCGAAATTCAGCAATCAGAATTCAAAATTCAGCATATTAGACAAACGGAGCTTTAGGGCTCGGTCTTGGAAGTTTCTGTTACGTTTGAGATTAACGACTTTACACACCAAATGTTGATTTCTTTTGAATGATTTACACAGGCGTTGTCATAGCTCTAAAGCAATTTCTTACTTTTTCACTAAGTTAACATTACAAATATGTTGTTATATTTACTCTATGATTTTACAAGATTAATTTTTTAATATGACCGTTCCGATTTGATGATTTAGAAATGACTTCAAAATCGCACTACCACGATTTTCATCTATTTTATAAAATATAATAACCTCTGTAGTAATAATAATAATAAAAAACCACGACGACACCTGAAATAGCTAAAATCAATACTAAGATTTCAAACCTCTAATGACAAAACCAATCGAAACCAATACTAATAAAAGCTCTTAAACAGAGCCTAAGAGTACTCAAAGCTTATAAAATATAATATTTCAGTTTGTTAATTACCTTATGTTCTTTTTCTTTCTCCTCTAAGATATCAAATCCATGGTAACCAAAAATGGTATGAACAAAAAAAATAAAAATCGCACATTTGTTGTTGATCAAGGCAGTCAAAAATTGTTGAAAAAAGCAATGATAAGGTAAGTGCTTTTCTCTAATGTCATCCCTAATTTTTAGTCGATTAATTATCAAAACTCTAAGAAACGAAATTAGGCATATTGGTGTAAAGTTTAATTCGACCAAGGGTTGTCATTTTTTTTAGTTGTGCAAGGCACTATCGAGTTTGTTATTTCAGTGCGTAACGGTTTGTTGAGTTTGAATTTTTTTCTGTGGGGTTGTTATTTTTGTTTGTTCGTATTGTGCCATACTGCACTACTCTATATTTGTTTTGTTGTTTTTCTTTAGTTCGTATATGATGTATCCTACACATATTTAGATTGTTTCTACGTTCTATTTGTTAAAACGATAGCCATGCTTGGATTTAGAGTGTTTAACTTAGTGTTTTAATTTTATATGTATATTAATGAAATCTTATATATATTACAGTAGAAAATCCACAACGCTATGTACAAGCACTCGTATACCACCAATAGTCCGAATCGCAAAAAATCAACAGAGCAATAAAGCAAAAAAAGCTATGGTAAAAAATGAATGAAGTAATAAATAGCAACAAAAGCGATAACAAGGAGAAGAGCAATTGATACGAAATTTATGGTATGATAAGTACAATGGATCGAAATTTGGCAGAGAATAATGTACATGAGCAAGACTCAATGGACAAAAGTGAACACGCGAGAGACACAGAGAGAGGTAGTAATTTTAAGGAAGAGTAGTGTTAATCGACCTTTTGGTCCGGTTCCCAAAAGCATGTCAGGCCCATGGGATCAGCCCGTCGCGTGGCACCAAAGCCCGAAATGTCGTCAAAACACTGAGGATTCAAGCCTAGGAGGAGTCCTGCGAGCATAGGCCTCACAACACCTCATAACCAACTTTTCGCATCCCCAAACTTCCCCTCACCACATTTCGACTGCCAAATCTTTGCCTCCCAGAATTTCAACTCCCTACTATCTCGCATCACAACATTTCGAATCCCACTCCTAGCACTACCATTCCATGAATTTGCATCATCAGATTTGGTCTCCCCCAAGAATTCGACTCTCTCCTCTCGAATCTCTGAAAACACTCACCTCACGTCGGCTTCTATTCCTCAGGATATGAAATTTCGTATCCCAAGGATACGTAATTCGTATCCCCTTTAGGATATGAGATTTAGTATCCTCCAAGGGATACGAAGTAATCATATCCCTACGGGAGGGATGCGGATTTTCTGGAACAAACGGTTCTGGAATGTGAAATCTGCTGTTGTTGTCCCTAAATCTCACCTACTTCCACTTAATCCACTACCTATAAATACCTCCTTCCTCATTCTTTAGAAGGGTTGTATTTTGTATGATTTGAGAGTTCTACAAGCACCTAGAACATCATTAATAACTGTCTAGAGCTCAAGGAAGAAGAACATATATTTTACTCTCAAGACTTTACATATGCAAAATATGACTCCTAGAAACTTAGCCAAAATTAGTAAGATAATGCCTGGTACTTGTAACTCTCAATAATCAATAAAATCCACAAATGACTACAAAGTAGACGTAGGTTCCTTAAGGACCGAACCACTATAAATTTTGATGTTATTTTCTTACTACACTTTTATTTTCCGTACGTGAAACGTTAATTCTCGAGTAATCGAGAATCTTTGGGTGTGACGATAGTTTTAGCCGTCAACACTTTGGTGCTTTCATTTAGAACTTGGTCGCTTCTTTCTGCTCAATTTCCATCTCGACTACGAAGCACTACCCAGGTCTTTCTCCAGCTACCATTCGAGTCTACTTATGATGGTTAAAAAAAGGAAAGACTCAAATGGCTGGAACCTCTGCAGCGGCTGACGCTACTACTTCTCATCGGCCCTGATCTACGGAAAGCTCGATCGACATGGATATCATTCCTCCTTATGACCCCGATGAGCCGGCAACCCAATATCAACTCTTCGAGCTCAACAAAAAATTGAAAAATTGAACTCGAGAGCTCAATGAAACGTTAAAGACAAACATTGAGCTGATGTAGTGACTTCAGGATAGTCAACGCCATGTCTCTCGTCTTAAACTAAACCAGAACAGTGCTCGTCCGCTACTCAATGCCTTGGAAAGTTCTTCCTCCAACACTTTCCTTAGGGGCCAAAGCAAAAGAAGGAGGACCAATTTTAACACTGGTGCCAACCCCAATGGCAACGGCAATGGAAATGGTAATGACACTACCGTAACTTTCAACGAGGGAACGCATCAACGCAACCGATCCTGGTTGGTTATTAACGACGAACCTGGTCCTAGTAACTGACCCCCTCCACGACAAAACCCAATTATCGTCGCTTTAAACTTGAGGCTTATGCATCCAGTAGCCTAGCAGGCCCAAGTTCAACATGTTCACGTCCAACAGGCTCAACCTCATTAACCTTACCAGAATCAAGTAAAAGAAGTCGATGACATGGATAAAGATGATCCCGGCATTCATCCTTGAAGATGTCTACAGCCTAGAACTCCCGAGCTGAACCAAGACCGCTGGATTCCAACGAAGGTTTAGCCTGCGTATGTCCCCAACATAATCCGAAGGATCATGAGAGAGACGCAGGGAAAAGTCAAAGACATGTGGGAGACTAACATGAGACGTAACTCCTTTATTAGGCCCGTGCATGAAGCTGAGTGGCCTCGACGTTTTAATATGACCCAGCTAGCGGCTTACGCGGGAAAGATTGAACCCTGCGGCTTCTTAAACTGCTACGAATACAAATGGACTCTAGTCGGGCCATTGACCCCTTCAAGTGCAAGTGTTTCCCGGTTTTCTTAGAAGACACTGCTCTGGTCTGGTTTACTCGGCTTTCAGCCCGATCTATCACCATCTTCAACCAACTAGCTTACGAAATTGTGAAGCAATTCAGAATGCATGTAAATAGGCCAAAAGATACTTTCACTCTTTCCAACCTCTACTAGGGCTAGACAGAAACCTTCAAAGGCTACCTCGAGTGTTTTAACACCGCCCCCGTAGAGGTTGACGATCCAGAGCTACACACAGTTCTTGTCTAGCTTGCTAAGGGTATCCCGCTAAGCTCCGTCTTCGGAGCATGGATCGACAGAAATCAGACCAAGAACTTGGAAGCCTTCTACGAGAAGGCCAAACTGTTTCTATATCAAGAGGAAGCACGGTGAAACAAGGCAGCTCAAGGTAGTCATCCCAACAGCCCACACTCGAGCACTGTCATCGACATTGTTAAGGGAAAACAAGTTAGAGAATCTTCCAACAAGGGTAAAGGGATGATCCCATTTAAGCCCAAGCCGAACAATGGTAAACCTGGCAGTCGCAACAACAACAACTAGGCACCTGGAGACCCGAAGAAGCGCGGCCACTATCCCACTTACAGGGATTACACTCCACTTAACCGAAAGTTGGAGACAATATACCTTGAGACCTGTAACACTACCCAGTATAAGAAATCGAGCACGAGAGGATCTACTGACCGCGAGAAAAACTCCGTCAAATACTGCAGATTCCATGATATGTTCAGTCATAACAAGAACAACTACCACAGCCTCAAGGATACTATAGAGAATCTCATCCGAGAGAAATGCTTGGAGCGGTATGTTTAAAATTCTCCTCCTCCAGAGGCAGCCGTGGGCCCTTCAATGCTCGCTTTTCCTCCATCCAATGCGGCCTCAGGGACGTCCAACCGAAGACCAAGTGGAATCGTAATCAACACCATCTGCGGTGGGCTATACCCCGCAAATGAGAGCTTTCTGTATATGGAGGAATACGCCAATTCCATCAAGTATGCCAACTACGAAGCATGCTCTTCATTCGACGAATCTGTCCTCGCCAAGCTTCAGAAGACGATGTGAGATGATATTGTTTTCCGTGAGAGAGAGTCTACGAGAATTGAAATCCCAATCATAGACCCTCTCGTCATTTCTGCTTACATAAGGCTAGCCTATGTCCGAAGAATCCTCATTGATTCTGGAAGCTTTGTTAACATAATCTTCAAGTCGGCCTACAACCAGATGTAACCTGTGGTCAAAGACTTGAAGCCCTGCCATGCCAATGTTCATGGATTTAGGGACACTTCTAACAAGCCAATCGGAATGGTAGACCTGACAGTCAAGATCGGTGATGTGGATCGAAGCAGAGTCTGTATCCTCACTTTTGTTGTCATTGATGTCATCTCTCCTTACAACGTCCTTCTCGGACGCCCTTTCCTTGTAGAGTTCAAAGTCTGCATGGCACCTTTGTAACACCCCACCTCCGCTAGGGTCACTCACAAAGGGAATGCCCTAGTTTTGGAGGGGTATTATCTAGTAAACAGGCACAGAGATAACACAAGACAGAACATAGATAAAATAGAGTATATAAAGCAACGGATATAAACTTTAAACCAAATCTCATTACTGAAAAATAGAGTCAAAACCTCTTACATCAAAATGCCAAGTCATTATTTCATTACATCAAGTTCTAAAGAAGCAAAGTACTTAAAACAACATAAGTAAAATATTATTCCCCAAAAAGTGCATGAGTGCAGCCATAGTATAGCTCAAGACCAAACCGTACATGAGCTGTCAGAAAGCAAGCAAAGTCCAAGCTAAGAGCTAGAGTTTCCTCCCTGAGAACCTGGAGGGGGGGAACGAAAGACGAAGAGGCAAAAGAAAACGGGTCAGTCAAAAAGACTGGTAAGCCCTAGTGACTATCAGCATAGAAACTAGTAAAGTTAACAAGACATGAATAAATTGGAATTAAACATAGGAATGATGATAAGTCTGACATGATAACTAAGCTAACAAGATAACTCAAGTCTAACATTGCGTATTCAAGGTTCTCCATACCAACTATACTAGTATACTAATCCCGTGTCAACTATAAATCAAGAAATAATCCCTTAGCCCAATATCGTGAAGTGACCCAATTCGGGGTCCAACGGTATGATCTAATTGATCGGCTCCCTACAAGTCTATCTCGTCGTGTGTCTGTGTCATACGGCCCTATCACGAATGTAGTCACCTGCGCTAGGTCCACCATAGGGTGTATCAAGCCCTAGGGCGCCAACCACTGACACGAATCAAGAATGCACAGATAATCTTACTGATGCCCAATGCCTGCTTTTTCAACTCCGGACTAAGTGCACGACCCTAGTCCGCCTGAACCTACAATGGCGCACCAACTCAGCCGTCGTTCTGGTCGCTTACAATCAACCCAGCAATTGTGCCCCACCCTGCCTAGTCCCAGGGTACCGTGATACATCTAGTGGGTTACTGCTGAAAAGGACCGCGTAACTAGGGTTTCGTTCAGCAGGTTAAGTTGTCATTTAAAATCGATACTTAACCCCATCTACATGTCATGTCAAATTGACTAAGTGTGTCGTTCTAGTTCAAGACTTAGTCCTACGAATCATGTGTCAGGTTGGTTAAGTGTGTTCAAGCGGTTCATGACTTAACCCTATCAAATCAACGTGTCAAATTGGTTAAGTATATTCAAGTGGTCCATGACTTAACCCTATCCAGTGGCATTAATTTACTTAATGCACCCCTAACCTCTCACATTAGACTTGGTTATGGTTACTGGATGTACCGGGCGGGTCCGGGCAGTTTTACACCATAACCTAGTCTAACCTCGGGTTTCGAGTGCGATATGACCAACTACTCACATTGGGTCCTATTGTTTGCAGTTACTGGATTCGCCGGGCGGTTCCGAGCAGATTTATACTGCAAACTCAACCCAACCTCGAGTTGGCCACGTTCAAGTTATCTAAGTGTCATGTCCCAAATTCATATTTTCAAGTATAATTTCATGTCAAGTTCATGTTCCTATCCAAGCTCAAGTTATAACGATATTCATGTTTTCAAGTTCATACTAAATTCAGGTTTTCCTAAACTACCCAAATCGCATCCCCAACGCTCGTGAATTCGAATCAAGGCAATAGATGTAACTAGGGAATAACATAACAAGGATGGGTATAAAGTGGCAAAGGTGATTTCAAGGCAAGCATGGTGTAACTTGAGATATGATCATAACATCACTGGCATATGAAATAGGGTGATAAACATAGCAATAAATGACATAAGATGATAATCCTAAACTTGTGACTAGCAATAGTTTCAACATCACAACATCACAGGCATGTTAAAATAATGATAGGGTTTAGGTTATGACATGAACAGGCCCCTAAATCAAGTTCTTATCAGTATTCCACAAATTAAGGTTCAATATGAACGGTACTAGGTTCATGGTGAATAGATCTAGGGTGAACAAGAGTAGATCTAAAATAATAGATCAAAAAGGAATAGTCATAGATCAAAGATATACAAGAGTAGGTCTCAAGTAGTTATCATGTTTATGTTCAACTTCAATTTACACATGTCCATATTAAGTTTAGAGTTTAGATCTAAGAGTAATTGGGGCTTACAGATCGTGGTTTTTGAGAACTAAGAACAGAAATTGTCGTAGGATCGTTGTTGAGATGTTGATCTATTCCCTTGAATTGTTGTAGAAACGTTGGCCTTCGATTTGGATCTAGTTTGAATGTTTAAGCTTCAAGTTGGAGGTGGCGGCCATGGTTCAAGAGGAGACTTAGCAGCATAATGGTGTTAGAAAGATTTGTTGTGGATTAGCCTAGGTCTTAGGGTGTTTTTATAGTTGCAACAACTAGTTTAGGCCATAGGATAAACCCTAGAATCGATTTGAACCACCAAAAATCGTCACAGGCCCTCAAACAAGGCAACAGGGTCAAGCAGGAGCAACCAGGCCCAAACCAGGTTCGGGGACCAGGTCGACACCCAAGTCGACTGCGCAGTCGACCTGGTCCTAGGGGTGTCGGCTGCCTAGTCGACCTGGGGTGCTGGGCGGGAAATTTCCCGCCCAGTCTGTCTAGGTTTTAAAATTCGAATTTGAACTCGAATTCGAACTGTTTTGAACTCTGAAAATTTCTGAAACTTTGGGGAGCCATAACTTGGTCATACGGACTCCGATTTTCGAAAACTCGGACTCGATTTCATGCAGAATTCTGAGATGAACGCAATGGCGCAACCCGTTTCCCTTGGTTCTTATTTTAAAATTTAATTCTGCCTAGATTTATGGTTATAACACGTTATCAAAATACGGGTTGTTACAACCTTGGTCCCTTCTTATGAAGTTTGCAACTGAGAATCGAATTAGAACCGTCAACAGTGACCAAGCCACATCTAGAGCTTATTACCTTACTGAATAGAAGGACGCTATTAATAAGTGGAAAGGCAAGAGAGTAGAGCCGCCTCTCTGTGACAAGACCACAAGTACATAGCAACCACTAGAGTCTAAGTCCTGGCTCAGACATCACTATTGTCTTTCTAACGATCTCAATCCAAGGGAAGACGAAGGGCCAGATTTCGACAGGGCTAACCCCGTGGAACCGACCATTGACATTCCAATCAACCCCGCTGATCCGACAAGGTCCTTGAAAATTAGATCGCAACTCCACCATACAATAAAGGAAGAGCTCGTGGACTTCTTAAGGGCCAACCTCGATGTATATGCTTGGGCCCACACAAATATATATGGCATCGACCCAGGAATCACGTGTCACATGCTCAGTATCAACTCGAAGTATCTTCTAGCTAAACAAAAGCGTCGAATCTTAGGACTTGAAAGATCGATGTCACTCATAGAGGAGGTAGATAGGCTACTCGGCAACGGCTTTATCCGCAACGCGCTATACCCTGAATGGGTCACTAAACCTGTCTTGGTCAAGAAAGCAAATGGAAAGTGGTAAACGTATGTCGACTACTCTGACTTGAACAAAGCTCACAGGAAAGCTTCCCATTGCTGAACATTGACCAACTAGTTGATTTAATTGTCGACTACCAGCTTCTCTCCTTCATGGATGTGCATTCAAGCTACAATCAAATTTCGATGTACCTTCCAGATCAGGAGCACACTTCATTCATAACCGACCTTGGGCTCACTGCTATATTGTGACGGCCTGCCCCGTACCAGCCGACATTTCCAATGAAAGTGCGTTGTGCCGATGTCCAACCAGCACGGGACGGTCGCCAAAGAAAGGAAAAGAAAGGAATTTGAACTAGCAAGGAACCTGTAGAATGTCTCATAGCATATGGAATAAAATATAATAATAACATACTTGACATAAAACAGGCGAGACAGTGCATAAGCTGAAAACTAAACCATAATAGCAGCGGAAAATTCAAATACAGCTTATGTCCTACATCATCATTATTACAACTTTTCAAACTGTCTCTAAATCAAAGTAAAGGAAGAGTACACTACTAATGCCCAAAGTAGTGACCATCAGCAACACAAGGAGAATATATATATATATATATATATATATATATATCATATGTAGGAGCCTCCTACTCGTCTCCGGATTAGATACTCGTGCATAACCAGATAACATGTCTCTAGTCTGCCTGTTTAAGAGCACCCAGAGTAATAAGAAGAGACATAAAACTCTGGGTCAGACAAAAGTCTGGTATGAGTGATAAGAAGCAAAACAGAACAATAACAGGTATACTAAAGCATACCTGAACCTAGACCTGCAACCAAAGAGTTAGCACAACAAGATGTACAATACTATAAGGTGACGCTAACGTATGGTGTAAAGATATGGGGTAAGGGGGTGTGCATGTCATAGTGATATCAAACAATCAAGCATAACATCCATCCTCACATCTCTCACTCAGTGCGTAAAGCATACGATATCCACCGCTTTGAACACTCAAATCCTTGCTATGATCACTCTGCCTCATGGATTCATGGCGCCTCCACTGCACTGATCCATATCCACTAGTCCTTGCTATGTCCACTCTGCCCCATGAAGTCATGAATAATCCACTGCACTGGCTCATAGCCATGATACGATCACTCTGTCCCATGGAGTAATAACTACCCCCACTGCACTGATCTGTAGCCTAACATCCGTCTTGGTGGTGAATCAAAGCTGTGGACGTCGATAACCCCTTTGCACACATCCCGCAGCAAAGTCCAACCCATGAAGTTAACTCGTTGGTTCCCAACTGGATCCTGAGTACAAACTTATCCTTTGGACTACCTTTGCATCTTGGGTTTTGGTCTCCTCCGGCTTCGATCTCCATTTGGTTTGTGATCATCACCTGGGTTCGATTCGGTATTCTTCCGCTTGTGGTTAAGCTCTAGGTCGTGGTCCACATCCCCTGGCGGTGCGGTTCATGGTGCCTTGTCCGGGTCGGGTTGTGGTGCTCCTGTCAGATCAGTACGTGCATGTCAACTTCCTTAGGTCGGTTCATGATGTCTTCACTCGAGTGGTTCGGGTCGGTTTCCATCATCACGAGCGGGTCAGGTCGTGACCAAGCTTCACGGTTTGGGTGTGCTCCGATTCGTGATTAGTGAGCGCGAGCGGTTCGGATCGGAGGACTTCAGGGGCGAACGGATCAGGGATAACAAGCTTCAGCAGGCGGCTCGTGTGCTTCTGGTCGGTTTGTGAGGGGGTGTCACGATCGGGTTGTGGGGTTCATGATCATCCTCACAATCGGGGTCGTGGAGTGCTCCTGAGCGGGTCGGTTCGGGTAGGGGCGATCCGATCTGGTCTGGCTACTGCATATTTTTCATGCAACTTCCAGCGACTGTTTTTACGCCACATGACGGCGTTTTCGACCATTCTAACTATTCTAAACAATTACAAAACATTCCAAACAGTCATAGCAACATGTATAATCAACCATAAACACCAAAAATACTAATAATCATGTCAATATGGATCAAACATACCCAAAACCCATGTTTTCCCCTTAACATGTTTAAGCACAACTAATGATAGGATTAGCAAAACTTATCTAAATTAACCCAAATTACTAACAGAGCCCTAAAATAATATTTTACAATTTTACAATTTTTTCTAGATTTTAATTACGTATAATTTCGCTAATTACCACTAATCACCCCCTAATTAGCCGTAATTAGTGAAAAACGATGCAAATCACTCACCTTGGCCACAAACAAACTATAGATCTGAAATATTATCTGTTTTGGGTCGAATTCTAATGCAACACAGCAGCTCCAACTCTGATTTGGTGTTATTTCCCCTTGATTTGACGTAGCTTGGCTTAATCTTCAATTAGAAAGCGATTAGGAGCGATTTAGGATGAAATTAGAAGGTGGAGGCCATGGCTAGGGTTAGAGAAATGTTTTAAGCGGCTGAAAAATGAAATAAAAATCATTTTCTTACTGTTCTCAGCCTCCCCATAACCCTAATCCCTAAATGGGTTATGGACCCTCTTGCTAATCACCCTAATTAGGCCCGGTTAAGTTGTTTTTCACCTTCTAAACCTTGTTTCAGCCATATCTCCCAAATGGTGAGTCCGTTTGGCTAATTTGACCATCTATGTAAAGGTAAACCATCATCCGGATCTAATGGAAGTGGTTTCAAGTCAAAACTCCTTACCAATCAAAAGTTATGGCCGAAACAAGATCAGCTAGGGGGAAAACGGTCATTTAAAAATCGGCAAAAATCATGAACATGGGAAATGACCCCAATAGTCGTCTCTCAAAGTTACATGGCTATACAACTTCGCATGAGAAAGAAATAAATATTCTATGATCCCTTGATGCGTAGAATGCGGGTCGTTACATATATTGTCATGCCCTGCGATCTCAAGAATGCTAGAGTCACCTATCAGCGACTGGTTAACCGCATGTTCAAGGAACAGATCGGGAGATCTGTGGTGGCTTATGTGGGCAATAGGGTGTCGAATGACCACGTCAATGACCTTGTAGAAATGTTCGATGTTCTCCGTAAATATGGCATGAAACTCAATTCCTTGAAATGCTCTTTCAACGTTGCATCGGGAAAATTCCTTGGTTTCATCGTCAATTCACGGGGCATCGAACCTAATCCATTAAAAATCCAGGCTATCTGGGATATTCAGGCCGCTAAGAGCATCAAAGATGTTCAAAGCTTAAACGGGAAAGTGGCCGCCCTAAGTCGATTCATCTCAAAAGCTACTGATAAATGCATTCCCTTTTTCGACTTGATTAGAAAAGGGAAGCACAACTTCACATGGACACAGGAGTGCATTATTGCATTCCAGGACCTCTGGAATCACCTTGAGTGACCACTTATCTTGTCTAAACCTGTGGATCACTAAGACTTATACATCTATTTGGTTGTTTCTACGTAGGTAATTAGCTCGGCGCTTGTGCGTGAAGAAGATCGTGTCTAATGGCCCGTTTATTACATCAACAAGAGGTTGACAAGAGCAAAAAAAGAACTAACCGAAATTTGAAAAGCTTGCTTACTGCCCGTTGACCTCTTCACGGAAGCTACGACCCTACTTTTAGTCTCATCCAATCAAAGTCTACACTAACCAGCCTCCACGACAAATCCTGCAATGACCTGGGGAAACTTTTGAAGTGGAACATAGAACTGATCCAATTCAAGATTACTTTCATCCCTCGCCGAGCCATCCTTGGACAAGCCCTTGCAGATTTCATATCGGAGTTCACTATTCCTGAAGTGCCTCCTCCAGAAGACAGTGAGCCTCCAAATATTCAATGGAAACTATTGTAGATGGATCATCTAACAATCAATGTTTTAGCATTGGAGTCTTATTCATTACTCCTGAGGAACGCTTAATCTATTATGCTTTGAAGCTCGACTTCCTTGCCATTAACAACAATGTAGAATATGAAGCCCTGATTGTTGGACTTCGAATTGCAATTAAACTTAACATCAAGGCTATCCATATTTACTCTGACTCACAGCTATGCCAGGTGCAGGGCGAATATCAAGCCAAGGGAGACGACTTGCTCTCTACCTTGCTCCGGTCCGCGAACGGCTTACCTACTTCTACCATTACATCATTATGCACATCCCTCGAGAATAAAACATGATTCATTAGCCAAGCTGGCAAGCTCTAGGGATGCACAACTTTTAGGACTTGTCCTAGTCGAAGTACTCGACTCTCCGAGTATCGATCAGATGCAGACCGATTCGATACCAATGACGGAGATCGATCCCGAACCCGAGCCTTGGATGACATTGATTAAGAACTACCTCCTCTATGGAATCCTCCCTGATTGCTCCAAGGAAAGATGAGTGCTCTACCAAAGGGGATTTTCTCTTCCATTACTCCGGTGCGTAGCTCACAACGACGTCGACCGCGTACATTGGATGTGCATGAAGGCGAGTGCAGGGACCACACTAGGGGTAAACTCTGGCAAGAAAGATTCTCAGGTATGGTTACTTCAGGCCAACACTTGACCAAGATGCAGCAGACTATGCCCGCAGTGCGAAAAGTGCCAGAGGTTCTCCAAGTTTCCAAGAGCACCACCTACCGAGCTAACACAGATGGTCAATCCCTGGGAATTTGCTATGTAGGAAGTAGGTATCATCGAAACTCTTTCGATGGGCAGAGGCGATGCACGCTTTGCTATCATCGTAGTTGATTACTTCACCAAATGGGCCGAAGACGAGCCTCTACTACAATTATTACCAAGAAAGTGATCAACTTCATCGTCGACAACATCATCTGTCGTTTTGGAATCCCTCAGACTATCATTTCCGATAACGGGACCTAATTTGAGAGTCCTGAGTTCAAGACCTTGTAACAACCCATATTCTACGCATCGAAGGATCGTAGAATATTAATTTCTTCCTTATATGAAGTCGTATGGTCATGTGGCTTTGGGAAACGAACATTGGGGTCATTTCTCATGTTCATGATTTTTGCCGATTTTTAAATCACCGTTTTGCCCCTAGCTGGTTTTGTTTCGGCCATAACTTTTTACTGGAAAGGAGTTTTGACCTGAAACCACTTCCATTGGCTTCGAATGATGGTTTACCTTTCCGTAGAGTGGTTACATGCGAAAAACGGACTTACCGTTTGGGAGATATGGCTGAAATAGAGTTTGGAAGGTGAAAAACTGCTTAACCGGGCCAAATAGGGTGATTAGTGAATGGGCCCATAACCTATTTCGGGATTAGGGTTATGAGGAGGCTGAAAAAAGTTAGGGTTTCATTGCATTTCGGTTTCCTAGCCTCCACTTACCTCTTAGAAACCCTAAAAATGGCCTCCAACCTCTAAATCACCTCCAAATCACTTTCTAATCAAAGATTAAGCTTAACAACATCAAATCAAGGGAGATCTTCACCAAATCAAGATTAAAGCTGCTGTTTAGCATTGGTATTCGCGCCATATCATAGATTTATTTCAGATCTAAGGTTTATTTGTGGCTAAGGTGAGTGATTTGCATAGTTCCTCACTAATTATGGTTAATTAAGGGTAATTAGTGTTAATTAGCGAATTAAAACATGATAAAAATCTGGAAAAATACTTATAAATTCTTAAATGATGTTTTAGACCTCTGATATGAACTTGGGTTAATTTGGTTAAGTTTTGCTAATCCTATCGTTAATTATGCTTGAACATGTTTAAGGGAAAATATGGGGTTTTGGCTATGTTTGATCCATTTTAACCTATCATATTTATGTTTTGGTGTTTGAGGTCACTTCTACTTGTTGTTATGACTGTATGGTATGCTTTGTGATTGATTAGAATAGTTAGAATGGTCGAGAACGCCGTCGAATGGCGTAAAACACTCACTGGAAAAGTTGCAGGAAAATGGTGCAGGCTTTCGGATCGGATCGGGGGAATGAGCTCGGACCGGATAGTGGACTGGGCAAGGGATCACCGAACCGAGGATTGTCACAAGGGAAAGTATGGCAAAAAGGAAGGCCACAATGGTTGAACTGGGATCGGATCGAGCTAAAGAAGGGGGAATCAGATCGACTGAAGGGAAGAGAAGGGGATCAGAACGGAAGAGGAAGTGGATCGGATCGGAGACCAGGAACCCGAACCGAACCAATGGAGCAAGGGTACACCGAACCGAACCAAGATGCATCTACCCGACCCGACCCACCAGAGAGCACCCGAACCGAACTGATGTACTACGAAGGGACTTGGAGGCCACGATCCGACCCGGAGCACTTGGAAGAGACCGATCCGAACCGACAGAGAAGAAGAGTTGAGGATCCGAATCGATCCAGTGATGACTAAAAAC
Organism: Allium sativum; assembly: GCA_030737875.1. Taxonomy (NCBI): domain Eukaryota; kingdom Viridiplantae; phylum Streptophyta; class Magnoliopsida; order Asparagales; family Amaryllidaceae; genus Allium; species Allium sativum. Next base: position 157,199,243 of record CM060925.1, on the reverse strand, counting down.
CAGAGATGCAAAGGTTGTCCAAATGGAAGTTAGAGCTTAGGATCTTGTTGGGAACCAATGAGTTCACTTCATGATTGGGCTTTGCTGTGGGACGTGTGCTAAGGAGTTGTCGACGTTCATAACTTCGATTCACCACTGAAAAGGAATGATGGGCTACGTATCAGTGCAGTAGAGTCACCATGACTCGAGGGGCAAAGTGATCGTAGTAAGACTATGAGCCAGTGCAGTGAAGCCGTTGTGACTTCATGGGGGCAGAGTGGACATAGTAAAGGATTAGTAAGGCTATGAGCCAGTGCAGTGGGGTGTGTACGACTCCATGGGGCAAAGTGGACATAGCGAAGGATTAGTGGCTATGGATCAGTGCATTGAAGCCGTTGTGACTTCATGGGGCAGAGTGATCATAACAAAGTATTGGGTGATCGAAGTGGTGGATATCGTATACTTTACGCACTGAGTGAGAGATGTGAGGATGGTTGCTATGTTTGACTTGTTTGCCATCACTATGACATGCACACCCCACCCCCGTATTCCTTACACCATTTGTTATGGCACCCTAGAGTGTTGTACAGTATGTAGTGCTAACTCTTTGGTTGCAGGTCCAGGTTCAGGTATGGTTTAGTATACATGTTATTGTTCTGTTTAGCTGCTTATCGCTCATACCAGACTTTTTGTCTGACCCAGAGTTTTATGTCTCTTCTTATTACTCTGGGTGCTCTCACGAGCAGACTAGAGACATGTTAGCTGGTGATGCGCGTGTAGCGGATTCAGAGGCGAGCAGGAGGCTTCCACGTATGATATATATAGATATCCTTCCTGTGTCATTGCTGGTCACTACTTTGAGCATCAGTAGTGTACCTTTCTTGTTTAGCTTTTTGAGATAGTTTTTAAAAGTTGTAATAATGTTGGCTTTGGATCATAAGTTGTACTTTGGATTTTCCGCTGCTATGATAGTTTGTTTCAGCTTATATACTGTCTCACCTGTTTTATGTCAAGTATGTTGTTATTATATTTTGTTCCATGCGCTGTGAGGTATTCTACAGGTTCTTTGTCGATTCTTCGTCTTCTTCCTTTCTTTCTGAGGACCGTCCCATGCTAACTGGACATGTGTACAACGCACTTTTGGAGTAAATGTCGGTTGGTGCGGGGCAGGCCGTCACATTTGGTATCAGAGCTCTAGGTTGCGTAGTTAACCTAGGGAAAGACACTAGGGAGAGATAATACGTATATGAGAGCGCGTATTTGTGATTACTTTGGTTTTCAAAAGTTATATATATGTATATACTATTAGTAGTATAAGGAAGAAGTCGTACTGCACTAGCACCACCTTGAAGATAGTTAATCGTTTTCTCTTTACAGATTGAACGAAGAGTCGAGACACGAAGGGTGCTGGTAGATGGACCAATAATGGGAATGCTCCTGACATGAGGACGATGTTCACTGACTTCATGAGGGAGATGCTTAGGGATGTTCAGGGAGCAGTTCCCAATCCCAGTAATGGTGGTGGTCCAGTAGTGCAGGCGCCTAGGGCCAATTTCACCAAGCTATGCAAGGATTACACTAACCTTGGTGGGAAGCCGTTCCACGGAACAGAGTCGGCCACGGATGTTCAGGATTGGTTGGATAGCTGTGATCGTATCTTCGACGACTTGGGTATCGAGTATGCAATGAAGAGAAGGTTAGCGTCTCGTTAGCTGCAAGGGCGAGCGATGAATTGGTGGAATGCTATTAGGACAGCCACTCCAGAGGATCAGGTTACTTGGGATCAGTTTAAGGCTCGCTTTAGCGATAAGTTTATCCCAGCTGCTTAGAAGTCAGAATTGTTTAGGAAGTTCTAGGAGCTTAAGCAGAATGGTAGGGCAGTCTCGGACTATATTGCTGAGTTCGATACTTTGTCGAAGTATGGACTATCTCTTATTGATACTCCTGAGAAGAAGAATGAGAAGATCATTACTGGTTTCGATGGATACTTGGGGGAAAGGCTTATTAACCACATCGATGAGACGTTTGAATCAATTATGGGGAAAGCTTTGAGATCGGAGAGTCTTTACCCTAAGTCGAAGACTGAGGTTGCATCTGCAGAAGGGCCAAAACCGCAAGCGAGCGGTGGAGGCAAGAACAACTCTCAGAATAAGTGGAAGCAGATCCAAGCTAAGGATGGCCAGGAAAAGAGTAAGAAAGATGTTGAGTGCTTCAGCTGTGGTAGGAAGGGCCACTATGCCAAAGAATGTCGGGCCAAGCCAGCGGATAGGAAGTGCTACAACTGTGGCCAAGTGAGACATCATAAGGATAAATGTCCACAACCTCTTAAAGAGAAGCAGATTGTGAAAGCATATGCTATCAGTGCTATTCCTTCTTCGTCGAATGCCCCAACTGCGGTGGAGAAAGGAAAGAATGTTGTCATTCAAGGTATGCCTTCTATTTATGATGTACCTGTTCGAGTATTGTTTGATACCGGGGCTTCCCGTTCTTTCATATCTAGTGACCTGGTAGATAGGTTGGGACGGGAACCCGAGATAGTCGAGAGACCATTGGTTGTGACGAACCCGGTTGGTGGTTCGACTAACCTTAGTATGATTTGTCGAAATTTGGTCTTATCGAGTCATGGATGTGTGTTTGTTTGTGATTGCTTTGTTTTGGGCTTTACTGGGTTTGGCATTATATTGGGGGTCGATTGGCTCCAAAGATATGGGGTGGTGGTAGATTGTGAGGGCTTTTTGGTGATAGTTAGGGCGGATGATGGGCGGAGGGTAGTGTTTGGTAGTCTACCTAGTGATGGGGTAATGGCTAGTTTTATAAATTCCCTCGACATCCCGCGTGATGAGTTGTCAGATGTGCCCGTGGTTGGCCAGTATCCGGACGTCTTCGAGGAAGTGACCGGACTTCCACCACACCGAGAGATTGAGTTCTGTATTGATTTAGTGAAAGATGCCAGACCTATAGTGATGCTACTTCGTCGTATGGCACCAAGGGAGCAGCGAGAGCTCGGGGTGCAAGTCAGCGATCTTTTGAAGAAGGGATTTATTAGAAGAAGTGTCTCCGAGTGGGGAGCACCAATTGTGTTTGCCACTAAGGCAGATGGTTCCCTTCGTTTGTGTGTGGACTATCGCGAGTTGAATAAGGTGACGAGGAAGAATAAGTATCCTCTACCGCGGATAGATGATTTGTTTGATCAACTGGAAGGAGCAAGATTGTTCTCCCAGTTGGAACTCGCGACAGGATTTCATCAGCTCCGAGTAGCAGCTGATAGTATAGCCAAAACGGCATTTCGGACGCCGTCTGGATTTTATGAGTGGTTGGTCATGCCATTTGGGTTGACCAATGCACTAGCATACTTCGTGGATCTTATGAATAGGGTATTCAGAGATCAGATGAATAAGTTTGTTCTTGTGTTCATAGACGACATCCTTGTTTACTCGAGGACAGAGGAGGAACACAAGGAACATTTGAGGATAGTGTTGGAGGTGTTGAGAAAACACCAATTGAAAGCGAAATTTTCTAAGTGTCACTTCTGGAGGAGGGAAGTGAGATTCTTGGGCCATGTTGTTTCAGAGAATGGTATTGCCGTAGACCCTGCGAAGGTGGCTACGGTACAGGATTGGTCTACGCCCAAGAATGCAACAGACGTAAGAAGCTTCTTGGGGTTAGCTGGGTATTATCATAAGTTTATCCAGGACTTCTCCAAGATAGCGGCACCGTTGACTCAGTTGACTAAGAAGAATCAAGCCTTCGTCTGGGACGGAGTGTGTGAGAATGCATTCAAGAGTCTAAAAGAAAAGTTGACGCATGCGCCAGTGTTAGTCATTCCTAAAGGGAATGAAGAGATGACGGTATACACGGATGCTTGTGGTACTGGACTAGGTGTTGTATTGATGCAAGGAGGTAGGGTTGTAGCTTATGCTAGTCGGCAACTAAAGCCGCATGAGAAAAGGTATCCTACCCATAATTTGGAATTGGCAGCGATCGTGTTTGCGCTGAAGATGTGGAGACATTATCTCTTGGGAGAGAGATTTGAGTTGTTTACCGATCATAAATCGTTAAAGTACCTCTTCTCTCAGAAGGATCTGAATCTCCGTCAACAGAGATGGTTAGAGTTCTTGGCTTCGTATGATTCTGATATCGCATATACACCTGGGAAAGGTAATGCGGTAGCCGATGCCTTGAGTAGGAGACATGCCAGTTTAAGGGCTATGTTTCTTGAATGGAAGCAACTGGAGTATATCGCAGGGTATGATTTCAGACCAAAGTGCGAATTGGATCTAGAGATGTTAGCTAGTTTGACGATCAGACCCACTTTGATTGAGCGGATTGGTTCCAGTCATAGGGACGATCCTAATCTATTGGAAATCATCTCCAAGTTAGAGATGAATATCGATGGTGAAGAGATGAATTTGTATGGTCTTGATCGAGAAGGATGGCTTCGAAAGAATGGAAGACTAGTTGTACCCAACGTGAGTGGTTTGAGAGATGAAGTGCTTAGGGAATGTCATCACTCAAAACTGACTGTACACCCCGGTGGTGATAAGATGTATCGAGACATGAAGCAGACTTACTACTGGGAAGGGATGAAAAGAGACGTTGGGAAGTTTATATCCAAGTGCATGAATTGCCAGCTAGTTAAAGCCGAGCAAAAGAAGCCTAGTGGTTTGTTGCAACCATTAGAAATTCCCGAATGGAAATGGGAACAAGTCTCGATGGATTTCATTGATGGTTTACCAAGGACTAGATCGGAACATGATAGCATTTGGGTAATTGTGGATCGATTGACCAAGAGTGCAAGATTTATACCAGTCAAATCGACCAGAACGGCAGCTAAGTTAGCAGAGCTGTATATGAAGTGGGTAGTGAGATTTCATGGAGTACCTAAAAGCATTGTGAGTGACCGAGACCCATTGTTTACTAGTGGATTTTGTAAGAGCTTACAAGAGGCTCTAGGGTCGGAATTATATCTTAGTACCGCGTATCATCCTCAAACCGACGGTCAGACAGATAGGGTGATTCGTATATTGGAAGATCTCTTGAAGGCTTGTATATTGGATTTTGGTGGATCATGGGATGACCATTTGCATCTAGTAGAGTTTGCATATAATAATAGCTACCAATCCAGTATCGGTATGGCTCCATATGAAGCTTTGTACGGAAGACAGTGCAACTCACCATCATGTTGGATAGAGACCGGTGAGAAGTTTGTGCTTGGACCAGATGTAGTAAGAGAAACTTTAGGTAAGATTAAGATCATTCAACAACGAATGAATGCTGCCCAGGATAGGCAGAAGAGTTATGCTGATAAGAGGAGAAGAGACTTAAAGTTCTCCGTTGGTGACTTGGTGTTCGTCAAGTTTTCTCCGTTGAAGAGCGTGATACGATTTGGCAGGGGAGGCAAGTTGGCACCAAGATTTGTTGGGCCATTCCCAGTTCTCGAACAAGTTGGGAATTTGGCGTATAGAGTTGACTTACCAGAGAAGATGGCGGGAGTTCACAACGTATTTCATGTTTCCCAGCTAAGGAAGTTCGTGCACGACCCAGATATGACTATTTCACCTGATCAGTTAGAAGACTTCGAAGTGGAACCCGAGGCGGTTGGGAACCGCAAGCCGATTCGTATTGTCGAGCACGATACGAAGCAACTTCGAAGGAAGGCGGTGAAGCTAATCAAGGTTCAGTGGGGGCGAGAACGAGAATGACTGTACTTGGGAGAAAGAGGAGAGCATTAGGAAGACGTATCCAGAACTCTTTGCCTGGTAAGATTTACTTTGCAATTTAGTTATTCCGCATGCTAGGATAGGTTTGTTTTGCTTGTTTTGCATGTTTGATTGTTGTTTTATGGCTGATAGGCATGCGGGACCCTTTGTGTATTTTGGTTAGGGAATTTCGGGGGTGAAATTTCTTAAGGAGGGAAGAATGTAACAACCCGCATTCTACGCATCGAAGGATCGTAGAATATTAATTTTTCCTTATATGAAGTCGTATGGTCATGTTGCTTTGGGAAACGACCATTGGGGTCATTTCCCATGTTCATGATTTTTGCCGATTTTTAAATGACCGTTTTGCCCCTAGCTGATTTTGTTTCGGCCATAACTTTTGATTGGAAAGGAGTTTTGACCTGAAACCACTTCCATTGGCTTCGGATGATGGTTTACCTTTCCGTAGAGTGGTCACATGCGAAAAACGGACTTACCGTTTGGGAGATATGGCTGAAATAGGGTTTGGAAGGTGAAAAACTGCTTAACCGGGCCAAATAGGATGATTAGTGAATGGACCCATAACCCATTTCGGGATTAGGGTTATGAGGAGGCTGAAAAGAGTTAGGGTTTCATTCCATTTCAGTTTCCTAGCCTCCATTTACCTCTTAGAAACCCTAAAAATGACCTCCAACCTCTAAATCACCTCCAAATCATTTTCTAATCAAAGATTAAGCTTAGCAACATCAAATCAAGGGAGATCTTCACCAAATCAAGATTAGAGCTGCTGTTTAGCATTGGTATTCGTGCCATATCAGAGATTTATTTCAGATCTAAGGTTTATTTGTGGGTAAGGTGAGTGATTTGCATAGTTCCTCACTAATTATGGTTAATTAAGGGTAATTAGTGTTAATTAGCGAATTTATACATGATAAAAATCTGGAAAAATACTTATAAATTCTTAAATGATGTTTTAGACCTCTGATATGAACTTGGGTTAATTTGGTTAAGTTTTGCTAATCCTATCGTTAATTATGCTTGAACATGTTTAAGGGAAAATATGGGGTTTTGGCTATGTTTGATCCATTTTAACCTATCATATTTATATTTTGGTGTTTGAGGTCACTTCTACTTGTTGTTATGACCGTATGGTATGCTTTGTGATTGATTAGAATAGTTATAATGGTCGAAAACGCCGTCAAATGGCGTAAAACACTCGCTGGAAAAGTTGCAGGAAAATGGTGCCGGCTTTCGGATCGGATCGGGGGAATGGGCTCGGACCGGATAGTGGACTGGGCAAGGGATCACCGAACCGAACCGAGGCTTGGCACAAGGGAAAGTATGGCCAAAAGGAAGGCTACAATGGTTGAACTGGGATCGGATCGAGCTAAAGAAGGGGGAATCGGATCGACTGAAGGGAAGAAAAGGGGATCGGAACGGAAGAGGAAGTGGATCGGATCGGAGACTAGGAACCCGAACCGAACCAATGGAGCAAGGGTGCACCGAACCGAACCAAGATGCATCTACCCGACCCGACCCACCAGAGAGCACCCGAACCGAACCGATGTACTACGAAGGGACTTGGAGGCCACGATCCGACCCGGAGCACTTGGAAGAGACCGATCCGAACCGACAGAGAAGAGTTGAGGATCCGAACCGATCCAGTGATGACTAAAAACCCGAGATGCAAAGGTAGTCCAAATGGAAGTTAAAGCTCAGGATCCAGTTGGGAACCAATGAGTTCACTTCATGATTGGGCTTTGCTGCGGAACGTGTGCTAAGGAGTTGTCGACGTTCATAACTTCGATTCACCACTGAAAAGGAATGATGGGCTACGTATCAGTGCAGTAGAGTCACCATGACTCGAGGGGCAAAGTGATCGTAGTGGGACTACGTATCAGTGCAGTAGAGTCACCATGACTCGAGGGGCAAAGTGATCGTAGTAAGACTATGAGCCAGTGCAGTGAAGCCATTGTGACTTCATGGGGCAGAGTGGACATAGTAAAGGATTAGTAAGGCTATGAGCCTGTGCAGTGGGGTGTGTACGACTCCATGGGGCAAAGTGGACATAGCGAAGGATTAGTGGCTATGGATCAGTGTAGTGAAGCCGTTGTGACTTCATAGGGCAGAGTGATCATAGCAAAGTATTGGGTGATCGAAGTGGTGGATATCGTATACTTTACGCACTGAGTGAGAGATGTGAGGATGGTTGCTATGTTTGACTTGTTTGCCATCACTATGACATGCACACCCCACCCCCGTATTCCTTACACCATTTGTTATGGCACCCTAGAGTGTTGTATAGTATGTAGTGCTAACTCTTTGGTTGCAGGTCTAGGTTCAGGTATGGTTTAGTATACCTGTTATTGTTCTGTTTAGCTGTTTATCGCTCATACCATACTTTTTGTCTGACCCAGAGTTTTATGTCTCTTCTTATTACTCTAGGTGCTCTCACGAGCAGACTAGAGACAGGTTAGCTGGTGATGCGCGAGTAGCGGATTCGGAGGCGAGCAGGAGGCTTCCACGTATGATATATATAGATACCTCCCTGTGTCGTTGCTGGTCACTACTTTGGGCATCAGTAGTGTACCTTTCTTGTTTAGCTTTTTGAGACAGTTTTTAAAAGTTGTAATAATGTTGGCTTTGGATCATAAGCTGTACTTTGGATTTTTCGCTGCTATGATAGTTTGTTTCAGCTTCTACACTGCCGCACCTGTTTTATGTCAAGTATGTTGTTATTATATTTTGTTCCATGCGCTGTGAGGCATTCTACAGGTTCTTTGTCGATTCTTCGTCTTCTTCCTTTCTTTCTGACGACCGTCCCGTGCTAACTGGACATGTGTATAACGCACTTTTGGAGTAAATGTCGGTTGGTGCGGGGTGGGCCGTCACAACCTTCTGCTGACGACACAACATTGAGAAGAAATTCTCGACAGTAGCTCATCCTCAAGCCAATGGGCAAGTCGAGGCTGTCAATACAGTGACTAAATCCATCATCAAGAAGCGTTTGGAAAAGGTCAGAGGCTTATGGGTAGATGAACTCCCTCTAGCCCTTTGGGCTAACCGGAATGCTCATAAGTCAACGACTGGCCATACTCCTTTTTCTCTCTCCTATGGGTCCAAAGTTATCATCCTCATTGATCTTAAGCACCAATATCATCGAGTTAATTACTTTGATCTGAAGACCAACCAAGACATCCTCTTGGAGTCCCTTGACTTACTCGAAGAGAAGACAGACAAAGGTGAACTCAGAGTTGCCGCTCAACGCCAACGAGTCACCTGATACTTCAACTCTAAAGTCTATCCAAAGCACTTCGACATTGGCGACCTCGTCCTAAAGCTAATCTTTCCCACACCGACTGGTTTTAGTCCTCGCTAAGAAGGTTCGTACATTATACAATGGAGGCTTAGAGGTGGAACCTTCAAGCTAACGACCGTTGATGGCACTGAACTCCTAAGAGCATGGAACAGTGAACACCTCTGTCGCTACTTCACTTAATCTAGTATACAGATTTACTACTTTCCAACAATGTTTTGTTTTCTTTAATTTAAGGCATTGTAAAACAAAGGCCATTACTGCCAGATGTCCATTTACTTGGTGTATTAACTTTTGTGTAGTATTTTTGAGCAACTATTACAATCGAAATGCATACACGAGCGCACAACTCTGAATCGGCACCCTGAAGCTTGGAAGCAGTCCCCTAACTTGAGTCTCGAACCTACGATGAGATATAGTATAAATAACTCAACTCGAGTCTCGAACCAACGACAAGGCCGAGTATATATAACTCGGGATGTTCATTAACTTGAGTATCCAACCCCAGTTCCTAAGTCTCTGGGCATGGGGGTAACCCACCAACCGGGTGAGTGTGACATCTACCACTCACTCAGCTCCATCCAACTCGTAGGGTCTAGATCCGGGTACCAAATTGGCGAGCCAACGACGTCCTCAATCTCTAACTTGAATGAAACGATGAGAGAGTCTAAAGGATGAATCAACGACATCCATGCCCCCTCACGACTCGGGATCAACGACTGCAAGGAGATCCCGAGAAGGGAGACACCAAACCTGAACTCTGCACGACTCGAAGTTCCCAAAAGATAGGAAGTCTCGAGAGAGGGGTCAACACATTATAATCTTCGCACGACTTGAGAACCTCAAGAGAGAAGCCACAGAAATGTTTTCCTAAGTGTGATGACAAGTATATTTATGCAAGTAAAAACACTGGAAAAGGTAGACGAAAGTTTAAACACTTAACCCAACATGTGATATAAGTAAAGTCAACTAAAGGCTTTCATTCACAACCAAAAGAAAGCTACAATTGTCTATCTTTCTTTCTAACGATCTGGTGTACGTGAAAACCACACCATACCTCTAAAAGCGAAGGTCATACTCTCGTATACTATCAACCTACATAATCAACAACTCTATAACCGTCACTTGGACGACCCATCAATTTCCTTTTTCTTCTTCTTTGCAGATTCAACTCTGGACGGATCATCACCAATACTCTTCCTCCTCCTTCTGGAGCTACCTCTACCTCATTCCCTCTTGCCCTTGGCCAGGAAAATAGGCTCATAAGACACCATCGGGAGCTTCCCTTCGTTATCCTCTCCAATCGTGATTTCAGTAATAACCTCGGTGGGCAGGATCACTTGTAGAGGTTTGAAAGTGGCGTCGATGGTAAGGGTTACTGTCGTTTAGATGCCTCCTTTCTTTCCGTCCTCCTGGCCTTCTTCGCCTCTAGATCAACCTTCTTCTTGGCTTCCTCGCTGCCTTCTGTTTGGTCAACCGACCGGCCTTGAGCCATTTGGTCGCATCCTCTTGTAGCTTCTTGAACGTATCATCATCCTTCTTCTTGGAGGCCTCATCATCAACCTTTTTCTTGTTGGCTTCGTCATCGGCCCTTTTCTTGGTAGCCTCGTCGGCAGCTCTTTTCTTTTCCACCTCAGCATTAACCGCGTTCTCAGCCTTCTTTCTGGCCTCCGCCTGGGCGGCTTGCAGGTGCATCTCCACCAAATCATGTATTGTCTGCACACTTGCATCCACTGGCACAGTCACTTGGGTCTCCTGACCATACCTTATCTCCCCTTCCTCCGTAAGCAAGTCCTTATAAGCCTTTAGGTCCACATCAGAAAATTTATCCAGGGGTTTCCACCTTCTCTAAACTATGCTCCCTGCATTCCCACTCCAAGATCAAGTAATAAAGGAAGTGTAGGCGCAAAGCCCGTTGTTACTTCTGCTTTGGAGGGGCTTGCACAATGAAAAGGAAGACAAATTATTCTGCTTCGGCTTAAATGCTCGCACCTTTCCAGGCATTCTTGATAATGAGGCCTTACCTTCAAACACTTGTGGCGTAGGCGCAACAGAAATTATGCTCTCGGTTGTTTTTTGGAAGGAGCTTCCATGTCCCAACCTCGAAAAGTTGGGGTCATAGTCAGTAGTGATGGGGTTTGGGACCATTGAGCTGCTAAAAGAGGCGGCATGACTTGCTATTGCTGGGAATTTCCACAAACTCGTGAGCGACAATCATGCTCTCGATAACCACCGATTTCCCTTTGGCAGCAGTAAGCTCCACCAGCCTCGCTTTATCAGCGTCTTCTGTCAACAACCTCCTTCCTGGATCACCGAGCACTCCTCCCCGATCAGTGAACATACATAAATTCAATCTCATTTACTATGTCCACCTGTTGCCTTTAAGCCTTGAACTCTAACAACTTGTCCCAAGTCTGAGCCATAACCGGGGGATAATTGTCAACCCATGAGATTTCATGGAATTGAAGTGCTTTAACATACATCCCCCAGACGTATGGCTCCAAAGACTCTTCCACCCTGGCTTTAGCATCCTCAATGCTCTCCTTGAGCCTCTCTACCTTAGGTTGATGCTCAGCCTTAATACCCTCCACCTGAGCCAGCACATCCATGCTCACAGTCTTGGCATCAGCAATATCTTTCATGGCCTGGGCAATTTCAGCATCTCTCAAGTCAAGTAGCTTTTTAAGCTTGGCGTTATATTTTATGAGTTTTGTATCTGCTCATTCTCTTCCTTTATTCTCTTGGTCTCCACAAAAAGAGCCTTGCTATCCATGCAAAGCTAGTGAAGTTCCTCATTCTCTTTCTCCAGCTCAAGATTCCTCTCTGTCAAGGCCTCATTGTCCTGCTTGAGAGTCGTGTTCTTTGACAAGTCCCTAGCCACTATATCTCTATACGACTCTTGGGCCTGCTTCACCTCCTCCTTGACCTTCTTGTAGTCCCACTTTAGTTTTGTTGTTTCAGCAATAGAGAGTTAGCATATAAACATGTTCCTCACATGCGCGAAAACAGATATAATTTAAAAAATTGTCTTACCCAGCTCATTGTCCCGATTCTAGATGCTCTCCCTCTCGGCTTTCACGTCCATCTCCAAGTTCTAGATCTCAACATTTTTTTTTGAAGATTAGCTCTAAGACGTGCCATACTTCTGCATCTCTCGGTACTAGAGGATGGCGCCGAACACCTTATCACATACGTCTTTGTCCACATTCCTGGGGATTAATTGGTGGATGTTTGGAAACCACTTTTGCTCCTCAAAGTAAAACCCGAGGAACGACTCCCTAGGTATTGCTTTCCTCTAATCGGGAGTGAGTTCTAGAATGTTTGACATATCAGGCAACTAAGGCCCTTTTCTCGTGACTATTGTCTTTCCACTTCTCCTATCCTTAGGCACCAACTCCGTACATTTAGATGTGGTCACAGGCCCCAAGGGGGAATATAAAGAGGGATTGTCGATGACTTCTGCTTGGTGCTCGTTGTGTCCAGCCTTGAATTTGTACCAGACGACCGAATGATGGGTGGTGGAGACTCTGAATGTCGAGGCCGATCTCTGGGACGATGTTCACCGATATGGTCATGGGATGGAGCGGCATGTGTAAAAAAAAATGTATCACTTCTAAATCCTTGTAAAATCTCGCTCCTCCTAGGCCAATGGCTCCTAGATCCTTGGCCTCGATTTCTCTCATAACCTCGAGCCATTTTACCTGCACAAAATAGATTCAAGGTTAGAGTCGAACATTCTGCGCACACAAACAAATGTTGTGTCATGCAGTTTATGAGTAAGTGTCCTAAGTGTTCTCTCCACAGACCAGATTTAGGCCTGCTTGAAGGAGTGATCTCCCCAATGGTTAACAATAAGCTTTCTATACTTGTGTCGCTAGGCCAAGATAATATAATGTCAAGCGGAAGCTTATCCAGGTCTTTGAACTGACCCTCTATCTCCAGCAACGCGGTGGTCTCAGAGGTAGTTACGAGAGTGGCTGGATTGGGTAACGCTTCTATCCCTGTCTCAACTGCCACAAGAGGGACGGGAGTAGGCAGAAGTCTCTCATCCCTAACAACTATCTCCTCATTGTCGGTGCCGCCCTCACTAGTTCCTTCCTGAGTCTTAGCGGCCTTGCGTCGTTTGGATGCGATAGGGGACAACATCCTTTGCGGCCCGGAGGACTCTCTCCTCCCTTAGGCTCCATCTTTCCCTCTCCTCCAGTGATAGCTGGTCGGAACATTATGCGATTAACGGGGAGTAAGCCCGTTCGGTGGAGAATCTGTTCATCCAGTATATTCTAAGTGGAACGAGCCCCGATTGGGATGGCTGTTAACAACTCGAGATGCTCCTGGTATACTGTGCCTTTGGGAACCAGAGGAATACCTATTGTACAGACATAAAGTTAGTCTCGAGCTTATGACTCGATTAACTCCAAGCCTAAAGCAATGAAGGCACTTACTTCCAACCAACCAGGGCCTCGCAAATTTTGGGGGACGCTGGAGGTAGAACCAATCATACTTAAAAATACTAAGCTTACTCCACACCCCAGGATGAATTGAATACTGGTATGTGCCTCCAGGTAGAACAGGGAAAGTGCGCTGGTAGTCCTCCTCTTCATTTGAAAAAGTTACCGGATGTCCTCTTTGGTAGGTTCCCTATGCAGCTACTCCTTAAATAAGACGTAGGTACCGAGAAGGAAGGCATACACATTTGGATGAAACTGTGTCGGTGCTAAGCGGAAGTAACACAACATATCTCATACGAAGTCGCATGATGGAGGCACGTACCCAGAAACAAACGTATGCCTATTCCAAGCAGTGTATCCTTTTGGTGGTGCATGCGCCCTATCCCTCTCCTGAGGAACGTGAACATTGTCCCAAGTTATGTTAAATGTCTTACACATGTGCCTCAATGCACCATCATCCATATGCGAAGGCACCCAATCCGGTGGGTTGTCGACTTTGACAGCTTCTAACATAATATCCGGCGCCTCAGGAGTGTCTCCCTCCATAATATCTACGTTTTCTTCCTCTTGGGGGTTCTCTTCTATCGCTCGAGTTCATCTCAGTAGGGTGCTCGGCTGCTTTTTGTGGTTATTTCAACTACACACCCTTGTTAGGTGCCTTTGGCAAGCATATTACTGGGAGGGGGTGGACTTTTGTGAAGTCTCAAGCTTGTTGTTCTTTGAACCGGTGCTACTAAATGACACAGATTGGGATGGTGAGTGTTGTAAAGCTTCGGCTTCCAAAGCCTAAAGTCTCTTGGACGATCTTGTTCCTATTATTAGCTATACTTTCAACTTAGTTGCATTATATATCACATTAAATAACCTGTACCCCTCGTGTTGGTGTGAACTAGCATGAACGTGCGGTGTAGTCCGATGCTGATACGATTATAATGAAAAAACTTAGGACACGACGAAGACCATTAGTCCTTAGGACTAAACCATAGTCATCATCGACCATATCATCAGATTTGCATCGAGTCGCAGTTACGTTGTGATTGAAACCAGAAAATGAATCTAAAGATTGGTAGTTCAGTCATGTGTTTGTGGTTCGAGTTTATGCTCCAATCGTATGTGCAAGTCTAAATTATTGGTTCTTGTCATTTTGTTCAACCCTAAGTCCGATTAAATCATGTAGCGTAGTGGAGACGATGTAAATCAAGTGACGAGTCCCTTGGGGTTCAAGTTTTCAATAAGGAACACGAAATGCATCGAAAATGGGGTTTAAATTCGCTCAAGTCCCCGGGATGCGAAATTTTGCATCCCTAAGCCTTGACAAATTCGCATCCCCCTCTAAAATAATCGCATCCCCCTTCCTCACAAAATTCGAATCCCACACTCCATCACACTCAGGTCCCTCAAGGAAGCAAGAACTTGCATCCCTCAGATCCGAAAAATCGCATCCCTCATGATGCGCAATTTCGTCTCTCTCGAATGCAAAAAATCGCATCCCTCGTGATGCATAATTTCACATCCCATGGATACGAAAAGTCACACCCCTAGAGGTGATGCGAGGAGGATCCAACCAGTCTTTCTTCTCCCCCTTCCTTCTCCACTCTCTTTCGCCACCATCTCCATCTCTTCCAGGGTACGATATTGCACCACGGGAACTTCATTTTCTCGAGCTTCCAATTCGAATTAGGTTTAAAAGGATGTAGATCGAATTCTATTCAAGGCATTCACCCTGAAAGTGTCAATTCGAGTGGAAAAATGTTAGAGTCATGGGGATGCGAAAAATGTGCTAGGTAAAGGGGAGAAGGTATTTCAAAGTGCGGCTTATATATAGGGGAAATGAAATCTACCAATATACATGGGAGGGATGCAAATTTTCCTGAATAGCCGATTCTGGGATGTGAAATCTGCTATTGTGGTCCTCAAATCTCACCTACTCCCATCTAATCCACTACCTATAAATACCCCATTACTCATTCTTAAAAAGGGTTGAATTTTGCATGATTTGAGGGCTCTACAAGCACCTATAAGATCATTATATAATGGCTGCCTAGAACTCAAGGAAGAAGAACAACATATATTTTTATCCCAAGACTTTACATATGCAAAATATGACTTAGCCAAAATTTGTATGATGATGTCTGGTACTTGTAACCCTCAATAATCAATAAAATCCGTAAACGACTTCAAAGTGGACGTAGGTTCCTTACAGACCAAACCACTATAAATCTCTATGTTATTTGCTTACTGTACTTTTATTTTCCTTATGTGAAACATTAATTCACAAGTAATCGAGAATCTTTGGGTGTGACGACAATTTGATCCATTGACAAGTAGCAACAGCAAGAAGGAATCATTAAATTAAATGATCAAAAATGAAGTTCAACCCCATTGCTTTTTGCATTCGAAGATCATATTTCTTCTAATATTTTATGATTTCGAGTGAAAATGCAAACAATATATAAAATGGAATTTGAAATTTCAAAATATTAGATGAAGTAATCATGTACTTTTCAATATAAGTATATGGATAGTAATATTTGATAAATTTTTAGCAAATACAATGTCAAATAATAATACAATATCATGTTGTTAGTGCAA
The DNA here is from genome assembly GCA_030737875.1 of Allium sativum. Taxonomy (NCBI): domain Eukaryota; kingdom Viridiplantae; phylum Streptophyta; class Magnoliopsida; order Asparagales; family Amaryllidaceae; genus Allium; species Allium sativum. Next base: position 157,183,209 of record CM060925.1, on the reverse strand, counting down.
GCACCAAGGATAAAATCTAGAATTATCAAGCTTCACTATGACATTAGGACATGGAAACTATAAGACCTGAGCAAGGGATGTGCCATTAAGAATTTCATGGTCGAATCATGTAACGGCCCGCCCCGCACCAGCCTGCATTTCTTCCGAAGGTGCGCTGTACACATGCCCGACTACCACGGAACGGTCGCCAAAGAAAGGAAAGAAGAGAGTGAACTAACAAGGAACCTGTAGAATGTCTCGCAACGCATGGAACAAAATATAATAATAACATAATCTTGACATAAAATAGGCGAGACAGTGCATAAGCTGAAAACTAAACCAACATAGCAGCGGATATCCAAATACAGCTTATTATAACTTTCCAAATTACTGTCTCTAAAACAAAAGAAAGCTAAAGTAGAAGATGCACTACTAATGCCCAAGCAGTGATCTTTAACAACACAGGGAGAGTATTATATGTATCATACGTGGAAGCCTCCTGCTCGTCTCCGGATCAGCTACCCGTGCATACCCAGCTAACCTGTCTCTAGTCTGCTCGTGAGAGCACCCAGGGTAATAAGAAGAGACATAAAACTCTAGGTCAGACAAAAGTCTGGTATGAGCGATAAGCATCTAAATAGAACAATAACAGGTATACTAAACCATACCTGAACCTGGACCTGCAACCAAAGAGTTAGCACTACAAACTGTACAATACTCTAAGGTGCCACTAACATATGGTGTAAAGAATACGGGGGTGGGGGTATGCATGTCATAGTGATGGCAATAAATCAACCATAACAATCATCCTCACATCTCTCACTCAGTGCGTAAAGCATACGATGTCCACCACTGTCAATCACTAGACCCATCGAAGTAGTGACGGAGTTCGACTTGTACAACTACTGCTACTACCAAGCTTACCACATGGAGTCATGACCAAATCTTTACAAATGACCCCACTTCATTGGTCTATAGCTCTTTAGTCGTACCTAGGCCACTGTGGCCCTGAATCCGTTCACGTACTCCCTACACATAGTGATTCAAAATTACAGACGTCGACAACCCCTTAGCACACGTCCTGCAGCAAAGCCCAATCATGAAGCCCACTCATTGGTTCCCAACTGGATCCTGAGTCAAAGCTCCTCATTTGGACTTCCTTTGCATCTCGGGTTTTGGTCGAATTGGAGTTGGTCTTCAAAAGAGTCGTCGCGTGATAGTAGAAACATTTGGTCATTCAGTTCGGTTCGGTGTATGGGGTCCTTCATGCCACATCGGTTTGGTTCGGGTGTCCTCATCTGATTTGGTTCGATGCTCATAGCTCATACCTAGGTTCGGTGGTTGCTCTCTCCTAGATGTCCCGATCCGATCCGGTGCTTCGCTCCGATTCCAGCTCCAAGCTTGGTCCTCCGATCTGATCCCTACACCCTTACTTCCGACCCGATCCCCTGCGCCCTTGCTTCCGATCCGATCCCCTGCCCCCTTGCTTCCGATCCGATCCCCTGCCCAACTCCAATTCTAAGCAAGTGGACTTACTTCTCGCCAATTCTCCTTTAGTGCGAGGTTCCGATCCGGTTCGGTTTCTCTGCCCAGTCCACCATCCGATCCGAGCCCCTTATCCCGATCCGATCCGAAACCCTGCACATTTTTCTGCAACTTTTCCAACGGCTGTTTTACGCCATACGATGGCGTTTTCGACCAATCTAACAGTTCTAATCAATCACAAAACATACCATCCAGTCATAGCAACATAGAGAATCAACCATAAACATCAAAACAACAACCATAGCATGTAAATTGGATCAAACATAGCCAAAATCCCTTATTTTCCCTTAAGCATGTTTAAGCAAAACTAATGATATGATTAGCAAAACCTAACTAAATCAAACCAAATTTCTAACAGAGGTCTAAAAAATTATTTTAGAATTTATAAATATTTTTCCAGAATTTATTAATGTATAAATTCGCTAATTATCACTAATCACCCCCAATTAACTGTAATTAGGGTCAAAACAATGCTAATCACTCACCTTGACCACAAATAAAATTTCAGAACTGAAACCTCGCTGATTTGGACGAATACTGATGTCTAACAGTGGCTCTAATACTGATATGGTGCTAAACCGCCTTGATTTGATGTTGATTAAGCCAAAACTTGATTAGAAAGTGATCTGGGGATGTTTCTAGATGTTGGCGGCCATTGTTAGGGTTCAAGAATGAAAGTGGCGGCTGAAAAATGAAAATAAGATCGTTCTCTAACTGATTTCAGCCTCCTCATAACCTTAATCCCGAAATTCCCCATTGGGCCTAGCTGTTAATCACCCGGTTAAGCCCAATTAAGCTGTTTTTCACCATCTGAAACTTGTTTCAGCCATATCTCTCAAACGGTAAGTCCGTTTGGCTAATGTGACCACTCTACGGAATTCTAAACCATCATCCGGAGCTAATGGAAGTGGTTTTAGGTCAAAATTCCTTTCCAATCAAAAGTTATGGCCAAAACAGTATCGGCTAGGGGCAAAACGGTCATTTAAAAATCGACAAAAATCATGAACATGGGAAATGACCCCAATAGTCGTCTCCCAAAGTTACATGACCATACGACTTCGTATATGAAAGAAATAAATATTCTATGATCCTTCTATACGTAGAATGCGGGTCGTTACATTCTCCCCCCCTTAAGAAATTTCGTCCCCGAAATTCCTTAATCCAAAACATACAAAGGGTCCCGCATGCCTACCAATCATATATAAAAATCAAACATGGAAAACAAACAAAACAAGCTTATCCTAGCATGCAGAAAGACTAAATCGAAACTGAAATCTTACCAGGCGAAGAGTTCTGGATACGTCTTCCTAATGCTCTCCTCTGTCTCCCAAGTATAGTCATTCTCATTCTCGCCTCACTGAACTTTGACTAGATTCACCGCTTTTCTTCGAAGTTGCTTCGTATCGTTCCCAACAATACGCATAGGTTTGCGGTTCCCAACCGCCTCGGGTTCAACCTCGATATCATCCAGCTGATCAAGTGAAATAGTCACATCTGGGTCGTGTACGAACTTCCTTAACTGTGAAACATGAAATACGTTGTGAACTCCTGCCATCTTCTCTCGTAACTCAACTTTGTATGCCAAATTCCCAATTTGCTCAAGAACTGGGAATGGACCAACAAATCTTGGTGCTAACTTGCCTCTCCTGCCAAATCGTATCACGCTCTTCAACGGAGAAATCTTGACAAACACCAAGTCGCCAATAGAGAACTTCAACTCTCTTCTCCTTTTATCAGCATAAATTTTCTGCCAATCTTGGGAAGCCTTCATTAGTTGTTGGATAATCTTAATCTTAGCTGAAGTTTCTCTTATCACATCGGGTCCAAGCACAAACTTCTCACCAGTTTCTACCCAACATGACGGTGAGTTGCACGGTCTTCAGTACAAAGCTTCAAACGGAGCCATACCAATACTGGATTGATAACTATTATTATATGCAAATTCTACTAGATGCAAATGGTCATCCCATGATCCACCAAAATCCAATATGCAAGCTCTCAAGAGATCTTCTAACACTTGATTCACCCTCTCTGTCTGTCCGTCGGTTTGAGGGTGATATGCGGTACTGAGATGTAGTTCTGATCCTAACGCCTCTTGTAAGCTCTTCCAAAATCCACTAGTGAACAACGGATCTCGGTCACTCACAATGCCTTTGGGTATTCCATGAAATCTCACTACCCACTTTATATACAGTTCCGCTAATTTAGCTGCCGTCCTGTTTAACTTGACGGGTATAAATCTTGCACTTTTGGTCAATCGGTCCACAATCACCCAAATGCTATCATGGCCCGATCTAGTCCTTGGTAACCCATCAATGAAATCCATTAACACTTGTTCCCATTTCCATTCTAGAATTTCTAATGGTTGCAACAAACCACTAGGCTTCTTTTTCTCAGCTTTAACTAGCTGGCAATTCATGCATTTGGATATAAATTTCCCAACGTCTCTTTTCATCCCTTCCCAGTAGTAGGTCTGCTTCATGTCTTGGTACGTCTTGTTACCACCGGGGTGTATAGTCAGTTTTGAGTGATGACATTCTCTAAGCACTTCTTCTCTCAATCTATTGACATTGGGTACAACTAGTCTTCCATTCTTTCTAAGCCATCCATCTCGATCAAGCCCATGCTTGTTCATCTCTTCGTTGATTCTCGTCTCTAACTTTGAGATGATTTCCAATAGGTTAGGATCGCTCCTCTGACTGGAACTAATCCGCTCAATCAAGGTGGGTCTGATCGTCAAACTTGCTAACATTTCTGGATCCAATTCGCACTTTGGTCTGAAATCATACCCAGCGATGTACTCCAGTAGCTTCCATTCTAGAAACATAGCCCCTAAACTGGCATGTCTTCTACTCAATGCATCAGCTACCGCATTGCCCTTTCCTGGTGTATATGCGATGTCGAAATCATAGGAAGCCAAAAATTCTAACCATCTTTGCTGTCAGAGGTTTAGATCCTTTCGAGAGAAAAGATACTTTAACGATTTATGATCGGTAAACAACTCGAATCTTTCTCCCAAGAGATAATGTCTCCACATCTTCAGTGCAAACACGATCGCTGCCAATTCCAAATCATGGGTAGGGTGTCTTCTCTCGTGCGGTTTCAATTGCCGACTTGCATAAGCTACAACCCTACCTCCTTGCATCAATACAGCACCTAGCCCTATGCCACATGCATCCGTATATACCGTCATCTCTTCATTCCCCTTAGGAACGACTAACACTGGTGCACATGTCAATTTGTCCTTTAGACTCTTGAATGCATTCTCGCACTTTTCGTCCCAGACAAAAGCTTGATTCTTCTTGGTCAACTGAGTCAACGGTGCTACTATCTTGGAGAAGTCTTGGATAAACTTACGATAATATCCAGCTAATCCCAAGAAACTTCTTATGTTCGTTGGATTCTTGGGCGTAGACCAATCTTCTACCGTAGCCACCTTCGCAGGATCCACGGCAATACCATTCTCTGAAACAACATGGCCCAAGAATCTCACTTCCCTCCTCCAGAAGTGACACTTAGAAAACTTTGCTTTCAATTGGTTTTTTCTCAACACCTCCATTACTATTCTTAAATGTTCCTTGTGTTCTTCCTCTGTCCTCGAATAGACCAAAATGTCATCCACGAACACAAGGACAAACTTATTCAACTGATCTCTGAATACCCTATTCATAAGATCCACAAAATATGCTGGGGCATTGGTCAGTCCGAATGGCATGACCAACCACTCATATAATCCAGACGGCATCCGAAATGCCGTTTTAGCTATACTCTCAGCTTCCACTCTAAGCTGATGAAAACCTGTCGCGAGATCCAACTGAGAGAATACTCTCGCGCCACTTAACTGATCAAATAAATCATCTATCCGCAGTAGAGGATACTTGTTCTTCCTCGTCACTTTATTCAACTCGCGGTAGTCTACACACAAACGAAGGGAACCATCCGCCTTGGTAGCAAACACAACTGGTGCTCCCCATTCAGAAACACTCCTTCTGATAAATCCCTTCTTCAAAAGATCGCTGACTTGCACCTCGAGCTCTCGCTGCTCCCTTGGTGCCATACGACGAAGTGGCATCACTATAGGTCTGGCATCTTTCACTAAATCAATACGGAACTCAATCTCTCGGTGTGGTGGAAGCCCGGTCACTTCCTCGAAAACGTCCGGATACTGGCCAACCATGGGCAAACCTGACAACTCACTAGGCGGGATGTCGAGGGAATTTAAAAAACTAGCCATTACCCCATCATCGGGTAGACCACCAAACACTACCCTCCGGCCATCATCCGCTCTAGCTGTCACCAAAAAGCCCTCACAGTCTACCACCACCCCGTATCTTTGGAGCCAATCGACTCCCAAAATAATGCCAAACCCAGTAAAGCCCAAAACAAAGCAATCACAAACAAACATGCATCCTGACTCGATAAGACCACATTACGACAAATCATGCTAAGGTTAGTTGAACCACCAATCGGGTTCGTCACTACTAAAGGTCTATCGACAATCTCAGGCTCCAATCCCAACCTATCTACCAGGTCACTAGATATGAAAGAACTGGAAGCCCCGGTATCAAACAAAACTCTAACAGGAACATCATGAACAGAAAGCATACCTTGAATGACGACATTCTTTCCCTTCTCCACCGCGGTTGGGGCATTCGACGAAGAAGGAATAACATTAATGGCATATGATTTCACCATCTGCTTTTCTTTAGGGGGTTGCGGACACTTGTCCTTGTGATGTCCCACTTGGCCACAGTTGAAGCACTTCCTATCCGCTGGCTTGGCCCGACAATTACTAGCATAATGGCCCTTCTTACCACAGCTGAAGCACTCAACCTCTTTCTTATTCTTTTTCTGGCCATCCTTATTCTGGTTCTGCTTCCTCTTATTCTGAGAACCACTCTTGCCTCCACTACTTGCTTGCGGCTTCGGCTCCTCTGCAGATGCAACCTCAGTCTTTGACTTTAGGTAAAGACTCTCTGACCTCAATGCTTTCCCCACAATCGATTCGAACGTCTCATCGATGTGGTTAATGAGCCTTTCCCCCAAGTACTGATCCAAACTAGTTATGAATTTCTCGTTCTTCTTCTCGGCAGTATCAATAAGAGATAACCCATACTTCGATAAAGTGTCGAATTCGGCAATATACTCCGAGACAGCTCTACCATTCTGCTTGAGCTCCAAAAATTTCTTAAACAACACTGACTTCTGAGCAGCTGGAATGAACTTCTCACTAAAGCGAACCTTAAACTGCTCCCAAGTAATCTGATCCTCGGGAGTAGCTGCCTTTATAGCATTCCACCAATTCATTGCCCGTCCTTGCAGCTGACGGGATGCTAGCCTTCTCTTCATCGCATCCTCGATACCCAAATCTTCGAAGATACGCTCGCAGCTATCCAACCAATCCTGAACATCCATGGCCGACTCCGTTCCGTGGATCGGCTTCCCACCAAGACCAGTATAATCCTTGTTCAGCTTGGCGAAATCGGCCCTAGGCGCCTGCACTATCGGACCACCACCATTTCCACCATTGGGAGCTGCCCTCTGCACATCCCTAAGCATTTCCCTCATGAGGTCAGTAAACATCGTCCTCATGTCAGCAGCATTCCCATTATTGGCTCCTCTACCAGCACCTCTTGCGTATCGGCTCATCGTTCAATCTGTAAAGAGAAAACGATTAACCATCTCCATAGTGGTGCTAGTGCAGTGCGACTTCATCCTTAGTTATAATAATAATATATATATAGCTTTTGAAAACCAAAATAATCACAAATACGCGCTCTGATATACGTATACTATCTCTCCCTGATGACTTCCCTAGGTTAACTATGCAACCTAGAGCTCTGATACCAAGTGTGACGGCCCGCCCCACACCAGCCTGCATTTCGTTCGAAGGTGCGCTGTACACATGCCCGACTAGCACGGAACGGTCGCCAAAGAAAGGAAAGAAGAGAGTGAACTAACAAGGAACCTGTAGAATGTCTCGCAGCGCATGGAACAAAATATAATAATAACATAATCTTGACATAAAACAGACGAGACAGTGCATAAGCTGAAAACTAAACCAACATAGCAGCGGAAATCCAAATACAGCTTATTATAACTTTCCAAATTACTGTCTCTAAAACAAAAGAAAGCTAAAGTAGAAGATGCACTACTAATGCCCAAGCAGTGATCTTTAACAACACAGGGAGATTATTATATGTATCATACGTGGAAGCCTCCTGCTCGTCTCCGGATCAGCTACCCGTGCATACCCAGCTAACCTGTCTCTAGTCTGCTCGTGAGAGCACCCAGAGTAATAAGAAGAGACATAAAACTCTGGGTCAGACAAAATTCTGGTATGAGCGATAAGCATCTAAACAGAACAATAACAGGTATACTAAACCATACCTGAACCTGGACCTGCAACCAAAGAGTTAGCACTACATACTGTACAATACTCTAAGGTTCCACTAACATATGGTGTAAAGAATACGGGGGTGGGGGTATGCATGTCATAGTGATGGCAACAAATCAACCATAACAACCATCCTCACATCTCTCACTCAGTGCGTAAAGCAAACGATGTCCACCACTGTCAATCACTAGACCCATCGAAGTAGTGACGGAGTTCGAATTGTACAACTACTGCTACTACCAAGCTTACCACATGGAGTCATGACCAAATCCTTACAAATGACCCCACTTCATTGGTCTATAGCTCTTTAGTCGTACCTAAGCCACTATGGCCCTGAATCCATTCACGTACTCCCTACACATAGTGATTCAAAGTTACAGACATCGACAACCCCTTAGCACACGTCCTGCAACAAAGCCCAATCATGAAGCCCACTCATTGGTTCACATCTGGATCCTAAGTCAAAGCTCCTCATTTGGACTTCCTTTACATCTCGGGTTTTGGTCGAATTGGAGTTGGTCTTCAAAAGAGTCGTCGCGTGATAGTAGAAACATTTGGTCATTCGGTTCGGTTCGGTGTATGGGGTCCTTCATGCCACATCGGTTCGGTTCGGGTGTCCCCATCTAATTTGGTTCGGTGCTCATATCTCATGCCTAGGTTCGGTGGTTGCTCTCTCCTAGATGCCCCGATCCGATCCGGTGCTTCGCTCCGATTCCAGCTCCAAGCTTGGTCCTCTGATCCGATCCATACACCCTTACTTCCGACCCAATCCCCTGCGCCCTTGCTTCCGATCCGATCCCCTGCCCCTTGCTTCCGATCTGATCCCCTGCCCAACTCCAATTCTAAGCAAGTGGCCTTCCTTCTCGCCAATTCTCTTTTAGTGCGAGGTTCCGATCCGGTTCGGTTTCTCTGCCCAGTCCACCATTCGATCCGAGCCCCTTATCCCGATCCGATCTGAAACCCTGCACATTTTCCTGCAACTTTTCCAGTGGCGGTTTTACGCCATACGATGGAGTTTTCGACCAATCTAACAGTTCTAATCAATCACAAAACATACCATACAGTCATAGCAACATAGAGAATCAACCATAAACATCAAAACAACAACCATAGCATGTAAATTGAATCAAACATAGCCAAAATCCCTTATTTTCCCTTAAGCATGTTTAAGCAAAACTAATGATATGATTAGCAAAACCTAACCAAATCAAACCAAATTTCCAACAGAGGTCTAAAACATTATTTTATAATTTATAAATATTTTTCCAGAATTTATTAATGTATAAATTCGCTAATTATCACTAATCACCTCAATTAACTGTAATTAGGGTCAAAACAATGCTAATCACTCACCTTGGCCACAAATAAAATTTTCAGAACTGAAACCTCGCTGATTTGGACGAATACTGATGTCTAACAGCAGCTCTAATACTGATTTGGTGCTAAACCGCCTTGATATGATGTTGATTAAGCCAAAACTTGATTAGAAAGTGATTTGGGGATGTTTCTAGATATTGGCGGCCATTGTTAGGGTTCAAGAATGAAAGTGGCGGCTGAAAAATGAAAATAAGATCGTTCTCTAACTGATTTCAGCCTCCTTATAACCCTAATCCGGAAATTCCCCATTGGGCCTAGCTGTTAATCACCCGGTTAAGCCCAATTAAGCTGTTTTTCACCATCTGAAACTTGTTTCAGCCATATCTCCCAAACGGTAAGTCCGTTTGGCTAATGTGACCACTCTACGGAATTGTAAACCATCATTCGGAGCTAATGGAAGTGGTTTCAGGTCAAAACTCCTTTCCAATCAAAAGTTATGGCCAAAACAGTATCGGCTAGAGGCAAAACGGTCATTTAAAAATCGACAAAAATCATGAACATGGGAAATGACCCCAATAGTCGTCTCCCAAAGTTACATGACCATACGAATTCGTATGTGAAAGAAATAAATATTCTACGATCCTTCTATACCTAGAATGCGGGTCGTTACAAATCATGTTTTGATCAAATAAAAATACACATATTTGACAAAATTTTGGTTAAAATTCATCGAAACACACTATCCAAAAATGAATACATTTAGTATTCCTTTTAGTGAGATAACAAATACTATGATAGTATTTTGCATTACGGGTCTTTTAGTTGGTGGAAAAGAAATTACACGACCGATGTAAGATTCTAAAAAGATAAGCTATACTAATGTATATAAACTTTTGGATATGTGTCTTGGAATCAAAGAGGAAATCACAAATGATATAATGGTTGGAAAAGGAAAGTTTCAATTGGGTTAGCTAAGAACTTCATTTTTTAGTTCTTAAGAGTTTGATGTTGGAAAGGAAACATGGGATTAATTACCTATTATAAACTATTAAGATGAGGTCATTTTTTGCAATATCTTCACGATTTAAGGCATGTGCATAATTATTTTTATTTGCGCTGGTTTCTTGAGTTGGCTATTTTATAACTTGGCTAAGGTTATACGTCAAACTATTGGTTGTAGGACTTTACTTTAGGTCCATGGATGATGTTGTATAAATCTGTGTCTCATCCCATAGTGGCCAACCCACAAACTAGGTTAATAAAGATCATGAATGTTAATTAGCATCATTCATTTGTTACACGCATTCTTAGCTCATACAGTAAACTTATTGTTTTAACATTTTTTTTAAGGATATCTACTTTTCAACAATCAAATCATATTCATGGAAATGAAGGCTTCGATGTATTGTAGAGTTCAATAAATCATGTACTCCTAGAAAACTTTCTCAAGTAGTTGATAGTTGAATACATCATCAGTCATTTCTTTTTAACAATATTTGATTTGCAATTCGGTTGAACATTCTTTAACATACGTCACAAACAAAGAATAAGATGTGTCATTGGACTAAGTTTTCCACTGCATTTATAAGAACAATTTTAACATTTGTTCTGATAAAATCCATAATTTATTTATACAATTTTCTTACACGTTCATCAGCCTATATATATGATTTCATAGTATCTTTACTTATAAAGGCAATCATGACAATAAAGGAAGCCTTCATGGATGTAGACAGGGTTAGTGATGCCCTATCGGTTATTATGTAATTTTTTGCATATATCTAACATCGTGACAAATTTTGTTTGTAGTAAAAGTATTTTATTTATATTGGACACTTTCCTATATAGCAATATAATTAAATAAGTAAATAATTTAAAGTATATAGATAAGAAAATTCTTAAATGGACTGTTATGTGACTTTAGTTGTAGATGGTTACATTCAAATACGAAATAATATTTTATTTTAATTTTTTGGCCAACATGTTTGAGAAAGAATATAGTATGTTTAGTGAACTAAGAATGAGTAAACCTCTCTAAATGTCGGACACTGTATTACTCAAGGTTGTTGGAGGCACTAAGGGTTTACGTTTTAATTGTTATTCGATAATTATGGAATGACTTACACGAGAGCTTTTATTAACTTAGTAGGTAATAAATTAGATTAAAAAAGACAACCTGAAGTGACATAATTGCACAGTTCTCTCGACTTGAGAATATTGTTGAACTTCAATGTAGATACTTTACCTTTATTATAGTTAATGTTGGAACTAGTCAACTATTATCAAAAAAACTAGATAAATTTTAAAAAATAATACTATTTAGGATTTATTTTTGGGCCTTCGTACTCTAAATAATTGCACAGTTCTCTTGGCTTACATGAGAGCTTGTGCGTGCATGCATCAAATGTTATATGCATACATATTTACACTAAAAATTATTTCTAAAATACAATCATATACCTATATGTAGTATATGGAAATAATAATTATAATAATTTATATAAACTGTTTCAAGATATATCTATATGAATTTTCATTTTATGTTAAATAACGAAACGATTTAATAATTAATCTAAATAGTTTTTCATTTGCTGTTGTAAATTCTAGAGCAAAACTATTTTTTCTTGTTTTAATAAACAAATAATTATTAATATACAAACACATGTGCATGTATACTATAAGGACTCGCAGATTCAAATGTTTGTACATAATGTTTTATCTAAAATTCAATGTTAAAATTTAAAATTTGTAATTAAATAGAGAAATTTGAGATTGAAATACTTTTAATTAAATGCAGTGGAGGATTAAATTTCATAGTAAAATACGCAAGTTTCGGTATATTCATGAAATTTAGTTAAATATTGTAAAACGGTAGAAAAATAAAAAGTTGGCAAATTCAAATTTTCTTTTTCAAAAAAAAAAATACTATAACTTTTTTGAAATAGATAACATTTTTCATTTCATAAAATTCAGATGTTTATTGCTCTAAATTTACGTTTTTGCTAGCAAAAATGCACAAAATTAGCTAATATATTTTGTGCGTACTTGCAAGTTCTTTTTCTTATCTATTTCCCTATGTGATTTACTTTTGAATTTTAAATAAGAAATAAATATCGCCACCTCACACTGAGTCAGCCACATTTAATTTCTATGTAACGTTATCTGATTTGAACAGACTATTTTCAAAGATAAATGTTGAGCATGTGAATTAAGGATCTTAAGGAAAACAAAACACTAGAGGGGGTGAATAGCGTTTTATGGAATTTATTAATTTCTTGAAATCTTTTGGATTAAAAAACAGTATGCAGAACATAAATATTACCAAGCACGAAATCAATTATAGAATATAGAAAATAAAAGTAAAAGTAGTAAAAGGAAAGTATACACCAGGATTTTACACTGGTTCGAAATTCCCCTACATCGAGTCCTACACAACACTGGGTTGATGCAGATTTTTATTTGACAATATCCAATTACAATCCTGTGTTTTAGGGCTACAAGGGCACACCCAAACTAATTCCAAGTAGAGTGGGACTTAGTTGATTTATGGACCAAAATTTTACACCCAATTGATTTCTAGGACATAATCACACCAGTCATGTCATACGGGACAAGATCACACCATTCTGTTATCAGTTTTTGTAGTATTGACTCGATAGGACTTGATATCTTTGATCAAAAAATACTATGACTCTTGAGTAGCACTTGAATTTGGAGGGAGTTTGATTTAGAATTGAAAAGAAGAAGAATGATATGATTTATATTGAATCGAAAAATTTAAGTACAGAAAGTTAAGAATATAATAATAGTAACGGTGGATTGTTTAGAGAGAAAGAAGGAGACGAAAAGTAATTAAAAAATTTGAATTCTGGAAGGTATTTATATTTTTCCAATAGGCACAACCTTTTAGTAAAAGTTTGAATTCAAAAGACACTTCTTTTCAAAATTTAAAAAACTGCCTAATGGGTAGTATGTCGGCATACAACTTGTATGATGTCGACATATGCTAGTATAAAATTAAAAATGAATTTTAAAACAAAGTAAATAATGTTTGAATAAATTATGGTGAATCCAGAGTTAAAACAAACTATATTCCTTTATATCAGAATAAAGTATTTCAAGTAGAAATACATTTTAAAAATGTATATTAAAATGATTAAGAAATGATTGAAAACTAAATATAAAATGATATAAAAGTATAAATATAAAATTAAGAACATATTAAAACTTAATATAAACAAGGAAAGCGAAAACATAACTAACTATAATAAAATTAGTCATAAATTTGTTAGTAAAACTTATTTGAATTAGAAGTTAAAATCTATTAAGCATAAATTTGAAAATATAAATTTAAAAATATATTTCAGTAGCTAAAATATTTCCTGAAATAAAAAGGCATATATTTATAAATAGGGAAGTAATTTTGAAATCATTTGACAAAGAATTTGAAATCAGAGTTCAGTGCTAACCAGAGTTTTGACAATATATCTAGACACGTTTACTATATAATTGAGAAGACCCGAACTTCCCCGTGAAGGAAAGAGCGGATAGAATTGAGGACAAGACAAAACAGAACGCAGACGGAAGAACATTTCATTGTTATTACAACAATTCCATCAGATACAAGAATATACAGAGTATAAATGAATAAATTACATTCGATAAATATTAGAGATTACAATAAATTACAAAGCAGCGGAAAATAATACAAAAGCACAACTAGAAGTGATACACGGATACAGAGCTTTCCGAGCATCGTTCCAGCTGTAAATCAGGACCCTATGAATATAAATCTGCAAAACCAAAACTACTAGCTGCCCGTGTCGAAAATAGGGGCACCCAGAGTTTAGGTTAAAACAATAAACTCCAGGTCAGTCATGTGACTGGTGTGAGAACTAAAACAGTTATTAATCTTTATTTTAAAGTTCGGTAAATCAATGGACCACGCCGTATGACACGGAACGGGTTTCCTCACAAGAATACCAGTGCACAGAACAAACAGCGCAATGCTAAATAAAGAAAAATGAAGCTGTTATAAGACCCAGGTCCCATCACATAATGCAACGCAAACCGGAGGATAGAGTTTTTACCTTATAATAGCCAAAGCATGCTTGATACGTTTAAAACACATTATTTGATACTATTATAAGTGTATAGTGCCAAAACAATTTCAATCATAAATATCAATCATAGGCGGCATGAATGACCCATACCACTATGTCGCCATACTAGGTTCTACAAATAAAACCGAAACACACGTATTGGAAATTGGATTTCCGTCATGAGTCGAGGCAAGGGGCAAGCTCCTCTCCGCATTCGAGACACTCTAGCAAATGCCTCAGGACCCCACTATGATCCTTTGGAACCTCCAAGGCCGGTCCTCTCTTACTTTTGAGGATTAATTATTCCTGAACACACGTTTCCCGGTCCTTACAGACCTATATCCGAGGTGCCTCGTATCCAACAATCACACAGGTGAAAAGTATATAAATGTCAGGGCAGGTAGGTCACTGACACCACCCTAGCTAGAAAGAAACGTCGTGCACTCCTTGGGTCCGTATCCCGTTTTTGACTCATACCGAGGTGTGAGGCTCGCGAATTCATGTTATACACAAAGCTACGCCACACAGGCCGTGCTTTGATCATCAACCACAAGACTTTGCTTTTCAACAGAAGCCTTGATCAATTGCCACTTATGCGTGCCACACTGGCAATTCACTCCATGCGACTGATGTCCATCGATATACAACCTCTGAGCTCGTACGTCTCAGAGAAGGGCGTTAAGCAAGAGAATAAATTCTCTGCCGCCAAACAGATGTATATTTAATAGAGATCAAATCCAATGTCAGACACACAATCCATTTACAAGTTCGTTCTGGGTCTGAACGAAACCGGAGGCACTTTCCTCGCATATCCATCCATCTCCAAGTACGTCTGGACGATCACCAACTGTTTCCCTCATCCTGGGTGTACAGCCCAATCAAGATCATCAGTAATCACCCAAACGATGTGAAGACTTCCGGTCTTCATCCACCGTCTTCATCTTCGACATCTCGTCGAATCGGTTATTCAGAATGGGTATAACCCGGCCTTTCTGAATAACCCACGTATATAATAAACACATGTTACACGAACACAACGAACGCCTCATTCCAATTCAGAATATTCTTTTATTCACAAAATCACATTCTTAGGGAAAGGTTCCCATTAATTTTATCCAAGATAAATTCTTCTAAATTTATTCTTTAATCTTGCTTTGGATATCATTTCAAACTAGTTGGGATTAGCGAGCCACACCGAAGTAATTATTTATTTTATTTCCCAATCCCAACCTATATATCCCATGGAGAAAACTGGTAATACTCCATATCTAACACCACGGTGTTATCGGTAAAATTAATTACCATTTCACGTTCAAATCTAATTAAAGATTTAACTATCGCTTTGGAGCAAAACTGGTGATACTCCACTCTCGATCACTTTTCAGATTTGATAATTTAAATTATGAATTCACATTTCAATCTAATTAAAGATTCATTAAAACTCCACTTAGCTTTAATCTTTCAAAAATCAACATCCTGCCTTTAACTGGGTTAAAGAACCAATGTCATCTAAAACACGATTCACGATAAACCCAAATCACATTTGATATTAAATACAAGGCTCTGAATAGAAAATATACCGGCTTATATTCAATATCAAATTCTGAAACCAACAAATATCGTATTGGAAATAACAATATAAAATATATCTTTCAAATTCCCATAACAATATCTGTATAGTCACGAAATCCAACATCGAAATATTCCGAAGATAATTTCGATTCAACTCCAGTCTAATCCACGTACTGGGAATATTGATTATTTTTAAAATCACTTTCAAATTCAATTTATTTATTTCAAAAATAAATTGATTTTAATTCTAGTTCAAAACTAGTTCATTTCGATAAAAATCTATTTTTATCATTTCAAATGAGGAGTTTTTCATCCCAGTTCTTTCAAATTCACATATTATGATTTTACACAAATTATTAATATTTTTAATAATTTTATCAAGGCCCGTACAATCGATTTCCAACAACGGCCATCGAACTGCACTTACATCGACCTTTTTCGAATTTGATTTGGACATAATTCCAAATCCAACCGTTAGATTTCAAATTTCTAATATTCATTGGAAAGCTCTTTTCGATACGAACCCAACGGTTCCGGTTTTAGGAGAATCCGACGGTCGGATCTCCCGCAACGTCAATTCGAAGTCAATGGTCGAAATTCACGAACTGCCGCGGCGCGGCGCGTTCTATTCAGGCCATTATATATAATATATATATATATATATTATATATTTCGTCGATTTCCTTTTAAAATGTATTTTATAAATCGTTTTAAATTCGTTCCAAAAACAATTTCAACTTCATCTTCAATTTCAAATCGATTTGATTTCAATTTAATTCGAATTCATTTCGATTTTATTTAATTCGAATTCAAATTCGTTTCAATTCAATTCAAATTCTAATTCGTTTCAATTCAATTCAGTTTGAATTTACCTTCTATTTAATTCAATTCGAATTCGTTTCAAATTGATTTCAATTCAATTTCAGTTCGTTTCAAATTTCGTTCAAAACGATTTCAATTCGTTTTTAATTCAATTTCAATTTAATTCAATTTGAATTCATTTCTATTCAGTTCGAATTCAAATTCACTTTCTATTCAATTCGAATCGAATTCATTTTCTATTCGATTCGAATTCATTTCAAATTGATTCAATAAAATTTCAATTTGAATTTTTAATCTAATTTGATTTGAATTTCATTTCAAAATATTAAATTTTGAAATTACTTTTCAATATTCATTATAAAACGAATAAAATCGATATAAATATCGTTCACGTCAAAATAGCGTAACTCTAATCAACACGGCTTTATATATTTCAATAAATTCCTTATTCTATTCAACAAATGAATATTTATTCTATTCAACACATGAATCTATATTTCTTTCAACACACGACTAATCTCAACACATGAGTACTGTCAACACATCACTATTTTTGTTATGTAAAATATTTTATAAAACTAAGGTATCTATCGTTTGATTTTCAATTAGACTCCACTGTGAAGTAGTTCTAATTTTAAATATGATAAAGATGTATATTTTATTATTAAAATATTTTACTCAACACACGAATATTTTCAACACATGAACATCGTCAACACATGACTATTTTTATATTCAACACACGAATTTTCCCATATAATGTTAATTATATGGGTTCCATACAAAACATGTATATAATAGCAACGATAAACAATCAACCATCATCCAAAGTGCACCACACAACTGCATAAGCATCAAATATAAATAATCAACGCTTACACAGTCTGTCGACCAATCGATCGACATACAATTAAATAATTGGGATTAGTGTACGCCAAATTTCATCCCAACACCCGTGTGGGGTTTCAAATCAACAAACACAGATTTTTATTTGTGCAGTTGGGCGATGTGTAAAATTTATCGACCCCATCAATATCAGTCAAATTAGTGTATATAAACAAATCGGTCGATTTGTTTATAAATATTCATTTATTCACTTTCACGTTAAAAATTATATTTTTAACGATAAAATATTTTATTTTAACACTTGAATTTCTATCCAGTTCATTTATTCAATAAAAATGATATTTTTATTTTTCTAACATATTTTAGAAAATTTCGGTGGTATAATGGCACGATACTAGAAACGGGACAAGGCCTAGCCTTATCCCCGGTCTAGTGAAGGCCCACGCCATTCACACATCAATCAAATCAATTTCATTTCACCAAACAATTCAATTCAAACCAAATAATCTAACCAATTTTTGCAATCAAACAAACAAGTCCATGGTCTGTGGACAATTGTGTCGGGTGCTACTAAGCACCGTCTGCATCCTAGTATATATATATAACTAGAAAAGAAATTGCAGAGTGAGAAATTCTCACAAATAGCTATCCAATCATCTCGACTCTTCTTTTGATAGAAATCTTCATCGTCCTCGCCTTTTTATCACCTTCGTTGCCCGTATTCTCTACATATGTAAAAATCGAATTTTTACTTCGCTATTCAATATATAAAAATCCCGCCTTTTCAACTATAAAGATTTCTCCTTTTCAAATTTATCATTATAAAGATTTCTCCTTTTCAACTATAAAGATTTCCGCCTTTTCATATTTTTACTTCACTACTCATCTCAAAATATCGTCTTTTCATATTTTAAAAATCTAATCTTTTTTAACATAAAAATATAAACTTTCTTATTATATAAAAAAAAATCTAACTTTTAAACAAATAAAAATCCTATCTTTGATGAATAAAAAAAAAGAAATAAAATTCATTTCTATCATACATAAAATTCAGTTTTACTATAATAATAAATAAATAAATAAATAAAAGAATAGGAACTTACATTGGTTTTTTTTTTTTGAAGAGGGGAAGGGGTTTCAGCGCGTCGCAGGGGGTCGAGGGTTTCACTGCATCGCGGAAGGAAGAAGAAGGAAGAGAGGGGGCGGGGTCGGATGGGGTCAGAGGAGGAGGAAGGGGATGGACGAGACGCGGAAGGGAGGGGGTGCGGTGGTCGGGTGTGGGTCCATAGGGAGGCGGCGGTTGCTGGGGATTGGGGTGTTGCGAGGAGAGAGGAGCGGGAGAAGCTGGAGAGGGGGGAAGAGGTGTGCGCCACCCTCTGGCGGCGGCGGTGGCAGCGCCGCCCTGGGGCGCGGCGGCTCTCGATCCCCTTTCTCTTTTTTTTTTCGTTTGAAAAAAATGAACGGGGGGGGGGGGGGGGGGGGCTGATAAAGGAATGAAGGTAGAGAGAGTTTTTAATTTTCAGTTATTTAATTATTTTATTTTAAACCAAAAAGCAACTTTTATTTCCGACCTCCAAACGAGGCCCACCGCCTGTCGTCCATAGCGTTTTACCCCCATTCTGAACACAATGGGATATGTATCGTCAGCTGATTTGGCTATTTCGATCAGTTTCCATCAAATTTACAATTAAATAATTATATTGAATTTTAAACGTACATTTCAATTTACCGGGGCCACATACTAACTAGAAAATTTCCAGAAAAATATTTTCTAGCTTCGTATTGACGATACGGTCCTAACAAAACTAGTTTCATCGAATTCTGAGACCGTTGGAAAAATGGCCATTTTTCAGTTGATTAAAATCAACTAAAACTGATCAAACGCGTTTTCCTTTGCCACGCTCGCATATTGATTCGAAAAATTATGAAATTTGAAATCTAGCAATAATTTGACATCACGGACCCAACAAAAGTGGTTTCGTCGAAATCCGAGGTCATTTGCAAAATTTCCATTTTTAAGGGCCTGAATTCCATAGCGACTATTCAGAATTTTCAACTAGACATATCTTTTGATTCCCGCTATGAAATCTCAATTTTTTGGATTCGTTGGAAAGATATTATCAAATAGATCCTATTGTTTTTGGTTTCACTAAAATCCGGATTGTTTTGCACCCGGTATGTTCAATTGAAGTTTGAAATCGAATTATCGAACTACCGCGCCATTTTCAATTCTATTTATAATTATATATAATTATTTATATTCTAACGTCGACGTATATAATATATACGTCGAATTCTATTCAATATAAATTTCTCGTTGATATTATTTAAAATAATTCATTTTAAATGTTCAAAATTCGCTAAAGTTGCCAAAATAAAAATTTTAAACTGGCCCAGATTTTCAGGTTGTTACAATCTCCCCCACTTAAAACTTTTCGTCCCCGAAAAGGAACAAAGTCGAAAGTGGTTTGATTAATCAGCTCTACGTTCGATCTGGCTTCCATTCTCCAACTTTTCAGTTTCTGAGAATTTTCAAATTTTCAAAAATTTGGCTAACACCCGGAATTTTCGAAAAATTTCGCCATAACCTCCCGTGCACCGGGAGCCACGGGAAAATCCCGAAATTGCCATATAGGCCTTCTGATCTCAAAAAGAAAAAGAAAAAGCCAAGCGGCTAGCCAATAGGCTCATAAAATCATCATCACCCAAACAAAACTGTAAATTATAGTAAATATGTACCTATTTGTCGGGCAAACAAATTTTATTCTCTGCTCTAGCCTCCTTGCTATGACCTGTTCAATAGATATACATGTATATGCATACAAATGCGACCAATTTTCAATACAATTCAATATTTGGTTCAATTAGGCTAAATGGTTCAAAATTAGCAAACAAATAAACAAACAGCACAAACATCAATCAATTAGTGAATTTAACGTTTCAAATTCATAATTTGATATATAGTCGAAAATCATGTTTTTGATGCCAATTCACAACAAATAATTCTATCTATATAAGTTTTTGTTCTCACACCAGTCTAATGGAAATATATAGATATCACATCTTCGAAACACGAAAATAAATACTGGTAATGGCGCGCCATCATCAGAATCATGTCCGGGCGACTAGAATGTGATTCTATATCTATCCAGTATATTAAAACTTCGAATATACGTTCATGGCGCGTATATGCAAAAACTTTATATACTAGATTGTCCAAATCAATATAAATAAATTATTCAAATACGTGTAAAATGATTTAAATTTTCAAAACAATATTGTTTTCATTTGAAAAATATACTCTTCACACTCGTTCTAGGATACTATTGATCCTATCTCTAACGAGTCATTCTAATTGGATATTACTAATCCAATATCTGATGATTCTTTCGTATGGTTCTAATGTGTCTTGTTCTCGAGCTCTGTAAACCAAAGCTCTGATACCAAACTGAGAAGACCCGAACTTCCCCGTGAAGGAAAGAGCGGATAGAATTGAGGACAAGACAAAACAAAACGCAGACGGAAGAACATTTCATTGTTATTACAACAATTCCATCAGATACAAGAATATACAGAGTATAAATGAATAAATTACATTCGATAAATATCAGAGATTACAATAAATTACATAGCAGCGGAAAATAATACAAAAGCACAACTAGAAGTGATACACGGATACAGAGCTTTCCAAGCATCGTTCCAGCTGTAAATCAGGACCCTGTGAATATAAATCTGCAAAACCAAAACTACTAGCTGCCCGTGTCGAAAATAGGGGCACCCAGAGTTTAGGTTAAAACAATAAACTCCAGGTCAGTCATGTGACTGGTGTGAGAACTAAAACAGTTATTAATCTTTATTTTAAAGTTCGGTAAATAAAGGGACCACGCCGTATGACACGGAACGGGTTTCCTCCCAAGAATACCAGTGCACAGAACAAACAGCGCAATGCTAAATAAAGAAAAATGAAGCTGTTATAAGACCCAGGTCCCATCACATAATGCAACGCAAACCGGAGGATAGAGTTTTTACCTTATAATAGCCAAAGCATGCTTGATACGTTTAAAACACATTATTTGATACTATTATAAGTGTATAGTGCCAAAACAATTTCAATCATAAATATCAATCATAGGCGGCATGAATGACCCATACCACTATGTCGCCATACTAGGTTCTACAAATAAAACCGAAACACACGTATTGGAAATTGGATTTCCGTCATGAGTCGAGGCAAGGGGCAAGCTCCTCTCCACGTTCGAGACACTCTAGCAAATGCCTCAGGACCCCACTATGATCCTTTGGAACCTCCAAGGCCGGTCCTCTCTTACTTTTGAGGATTAATTATTCCTGAACACACGTTTCCCGGTCCTTACAGACCTATATCCGAGGCGCCTCGTATCCAACAACCACACAGGTGAAAAGTATATAAATGTCAGCGCTGGTAGGTCACTGACACCACCCTAGCTAGAAAGAAACGTCGTGCACTCCTTGGGTCCGTATCCCGTTTTTGACTCATACCGAGGTGTGAGGCTCGCGAATTCACGTTATACACAAAGCTACGCCACACAGGCCGTGCTTTGATCATCAACCACAAGACTTTGCTTTTCAATAGAAGCCTTTATCAATTGCCACTTATGCGTGCCACACTGGCAATTCACTCCATGCGACTGATGTCCATCGATATACAACCTCTGAGCTCGTACGTCTCAGAGAAGGGCGTTAAACAAGAGAATAAATTCTCTGCCGCCAAACAGATGTACATTTAATAGAGATCAATCAACACAGAATAAAATCCAATGTCAGACACACAATCCATTTACAAGTTCGTTCTGGGTCTGAACGAAACCAGAGGCACTTTCCTCGCATATCCATCCATCTCCAAGTACGTCTGGACGATCACCAACTGTTTCCCTCATCCTGGGTGTACAGCCCAATCAAGATCATCAGTAATCACCCAAACGATGTGAAGACTTCCGGTCTTCATCCACCGTCTTCATCTTCGACATCTCGTCGAATCGGTTATTCAGAATGGGTATAACCCGGCCTTTCTGAATAACCCACGTATATAATAAACAAATGTTACACGAACACAACGAACGCCTCATTCCAATTCAGAATATTCTTTTATTCACAAAATCACATTCTTAGGGAAAGGTTCCCATTAATTTTATCCAAGATAAATTCTTCTAAATTTATTCTTTAATCTTGCTTTGGATATCATTTCAAACTAGTCGGGATTAGCGAGCCACACCGAAGTAATTATTTATTTTATTTCCCAATCACAACCTATATATCCCATAGAGAAAACTGGTAATACTCCATATCTAACACCACGGTGTTATCGGTAAAATTAATTACCATTTCACGTTCAAATCTAATTAAAGATTTAACTATCGCTTTGGAGCAAAACTGGTGATACTCCACTCTCGATCACTTTTCAGATTTGATAATTTAAATTATCAATTCACATTTCAATCTAATTAAAGATTCATTAAAACTCCACTTAGTTTTAATCTTTCAAAAATCAACATCCTGCCTTTAACTGGGTTAAAGAACCAATGTCATCTAAAACACGATTCACGATAAACCCAAATCACATTTGATATTAAATACAAGGCTCTGAATAGAAAATATACCGGCTTATATTCAATATCAAATTCTGAAACCAACAAATATCGTATTGGAAATAACGATATAAAATATATCTTTCAAATTCCCATAACAATATATGTATAGTCACGAAATCCAACATCGAAATATTCTGTAGATAATTTCGATTCAACTCCAGTCTAATCCACGTATTGGGAATATTGATTATTTTTAAAATCACTTTCAAATTCAATTTATTTATTTCAAAAATAAATTGATTTTAATTCTAGTTCAAAACTAGTTCATTTCGATAAAAATCTATTTTTATCATTTCAAATGTGGAGTTTTTCATCCCAGTTCTTTCCAATTCACATATTATGATTTTACACAAATTATTAATATTTTTAATAATTTTATCAAGGCCCGTACAGTCGATTTCCAACAACGGCCATCGAACTGCACTTACATCGACCTTTTTCGAATTTGATTTGGACATAATTCCAAATCCAACCGTTAGATTTCAAATTTCTAATATTCATTGGAAAGCTCTTTTCGATACGAATTCAACGGTTCCGGTTTTAGGAGAATCCGACGGTCGGATCTCCCGCAACGTCAATTCGAAGTCAATGGTCGAAATTCACGAACTGCCGCGGCGCGGCGCGTTCTATTCAGGCCATTATATATATAATATATATATATATATATTATATATATATTTCTTCGATTTCCTTTTAAAACGTATTTTATAAATCGTTTTAAATTCGTTTCAAAAACAATTTCAACTTCATCTTCAATTTCAAATCGATTTGATTTCAATTTAATTCGAATTCATTTCGATTTTATTTAATTCGAATTCAAATTCGTTTCAATTCAATTCAAATTCTAATTCGTTTCAATTCAATTCAGTTTGAATTTACCTTCTATTTAATTCAATTCGAATTCGTTTCAAATTGATTTCAATTCAATTTCAGTTCGTTTCAAATTTCGTTCAAAACGATTTCAATTCGTTTTTAATTCAATTTCAATTTAATTCAATTTGAATTCATTTCTATTCAGTTCGAATTCAAATTCACTTTCTATTCAATTCGAATTGAATTCATTTTCTATTCGATTCGAATTCATTCCAAATTGATTCAATAAAATTTCAATTTGAATTTTTAATCTAATTTGATTTGAATTTCATTTCAAAATATTAAATTTTGAAATCACTTTTCAATATTCATTATAAAACGAATAAAATCGATATAAATATCGTTCACGTCAAAATAGCGTAACTCTAATCAACACGGCTTTATATATTTCAATAAATTCCTTATTCTATTCAACAAATGAATATTTATTCTATTCAACACATGAATCTATATTTCTTTCAACACACGACTAATCACAACACATGAGTACTGTCAACACATCACTATTTTTGTTATATAAAATATTTTATAAAACTAAGGTATCTATCGTTTGATTTTCAATTAGACTCCACTGTGAAGTAGTTCTAATTTTAAATATGATAAAGATGTATATTTTATTATTAAAATATTTTACTCAACACACGAATATTTTCAACACATGAACATCGTCAACACATGACTATTTTTATATTCAACACATGAATTTTCCTTTATAATATTCATTATTTTCCCAATTGGAATGAGGCCCAATCAATCACCATATAATGTTAATTATATGGGTTCCATACAAAACATGTATATAATAGCAACGATAAATAATCAACCATCATCCAAAGTGCACCACACAACTGCATAAGCATCAAATATAAATAATCAACGCTTACACAGTCTGTCGACCAATCGATCGACATACAATTAAATAATTGGGATTAGTGTACGCCAAATTTCATCCCAACACCCGTGTGGGGTTTCAAATCAACAAACACAGATTTTTATTTGTGCAGTTGGGCGATGTGTAAAATTTATCGACCCCATCAATATCAGTCAAATTAGTGTATATAAACAAATCGGTCGATTTGTTTATAAATATTCATTTATTCACTTTCACGTTAAAAATTATATTTTTAACGATAAAATATTTTATTTTAACACTTGAATTTCTATTCAGTTCATTTATTCAATAAAAATGATATTTTTATTTTTCTAACATATTTTAGAAAATTTCGGCGGCATAATGGCACGATACTAGAAACGGGACAAGGCCTAACCTTATCCCCGGTCTAGTGAAGGCCCACGCCATTCACACATCAATCAAATCAATTTCATTTCACCAAACAATTCAATTCAAACCAAATAATCTAACCAATTTTTGCAATCAAACAAACAAGTCCATGGTCTGTGGACGATTGTGTCGGGTGCTACTAAGCACCGTCTGCATCCTAGTATATATATATAACTAGAAAAGAAATTGCAGAGTGAGAAATTCTCACAAATAGCTATCCAATCATCTTGACTCTTCTTTTGATAGAAATCTTCATTGTCCTCGCCTTTTTATCACCTTCGTTGCCCGTATTCTCTACATATGTAAAAATCGAATTTTTACTTCGCTATTCAATATATAAAAATCCCGCCTTTCCAACTATAAAGATTTCTCCTTTTCAAATTTATCATTATAAAAATTATATTTTTCTCGAAGTAAAAATCATATTTTTACTTCACTGCTGGTCTCAAAATATCGTCTTTTCATATTTTAAAAATCTAATCTTTTTTAACATAAAAATATAAGCTTTCTTATTATATAAAAAAAATCTAACTTTTAAACAAATAAAAATCCTATCTTTGATGAATAAAAAAAAAAGAAATAAAATTCATTTCTATCATACATAAAATTCAGTTTTACTATAATAATAAATAAATAAAAGAATAGGAACTTACTTTGTTTTTTTTTTTGAAGAGGGGAAGGGGTTTCAGCGCGTCGCAGGGGGTCGAGGGTTTCACTGCATCGCGGAAGGAAGAAGAAGGAAGAGAGGGGGCGGGGTCGGATGGGGTCAGAGGAGGAGGAAGGGGATGGAGGAGACGCGGAAGGGAGGGGGTGCGGTGGTCGGGTGTGGGTCCATAGGGAGGCGGCGGTTGCTGGGGATTGGGGTGTTGCGAGGAGAGAGGAGCGGGAGAAGCTGGAGAGGGGGGAAGAGGTGTGCGCCACCCTCTGGCGGCGGCGGTGGTGGCAGCGCCGCCCTGGGGCGCGGCGGCTCTCGATCCCCTTTCTCTTTTTTTTTTGTTTCATTTGAAAAAATGAACGGGGGGGGGGGGGGGGGGCTGATAAAGGAATGAAGGTAGAGAGAGTTTTTAATTTTTAATTATTTAATTATTTTATTTTAAACCAAAAAGCAACTTTTATTTCCGACCTCCAAACGAGGCCCACCGCCTGTCGTCCATAGCGTTTTACCCCCGTTCTGAACACAATGGGATATGTATCGTCAGCTGATTCGGCTATTTCGATCAGTTTCCATCAAATTTACAATTAAATAATTATATTGAATTTTAAACGTACATTTCAATTTACCGGGGCCACATACTAACTAGAAAATTTCCAAAAAAATATTTTCTAGCTTCGTATTGACGATACGGTCCTAACAAAACTAGTTTCGTCGAATTCTGAGACCGTTGGAAAAATGGTCGTTTTTCAGTCGATTAAAATCAACTGAAACTGGTCAAACGCGTTTTCCTTTGCCACGCTCGCATATTGATTCGAAAAATTATGAAATTTGAAATCTAGCAATAATTTGACATCACGGACCCAACAAAAGTGGTTTCGTCGAAATCCGAGGTCGTTTGCAAAATTTCCATTTTTAAGGGCCTGAATTCCATAGCGACTATTCAGAATTTTCAACTGGACATATCTTTTGATTCCCGATATGAAATCTCAATTTTTCGGATTTGTTGGAAAGATATTATCAAATAGATCCTATTGTTTTTGGTTTCACTAAAATCCGGATTGTTTTGCACCCGGTATGTTCAATTGAAGTTTGAAATCGAATTATCGAACTACCGCGCCATTTTCAATTCTATTTATAATTATATATAATTATTTATATTCTAACGATGACGTATATAATATATACGTAGAATTCTATTCAATATAAATTTTTCGTTGATATTATTTAAAATAATTCATTTTAAATGTTGAAAATTCGCTAAAGTTGCCAAAATAAAAATTTTAAACTGGCCCAGATTTTCGGGTTGTTACAATAATTCTTGAAGTCTTGATTTCTTGATAATCATGTGTCTTGAAACTTGAACTCTTCTACTTTGAAATTTTGATTCTCTGAATTGTACAGTCTTCAATATTATATACCTGAATAGATTTCCTATACATACTGTAACACCCCACTCCCGCTATGATCACTCACTAAGGGAATGCCATAGCATCGGTGGAGTATTTTAGTGAATATAGAACAGAAAAATTACAACAAGACAGATATAAATAGTACTTGAAATTTTAAAACATCATCTCATAACAGCGGAAGTAAAACATGTCTGGTTACATCATAAAACCACAATAAAGGTCAAGTACAATATCCATCAAAATAAAGAAGTACATAATCCCACTCTCATACAATAGCCAAACAAAAGAAAAGATAACTGGATAACTGGAGCTTTACATCTATCCAAGCTCCTAAAGACTGGAACAGCAATCCGATCAAGCTCCACTACTGCTAGGATCCACCGTAGGACCTGAGGGTTGGGAAAAAGATAAAAACAACAGGGTCAGACATAAGTCTGAGCGAGTCCTATAACTTTAACAATACAATCGTTAAAGTAACCAGAGAAGACATAAACTGATATACGGTAACATATAGGGATGAATGGCTACCCTAAGCAGTCAACTAAACGAAGATAAAGGATAAAGACGCATCTACCCTCCCTAAGGTAAATTACTAAACTGCACCACACCAGTCGTTCCTAACTTAAAGGTTGATCCCACCCAAGGACTTATAAAATTTACTAATTAGTACCTGCGTACCCCTAGGTGACCAAGTAGGCGCCACGGGGCCCTACAATCCACTAGGTGTACACACTACTTCCCATTCGATCGGCTCCCTAACGTAGATACCCGTGCTGGCCCCACCGTGGGATGTATCATTCCCCAATGTGGCAACCTGATGGAACTAAAGGTGCACGGCTTATATCTACTCGATGCAACAACGGCTTACCTACCAGCCCGGGCCCACTCACGCATATGAAGCCCGTTGGACTTGCGTTGCCACCGCTAACCCGTTTGCCTCTTACAGTCAAGCCCAGTATGCGTGTCCCGTCCTCGACATGGGTCGAGCCCACAAAGATACGTATGGGTTACTGGTTGAAATGGGCCTCCACAAGCTACCCACCTAAGCTTGTCCCTTTTTCTAGTATATCCCACTTAACCCTTTAATCATGTTTTAATTACATGTTCCATTTTGGTTAAGTATTCTAATCGTATTTTCTATTGCCACCCAAGGCAACCACTAGATTTTCTCATGCCACCCGAGGCACCCACTTAACCCCTCATGTCCCTCTACATGCTAATGTGGTTAAGTGTTTCTTAATTAATTAATTAAGAACGTAACCTTTGTAAAGACCTCTCACATTAGACTGTCTTTTATGACCGCTGGTTAAGCCGGTTGGGTCCGGGCAGCCTTATGTCATAACAGAGTCTAACCTCGTGTCTTTACATTAATTACGTATTTAGTTTGTGCCTAAGACCTCTCACATTGGGCTAACATTTGTAGCAACTGGTTAAGCCGGTTGGGTCCGGGCAGTTTTACGCTACAACTGAGTCCAACCTCGTGTCTTAGTCAATTAATTACACCTAATTAATCACCCTCATAATTTTATATTAATTATCCCTAATTAATCAAGTTTTCTTAACATGGGTAGACCTAACTTAATAGGTAAATTCCCATGGGGTAGACCTAACTCAATAGGTAAATTCCCAACACATAGTATGGGTACACCTAACCAAATAGGCAAATTCCCATACTATGTTTATTTATTTTGTGTTATGCATAATTATATTAATTTCACACAATCTTATTAACTTATGCATTTAATTACCCCATCGTTCCCACGTAATTTCGTTCATGATATAACACATATAAAAGGTGTCAACTTGCATATGAATGAACATGTTTCAAAGGTGCCATCTTGCATATTAACAAACACATAACTTGCATATGAACTTGCATAACATGTCACATAACTTGCATATAATATGTCACATAACTTACATATTCATTTTGCATAACAAACTTGCATATTAGCTTATAGACTTGCATAATGTGTCATCATGAACTTGCATATTAATAAACATGTAACTTGCATATTTACATACATGTAACTCGCATATTAACAAACATGTAACTTGCATATAAAGAAACATGTAACTTGCATATTTACATACATGTAACTTGCATATAAAGAAACATGTAACTTGCATATTTACATACATGTAACTTGCATATTAACAAACATGTAACTTGCATATTAACAAACATGTAACTTGCATATTTACATACATGTAACTTGCATATTAACAAACATGTAACTTGCATATTTACATACATGTAACTTGCATATTAACAAACATGTAACTTGCATATTTACATACATGTAACTTGCATAGCATATTACCATGAACTTGCATAACATGCATATGATTACATAGCCCACAACTTGCATATTTAGCATCATGCAAACATAACATACATCATATTAAACTTGCATAAGCTTACATACTCAACATGCATAAACATAAGATTAATGCTAACATCATATCATATGATTCAAAGCTCATTAACCCACATACAAAACCATAAATCTCATCACATCTCATCTAATTAGTTTACCAAAAGATCATCAAAGTGATAGAAACTCACAACTAGCAACTTTGAACACCAAATGAAGAAGATTAAGATGCTAAGAAGGGATTAGAAGTTGATTAGAGAGTGATTAGTATGCAACCCTCTTCATAAAATTAGTGGAGGCCATGAGAGCTAGCATTTTGCCATAGTTTAGTCACTAGGTTTAATTATGAATGAATTAGGGTAGGTTAGGGTCTTATTTATAGATTAGGCAAGTGTTTTAGGCCATAGGATTAACCCTAGATTCAATCCAAGCCATCAAAGCATGTCTTGGGGAAGAAGTCAAGTGTAGGAACCATCTAGGGCCTTTAGATTAAAGATGGACCATGAGAACCATTCAAATGCAAAATCTGCACTTGAGCGAATCGGCCCACGGGTTGACAGCCAAACACCCTGGATTAACCCCTAGTCGACCCAGCGGGCTCGGGTCGACTTCAAAAATCGGCCGGTTCGGTTATTCCCCTCTCCCAATTCGCTGTTTTGAGCATTTTTGCATATTTATTTATTAAATTTTCAATTATATATATATATATATATCAATATATATATATATATATATCTACACAACCCATTTCACTTAATTAAGTATACTTTAATTTGGGAATTTTCGTGAAACTTCGCGAGGCCATATCTTGGTCATACGGACTCCGATTTTCGAAAACTCGGACTCTATTTCGCGTATTTTTCCGAGACGAACGCAATGGCATAGCCCGTTTCCCTTGATTCCCATTTTAGAATTAAATTCTGCCTCGATTTATG
Source organism: Allium sativum (assembly GCA_030737875.1). Taxonomy (NCBI): domain Eukaryota; kingdom Viridiplantae; phylum Streptophyta; class Magnoliopsida; order Asparagales; family Amaryllidaceae; genus Allium; species Allium sativum. Next base: position 157,152,470 of record CM060925.1, on the reverse strand, counting down.
TTATTACAGGTTATTGAAAATACGGGTTGTTACATTCTCCCCTCCTTAAAGGATTTCGTCCCCGAAATCTTCAAGTTAGGAAGAACGTATCCTACCATCCAATCATCCATCTACTCAAAGCATCATCCACGAGCAATCATTGTCCTTACAAGATTCTAAATGCTGGATGGATATATGCAAAAGTGTGTGTATATGTACTTACCTAATGCGAAAATCAGGCGGTTACTGATACAGTAAACCTCCTTAATGCAAACCATGATAGTGCCATGCATCCAATATGTATGCGAAACCCTATTGACACATACAAATTTCTACATGCGTGCACAACCATACACAAAAATGCATCATCCATATGATAACACAGCCATGATACATCCATCAATCTAACTACCACATCCATTTATGCAATATGCAACATGAAGTGACTGAGCCGATCTAGTGCCTAATGTGTGTGTATATGCATCCACGAGCAACCACTAGCAAACAATTGCATCCATATGCATCCATCAACCATAACATGTTTCAAACACATGTTTCAACCATAGGTTTTACCCTATCTAAAGGTCATAGGTATTAGCGAGAGGATATACTAAAGATAAGATAAGTACTAGACAAGCAATAAAGGAGAAGTTAAAAGGCATACTCTCAAAAAGAAATGGATACAAAGAACGCATCTTTGCTTCCGTCTCCCAAGTAGCATTGCTTTCGTCATCTCCCCATTGCACTTTAACTAGCTGAACTTCTCTGTTCCTCAACTTCCTAGTTTCTGACCCAAGGATGCGAGTAGGAGCTCGTCGAATCGTCGCATCACGCTCTACCTCTACATCTCTAAGCAAGCTCGGCTCTACCACCTCCGCGGTCTCATGTAAGCACTTCCTCAAATGTGATACATGGAATACATCATGAACACCACTAAGTCTGTCGGGCAACTCCACCCTATATGCCATCCGTCCAATCCTTTCCTTAATAGGAAACGGCCCAACAAATCTCGGTGCTAACTTCCCTACGGACCCAAAGCGAACAACATTTCTCAATGGAGATACTTTGACAAAAACCATGTCCCCAACCTCAAACTCAAGATCCGTCCTTCTCCGATCCGCATAAGATTTCTGTCTATCTTGCGCTGCTTTCATCCTTTTTCGAATTAAATCAATCTTCTCTGAAGTCTCTCTAACCATATCCGGCCCAAGCAAGATCTTATCCGTAGATTCCCACCAACATGTAGGAGATCGACAAGGCCTTCCATAAAGAGCTTCGAAAGGAGCCATACCAATACTGGACTGAAAGCTGTTATTATATGCGAACTCCACCAAAGGAAGATGTTCTTCCCATGTACCTCCAAAATCCAAGATACAAAGCCTCAAAAGATCTTCTAAGATACGGTTCACCCTCTCAGTCTGACCGTCCGTCTGAGGATGATATGCGGTGCTCAAACACAACTGAGTCCCTACCGCCTCTTGCAAACTTCTCCAAAACTCACTAGTGAAAATAGGATCTCGATCACTCACAATGCTGGATGGTACGCCATGCAATCTAACAATCTCTCTAACATAGACTGAAGCAAGCCATGGAGCGGTCCTCTTACTCTTTACGGGTATAAAATGGGCACTCTTGGTAAGTCTGTCTACCACAACCCAAATTCCCGTATTGCCCTTCCTCGATCTCGGTAACCCGTCGATGAAATCCATCGAGACACTATCCCACTTCCACTGTGGAACTTCCAATGGGTGTAGCAACCCACCGGGTTTCCTTTGCTCCACTTTAACTTGTTGGCACACTAAGCATCTAGCCACATACTCGGCCACATCTTTCTTCATACCGGCCCAGAAGAAAACTCTCTTCATGTCTTGGTACATTTTGTCTCCACCGGGATGAATAGTCATTCTTGAACGATGTGCATCATCCAAAATAGCCTTCTTCAAACCCTCATCTTGCGGTACACAAAGTCTACCGTCTCTATGCAACCATCCCTTATCATCTATGGTGTATCTACCCAAATGGCTGGACGACTCCCCTCTTATAAGCTTCTCTACCAACACAACCAACTGTGGGTCGTCTCGCTGAGCCTCGCCAATCCGTCTCAAAAGAGTAGGTCTAACCTCCAAGGATGCCAACAAACCAGGTACAAAATCAACAGAAGGTCTGAAGTCAAACAAAGAAAGAAACTCCAAGCTTCGTCGTTCCACGAACAATGGACTCAAAGATAGCCTTTTTCTACTTAAGGCGTCTGCCACCACGTTACCCTTACCAGGGGTATACGCTATCTCGAAATCATAGGATGCTAAGAACTCCATCCACCTTTGCTGTCTTAAGTTTAAATCCTTCTGAGAGAATAAGTACTTCAATGATTTATGGTCGGTGAACAACTCGAATCTCTCACCAAGAAGATAATGGCGCCAAGACTTAAGTGCGAAAACAATCGCGGCCAACTCTAGATCATGGGTAGGGTAATTCTTCTCATGCACTCTCAATTGTCTCCCTCCATAGGCTATTACCCTTCCCTCCTGCATCAAGACTGCGCCTAATCCTGTTCCACAAGCATCGGTATAAACAACAAACGGCTTACTCCCATCCGGGTGCACTAAAACTGGAGCGGTGGTCAAAGCTCTCTTTAACCGTCGGAAAGCATCATCACAATCTACATCCCACGAGAAAACCAGATTCTTTTTCGTCAAGCGGGTTAATGGGGCTGATATCTTCGCGAAGTCTTTGATGAACTTCCTATAATATCCTGCCAACCCCAAGAAACTTCTTACCTCGGTAGCATTTCTAGGAACTTTCCAATCCTGGATAGATACTATCTTTGCGGGATCCACAGCTATCCCTTCCTTAGAGACCACATGCCCTAAGAATCGCACTTCTCTTCTCCAAAAATGGCATTTAGAGAATTTAGCTTTAAGACTATGCGCTCGAAGAGTCTCCAACACTTCCTTGAGATGTAAGGCATGCTCTTCTTCATTCTTGGAAAAGACCAAGATGTCATCCACAAAAACTACTACAAACTTATTCAGATACTCTCTGAACACTCTACTCATGAGATCAACAAAGTATGCGGGGGCGTTTGTCAACCCAAATGGCATCACTAGCCACTCATAAAAACCATCCGGAGTCCGGAAAGCAGTCTTCTCTATACTGTCCTCCGCCACTCTTAACTGATGAAACCCTGTAGCTAAGTCCATCTGCGAAAATACTGACGCGCCAACCAACTGATCAAAGAGATCATCTATCCTCGGTAATGGGTGTCTATTATTCTTCGTGAGCTTATTAAGTTCTCTATAATCCACACAAAGTCTGAGGGACCCATCCGCCTTCGTGGCAAACACTACTGGAGCTCCCCACTCCGATATACTTCGCCTTATGAACCCCTTCTCAAGCAACTCCCCTACTTGCTTATGAAGTTCTCTTCTCTCACGAGGAGCCATGTGGCGTACTGGCAAAGACACTGGTTTGGCATTATCCACCAAATAAATTCGGAAATCTATCTCCCGCTTCGGAGGCAAACCCTTTACTTCTTCAAACACATCCGGATATTCCCGGACTACTCTGACAGAACACAAACTCTCGACCGAAGCATCGAGCGATTCAAGATAACTTAGCAAAATAGATTCCATGGGATTGCAAGAGATCTCGAGAGTGTTACCCAAGCGGGTCATGAGCCTGACAACTTTCCTTTCGCAATCAAGAACGGCACCATTACTGGATAACCAGTCCATGCCCAAGATCAACCCATAGCCCGTGAAGCCCAATACAAAAGCATCACATCTAAACTCAACGCTAAGTATAGAAATCTTTAAACCCAAACATATCATAGACAGATATATGGAGCCCCCAATTGGGTTTGAGACAACCAAGGGATCATCAACTAGACTGGTGTCTAAGTGCAGTGACTCAACTAACGATGATGAGATAAAAGAATGCGATGCGCCAGAGTCAAACAAAGTACGAACTGGATGATCAAACAGAAAAACCAGACTTTCAACGGAAATAGTTCTACCTCTCTGCTGAATCGGTGGAACTGAGAGAACCTGAACTTGCCCCCCTGACTGAGGTGGTGCTATAAGAGCTTGCACCTGGCCTCCTGAGGTAGACCCCGTCTTCTGCCCCTTCTTTGGGCAGTTTTTCACAAGATGCCCTGCTTCACCACAATGAAAGCAACCGGTCTTCTTCTTTTTGCGACAATCCTTACTAAGGTGTCCTGGTGTTCCACAATTGAAGCACTTCTTCTTCGTCTTCTTTTTGTCACCATTGCCTTTTCCGCCCTTGCCTTGTTGTTGCTGTTGCGGTTTCTTCTGATCCCCCTTTTTCTCTGGTGCCTTAGAATTCTTATCATCCTCATGCATAAGTGCCATGTAGACAAGCTTCTCAAAAGTGGCCCCCATAGGAATGTGAGTCATAGCTATTCCTTGCAATGGTTCGTTCAAGCCTCTAACGAACCTCAAAGCCTTCTTCTCCGGTGTATTCACCAACTCTATGCCAAACCTTGCTAATTGATTGAATTTGTTGACATATTCTTTCACCGTGAGATTCCCTTGCTTCAAATTCAAGAACTTCTCCATAAACAGATTCTCTTCCGCCCTTGAGAGAAACTTAGCCCCAAACCTTTGCTTAAAATCTGCCCAAGAGTCAACAGGGCGTTCTCCATTAGTGACCTCCCACCAGAATGAGGCCTCTCCCTTCATTAACCAAGCCGCCAACTTGACTTTCTTTCCCTCTTCCACTTCAAAGATATCTAGCAACTCTTCCACTTCCTTAAGCCAATCTCTAGCCTCTACGAAAGTCTCTGAACCAAGAAAAGGTTTTCCTCCTATAGCCTTGAACTCCTTGCAAACCTTAGCAAAATTATCCACTCTAGGCTGAGGAGGAGGAGCGGTTGTCTCTGGTGTAGTAGCATTGGCCGGACCTGCAGCCGCGGCCCTAGCCTCTTGCAACCTCCTATACCATAGTGGTATAACTAAACCCTCCGGGATGTTAAGATCTTCAGCCATGCTGAAACGAAAGAGGAAAGATTCAAAAAGGAGATTCCGAAAGATAAAGATATGGCTATTGGGGATTATGCTTTTCTTTTTCAAAAACTTTTTCTCTTAGAAGACATGCTTTTAAAAATACTTTCTTCGAAAATACTCTTAGAAAGTAGTTTTTCTCAAAAAATTTATCTGTTCTGGTAACCTTAAGCTCTGATACCACGTGTAACACCCCACTCCCGCTATGATCACTCACTAAGGGAATGCCATAGCATCGGTGGAGTATTTTAGTGAATATAGAACAGAAAAATTACAACAAGACAGATATAAATAGTACTTGAAATTTTAAAACATCATCTCATAACAGCGGAAGTAAAACATGTCTGGTTACATCATAAAACCACAATAAAGGTCAAGTACAATATCCATCAAAATAAAGAAGTACATAATCCCACTCTCATACAATAGCCAAACAAAAGAAAAGATAACTGGATAACTGGAGCTTTACATCTATCCAAGCTCCTAAAGACTGGAACAGCAATCCGATCAAGCTCCACTACTGCTAGGATCCACCGTAGGACCTGAGGGTTGGGAAAAAGATAAAAACAACAGGGTCAGACATAAGTCTGAGCGAGTCCTATAACTTTAACAATACAATCGTTAAAGTAACCAGAGAAGACATAAACTGATATACGGTAACATATAGGGATGAATGGCTACCCTAAGCAGTCAACTAAACGAAGATAAAGGATAAAGACGCATCTACCCTCCCTAAGGTAAATTACTAAACTGCACCACACCAGTCGTTCCTAACTTAAAGGTTGATCCCACCCAAGGACTTATAAAATTTACTAATTAGTACCTGCGTACCCCTAGGTGACCAAGTAGGCGCCACGGGGCCCTACAATCCACTAGGTGTACACACTACTTCCCATTCGATCGGCTCCCTAACGTAGATACCCGTGCTGGCCCCACCGTGGGATGTATCATTCCCCAATGTGGCAACCTGATGGAACTAAAGGTGCACGGCTTATATCTACTCGATGCAACAACGGCTTACCTACCAGCCCGGGCCCACTCACGCATATGAAGCCCGTTGGACTTGCGTTGCCACCGCTAACCCGTTTGCCTCTTACAGTCAAGCCCAGTATGCGTGTCCCGTCCTCGACATGGGTCGAGCCCACAAAGATACGTATGGGTTACTGGTTGAAATGGGCCTCCACAAGCTACCCACCTAAGCTTGTCCCTTTTTCTAGTATATCCCACTTAACCCTTTAATCATGTTTTAATTACATGTTCCATTTTGGTTAAGTATTCTAATCGTATTTTCTATTGCCACCCAAGGCAACCACTAGATTTTCTCATGCCACCCGAGGCACCCACTTAACCCCTCATGTCCCTCTACATGCTAATGTGGTTAAGTGTTTCTTAATTAATTAATTAAGAACGTAACCTTTGTAAAGACCTCTCACATTAGACTGTCTTTTATGACCGCTGGTTAAGCCGGTTGGGTCCGGGCAGCCTTATGTCATAACAGAGTCTAACCTCGTGTCTTTACATTAATTACGTATTTAGTTTGTGCCTAAGACCTCTCACATTGGGCTAACATTTGTAGCAACTGGTTAAGCCGGTTGGGTCCGGGCAGTTTTACGCTACAACTGAGTCCAACCTCGTGTCTTAGTCAATTAATTACACCTAATTAATCACCCTCATAATTTTATATTAATTATCCCTAATTAATCAAGTTTTCTTAACATGGGTAGACCTAACTTAATAGGTAAATTCCCATGGGGTAGACCTAACTCAATAGGTAAATTCCCAACACATAGTATGGGTACACCTAACCAAATAGGCAAATTCCCATACTATGTTTATTTATTTTGTGTTATGCATAATTATATTAATTTCACACAATCTTATTAACTTATGCATTTAATTACCCCATCGTTCCCACGTAATTTCGTTCATGATATAACACATATAAAAGGTGTCAACTTGCATATGAATGAACATGTTTCAAAGGTGCCATCTTGCATATTAACAAACACATAACTTGCATATGAACTTGCATAACATGTCACATAACTTGCATATAATATGTCACATAACTTACATATTCATTTTGCATAACAAACTTGCATATTAGCTTATAGACTTGCATAATGTGTCATCATGAACTTGCATATTAATAAACATGTAACTTGCATATTTACATACATGTAACTCGCATATTAACAAACATGTAACTTGCATATAAAGAAACATGTAACTTGCATATTTACATACATGTAACTTGCATATAAAGAAACATGTAACTTGCATATTTACATACATGTAACTTGCATATTAACAAACATGTAACTTGCATATTAACAAACATGTAACTTGCATATTTACATACATGTAACTTGCATATTAACAAACATGTAACTTGCATATTTACATACATGTAACTTGCATATTAACAAACATGTAACTTGCATATTTACATACATGTAACTTGCATAGCATATTACCATGAACTTGCATAACATGCATATGATTACATAGCCCACAACTTGCATATTTAGCATCATGCAAACATAACATACATCATATTAAACTTGCATAAGCTTACATACTCAACATGCATAAACATAAGATTAATGCTAACATCATATCATATGATTCAAAGCTCATTAACCCACATACAAAACCATAAATCTCATCACATCTCATCTAATTAGTTTACCAAAAGATCATCAAAGTGATAGAAACTCACAACTAGCAACTTTGAACACCAAATGAAGAAGATTAAGATGCTAAGAAGGGATTAGAAGTTGATTAGAGAGTGATTAGTATGCAACCCTCTTCATAAAATTAGTGGAGGCCATGAGAGCTAGCATTTTGCCATAGTTTAGTCACTAGGTTTAATTATGAATGAATTAGGGTAGGTTAGGGTCTTATTTATAGATTAGGCAAGTGTTTTAGGCCATAGGATTAACCCTAGATTCAATCCAAGCCATCAAAGCATGTCTTGGGGAAGAAGTCAAGTGTAGGAACCATCTAGGGCCTTTAGATTAAAGATGGACCATGAGAACCATTCAAATGCAAAATCTGCACTTGAGCGAATCGGCCCACGGGTTGACAGCCAAACACCCTGGATTAACCCCTAGTCGACCCAGCGAGCTCGGGTCGACTTCAAAAATCGGCCGGTTCGGTTATTCCCCTCTCCCAATTCGCTGTTTTGAGCATTTTTGCATATTTATTTATTAAATTTTCAATTATATATATATATATATATATCAATATATATATATATATATATCTACACAACCCATTTCACTTAATTAAGTATACTTTAATTTGGGAATTTTCGTGAAACTTCGCGAGGCCATATCTTGGTCATACGGACTCCGATTTTCGAAAACTCGGACTCTATTTCGCGTATTTTTCCGAGACGAACGCAATGGCATAGCCCGTTTCCCTTGATTCCCATTTTAGAATTAAATTCTGCCTCGATTTATGTTATTACAGGTTATTGAAAATACGGGTTGTTACACATACACATATATGTTCTAGAAAATAGTGTTAGTTTATATTTTATAACAATAATAATTGAAACAAAGTTGAAACAAGGTTGTTGTCATCAAAACCATCATTATCAACATTTCAGTCCTTAACAATATTCCCCATTTTGATGGTGACAACCTTGGCCTATAAAATATTCATACCTGATGTCTTGATTCTTCAGTAACTCCCCCTTACTCTATTAGCTCCCTCTAAAACTACGAACCCCCCTTTAATCTAAGCCCTATTTTATAATTCTCCCCCTTTGTCATCAACAAAAAACTATATAATCCTAAATAGATTATAATATTCCCCTAAAACTAAGGTATATTATAGAAATGATATTAATCTATCCTAGAGCAAAATATAATTTCTAATACTACTTCTAAGTAAATAAACTAGAAAACTAATAATTTGAATGATTATTATGTATATTAAGTCAAACCAATCCATTCAATTCGTACAAACCATACAAATAAAACCAATACATGTTAATTTAATCCAACCTTAAAGTTATTTATTTACAAGTTCAAAATTAAAAAAAAAACAATCAAAGTAGACAAATTTCTGAAAACAAATTCATACATTTCGAGGAACTTCAACCCAACCATCTTCACCAAAGACTGAATTAGCCTTTATAGGATCTCAGTCCTCGTTGTCTTTGGTGAGAGTGCTCAAATGATGTTGTTGTCTTCATCTTTTGAAAGAGAAGCGATCATCTACCAAATTGCATAAAAATGTTTCTATTATTGTTTGAGCATCTGTGTTTGAGTTAATTCTAAGTGACGTTGATTGCGGAGAATGATAGAGAGAATATTCTTCAAAGAATTAAGGATTTCTTCAAGATTCCCACTTAGATTATGGATTTGAGTAGCCATATATTTGATTTTTTAAGAAATAATGGAAGAGAATGAAAAGGAATAAATAGAGAAGTTTTTCTAGAAGAAATAGATATAAATAGGCTCTAAAATTCGTTTGAATTGGATAGACATGAGTCAGTTTGAGAGTGTTTTCAAATTCAATCGGTTATGGAAATTATTTAGTTATATGTCGACATGCATAAACTCATATGTTGACATATGCATGTATATTTTTAATTATTGAAGAATTTTGTTATTTTATGCTACGTTTCGACTTATATAAACTTGTTTTTATTGTTTCAATAACTATTCCAGAGATGTTTAAACAAGAATTGACAGAAATAAAGAGTTTCATTTCAAACTAATGATAACGATACATGAAAAAAGTACATAACATAAGATGGAAATGCAGAAGTTGAAGTACGAGCAAATACAATACGATATTAAACTTAGAATTTAGTTGAGGAGGAGGATGACAAGCCAAGTTTTCTTCCTACTTTGCCAAAGAACTTGCTCATTTTAATAGAAATCTTTTCGAATTTCTTACTAAATGATCTTTTTAAGTGCCTGTTGGTTCTTGGCTAGAATCATTTGGTTTTTGAGAATGGTTTTCTTGGAAGGATTAGTGGGAAATTCAATGCTTTATAAAGAGGTATCATCTTCTCTTCTTCGATATCCATTTGATAGGTTTCTTCTTCTTGTTTCAATCTTGCTTGTTTTTCCGCATATGTCCACATATGTTTCATATGGATGAAACACAAATGGAATCTTCAAAAGAAAAATATTTCCAGCATTGAAAACTTTTCCAGAAATGAACACTTGTCCTTTGAAATCAACACCAAAATATTTGAAAATACGTACAAGGTAAACTCCATGGTATAACGTATTTTCTTTTGTCAATATTTCCTTTGGTTTAAACTCACTTAAAGTCACTTTAGCCCAATTGTTGTCATATTTTCCAAAAATAACAAAAAGGGCTTTATTAACTTTCATAGTAGGGTTGTTAAAATTTCTATGGCAAGGGATGATGGCATGTTGAAGAAGTAGATTAACATTCCTTTCTTTTGGACGTAAAAACTATTTTTGAATTCCATATTTTCATCATTTTCAAAAATATGATGAAAAGTTTCTAAATCACTTTTATAAAAATCTGTAAAATTCATCCCTATATTCTTGTAACCTAGAATAGTACTTAAAACATTACCATATGAAAACGATTTTTGTTCCTTTAACACTACTCCATATTTCATCTTCACTTCCTTGATAAAAATTGCGATTTAAGTATGCATAAAACATTTTCACAAGATTGGGATCGCAGACTTCATCATTATCCCGAGAATCAACAAGACTTAAAATTCTTTTTGATAAAAGATAGATTCATGTTCATAAGTAGCAAAATCACTAAATATAGAAAATTTTCCCGTGTCGACTTTACCAAAGTTCACATAGTTAATGTAATTTTTGATAGCATCCGAGTTGTTGAAAGAGGAAACCTTTGATAGTCTTTGGCAGCCTCATTGTTTTGGAGTACTTGGGGAAGCCATTAGAGAATAGTTTTTGAAGAGTATAGTAGGTTTTAATTTTGAATAAAAGGTAGCAAGAAATGATAGAAATAGGTATTAAATATAGAGAATCAAAGGATAATTCGCCGGTTTAAGGGACACCTTTTCAGTCACATTGGGTTTGGTGAAAAAATGAAGGGAATTTCAAAAGTTTGAAATTCAAAACTTGAATTTCAAAATCCAATTATCAGGTATATGTCGACATGTATAAAGTGGGATGTCGACATATCCCTTTGTTATTTCAAGATGACTTTTGAATTTTGACTATTTTAATTATTTATATTTTTATATTCTTATTAAATTGTTTCCTAGGATAATATTTATTAAAAATAATAATTTATATTATTATTTTGTTTTTATTTTATTAAATAGTTATTTTTTTAATTTCAAATTTATAATTTTGAATTTTGAATTTAAAATTCAAATTTCAAATAAGGCAAACAAGCAAACAACCGTTCAATCAAAAATTTAAATCATTATAAAGGCGTAACTATTTTTAGATCCATTCTTCGATTTGTTGTGATTTGCAAATTGTTGTGAAGCACAATAAGAATTATTCAATTGTTGTTCTTTATCACTTGATGATTAATCGAATCATCCAAAGTTGCTGCATATGCTCTTTTTCTCTTCTTTGATGAATTATCATTTATCGACTGATTTTGTTTCTCCAGATACGAAAAAATCTTTTCAAATGGCTTAATTTGTCGCAGTTATAGCATCAGACATTATTCGGAATCTTGATATTTTTCATAGGGTTTCTTTGCTCATTCCTCTTGAAATTATTTCTTTTTATATATCATAGGAATTTTCTATAATTTGTTGTCATTAAAGTTGTTTCTTCATCGTCATCACTATCTGAGTTCGAATCATCACTTGATGGTTTAAATGCTATCGATTTCTTGTCCAATGAATTATTTTCTTTTCTTCCTTGCATATGAACTCGTAATGACATTAAATTATCGAATAAATCTTCAATTTTCATTATATTGATGCCATTGGATTCTTCAATTGCAAGTGTCTTTTGATTCTAATCTGAAGTTAATGAATTCAGAATTTTTCTAACTTGGTCTTCCTCTGAATATGCTTTTCCCAAAGCCATTAGTGAATGCACGATTTCCTTGAACTTCTAGTACATATCGGTGATAGACTCATTCTGATTCATTTAAAATTATTCAAATTGCTTGGTTAACATGGATATTTTGGTCTATTTAACTTTTCTTGTTGCTTTATGAGTCACTTGCAAAGTTTTCCAGATTTCTTATGTAGATATACAAACAAATACGTTATTAAATTCATTTTTTGTCTAACAAACAGAATAAAATATTCATAACCGTAGAATTATTTTGTGCAGTGGCCTTCTGATCACTAATACATTATGCAAAATTAACAGTGGGTTCGACATATTCAGTTTGTTTGATATTCCAAGTGTCCAATCCTACAGATTTAAATAAATTTTCATTCTACATGCCTAATATGCTTTACTACCATTAAATAAAGCTGGTCTAACAATGGACTGACCGAGACGACCTAGACTTCCCCGATCCCTGAAGAGACGGAGGATTCCGGATTGTTTTGAGAACACGACGCATCAGAACACAAACATAAGGACATTTCATGTAACACCCCGTATTTTCTGTTAACGTTATAGTAACGAATCAAACAATACATAATTTAAAATGTGAGAATTAAGGGAAACGGGTTACGCCATCGTGTTCGTCTCGGAATTCTGCTTGAGATAGAGTCCGAGTTTGTATAAATTGGACTTCGTATGAAGAAGTTATGACTGTCAGAAGTTTCCAGAAAATTCAAATAAATTCAAACAGCTTGAAAACAAACTCAAATTCGAATCATAAGACAGAAGCGGGCTGGGCGGGAAAATTCCCGCCTAGGACCAAGGTCGACCAGGGGGTCGACCCTAGTGTCGACCTCCCCCCTTCAGGTCGACCTGGGGGTCGACCCCCCGGGCAGATCTGAAAGATGACGATTTTGTGACTCAGAGTTGAGTCACTAAGGCTGAGGTGTCACCCTATCTTCATTGGATGGCTGTGGTTAACCCTAGGATCATCTAACGACTCAAATTGAGTTGAAATTCTATATAAACAACCCTATGCTCAAACCTAAAATTCACACAAAAATAATCCTAGAACTATCATGCTGTCAATGGAAAACTTGGAGTAGCCATCACCAATTCAAAGATAAGATAAGAACCTAAATCAAATTAAAAGATTATCAAATTCAACGATCTACATCAAAGGCGAGCTAACCAATTTAAGAATTCAGATTTCAAAACGCAAGAATTCTTTTTTGTTTGTAAGTTGGTTATTACGTAGATTTAAACGTTCCTTCAAATGAATCGTGACGTGTTGTAATGTGAATATAGAATGATGCTTATGTATAAGATTTGATTTTCGTTCATCTTAAAGTATCGTTGTAATTAATCATGTCTATATGCTTGTCGCGATGAACATATTATATATTAATCATGTCTACATGCTTGTGGTGATGAACATATTGTATATTAATCATGTCTATATGCTTATGGTGATCAACATATTGTATGTTATTGGAATCTATTATGATTGGGTAATGGATTTATTTTACCAATTAAATGGTAGAACATGTCATGTTATAAATTGGTGGTTATTTGCAAGTTTATGATCTTAGACACATGTTTATAAGTTAGATCAACACTCATGTATATTCATGTTAGGATTGAATCTATCTATGTTGAAAAACTTGGAATTGTAGTCCTCTTATGTTTTAACACATAAGTCATTATGTTAAGTTATGATCCAAATACGTTAATAATAGTTTTCTTATGTTTTGACATACATAAGTTAATATGCTAAGTTGTGGGTTGAAACTATGATTATATGTTGAACCTCCATGCTAGACCCTTGTCAAATTTACATGACAACTAGACCCAACTTAGTCACAAGTTCACCTTTGCCCATTTAGTTAAAGTTAAATGATACCTCTTTGCCAAGTTACACATGACAAGTTGAAATTATGTTATTTTATCTTTATTTCATGTCTCTTGTTTATTACCCCTTTCCTTGTTTATGGATTGGGCTAATTTACTAGACCAACATTATATGTGATTCATGCGTACGTTCCACGGGGGAAGCGATGGGAAAATATGAAAATTCATGGCATAGATTTGTTCATAAAATGGTATATTTGATTTACCATTTATGGCGAGCATAATCAAAGGATAATTATGGCATGATTAAATTAAATTTAATTCACATAAAGAAATTAGACATATATAGAAAAATGTGAATTTAGAAAAAGACGAATATGCCTAACCCGAGGTTAGACTGAGTTGTGGTGTAAATCTGCCCGGAACCAACCGGCATATCCAGTGACCACAACAAGACCTGTCTAATGTGGGTGGTTAGTGCATCAAGCCCAAAAAGAATCTGAGGTTAGACTGAGTTGTGGTGTAAACCTGCCCGGAACCGACCGGCACATCCAGTGACCACAACAAGACCTGTCTAATGTGAGTGGTTGGTGCTTTAACAAATTAAAGCTAAGTCGCAATTGGTAGTGTAAAGTCAATTAGAAAAACACTTAACCGATTCTAAACGAATGGGTGGGGTTAAGTAAACTTGGACACTTAGCCAAATAAACATGTTGATTAGAAAACCCTAGTAACGGGAACCCATTTCAGCAGTAACCTGCATAGATGTATCATGGTACCCTGAAACTAGGCAGGGTGGGGCACGATTACTGGGCTGAGTATAAGTGGTCAAAACGTCGGCGGTTAGTGGGCCAGTGTAGGTTCCGACGAAGTATGGGCGTGCATGTACTCCGGAGTGGAAAAATCAGGCACTGGGCATCAGTAGTATACACTGTGCACCTTGAATCGTGTCGGGTTGCCACCAGAGGGACTGATACACCCCATGGTGGGACTAGCACAGGTATCTACAGTCAAGCGGGGTCGAGTGACACAGGATATGAATGCATACGAGTAGGAGCCGATCATTAAGGGGATCGTTTGTTATAAACACGTAGGGCTGGTGGATCCAATGGTTAAGTAGGTGCAGAGATTATAGTAATGGGTGCGATCACATGTTCATCTTATCTTATATTAGGATATTATCCTATGTTCTGTTATTACTGCCATGATCCCTTTCCTTGTTTAAATACTAGTAATCACCGAACTTACCAGACTTATTGTCTGACCCGTTTTTTTTCGTCCTCTTTTCTTTTGTTTCCCCCCCAGGTCCACAGGGAGGGAATACTGCAGCTTAGTCAGACCCTTTGCAAGCTTCAAGAAAGTAGATGTATGATTTGGACTCTCTCTCAATCTTGGCTATGGATCTTGGACATTATCCTTGGGGATTTATGCAGTTTTATTTATGATTTATGCTTCTTTATTAAATAATCAAGACAGAAATTATGTTGTAATGTTTTTGGGAAGTTGGTTTGAGACAATTTGATGTAATGCTTTTGTATTGAACCACGTATTCAATAAATGATTTGAATTCCGCTGCTTATACTTATCTGTCTTGTAAAATTTTCTGTGTCTTGTACCTGTAACCCTCCACCAAACTTAAGGCATTCCCTTTGTGAGTGACATTAACTGAGGTAGGGTGTTTCACTTGGTATCAGAGCAAAGGTTTACCAGATCAGATAAGAGTTTTTGAAAATTGTTTTCAAAAAGAAATATAAAGAAGTATTTTACAAGAAAGAGTGTTGTTTTAAATTTAAAAAGGCATAATCCCCAAAGCCGTATGCACTATCTTTCTATCTTTCATTTTGAATCTTTTCTTTTTCGTTTCAGCATGTCTGGGAATCTTAACCTTCCAGAGGGTGTACCGATACCTGGCTGGTTCAGGAGGTACTTAGAGGCTAGGGCCAACGACGCAGGCCTAGCAGATATTCCTCCTCCTCCAGATGCAGCGGTTCCTCCTCCTCCTCCTCCTCGTGCAAATGCTTTCTCAAATATTTGTAGAGACTTTAGGGCCATGGGTGGAAAGGATTTCAAGGGAACTGAATCATTCGTAGAAGCAAGGAACTGGCTCAAAGAAACTGAGGATCTGTTCGTTAACTTCGAGGTGGACGATAGGCAGAAGATACAGTTGGCTGTATGGTTGCTCAAAGATGAAGCTTCCTATTGGTGGGAAGTCACTAACAATGAAAGACCAATTGAAACATGGATGGATTTCAGAATAAGGTTTGAGATGAAGTTCCTCTCACAAGCTGAACGAAGTTTACAGCTGGAAAAGTTCTTATCTCTTAAGCAAGGAAGTATGACGGTCAAGGAGTACGTCAACCAATTCAATTAGCTGTCCCGATTCGGATTGGACCTAGTGAATACTCCTCATAAGAAGGCTCTCCGTTTTGTCAAAGGATTGAATGAGCCACTTCACAGCTTGGCTATGACCCATATACCTATGGTGGCTACTTACGAGAGGTTAGTGGACATGGCACTCTTACATGAGGAAGACAAGGGCAAGAATGAGGCAAAAGTGGAAGTGCCTCAAGATAAGAAGGGGGAGGGGTCGTAAAACAAGAAGGCTGATTCAAAGAAAGGCGGGAAGAACAACAAACCCCGTGAAAAGAGAAAGTGTAATTTCTGTGGCATTCCTGGACATCTGATCAAAGACTGCAAGAAGAAGAAAAGGAAGATGGGTGGCTGTTTCCACTGTGGTGAGACATGGCACATGGCAAAGGCTTGCCCAAGGAACCAAGTGCAGGGAGCTGGACCTTCTGGAGGACAAGTTCACGCTCTCACGGCACCACCGCAAGAACGAGGTAGAAATATTTCTGTCGAAAGTTTAGTCTATCTTTTTTATCATCCTGTTCGTACACTATTTGATTCTGGCGCATCGCACCCTTTTATATCTACTGCTTTAGTGAAATCTCTGCACCTAGACACCAGTATAGTAGAGGATCCCTTGGTTGTTTCAAATCCAATTGGGGGCTCATCTTATTTGTCAATGGTTTGTTTGGATTTGAAATTATCTATACTAAGCGTTGGGTTTAAATGTAATGCCTTTGTTTTGGGCTTCACAGGCTATGGGTTAATTCTAGGCATGGACTGGCTATCCAGTAATGGTGCCGTCCTCGATTGTGAAAAGAGAGTGGTTAGACTCATGACTCGCCTCGGTAACACTCTCGAAATTTCTTGTAATCCCATGAACTCCGTTATGCTTAGTTATCTAGAATCTCCTGATGCGTCCATTGAGAACTTGCAGTCTGTAATGGTAGTCCGTGAATACTCGGAGATGTTTGAAGAGGTAAAGGGCTTACCTCCAAAGCGGGAGATAGACTTCCGCATATACCTCGTGGAAAACGCAAAACCCATTGCTTTACCCGTTAGACACATGGCTCCGAGGGAGAGGAAAGAACTCAACAAGCAAGTTAAAGAATGGCTTGAGAAAGGGTTTATAAGGCGGAGTATTTCTGAATGGGGTGCTATAGTAGTGTTCGCCACTAAAGCGGATGGTTCGCTTCGGCTATGCTTTGATTATAGGGAGCTAAACAAGCTGACCAAAAGGAATAGGCACCCACTCCCGAGAATAGATGATTTGTTCGATCAGCTTGTAGGTGCATCGATTTTCTCCCAATTAGATTTGGCGACCGGGTTTCATCAGCTAAGGGTGGCTGAAGACAACATTGATAAGACCGCGTTCAGAACTCCAGATGGTTTCTTCGAGTGGCTTGTCATGCCCTTCGGCTTGACAAATGCACCCGCTTACTTCATTGATTTAATGAGCAGAGTGTTCCGAGAATCCCTCAATAAGTATGCGGTGGTCTTCGTAGACGATATCTTGATCTTCTCAAAGAATGAGGTAGAGCATGCTTAGCATCTAAAAGAAGTCATGGATACTCTCCGTGCACATCAGTTGAAGGCAAAATTCTCCAAATGCCATTTCTGGAGAGAATTAGTTAGGTTCCTTGGACACGTGGTGTCAAAAGAGGGGATAACTGTGGATCCCGCGAAAGTGGTTGCTGTGCAAGATTGGAAGGTTCCTCGAAACGCAACCGAAGTCCAAAGCTTTCTCGGGCTAGCAGGCTTTTATCAAAAATTTATCAAAGATTTTGCAAAAATCTCAGCTCCACTGACAAGATTGACAAAGAAGAACCTAGCTTTCAATTAAGATTTGGATTGCGATATTGCTTTCCAACGTTTGAAAAGGGCTCTAACAACAGCCCCAGTTCTGACATTGCCTGATGGAAGCAAGATGTTTACGGTTTACACAGATGCTTGCGGAATGGGACTAGGCGCTGTTCTGATGCAAGAAGGGAAGGTAGTAGCTTATGGTGGAAGGCAGTTGAAAGTACACGAGAAAAACTACCCTACCCACGACCTAGAGTTGGCAGCCATCGTTTTTGCGCTTAAGTCTTGGTGCCATTATCTCCTAGGTGAGAAATTTGAACTGTATACTGATCATAAATCGTTGAAATAACTTTTCTCGCAGAAAGATCTCAATTTGAGGCTGCAAAGATGGATGGAGTTTCTTGCCTCGTTCGATTTTGAGATTTCCTACACTCCTGGCAAAGGCAATGCAGTAGCAGAAGCCTTAAGTAGAAAGAAGCTGGCCTTAAGCCCTCTCTTTGTGGAAAGGCAAAGCTTGGAGTTCATAGCAAGTTTTAACTTCAAACCCTCCTCTGACTTTGTACCTGGCTTGCTAGCAACGTTGGAAGTGCGACCAACTCTATATGACTCAATCAGAGCCGCGCAAAGAGAAGACCCTCAGCTAGTCAATGTGATGGACAAGTTAATTAGGGGTAAGACTTCCAGTCACCTCAATATATACTCCATTGATGCCAAGGGCTGGTTGAGACGAGATGGAAGACTATGTGTCCCACGAGTAAGGGATTTGGTGAAGGCGGTTCTAGAAGAGGCACACCATTCCAAGCTGACCATAAACCCAAGCGGAGACAAAATGTATAAAGACATCAAAAGAGTTTTCTTTTGGAATGGCATGAAGCAAGACGTAGCTGAATTTGTTTCTAAGTGTTTAATATGCCAACAAGTCAAGGCAGAGAAGAAGAAGCCTGGTGGTCTGCTCCTTCCTCCAGAAGTCCCACAGTGGAAGTGGAATAGCATCTCGATGGACTTTATAGATGGGTTGCCTAGGTCAAGAAGGGGCAACACCAGCATTTGGGTAATAGTGGACAGGCTCACAAAAAGCGCCCACTTTATACCCGTCAAGAGTAGAAGGACTGCCTCATCTCTAGCATCCATATATCTCAAAGAGATAGTTCGACTCCATGGGATACCCTCCAGCATAGTGAGTGATCGAAACCCTATCTTCATGAGCGAGTTTTGGAAGAGTTTACATGAGGCCGTAGGCACACAGTTATGCTTAAGCACGGCCTATCACCCTCAAACCGATGGCCAGACGGAAAGAGTCAACAGAGTATTAGAAGACCTCTTGAGACTACGCATTCTTGACTTCGGAGGTACATTGGAGGATCTTCTACCTTTGGTGGAATTTGCTTACAACAATAGCTACCAAGCTACCATAGGCATGGCGCCTTTCGAAGCTCTATATGGAAGACCGTGCAGGTCACCAACTTGCTGGTGGGAGTCCACAGACAAGCTCATACTTGGACCAGACATGATTAGGGAAACTTCAGAGAAAGTAGACTTAATACGAAGAAGAATGAAGACTGCCCAAGACAGATAGAAGTCCTACACAGACAAAGGAAGAACTGACCTTGAGTTCGAAGTTGGAGACAAGGTGTTCCTTAAAGTATCTCCTTTGAGGAACGTTGTTCGCTTTGGATCCGCAGGGAAGTTAGCACCAAGATTTGTAGGGCTGTTCCCTATCATCGAGAAGATTGGGAAGATGGCTTATAGGGTATAGCTCCCCGAAAGGTTGGTCGGGGTTCATAATGTCTTTTATGTCTCTCACCTGCGGAAATGCTTACATGAATATGAGGAAGTGGTAGAACCAAGTATGCTAGAGGAAGTTGAAGTTGAACGAGAAGCAACTATGAGGAGAGTTCCAACCCGTATCTTGGGAACAGAAGTCAAAAAGCTACGCAACCATGAAGTTAAGCTCATCAAAGTTCAATGGAGCGGCACCGAGGAAGACGCGACTTGGGAAACTGAGGACAGAATACGTGCAGCCTACCCTTTTCTTTTTGAAGGTACATCCTTAATCTCTTTTTCCTTAAGTTTATGCTCGTATCTATCTTTTTAGGTATATCTCCTCTATCCTATATGGGTTGGGCTAATTTACTAGCCCAACATTATATGTGATTCATGTGTACGTTCCACGGGGGTAGCGATGGGAAAATATGAAAATTCATGGCATAGATTTGTTCGTAAAATGGTATATTTGATTTACCATTTATGGCGAGCATAATCAAGGATAATTATGGCATGATTAAATTAAATTTAATTCACATAAAGAAATTAGACATATATAGAAAAATGTGAATTTAGAAAAAGACGAATATGCCTAACCCGAGGTTAGACTGAGTTGTGGTGTAAATCTGCCCGGAACCAACCGGCATATCCAGTGACCACAACAAGACCTGTCTAATGTGGGTGGTTAGTGCATCAAGCCCAAAAAGAACCCGAGGTTAGACTGAGTTGTGGTGTAAACCTTCCCGGAACCGACCGACACATCCAGTGACCACAACAAGACCTGTCTAATGTGAGTGGTTGGTGCTTTAACAAATTAAAGTTAAGTCAGAATTGGTAGGGTTAAGTCAATTAGGAAAACACTTAACCGATTCTAAACGAATGGGTGGGGTTAAGTAAACTTGGACACTTAGCTAAATAAACATGTTGATTAGAAAACTCTAGTAGTGGGGACCCATTTCAGCAGTAACCCACATAGATTTATCATGGTACCCTGAAACTAGGCAGGGTGGGGCACGATTACTGGGCTGAGTATAAGTGGTCAAAACGTCGGCGGTTGGTGGGCTAGTGTAGGTTCTGACGGAGTATGGGCATGCACGTACTCCGGAGTGGAAAAATCAGGCACTGTGCATCAGTAATATACACTGTGCACCTTGAATCATGTCGGGTTGCCACCAGAGGGACTGATACACCCCATGGTGGGATCATCACAGGTATCTACAGTCAAGCGGGGTCGAGTGACACAGGATATGAATGCATACGAGTAGGAGCCGATCATTAAGGGGATCGTTTGTTATAAACACGTAGGACTGGTGGATCCAATGGTTAAGTAGGTGCAGAGATTATAGTAATGGGTGCGATCACATGTTCCTCTTATCTTATCTTATATTAGGATATTATCCTATGTTCTGTTATTACTGTCATGATCCCTTTCCTTGTTTAAATACTAGTAATCACCGAACTTACCAGACTTATTGTCTGACC
This sequence comes from Allium sativum, assembly GCA_030737875.1. Lineage (NCBI taxonomy): Eukaryota > Viridiplantae > Streptophyta > Magnoliopsida > Asparagales > Amaryllidaceae > Allium > Allium sativum. The sequence goes on along the minus strand of CM060925.1, from coordinate 157,131,220 downwards.
CGTTTTCTTTCGTCCTCTTTTCTTTCGTTTCCCCCCCAGGTCCACAGGGAGGGAATACTGCAGCTTAGTCAGACCCTTTGCAAGCTTCAAGAAAGTAGATGTATGATTTGGACTCTCTCTCAATCTTGGCTATGGCTCTTGGACATTATCCTTGGGGATTTATGCAGTTTTATTTATGATTTATGCTTCTTTATTAAATAATCAAGACAGAAATTATGTTGTAATGTTTTTGGGAAGTTGTTTTGAGACAATTTGATGTAATGCTTTTGTATTGAACCACGTATTCAATAAATGATTTGAATTCCGCTGCTTATACTTATCTGTCTTGTAAAATTTTCTGTGTCTTGTACTTATAACCCTCCACCAAACTTAAGGCATTCCCTTTGTGAGTGACCTTAACTGAGGTACGGTGTTTCATTTCATTGCTATTACAACAATTTACATCAGAGTACAAGAATATCAGAGTACAAATGAATAATATACGTCGGAAAAGTAAATATCAGAGATTTACAAATTACAAAACAGCGGAAATATATATACATAAATATAATGCACAGTGGAAATACATCAATTACTACAACTAAAAGAGATACACGGATACAAAGCACTCCGAATATAGCTCTAGCTGTAATCCAGGATTCTGTTAAATAGAAATCTGCAAAACCAAAACTACTAGCTGCTCGTATGAAAAATAAGGGCAACCAGAGTTTAGGTAGAAACAATAAACTCCGAGTTAGTCATGGGACTGGTGTGAGAACTAAAACAATTATTAAACTTTACTTTAAAATAGGGTAAATCACGGGATCACGCCGTATGTCGGAACAGATTTACTCCCATGAATACTCTGAAAATAAATTTGTAAACAACGCAATGTTTTTTGAAAAATGAAGCTATTATAAGACTCAAGTCCCATCACACAATGCAACACAAACTGGAGGATAGAGTTTTCCCTTATAATAGCCAAACATGCTTGATACACTTTAAAACAAATCATTTTGATATTATTATAAGTGCATAGTGTCAAAGAAACTTCAAATATAAATGTATCAATCATAGACGAAATAGGTACCATATATTATGTCGCCATATATAGATTTACATCTAAAACCGAAAAGTCGCATATTGCAAATTGGATTTCCATCATGAGTCAAGGAAAGGGATGGTCTCCTTACCGATTCGAGCCACCTCTAGCAAGATGACTCAGGATCACACCTATGGGCAACCCTTGGATCCTACAGTGCTGGTCCACACTTACTTTAGTGGATTGGTTATTCCTTAACAATACGTTTCCCCATCCTATCGGACCTCCAAAATGGTCAGTATGTCGACAGATCATGTCCGAGGCGCCTCGCATCCATCATCCACATAAGTAAAAATGTATGGACTCCATACCATGACACCACTTCTAGCTAGAAAGAAACGTATGCACTCACTGCGTCCGTTATCCCATTTTTGACTCATACCGAGGTGTGAGGCTCGCGAATTTACGCTATACACAAAGCTATGCTAATTAAAGTCGTGCTTTGATCATCATCCACAAGACTTTTCTTTTCAATGAAAGCCTTGATCATTTGCATCTTAACGTGCCACACTGACAATTCATGCCATACAAATGATGTCTATCAATATATAACCTCTAAGCTCGTACGTCTCAGAGACGGGTGTTAAGTAAGAGAATAAATTATCCACCACCAAACAGGTATATATTTAATAGAAATCAATCAACATGGAATGAAATACAATGTAAGACACACATCCATTTACAAGTCTGTTCTGGGTCTGAACGAAACCGGTGGCACTTTATTCCTCGTCCCATATGTCCAATACAGGATAGAGGCCCTCGCATATCTGGTCTACCTCCAAGTACGTTTGGACGATCACCACTTATTACCTTGTCTTGGGTGTACAGCCCAATCAAGACATCAGTAATCATCCAAACGATGTGAAGATCTCCGGTCTTCAACCACCGTCTTTATCGTCGATTTTTAGTCGCCATATCAGTTATTCAGAATGGGATAAACCCAGTCTTTCCGAATAACTCGCGTATTTTATAATCAATAATAAAGTGCTAAAAAACACATCATACGCCTCTTCCAATTCAGAATATTCTTTTATTCAAATTTTCACATCTTTTGGGAAAGGTTCCCATTAATTTTATCAAAGATAAATTCTTTTAAACTTATTCTTGAATCTTCCTTTGGATATCAATTTCAAAATATTTTATTTTATCTTTCCGCAATTTAAACCCAATTAAGGTTTACCAAACTGGTTGGGATTAACGAGCCTTACCGAAGTAATCATTTATTAATCCCAATCCCAACCTATTCATCCCATGGAGCAAAACTGGAAGTACTCCATGTCTAACACCTACGCTGCTATCGGTAAATTTAATTACCATTTTACATTCTAATCTAATTAAAGATTTAACTATCGCCTAGAGTAAAACTGGTGATACTCCATTCTCGATCATTTCATGAATTCGATAAATTTAATCATCCCATTCTCATTTTAATCTACTTAAAAGGTTTATTAAAACTTCATTTAGTTTTAATCTTCCAAAAGTCATTATTTAATGATTATTCAACTTTAGGAAGTCAACCCTTTCTTTAATGGGGTTAAAGAACGAATGTCGTTTAAAACACAATTCATAATAAACCCAAAATCATCTTCCATATAAATGGAATCTTCACGGAAATCCAATAGCATATAATCGATATAAATTTTCGTATCGAACTAATACTATAAACGGAATAACAGCTAGGCATTTTAAATTCCATAAATAGGTCTTCATTCACAGAAGCTCATCCTGATTATCACTTTCAATTCAATTCCAATTTAATATATTAAATTGGAAAATCTTATCTTGGAAAATTTCATTAAATCTTAATCAAAAGATTTACAAATTCCAAATTATAACTTCACTATTAATTAGGTTAAAGAACAAATGTCATTTAAAACACTGTTCACCATAAACCCAAAATCATCAACATTTAATTCCAATTATCAATTAATTTGAAAACTTCATTCTATCTTGATTAAGAGATTTATTTTTTTCTCAACTGAGTTTAAGAACAGTGTTATTAAACACAACATTCACGACAAACCCAAAATCTAATTTGATATAAAATACAAGGCTCTGAATAGAAATTACATCGACTTATATTCAATATCAAATTCTGAAACTAACGGATATCATATTGGGAATAACGATATTTATATCTTCCGTATTCCTCAATAATATCCATATAATCACGGAATTTAATATTAGAATATTCTAAAGACTATTTCCATTCAAATCATTTCCAATTCATACATTGGAAAATTTTGGTTATTTTAAAACCATTATAATTTCTTTCAGTTCTCTATTCAAATCGGTAAATAACTTATTCAAACAAAAATATATATTATCTTTACAACTTGGAATGTTTCATCCAAAATAATTTCAAATCATTTATTATGATTTTACATAATTTATTCATATTTTTAATAATTTTAATAAGGCCCTTATGGTCTGTTTCCAATATCGGCCACTGAACTTCATCCATAACGACTTTTCCTAAAACTGATTTGGATATATCTTAAATTCGAACCGTTCAAATTTAAATATCATATATTCATTTGGAAAAAAATTTCGATACGAACCCAACGGTTCCGGTTTTAGGAGAATCCGAATGTTGGATCTCCCATTACATCAATTTGAAGTCAATGGTCGAAATTCACGAACGGTCGCTGCATGACGCGTTCTATTCAAACCATTTAAATATATATAATATATTGCATCAATTTCCTTTTTAAAATGTATTTTATAATTCATTTATAAATTCAATTTAAAACGATTTCAACTTCCATTTCAATTTTAAATCAAAATTGAATATTCCATATCGTTATAATATTGAAATGATAATATTTTCAAAATATCATATTTTGAAATCACATCTTTTCGATATTCATTATAAAATAAATAAAATCGACAGAAAATTCTGTTTGAGTCAAAATGGTGTATATCTACTTAGTCAGCTTCATATATATTCCAATATTTTCGTGTCTATCCAAAATCGGACATCAAAATCATATTTTGATTCTTCAATGAATATTATTTTAAAATATTCGTTATTTATGAATTGGAATCAGACTCAATCAGTTACCTTATAATTTTATTTATATGAATTCCATACATCGCATGTATTCAAATATAGTGATAAACAACTATTAAACATTCAATTCACATTCAGGGTGCACTTTACAACTGTTTAAGCATTAAATAATTAAATAACTTTTATCACAATCTGTCAATCAATCGATTGACATACAATTAATTCAAAGGGAGATGTGAATAAATTATCATCCCTAGTCCCGTGTAGGGTTTCAACCAACAACAATGAATTCAAATTAATCATTGGTTAGTAAATTTATCCAATTCTAATCTGATTCACATTATTTTCTAGTTAGCCAATTTTCACTGTTTAAATTATAAATGGATATTTATAATTTAATTTCAACTACCACAAATTTATTAACATTATTTTTAATATGTTCAGAATCACAGTCAAAACACAATATAATCAATCAGATCATCCATGGTTTTCAAACAATAGTGAAGTGAGCTAACATGCACCGTATAACAGTTTATGGTAATTAAAACAGATAAAAATCAACATTGGCAATCTGTGTAATCAGTTATAAAATATGTAACTATACAAATATTTGAGTGAGAAGTTCTCACTTTGGTTTCCACCCCATCAGTCTTTATTTGAGGATTGTTTTAATAAAATTAAACGAGCGTTTAATTTTATCAAAACTGCAACAACTTCCATTTCCATTCTGGTCAGTTCCATGTTGAAGTGCTCGCTGATACGAGTGCAACGCAATTGAAATCACAAAATTTCGATCTCGTATGGAAAAGATATGATATTAAATACATTGGATAATTTAATTAATTAATAAATTACAATTAACCACTAATTACTCTCTTAATCCCTCTCCCTCTCATTCAAATTTTGGAACCCATAGTTCACCGTGGTTCTTCACTTGCACGCGAGGACTGGGGGGGGAGGTTGATCCAAGGGTGTCTGGGCGTTGGCCTTGGGAGGAGCTGCCACCGCCGTGCACGAGGCAGTGCTCGGTGGTCCTTGACGGCCGGATTTCCAATTCGAACGGCGGCTCTTTGGTTGCCAAATTCGTGCAGCTTTCAACTCCAACTTCGATGAAACCTATATAGAATTGAAGAGTGAAGGGAGCACAACAATTTCCGTTCAAATACCATCATCTAATTCGATGTGGATTAGGAGAAAAAAGGGAGGAAAATTTTGATTGTTTTCAGCCCTTCAATCGCTTTGAACGACAACTTGATTTTTTTTTGGAAAAGGAATTAGGATTTTGACTCGGCTATTTATATTATTTTAATTCCAAAAATACTTGTTTACCAATCCGAACTCCAAATGAGACCCAATGACTGTCATTCCTAACCAAATGCCCCGTTCCGAACATAATGGGATATGTTTCGTAAGCTAATTCGACTGTTTCGATCAGTTTTAATCAAAATTAAAATATAAATTAATATAATAGTCAATATTGAATTCCAGCGTACATTTATATCTACTGGGGCCACATACTGAATCCAAAAATTACGAATATTGAAATCTAGCTATGTTTTGAAGATACGGTCTTAACAAAATTAACTTCATCGAATTTAGAGACCGTTTGAAAAGGTCCTTTCTCTAGTTGATTAAATTTAAATTGAAATTGAAAATGCGTTTAAATTTACTACGGTCACATATTAATTCCAAAAATTATGAAATTTTGAACATGACTATAATTTGACATTCTGGGTCCAACAAAAGTGGTTTCGTCGAAAATAGAGGTCGTTTGCAAAATGGCTATTTTTAAGGGCTATATATATAAATATTAAAAAATATATAAGTTCTATAACGACCATTCCAAATTTTAAACTGGACATAACTTACATTTATAAAATGAAATCTCAGTTTCTTACATTCGTTAGAAAATTACAGTTCAAAATATTCCAACGTTTCTTGTTTTGCCTGAATTCGATTTATATTGAATTATATATATTCAATTGAAATTTAAAATCGAATTTTCAAACTACCGCACCATTTCAAGCTTGTTTTTATTAAATTTTATATTTATACGTTTTAATTTCGATTTAAATAAATTTTAAATTGTTATTTATTTAAATAAATTATTTTAAATTCTTAAAATCCATTAAATTCTTAAAAACCAAAACTACTAGCTGCCCGTGTGGAAAATAGGGACCATAGTTTAGGTAGAAACAATAAATGCCGAGTCAGTCATGGGACTAGAGTGAGAACTGAAACAGTTGTTAAACTTTACTTTAAAATAAGGTAAATCACGGGACCACACCGTAGGTCATAGAACGGGTTTACTCCCATGAATACTCGGAAATAAAACAATTTGTAAACAACGCAATGTTTTTTGAAAAATGAAGCTATTATAAGGCTCAAGTCCCATCACACAATGCAACACAAGCCGGAGGATAGAGTTTTCCTTTATAATAGCCAAACATGCTTGATACGCTTTAAAACAAATCATTTTGATATCACTATAAGTGCATAGTGTCAAAACAACTTCATATATAAATGTATCAATCATAGACGACATAGGTACCATAAATTATGTCGCCATACATAGGTTTACTACTAAAAACGAAAAGTTGTGTATTGGAAATTGGATTTACATCATGAGCCAAGGCAAGGGTGGGCTCCTTACTGATTCGAGTCACCTCTAGCAAGATGACTCAGGATCACACCTACGGGCAACCCTTGAATTCTGAAGTGCCGATCCACACTTTAGTGGATTGGTTATTCCTAAACATTACGTTTCTCGGTCCTATCGGACCTCCAAAATGGTCAGTATGTCGACCAATCATATCTGAGGCGCCTCGCATCCATCATCCGCATAAGTTAAAATGTCTGGGCTAGCTAGAAAGAAGCGTATGCACTCACAGTGTCCGTTATCCCGTTTTTGACTCATACCGACATGTGAGGCTCGCAAATTAATGCTATACACAAAGCTATGCTAATTAAAGCCGTGCTTTGATCATCATCCACAAGACTTTGCTTTCCAACAAAAACCTTAATCATTTGCATCTTAGCATGCGACATCGACAATTCATGCCATACAACTAATGTCTATCAATATATAACCTCTAATCTCGTATGTCTCAGAGAAGGGTGTTAACCAAGAAAGTAAATTCTCCGCTACCAAACAGATATATATTTAATAGAAATCAATCAACACAGAATGAAATACAATGTCAGACACACATCCATTTACAAGTCTATTCTAGGTCTGAACAAAACCCGAGGCACCTTATTCCTCATCCCATATGTCCAATACAGGAGAGAGGCCCTCGCATATCTAGTCGATCTCCAAGTACGTCTGGATGATCACCACCTATTACCTTGTCTTGGGTGTACAGCCCAATCAAGACATCAGTAATCATCCAAACGATGTGAAAATCTCCTGTCTTCAACCACCGTCTTCATCATCGATTTTTAGTCGCAATATCGGTTATTCTGAATAGGATAAACCCGCTCTTTCTAAATAACTCACTTATTTTATAATCAATAAGAAAGTGCTATAAAAACACATCATATGCCTCATTCCTATTCATTATATTCTTTTATTCAAATTTTCACATCTTTAGGGAAAGGTTCCCATTAATTTTATCAAAGAAAAATTCTTTTAAACTTATTCTTGAATCTTCCTTTGGATATCAATTTCAAAATATTTTATTTTATCTTTTCACAATTTAAACCCAATTAAGTTTTACCAAACAAGTCGGGATTAAAGAGCCTTACCGAAGTAATCATTTATTAACCCCAATCTTAACCTATTCATCCCATTGAGCAAAACGAGTAGTACTCCATATCTAACACCCACGGTGCTATCGGTAAATTTAATTACCATTTCACGTTCAAATCTAATTAAAGATTTAACTATCACCTGGAGTAAAAATGGTGATACTCCATTCTCGATCATTTCATGAATTGGATAAATTTAATTATCCCATTCCCATTTTAATGTACTTAAAGATTTATTAAAACTTCATTTAGTTTTAATCTTCGAAAAATCATTATTTAATGATTATTCAACTTTAGGAAATCAACCATGTCTTTAATGGGGTTAAAGAACGAATGTCGTTTAAAACACAGTTCACAATAAACCCAAAATCATCTTCTATATAAATGGAATCTTCACGGAAACCCAACAACATATAATTGATATAAATTTCCATATCGAACTAATACTATGAACGAAATAATGGCTAGGCCTTTTAAATTCCATAAATAGTAACGGTCTTCATTCACAGAAGCTCATCCTGATTATCACTAAATCGAATTCCATTCAATTCCAATTTAATATATTAAATTGGAAAATCTTATCTTGGAAAATTTCATTAAACCTTAATTAAAAGATTTACAAATTCCAAATCACAACTTCACTATTAATTGGGTTAAAGAACAAATGTCATTTAAACACTGTTCATGATAGACCCAAAACCATCAGCATTTAATTCCAATTATCAATTAATTGGAAAACTTCATTCTATCTTGGTTAAGAGATTTATTCTTGTCTCAAATGGATTTAAGAACAGTGTTATTGAAGATACCATTCACGAAAAACCCAAAATCTAATTTGATATTAAATACAAGGTTCTGAATAGAAATTATATCGACTTATATTCAATATCAAATTCCGAAACTAATGGATATTATACTGGGAACAACAATATCTATTTCTTCCAAATTCCTCAACAATATCTGTATAATCATGGAATCTAATATCAAAATATTCCGAAGATTATTTCCATTCAAATCATTTCCAATTCATACATTGGAAAATTTTGGTTATTTTAAAACCATTATAATTTCTTTCAGTTCTCTATTCAAATCGGTAAATAACTTATTCGGATATTAATATATTTTATCTTTACAAATTGGAATGTTTCATCCAAAATAATTTCAAATCATTTATTATGATTTTACATAATTTATTCATATTTTTAATAAGGCCCTTACGGTCGGTTTCCAACATCTGCCACCGAACTACATCCATAGCGACTTTTTCCAAAACTGATTTGGACATATCTTAAAATCTAACCATTCAAATTTAAATCTCATATATTCATTTGAAAGATCTTTTTGATACTAACCCAACGGTTTCGGTTTTAAGAGAATCCGACGGTCGGATCTCCCGTTAATCAATTTGAAGACAATGGTCGAAAATCGTGAACGGTCGCTGCTCGGTGCATTCTATTTAAACATTTAAATATATACATATATTATATTTCATCGATTTCCTTTTTAAAATGTATTTTATAAATTGCTATAAATTTAGTTTAAATCGATTTAAGCTGCCATTTCAATTTTAAATAAAAATTGAAAATTCCATCATTATAATATTAAAAGGATAATATTTTTAAAATATCAGATTTTGAAATCACATCTTTTCGATATTCATTATAAAATAAATAAAATTGATAGAAAATTCCTTTCAAGTCAAAGTGGCGTATATCTACTTAATCGACTTCATATATATTCAAATATTTTCGTGTCCATCAAAAATCGGACATCAAAATCATATTTTGATTCTTCACTGAATATTATTTTAAAATATTCGTTATTTCTGAATTGGAATCAAACTCAATCAATTACCATATAATTTTATTTATATGGATTCCATACATCGCATGTATTCAAAAATAGTGATAAACAACTATTAAACATTCAATTCACATCCTGAGTGCAATTTACAACTGTATAAGCATTAAATAATTAAATAAGTTTTTCATAGTCTGTCAATCAATCGGTTGACATTCAATTAATTCCAAGGGAGATGTGAATAAATTATCATCCCAGACCCGTGTTGGGTCTCAACTAACAACAATGAAGTCAAATTAATCATTGGTTAATAAATTTAACCAATTCTAATTTGACTCAAATTATTTTTCTAGTTAGCCAATTTTCACTGTTTAAATTATAAATGGATATTTATAATTTAATTTCAACTACCACAAATTTATTAAAATTATTTTTAATATGTTCAGAATCACGGTCAAAACACAATATAATCAATCAGATCATCCATGGTTTTCAAACAACAGTGAAGTGAGCTAACAGGCACCGTATAACTGTTTATGGTAATTAAAAAAGAGAAAAATCAACACTGGCAATCTATGTAATCAGTTATAAAATAAATAACTTTACAAATATTTGAGTGAGAAGTTCTCACTTTGATTTCCACTCCGTCAGTCTTTATTTGAGGATTGTTTTAATAAAATTAAACGAGCATTTAATTTTGTCAAAACTGCAACAGCTTCCGTTTTTGTTATGGCCAGTTCCATGTTGAAGTGCTTATTGATACGAGCACAACGCAACTGAAATCACCGAATTCCGATCTCGTATAGAAAATATATTATATTAAATACATTGGATAATTTAATTAATTATTAAATTACAATTAACCACTAATTACTCTCCCTAATCACTCTTCCTCTCATTTAAATTCTTGAACCCATCGTTCACTGTGGTTCTTCACTTGCACACGAGGATTGGGTAGGCCGGAGGTTGATCCAAGGGTGTCGGGGCGTTGGCCTTAGGGGGAGCTGCCACCGCCGTGCACGAGGTCGGTGGTCCCTGGCGGCTGAATTTCCAATTCGAACGGCGGCACTTTGGTTGCCAAATTCGAGTAGCTTTCAACTCCAACTTCGATCAAACCCATATAGAATCGAAGAGTGAAGGGAGCACAACAATTTCCGCTCAAAGACCATCATCTAATTCGATGTGGATTAGGAGGAAAAGGGGAGGAAAAATTCAAGCATTTTCAGCCCTTTAATTACATTGAACGACGACTCAAATTTTTTTTTTGGAAAAGGAATTAGGGTTTTGATCCATTTGACTCGGCTATTTATATTTTTTTAATTCCAAAAATACTTGTTTACAAATCCGAACTCCAAACGAGATCCAACGACTATCGTTCCTAACCAAATACCCCCATTCCGAACACAATGGGATATGTTTCGTAAGCCAATTCAACTGTTTCGATCAGTTTTAATCAAAATTAAAACATAAATTAATATAACGGTCAATATTGAATTCCAACATACATTTTTATCTACCGGGGCCACATACTGACTCCAAAGATTACGAATATTGAAATCTAGCTATGTTTTGAGGATACAGTTCTAACAAAATTAATTTCATCGAATTTGGAGACCGTTTGAAAAATGGTCTTTTTCTAGTCGATTAAATTTAAACTGAAACTGAAAACGCGTTTAAATTCACTACGCTCACATATTAACTTCAAAAATTATGAAATTTTAAACCTGACTATAATTTGATATTCCGAATCCACAAAAGTGGTTTCGTAGAAAACGAAGGTCATTTGCAAAATGGCTATTTTTAAGGGGTATATATAATATTAAAATATATATAAATTCTATAGCGACCATTCTAAATTTTAAACTGGACATAAATTTCAATTTATAAAACAAAATTCAGTTTCTTACATTCGTTAGAAAATTATAGTTCAAAATATTCCAACGTTTCTTGTTTTGCCTAAATCCGATTTATATTGAATTCTATACATTCAATTGAAATTTAAAATCGAATTTATCATACTACCGCACCATTTCAAGATCGTTTTAATTAAATTTTAAATTTATATGTTCTAACTTCGATTAAAATAAATTTTAAATCGTTTATTCTCAAAATAAATCATTTTAAATTCTTAAAATCCATTAAATCAATTAAAAATATAATTTTAAATTGGTTCCAAAATCTGGGTTGTTACACTGACCCTCTACAAATGAACTACTATAATTGACAATTTTAGTGTTGGTTACCATTTAAACTTTTCAAAAATTTAGATTACGAAAATTTTGAAAACCAATGATCTGATACCAATTGTTGAGGATGCGGATTAAGGATTTTAATGTAAACTAAACACTAGATGGGGCAAATAGTGTTTTATGGAATTCATTAATTTCTTGGAATCTTTTTAGATTAAACAAAGTAGTATGCAAATCACAGATATTACCTAACACAGAATCAATCATAGAATGCATAAAATAAAAGTAAGGGAAGGTATACACCAAGATTTTATGCTGGTTCGGGACTCCCTTGCATCCAGTCCCACACAATGCTGGGTTGATGTAGATTTTTATTCAACAAAATCCAATTAAGATTCTTGATTTCAAGGTACAAGGGCACACCCCCAACTGGTTCCAACTACATTGAGATTTAGTTGATTTATAGGCTACAACTTTACACCCAATCGATTACTGGGATACAATTGTGCCCCGTCACTTTATATGGGACTGGACCAAACCCTTCTCTTATTAGTTTTTGTAGTATTGACTCGATAAGACTTGATCTTGAGATCTTTGATTACAAAAAACCTATCACTCTTGAGTAGCACTTGAACTCAGAGGGAGTTCGATTTAGAATTGAAAGAGAAGAAGAATGATATGATTTTTATTAAATTGGCAAAGTATAAGTGTAGAAAGTTAAGAATTTAAGAATAATAATGGTGGAATGTTTAGAGAGGAAGAAGGAGATGAAAAGTAATTAAAAAGTTCGAATTCAGGAAGGTATTTATAGTTTTCCAATAGCCACAACCATTCAGAAAAGATTTAATTCAAAAGACACTTCTTTTCAAAATTTAAAAAACTGCCTAATGGCTAGTATGCCGACATACAACTTGTATGATGTCGGCATATGCTAGTATAAAATTAAAAATGAATTTTAAAACAAATTAAATAATGTTTAAATAAATTATAGGGAATATAGAGTTAAAGAAAATTATATTCCTTTATATTAAAATAGAGTATTTTAAGTAGAAATATATTTTAAAAACAAATATTAAAATGATTAAAAACTAAATATAAAATGATATTAAGGTATAAGTATAAAACTATCAATATGTTAAAACTTAATATTAATAAGGCAATTGAAAACTTAAATAACTATAATAAAGTTAGTAATAAATTTGTAAGTAAAACATTTTTGAATAAGAAAGTTAAAATCTATTAAGCATAAATTTGAAAATAGGAATTTAAAAATTAATTTCAGGAGTTGAAATATTTCTCAAAATAAAAATGTACATATTTATAAATAAGAAGTAATTTTGAAATCAGTTGTAAACTAGATTTAAAAAAAAGTAAATAATTTTGAAATCATTTAAAAAAGAATTTGAAATCAGAGTTAAGTTTGAAATCAAAATTCAGTGCTAACCAGAGTTTTAACAATATATCTAAACATTTACTCTATAATTCTTGAATTCTTGATACTCATAAGTCAAAACTTGAACTCTTCTACATTGAAATCTTGATTCTATGAACTGTATAGTCTTCAATAATATATACCTGCGCAGATTTCCTATATATACACGTATATTTTAGAAAATAGTGTTAGTATATATTTTATAACAATAATAATTTAAATAAAGTTGAAACAAGGTTATTGTCATCAAAACCATCATTATCAACATTTCGGTCCTTAACAATAAATATGTCTGTTTTCTTCTTTCCTCTCCTTATTTTCTTTTTCACATATTTCTCTCTGCTCATCTCTTACATATAATTCTTGATCTAGATCTCGAAAAAATGGGAAAAGCAAAGCATATAAAACCCGGTTTTTCCCTTTTTCCTCAAATCTTCATGTCCATTTTATACTTATTTATGCAAGCCCTCCAACCAAGATTCAAAACCGCTTCTTCCTCCCCCAAAATTCAAAACCATAACACCCCTCATCCAAACCCTAGTCACGCAGCCCCTATCACCAGCACCTCCACATTACCTGAGCTGGACCTCCATCGGCCTCAAATTGAAACCACGGCCAAACTTTCCTTCCTCGTTGATGCAAATCACCCAAATGTGAAACCTTAGCCCTAAAAGAACTCATCTTCTTTATTCATCGAACCACTGTAGTCACCCATTATCGCCGCTTCTCCCTCCTACGCTACTACATGTGACCGTATGTCCCTTGAACCTACATCCTAAATTCGACATTCCTCCTTTCCACCTCGTCTTTCTGTTTAAACGAAACAAAAAAGGAGAAGAAGATGAAGGTTTGAATTAGTGTTTTTGTCCCTTCCTTATGTTTATAGTCTGAGCGTATTCGAGTGGTATCATAGTATTCACAAGTGTATGCATGATTTCTTGTGTCATCGTCAATTGTCACCAAACCATTGAAGGTGAGATATTCACTCATGACTGATATTATTTCACAAGTTTATCGATTTCATATGAAATATTACTATAGTTTACAATGTTATTATGGTTTACATGAACTATTACCCGATAATCACATGATGTTAGTTGCTACTCGTATGTATTAAATATGATTGATTCATGATTGTACGATTATTATTGTTACTACCAAAATCAACATTAAAGAAAAGTCGGCGGCGAAGGGGTATTCGATAAGCAAAAGCTCGCGAAAGGCTTAACAAAAAGTAGGATCTGACAAAAAAAGAACAAAGGTAGAAAGGCATAATTCGAAAGACCGTATTAACAGCAACCTTCCTCTTTCATTCCCCCAAAAAGTGAAAGTCGTAAAAGAAAACTATGGAGCTTAACCAACAGGGCCACCCTCCACCAAAGTCAGTCCCGTAGGACTCTTTCGACAGTATTGGCTCAACGAAAGGCTCCGTGTAAAGAACCAATTTGATCTAGAACCGAAGAAATCAGAGGCAACAAACCCCATAGACAAAACCCGAGAGGAAATCTTCAATAATAACGTATCCATACACCGATACATCCTAAGGCGAAAGCACTAAAAATCCTACACAAAAGGAGCACAAGGGTTACCCAAAACCAACTCCCAGAACACCTACCGCATAAACACCGAAACGATGGAGTCACAAATAATAGGAGTAGCGTCGAAAGCCATCCCTTGGGAATCCAGGCTACCACGGGAATCCCCACCGAAAGGTCAACCAAGACCCAGGTGGATATACAGGCTACCCATACTAATTCACTTAGTACCAAAACCCGTGGTGGTTTCGAACCGGCAGATATCAACATACACCACGAGGCCCAGTCCCTCCACGTATTCACGATAAAGCCGGAGGCCTACATCCGTAAGCTCATATCCTCAAGTCTATATTCACGAGTCACTTTCAGAGATTCAAGTATCGTTCAGGGACCGTGACCAATACACCGAAAGCGGCCAAAGATCTCGCACCCGAAGCCAAGAAGGAAATGACCGACAAGGATCTCTGCGGGCCCACCAGCCCCTCGACGAGAGGAGTCGTGAATCATTATAAATAGGGCCTCATATGCCACATTAAAAGGGGGGAATTTTCCTTACTTTTTTTGTATCCTCAGAATTAACTTAGAAAAATCATCAATGGAGAATTATTTCTCTACAGCATCTATGTATTCTGATTTAAAGCTTAATAAAGGGAGAACTTCTTGATAAAATTGCTCTGTAAGTGTGCACATTTATTTCTCTGATTGTTATCATCGCGATCTATTATCCATTCTGCAAAGGAGCTCAGGTTTCCACTCATCACACCCTTGAGTGGCGACCGAATTCCATTCGCTGAGCCTGGATCCAATCTAGAAGATCACGATGAGCCTATGCCTAATAGCCTCAACATCCTAATCCTCCATTAAAATCGAATGGGAAAGAGAAACAATCCACCCGATTTTCCCTTAAGATCCACCCCCATCGATCCATTTCCAGTGTTGATGGAAAATATCGTTAACATTTTGGCGCTAGAAGGAGGGCCCTGAACCTCCGACCTTATGGTTAATAACCACCCCCTATACCTACCTGTGATTGTTCCATCCTGAACTAAGATCCTGAGAACCTTATGAGTAAGAGATTTCCACCGATGATTGAGGGGTTTCCCACAGCTGAGGCGAACATCGACGAGCCATGGGCGATTAAAAGGTCCAATCTAGAAAAACTCCATATCCAAGAGAAAAAGATGGACATAGAGCCCTATGACCCTGATCGATGGAGCATTAACCCCTTCCATGTAGGATCCACTCCGATTTTTGCCCTTTACCAACCCTCAACTGAGAGGCACAACTCCTTTCTCCTCGCCAAAAGGGCCATTCTCGCAAAGGCCGGAGAAACCGTAATCGAACGAAGTATAGAGAAAATTCCTATCCCCCTGACCGATATAAAGTCTAAAGAAGATATACCCCCACATCAAAGAGTAGTAAAGAGAAAGTGTAGAGATAATGAAGGAATAACAAAGCTAAGTGGAAAAAAGGCCAAGATGCAGCGGCAGAAAAAGGATTTCGAGTCAAGGTTACCAAAGGGTTATAAACTCATTGTATCGATTGAGGGTATCTATTTCCTAACTAGACATGAGTTAAACTTCTAGCCATCGCTCAAGAAGAAGCCCAAAAACGAAGCTAAAAGAGGAGGATCGTATTGCTACTACCATAGGGTAAACGGACATGAAACCAACCATTGCAGAGTATTAGAGGGAATGATCATTAGGTTTTTGAACCAAGGAAAATTACAAAATTATATAAGGAAACCATAGGAGGTTATGCCATCGAAACCCTACTGTGATAATGGGAGAAGGATTATTCCCTATAAACAAAATGACCAAGGAAAAGTCATGCCACAAATGGATAAAGAGAAGGGAAACCCTCGTCATCGCCAAATTGGCCGGGGCGAGGCATCCCCCCGAAGGGGGGGGGATGATTATGTTAGTATTTCTCCTTGCCCAAACCAGAGGGGGCAGGGTTAAAGCATCGAAAGCGTAAGCCGCCATTTCACACCAGAAATGGTCGTGGCGGTGCATCTAAAATTAGCACGCCCTGCCTCTGCTCGTAAAAGAGTATGCCTTGCCTCTGCTAGAACAAAGGACGTCCTACCTCTACTCGCAGAAGAGCACGTCCTACCTCTGCTTATGTTCTGCGTTACTCGCAGAAGGGAGCGCAAACCCCTATCATCACCTATAACAGTCAGGATAGGACACCCCTTGGAGGGGGTGGCGTATAAGCCTCTATCAGTGCTTACGATGGCCCGTGTAGAGCGTCAAAAGAGTAAACCTTAGTTTTGTGCCGATGATGGCCCCGTCTAAGTTTCTAAGCCCTTATCATCGCCAGGATAAGGCGCCTCCTGGAGGGAGGTCGGGTAATTCCTTGGGCCCTACTTATGGATAAGCTAGCCAAGCGCACCGGACGCACAGGCCCAGAGAGTGGCCAACAAAGCACGTACGTCCTCTGCTTTGACTACGAAAGCCTAAGGGGAGGCTCAAGAAGCACATGCAACCTCTACTTCCAAAATCAAATCCGAAGCGGATAGTCGCTCTATTAACACCGAAAGAGGTTTCGGTTCTCTATGCTAATACCCGATTCTGGGTCGATTCGGCGTTCTCTTAGTACCGAAAGAGGTTTCGGTTGTCCATACTAATACCCGAATCTGGGTTGATTCGGCGTTCTCTTAATACCGAAATAGGTATCAGTTCTCCATACTAATATCCGAGTCTCGGTCGATTCGGCGCTCCATCAATACCGGAAGGGGTTCCAGCCTTCTATGCTAATACCCAAATCTGGGGCGATTCGACACTCTACCGATACCGAAGGAGGTTCCGATCTTTTATGCTACCACCCGAATCTGGAAAGATCCAACTCTATATGAGAACCGGAAGAGGTTCCGGCCAACTATCATCGATGCCCGAATCTAGGAAAGCCTCAGTATTTCACCCATGCCAAAGATGTTTCCGGTTTATTACAATTTATGACCGAATATGAATCGATTCGGTTCTGAACAAATGCCAGAAGGGAGGCAAGTTTCCTACGTATTAACACCTGTGACTGGGTGAAAGAAACCTCTTGTAAGTATCGGGGGGAGGCTCCAACCGTTGGGATGACGTTCTTAAGACTTCCAAGATAGTTGTCTCAAATCAAGACATCCGTAGGATGCCTACGAAAGAAGACCTCAAAAATGTTCAAGGCCAAACGTTTAGGAAAAAAGAAAGATACACCTAAGGAAAAAGTTATACCCGAAGAGAGGGAACTTCGTGATGAACAATTTCTCTCCCTCCCGAAAGGCTAGGAGGTCCACCCTCTCGGGGTAATGGAAATTTAAAATCATAAATGACACACTTGCCTGGACAGTCGCCATGTTTTGGAACAATGCCCTCTCTCTCTTTAGCGCTGCCCAAGGAAACGGGGGCTACTCCCTCCTCGCCTAAGTCAAACGAAAGTCTGTCAATGTATAAGAGGCCCTCGACTACAGGGTCACCCCTCCTCGGCGCATCCACTCCTTCCTCACCAACTTAATCCTTTCCTTAACTTGATCCAGGATAAAGGGAGGAATGGAGGAGGTTTGGAGTTTAGAAAAATTCTGAAGGTTGTGAGAAAAAAAAGAAAATAGGGCGTCTTCATAACAGTCATACTTGATCCGTGGGAGATGGACTTGCAAAAAATCCGAAATCCTGTCTTGGGCTGCATAAATGATCTGGGCGACACGAGAAAGTTCTTCATCTTTCTTTCGAAGCTCATCAGCATGGGCAATCACATCCTCCGCCATCTGATGCTCTAAAGTTGAAACCTTGTTGGGAGTTGCATCCCCAGTCTGCCTCTCCTTCTCTAAGGCCAACTCAGCATGTTCCTAGGTAGCCTTCAACCTCTCACATTCTTTGCTAAAAACTATGACGACCTCCCTAAGTCGAGTAATTTCAGTAACGGAGGAAGAAAGGGTGGACATAGGTACATGCCATCTCTTAATGCCCTGTGAAGGTATGAACACTCAGCATATAGTTGCGATAGACAGAAAGCCCAAGAATAAAAAAGCTTTGTACCTTGAGTTGTTGGGAAATTAGGTGTCATTAAAAATCCATCGTGTCGAGAGGAATGGAAGGTAACGAAATGTTAGAAAATTCATGTTCAAAGAGAATGCGCTTCACAAGATCAGTAAAATCTGGCGAAAGGCCAAGAGGCTTTGAAGAACCAACAGTCTGAGAAGCAGAAGTGTACGACATCGCATATATACCCATTCCAAATGTTCTTGAAGAAAACAATAAGGAAGCACCACTTCTTACTTTCCTGTCAAAGACATCCCCGAGAGTCGTGGAAGTAGGAGTATTGGGTTTCAGTCTCTTAGTTGGCAGATCAGCAGGAAATTCGGCTAGCCTCTTAAGAGCAGCTGCAGAAGCCTGGCTCAATGCATTGGTAGAAGCTGGGGCTTCTGCAACCAGAACCGCTAACCAAACGGAAGGTTAGGAAAAGGTCAAAAGCGCGAAATAGTAGTGTCGAAAAAAGATTTCAACATGGAAAGTTGTTGAATCAATAAGACGTACCTTGGAATAATGGGGCAGAAGGAGTAAACACTCCCGAACCTGCCAATAGACGATTAGTATCAGGGAGACAGACCGGTGGATGCCCCAATATCCTCTGACCATGAGCAAGGATATTATGAAAACATAGCTTATCCTTGGTTAGTAGAGCGGATCGACTCGGCGGCCTCTCGAGCAATTCCAAAATGAGCTTAAACACGCGAGACTCACTCTCTATTAGGGGCGCCCCCTCAGAAGCAAAATATGAAAAGAAAAGAATTAAAGATGTATCGCTAACGAGAAGATAATCGCCTGCGAAAAGTCAAGGGAACTTACTATAATCGGCAGTTCGGCCAGAAACACCGGCAGGACATTTAAAGAAAAAGATTTGGTCTTTCCAGGGCATAACCTTGCCCGCACCATCATTGCCTACCTTCCTTAAAGGGGAAACGTGGAATAAGGGAAGGACCTCATCCTTTGAAAAGCGCACCAAATGGCGAATAAGGTTCGACGTAAGAGAAACTTGGCCCTGTTCCAGAGCAAGAACTTCCAAGCATAAAAGGAATGTATAAGTGTTTGGCGAAAATTGAATTGGCGCGACTTCCAAATCCTGCAGAAGTCGAAGCATGAAGGGTGGAAAAGGAAAGAAGCCCCCATGCCAAACATGTATGGTTGAGTAGGCAAAATATCCCTCAGGAGGATGCATGATGTCATGACAGTCAGCAACATGAACGGCGTCAACATTGTCTATTCCAAAACTGGCGAGAATGGAATTAACTTCATCCTGAGAAGTAACCAGCGATTTCTTCAAAAGATTTTTTCTCCTCCAAGAGGGATCGTAGGCATCAACGGGTGATAAGCCGGAACTCATCTTGTCAGATATGACACTGCCAGGTGATGTAATTTCGTGAGTATATGAAGTTTATATCCCATCCATTAAAACATTCGAAAGAGATTACGCTTAAGCCTAATTATAACAAGCGGCCGGAATGATGAAATCTTCAAACACAAATAAATTTGAGTCCTAAACCGTAGAATTGATATTTAGGAGTATGGGGAAGTAGGTTGATCGCCATAAAATTATCCCTCAGGCTGTTAAAATGCAAACAATCTGTAACCTATATGCAAAACCCTATGTGAATTTGGGTGAACAATCCTATTCCCCAGTAAAAAAAATTTGCTTACCAAGGGTTTGAGTAGTCAATTCCCTACGTTGAACTTCGGATCTTCAAGAAACAAATAATCTAGTTCGAGAAATTAATATTGCAGGTAAAAGGGGAAGGACAAGGAGTGGTAATTGTGCAAGGATACCTACTCAAATCTACACCACCCAAGCAATGGTTAATCGATGTTCCTCGGAAAAGATAGGTCAAAGGGCTCCGTATGACGCTTCAAAAAAAATCAGGAGTTTGACTTGAAAATTCGAAAATACCCCTCCACTCAAGGGGGTGGGCAAATGTTACTACCAAAGTCAACATTAAAGAAAAGTCAGCGGCGAAGCGGTATCCGATAACCGAAAGCTCGTGAAAGGCTTAACAAAAAGTAGGGTCTGGCAACAAAAAGAGCAAAGGTAGAAAGGCGTAATCCGAAAGATATTATTAACAACAACCTTCCTCTTTCATTCCCCCTAAAAGGGAAAGTCGTAAAAGAAAACTATGGAGCTTAACCGACCAAATCACCTTCCGCCAAATTCAGTCCCGTATGACCCTTCCGACGATATTGGCTCAGCGAAAGGCTCCGTGTAAAGAACTACTCTGATCTAGAACTGAAGAAATCAGAGGCGACAAACCCGACAGACAAAACCCGAGAGAAAATCTTCAATAATAACGTTTCCATACACCGATACATCCAAAGGCGAAAGCACTGAAAACACTACACAAAAGGAGCACGAGGGTTATCCAGAACCAACTACCGAAACACCTACCGTATAGACACCGAAAGGATGAAGTAACAAATAACAGGAGTAGCATCAGAAGCCATCCCTCGGAAATCCAGGCAACCATGGAAAACCCCACCGAAAGGTCAATCGAGACCCAAGCGGATACACAGGCTACCCATACTAATTCACTTAGTACCGAAACCCGTGGCGGTTTCGAACCGGTAGATATCAACATACACCGCGAGGCCCAGTCCCTCCATGTATTCACGATAAAGCCAGAGGCCTACATATGGAAGCTCATTTCCGCAAGCTTACATTCACGAGTCACTTTCAGAGATTCAAGTATCGTTCAGGGACCGTGACCAATACACCGAAAGCGGCCAAAGATCTCGCACTCGAAGCCGAGAAGGAAGCAACCGACAAGGATCCCTGCGGGCCCACCAGCCCCTCGACGGGAGGAGTCCTGAATCATTGTAAATAGGGCCCCAGATTTCACATTGAAAGGGGGGACTTTTCCTTAATTTTTTTGTATCCTCGGAATTAACTTAGAAAAATCATCAATTGAGAATTCTTTCTCTACCACATCTATGTATTCTCATTAAAAGCTTAATAAAGGGAGAACTTCTTGATAAAATTGCTATGTAAGTGTGCACATTTATTTCTCTAATTGTTATCATCGCAATCTATTATCTATTCTGCCGAGGAGCTCAGGTTTCCACCCATCACACCCTTAAGTGGCGACCGAATTCCATTCGCTGAGCCTATATCCAACCTAGAAGACCACAATGAGCATACGCTTAATAGCCTCAACATCCTAATCCGCCATTAAAATCGAACGGTAAAGACAAACAATCGTCCCGATTTTCCCTTAAGATCCACCCCCACTGATCCATTTTCGGGGTTGATGGAAAATATCGTTAATAATTGTTATGATTGGTTGTTTATTTCAGCTGTTCAATTTTTGGTATCAACCCTGTTATCACAGTACAAGTTCCCGACACCATAAAATGTGGAAAAAATTCATTATGTGTTGAAATGACATATACCCAAGAAATTTAAATTAGGATACTGGATGAAATGATACATATTCGATTACTAAATCACCATGCGTTGATATGATACATACCCGAATAACTGGATTATAGGATAGAAAATTATAAACAGACACCATTGGTCTAGTAAAATTACTTTTCTAAAGTTAAAATTATGTATTGATCTAAACAAACCAATTTAGAAATTTATAAATATATAATTGAAATATCTAAACTTGAATTTATAAATTAAAAATTAATAGATTTAATGAATGGTTTAAATTTAAATTTTAGGATTAAGTTTGTTGTTTGAAAGTTAATTTATAGATTTAACTGAATATTTTTAAAGATTTAATTTGAAATCTAATTTGTTAAAATTAATTGAATAAGAGACTTGATTAAATTTAAAGATTTAATTGATATAATATTTTTCTTTTACTTTAATTATTTAATTGATTTAACTATGAAGTTCTAAATTCTTAATAATTTAGTTTAAATGATAAAACCTGATACTTAACCTTGATTGTGTTTTAAACGAAGGCAATGTAAGGTAAACGAATTTGCACTTTCGTTTTCAAACTAAATCGAAGTTAGTGGTTTAAAATTGGAATTTTATATTACAAAATAATTTAAATACAATGTTTAAATTAGAAATTTATATTGTTTTGAGTTTTAAGTTGAACTGAATTGAAATTCGAAATCTAAAATAATGTTAAGTCAAATTTTTGGAAAAGTGAATAATTGGTGAAGATTAGATTATTATTTTAAATTATTATCAATTCATTTCAAACTATTTTATTTAAACTAATTTCTGTTTTCCTATTTATTTTCATATCTATTACATATTTTACAAATATATAACAAAACTATTTTATTTATTTAATTTAACTATTATATATTATTTTACTTGAACGTTTATAAATTAAATTTAACTATTATATATTTTATAACTATTTTAATCGATCTATTTTGTATAAAATTTGACTATCATATGTATCTTTAAAACTATTTTTCATTATACTTAACTTTTTTAAAATAAGTATATTTCGAATCCGAGCAATTTGGTCCAAAATATTTGAATATAAAGATTTCATTTAATAACGATATTTGGGATATAGAATTTAAATCAAAATATGAATTTTGATAATGAGCTATTTTGTAAAGATAAGATTTGGAATTTGAAACTGAATCAAATATTTAATTGATTTAAGTAACTAACAATTAAAAAATCAATACTTGATGTAAATTGATTTATGATGTTGAAACATGTATATTGAAATATAAATGACCATTATGTGAAGTAATTGTTTGCTTGCTAAAGTGACCGGAGTCAGATATCGGCATACTCTCAATCAATACCTAAACCACTTTAGAAACTATGTACACGTTGCAAAATCAAGAATGTATTAGGGTGGATTAGCGAACGACCACTAGAATGAAGAAAGAGAACAATAATGGATAGCCTTGACTTTTGAGTAATAATTGAAATAACAAGACAGGAGCTATGCCAAGGCCAAGTGGCGTCGCTTCCTCAATGGACAGACTTATTCTTTAATTTTCTTAGTTCCTTGGTCTGATTTTATTGGATGTCCATCCTTGATTTATGGGAATGTTGTTCAAGGTGGGCAGTAACTATAAGCTATGCATTACCACCAGCTCGACTTAGCAAATGGTAGAATCCTATATTAGGTATTTCATCGTGTGACTTGTCATATTTATCTTAAGCAAGTCCACTACGAGTTTGATTTGTGTAATACCTATGGAGTGGCATCTCTTGCCTCCAGTTTACAGTTGTGTATAGACTATGATGCTTATATAAAATGTGTTAAGGATAAAAAATGTATTGCCTGAACGTTATATTCAATACAATATTTTACTGATAGATATATATATATATAGTAACATATTCTATTAATTCTATATAGTTTCGCAGATCCTCGAAGGATGATGATCCCAAATATCCTTTATGTCACTTATACCTTTCACCTAAACATTTCACTTGAGTTGATTTACTTGCATAAGAATATTAGTTCCGACTCGAATGTTTTGTTTTACTCTAAGCACAGGTCAAATCGAGTATCACAGTATTTGAGATCCATCTTTAGGAGCTGGTGACCTTCCGAAGACTTATCCATTTATTCTAGTTATTTCAGTTATTCCTTATTACAGTCAGTTGTATTAGTAATTTTATATATTTAGGCTTTCTTTTGAAACTTTGATGTAAAAGTTTATTAGTAGCTTCATAAATTACTGTTGTATTATTTTATTCTGCTACGAGATATTTTATTATTCTGTGTCTGTGATTTTTTGACTTGATTCTTATTAAATCCCATAATAATAAAAATCTGTCATTTTGGACGGTTCAAGTTGGACATGTATGGTTTCATTGTCGATTGGAATCGCTCGAAAGGGCGAGTTGTTACAGTTGGTATAAATTATTTGGTTTTGAGAGAAGAATAGGAAACTTGTGTGAAGGACAAAAAAAGCAAAAAGTTTATCCAAAAGGACAAGAGCCAAAAAATTTGCTCAAAAGGCCAACTTTTAGTGTAAAGTGGAAAAACAATGGGCCCCACTGAATTCCACTATCTAGTGTAAAATTGTCCTTTGGGATAATTGTTTTGTTGACCGTCCTTATGAACAAATTTTTGTTTGACTTTGTCCTTCACACTAAAAACCCCGAGAGAGAAACCTTGGCGTATGGGGGGGTTTAAACTCACTAAAGATATGGTACTATCTCCCTTGAATGAGTGGAATCCTCATCAGAGTCATTTATGAAAACATATTATGAAAATATAAATTTGTTTTAAAATTTAGAATCTTTTTCCAAAATTTCATTCCATTCGAATCCAACTTCCTTGTTAGGATGACTTTGATTAGGATTTCTTTAGGTCCAAATATTGATTCTTGTACTAAATCCATCTTTGATCTTTCCTAAGAACTTTAATTTATAAATAAATGATTCTATTTTCAAAGTGGAGTGATATTTTTGGTAAAGCATATATAATTTAAATTATAATAAAAAATAGCTCATAATTATCTTATAACATAATTTTAAGAATTTCGTTAAAAAGCCTATTAAAGAAATGAATTTCATTTAGAATCTAAAATACAAAATGGTTGTGGAAATATTAATGATTCCCTGCAAAGAAAAATATAAATTATATCACTTATAAGCATAATATTTCAAAATCATTAAATTTTAAGCCAAATAAGTTTCAAAATTTTAATTTGGTTTTAAATAAATATATTTGTCATATTAATAAAGAAGGGTGTTTATGGAATTATAAAGATCCTCTTTATGAGAATATGAATTTAATTAAGAATGATAGTTTGTGGGAATTGTGTAAATTAAACACATGAAGTTAAATGGATTTTCATAAGTATAATTTAGGCAAACATTAACCTTAAGCCATGGTTGCAAACATTTGAATTTGATTTTTAGTTATTTTAAAAGAATTTTAAACTTGGGGTAGTTAAAATAAATATTAATGATAATTTAAACTTTGGTAATATTAAGAATTGTAATGAATAATATTTATGTGGGTCTAATTTAATGGGATTAAATCTGCATTTAAACTTAATATGTATGTTGATTTATAAATGGGAATTAATTAATATATTTTAATAATAATAGGATTGAGTACTTAAAAAACGAAATTTAATGATTAAACTTTATATATTTTAAAAATATGAATTTCAAATTTTACAAAGAACTGAAACCTAAGTGAAACTCAAATACATAAAACCTATATATGTGAGAATAATATTTTGTATGATTTTTCATTATATCATAGGTAAATTATAACTGAGTAAATGACAGAAGTAAAAATATGATAAATTAAATAAATTGAGAAGATTTATATATAAAAAAATAACTAATTGAAATTTTATAAGAAATAATTTGAGAGATATATTTATAATATTTATTTCGAAATTTGTATATCTTGTTTTAAAAAGAGATGTTTCAAGTATTTTACTTGATGTTAAGATTTTGACAGTCGAGTACTTAGAAAGGTTGGGTATGCGACCAGCTAACGTATGTACTAAATCCTTTATGTACTAGATAGATATAAAATCACACTCGAGTAGCTTGAAAATAATTCTTGTGATGATTCCAACATTACCTGTGTTTATTTTCAAGTTTTGAAAATGAGAAAGATATATAGGTGCAGTTGAGACGTTGAGGTTGATACTTGAAACTATTTTTGAAAATATTTGGAAAAAATTTGATGGGAATTTTTTTCAATAATAAATGAGAATACTAATTTGATAAATAAATGTGAACTTAAGGAAGTAAACAAGTTATAAACAAAGTTATATCTTCGTAAATTGAGTGAAAAATATAAGGTAAATTTGCAGAGAATGATTTAAAAACTATAGCATTTGGGACAATTTATAACTTGAATGAAGTTGTAATAAAAGAGAAATAACCCTTTTTAATATTAATATAAACATGAGAATGGTAAACGAGGTGTTTTACTAATGAATTTAGTATTAAATGTAAAATATGAATTGAAAGTTGGAATTAAAAGGAATTAAGGACATTGGTATTGACACTCCAAATGTTGTCAAAAGGAGGGTTAATTTTTTTCTTTCAAAAATTGTCAAGGGGAGTACCAATTAGGAAAGTAGGCCCTTAATAAATAAAGGTAATTTTACCTTATTACCCATTTAGCCCCTTAACGAATAAATGTAATTTTACCTTAAAAAATATTGCAAGGGCCATAGTATTTTTTTTCATTCGCGTATATCGAATTTTTTAAGGATAAGCATTTTTGGAGAATAGGATCAAACAAATTTTTTTTGATCGCAATAAATATGCCGAATTTTATAATTACGAAGGCAATGCACCGAAATGGTTATTAATTTTTGACATATCACTGTCGAATACATATATAATTGATTATGTGCTGCATTTGCAATGGTGATGAACTGCTTATTTTAATTCGGTTTCCCTCGTCGAGTAAGTTTTTTTAATCTAATTTGAAGGGGCAATCCGGGAATATTGAGTAGTGTGAAATAACATGTTCATGTATCCCCTTAACAATTTTTCAAAGAGTGGAGTGTTTTCAAAAAAATGGCCCCCTTAACAATAGTTAGAGTGTCAATAACAACACTCGGAATTAAATAAAATCAAATCTGAGATGAAATAAAAATGAACTTAAGTTGTAAAACAAATATTAATAATTCAAGGTAAGAAATTTTCATTTCAATGAATGCAAATCCATTAAATGATTAATGAAATGAATGTTGATAATTGAAGAAAAAAATAAGAGTAAATGAAAAACAGATTTAACATAAGTAAATTAAATGTGAATAGCTTGAAAATAAATAAATTGAATTCAAGCGAAATGAATGTTGATAAAATGAATGTAATAAAGAAAATGAATATGTATATAAATTTAAGGTTAACATTCGATTATTGCATTGCTTATGCTTTTTCTTTAGCTATATTTTCTTATGGGTGTGTTTTGCTTATGCTATGCATGTTATTTCTTCTCATTTATTTGCTTTCACTTGTTGCTAAGTGTTTAGTTTGCAGTAATGGAACGTGCTTTGCTTTTGGAGCTCGCTTTTGAGCAATATCACTAAAATACGCTTGCTAAAAGCAATAAGATGCACACATCTTGGATTACATATCACATTTGGGTATATATATTGTTTCCCCATGTTTTGGGATACTTCATCGTTGAGATGATATGTACATTTGTTATATTATATAGTGTGAATTTTTTCAATCAAGTCGTGAAAAGGATACGCTACTACCAAAAAATTTCGTAATTTCAGGTATTAGAAAAATTATGATACTTTAAAATCCTATAACATATAATTTTTCCAGTAAGTTAAAAAACTAAGTAGAAGTTTATAAGTTAAGCATTTTATCTAAATATGATTCTTTACACCATACCTATTCGAAGATGAAATTTTTTGAGTAGAGGAGAGTGTAATGACTCGCTAATTCAAATGTTTTAAATATTGCTTTATCTAAAATTTAATGTTAAATTTTAAAACTTGAAATTAAATAATGAAATTTGAGATTAGAAATACGTTTAAGTAAATGTAGTGAAAGATTCAATTTCATAGTAAAATACGTAAGTTTCAATTTGTTAGTGAAATTTAGCTAAAGGTTGTAAAATTAATGGAAAGTAAAAAGTTGGCGAAATCAATTTTTTTTAAATACTAGACCTTTTTCTATGAAATATATAATTTTTTATTCCATAAAATTCGAACGTTTATCGCTCCAAACTTACAATTTTATCTGCAAAAACGGACAAAATCAACTAGTATGTTTTATGCGTATTTGCGTGTTCTCTTCCTTATCTCTCTCCCTCTATGGTTTTCTTTTTAGTTTTAATAAGTGATAAATATTGTAGTAGCCACATTTAGTTTCGGTGTAACATTACCTAATTTAAAGGGACTGTTTTCAGAGATAAATAAGTATGCTTTCTTCTTTCCTCGTCTCATTTTCTTTTTCACACATTTTTCTCCGCTCCGCTCTCGCTTAAGCATACTAAACCAAAATTTCCTCTTCTTCCTTCAATACTCATCCCCTCTTTATACTTATTCACGCAAACCCTCCAATCAAGATTCAAAACTGCATCTTCTTTCCCTAAAATTCAAAACCCTTACCGCCCCTCATATCAATAGCGTCGGAGCTTAGTTGTCCCTACTAAAATCGCGACCAAATTCTCCACATCGCCGATATAAATTGTAACAATCCGATTTTCGATAGACCGTTTTTTTTTCAAAAATACCAATCTACCAAACCCTGAGTTGACTTGTCTGGTGTCCTGTAGAAAAGACAAAGATATAAAATATATCAGAGCTCAGAAAACATCTTACAATGAAATGGAATAATAAAATGTAATATAATCAAATATGGCCTTAACAAAGTAATAATACTGGCTAACTACTATCCAAAACTACCATATCTCTGCCATAAACCTAACCTGTGAGTGTGTTATATGGCGGGCGTCAGAACACAAGTTTTGGTGACTGGACTAAATTACACATTCTGAAATAACCCTACATATAACGTTCAGTTACGTTTTCTTGTTTATTAGTTTATTTTGGGTTAATAACACTCAAGGCTTTACACACGTGTTGTACCCATCTACCTCCCAGTAGATTAATCTAATATTGCATATATGTAGCTACCCCGAATATCAAAATAATTCCCATGGTACTCTTCGCACACGGTCTCTGCCCATCACGCCTCGGAAGCATATTCAACTCTTATCCTACTCCGAATGACGTACGTGTTGGAGAATGGAGTTTTTATGACAACAACCTTATTTCAACTAATTGATTATAAACTATATATTGACACTTTTATCTAGAATATATATATATGCATACTCATATGCATAATTTATATACACGAATTATTACTGAAGACTGTACAGTTTAAAATTTTAAGAGATTTAGAATTCAGAGATGATTCAAGACTCATGAGTATTCCAGATTTCAAGAGTTCAAGACAAATATAGTAATAGTGTAACAACTGGTAATTTCACTCGATCCGAATCGATCGCTAAACCGACCAAGACCGTTCGAAAACCTTGATTGTTTTGAGAACATGACAAATCGAAACACAAACAGAAGGACATTTCATTGCTTATTACAACAATTCCATCAGAATACAAGAATATACAGAGTGAATAAATAAAATACATTCGATAAATATCGGAGATTACAATACATTACATAGCAGCGGAAAATAATACAAAACACAACTGAAGGAGATATACGGATACAAAGCTTTCCGAATATCATTCCAGCTGTAAACCAGGTTCCTGTGAATATAAATCTGCAAAACCAAAACTACTAGCTACCCATGCGGAAAATAAGGGCACCCAGAGTTTAGGTTAAAACAATAAACTCCAGGTCAGTCATGTGACTGGTGTGAGAACTAAAACAATTATTAATCTTCATTTTAACGTTAGGTCAAGGGACCACGCCATATAATACGGAACGGGTTTCCTCCCATAAATACCAGTGCATAAAACAACAACGCAATGCTAAATAAAGAACAATGAAGCTATTATCTGTATATCTCCTTCAGTTGTGTTTTGTATTATTTTCTGCTGCTATGTAATGTATTGTAATCTCTGATATTAATCGAATGTATTTTATTTATTCACTCTGTATATTCTTGTATTCTGATGGAATAGTTGTAATAAGCAATGAAATGTCCTGTTTGTGTTCCGATTTGTCGTGTTCTCAAAATAATCAGGGGTTTCGAACGGTCTTGGTCGGTTTAGCGATCGATTCGGATCGAGCGAAATTACCAGTTATTACAAATAAGGTCAATATTATGTAAGACTATGAATAACACTCCAGGTTCAAATTCAAAATCTATTTTTCAATTTCTGATTTCAAAATTCTATTTTCATATTCTATCTTCAATCTCTATCTTCTCTATTTTACTTTCCTTACTTTATTTTTGATTTCAAACTCAAGTTTTATAAGTTTTATATATTTATACTTTTTTACACTTTGTATTTATATAGTTTTCAACTCTATAATTTTATAAATATGTTTATATAGCTTATGTTTATGTTTTCATATGATTTTCTACCTTATAATATTCATTTATAACACTATATTATAGTTCAAGAATTTCCGGAATTATATATATATATATATATATATATATATATCAAAACACTTAAATATGCTCAAAATTCTATTTTAAACAATGATATTTCGACATACATTTTTCCCTATGTCAACATATAACTATCACTTTTTGAAAATTGAAAGGAAGTGTCTTTTCACTATTTGTGACTATCCAGAAACGTTGCAATCTTTCAAATGTTATAAATAGGGGCTGATTTCGAATTTTTTCATAATTCTTCTTCTTTATCTTCATCTCCTTTCTTTACACCATTATTTCTTCTCATTTTTATGATTTCTACATTATACTCTGCCGAATTCAATTCTATTTACATAAAACTTCTTCTCTTCACTTTTTACTCATTACTCTCTAAATCAAAGTGCTGTTGAAGAGTTATAGGGTTATTGTAATCATTTTGGTAGTGTATGTAATCATTGTGACCCTTATAGCCGTGAAATCAAGGAGAGAGGAATCAGTGTTATCCTTTGTAGCCGTGAAATCAAGGAGAGTATACTTGATCAAGTGTGTGTGGAATCGGTGGTATCCCTTGTAGCTGTGAAATCAAGGAGAGGATTGTAATTGGATATTGATATATTAATAAAACTCTGCGCAATCCAGCGTTGCGTGGGACTGGACGTAGGAGAAATTCTGAACCAATATAAAATCTGGTGTGTTCTTTCCTTTTCTGGATTTTATTTTTGTTTATCTTTGTGTTTATGTTTGATCTATGTCAGTGATTGTTTCTGTGGTGTTAGATTCATATAGTAGATCGTATCAGTTTTAGATTTTTTTTTAAATTCTCAAAAACACTATTCACCTCCCCTCTAGTGTTAGTTTTGCCTTAACGATCCATTCCGCATTCCCTAACATTTGGTTTTAGAGCAAGGTCTTTCAAAAAGTTCATAATCTGATTTTTGAAAATAGCGATAATGGCAGCCAACACTGGTAGCAATAATAGTTCTTTCGTAGAGGGTCAGTCCACTGTTAGACCACCACTGTTTAATGGTAGTAATTATTCATATTGGGCATGTAGGATGAAAATATATTTACAATCAGTAGGATTAGACACATGGAATAGTACACAAAATGAGTTTGTTGAACCCACAACTGCTTTTGCACAAGGGAAAAATGAACAAAAGACTGCTGCACAAAGTAATTCTAAAGCCATGAATATGTTATTTTATTCATTAGATAGGAATGAGTTTAATAGAATGTCAGTATGTAAAACTGCTTATGAAATTTGGAGAACTTTACAAGTTACTCATTAAGGAACCAGTAAAGTTAAACAAATTAAGATATAAATGTTAGTTAATCAATTTGAGTTATACAAAATGAACGAGAATGAGTCTATCTACGATATGTATTGCGGATTTTAAGAGATAATGCATTCGTTAACGTCACTTGGAAATACTTACTCTGAAGAAGATCAAGTCAGAAAAATATTAAGTTCACTGACTCCAGAATGGGATCAGAAAACTTTGGCAATTGAAGAAGCCAATAATGTCAATGAAATGAAGATTGAGGAGTTAATCGAAAATCTGATGTTTTTGATGTCCAATTACAGAAAAGAAAATATGCCAATTGAGAAGAAATCCATTGCACTTAAAGCAACAACAAATGATTCTGATTCGAATAGTGAAAATGATGAAGAAACGACCCTTATGACAAGAAATTTTATAAAATTTATAAAATATAGATGGAAATATTATTTCCAGAATAACAACCAAGGAAATTCAAGAAGTAATGATGGTCGATGTTTTCACTGCAACAAACCAGACCATATAAGGAAAATGTGTCCATATCTAGATAAATCGACTCAACAAACAGACAACAACAATTCGTCAAGGAAGAGAAAAAAAGCATATGCAGCAACCTTAGATGATTCAGATTCATTATCAAGTGATGATGAGCCAGAAAGCAGAAATTCAAATATGTACTTCACGGCAATTCAGAACTCAGAAAATTTCGAAGAAAATGATCTAAAAACTAGGTACGCCTTAATTAATTTTTAAATTTTATTTGGTTAAATGGTTGCTTTGTTTGTTTGCTTTGTTTGGAATTTAAAAACTTTAAAACTTAAACTTGAAATTTGAAATTCAAAGTTGAAATTTGAATTTTAAAATTCAAAATAATAATATAATAATAAATAACAAATAAAATAAAATTTTGAATGTTTGTTAGGATTAGAATTATTTGAGGAAATTGTTAAACCTGAAATATAAATCGATAATTTAAATCTCATTTCAAAAAAATCAAAATTCCTTTGAAAATAGAAACATATGTTGACATACATATGTCTATATGTCGACATATATGACTAGAAATTTAAAATTTAAAATTTGAATTTCAAAGGTTTAAACTTTCAAACTTCCCTCCAACTTTTCACCAACTCCCAATGTCTAAAAAGGTGTCATTAACTTCTGAAAAGTTGTGTCAGTTTAATTCATATCCATTCAATTTATATATGTACACCTATTCTCTCTACCTTTCATTCACAATTTAAAACAATATTATTCATATATATTCTCTTCAAAACTATCAATTCAATGACTTTCTCAAGTTTAACTCAGAATTGAAGTTAACTAGAACCATCAAAGGTTATCCTCATAATGACAAAGAAGCTATCAAAACTTATGTTAACTATGTAGCAAATGCTAAAGTTAACATGGGTGCTTTCGCCGTCTTTAACGATTTTCCCTCTTATGATCTTACTTCTCTCTTTCAAGAAAACTAAGTCTCTTGAGTCTAATTAACTCACGGGATAATGATGAAGTGTGTTGTCCTAAGCTTGTCATGATGGTCTATGCGAATCTTAATCGTAGATTTTACGAAGGCAACGAAGATCAAATTTGGAGTAGCGTCAAAGACATGCAAATTGTTCTCAATGCCGAACTCTTGGGCACTATCTTAAATTGTAGAAGCATAGGCTCGGATTTTTCGTATTTTAAAATCGATGAAACTGATTTAGAGACCTATCACGACATATTTGAAAGCGATGTTCAAATGGATTTCAAAATTCGCTTTTTCTGCCCAAAAACAAGAATTTTTAACCTTCTCCTCCAACATACCATCACTCCTCATTTCGGAAACTTTAATAGCACTACTCTCAAAGTCCAAAAAGCCCTCTTTGCTATTATGAGTGGCTATAACATCAATTGGGACGACATGATCTTAAATGAAATCAATCCCATAGAATTGTCATCAAGAGAAAACACTCTCTACTGTGGTGTTTATCTCACCTACATTTTCAAACACTTTGGAGTTGATCTTCATGGAGAAGAACTTGTGCTAAGGAAAGTGTTTGACTCTTTAAACGTACATCTCATGCAAATTCCTCTCACTTTCAAACCATATGAGACATTCGAAGCCAAACAAGCTCGAATGCAACAAGAACAAGCGCCAATGGAAGTCGAAGAAGAAAAAAAAACTTCTTTAGAAAGTGTTGAGTGTCCAACCAACACTAGACACATTTCCAAAAAGACGATTGTTCAAAATCAAGTAAAAATTGTCAACAATCAAAAGAAGCTTAAGAAGAAATTTTCAAAAATGACCAAGTTCATGGTCAAAATTGGAAGAAAGCTTGGAACCTCACCTTCCTTATTATCAAATGAAAACTAGTCTATCTAGTTTACTTTATCTATATATATTCGCTTATATTTGCTTGTATTAGCTTTCGAATCTCATATTTAGTGTTTCTTAAATAGTTGGATGTATTTGCTTTCTATGAAGTAATGAATGGAGTTTTATTTATGTCAAATCATCTTTAAGTTACTGTAAAAACTTTAGAATTAATTATAGTTTAATATAAGATCAAAAGATTCAAAATTTGAAAATTTACAAATTTTTAAATAGGATATGTCGACATACATTTATGTATATGTCGACATATAACTGCCAGATTTACAAATCTCTTCAAATTTTAAAATTAAATAACTAACTCATATCCATTAAAAATCCAACGAATTCCAGACCCTACTTAAGCCTATTTCTTTCAAAAAAAAATCATTATTCCATTTCTCCTTCTTTCCTATTCATTTCTTATCAAATCCATGGCAAATCCAATCCATAACTTAAGCGAAAATCTTGAATAAACGATGAATTCCTTCAAGAACATTCTCTCTATAATTCAATGAAACCAGCGTCATCTCGAATTAAACCAAATAAAGATGTTTGAACAACAAGAGAAGCATTTTGATGCAATTCGGTGGCTAATCTCTTCTCTTTTCAGAGATGAAGATAACAATCTCGCTAAGGCACCACCAACCAAAGAAGATGAAGATTGGGAAGTCATTAAGAAGGATCCAATCTTTGAAGAAGACGGTTGGGTAGATGTCCCAAGAAACGTTTAATTGTTTGGTATGGTTGATTTGATTGATTTGTTTGAGTTTTTTTAATTTGGATCAAAAACTTGTATATATTAAAGACATATGGTGTGGTGTGCTTTGATTGATTTGGTTTGTATATGTTAGCCTACTTTGTAAACTAGGCTATACAAAGTCAAGAAGTCAGAAGATCAAGTAGACAAAAGACACTCTGTTACGCATCTGGTTCGGATCGGAATTACAGGGGTAGGAACAAAAGCAAGACAAAGGAGGAAGGAAAGTACTCGGATCGGATCGGATGTAGCAGGGCCGATCTGAACCCCATCCGCTAGCCCATCCGATCCGAACCCAGTTCACCCTGCCACTCCGCACCACGATCTCCTGAATATTCGGGGCAGTTACACCCACTTTCTACCCACGATGGCCACTTACTTGGTGTGCTGGCAACACCAGAACTCATCCGATCCCGAAAGTCATGGAATGGAGGACACGTGCACCCGATCCGAACCGAATTCTGGAGAAGTTTCCACCTATAAATAGACCCCCAAGGGTCGTTTGAAAGGATCTTTTGGCACTTTGAGAGCTTGAGCATCTTAGAGAACCGAATTTCAACACTCCCGAACAATCCAAATCATCATTCAAAGTGTATTTTGAGTATATTTGAGTGAATATATATATGAAAAATAAGTGAGATTGAGTGAATATCTTGTTGTACTTTCATCTAAATCATCAAACAAAGTGATATAAAGTGGACGTAGGCTTTTTAACGCCGAACCACTATAAATCTTGTGTCTCTTTTCTGTTGTTGATCTCATTTTATCGAAATTTTAATCAATCTGGATGTTTGAACCACTTTTTGGTCTAACATTTTGGTGCTTTCACTGAGAATCATTTTGAATTCTCTGTTTTTCTGGATTATCGTTCTACTTTTTGGACCGTTGAGTTCGAAGAAGTTAATCCCCACTTTTCGACACCTTTAAGTACTTGTTGGTTGATTGTTGAAGAATTATGGCCAAAGGAAAAGGCAAGGAAGTTCAAACCAGTCGAGGGAACGAATTTGGTGAAGATTAGCAAGACGCGGTCGTGACGAGGTCTCGTGGGCAAAGCTCGGGAGCGGATCGGACTGGCTCTGGAAATCCGAACCGATTGCAGAGGGAAAGCTCCGATCCGACCCGAGTAGAAGACGTTGAAGAGGTCTGCTCCCCAGTTCCGAACCGATCCGGTCAGGTCACCTTGCTCCGATCCGACCCGACTCTAGGTGATGCTGGAACCTATACTCGAGCCCCTCCAAATGCTCCAACTCCAGCCACCAGGACCAATGACCAGATCAATCCGTCTGCGCCTGTCACCCAAGGAGATTTTTCGCGTCTTCTTGACATGCTTGAGAGCACTAGGGAGGCTATGGGAATCCATGAGCGCACCAACCTTATGATGCAAGAGAATATGATAATCATGAGTAGGGAAATTGGCGAGCTTCGCAGGCAGAGGATCCCTTCCCCAGTTCATCACACTGCAATGGATCAGTCTTCTTCCTTAGAGGAAGAGCGACCTCGTGAAAGAAGGCCGCTCGAACGACCTCAAAATTTGGAACAAATGACTTTCGGATCTCTGGGATCCCACGAAGACGCTGCCCGTGTGTTAGGACCCGATGACCCGAGCTTGAGAGAGCCTATGCTGTTGCCAATGCGAGGATCCCATGTTCTGCCTAGAGATCCTAATCTTATCAACCCCACTCAGGGACAAATGCTTCAGCCCCTTCCTCCCGAGATCGACCGGGAACGTAGGGAGCAAAGTAGAGCAGAAGCCGCTAGAAGAAGGAGGGTGTCCCCTGATCAGGAGCCCAGAGGAAACCCGAACATCAGACCTAGGGAGCCTGAACGGCCTTTGACCAATGCTGATGCGTGGGCTATGGTGCGCCAGTTCATGTCTGAGAGTCGAAATTACACCAATGAAGATTATGGTATTGAGCGAAGCCATACTCCCATTACTGACGACATTATTAACTTCCAGTTCCCCCAACGATTTAACTTGCCGCAGATGGACAGATATAACGGGAGAATAGACCCGGGACAACTCCTGATGCGATACGCCTAGTTTATGAATGCTGCAGCTGCTCCTGACGCTGTGAAATGTAAGGCTTTCCCGATTTACTTAGAAGACGTAGCATTACTATGGTTTACCCGACTTCCTCCTCGATCGATATCGAGTTTCAAAGAATTAAGTGAACATTTTATGAATCAATTCCGACTTCACGCCCGAAAGTCTAAGACTGTTATCGAATTATCGAGAATTAAGCAAGAACCGGGTGAGTCCTTGAAGTCGTATCTAGACCGTTTCAATTTAGCTGTAACAGAAGTCAGCGACCCTCATGAGCCTACGATCTTGATGGCCTTAATGGAGGGAGTTGATCTTGATTCAGAGTTTGGAGATTATCTTTCTGGGAAGCCGCCCCCCACAAGAGAGTTGTTTTATGAGAAGGCCAATATTCAGTTAAGACGGGAGAAAGCAAGGACAAACAGAAAGAGGAAGTCCGGAGCGGCCTCAAAAGAAGATGTTCAGAGTAATGTTGCTGTAAAGCAGTCTGGAGAAAGTTCTAGGAAAGTCGAAGTGAACGTTGGAAACAAGAATGGAAACAATTATGATGGAAACGGGGGCAACAGCAACCGTAATGCGAATGGTAATAGAAGAAATAGGAACCGAGGAAGTAATTCTGACAAAAGACCCCGGTTCTAGAACTTTGAGAATTATTCACCATTGAATGGCACTTTGAAGAACATTTGTTTGGACATGTACAATGTTCTGCAATACAAAAAACCGCCGCCGCGAGATTCGACAGAAAAAGAAATTACTACCGGAAAATTTTGTTTATTTCACGGAACCCACGGACATTCAACGAACGAATGTCGACACTTGAGAGATGTGGTTGAGAAGTTGTTGCGTGAGGGTAAGTTGGATGAGTATAAGGCTGCCCCAAGGGATAGAGGGCAAGGAGGATAGGCCCCAAACCAGAATTAGCCTGCTCCAAAGCCTACAGCACAACAGA
The DNA here is from genome assembly GCA_030737875.1 of Allium sativum. NCBI lineage: Eukaryota > Viridiplantae > Streptophyta > Magnoliopsida > Asparagales > Amaryllidaceae > Allium > Allium sativum. Next base: position 157,093,029 of record CM060925.1, on the reverse strand, counting down.
AGGGCAAAAGGATTGTCATTAACACCATAGTAGGTGGACCCCATCCAGCCATCCACAGTTTCAGAGCAATGGACCAATACGTTGATGCAGTCAAGCACATAGATGTGGACGAGTGTAATGATTTGGAAGATATCACCCCTGTGAAGCAGTAGAGGACAATGTTCGATGATGTGGTGTTTCGTAGCAGGGACGATACCGGAATCCAATCACCTACCGAAGATCCGTTGGTTATTACTACCACTATTGGGCCGGCACTGGTCCATAAGGTACTAGTAGAAAATGGAAGCTCTGTCAACATTTTGTTTAAGAAGCCGTTTGATCAGATGAGACTCGAGTCTGGAGACTTGAAGCCCTGTGAAGGTTGGATCTGAGGCTTCAATGGGGCATCTACAGCTCTAATGGTGTATATAGAATTGCCCGTAACATTGGGACAAGGGGATCGTCGAAGAGTACGAATGCTTCAGTTCGTAGTGCTAGATATCGAATCGCCCTACAACGCATTTTTAGGAAGGCCTGCCCTTGCAGAGTTCAGGGCTTGTATTGCACCATGGTGCTTATTGCTAAAGTTCCCAACTGAAGCCGGAACAGGAGTAATGAGGGGAGATCAAGTCTCCGGGCGAGCTTGTTATATTGTTGAATTAAAGATGCTGATGAAGGGACTTAATATCGATACTAATAGTACTTCACCTCCTCCGAAGGAGGGTTCAGCGTAGCAATTAGAGGGATCAACCCCGAAGGAGTTGCCCAAGGGAATGCCTGAAGACCTGGATCCCAGAGAAGATGAGGAACCTGAGGATAGAAAAGCAACTCCTAACGAAACGATAGTGGATATACCCATTGATGAAGCTGATCCAGCAAAAGTTTTGAAGATTGGATCCCAATTGGATCCGCATCGAGCTAAGGAACTAGCTGACTTTCTGAAGGCAAACCTGGATGTGTTTGCCTGGAGCCACGCTGACATGTGTGGGATATCACCATCCATCATGAGTCATTCGCTGAGTATAAACCCAAAACACCCGCCTATAAAGCAAAAGAGACGTGTGCTGGGCCCAGAGAGGTCGGCAGCTCTGAAAGAAGAAGTGGAGAAGCTGAAAGAGAACAGATTTGTTAGAGATTCGACATATCCCGACTAGATATCGAATCCTGTTTTGGTAAAGAAGTCAAATGGAAATTGGCAGACATGTATTGATTTTTCAGATTTGAACAAAGCCTTCCCGAAAGATAGCTTCCCACTCCCCAGAATAGACCAGCTTGTGGATTTGACGGCGGGACATGAACTTCTTTCTTTTATGGATGCATATTCCGGATACAATCAGATTCCCATGCATGTGCCCGATCAAGAGCACACGAGCTTCATTACAAATTTGGGGTTGTATTGCTATATGGTCATGCCGTTTGGATTGAAAAATGCTGGAGCTACCTACCAACGCTTCGTGAACAGGATGTTTTATAACCAAATAGGGAAGACTATGGAGGTTTATGTGGACGATATGCTCATCAAGTCAAGACAGTCCTCCAGCCATACGCAAGACTTGGCAGAGATGTTCGGTATCCTGTGAAAGTATCGGATGAAGTTAAATCCTTTGAAGTGCTCGTTTGGGGTGGCATCTGGAAAGTTTCTAGGTTTCATCGTGAGCTCTCGAGGGATTGAAATCAATCCCAGTCAAATAGCAGCGATAAGGAACATTGAAGAACCAATGAGAATCAAAGATGTCCAAAGTCTTGCGGGGAAAGTAGCTGCGTTGAGTAGATTTATCTCCAAAGCAACCGACAAATGCATCCCGTTTTTTGACTTGATAAAAAGGGGAAAGAAAATTTCGAATGGACTCCGGACTGTGTTGAGGCCTTTCGAAATCTGTTGGACTTACTAGAGAAACCACCTATTTTGTCGAAGCCAGTAGATCATGAAGAGTTGTTTGTTTATCTAGCAGTATCGGCTCACGCCGTTAGCACCGCCTTGGTCCAGGAAGAAGACAAGGTGCAAAGGCCGGTATATTACGTAAGTAAGAAATTGGCAGCTGCAGAACGTAACTACCCAAGGATTGAGAAGCTTGCTTACAGCCTTCTGATTGCCTCTCGAAAACTTCGCCATTATTTTCAAGCTCACCCAATAACCATATACACTGATCAACCTCTGAGACAGGTGTTGCAAAGACCCGAAGCATCGGGACAGTTGATCAAGTGGAATATTGAATTAAGTCAGTTTGATTTAAATTTTCAGCCGCGGAGACCGATCAGGGGGCAAGCTTTGGCTGACTTTATAGCAGAGTTCACAATTCCGGAGGAAGAGATGATCAACGACAAGGTGGTCAAGTCAGAGGAGGAATTAAAATCAGATCCATGGAAGTTGTACACAGACGGAGCCAAGAACGACCGAAGGTCCGGAGCCGGAGTCGTCTTAGTTACTCCTGAAGGGCGATCGTTATATTATGCTCTGCGACTAGAATTTTCAGCGACCAATAATGACTCTGAATATGAAGCCTTGATTGCCGGGCTGAAACTTGCTAAGGAATTCGGAATAAAGGCATTGGATATATTCTGCGATTCCAAAATAGTCGTCTACCAAGTGCGAAAGGAGTTTGTGGCCTGGGGACCTCAACTTATTACCTATCTAGGAAAAGTGGAGGAGCTGTTGAGCAACTTGGAACTGTATAACATAACGCATATCCCAAGAGCTGAAAACCAGAAGGCAGACCGGCTAGCGAAGCTGGCTAGTTCCGACAATCCGGAGGAAATCGAAATGGTTCCAATTAAGACGTTGGAATCGCCAAGCTTTGAGTCAATGGAAATTGAATTAGCTTTCGAAGCAGAACTGGAGAGGGAGTCGTGGATGACCCCAATCAAGAATTTCCTTAGAAATGGAGTATTCCCGCCAAAGAAGAGTGAGAGGCGAGCCATAGTTCGCAAAGCTACCAGATACATCCTTCAAGATGATACCCTTTATCGGCAAGGATTTTCTATGCCCCTGTTACGATGTATAGCGCACGACGACATCAAGCGTGTACTAAGAGAAGTACACGAAGGTGAGTGTGGAGATCATACGGGAGGTCAGACCTTAGCAAAAAAGGTATTGCGGTATGGGTATTTCTGGCCCACAATTAATAAAGATGCAGCTGATTACTCATGACGCTGCAACAAATGCCAGAGGTTCGCCAAGATCCCCAGAGCACCACCGACCCAGCTCAAGTCGATGGTGAGTCCGTGGCCGTTTTCCATGTGGGGAATTGACATCATCGGAGTTCTACCGATTGCCAAAGGAGGAGCGAAGTATGCAATAGTCGCCGTGGACTATTTTACGAAGTGGGTGGAAGCTGAGCCCTTAACCAAAATCACAGCGAGAAAGGTGATAAGTTTCATGGTTAGAAATATCATATGCCGATTTGGGATTCCAAGGACCATTATAACCGATAACGGAACCCAGTTCTATGGTGCCGAATTCAGAAATTTCTGCCAGAAATACAAGATCGACAAGCGATACACTGCAGTCGCCCATCCACAGTCAAATGGGCAAGTAGAAGCAATAAATAAAGTCCATCCTCAAGAAGCGATTGGAACGTGCAAAAGCAAAATGGGTGGATGAATTGCCCTTGGCTTTGTGGGCATATCGGACAACGTTTAAGACAACTACTGGTCATACTCCTTTCTCTCACTCATTTGGCTCAGAAGCAGTAATCCCGGTAGAGCTTGAAGTTCCCTCTCACAGGGTGACATATTATGACCCGATGACGAATCAGGCACTCCTCCTCGAGTCCCTTGATGAAATCGAAGAAAAAAGGGATGAGGCAGACTTGCGTGCGTCAAGACATCGACGTCAGATGGCACGCTATTATGACAAAAAAGTTCGTTTTAGAACCTTTGAACAAGGAGATTTGGTGCTAAAGCGAGTTTTTCCATCCCCTCCTCACCTCGGTCCAAAGTGGGAAGGACCATTCGTCATCCAACGGAAACTTGAGACAGGAGCCTTCAAGTTAACGACCGTAGACGGCGAAGAAGTGCCTAGGGCTTGGAATGCCCAACACTTGATGCAATATTTGAATTAGGGATGTTGTATTTTCTTTTGTTTTTCTTATGAACCCTGTAAAAAGGCACGACTTGCCATAGAAAAGTCTGTTGATATGAACAAAGAACTATAAAGTGGATGTAGGCTACGACTTAGCCGAACCACTATAAAAATATTGTGTGCCATTTACTTTCCTGCATTATTTATATCTTCAACTATTATTCTATTGTGACTGTGGAATACGAGATGTTAAATTAAAATCTGGAAAGTTGGAGATGGCTTATATGCAGGAACAAACACAACGACTATTTGTACAATAAGACATAAAAGAATGGGAAGACGACATTCTTAACTCTAACTCTCAAGAATTGAGAGAGAGTATAAAGGATGGGAAGACGACGTCCTCCGAGGCGTGAAGGTGCACCCAGATGAGAGACCACCTCAGCAAGAACTCTAACCTGAATATAAGACAGGAGAGTATAAAAGATGCCAGAAAAGAACAGGCATCAATGACAAAAGGAATGTGACCCCCGTCAGAGAATCGGGGACATTCGGACTTTTTAATTTAATCTTGGATAGTTTTTCAAGACTGACTGGGGGCATATATGTACACACATATTCCCCCCACTATGACTCCATTACACAACTTTAGTAGGACATGCATTTCCATTTTTACATAATTTATGAACTGACGACTAACAGGCATTGCAGGAGATGAATTATTTTTATTTACAAATGTATGAATTTGTACAGGAAAACAGGCAAAAAGAAGATGCGAGGGCCACACTCGCTACAACAATTGTGGGCCAATTAAATGCTAAAATAAAGCAAAGCACTTCATCACTTAGACTTTGAATTGGACTTGGATTTCTTAGCAGCCTTCTGAGCATCCTTCGTCTCTCTTTCAGCATCAGTTAAGATGCGCCTTGGTTTTTTCTTCCCTGAGACTGAAGTGCTGGAATCGGTTGATTTTTTCCCGGGAGTCGGAACACTGGAATCAAGAGAAGACTTTTTAGCAAGTTCTTTTGTAATAGATCTAGTCGAAAGCTTAACAACTAACCTTGATCCAGCATCCACTACTGCGAGAGGCTTAAGGCTTTCGGGGTCTAGGTCTTCAACTTCAAGCTGCATGCGTTTGTCTTGTTCGGCTTTCAATGCAGCTAAAGTAATGTCATCGGCGCTTTTTGACTCCCCAACTATAGCCACCTCAGGGTCTTCCTCATGTCCCTCATCGCCACTATCATCCTTTAAGGTGTCTATCATCTCGCCGTCGTGAGGAGCGTCAGCCTTACTCTTGTCTCCTTCATCCCTCTCCGCTGACTTTGCTTCGACAGTGGTTCCCTGGGGCACGTCTGCCTTCTCGGACGGTTCAGCACCTGCGAAATGAGAAGCAACAGTTATCAACTCGGGAGAAAATAAAGGGTCCTTCATTGATTGTCCAACTATGCGATGGAAAGTGGAGACAGCTTTGACGAATTGGGGCGAAAAGGTAAAAATACCTTCCAATGATTTCTCAGCTGGAGTAGCTGCCGCCTCTGAAGCCGATTCAGGAATGGGAGATAAAAGAGATGCCTGAGGGATCGCCGAGTTTTCGGGGTCATATCCCTCTACTTCAGAAGTTTCGGCGATAGTGGAAGAAGAACCAACCTCCAAGATGTCCTTTTGTTTAACCTTCCGTCTCTCCTCGTCCATGGCAGCAGCAATCAGGCGACGCCCCTCAGCTAGGCTCGCCGGCTCGTCATCTCTTAGATATTTTTCCATAAGTTTGTCCTCGTCGATGGAATCTTCCTTGAGTTCTTCTTTTTCCCATTCAACAATTTGGCTCCACACATGAACCAAGGTAGTCGGATAATCATCGATCCATGAGATGTTTCGGTGACGGATTATATGTGCAAAAAATTCGATCAGTAATTCACCAAAGCCCTACACATCCTCCTGAGCCTCCGCCAGCTGCTTGTGGGACTCTTCGACCGATTTAATGACACTTTCAACATTACCCTCTGCCAGGGCAACTCTGTTCTCGGCCTCCATCAACTTGGAAGCCAAGTCAGCGTTTTTCTTCTCCAATTCGGCGTTCTTCTTTGCTAACTTGGCCTTCTCTCGCTCAAGGTCAGCGTAAGCGAGTTGCATTTTGGCAGCATCTGACTTGGCGTCTTCTGCTTGCTTTTTCAGCTCCGAACGCTCTTGAGTATGGGACTCGAGCAAGTCATGGTAGCGTTTTTGTAGGTCCCCAAATTGTTGCTTGAAGCTAGCAGCATCCCGTTGAGCGATAGCAAGTTGGGCTTGTGTATCCTCACGGTCTTTCCCTAAATTTTTCAAGGCCTTTGCGTCGTCTTCTGCGGTCTTCTGCATCGAGTTAGTATTCGTGATTAGATTTCGGATGATTCTGGAAAGATTACGCGAATACTTGAACATCTCTAAATATTGTTTCTCGACCGCATCAATTTTTGCTTTGGCCTCGTCTGCCCACCTCGAGGAAATAGGCTCAAGAGCAGGTAAGAAAGTCAAGTTTTCAAAGTAGTGTTCGGGAAATTGTTCCTCCAGATACGCCCGCTTAACTGTAGTTTCTGCATCCAATGGTGGAGGTGCAGGGAATATCAGCTCGGTATCCTTATGTGTGGAGGGCTCAATGGCCTCCTCATCCCTTCTAGGCCGTTTAGCAGGAACCTTGCGCTTGCTTCGCGAGTCGGTATCTCTCAGCGGGCTCCTTTCCCTACTGCGCTTTTCTTGAGAAGAAATTGGGTCTTTTGACTGCGGCCTGTCATCTTCTCGACGACCTTGGTAGCCCTTATATCGCTCTGGATCTGACCAAACGGGAGAGCGAGAGCGCGAGGAACGCGACTGATAAGAATCATAGGGCCTTCTATCCTCCCTACCGCGGCTTTCGCGATGATCATACTCAACGTCATGATGGGGTCTGGTCATGCTGCGGCGTAGTTTCCTGATGTCATAGTAAGCTCGAGGCATTGTACCTGCACAATAATGCAAGTGGAATTCAGAATCAGTATTCTCATAAGACGTAAGTGCTGTGAAGTGGGGTGCAATTGTGTTAAGTGCATCCTAAGTGATGTCCCCCCTCCGACAAACCAGAGTCTGAAGCTGAGCCAGTGCGAGAGGGCTCTTTGGCCTTAACAGGAGTGGCCTCCTCCGAAGAAGTAAAAACTAAAGGATTTGTGCCAAAATCCTCGGAAGTGTAAATAGTGTCAGGAAGGGGGAGATCTCCCAAGCCCTGAAATGTAGGATCATCAGTAGTAGGGGCAACTCCTTGGGAAGCGTCTACTGGCGGTCCTTTAGGAGACACTGATTTTTCAGGAGAAATAGCATCCCCAGGGGTGATGTACCCTTCTCGGTGCTTTTCAGGTAAGTTAGCCAACTCATCGTCTTGAGTCGAGCTTGGAGAAGGTGAAGTTCGAAGTGGCATGGTGGGGCCTTTCGAGCTCTCGCCCATTTCTGGAATTACATCCACCGGAGGGATATATACATATGGACCTGACCCGTGACCTATGCTACTGGTAATGGACAACAACCTATGAAGATGAAGATATTCATCCTTGAGGACTTCATCGATAGTTAAAAACTTTTGATCACCGTTAAGGAGCCGGTGCATCCGATCAAAGAACGCTTGACCCGATATTTGTTTTGGATTGTCAACTGCAAACAAAAAGAAAACGGATTAGTGTGGTGGCGTGGACATTCAGAGTCGAGGTTTAGAAAACCAGTGCCTTACTCGATTTTGTCCATCTCCTAGCACACCCCGGCTGTTGCCTTATACAAAACCATTCCAGCTTGGAGTCGCCGGCCTTGCTACTGAATGGCGATGAAATTATCTTTCTTTTTGGGACATACTCGAAGTAAGAGAAAGAAGGAGTTTCTCGAGTCTGATGCTTGAAGTTATAAAAGAAATGAACGTCATCAAAAGTGAGCTCTATGCCTAAGAACTCGCGGTATGCTACATATAAGGTATACAGGTAAGCATATGAGTTCGGATGCAGCTGCATGGGGGCAATCCGCATTTGTCTTAGAAAATCGACGACGAAAGGAGAAAATGGAGGGATAGCCCCAACCATGCACATCAATCAGGTGATTGCCATAAATCCCTCCGGAGGATTATGAGGACGGTCGATTTTAGACGGCACCAGGGTATCTTTTTTATGTATCCCGTACTTTAAGCATATTCTAAGGAGCCTGTCGTAGTCAATCGTCGATTCAACAGAATCTTGAGGTGATTCCAATATGATGGAAGACTCAAATTCGTCAGGTGCTCGATTATCTCCAACCCCTCCTTCCTCTTCATAACCCAGAGAAACTTCACTATCAGAAGGCGTTCCGCTGTTGTGCACCACTACTTCATAGTCCGATCCCTCGTCATCCCATTCAGGGTCTGAGGAAGAAGATATGTCATCAAGAGTGATTTTGTTGGATGTCTCTGGGATCTCTTTCTTTTCTGCTAATCTAGATGAACGTCTTGCTGTCATGGTCACTAAACTATTGAAGAAGCAATAACACAAGTTAGAGTAAATTAGTCCATATCCCCATGTGCATGTGTATGAACTAAAGTGTGTACAGTGTGTGCAGAAGATGTAAAGTTAACACTCGAAAGTGTAATGCAAAGTTTTGGCAAAGCAATGATGTTCAGAGCAGATCTTGATGTTCGTGTATGTTCGCAGGGCACTATCCTAACTGTTCATGAAGGTGGAAGTTATGTCAAATATTGATTTTAGACAATTGGACAAAGTATTGTGCTTTAAGTTGGATGGCCTTGGTTCGGTTCGAGTATACATGATGGGATCGGATCGGAGGCAAAGTCGTGCTTCGGTCAGAAGTTAACATCCAACTGGATCGGTTCGGGAGCATGCTTTTGGAGCAGATCGGGTGGACTTGAATATCAACGCCCCTTCTCCTTTGTTTTGCTCTCCGACCCGATCCGGTCAAATAAGCCTCGTTTCCCTTTTTTGCTTTTTGCTCCGACCCGACCTGATAGAGTAAGCCTCGCCTTCCCTCTTTTCCGACCCGATTCGGTCTTGTGAACCCCTCACTCTTTTTTTTTCCTCCATCTCCTATGCTTCCTCGCCCGAACCGATTCCCTATGCCCTTCATCTTCCTCTTCCTCCTCAATCACAACCAAACCCAATCCTGTTTTCAATGCTCCAGTTAGGAAGGGACGTGTACCCTCTCCAACATCCCAGTGCCTCGAGGTGGTGGCGGAGTCGCCAGCGACGACGACATGGGAGGAGATGGCCATGGCGTCGAATCCAAGCAACAACCATACCCAAATCGTCTGATTTAAGTACAAATTCAAACTGTAAAACGGTTATATTGAGATGACTTAAGATTATACAACTACCTATATGCTTAATTCAGAAATTGGAGCGAAGATATTGGGGTTTTGGGCGTCAAGGTTTTCTTTTTCTCGTTGGAGCGATTTCTGGAAAAGTGATGGAAATAAAAAGAAAAAGAGAAGGAGGAAATGGAGCTATGGATTTATATAGGGTATGAAATGACCCTTAATATTCCCACTTTTAACTCCGTTCGGACCGGAGGCCGAACCCTTAAACATATGCTTGGCCCATTATTTCGGCAATGGTGGATTTAAACGAGAACCCGTCCAAGCTAGAACATAAGCCCATGAAAACACTTGCATCCCATTAGTTTGAGTGATCATGAGTCGAAGGGCAGAGGCCGTTCAGATCGGAATCCGAATCGGAGGGAGTTTCATGTATCAACTCGGAATTTGAATTGAATCAAACTCAAAAGAAAAATAAAGAAAAGACATACCTGGAAGAATCACTGGACATCGAGGAGAGTTCATAGGATTTTTTAAAAATGAAGAAAATAAATCGTGTATTCTACGACATATATATAAGCGATAAAAGACACGACTTCATGAAGTAACGCATCTTCACAAATGAATGGAAATGACTTTTCAACGACTCAAAGATCAATGAGCAGATGATATAAAAGCACGCTTCATCTTCAACAGAAGCATCCTTTGAGGGGGCAAAATGTTAGTCTACTTTGTAAACTAGGCTATACAAAGTCAAGAAGTCAGAAGATCAAGTAGACAAAAGACACTCTGTTACGCATCCGGTTCGGATCGGAATTACAGGGGTAGGAACAAAAGCAAGACAAAGGAGGAAGGAAAGTACTCGGATCGGATCGGATGTAGCAGGGCCGATCCGAACCCCATCCGCTAGCCCATCCGATCCGAACCCAGTTCACCCTGCCACTCCGCACCACGATCTCCTGAATATTCGGGGCAGTTACACCCACTTTCTACCCATGATGGCCACTTACTTGATGTGCTGGCAACACCAGAACTCATCCGATCCCGAAAGTCATGGAATGGAGGACACGTGCACCCGATCCGAACCGAATTCTGGAGAAGTTTCCACCTATAAATAGACCCCCAAGGGTCATTTGAAAGGATCTTTTGGCACTTTGAGAGCTTGAGCATCTTAGAGAACTGAATTTCAGCACTCCCGAACAATCCAAATCATCATTCAAAGTGTATTTTGAGTATATTTGAGTGAATATATATGAAAAATAAGTGAGATTGAGTGAATATCTTGTTGTACTTTCATCTAAATCATCAAACAAAGTGATATAAAGTGGACGTAGGCTTTTTAACGCCGAACCACTATAAATCTTGTCTCTTTTCTGTTGTTGATCTCATTTTATCGAAATTTTAGTCAATTTGGGTGTTAGAACCACTTTTTTGTCTAACAGTATATATAACATATGTAATTATAATACTTGAATTGGTTTGTATTGATGATTGTTAATCATATTATAGAATTATATAGATAGATTTTGGACTTAGGGGGAGTATTTTACTTTGATTTAGGAATTACTTAGATAGTTATAGGATTTAGGGGGAGTAGTTTTAGAATTTCTTTTTGATAATGCCAAAGGGGGAGAAATTATAAAATATAGAGAACTAATGTAACAACCTGAATTCCGATAGACCAAATTTTTTTCCAAATTCTAATCCATTGAAACCCATGTCGGTTGCTCTGGTATCCTGCAGAAAAGACAGAGATATAAAATATATCAGATCTTAAAAAAATATCTCACAGTGGAATGGATAAAGTATAATATAATCAAAGTATAGTCTTATCGTATTAATAACACTGCCTAAATAGTATCCAAAGCTATCATATCTCTACCACAAATCTATCATGCGAATATGTTATGAGGAGGGGGTCAGAAAACAAGTTCTGGTGATTGGATTTAAACTATATATTTTGGATAACCCTACATATACTGTTCAATCACATTTTCTTATTCATTAGGTTACTCGGGTTAGTAGCCCTCAAGGCTTACACACACGTCGTACACATTTACTCCCAGTGGATTAACCAAATTCAGTATATATGTAGCTACCCCCAATATTGCGGGAACCCATTGGTACCCCACTCGCACGGTCTCCGTCGCAATGTCACAAAATTATACGCATTCCCTCATCCTACGCCGGAGTGACGTACGGACCTCTATATAACAACGCTACTTTTCGCATAGAACCGCCATCGCCATGCTATGTAAGCATACACACTGTCACCTTTGGTCGAATCAGATCATAGAGTAATGCCCTAGAGTCTATGATACAACACCCAGAGAAGACATGCATGTATCTAGACTTTCCCATGAAACACCCCACCTCCGTTAAGGTCACTCACAAAGGGAATGCCTTAACTTTGGTGGAGGTTTATAAGTAAAAGCCACAGATAAACTCAAGACAGATATAAATACACATATTTTAAACAGCGGAAACCAAACAGACTTTTATTTCATCAATACGTGTTTAAACAAAACATTCCATAACTGTCTCAAAATACTTCCAACATTACAACCTCATTACTGTCTTGATTATTAAAGAAGCATAAAACATAAATAAAGCGACAAAAATCTCCATAGTGATATCCAAAGCCATAATCCGAGCAAAAGAGATCCAAATCATACATCTACGTTCTTGGAGCTTGTAAAGAGTCCGACTGAGCTGAGTTGTTTCCTCCCTGTGGACCTGGAGGGGAGGGGGGACGAAAGAAAAGAAGACGAAAAGAAAATAGAGTCAGACATAAAGCCTGAGTATATCTAGTAACTCTTCAGTATGTGAATAAGAAAATGGCATGATAGACATAAACTGAAAATAGGAAAGTGTCACAAGCTAAGGAAGTGTCGAATGTACTATTGCACCCATACTATATCTCTGCACCTACTTGAGTTTATTCTAACTGGCACCCCATGCTGAGAGTGAAGTGATCCCCATTTTTATTTAAAGATCGGCTCCTACTCGCGTTAATATGTGTCATACGACCCCCAAGAATTGTAGATACCTATGCTGGTCCCACCATGGGGTGTATCAAGACCCATGGTGGCGGCCTCGACACAAATTCTAGAAGGAATAGGTTATACTACTGGTGTCCCCAGTGCCCTGGTTGTCTGCTCCGGAGTGTGTGCACGCCCGCACCCTGTTAGACCTGCACTGTGCACCCACCGCCATCGTTTGACCGCTTACAATCAGCCCAGTAATCGTGCCCCACCCTGCCTAGTTTCAGGGTACCATTATACCTAACTAGGGTTACTGCTGAAACGGGTCCCTCGTTACTAGGATTTTCTAGCCAAACATGTTAAGTGGTTAAGTGTCTGTATTTACCTAACCCCACCCATCAATTTTTGTTAACATGTTTAATTTGGTTAAGTGTTTATAGTTGACTTAACCCTACCACCTGTCCTTAGCCTCTTCGAAGCACCAGACCACTCACATTAGACAGGTATTGCTACAGTTACTGGATGTGCCGGTCGGTTCCGGGCAGGTTTACACCGTAGCTCAGTCTAACCTCGGGTCCTTATTGGGCTCAATGCTTAACCACCCACATTGGATAGGTATTGTTGTGACTACTGGACAGCCGGGCGGGTCCGGGCAGGTTTACATCACAACTCAATCCAACCTCGGGTTAAGCATATCGTGTTTTCTACATATTTTATTACTTCTCAATTATATGTAAATGTCGTATCTTTTATTCTAGGGTATATCAATTCATACCGCTTAAATGTCATTGTCGTTGGCATGTGCCAACCATGCCAACATATGTTTTCATGTTTTACACCCAACGTTATTACCCCCGTTTGTACGTTCGCAACATTAAAACATGTGTTGGGCTTGTCACAATTCAGCCCAACTTTATAAATGTGAGAAAAAGGGGAAATCAATAACATGTAACATTTTACAACATATAAGGGTGTGTGGTGCATGAACTTGTAATTTAGCGATACTAACATAAATGATGGGTCATGTGAACTTGCATTCAAATCAAAGTATAACTAAGTAGGTAACATATGAAATGACATGGTTTAGGCTAATACAAACTTGTGTTTAAACATGTTTAACTTGGCATAATGTCAACCACAAAACTAGCATGTTGTATATTCACCAAAATTTCCAATTATAACATCTAATCACATAGCCTATTTCAACATGAACTTGCATAGTTTATGAAACCCAAACGATACTTAACATAGATCCAATTATACTTGCAAATAAACATGAGAATGATATCATAGTTTTTGGGTCAAGTAGGCATAAAAGGTTTCAAATCTAGAACATGTTTACATAAGCCTTAATTTAGACTTAGTGAATGTATATAGTCCATGCCATAGGTATAAACATAAAGGGATCAAATTCTAGTTTTTGCCACAAACTTGCAAGTGCCATTGTTTTCATATACAATTGTTCAATAGGCTTGCATCAATCAATTTATGCCACAAACATCAATACACAAGTCATGATAGAATCGTTACAATACACATAATTTATACAATAACACAATTCTATTTTCATTTACATCGAATCACATCACAGTTTTTATTCACATTCTGAAAAGTCACTATACTTACAACGAATGCAGAATCTTGAATTCTGGATTCTGAATTCTGAAATTGAGATGCGCTCCTTTGGGTAGACTAACGTTGCGTTGATTGATTTGATTAAACTTTAATCTTCTAAATTTGATTCGTCTCTAAGCTTTAGTACTGGCTTGTCTCTAGGCTTTCTAACTGACGGCCACTCCTAGTTTCTTTCCAGCAGCATGACGGCTTTAGTATTATATTATTTGTGTGAATTTAGGGTTAGACTTGAGTTGTATTTATAGAATTCAATCTAATTAGAGCCATCGATGAAGCTAGAGTGAATCCAGACCATCCATCTCAAGAGAAGCCAATCAGAAAGTGACATGTAAGCCCTGGTGACTCAGCCAAGCCTCAGAATTCGACCAGACCCTGACCAGGCCAGCCAGGGCCTGACCAACAGGTCTTTCTGACCTGGGCGCACTTGGTAGGTGCACCAGTGCTAAAATTGTACTGGCGCACTTCCCAAGTGCGCCAGTTCAATTTTGTTCTGGCGCACTTCCCAAGTGCGCCAGTGCATTCTGACCCATTTCTGATTTTTCCGCCAACTTCGTTCGTCCATATCTTCTTCATACGGTATCCGTTTTACGCAAACTTGGACTCTATCTCAAGCAGAATTTCTAGACAAACGTAATGGAGTAACCCATTTCCCTTAATTCCATCATTTAAAATTAATTATACTTTAATTTGTGAAGCTTAATGTCATAGAATTCACAGGGTGTTACATCCCATGTATGTATCGTCAACCGTATTCGATGCCTTAACCGCACATAACCTCTAATGTGCACCAAGTTTGGTGGCAGGGCTGTACAAAAAACATGGAACTCGGTCGGGAGCTTTTCCATATCTATACAGGCCCGCCTTTAAGGGCCTCAAAATACAAATATCCATCGGGTCTGTTTTTCATGGTGCCTTTAGCCCCACCTCGGCCCCTCCCTCAGCTAGTAAAGTCTACCAGAGCTAAGTGACTTTCCCCTAACAAACAATCTAAACTTCAAGTTGGCGTCTCCCCTCAACCACCATGCCTCGATAGTGAAAGGTTAATGGTATTATGGGTTTAAATCTAATATTTTTGCATCCCACTTGCTGCCAATGACGGGTACCCAACGATCTACTATCCTTGTTGGTCCCGACCTTGCCTCCCATTGAGGTGATCGCCGAATCACCCTAGTGTCACCTCGTCACAACATTCTGATTGCAAATCTACTTTTTTAGTCAAGGCCCACCCACCTGATAGTAACGCGCAGACTCGACCTCTGCGAGCACAGCCTAAACATTCGCTACCACACAAAGGACTACCGGGAGCACCTTACGTATCTCAGGAAGTTGCGTGCTTCCCCTACGAGTCCTTCGGAGTTAACAAAATAATTAGATGGACGTGCACTCCCCCCATGCCTCATGACATGACGATGATCTACCCCATTGGGTTATTCACTTTAAACATGCAGACTGGTCCAAGCGCCTTATTTTAATATGTTATTAGACCCTATGTCTAAACATTCAATTATGCTCTTGCTTTACCTCACCGGGTTTCCATTTAACTTGGTTATTCCATTCACATTGATTTCTTTATAAAGTTACCAATTTCCACTCGCTTATTAGTTTCAGTCATATAACTTAACCCATTTAAGGTTATTAATAAGCCCATAACATGTTATTCTCTAGATTGTAATCCAAGGTCTGTAATCTACAATCTCTTTATATTATTCATTGTCCAATTTCAAAGTTACAATAACATGTTCTACTTAATATGTAATTAAGTATATCTCAATTCACATGTTTTCTGTATAAAATATCACTTACTATTTATGATTAAATATAACTTATTTCATTTCATAAGTTTGCCTCCTTCATTCTTATTTAATCATAATTCCATCTTATACTGTCACTACCACTTATCGTTGTTTACTTATTGACCTAGTTTTCTTAACTAAGGTTTAAAAATAAGTTTCTCTTCCCATAAATAAAATTTATGTTGTCCTCATCCATCAATTTCATATTCTCGTTCTTACAAATAGCTTAATTTTCAATTAAGTACAATTTATCTCATTACATAAGTTGTTCCATTTTATCGTTTATTATAAGCTAAGTTATAATTTCCACTTGTCCCTAGGACAAGCCTACCTGTTATATAACATTCTCATTAATGTAATTTATTTATAATAGGTTATTATCATTCCCCGTTCATTCCAATCCTTTTACTGTTGTAACTTCCATTAAATTCCATTAATTTGATCCATTAATTGAAATTAATGCCATTTATTTCTATCCTTTTATATTCATATATTTATGTATATGCTTATGTACTAAACCTTTCACATTAAGCCTACCACTTCTGGATGCTGGATTTGCCGGGCGGTTCCGGGCAGACTTCTTCCACAAGTTGACTTAACCACGTGTCTTAGCACCGTTACAAGTTTTATTTACGCACTAGACCCCTCACATTAAATTAACAACTTGTGGATCCTTGATTTGCCGGGCGATCCGGACAGACTTCTACCACAAGTTGAATTTAACCTCATGTCTTCGTGCGTTACAGTTTTCTATTTATGGTAAAATTTCTATATAATTTAGGCTGTGTCCAATCTTTTAAATTTTTACTGTAATCTATATTTTACATCGCATCATATTATGCCTATTTTATGTCATATGTTCTTCCTAACATATAATTAATTCCATCTCAAAGTAACATGTGATCATCAAATCATGTAATTATTTTAATTTAACATGTAATGATTTCAATTTCTACAATTAAGGTTTCAAGTACATAAATGACACAAGTTAAAATGAAATTAGAACAACAGTAATCGATACACATGTATTAAGTTTATCTTTCGACATATGAACATTTTAGCACATTAAACGTTTCAACATATGAATTTCTAACACATTAATATTTTAACATATTAATATCTCGACATGTCAAATTAGCATTTCATCACTTTAATCATTCTATTAGATGTAAATTGCATGTTAACGGGGAATGTTAAACGATAATATATCATTATCAAAAGTGATGTAACTTAAATCCACTCAGCCAAATTGCTTTGCAATTCCTGAACTGGTCCAGATCTAGCATTCCATGGTTTCCCCTAATTTGATTTAGAACCTAACAACCATTGATCCACAATTCTTACTAAAAGAAAAAGGTAAGAAAGAGTAAGAAAATTGAATAGACCAGATCTCAGAATTCACCTTACTTCGCATATGATTTTGAACACCTTCTTATTAGTATTCATTCTTTTCCTCCAGATCTTGATTCAAAATTTTCCTAAACTAATTATCTTATTTTTCTGAAAAGATTTAAGAAGGAGGAAAAATGGCAGAGCTTAGACGTTGTCTAAAAGAATGTGAGATTTAGGCCAGCCTCTGCTAGCCTATTTATAGGTGTTCAGGATCTTATCGTACATGCAGCGCTGAGTCAGCATAGAAGCTGGTTAAGAAAATAGTTTAGATACGTTAATGAATCTGCTCGGATCTGGGGTGGGTTGACCCCCTACAAGGGTGTTGACCCCTGGGTCGACCCTCCTATGGGTGGGTCGACCCTAAGTCGACTCCCCCATGGGTCCCGCGAGCTGTTTCGGCGCATAAGTTTGAATTTCTAGAATTTATTAAACTGTTATATTCACATATAATCATATACAAATCTTCTAATGACCATTTTACGTGTATATATATGCACACAACTTTTATTTTGTTTTCAAAATTCAAACGGTGTTGTACCATTATTTAATTCTTACCATATTTCTTTGATTGTAGCCTTGTTTTGAATTTTTCTCTTGTGTGTATGTATATATATATATTTCTTCACATATATACATATATATTTCTCATATATTTTATTTACTTCCTTATATGTCTATTTTTCCTTATATGTGTGTTTATATATATTTTCTCTTTAGAACATGTGTTATTTTAGCCGTTCCCTTAAAACAAAAATAAAGCGCTGGCGGGATCGAACTCCGCACCTCTTGCATGAAAGCCACATGCTCTAACCAACTGAACTACTAATTCTTTTGTTAACATGGCCTAGAACATTGCTAGTTATTGTTCCCTTCTTATTCTCTTTTTCATATTTGATGTAATCTTTTAATTAAACCGTTGCATGCATCTTTTTCTTTTATTTCTCATTTATTATTAATTCATAATATTTGTAAACCAATTCATGTAACATATTTACACTGCATGCAACCAATCCTTTCTTTTAATGCATGCATTACATTTTTATTTACATTAATCTTTTCTTCTTTTTCAGTGCATGTATTTATTACATGCAATCACTTATTATCTTTATTATATTTTTCTTTTAAATGTTTATGTCTATGCATATATATACACATATGCATTATTTAATTATTAAAAAATGCGGGGTGTTACATTCTCCCACCCTTAGGAAATTTCATCCTCGAAATTCGATAAGGATAAAAATCAATTAACCTCTCTCATAATATACATCCATCATGTGTGCATCCAATTTTTGCAAACATTGTGCACTTGTGCAAAGTGATATGCAACATAATAATACATGTATGTCTAAGTGGTACCTCCTATGTGTATGCAAGTTTTTCAAAAATTCTTTAAAAAAACATGATGCTCACATCCTAAATATATTGGCAATTCTACATGAATGCAATATTTTGAAAACCAAAATACATTTTTATCCAAATTTTCCCACACTCTTACTAAGTAAGAGCTTAGTTCATCCAATTTTGCATCCAAAATCCTACCAACCAACTTTATTTTTCGAATTTCAGAAAAATCTAATTTTCTAAATTCGATTTCTTATGTTATAAAAAGGTGGAAAATGGAAAATTTCTCATCTTCCGTTTTCCTTTTATGTACCTTTCCCCAACCATACTCGGATTTTATGTAACTATTTATAAAGATTCCCTATTTTCCTATCCCAGCACAGCCCACATAAGAAAATTACTCTACTCTAGATTTTCCTTTTCATTTATCTTGGAAATTTTTATTTTTATCCATCTTTTCTCAGAATTTGTCAAGTCTGTCGCATTATTGAATTTGCTGTTTCCATTTTTAGTTGTACCATTTCTCTTTTCTTAGCTTATTTAATCATCTGATCTAAGTTTAATTCCAAATAAGCCTTCTAGTCTTTCAACTAAAACAGGAAAACAGACACCCTACACAGCTACTACTAAGGACCAAGAATCTCGGGACTATGTCCCCCTCAGACAGAAAAGTCCAAACCATGGGATCTACGACGGTTTAGGTGTTACCCTAATTACCCAACAAGAACAAAATAATAGAACGATCCCAACAGAAATGTAATAACGGGTTTCACCCCTAACACGAAAATTAGCAAAAAAATCTAAAAACTTACTTGCCCTTTTTCTATCTAGTAGTCACCACTACTTCTAGCTGTGTATGAATAATCATTTCAAGCAACATACTAGGCTTTTCAATGCTTACGCATTCTACGGGAACTTTTCATTATTCCAAGATAATTCTCGCTATTTACTCCATAGCTTCAAAAACTTTTCCCGTCTTCCCTAGGATCTAATCCTTACTACTTTATACTTTTTCAAAACACGGTTCGGCCTTTTCATTTCACTTTTCTTCCAAAAATTAAAAAGTGTCAAAACTTTAATTCCATCACCAAAACTTACCTTTTTCAAACCATAAAACATGTCATTTTATAAAAATGCAAATCAAATTTTTTTTTTCAAATCACAAAAACTGGAGTAGACAAGGACGACTAATTCTCAATCATGTTTATGACTGGTTATTTCCTAGAAGGTCAGTTCAGTCTCTTACTTTAAGGTGAAACATCTACTCTATTAGTAATTTCTATTACTTATTTTGTCCACCCAACCAAAATTTCTTTCTAAAACAATTTATCAAAAATGATTGTTAAAAGAATAGAGATTTCTAAACTTTCTTTACTGAGAATTTTAACAAAATGCAATACTTTCTAAGTTTTACTTTTTAATCCTTTTATGAAATATAACAAGAAAACTAGAGAGCTATACATGCTCTATAATATGCATCTTTTATTGATAGAATTTTACTTTAGACAAAATTTTCACAATAAATCATTGTTCCTAAAATATACCCCATTTTACTTTAAAACTCAATATGTGTACTTTCCATATTTTAAAACTATAACTTTTAAGAAAAACACCATAAACCATCTTCCTAAAACTTTTACAATTTCAATTCTTAAAAGTTAACAATGGGGTTAGATTCAAAGCGGGTTTCCAATTTTTCTAGGCTTTCCTAGACACTCCCACAAAGTCAATTCTCTCAATTATATATATTCCTAATGCATTTTAATAACATATGGGATCCTCATTTCTCTATTTCAAAATATATAGTATACTTCCCACCCAAATTTCCTTAGGATCTCAAATTTCCATATTCATTCCTTTAGTGTACAAAATAGCCATCCCAATTCTTATCATATTATACTCTTTCTATTTAGTGGATTCCCCTATGGATCTAGGGATATATACATATAATATTTATATTTTAAAAATACAAATACGTTCACTCATTATCTATACAGGAATCCTAGACCTATCTCTTATACCAGATGTAACAACCCGAATTCCGACAGACCGATTTTTTTTCAAAATTCTGATCCATCAAAACCCGTATTGGTTGCTGCGGTATCCAGTAGAAGAGACAGAGATATAAAATATATTAGAGCATAGAAAATATCTCACAGCTTAATGGATAAAGGATAATATAATCAAAGTATAGCCTTATCGTTTTAATAATACCTCCTAACTAGTATCCAAAGCTATCACATCGCTGCCACAAATCTAACATGCAAGTATGTTATGAGGAGGAGGTCAGAACACAAGTTCTGGTGGCTGGATTTAAACTAGTAAAAACTAAGCGACATGCCCTTAACAAACAATCTAAAAATCTAGTTGGCATCTCCCCTCAACCACCGTGCCTCGGTAGTGAAAGTCTAATGGTATCTTGGGTTTAGCTCCAGTGTTTTTGCATCCGACTAGCTGCCGTTAACGGGTACCCGACGATCTACTATCCTTGTTGGTCCTGACCTCGCCTCCCGTTGAGGCTATCATCGAATCACTCTAGTGTCACCTCATCACAGCATTCTGACTGCAAAGATACTTTTGTAGTGAAGGCCCACCCACGTGGTAGTAACGCGTAGACCCAGCCTCTACGAGCACAACCAAAAGATCTGCCACCACACAGTGGACTACGTGGAGCACCTTACGTATCTCAGGAAGCCACGTACTTCCTCTTCCAGTCCTTCAAAGCTAACAGAATAATCAGATGGACGTGTGCTCCCTCGTGCCTCATGACACCGTGATGATCTACCCCGTTGGGTTATTCACCTTAAACGTGCGGACTAGTCCAAATGCCTTATTTTAATATGTTATTAGACCCTATGTCTAAACATTCAATTATGTGCTTGTTACACCTCATCGGGTTTCTATTTAACTTGGTTATTCCATTCACATTGACTTCTTAATCAAGTTACCGAGTTCCTCTCGCTTATTAATTTCAGTCATATAACTTAACCCATTTAAGTTTGTTAATAAGCCCATAACATGTTATTCTCTATATTGTAATCCAAGGTCTGTAATATACAATCTCTTTATATTATTCACTGTCTAATTTCATAGTTACAATAACATGTTCTACTTAATATGTAATTAAGTATATCTCAATTCGCATGTTTTCTGTTTATCATGTCACTTATTATTTATGATTAAATATAACTTATTTCATTTCATAAGTTTGCTTCCTTCTTTCTTATTTAATCATAATTCCATCTTATACTGTCACTTCCACTTATCGTTGTTTATTTATTGACTTATTTCTCTTAACTAAGGTTTACTAATAAGTTTCTCTTCCCATAAATATAATTTACTCTTAAGTACAACTTATCTCATTACATAAGTTATTCCATTTTATCGTTTATTATAACCTAAGTTATAATTTCCACTTGTCCTTAGGACAAGCCTACCTATTATATATCATTCTCATTAATGTAATTTATTTATAATAGGTTATTGTCGTTCTCCGTTCATTCCAATCCTTTTACTGTTGTAACTTCCATTTATTTCCATTAATTGCAATTAATGCCATTTATTTCTATCCTTTCATATTCATATATTAATATATATGCTTATGTACTAGACCACCCACATTAAGCCTACCACTTGTGGATGCTGGATTTGTCGAGCGGTTCCAGGCAGATTTCTTCAACAAGTTGACTTAACCTTATGCCTTGGCACTGTTACATGTGTTATTTACGCACTAGACCCCTCACATTAAATTAACAACTTATGGATGCTGGATTTACCGGGAGGATCCGGGCAGACTTCTACCACAAGTTGAATTTAACCTCGTGTCTAGGTGCGTTACAGTTTCCTATTTATTGTAAATTTTCTATATAATTTAGGCGTGTCCATTCTTTCAAATTTTAACTGCAATCTATATTTTATATCTCATCATATTACGCCTATTTTATGTCATATGTTCTTCCTAACATATAATTAATTTCATCTCAAAGTAACATGTGTTCATCAAATCATGTAATTATTTTAATTTAACATGTAATGATTCCAATTTCTACAATTAAGGATTCAAGTACATAAATGTCACAAGTTAACATGAAATTAGAACAATAGTAATCGCTACACATGTATTAACAAGTTTATCTTTTAACATATGAACATTTTAGCACATTAAACATTTCAACATATGAATTTCTAACATATTAATATTTTAACATATTAATATCTCAACATGTCAAATTAACATTTCATCACTTTAATCCTTCTATCAAATTTAAATTGCATGTTGACGGGGAATGTTAAACGATAATATATCATTATAAAAAAATGATATAACTTAAATCCACTCACTTAAATTGCTTTCCAATTCCTGAACCTGGTCCAGATCTAGCATTCCATGGTTTCCCCTAATTGGATTTAGAACCTAACAACCATGGATCCACAACTCTTACTAAAAGAAAAAGGGAAGAAAGAGGAAGAAAACTGAATAGACCAAGTCCAAGAATTTACCTTACTTCGCATATGATTCTGAACACCTTCTTATTAATATTCATTCTCCTCCACCCAATCTTGATTCAGAATTTTCCTAAACTAATTATCTTATTTTTCTGAAGAGATTTGAGGAGGTTGAAGAATGGTAGAGCTTAGACGTTGTCTCAGAGAATGTGAGATTTAGGCTAGGCTCTGCTAGCCTATTTATAGGTGTCCAGGATCTTATTGTACCCGTAGCGCTAAGTCAGCATTGAACCCAATTAAGAAAAAAGTCCAGATACGTTAATGAATCTGTCCGGATCTTGGGTGGGTCGACCCCCTACTGGGGTGTCAACCCCTGGGTCAACCCCCCTATGGGTGGGTCGACCCCTAGATCGACCTCCTATGGGTCCCACGAGTTGTTTTGGCGTAGAAGTTTGAATTTCGAATGTTTGAATTTATAGAATTTATTTAACTGTTATATTCACATATAATCTTATTATACGTTATTTAATTCTTACCATATTTCATTGATTGTAGCCTTGTTTTGAATTTTTCTCTTGTATGTATATATTTCTGCACATATACACATATATATTTCTCATATATATACACATATATTTTCTTTACTTCCTTATATGTATATTATTCCTTATATGTGCGTTTATACATATTTTCTCTTTAGAACATGTGTTATTTTAGCTGTTCCCCTAAAACAAAAATATGGCACTGGTGGGGATCGAACTCCGCACATATTGCATGAAAGCCACATGCTCTAACCAACTGGACTACTAAGGCTTTTGTTAACATGGCCTAGAACAATGGTAGTCATTTTTCTCTTCTTATTCCTATTTTCATGTTTGATGTAATCTTATAATTAAACCATTGCATGCATCTTTTTCTTTTATTTATCATTTATTATTAATGCATAATATTTGTAAACAAGTGCATGTAACATATTTACACTACAAGCAACCAATCTTTTCTTCCTTTTAATGCATGCATTACATTTTTATTTACATTAATATTTTCTTCCTTTTCAGTGCATGTATTTATTATATGCAATCACATATTATCTTTATTATATTTTTCTTTTAAATGTTTATGTCTATGCACGTATATAAACATATGCATTATTTAATTATTTAATTGTTACAAAATGCGGGGTGTTACAGTTAGTTTATAGGATTCATATAGACAAGGGGAGTATTGGAAGGATCGTCATCAACAAGTATGAACAGGTATGAACATATATGATATTTTATAAACTAAGGTTGTCATCATCAAAAAGGGGGAGATTGCTGGAGAATGGAGTTTTGATGACAAAAACCTTATTTCAATATTAATTGATTATAAAATATATACTAACACTTTTATCTAGAATATATATATACATATGTAGGATTTATATATAGGAATTATTACTGAAGACTGTATAGTTTAAAGATTTAAGAGATTTAGAATTCAGAGATGAATCAAGATTTCAAGAGTTCAAGAGAAATATAGTAATAGAGTCTAGATTATGTAAGACTTTGAATAACCCTCCAGGTTCAAATTCAAATTCAAATTCAAATTTTGTTTTTCACTTTCTAATTTCAAAATTCTGTTTTCAAATTCTATCTTCAATCTCTATCTTCGTTATTTTACTTTCCTTACTTTATTTTTGATTTCAGACTCAAGTTTTATAAGTTTTATATATTTATACTTTTATACACTTTATATTTATATAGTTTGTAACTCTATAATTTAATAAATATGTTCGTATAGCTTATATTTATTTTTTCATATGATTTTCTACTTTATAATATTCATTTATAACACTATGTTTTAATTCAAGAATTTCCAAAATTATATACATATCAAAACACTTGAATTTTGAACAAGGTTATGTCGACATACATTTTGCCCTATGTCGACATATAACTGTCACTTTTTGAAAATTGAAAGGAAGTGCCTTTTCGCTATTTGTGATGCTCTAGAAACGTTGCAACCTTTCAAATGTTATAAATTGGGGCTGATTTCGAAAAATTTCATAATTCTTCTTCTCCATCTTCATCTCCTTCCTTTACACCATTATATCTTCTCATTTTTATGATTTCTACACTTATACTCAGCTGAATTCAATTCTATTTACATAAAACTTATTCTCTTCTCACTCTCTACTCATTACTCTTTGAATCAAAGTGCTATTGAAGAGTTATAGGGCTATTGTAATCATTTGCGAAGTGTTTGTAATCGGTGTGACCATGGTAGCCGTGAAATCAAGGATAGCGGAATCGGTGGTATCCCTTATAGCCGTAAAATCAAGGAGAGTATACTTGATCAAGTGTGTGTGGAATCAGTGGTATCTCTTATAGCAGTGAAATCAAGGAGAGGATTGTAATTGGATATTGAAATAGTAATAAAACTCTGCACAATCCAGCGTTGTGTGGGACTGGATGTAAGAGCAATTCCAAACCAGCATAAATCTAGTGTGTTCTTTCCTTTTCTGCATTTTTTGTTTATCTTTGTGTTTGTGTTTGATTCTGTGTCTATGATTGTTTGTGTGGTGTTTGATTCATATAGTAGATCATATAAGTTTTCGATTTTGTTTAAATTCTCAAAAACACTATTCACCCCCTCCCCCGCTAGTGTTAATTTTGCCTAAATGATCCATTCCACAATCCCTAACAGTATGAACCTTCATATTAATATGCCACATTCCGCACAGAACAATGATATGTAAGTGTATGGAATGCCATATCCAAACTCATTGGTCGATTCAAGTCTTATAACGGAGTAATGCCCTAACATCAACGATACACCACCCAGTGCGGTGTGTGTAGCTAGAACCTCACACGTACGTACTATTTGCTATACCCTAAGTCCCGTAAGAGCTTCATCCGATGCACGAAACTAGGTCGGGAGCTTTTCCATATCTGTATAAATCGACTAAAAGGGCCTAAAGTAAAGATATTCAAACTACGGTTTGCATTTTCATGGTGCCTATGGTCCCATTTCGACCCCTCCCTCAACTAGTGGAAGACCACATCAAGAGCTACGTGAACGTGTCCCTAACAAACACTCTACATCCAAAATGGCGTGTCCCGCAACCAAAGTCTTGATAGTGAAAGATCGATGGTCTATAAGTTTAGCTCTAGTCTTTCTACATCCCACTGACTACCGATGATAGGAACCCGACGTTTACTATCCTTTATTTGGTCCTGATCAACCACCGTCCATGTAAAGCCCCACTTCTATACTCACGTTAGCCAAGGTCATTGCAAGCAATGGTGTCAAGTAACCCGAAGAATAAGGCTGTTGAGGAGCGACCATTAGCTTCGAAAGAGTATTAAACATATCGGATAATCTGGTCTTATTTTTCAACTTCTCATGAGGAAATCCGACATATCTAATACAAGTTCAAATCTACTACACAGTGGCTATATATATTTCGGAGAAAATATAAAATACATAACAAAATAATCAGAGTCAGACACAGAGTTTCATATCACGAAGGCAGAATAGATATGAATAATAACACCATAGTGTATACATAGAGATAGTGGCCAAACAAGGTCCACTATACTATAAAAGAGTAGACAATAATACATGCCAAAAGGGTGTGAATACATAAGAGTCATTGTCTCATATACATATCAGCATAAACTACAACACTAGAGTAGAAAGCAAAAATAAAGAACTGGATCCTGCTAGAAGTCATGTGGAAGCACCTACAACACTCGGGCCTGACCCAGGTATTATTTATAAGAAATAAACAATAAACAAATCAGTCTAGCTGTACTTATCTCATAAACTGACATATAGTTAGAGATATAGAGAAATGTAGACATATAAATGTTATAATAAAAGTGAACACACATAAATGTGGAACTCAAGAATGTCTATAATATACCTATAATAGAGTTATAAATGAATCTCATCCAAAGTTATATAGCTACTCATGGAAATGATAATTCATATCAAATCAATATAAAATTGACAACACATATGTCAAAGAAACCCAGATTGATAAGTTAATATCAATAAACTAAGATTAATAAATATCAATAAAATATCAAATTTTAGAAATCAAAAACCAGAAATCCAGAAATCACAGAGAAAACAAGGGGGTAAGCCTCGAGATGGGAGTCTGAAGACTCAATCAACACATGTATCGAGATGAGACGCGATCTCTAGGTAGCTAGTCTATATGTTGAGCCGAAGCTCCGAGATGGCTCAAAGACCTTTGGGTCGCGACCCCGCTGGAATGAACTGAAGTCCCTCAGCGAACCGAAGTTCCTCAGGATGATCCGAAGATCATCAAAATAAATAAAAGCATGAAAAGATCACAATTGATACAAGGTAGAATACTCCAAGCTAGTAATTATAAGAGTAGAGCTTCGCGTCCCATAACCACTTGCTCTACTCGATTAGTCCCACTGAAAACATCAAACGATCATTGCCATGGTTTTTCAATTGAACAAGTCCAAGAATTAACCATCGAAGTAAAGTAAAGGGGTCATATTCCTTGCTTTTGCTAAGGCGTTTAATTAGATTTCGTATATGAACGAGAAAAAGATTTATAAAATATACACTAATATATGTGCAAATCAATTTATAAAATAACCACATATAATGAGGTGAAGTTAGAAACCGCTTAGTTAAAAGATTGGGTATCTACTAATAAATTTGAAACCCTTTTATATAATTTCGAAGTGGCAAATCTCGTGTAATATCGATCGAAATAACGATCGAACTAAGGATTCACATTTTAAATAACGTAAACAAAATCTCACGGCGATCGACTATAATTTCGTTCACCACGAATAAATAGAAAGTTGGTGAAATCAAAACGCAAAAATTTGCGAATCAAAGAAACTGAGAAGTCACAAAAAGGTCGAAATGGGCCGAAACTCAGCCAGGAAAGAGCTTGAACGGGCCTAAACTGTTGACCGTGGATACCACCGATCAACAGCAGAAAGACAGGATATAGACGTCTGAATTAAAAATTCAGACGTTTGAATTTGTATTTTCTTGAAACAGCAAGGTTTTAGTTCATTTTGGTGCCTATTCAGACATTTGAATTATTTTGACCAGACGTCTGAATTTCAATTTTGACGTCTAAATTAAAATTTTGAGACTTCTGAATTTCTTAATTTTTTTCATAATTATTTGAAGCAGGTCATACGTTTGACAAAAAAATCAAACGTCTGAATCTGTTCAGAGCACCAGTTTACGTAGAAAACATGTTTAAAACGATATCAACAAACGTTCAAAGGCTTGTGATGATTCCTATGCAACAATGAAGTATCCAAGGCTTGCCAAAACAACTCATAACACCCAAAATTCACATGCACACCAAAAATCACAATGGAAATCAATGGAAATGAAACTATGCTTCATAAATTGGAAATGTCAACACACAAATCAATCAACATAACCAAATACACAATTCATAAGCAACATATACGTGCCAAGAGCACACTAGACAAGCATGAATGCTTAAGGCATAGAAGTGAGTTAATAGGAACTCACTTTTGATTGTTGAATGCAAGGACATGAATCAGAACAAACCAAATCAACCTCTCTTTGCATGAAGATTACAATTCCTCAACCTAATCATATAAATAGATCAATCCCTATAGTTAGGTTTACAAAAATCCCCAAAAATGGAAGAGGAAGCAAGTGGAGGAAGATGGAGATGATCTTACCAAGATTTCTCACTGAATTAGCTAAACTAACACAAGATTTCCTAAGGCTGTATCTTAGGAATATTAATTTCCTCTTCCTTTAGGTTTAGGAATTTACTTTGGAAAATGAATGAAGAGTTAAACGAAAAAGAGAGGTAGGTGGAGAGGCTACGTAGTGGCTTTCATTGGGTTAGGGGTTAGCTTGACCCAAACAAGTCCACTAAAAGGTACCAATTTTTCACTTACTCCAAACATATCAACGTTTATAGACAAAAAAAGTCATAAATGACATTTTAAACTCAATGGAATTGGTTTTGAGTCCAAATTCACCAATATGCACAAATTGACTTTTTGGACTAACATTAAATTAATGATATTATATTTAAACAAAATATTTAAATATATTTTCGTAAAATACGCGGGTTGTTACAGACTCCCCCTTAAAGATATTGCACCCTTGCAATTACTTAAGCAAAAACTCATCGAGTAACAACCAATTATCAAGTAAAATCTATATAAAAACAATCCAATCAATAAATTCACCTCAACAAGTAGAGAGAGTAAGTTCGGATGGTTTCGCTTGATGGATTCTCTGGATTCCCAAGAGCAATTCTTTGGATTAGAAGAATATTGGACTTTCACAAGAGGAACATCTTTATTTCGAAGACGTTTAACTTCCGTTGCAACAATCCCAATGGGTTGTTGCTCATTGGTGAAATTTGGTGAAATCTCAATTTCTTCCACTATATTCGGCTCAAGAATAGACTCAGAATCTCTAAGGCAATTTCGGAGTTGAGAAATATGAAACACATCATGTATAGCGGAGAATTGAGCCGGCAATGAAAGATGATAAGCCATGGTGTCGACACGTTCAGTAATTGGAAAAGGACCAATATACCTTGGCGCTAATTTTCCCGATCGACTAAATCGCACAACACCCTTCATAGGTGAAATAAAAACAAACATAAGATCTCCCACATAAAATTTTAATTTCCTTCTTCGGTTATCTGTATAAGATTTTTTTCGATTTTGAGCCTCTCTCACTCGATGACTAATGAGATCTATCTTTTCTATGGAATAACGAATAAAGTTTGTACCTAGAACTAACTTCTCTTTGGTTTCAAGCCAACATGAAGGAGACCGGCATGACCTTTCGTAAAGAGCTTCGAAAGGCGCCATACCAATACTCAATTGGAAGCTATTATTGTATGAAAATTCAACAAGGGAAATATGATTTTCCCAACTTCCACCAAAATCAAGAACACAAGCACGAAGAGGATCTTCCAGAATTTGATTCACACACTCCGTTTGTCTATCAGACTGGTGATGACATGCAAGTACTAAAATTAAGGTTTGTTCCTAATGCTTTTTGAAGACTCTTCCAAAATCCACTAGTAAATAATGGATCACAATCGCTAACAATTGAAGTGGGGATCCTATGCAATTTAACAATCTCTTTAACGTAAAATTTAGCCAAGAGAGGCACGGTTCGATTAGATCGAATAGGAATAAGGTCTGCGGATTTAGTAAGTCTATCCACAATCATACATAAACTATCATGGCCAAAACGAGAATGGGGGAGACCGTCAATAAAATCGATGGATACATGATCCCACTTCCATATGGGGACGTCAAGAGGTTGCAATAACCCGCCGAGCTTTTGGTGTTCGGCCTTAACGAGTTGACATGTAATGCAATGTTTGACAAAATTAGTGATATCTGATTTCATTCCTTCCCAATAATATTGTCGCTTCATGTCCACATACATTTTGCTACTTTCAAGATGAATGGAGAATTTAGAACGATGAGAATCCTCTAAAATATCCTTGTGGAGATCATCAATGTTTGGCACTATAAGTCATCCAAATTTTCGAATGCCTCCACGAGAATCAATATAAAAATCTTTCAACCCATCGTCATAAGAATTGTCTCTAATACTTTGGCTTAGGCGAGCCAATTCAGGATTGAGCTCTTGAGCTCAAGAATGTGGTCCAAAAGAGAGGGATGAGCCTCCAGGCTACACATCACAAGAGTGGAACTCGAATTGGAGTCATGGCTTTGAATTTCGCAAGTGGATAAAATTTCGTGATCCTTCCGTTCAGATATCATCATAGATACAACAACTTGATGCTTTCGGCTAAGGGCATCGGCAACACGGTTACCCTTACCGGGAGTATACAAAATATCAAGATCATAAGAAACTAAGAATTCAAGACAACGTTGTTGTCGTAAATTAAGATCCTTTTGCCAGAACAAATATCTCAATAACTTATGATCGGGGTAAAGAACGAACTTATCTCCCAAAAGATAGTGACGCCAAATACGAAGTGCGAAAACGATAGCCGCGAGCTCTAAATCATGAGTGACATATTGAGTTTCTGCCGGTTTTAGTTGCCTAGAAGCATAAGCAATAACACACTCTCTTTGCATGAGAACGGAACCCAAACCAACATGACTAGCATCAATATACACAACCAAGTCTTGGTTCCCTTCAGGAATCACAAGAACCGGGGTATCGGAAAGGAGTTCTTTTAGCGTTTGAAAAGAGGCTTCACATTTGTCCGACCAAATGTACTTGGCTCCTTTCTTAGTTAAACTCGTGAGGGGCACAGAAATTTTTGAAAAGTCTTTTATGAACCGACAGTAGTTACCCGCCAATCCAAGAAAACTATGGGTTTCTGTTATACTCTCGGGTCTCTTCCAATTTTGAATCGCTTCAATCTTTGAAGGATCCACTGAAATTCCAAATTCAGAAATAATATGACCTAAGAATTTCACATGAGATTGCCAAAAATGGCACTTGGAAAATTTAGCACTCAATTGATTGTTTCTAAGAGTCTCTAACACAATCGAAGATGGTTTGCACGTTCTTCCTCGGTTTTAGAATACACAAGAATATCATCAATGAAGATGAGAACAAATTGATCGAGGAAGTCCTTGAAAACGCAGTTCATAAGGTCGACAAAATAAGCTGGAGCGTTCGTCAAACCAAATGGCATTACTATCCATTCATAAAATCCATACCGAGTATGAAATGACGTCAATGGAATACTATCCTCCGCAATGCTTAGTTGATGGAATCCGGTAGCTAGGTCTAATTGAGAAAAAACTTTAGCAACACTAATTTGATTGAATAAATCATCAATCCGTGGTAGAGGATAATTATTCTTGATGGTAAGATCATTAAGCTTGCGATAGTTGATGCAAGGCCTAAGTGTACCATTAGACTTCTTTACAAAGATCGCTGAAGCTCCCCAAGGCAAGGAACTAGATCGAATGAATTGTTTCTTCTCGAATTTGGATAATTGTTTTCGAATCTCTTCATTTTCCTTATTAGACAATCGATAAGGAGGACGTGTAACAGGTAGAGCTCCGGGAATTAAATTAGTTTGGAACTCAATTGCTCACTTAGGTGGCATTCCCAACACAGGCTCAAATATGCCGAGAAATTCTTGAATAACACAAATTCGAGAAATAACCTCCTCTTCATCATCGTTATCATCATCTCTAGGATTTAACATCTAAACTAGAATCTTTAAGTACTACGGAAATTCGATCGACGAATTGAGGATGCCGAAGATAGATAGTCCTCTCAGGACAATGGATATAAGCCTCATACTGGTAAAGCCAATCCATTCCCAATATTATTCCAAAGCCTATACAACGAATCACATATAAATCGGCTTGGAAAGAATAACCACTCAAAATAATTTTGACATCTTCACATAATAAACAAAGCGTTGTGGATCCACCAACATGATTTGCAATTCTTAGTGAGGTCATCAAACATAAGGCATCCAAATAATTAGCATCAACAAGATTTTGTGATATAAAAGAATGAGATGCACCCGTATCAAAAATAACTCGTGTAGGATGCCCATGAAAATCAATAACTCCATCTAAGATGGAATGAAAATTACCTTGCCTACAAGAAATGTTGCTAGGGGCTTGCAAGACATTTAGCTTTCCTTCCTTCTTATTAGGACGTTTGGGGCATGAAGTTATTAAATGGCCTTGAACCTTACAGTATCTACAAACGCGGGGCTTGGGGCACTTGTTGGCATAATGGTCTTTTGCTTCGCAATTGTAGCATTCTCCTGTTCCATACTTAAAAGCTTTAGCTTCAGGAGCTATTTTTGTACCTTTCTTATTTGGATAAGACTTGGGTTTGTTGCCGTGATTCCTCTTATTGTTGGAGTTCTTATTAGAGCTCTCAATTTCAACATCATTGTCTTTATCGGCTTCTTCAAGACTAAGCGTGATATCCACCAGCTCATCAAAAGGCATAGCCAATTTAAGCAATAAAGATTTCTTAAGAATCTTATTGAGCCCACAAATTTTTTTTCTATTCTTCTTCTTCGTAGTGTCAATATACTCTATCCCATATTTGGATAAAGAGTCAAAAGATGCGGCATATTCTGCCACAGAAGAGCAGCCTTACACAAGGTCCATAAAATGATGGGCTAATCCCACTTTCTCACTTTCAAGTATGAACTTTGCCTCAAACTTTTCCTGGAATTTCTCCCAAGTTAGGTCCTTCTCTTGGATTTCAAAGATTAAGAGCTCATACTAATCAAGTGCTCTACCTTAAAGCATACTAGAAGCTACTTGAACTCGATGCAAGTCCTCAAGATTCATGCGAGAAAATATGCGTTCGCATGATTTGACCCAAGCTTGGACATCCGTAACACTTTCGGTGCCCTTAAAAACTTTTCCACCGAGCTTGGTATAATCGCTGCATAAGGTAGCAAACCCAGATTTGGGATGCCTAGGCGCAAAAATGGTTCCTGTCGCTTGGGCATTTGTCACTAGATCAAGAAGTTGCTGAGTTGTCATATATACTCCCGCAACAGGAGTGGCAGTAGGTTGAACGGAGTTTGCACGGGCACGCGTAGACATTTTTCTTTAAGAAGAGAAGAAAGAAAAATGTTAATCTTAGAAGGATTTCTAATCAATGAACAAGGAACCATAATATAAGATAGGGTATGACAGGTCATAAGACTCGATCTAAATCCTAGAGAGACTTAGGACAATGACCCTCACCATAATATCTTATATTGTTCCGAACTCAGCTCGGATACCAAGTGTAACGCCCTACCTCTATACTCGCGTTAGTCAAGGCCATTGCAAGCAATGGTGTCAACTAACCCGAAGAATAAGGCTTTTGAGGAGCGACCATTTGTATATTAGCTTCGAAAGAATGTTAAACATATCAGATAATTTGGTCTTACCTTTTCAACTTCTCATGAGGAAATCCGACATATCTAATACAAGTTCAAATCTACTACACAGTGGCTATATATATTTTGGAGACAATATCAAATACATAACAAAATAATCAGAGTCAGACATAGAATTTCATATCACGAAGGCTGAATAGATATGAATAATAACACCATAGTGTATACATAGAGGTAATGGCCAAACAAGGTCCACTATACTATAAAAGAGTAGACAATAATACATGCCCAAAGAGTGTGAATACATAAGAGTCACTGTCTCATATACATATCAACATAAACTATAACACTAGTGTAGAAAGCCAAAATAAAGAACTGGATCCTGCTAAAAGTCATATGGAAGCACCTGCAACACTCGGGCCTGACCTGAGTATTATTTATAAGAAATAAACAATAAATGGATCAGTCTAGCTGTACTTATCTCATAAATTGGCATATAATTCGAGATATAGAGAAATGTAGACATATAAATATTATAATAAAAGTGAACATACATAAATGTGGAACTCAAGAATGTCTACAATATATCTACAATAGAGCTATAAATGAATCTCATCCAAAGTTATATAGCTACTCATGTAAATGATAATTCATATCAAATCAATATAAAATTGACAACACATATGTCAAAGAAACCCAAATTGATAAGTTAATATCAATAAAATAAGATTGATAAATGAATATCAATAAAATCTCGAATTCCAGAAATCAAAAACCAAAAATCCAGAAATCACAGAGAGAACAAGGGGATGGACCTCGAGACATGATTCCGAAGACTCAACTTGGGAGTCTGAAGACTCAACCAATACTGTGTATCAAGATGAGACGCGATCTCTAGGTAGCTAGCTTATATGTTGAGCCGAAGCTACGTGATGACCCGAAGACCTACAGGTCATGACCCCGCTGGAGTGAACCGAAGTCCCTTAGTGAACCGAAGTTCCTCAAGATGATCCGAAGATCATCAAAATAAATAAAAGCATGAAAAGATCACAATTAATCGAAGGTAGTGCAAAATATGCCAAGCTAGTAATTATAAGAGCTGAGCTTCTTATCCCATAACCGCTTGCTTTACTCGAATAGTTACGAACAAGTTGTATAATACACTAAAAACATAAAACAATCATTGCCACGATTTTTCAATCGAACAAGTCGAAGAATTAACCATTGAAGTAAACGCAAGGGGTCATAGTCCTTTCTTTTGCTAAGGCGTTTAATTAGATTTCTCATATGAACGAGAAAAAGGTTTATCAAATATATACTAGTAGATGTGCAAATCAGTTTATAAAATAACTTCATATAATTAAGTGGAGTTAGAAACCGCTTAGAAAAAAGATTAGGTATCTACTAATCAATTTGAAACCCTTTTATATAATTTCAAAGTGGTAAATCTCGTGTAATATCGACCGAAATGACGACCGAACTAAGGATTCACGTTTTTAATAACGTAAACAAAATCTCACGACTATCGATTATAATTTCCATTCACCACGAATTAATAGAAAGTTCATGGAATTAAAACGCAGAAATCTGTGAACCAGAGAAACTGAAAAGTCACAAAAAAAGTCGAAATGGGCCGAAACTCGGCCGGGAAAGAGCCTGAATGGGCCTAGACTGTTGACCTTGGTTTCCACCAGTCAACAGCAGAAAAATAGGATTCAGACGTCTGAATTAAAAATTCAGACGTCTAAATTTGTATTTTCCTGAAACAACAAGGTTTTAGTTCATTTTGGTGCCTATTCAGACGTCTGAATTATTTTGCCAGACGTTTGAATTTCAATTTAGACATCTGAATTAAAAAAATTAGACTTTTGAATTTCCTAAATTTTTTCCATAATTATTTAAAGCAGGTCAGATGTCTGACCAAAAAAAATCAGATGTTTGAATATGCTCTTGAGCAACAATTTGCCTAGAAAACATATTTAAAACAATATCAACAAATGCTCAAAGGCTTGTGAAGATTCCTATGCAACAATGAAGTATTCAAGGCTTGCCAAAACATCTGATAACACCCAAAATTCACATGCACACCAAAAATCACAATGGAAATCAATGAAAATGAAAACATGCTTCATAAATTGGAAATGTCAACACACAAATCAATCAACACAACCAAATACACAATTCATAAGCAACATATACAGGCCAAGAGCACACTAGACAAGCATGAATTCTTGAGGCACATATGTGAGTTAATAGGAACTCACCTTTGATTGTTGAATGCAAGGAGATGAATTAAAACAAAGCTATATCAACCTCTCTTCGCATGAAGCTTACAAATCCTCAACCTGATCATATAAATAGATCAATACCAATAGTTGGTTTACAAAAATCCCCAAAAATGGAAGAGGAAGCAAGTAGAGGAAGATGGAGATGATCTTACCAAGATTTCTCCCTGAATTAGCTAAACTAACACAAGATTTCCTAAGGTTGGAGCTTAGGAATATTAATTTCGTCTCCCTTTAGGTTTAGGAATTTACTTTGGAAAATGAATGAGGAGTTAAATGAAAAAGAGAGGTAGATGGAGAGGCTATGTAGTAGCTTACATTAGGTTAGGGGCTAGCTTGACCCAAACCAAGTCCACTAAAAGATCCCAATTTTTCACTTACTCCAAACATATCAATGTTTATAGTCAAAAAAGTCGTAAATGACATTTTAAACTCAATGGAATTGGTTTCGAGTCCAAATTCACCCATATGCACAAATTGACTTTTTGGACTAACATTAAATTAACGATATTATATTTAAACAAAATATTTAAATATATTTTCATAAAATACGCAGGTTGTTACACTCCACGAGTGAAGCAAACTGCCAAATGACTCTAATGCCATACCGCCACAGTCTTCTGACTGCTAAACTACTATTGTAGTCAGGGTATACCCATCGCGTGGTAACGCGCAGACCCAACCTCTATGAGTACAGCTTGAGCATGCACCGCAACAGAGGCCACCACGGAGTACCCTACCACTCCCTCGGAAGCCGTGTGCTTCCTTCCATCCCCGCAAAGCCAACAAGCAAAATATCAAGCAGAAGAATTAGTTGAATATGGTCCTCCTGTGCCTCCAAATGCCTCGATGATCTACCCCGTTGGGTTCTTCACCTTCGTACATGTAGACTGGTCCAAGCGCATCATGCTAACGTGTTATTAGATCCTATGTTTAATCTTCTAATCGTGCTTGTTAGACCAAAAAATGGCCCAATTGACTAGATTTTTATAGAGAATATTTGAGAATAATCATCAAGAAGCGTAGAAAAGCAATCAACACACAAGATTTATAGTGGTCCGGCATTAACGAGCCTACGTCCACTTTATAGTTTCTCATTTCATTCACGAATTACAATTACAATGAATACAATCACTCAACACTCGAATTTAATGAATAATTCTCTCTGAATTTTTTGTCTTTTCATTGGAGAAGAAGGTGGTTATTTATTGAGGAGCATGGCCATGGCCAACATGAAGAATTAAACTGTCCAAAAGCTTCCTTCATTATGTGCGAAATCATGTATGTATAAGAATAGAGTTAGTTAGGTGTGAGTGGCCACATGGAAGCATCAGAAGGAAACTCGCAAGTTGTGGAGAATGTGGCAACATGGGCTTGATTGGAGTGGTTAACCGCTCCAGGGTAACATGCAAAAAAGGGGATTGGATCGGTCTTCCTTCGATCCAAACCGATGCTCGTTTCGACAATTCTTCTAGTTGTGTGCAACAATCGTTCCAGGGGGGTCGGGTCCCTTCATCTCGACCCAATCCAGTGCAGTACTCGTGTTCCAGTCCTCCATCTGCTGTTGTACATGGGATCGGGACCCGATCCGATCCAATGATTCGACTTGATGCTTTACACATGCCAAACCCGAACTTCCAAAAATCCGACCCGAGGCAGGGAGCCGACCTAGGGCCTTCATGTATGCATAAGCCAAGTTTTCCAATACTCAAAGTACGTCTTATCGTAGATGAGACATGCTTTAAACAAGTTGACCTGAACCTTTCTTCAACGTCATCCGCTCGTGCGAAGGCTTTATCGGGCCGTTGTGTCTTCTCGAGTAGTTCTAATACTTCGACTTTTCGTGGTGTAGATGACTTGTCATATATCACACCGCTTCTATGGGTGTTCGTCGGGTCAAATTCCATGACCATAATGGACAAGGTGATCAAGTAATTGTTTTTACCTTATCGAATCAAGTGGATGAATTCTTTAATCAAAAGTCATGCTGAATTGTTGGCTCCTGAATGTAATCATCCATGCATGGGTCGTTGCCGAACAACATCGTCTCCTTACGCAAGTCAAACATATTATAGAGCTAGACTTCTTTTTCATACGAGTCAATGTATGAAGTAATCATCCAAGTTATGGGGTAGTATAAGAATCTTCGGGCTTTGAGCTAGCATCTAGATCATTAGGATAAAGTGCATCAGAATTGGCATATGAATTTGTCATTTGTGCTCGTAAGATCATTACAAGGTAATGGAAGAGTTCTCCACATTCTCCATTCAATGTAGTTGTGGATTAAGTCTTTGGATTCATGATTGATTTGTCAGTTGACTTTCTTGAACGGTCAAGATGAATCATATCATATTCTGGGGATATAGTTTATATGTTCTGAATCAAGCATCGAGTCAGAATTATGTTAAAAATTAGTCGGTTAGTTGAAGCTCACACTCCCAGCACCAATGGAGGACGAGATAAGTCAGTGCTTATGCCTCCAGCGTCATTGGGGATTAGACTAGGTCAATTGAATAACTAGTCTTCTAGCCTTTAAAATTTCTTTCTTCACATCGGGTTGGAGCTACAAGTTCAGCATTCTTAGTCAACCCGTGTCGCTCTGTACTCTTTCTCAAGTCGTCAAGGGTTGGTGTTGTATACGTGAATGGTCGAATCACATTCGCGTTGGTGTCATCCCATCGCTTTAGTTAGAAAGCGAGGATTGCCTTATCGAGTGTTAGTGAACTTAGATACTCTTCTCGCATCAGCCACGGAGTTGAGTAAGCTCGTCAATCATGTAAGCGAGCAAATGTCATTAGGGAGTTATTCGAGCTCCTTCATTCATGCTTTGGCATTATCTGAAATAGCAGTCATAGTATTGTTGAGTCTATCCCTCCTGCTTAATTCCATTGATCTTGACAATCAAGATCACGGGCTCGATCAATGAAATTGGTCCTTTCTGGAATTGTACATTCATGTTAGTCTTTTCCAGGGCTTTTCTTTCATCTTATCATTTCAGGAGTCAGATGACGCTCTATTATTTATCATGAAAACATTGAGATCATCCATCTCAACATCAGTATCCTCTTGTTGCAGGAATCTGTCTGCCTTAGGATGGAATTCACCAACGTTTCTGGGAAAATCTCATAGTATAATGGTATTGAGGTTTGTTCCAAAGGTAAATTCACCAAGGCATCTGGGTGGGCCTCGTTGTTGAGAGACTTTGAAGTCTTAGTTGTCCAGAATACCGGGTACTGCTACTATCAACACTATAGATGGACCAGGTCAATTTACCAATGCCACTGCGGCGTTGAATCTTTTGAGGAACGAATGCAGAGTCTCGCCGGACCTTTGTTTGATTGAAGTGATTAACATGACATTCTTGAGTCGATAGACGTGGATCTTTGACTACTCAGTGAAGTGGGCGACCAATGCGTTCCAACAGTTGATCGATTTAGATGCATGCCACCAAAGATTGTATAGCAACAATGTAAGTCAAGATCTAGAAATGATAGCTTAAAGTGTGGGGAATTACTGAAATCCCAGATGTCTCGTGTGAAAGAGTTTTGATTGACGTTGCTCACATTGCATTTGAGGTGTGCCGCCTCTAGTGAAACATCAATCAGCATTGGAAATCTGGTACTCGTCTTTGGGAAGTTGTCGCCAATTGTCCAACTTAGTGCTAGTGCCCCCAGCATGAACTCTTGAAGTCGGTGGAAGCCGGTCCCTGGCTTCTTGGTTCTACATATGCAATAACCGTCAATCAGGATTCTATCCTTTAATTCTGGATGGTGATCCGCTGCTCGGATGTATGAGGGTTAATTTTGAGGAGTCATTCTTTCAGTTGCAGTTTGGGATCTTGGGGAACTCAAACGATAGTAATTGTGCATGAAGTTGGTAGATAGTCGAATTAAGTTGCTCGAAGCTTGCATCCTGTGCTCCCATCCACAGGGTTTTCGCTAAGTGATGAGCATCAAATCCATGTCTTTTATGAATTCATACTCCCTCATCAAGATGCGCGTTAGAGTTTGATGCAAAAATGATTTGTCCGTGTCGAGCCTATCTTAGTCTTTGGTCTCCCATCCAAACTCTGAGGACCGGAGTCAGGTGGAGATAAGGTCAGATTATGGTCTCCTCACACGCTCCCGTTTTCCCTATGCATTAAGGAATGGGGGGCTTCGTGTTGAAATTGAGCTGGATTTGAAGCATTCATCTGAATTG
Source organism: Allium sativum (assembly GCA_030737875.1). Taxonomy (NCBI): domain Eukaryota; kingdom Viridiplantae; phylum Streptophyta; class Magnoliopsida; order Asparagales; family Amaryllidaceae; genus Allium; species Allium sativum. The sequence goes on along the minus strand of CM060925.1, from coordinate 157,052,799 downwards.
GAGCAGAGGTTGGTCGGACTCTGTTTGAGTTTCAAATGGTTTTTGCATTGCCGCCATTTTTAGCCAAAACGTTACATTCAGAAGTTGTGTGTTATACATGTCTAAGAGGAGGATGATCATCATTACCGACTTGTCCTAGAGTCTCGTGCGATCTGAACCACAGAGAAGGGAGTGTTTGAGCCAAATTCGTTGTCACTTGAATTCCACGATGCTTGCTCCAGCAAGTAAGCCATGGTTGCTTGGCCTTCCATCTATCCAAGTAAAGAAGTTACCCATCATTTTCTGTTGCTTATGGAGAAGTTCGTCTTGTCAAACCATCTGGGTTCTCAATTCAGCAATGGCACCATCCATTTCATATCTAGTTTGACATGCCGAGTAAACATCGCGAAATGAAATCTCTTGACTTCCCTCGTTCCTAGTGCTTTATGCGCCAACATCCTTAGCATGAAGGAAAGTTCTATCTTCCTTCTTGTTAACCCTCGGGTCGAAGTATCAAGCAATCCACTTCGTTGCAAGCTAGAAGTCAAAGTAATGGCGTGCCCCCTTATCTGGGGCCTTTCAATCGGGAAGTCTGTCGGGACTAGCAAATGGACGTTCACTTTGCATCCATTCTGTGGTCCTCAAGTGGACTTTCAAATTTAGACATGGATGCATGGAAAAGAGACATTGCTTTCAAAACTTAAGTGATTAAGTTATCCAAGTGCTCAAGTTATCGTATTTTCCATTCAGTGTATTTGCGAGGTGGCACTTGTCGTTGCACTTGGGCTATGGCCAGTCACACGCGGGGGTGCATGATGATTTGATATATCACTATCAGGGCCTCCTTTAGGTCGTTGCATTAAGTCGTGTGGCACGTCATTAAACAATTCACTCTCAAGGCCTCCTTTCGGTCGTCGCCTTGAGTCGCATGAGAAATTTAGCATTAGGCATCAACGTCAGCCTTTTGGACGTGGCGCTTTGTTTGTTTTCCACTGGCCTGATGCGGTTGTCGCGGGTGCGACCCTTGCATTCTTGTCATGTTATCTTGTACAAGCCCACATTCTGTAAACAAAGCGATTCTCTAAGTAATAGGTAATAAAGCATATCACAATCAAATAAGGATTTCAATTCAGAATCCCTGCAATCAAATAGTATCTAACAAATCATGTAGAATTTGTCTAAATGGGGTGATGTGTGTGTTTGTGGCCCCAATCAATCATGAATAATGTGCCTAGTCAGGGCTTGTTCGACATTGTGTTGCCCCCAATCCTTCTGTATGGGGTGTCGGTTTAGCTTTCAATCTTACCCCCAATCCTTCAGTTGGGTAGGAGCCTGTTGTCTTCGGTACTTAATCTTAGCAACTTTATACTCTCTTGACGTATGCCATGGTTAGAGTGTAATCAAGGCGGTCTTTAATCATGGTTCACCATCACGCCTTAGGGACATCATTTTCATGTCCTTTATACTCTCTCTCGAATCATGAGAGTTAGAGTTAATCAGGCGAACGGTCATGTCATTCACCCCAGCTTTCCTTCTGCGCTCTAATCCCAAGAGCGGGATTCTGCCGGCTTGAGTGTCGTTCTCAAACTCGATTTTTAGTCCATACTCCATGCTTCACTCTGGAAGATGGAGCTTTTTGGAAAAGTGGTTGGGTCACACTCGCCGAGGCGCTACCTCCTAATCTCCGATTCATAGGTAGAGTTGGTCATTCGCAATAATCAAGTTTCTCTCGTCCCATCGACTCATAGGATGGAGTATGGTCGGCCGCTGCAATATCGTCCTTTAAATGTTCTCTCAAATCATGAAAGCTAGAGTCATAGATCGAGTGGTCTTTAATCATGACATGCCCATCACACTCGTCCTAGGTTTGTACTTCTATCCAATCTCTGAGGATTAGAGTTAGTTAGGAAAACAGTCGGAAAATATTTGCAGAAGCTTTGCGTTCCTCCGATCAATCTATGGGAGGAGTGATTGGCACCGAACTTCGGGTATTTGCATCATTCATATCGCATGTGTTAGTCATGTCAATAACTCAGGAAGCATGTAAAAAATAATTGCATAATTGAAAAGTAAGCATATCAAGTGACAGTGCTGTCTCCTTTATTTAGATTTATGTAATCTGGTGGCGTCAAATATAGGATCGAGCCATGTAAACGGTTGATCTGCATCCATCTAAAATCGGATTTCGACTTTGAAATACAAAAGTCAACGCATAATTATCTTTAGGTCTGCCACGTATGAGCCAAGGAGTGGATGGTCATCTCGGATCCACCTTGAGCAATACAACCTCTTTCAAGAGAAGGGCGTGGCTTTGTAAACGAGCGGTTTAGTCAAGCTTGTCATGATATTGCTCCATTACTCTATATGCGAGTGTTAGAAGTCTGATCGATATCAAATCCTAAGTACCTACACCATCCACATATTAATTCATCTAAGTTAATTACATCAATAACTCATAAAGCATGCAAATATAAGAGTTATGGTTAAAGAGTAATCCTGTTAAAGGAATGAATATCATTCTATGCGAAAATGGCATTGCATGCTCTTGTAGGTCCATTTTGCCTCGACAATCTCTGCCGGGGATGGCTGCCAAAATATTTAGCTGGTGATGAACGTCTTTTCAAACCGTTGTGGGATGGCGGTCCTGAGAGCGAACAGACCTTGATTGGAGTCTTGGAACGACAAAGGAAGTTAGGTAAATACTGTAAGCGAATGACGAGGTCGCATCTCCTTTGAATCGTCTTCTTGCCCCCCTTGCTAAGGGAAAGGATTGAGTGTCAGGGAGTCATGTATATATCGCTAATGGTAGCATATCATCACATTGGTGCTAGGACAGTAGTTGACAGGATAATAATGGATTCATGCTTATGGAAACTTTTGCGCTTTCCATGCTAGGAAATAGGATATGGCTGTTAGGGAGATAGTCATATCTCATCCATCCGTTGATATACCTTCAAACCCACGTCGGGAATAAGATCTAATGCACAAATAAACAATCGACATCCAGGCTTAAGTTCTCTGAACTTTTAACTTGCCAAACTTTGGGCAAGGCTAAGGCGGTCGATCCTGCAAGCCTACGATGTATCAGCTTTGAATTAGATGACGTAATCACGAGCAATCGACATTCGAATTTCCAGTTGGCCCCACCGTTTGAGGCATGAGTTACTTGACTAATCCTTGATGAAGGGAGTGAAATTGTGAATCTTCACTTTCTAACTCCAAAACGTCGTTCGTCAAAAATTTCATTCGCGTTCATCTCCCATCTAGCGAGAGGCTGATTAGTGATTTTGTCGAATCATTTAGGGCAGTGAATTGAGCAATGAGACTCGTTGATATCTATCTCTATATAACCTTTCAAAAGGAATAGGCAATGTCGTCTTGCATGTCATATCTCGAGGCATAGCATACGATGGTACGCCCATCATTTATCCTTGCTGGAAACACTCCGTGCTGCAGGAAGTTTCTAAAGGGAGTTGTCCATGACTCTCTTCCAAATTCGGTCTCCAATACTGGATCACCTTTCGAGTGTCTTGATTGGGATCATCTCTATCTCTTTCGAATTATCGAAACTTGCTAGGTTAGACAGATTATTCACTTTTTTATTTTCTGTATGCGGAATATAATATATGTTGTAATGTTCCGATCCATCCAACAGCTCTCCTACCCGTTCTAGGCAAGCTGCGAGTCGTAGTCCCTTCACCTAGAATGTCCTTCGAATCAATACAACTTCAATGTCGGACTGTCGATTATTCTTTGCACCATATGGATACAACTTCCGCGTGTTTAGTTTTCATTTTTCATTTTGGGGGTCATCTTCTTCATCTAACACATCCTCTTCGGGAAGAGTAAACTCAGCGAAGAAGTCGGCTGACGCTTGCCCCTGTATGGATTTCTTCTGGAGGGAATTGATGTCATGGCTTCTGGAGGAATCCAAGTCGTTGCCATTTCATTGTCATATTATTTGACTATCCGTCTAATCTTCATTAACAAGCTTTGATGATTGTTGTTGGCCAAAATATATGTCGAGCCAAAGGCGAGCCGTGCTCCAAGCCAAAGGTGAGGCCGTCAGCGGGTCCGGGGCGCAGCGCCGGTGGGGGTCCGGAGCCCCACAATCCCGACGGCGATCGACCTAACCGGTTAGATCGAAAATGTGGGCACCACACGATTTTTTCGATTTTGAAAGATGGAGCCTTTTCTGAAATGATTTGAAAAATGTATTTTCTCCCAAAAACAGTTGTTTCAGGTCGGATCGGAATTTCAGTTTTCTATTGTTTTGGGTTGCGGTTCGGGCTAGTTTCCGGATGGTTCGGATCTTGTCATCCGGATCGGATCTGGTCCCTTACCGAACCCTGTTTTTATAGATCATAAATATGCAGGTTAGCCCCAGATATTAGAAGTCGGGTCGGTTCAGTGAAAAGCTATATCCGATCCGAACCGAGCATCCTCTATTCAATCTGAACCGAACCGAGGAGAGCCAACATAGCCGTTACACTCCACGTTCCTGAATATCCGGAGCGGTTTCCTTCCATCTTCCCATGATCTCTGATGCGCTGTCATAATATCCAGGCCTACGATCCCAAACCAAGTGAGATGATCGCCACGTGGCACCAATCTAAATGTCATCAACTTCAAAAACCTTCAAATCATCTTCTCTACCCGATCCGAGGCCCTTTCATCCCCCAAATCTTATCTAATCCGATATGCAGGTGAACATAGCTTGTTCGTACCAACTCCATCCGAACCAAGCAGAACTACAAACTTGTCAAAGGCAACATGAAGTCAATTCAAACCAAATTCCCAACATGTTCGGAATTTGCGAATTTCTTTTCTCTCGTGCCATGAAGATCTATGCACTCGAGTAGTAACTGAATCGATCAAGGTAGATATGGATCTCCTCTCAATGAAATACGACATCCGTTAGTATATGATAAGATCTATGATTGAGAACTAGTTCATTCTCAGTGAAAGCGCCAAAAGGTTAGACCAAAAAATGGCACTAACACCCAATTGACTAAATTTTTATAGAGAATAATTGAGAATAATCATCAAGAAGCGTAGAAAAGCAATCAACACACAAGATTTATAGTGGTTCGACATTAACGGGCCTACGTCCACTTTATAGTTTCTCATTTTATTCACGAATTGCAATTACAACGAATACAATTACTCAAAAACTCGAATTCAATGAATAATTCTCTCTAAATTTGTTGTCTTTTCATTGGAGAAGAAGGTGGTTATTTATTGAGGAGCATGGCCATGGCCGATATGAAGAATTAAACTGTCCAAAAGCCCCATTCATTATGTGCGAAATCATGTATATATAATAGAGTTAGTTGGGTGTGAGTGGCCACGTGGCAACATCAGAGGGAAACTCACAAATAGTGGAGAAAGCGGCGAAATGGGCTTGATTTGAGTTGTTGACCGCTCTAGGGAAACATGCAAAAAAGGGGATTGGATCGGTTTTCCTTCGTTCCACCCGATGCTCGTTTCGACAATTCTCCTAGTTATATGCAGCGATCGTTCCAGGGGGGTCGGGTCCCTTCATCTCGACCCGATCCAGTGCAGTAGTCATGTTCCAATCCTCCATCTATTGTTGTACCTGGGATCGGGACCCGATCTGATCCAATGATTCGACCCGATGCTTTACGTATGCCAAACCCGAACTTCGCAAAATCCGACCCGATGCAGGGATCCGAACCGGGGCCTTCATGTATGCATAAGCCAGGTTTTCCAATGCTCTATTACTTCATTCAAATGATCGCAGATCCCTTAAGCTTTGGGTAGCCTGGTCACAAAGCAGGCTAACAGTGCTCTTGTCTTATTTTATTTTATCAGATTGCTAATTAACTTGATTATTCACATCTTGTCTTTCTATTCAAGTTACCAGGTTTTCTCTGAGCCCCTTATATCACAAAGGAACGAACCCCTCTCGCTTATCAATTCGGTGATATAGCTTAACCCATTTAAGTTCATTAATAAGACCATAACATGTTATTCCCTGGATTGTAATTAACGAAAGTAATCTACAATCTTTTTTACATTGTTACCATGTCATTCATTGTCCAATTTCATGTTTACAAGTTATAATAACATGTTCTACTTAATGTATAATTAAGTATATCTTATCTCAATCCACACGTTTTTCTGTTAACATGTTACTTAATATATATAAATAAGTACAACTTATTTCATCCCATAAGTATTCTTACTTTATTCTTTCTTGTTCCATTCATAACTATCACAACTTATTGTTTTTGTTTACTTATTAACTTAGTTCTACTTAATTAACGTTTATTAATAAGTTTCCATTTCATTTATTGTAACCTATGTTATAATTTCCACTTGTCCCTAGGACAAGCCTACCTATGATATTTCATTCTCATTCATATAATCATTTATAGTAGGTTATATTCCCCGTTAATTATTATTCTTTTTAGGTTCCTTAATATGAACCAACATCTACTATTGTAACATCCATTTCTTTACCATCTTGTATATTTTCACATGTACCATTTAATTCTATTAATTACAATCGATATCTCTTATGAACCTAGCTGTCATAGTTTCCTAAGACATTAACTAACAATGAAGTATCTTCATTTTATTAATCTCGAATATCTATTTGTTGTAACCCAACAGACATTTCTAATTTATTTACTTATTGTTTGTTGTATACATATATTTTTATATACGTTCAGGCACCATACCTCCCACATTAAGTTGACCACTTATGTATGCTGGATTTGTTGGGCGATTCCGGGCAAGATTCTACAACAAGTTGAACTTAATTTCGTGTCTCAATGCGGTTATCTACAATTTACTAATTACAGTAAATTTTTTACATATAAATTAGGCATATATATATTCTATTTCTATTATTCCCAATTTCACTGTAATTTTATTTACAATATCCAATTTGTCACTAACAACATTTCCATTAACATATTCACTTTTATTGTAAATATCAGAAGTTCAGTATTACAGTAATTTTAATCTAATTAATAGATTTGTAAAATAGATCTATACAACAATAATATCCTTAACATAACTGATAATAAATTAAACTGCAATTATCACAACTTACATTTATTTAACATGTTAAGAATGACGGGGAATGTAAACGGTAAATATACCTTTATTTAAAAAGGTATAATTTAAATCCACTCACCTAACAGCATTTCAATCCATGAATCTGATCCAGATTTTTTATTTCGTGACCTCCCTAACTGAATCTAATATTAAACAACCATGGATTTACAAATCTAATACCAAAAGAAGAGGGAAAGAGGAAGGGAAACCTAAATAAACAAGAATTAAGAACTTACCTCACATTGATCAGAATTTTGAACACCTATTTGTAGATTTATATCTCTTTTCTTCAAATCTTGAATTAGAGCCCTTATGAACTAATATTATATTTTTCTGAAAAGATTTGGAGGAAGAATATAACAGCACGCATTTTACGTATCGGAGGATCATAAAATATTTTCATTTTATTCCCTAAGGGCTCGATCATTCTCATATTTTAATATGTTGCTTATAGGGATGTGGGACATGTCGCACACTTTTTACCAATTTCATTTGTGAGCATTTTGTCCCTATCAATCTTGTGCAAGGCATAACTTTTGACTCAAGTCGAATCAAGTGGTCAGACCTATGCCATTGGAAAGGAAATGATGATTGCCTTTCCGTAGAGTGGTTACATTAAAGATTTGGCACAGCAGTTTGGGAGGAATCACTGTTTTAAGGTTTAACAGTTGGCTGTTCAAGTTTGGGAAGTCTTAATGGGATGATTTGGAGAGGCCCATTAGTGGGCTGGTGGAAGGGTATAAATAGGGGGTGGGAGGTATGAGAAATGGTTTAGTATCTCTATTCTCTCATTTGGTGGCCTATGTTCCTCTTTCCTCTTACACCTTTCCACCATTAAATTCGAGATCTAAGGGAAGGAAATCAAAGATCTACACCATTTGTGGCTAGATCTATACCTTGCAAGGGAGAGATCATTTGATCAAGGAGTTTGGATCAAATTGCTTGTTGTCCAGAATCTTATTTCATTGATTTTAGCTTGTTTTGGAGAATTGGTGAGTGATATGCATCTCTCACATGGATTCAACGAAGTATATTAATTTTTGGTCATGTTTTTCATCAAATTCAAGTGTTTTCTCATAGATCTACACCTTGGTAAGTCCATTTTCATATAAATCACTATAGGATCTGATTTAGCAAGTTTAAACCGGTAATTTCTATGCTATTTCCTATGTTTAAGCAAGTTAGATCCATAATTTAGTTCATATGTTCATTTATCATGATTTTGGTGAAGTATACATAATTTTGGTGAAAATCATCATATTCATGTTGTTAGTGATTCCGTAACATGCTTGTGGTTGTGTTGAATGAATTAGATGAGTTTATTTCGTCAATTGTGCCGATTGGCGAAGTTTTGGTCGAAATTGGACTTGATTTGAAGCGGTGCAGGCCATTGGTCGAGCGTGTAGTACAAGTGTAGTACAGGGGTTCACTCGAGGGGCCTAGGCTCGAGTAATGTTCAGGGTCGGTCGCACACACTGGGTCGGTCACACGGAGGTGGTTGGGTTAAGCACGGGGGACAGGGTCGGTCGAGTATGGGCTCGAGCAGAGGGGGTCGGTCTGGTTGGTCATGCATCCAGAGTCGGGCTCCATTCTGGTCGTTCTGTCATGCATGGGGTCAAGCTGCATGGTTGGGGTCGAACATGCTCGGATCGAGCATGGCTTGGGGTCGGCCGAGCATGGTTGAATGGCACAAGGTGGTCGGTCATTCACGAAGGGGTCAGTCACCAAGAGGGTCTGGGTCGGTCATACCAGGGTCAGTCGCACAGGGTCATTTTCTAAAAAAAATCCGGGTACGAATCAGATTTAAAGGAAAGAGCTTTTAAAAAAAATTGGGGGCAACCCCCCGAACCCTAGCTGTAGTGCAGTGATATAATTTGTCTCAATGATGTCGTGACTTCGAAGTGAATTCAATAAGGAATGTCGAAGTGGTGTGAAGTGTTCATTGTTAGTTATGATGCAACGAGTATGATTACAACTCAATCGTGCCCTGAGTTGGGTGATAATAGTTTGATGGTCGCCGTCGATGACGACTAGAGATATTGAAGGCTAAGTGACTTTCGTTGTCATAGGTACTAGCGGGCTCAAAGCAGGGGTACAATAGAGACGTTTAAAAGACCGGTTGTGTGTATGGCCGAGATATGTCAAATTGTATGACGTATGGGGTTTTTGCTAGAACCGGGGTTTCTATTAGCCCTTGATGGATGGAAAATTGTTTGGCCAATCATACGATTAACGATGGTTTCGAAGTTTGATTGGTGGTGATAGCCAGAGTCTGTCATACATGCTGGATGTTCTGTTTGTACCATCTCATGTAAATTATCTAATGTTGAAGGAGAAGTTCCTTGAGTTCTTGTCTGATATTGTTTTAGGCCTTTAGGGATTGTGCTTAGGGGGGATGTTGAATCCGATTAGGATGGTTTACGTAAGATATATAATCTAGATGCTATGAGTGCTATTGTTGGTTACTTCTGATTGCCACTGTGGTTTCCATAAATGAATGGTTGAAATGTTTGATGTAAAGGCTATCACTGTTCGATGTGGGGAAGATAAGAGTTGTGTTCTTCTATGATGTTGTGGGTAAATTAGTTCGTTTATTTATGTAACACCCCGAATTTTTAATGACACTAAAAGAGGATAAATTAAATAATAATTAGTTTAATATTCAGAATTAAGGAAAACGGACTGCGCCATCGTGTCCATCTCGAAATTATGGTCAAGGGTCAGTTATGCTTAGTTTCCTAGATTCTCTTGATTCATCTATCGACGATCTGCAATCTGTTCTAGTAGTCCGGGATTTTTCCGATGTTTTTGATGAGGTTCGAGGTTTACCTTCGAGGTGCGAGATTGACTTTCGTATGTATTTGGTGGACAATGCAAAACCAATTGCATTGCCAGTGCGACACATGGCTCCGAGGGAGGGGAGGGAGCTGAGTAAGCAAGTAGGGGAGCTACTCGAGAAGGGGTTTATCAGACGAAGCATATCTAAATGGGGTACTCCAGTAGTATTCGCAACTAAGGCGGATGGTTCGCTTCGTTTGTGTGTTGATTATAGAGAACTAAATAATCTCACTAAGAAGAATAGACACCCACTTCCAAGGATTGATGATTTATTTGATCAGCTTGTTGGTGCCTCGGCATTTTCGTAGTTAGACTTGGCCACGGGGTTCCATCAGTTGAGGGTGGCTGAGGATAACATAGATAAGACTGCTTTTAGGACTCCGGACGGTTTCTTTGAATGGCTAATTATGCCTTTTGGGCTGACGAATGCACCCGCCTATTTTGTCGATCTGATGAGTAGGGTGTTTCGGGTGTTCCTAAATAAATTTGTAGTAGCCTTTGTCGATGATATTTTGATCTTCTCCAAAAGAGAAGAAGAGCATGCCCAACATTTGAGAGAAGTTTTAAAAACTCTCTGTGACCATCAGCTTAAAGCAAAATTCTCCAAATGCCATTTTTGGAGGAAAGAGGTGAGATTCTTAGGGCATGTGGTCTCCAAAGAAGGGATAGTTGTAGATCCCGCGAAGGTAGTTGTTGTGCAAGATTGGCAGATTCCTAAAAATGCAACCGAGGTGAGAAGCTTTCTTGGGTCAGCAGGGTACTATAGGAAGTTCATTAAGTACTTCGCAAAGATATCAACCCTACTCACCAGGCTGACAAAGAAGAACTTGACATTTTCATGGGATATAGACTGTGACGTTGTTTTCCAATGACTGAAGAGAGCTCTGACAATAGCCCCAGTCTTGACCTTGCATGATGGGAATAATGTGTTTATCGTTTACACTGATGCGTATGGTATAGGGCTTGGTGCGGTTCTAATGCAAGAAGGGAAAGTAGTGTGTTATAGGGGTAGACAGTTGAGAGTTCATGAAAAGAACTACCCCACCCATGATCTAGAGCTAGCTGCCATAGTGTTTGCGTTAAAGACGTTGCATCATTATTTACTTGGAGAGAAGTTCGAGTTATACACCGATCATACATCTCTCAAGTATCTGTTCTCACAGAAGGATCTCAACTTAAGGCAACAACGGTGGATGGAGTTTCTAACTTCTTATAATTTTGAGATTTCTTATACCCCTGGAAAGGGTAATGTGGTGGCAGACGCATTAAGTAGGCAGAGGGTAGCCCTGAGTCCTCTGTTTGTCGAAAGCAAGAACTTGGAGTTCATATCAGCTTTTGATTTTAGACCCTTCATCGAGATTTTGCCTGATTTGTTTGCATCCTTGGAGATACGACTGACTCTTATGGACCAGATAGGAGCTTCGCAACAAGGTAATCCACAGATTCTAGACATCATGGATAAGCTCATAAGAGGGACACTTCTAGTCACCTCAGTAGATATGCCATAGATGAAAAGGGGTGGTTGCGATGAGATGGAAGGCTTTGTGTTCCTCAAACAGGAAGCTTGATAAAGGCAGTCCTAGAAGAAGCCCACCGTTCTAAGATGGCCATTAATCCAGGCAGTGATAAGATGTACAGAGATATGAAGAGGGTTTTCTTTTGGGATGGGATGAAGAAAGATGTGGCCGAATTTGTTTCTTAATGCTTTGTTTGCCAGCAAGTCAAAGCTGAGCAAAAGAAGCCCGGTGGATTACTTCATCCGTTGGAGGTTCCATAGTGGAAATGGGGGAGCATCTCTATGGATTTCATAGATGGTTTGCCTAGATCAAAGAAAGTCAACACCATTATCTGGGTTGTGGTGGATAGACTCACTAAGAGCGCTCACTTTATTCCAATTAAGAGTAAGAGGATGGCATCGTGGTTAGTAACCATTTATGTTCGTGAGATAGTTCGTCTTCATGGAGTACCTTCCAGCATCGTGAGCGATCATGACCCCAACTTTACCAGTGACTTTTGGAGGAGCTTACAAGAAACATTAGGTACACAGTTGTGTTTAAGCACCGCTTATCATCCTCGGACTGATGGACAGACAGAGAGGGTGAACATGATTCTTGAAGATCTTTCGAGGCTATGTGTCCTAGACTTCAGAGGGACTTGGGAAGAGCATCTTCCTTTAGTAGAGTTTGCATATAATAATAATTATCAAGCTAGCATCGACATGGCCCTTCGAAGCATTGTACGGATGACCCTGTAGGTCACCAACTTGTTGGTGGGAATCTACAGAAAGAGACCAGATATGGTCAGGGAAACGTCCAAAAAGATTGACCTTATTCGACGACGGATGAAGATAGCTCAAGATAGCCATAATTTTTATGTAGACAAGAGAAGGCCTGACATCGAATTTGAAGTGGGAGACTTAGTTTTTATCAAAGTGTCACCTCTGAGGAATGTGGTTTGCTTCAGATCGGTAGGGAAGTTGGCACCTAGGTTTGTGGGACCATTTCCCATAACTAAGAGGATTGGCCAAATGGCCTACAGAATAAAGCTCCCAGAAAATATATCAGGCGTTCATGATGTTTTCCACGTTTCTCATCTGTGGAAGTGCCTGCATGACACCGCAGTAATTGTTGAGCTGAGTGTGTTGGAAGAAGTCAAAGTGGAACGGGAGGCAATAGTCAGGCGAGTCCGTACCCGTATTCTGGGATTAGAAGTTAAGAACCTATGCAATAAAGAGATCAATTTGCTAGAGGTTCAATGGGGAGATAACCCAGAGGATGCGACTTGGGAAACCGAAGACAGGATTCGCGCTTCGTACCCTTTCTTCTTCAAGGGTATGTTCTTAACTCCTTTTTCCAAAGTTTTATCAGTGCTTGTTTCTATCATTTGAGTATATCTAATCCGTAGTATTTTTCGACCTTTAGACAGGGATCCTATGGATGTAAACATGTGTTTGAGACATGTTATGTTTGATGGATGCAAGTGTTTGCTAGTGGTTGCCTGTGGACACATATACACACACATTAGGCACTAAGATCGGCTTAATCACTTTCATACTGCATATGAATGTGTGTGCATTTTCATTTATTTTATGGATGAAAATGGATGTATTAGCATATGGATGTTGCATTTGGACGAATGAGTGTGCACACATATAGAGCTTACATGTTATAATAGGATAATTTGCATACATATTGGATTCATGGCACTAACATACATTGCATTAAGGAGGTAACTGAATCAGTAGACCGCCTGATCTTTCACATTAGTGTTGGGACATATACACACACCATTGCATATATTCATATAAGCATTAGAAGTCTTTAAGGATAATGGATGCCAGTGGTTGTTGGATGAGTATATGGGTGATGGATGGTAGGATATGCATTCTTCTCAACTTAGAGATTTCGGGGACGAAATCTTTTAAGTAGGGGAGAATGTAACACTCAGAATTTTTAATGACACTAAAAGAGGATAAATTAAATAATAATTAGTTTAATATTCAAAATTAAGGAAAACGGACTGCGCCTTCGCGTCCGTCTCGAAATTCTGGTCAAGATAGACATTTGATTTTGAAAAACGGACACCGTATGAAGAAGTTATGAGGGTTATAAGTTTGTATACGCGCAGAAAGAATATATATACACATATGAGTCACGTTTGAGTTAGATACGAGTCAAACCCTATCCAGAACAGTTCGAAAATCAAAAATTCGTCAAGGCGGCAAAATTCCCGCTCTAGGGGGTCGACCCCCCTAGAGGGGAGTCGACACCGGGGTCAACCCCCATTAAGGGGTGTCGACCTATGGGTCGACCTACCCCAGGGGTGTCGACACCCCTAGGGATGAGGTGGTAGTCGGTTTCAGAGGGTTCTGCAACTATAAATACTGTGAATCAAATCCAGAAATTCAAGAACCATTCTTTCTCTATTCTTTAAACCTAACGTTGTGAGTTTCTAGTTGCTTTTAGGTTTAGATAAGTAAAAGTGAATTATGAAAGACCGTGATTTGGATATGTTGTATGCTATGAATCCATGCTATTGTAAAATCTTATACTATGTCATGATGGATCTACATCTTTAGATCCAATGCAATTGCGGTTATTCTATTATGTTACCTATGTGGATCTTGACTTGTAACTATGGTATGTTGAATGTAAATCTGTTAATTTGGATAGTTGCAACATTGGTTAGATCTAACTCTTATTGTAAATCACCTTTCACCTTTCATATTGCGATCAACTTAGATATGTTGTAAGTTGGACATGTGAACCCATATTTAGATCTAAACATGCTATTATGTCATTCTAATAATGTTAGATCTATTTTAACCCCTAGATCTGAATTATGTGATCTAATTTATCACCTTGTGTTACCATGTTAGATCTAAACAAATTAGACATCTAAACTGATAATTTAGATCTTACTATGCTTATTGTGACATCGTAGTTATATTGACTGCCACCAGTTCATCAGTTTTATGTCCACCTTATTATGATGTTAATTACATGTCCAAGTTCACCTTATAATCATGCTAGTTTATGTCTATGCCAAGATGATCACTTAGGTTATATTCCCATTATTTTCCTATTATAGTTCATAACTAGGCTATTGACTAGCCTAGGCATGCCACCTGTTTATGAGTGCGCTAGTTAGGAAACGGGGGGAAAAGGGGTTAATATTGGCATAATTTGAATATGAACATTTTTGGACATATAATTCAAATTATTGGGTAAAATGGGCATTAACACCTATAAAGGGAAAGGAAAAATTAATTGATTAATTAATTAAAAATGGAATGTCTAGTAATTACAATTAGGAATTGTAATTGTACTTATGACACGAGGTTAGGTTGCATTACTGGTGGAAGTCTGCCCGGACCCGACCGGCATATCCAACAGCCACTAATGTTGAACCTAATGTAGGAGGTCTAAGTACGCAAATACGAACCGGGATAAGACACAATATTAGACCCAACTGTGGAATGAGTCTGCCCGGACCCGACCGACATATCCAGCATCCACATGTTGTAGGCCTAATGTGGGAGGTCTAGCCCATTATAAACCATAAATGGACATGGTAATGAATTGGACTACTTAACCAAATCTAATCCATAGGGATTGTATGATTATAAAATAAAGTTAGGGTTAAGTAAATTGATTGGATAATCAATGGGTTAAGAAAATCTGGAAGGGGTGGGTAATATTTACATATAGGCCGACAAACTAAACCCGATAAGGTTATGTAATTAAAGACACCCAGTGGTATACATAACCAGAGGAAAGTATAAAAGTTATGTAATTAAAGACACCTTTTAGGGTAAGCATAACTGGTATAGGGCTATGAAATTAAAGACACCTAGTGGTATATATAGTCAGTGAAAAACCTAGTGGGGGATACAAGACAAAGGGGAGAACTTGTATCATATTGTGTGGGACCCATTTTAGTCAGTAACCTGGAGTTAGTATCAAATAAAATACTCCGTACTAGGTGGAGAGGGGACACGCTTACTGACTGATTGTAAGATATCCAAATGTGGAGGATGGTGTGGGCGGCGTAAACCGACCGGGTCATGGGCGTGCATGACCCGGGCAGAGAGGGATAAGACGACCGTGACACCAGTAGATATTGGGAGTGCATATCAGTGATGGGTTGCTACTGTTGGACGTCATACATCCTACCGTGGGGACGGCACAGAGTATCTACGGAGTAGGGAGCCGATCGATTAGGGTAGTGGTTATGGTATATTTGGACGTATGCCTAAGTCTACAACCTTATAGTGGAAGGGATCATCTCATTCTGGTTATACTAGTAATAGTGCAGATTAATCATTAGAGAAGCATATACACCTTATCTTGTGTACCTTGTCACACCTGCCATTTATGTAGTGATCTCTCTTATCCACTTTATATGCCTGTCATGCTACTTTATTTATTCACTGGCTAAAAGTAACTAGACTCGCCAGACTTTATGTCTGAACCTTTTGTTTCTCCTTCTTTCTTCCGTTCCCACCCCTAGGTTCTCAGGAAGGAAACACTCAGGCTTAGTCAGGACTCAGATTTCATCTTGCTAGGAGCTACTTCTGAAGTATGGCTCAAGTTCTTGTCTCTACTATGGCTTAACTCTTTCAATTGGGGAATTATGTTTTTCATATTCTTATGTACTCTGATGATGCAAGACAGAAGTTATTTTATTGTAATGGTTTTTGTGACTTATGGCATTATGGACTACGACATTATGATTTATGTTTGAAATAAAAATTTAAAATTTCTGCTGCTATCTTATTTATATTTGTCTTGTAATTATTCTGTGTCTGTTTACCTATAACGCTTCACGAAAATTAATGCATTCTCTTAGTGAGTGACATTAACGGACGTGGGGCGTCACAATTTACCCATTCTCGTATAATTTATTGTTGAAGTTTGTTAGCTGTTTTATTGCTCACTAAGACTGTTGTTTGACTCAAGGTTTTATGTTTTCCTCTTATTACCTTGGGTTGTTCATCCAATTGTTGGATGGGCAGACTAGGTGAATGGTGACATGTGTTAGCTTAATGATGACGATGTTGCTATTCGGAGGCGAGCAGGAGGCTGGCGTACTATCTTTCCTACTATCTAGTATTTGTTTCCACTGTTTGTTATCCTACTCTGAGTGCTATAGTAAGGAAAAATTGTATAAACACTATTGCTGAACCTAAGTGTATGGATATTACTTTCTAGTCATTATGAAAGTTTAGTGTTTTCTGCTTAACTAATAATGCCTATTGTACATGTACTATTATATTTTATCCTTGCGCTATGAGTTCTACGACAGGCTCCATTGATGTTTACCTACTTTGATGATCGTCCATGGCTTTCGTGCACACCTTTAAGCGCATTATTTCTCTTGTATGGTGCAGGGGTTATGGGCGGTCGTCACAAAGAAGAGAATGGCAGAGCCTAGGCAGCATCTCATAAAATACGAGTTTAGAGCTAGGCACTGCTAGTCTATTTATAGCTGTATGAGAAAGTCTGGTCCATTGGATTTAATTAATTAAAATCTGAGCCGTTTATATCAGAAATCCATGTCATACAAAAAAAGGGCCTGATAGGGTTGACATCTGAGTCGACCCACCTTAGAGTGGGTCAACCCATCTTGGCTCCGGGCAGATTTCCTACGTCGTTGTGATTTCCGATTTATAACATTACTTACTAATGTTAGTTACTTTATGTATATACATATATTCCTAATTTACATTATTCCATTTATGAACCATTATTAAGTTTGAATTTCATATTTGCATGTATATATACACATGCAATCTTTTGGTTATTAATTCATTAATAACTTTCCCAATGCAAGCTTTGTTTTATAACTGGTAGATTAATGTAATTTATGCGGGTATCAAAGCATTGTTTTATTCCATTTTAATGCATTATTTTATTCCCTTTTTAATGCATGCATTTTAATTTTAGTTTGTATTTAATTTCTTGTCCAATTTTGTATTATTTATGCATTTATTTCTTTTTGTTTTTAAATTGCACTTTTTATTTTAACATTTATATTCATGCATATATATATATATATATGCAATCTTTATTTCTTACCCAATTTATTATTTATTTAAATGTGGGGTGTTACATTCTCTTACCCTTTGGAAATTTCATTCCCAAAATTTGATAAGGGTAAAATTAAGCAATCCCTCCCATAATATACAACCATTAGGTGTACATCCAATTTTTCAACCATTTGTGCAAAGTGGAACACAACATAGTAATACATGGATGTAATTAATGCCTAAGCGGTACCTCCTATATGATTGCAAATTTTTCTTTAAAATCTTTTGAAAACATGATGCACAAACCCTAAATATATTGGCAATTTCTATATGAATGTAATATTTTGAAAATCAAAATACTTTTTCATCCAAATTTTCCTACACCCTTACAAAGCAAGAGCGTAGTTCATCCAATTTTTTCATCCAAAACCTTACCAACCAACTTTAAATTTTTGCATATGAGAAAAATCTCATTTTCTAAATTCGATTTCTTATGTTACAAAAAGATGGCAAACCGAAAACTTGACATCTTCTGTTTTTCTTTTATATATCTTTTCTATCTGTGCATGGATTTTATGCAACTATTATATAAAGATTCCCTATCTTCCTATCCAAGCATAGTTCTCATAAGAAAAATCTCTTTGTTATTTATTTTCTTTTTCAACTTACTTAGGAGAAACTCTTTTTTTATTCCGTTTTCTTAAAATTTTCCATTTTTCTCAACTGTCTTGTTTGTTGCTTGACTGGATTTGTTATTTTCTCTTTAGTTATGTCATTACTCTTTTCTTTGCTTATTTAACTTAATCCAACTGATCTAAGTTTAATTTTTAAAATAAGCCTTCTGATCCTTCAACTAAAATATTTACACAGCTACCACCAAGGGCTAAGAATCCTAGGACTTTGTCTCCTTTGACAAAGAACAGTCTAAACCAAAGGATCTAAAAACTTACTCAACCTTTACCATCTAGTAGTTACCACTAGTCCTTGCTATGTACTAACAGTCTTTTCCAAGCAACAACCAAGGATCTATAATGCTTACGCGTTCTACAGGAATTTACCATTATTTCAAAACAGTCCTTGCTATTCACGCCGTAGCCGAAAAATATTTTCCGTCTTTCCTAGGTACTAATCCTTACCTACTCCGTGATTTAAAAACATGGTTTGGCTTCCTGATTTCATTTTCCTTTCAAAAATTAAAAGTTTCAAAACTTTATTTCTTCTTCACTAAAACTTTCCTTTGCCAAACCATAAAAATATGTCATTCCCTGAAAAAAAATGCAAAACTCTTTTTTTTTCAAATCATAAAAATTGGAGTAGACAAGGACAATTATTTCTTTATTAGCTTCACAACTATTCATGTTTGACAATGTCAGTTCAATTACTTGCAACAAGGTGGAAACATCTACTCTATTCTTAATTCTTACAACTTACTTTGTCCACCCAACAAAATTTTATGTCAAAACAATTATCAAAAAATATTGTCAAAAGAATAGAGATTTTCAAAATTTTCTTTCCTAAAATTTTAGTTTTTAACGAAATGCAGTCTTTTCTATATATTTGTTTTTAATCCTTTCATACATCATAGCTTAAAAACTAGTGAGCATACATGCCCTATAATATGCACATTTTTCTGAAAGAATTCATTTTAGATAAAAATTCCATAAGAAATCATCTTTTCCAAAATATACCCCATTTTATTTTATTTTTCTTTGAATCCCAATATGTATCTATTTTTTTCAAATAAGTTCCTTACATATTTTTATTCAAACATAAAAAATATCTCTTTTTGTTTCAAAATTGTTTCTACATAATTTAGCTAGTACATATTTTAAAATTGTAACTTTTAACATCAAAACTTGAAAACACCATGAAATATCACCCAGAAGATTTTAATATTTCAAGTTCTTAAAAGTTAACAATGGTGCTAGACTCAAAGTGGGTTTCCAACTTACCTAGAGTTTCCTAGATATTCCCATAAAATCATTTCTCTCATGTACATATATATTGCTAATCCACTTCCCCTTTTTTTCCCCCAATTTATAAGTCTTAACTACCAAACCCACTAATCCAAAGCACAAACATATAGGATACATCTTTTTTCCTTACCAATTACATTGTACACTTTTTACCCAAACCACCTAAGGGTCTCAAATTACCATAATCATTCCTTTAGTGTACATTACCGATATCCCGACTCTTTGCATCAACCGCTCTTCCTACTTAGTCGGTTCCTTTATGGATCAAGGTGTATATATGTACTTTTAAAAATACAAATATGTTCACTCACTATCAGTACATGAATCCTAAACCTAGGCTCTGATACTAGATGTAACAACCCAATTTTCGATATACCGATTTTTTTTTTCAAAAATCCCAGTCTATCGAACCCCGAGATGACTTGTTTGGTATTCGAAGAAAAGACAAAGACATAAAATATATCATAGCTCAGAAAATATCTCACGGCGAAATGGAATAGTAAAATATAATATAATCAAATATGGCCTTACCAAAGTAATAATACTGCTTAACCAGTATCCAAAGCTACCATATCTCTGCCTTAAACCTAACCTGCGAGTGTGTTGTGAGGAGGGGGTTAAAATACAAATTCTGGTGACTAGACTAAATTACACATTCGAAATAACCCTACATATACTGTTCAGTTATGTTTTCTTGTTTATTAGGTTAGTTTAGATTAATAACACTCAAGGCTTTACACACACGTCGTACTCATCTACCTCAAAGTAG
Source organism: Allium sativum (assembly GCA_030737875.1). Lineage (NCBI taxonomy): Eukaryota > Viridiplantae > Streptophyta > Magnoliopsida > Asparagales > Amaryllidaceae > Allium > Allium sativum. The sequence goes on along the minus strand of CM060925.1, from coordinate 157,032,617 downwards.
ATTAACATAATATAGCATATATGTAGTTACCCCCAACATCAAGGTACTTCCTATGGTACCCTTCTCGCACGGTCTCTTTCGTCACTCCTCGGAAGCGTATGCAACTCCCATCCTACGCCGAACGACGTACGGACCTTCATATTAGTACATATGTTCCACATAGAACTACCCTCGCTATGTTGCATAAGCATACGGACTACCATATCCAAACTCACCGGTTGAATCAAGTCTCATCACGGAGTAATGCCCTAACGTCTACGAAACACCACCCGACGCGATGTGCGTGGACCTAGACCCTTGCACGTACGTACTATCTACTGTACCCCGAGTCCTGTAATAGGGCTATAACTAATGCGTGGAACTTGGTCGGGAGCTTTTCATATTTGTATAGGTCAACTAAAAAGGTCTAAAGTACCAATATTCAAACTATGGTATGCATTTTCACGGTGGCTATGGTCCCCACCTCGATCCCTTCCTCAATTAGTGAAAGACTACATAAAGAGATAAGTGACATTCCCCTAGCAAACAATCTATATCCAAATTGGCGTGTCCCACAACCAAAGTCTCGATAGTGAAAGATTGATGATTTATAGGTTTAGCTCTAGTCTTTCTGCATCCCATTGAGTGGTGATGACATGCACCCGGCGATTACTATCATTATTTGGCCCTGACCAACCTCTCTCTATGAGCGAGGCAAACCGCCAAATCACCCTAATGTCATACCGCCACAGCCTTCTGACTACTACACTACCGTTGCAGTCAAGGTATACTCACCGGGTGGTAACGCACAGACCTAACCTCTACGAGTATAGCCTGAGCAAGCACCACAACAAAGGACCACCACGGAGTACCCTACCATGTCCATCGAAAGCTGCGTGCTTCCTTCCAGTTCCGCCGAGTCAGCAAGCAGAATATCAAGCAGAAGAGCCAAATGGACCATCACCTCTCGCGCTTTCAGATACCTTGATAATCTACCTTATTGGATTCTTTACCCTCGTACATGCGGATTGGTCCATGCGCATCACGCTAACGTGTTATTAGACCATATGTCTAATCTTTTAATCGCGCGCTTTTCTTATTTTATTTTATCAGATTGCCAATTAACTTGATTATTCACATCTTATATTTCTGTTCAAGTTACCTGGTTTCTTTCAGCCCCTTATATCTCGAAGGAACGGACCCCTAACTTTATTTTTCTTCATTAAAACTTTCCTTTTCCAAACCATAAAAATGAGTGATTCCATAAAAAAAATGCAAAACTCTTTTTAAAAAAAAATCATAAAGATTGGAGTAGACAAGGACAACTATTTCTTAACCTGTTTCACAACTGTTCATGTTTTACAATATCAGTTCAATTACTTACAACTAGGGGCAAACATCTACTCTATTCTTAATTCTTACAACTTACTTTATCCACCCAACAAAATTTTATGTCAAAACAATTATAAAAAAATTATTGTCAACTGAATAGAGATTTTCAAAATTTTCTTTATTGAAAATTTTAGTTTTTAACAAAATGCAATATTTTCTATGTTTTGGTATTTATTTCTTTCATACATCATAGCTTAAAAACTAGTTATACATGCTCTATAATATGCACATTTTTCTGAAAGAATTCATTTCAGACATAAATCCCATAAGAAATCATCCTTTCCAAAATATAACCCATTTTACTTTATTTTTCTCCGAAACCCAATATGTGCATTTTTTTTAGATATGTTCCTTATATTTTCTCAACCATCAAATATATGTCTTTTTGTTTCAAAAATTGTTTCTATACAATTTATTTAGTACATATTTTAAAATTGTAACTTTTAACATCAAAACTTGAAAAACATCATAAACTATCACCCAAAAGCTTTTAATATTTCAAGTTCTTAAAAGTTAACAATGGGGCTAGACTCAAAGTGGGTTCCCACCTTACCTGGAGTTTCCTATACATTCCCACTAAGTCATTTCTCTTATGTACATATATGTTCCTAATCCATTTTCCTTCTTTTTTCCCCCAATTTATAAGGCTCAACTGCTAAACCCACTAATCAAAAGCACTAACATATGGGAGACATCTTTCTTCCTTACCAATTACATTGTACACTTTTTACCCAAACCACCTAAGGTTCTCAAATTACCATTATCATTCCTTTAGTGTAGATAACCGATATCTCGACTCTTTGCATCAATTGCTTTTCCTATTTGGTGGGTTCCTTTATGGATCTAGGGGTGTGTGTATGTTATATACACACAGACACACTTTTAAAAATAAAAATACATTCACTCACTACCAATACAGTAATCCTAAATCTAGGCACTTATACCAGATGTAAGAACCAGATTTTTGACATACCGAATTTTTTTCAAAAATCCCAATCTACCGAACCCCGGGTAGACTTGTCTGGTACCATGCAAAAAAGACAGAGATATAAAATATATCAAAGCTTAGAAAATATCTCACAGCGAAATGGAATAATAAAATATAATATAATCAAATATGGCCTTACCAAAGTAATAATACTGCCTATCCAGTATCCAAAGCTACCATGTCTCTGCCATAAACATAACATGCGAGTGTGCTGTAAGGAGGGCGTCGGACCATAAGTTATGGTGACTGGATGTAGCATCCCGTATTTTTATCACTGGAGTTTTGGATATTTAATTCTATTTATATAATAGTAATAATTTATTTGTTATTTGAATCGATTTATATTCAGTTGAATTTAATGATAAATCATTAGTTTAAACTAGTATCTTTTCCATACAATAGATTGGGGCTTCGAAACCCGTTCTGGTGAGTTCAGAATAACGATATTACCCTAGAAATGCTTTTTGTTGCGTTTAAAGAGGAGTTATAAATTGATGTGATAATTTAATTAAATAGGTTTACAGTGGTTCAAATTTATTTAGGGTTCGTTATGGAAATTCCTTCCTCCATAAGAAAAACTAGTTTCCTTCTACGTTAAGTTTCACCAGGTACAGTACAAAGTCTTCTTCTTTCATTTCATGATCTACTTCACTCACTTCACTGTGTACCTTTGTTCCCTTCCTTCAGGGCAAAGTAAAACACGATTCAATGGCTTTGTACGATGTGGTTCACTTCGCATCTATAAAACCAAGCTTGCGTTTGCCTTTATTTCCCATTCTGGATCCACGAAAAAACTTAGTTCAAGTCTTTGGCCTTTGTTTTCTTTTCTTCTGGCATTTCAAAACGAACGAAAACTTCCGACTCTTTTTTTCATCCATTTTGTTCTTCCATCTGTAAATTGACTCGATCGATGTTATTAAATAAAAAATAGGAAATCAAAGTGATGTACTGTGATTCGAAATCGCGTAGGATTCCAGGAGCTCGAAAGCGAGACTGAAGACATTCGAAATTTCAGAAAGGGGTAATGGAATTAGAATGACGGTTCATCGTGATTTGTTCGAAGGTAGATAAGGGATTTCCGTCATGCTTTGGGGTATGCGAATTGAAATAGGAGGTCACTGCGACGTTCGAGGAATTTGAACAAGGTAGAGTTCGACTTTTTATGGTGACAGGAGTGTTCGATAATGGCTCTAGGAGTTGTGTAAGTGGTGATTGTGAGGGAAATCTTGGATCGATTGCGCAGCGGAATAAACAGATTTACATTGATTGCAGCTTATAATTCTCGAATTCAAAGTGAATCTAAATTGTGTACCTTGTATACGAACTTTCAAATCGATGGATCTGAGCTCGATTTCAATTGCAGATCTGAACAGGGTTGCTTTGACCGAATCGAAATTAGCGTCTGAAATCAAACGCCTCTATCGGAAGTCCACCAACGATGCTCTCAATCAAATTGAGGAAGGAAGAATTAGTACTAGCTAAATTTTGGGATTTAGGGTTTCTTAGGAATTCGGTTGAAAAAAAAATTAATTAGGTAAAGGTCCGACCTTTCCTTTTTATAATAGTTAGAACCGACTTTTCTTATCTTCATAAGACCCGTTCATCCCTTTTAAATAGAAGAATTAGTCATAACTCTTTCATTCAAATATCCTTACCTTTTGCAACGCTTGTAAGTGTGACCCTATAGGCTATTACAGCGTTGGCAACAGTTTAAATAATTTTAGACTGTAAACAATGAGCGGCGTCTAGTAACACATCATTGTTACCCAAGCTATAATAGTAATGATTCAATACAACCTGTTGTGAATAGTGTGTCAATATAATTTAATCCTTTTAACCGTTATATCCTAGATTAAACTGAAGGCATGGATCGTATCATCCTCTTTATAATTTAATCTGTTTTCTTGATCAATGAGTAGACTGTACAGAACAAATCGATATTTGAGCACGGCCATGCATTTCACAGTCTCACTCAATCAAGAGGCCCAAGGATATCACTACGAATATATCGTAGGGTTAAATTCCATCTAGATCATTCATAATTTATATTCGATTCTAGATATATCCAATAATCACCGTTATCATTACTCTGTTACGAAATAACTTTAGATGATATCAAAACATAAATATCCTCGAATAAAATTATAATGATTTCAGGTCTGAGGACCATTATATCACTATCACTATGAGAACAACTTATGATACTGTTGATTACATTCCATGTAGTTATCTCACGGTGGGTCAGCCCAATACGCTATTCTCTAATACGTATTTATATCTTGACTTTAATATCACGTATATTAATGATCAATGAGATGTGATCATCAGTCAATCAATATACTAGTCTCAGTGCTTTATTGTTGTCCTGTGTAAACAATAAAACTCGACTAGGGACATTTAAGAATTACAATACTTGACATATCATATAATCTCAAGTTCAGTCTTACTTGAACTATATAATCCTGTATTATTATTCTAAGGACTTCTATTATATAAATATTTATTTTACGCAGTAAATAAAATAACAGAACATTTTATTCCAAACAAAACATAACAATAACAATGTCATTATTATTCACATCTAACATATTGCCTCTAGGGCACAAACTCTAACAATCTCCCACTTGCACTAGAGCCAATCACTCATGTATCGAATACCCATGAAACTAGTGTGACTATCATTCTTTTGCTGCGACAAAGCTTTAGTCAATGGGTCTGCAACATTATTATCCGTTAGGACTTTGCAGATATGTATGTCTCCTCTGTCAACAATTTCACGGATGAGATGGTATCGCCGAAGTATGTGTTTGGATCGTTGATGTGATCTAGGTTCCTTAGCCTGAGCAATGGCCCCGTTGTTGTCACAATAAAGATCTATTGGATCAACAATGGATGGAACAACAGAAAGTTCAGAGATGAACTTCTTAATCCAAACAGCTTCCTTAGCAGCTTCTGAAGCAGCAATGTATTCAGCTTCCATGGTCGAATCAGCGACTGTTTCTTGCTTTGAACTTTTCCAGTTAACAGCAGCACCATTCAGGAAAAACACATAACCCGACTGTGACTTGAAGTCATCTTTATCAGTCTGGAAACTAGCGTCTGTGTAACCTTTTACCATTAATTCCTCTTCGCCTCCATATATCAAGAATGAGTCTTTAGTCCTTTTCAGGTACTTAAGAATGTTCTTGACGGCTGTCCAATGACTTTCACCTGGATCTGATTGGAATCTACTTGTCATACTTAAAGCATACGAGACATCTGGACGAGTACACAACATTGCATACATGATTGATCCAATTGCCGAGGCATAAGGGATCATCTTCATGCGTTCCTTATCATCTGATGACTTAGGACATTGAGATCTAGAAAGTGATGTACCATGTGATATGGGTACATATCCTTTCTTTGCCTCTTGCATGCCAAATCTTTTTAGCACTTTATCAATGTATGTACTCTGACTTAGGCCTATTAACTTTCTTGATCTATCTCTATAGATCTTAATTCCTAAAATATAGGATGCCTCGCCTAAGTCTTTCATTGAGAAACTTTTTCCCAACCATGTCTTTATCGCTTGTAATGAATCAACATTATTCCCAATAAGCAATATGTCATCCACATATAATATTAGGAATATAATGTTACTCCCACTAATTTTCTTATATACACAAGGTTCATCTTCGTTCTTAGTGAAGCCAAACTTTTTGACTGTTTCATCAAAACGAAGATTCCAACTTCGAGATGCTTGTTTCAATCATATATGGATCGTTGCAGCTTACATACTTTTCCAGCTTCCTTTGGATTGACAAAACCTTCAGGCTGTGTCATGTACACATCCTCGATAAGATTCCCATTAAGGAATGCGGTTTTGACATCCATCTGCCAGATTTCGTAATCGTAAAAGGCTGCAATTGCAAGCATAATCCTAATGGACTTAACCATTGCCACTGGGGAGAAGGTTTCATCATAATCAACACCTTGAACTTGTTTGAAACCTTTTGCCACCAATCGGCCTTTATAGGTTTGTACTTTACCATCCATGTCGGTTTTCTTCTTGAAAACCCATTTACACCCGATTGGTTTTACCCCATCAGGTGGATCAACCAGAGTCCATACTTGGTTGGTATACATGGAATTCATTTCAGATTTCATGGCTTCAAGCCATTTCTCAGATTCTGGCCCATTCATAGCATCTTGGTAAGTATTGGGCTCATCTTGATCTATGAGTATTACGTCTCCTGTTTGAGTTACTAGATATCCAATATATCTATCGGGCTCATGACGTATTCTACCAGATCTACGAATGTCTTGTGTAATTTGAGCATCTTCAGTTTCCGCAACAGTTTGTGGTTCTTGCTCAATTTCTAGATTAGGTTCAATATCATCTTGTGGTTCTCGAATTTCATCGAGTTCTACTTTATTTCCATTAGAATTTTTAAAGACTAGTTCCTTTTCCATGAAAACACCAAATCGAGCAATAAACACTTTATTCTCAGATGGTTTGTAGAAATAATATCCTTTTGTTTCCTTTGGATATCCCACAAAATAACATTTATCTGATTTGGGTCTGAGCTTGTCAGAAATGAGACGTTTAACATAAGCCTCACATCCCCAAATCTTCATAAAAGAGACAACGGGATTTCTCCCAGTCCATATCTGATATGGTGTCTTTTGAACCATTTTAGTGGGTACTCTATTAAGTATGAATGCAGCTGTTTCAAGGGCATGACCCCAAAAACTTATTGGAAGATCTGTATGACTCATCATCGATCGTACCATATCTAATAAGGTGCGATTTCTCCTTTCTGAAACACCATTCCATTGTGGTGTCCCTGGCGGAGTGAGTTGTGATACAATTCCACATTCTTTCAGATAGTCATTAAACTCTTGGCTTAAATATTCTCCTCCCCGATCTGTTCGAAGAGTTTTTATATTCTTACCAAGTTGATTTTGAACTTCATTCTTGAATTCTTTGAACTTTTCAAAGGATTCGGATTTGTGTTTCATAAGATACACATATCCATATCTACTGAAATCATCAGTAAATGTAATGAAGTAATAAAACCCGCCTCTAGCCGATGTGCTCATTGGACCACATACATCACTATGTATAAGTTCCAATACATCTTTAGCCCGTTCACCGTGTTTAGTAAAAGGAGCTTTTGTCATCTTGCCTAATAAACAAGATTCACATTGTTCAAATGATTCTAAATCAAATGAATTCAAAATTCCATCTTTATGGAGCTTTGATATGCGTTTCTCGTTTATATGGCCTAGACGACAGTGCCAAAGGTACGTTGGATTTAAATCATTTGATTTAATCCTTTTGGTATTAATGTTATAAACTGGCATATCAAAATTAAGAACATAGAGACCATTAACTAACTGTGCACTTCCATAAAATATCTCGTTCAAATAAAATAAACAGCATCTGTCCTTTATTATAAACGAAAATCCTAACTTGTCCAAACAAGAAACAGAAATAATATTTGTTTTGATTGAAGGCACAAAATAACAATCTTCTAATTTTAAAACTAATCCAGTTGGCAAGGACAAGTGGCAGCTTCCTATGGCTAATGCGGCAACTTTTGCTCCATTCCCCACACGTAAGTCCACTTCCCCTTCTGCCAAGTCTCTACTCTTTTGCATTTCCTGCAAATTGACACAGATATGTGATCCACATCCAGTATCTAATACCCATGATGTTGAAGTAGATAAATTGACATATATAACATTTATACCTGAATTAGGCGAAGTCAAACTTCCCTTCTTCTTCTTTAGTTCTTCCAAATAAGCATAACAGTTACGTTTCCAGTGGCCTGGCTTTCCGCAGTGGTGACAATCACCTTCTTTGGGAACCCCTCCTTTAGGCTTTGAACCCCTTTTGAAATTGGTCTTATTAGCAGTCTTCTTAAGCTGCTTTTTCTTATTCTTGCCCTTCCCTTTGGGTTTAGCAGTCTCGTTTTGTACCATCATCATGGCACCCGGTTCTGCCTTTTTCATGTTATTCTCAGCAGTTCTCAACATGCTCAATAACTCAGTCAAGGGCTTCTCAATTTCATTCATGAGATAGGTCATGATAAATTGAGAATACTTACTATTTAATGATTGGAGCACAAGATCAGTTTGAGCTTCCGGTGTCAAAGGAAACCCTAACCTCTCGAGATACTCTATATAACCAATCATCTTCAGTACGTGTGGACCAACGGGCTCTTTTTCACCCATCTTGCAGTGATACAGTGCTTTGCTCGTGTCATACCTCTCTTGACGAGCATGCCCTTCGAACAACTTCTTAAGGTGTTCGATCATATCATAAGCATCCATGAACTCGTGTTGCTTCTGAAGCACCGGATTCATGGTTGCCAGCATAAGACAGCTAACATCAAGAGCATCGTCTTGATGTTTCTTATGAGCATTAATCTCTGCACGGGGTGCAGTACTTGGTGGTGCCTCTGGAACAGGCCCATCAAGTACATACAACTTCCTTTCTTGCTTGAGGACAATCCTCAAGTTACGGTGCCAGTCTAGGAAATTTATTCCATTCAGTTTTTCTTTTTCAAGAACAGACCTAAGAGATAGATTATTATTGGTGTTGCTTGCCATTTAGTATCTACAGGAGATAATAAAATAATGATTAATAATTTTGACAATCAAAATGATAACAATCACTGTTATTTAAATACAAATGTAAAAATGAAATAAATGCGCTCCCACTCAAATCAACATCCCTATATTTTAATATATATATCAGTATATGTATATTAAGGTGTTCCAAGATCCATATCTGATCATGTTTTGACTCTGCTTAGGCAAATCCCCAAAACATAATCTTTTAGGTAGGCATCTTATGCCAATTATATCGCATATATAATTCTTGGATCGCATGTTGAACATTTTGTTCAGTATTATTCATTTGCTCAAAATCCAGAATAAATCATGCTGTTTGTCTCTAAGCCATAATCTTATTATGCAGCTTAGTTAAGTCTGACCCAATAATACAGTTCAAGTATCACTTTTTACTCCGTCGCATATAACCAAAATAAAAGAATGCACAATGCTTTGGCATTACCTATATCCAGTGATTTTGGACATTGATGAGTGTATTATTGGAAGACGTCACCTAGACTTAATATAAACAATAGTTTTATATGGGATTTCAAACTTAAATTGGCAAACCATGTTATTCATACATTTACAAGCATTTTAAATTAACAATTTTAATTCCCTATAATCATAATTAAAAGGATATTAAAACTTTTAAAATTATGGTAATATAAGTGGTTATAAAATAATTTGAAAATTGTTGCTTTAAACATTTTAAAACACAAATTTCAATTAGCCATAACAAATTAAAAAGGTTAAAATAAAATATTTGTTATGAACATTTCAGAACAAACCTTTTATATTAATATTATTCATCCGAGTTGTGCTTTATAATATATGAAACTAATTCATAAATATACAGAGTACGTTAAGATGAACACGGTTTTGGTTTTCAAACCAATGCTTTTGTATACATAGTTAACCAGAATCATGTTATTGATCAACACAGCACAATTAGTTAAAAGGGGATTGAAACCATGTTTTGCAGCGTCCCATTTCATTAATCTAAGATGGATGATGATTGAACTAACTGTATACAGTATTCACAAATCAAATATTGCACAACTTATATCTGAAAACCATTACAGAGTAACGCATTTTGTATATAAAACGGATATCATAAACTGATTCACTCATACATATAACCAAATAGTCATACTGCATATAAATAAACAGTAAACAGATATATAAACAAACATATATCGGGCATATTCAGAATAAATTGGTATATGCAGTATTGCAGAAGAGTTTAAACTCCATGTGTCAAAACATATTAATCACCACTATTACAGATTGTAAACGCATACTTATAGAATACACTTGAATCCAGTTTGCAGATTCATCAAAAACAGTTCTGACTTTATCTTTGAAACTTATAGATCAGTTTGAAATGAGTCCAGATTAGTCATATTAGTACAATATCAAATAATGACTAATATATGATAGGTGTAAAAGATGTTCCAATATTATATATATTAACATGCGTAACACCATATGTATATATATATATATATCAATATATATATCTAGCATATTCTGAGCTCAAAACAATTTTAATTAGATCTGGATTTAACAAACACTCATAAGTTTAAATATGTGTAAGATAAAACAGATTGAAGATGACTTGCAAATCTGGGTTTAATATGAGTATATATCATCAACCCCATGATATCCAATCACAGTTCATTATCAAGTATGCGAGAACTACAAATCTGTGTATTATAAATATCACTGAATATTATATATATATACATATCTAACTTATATACAGTGTTTAACGGCATTAACCTATGACCAGTTTATCAGTAAAGACAAGAATGATTCATAGGAATAAACCAGTATGCTAATTAGTATAAAAGCAAATGTTTGTAACTATCAAACAAGCAGAATGTCAATATCTGGGTGATATTACACAGTATATCTAGCAACTGATGAACTTGGATAAAATTTAATTACAGAGTCATCCTGCCATTTTAATGAAACAACATTACTCATGATTACAGATCCTAAATTCAGTAATTTGGATCATTCATGTAATCAAGGTATTTGTCTCATTTAATTATCATGACAGATTGATCATAGTTGTTTGAAAAAGTAAACACATATCTAAATTATACACATAACACAGATCTGGATTTACACAATCATCCAAAGGATAGAAGATATGATTCCAGTAGTAATAACAAATACTGTTTTAGATCAATCCAATAAACAGATCCAAACACATGCGAAAAATCATATTCAGATTATAATCTAAACAAGGTTTATTAGATCCAATCAAAGCGCAATAATCAGTACATATATATAACAGATTTACTCGAAATCGAACTGTATATATATTCATTATTGTAACAATTACAGAATGCATATTTATACAGAATTTCGATGTTCATACAGAATTCATTTGTTCAGATTCAACATTTGATCCATTACAAATTTATAAATTCATACATCACGATCTGAAATTCATATTAGTGTTCGTAACACTATTAAGTTACATATGCACACGGAATCGAATTCCTAACTCAAACTCAACATTTGAATTCGATAATGACCTGGCTCTGATACCAATGAGGGAAATCTTGGATCGATTGCGCAGCGGAATAAACAGATTTACATTGATTGCAGCTTATAATTCTCGAATTCAAAGTGAATCTAAATTGTGTACCTTGTATACGAACTTTCAAATCGATGGATCTGAGCTCGATTTCAATTGCAGATCTGAACAGGGTTGCTTTGACCGAATCGAAATTAGCGTCTGAAATCAAACGCCTCTATCGGAAGTCCACCAACGATGCTCTCAATCAAATTGAGGAAGGAAGAATTAGTACTAGCTAAATTTTGGGATTTAGGGTTTCTTAGGAATTCGGTTGAAAAAAAAATTAATTAGGTAAAGGTCCGACCTTTCCTTTTTATAATAGTTAGAACCGACTTTTCTTATCTTCATAAGACCCGTTCATCCCATTTAAATAGAAGAATTAGTCATAACTCTTTCATTCAAATATCCTTACCTTTTGCAACGCTTGTAAGTGTGACCCTATAGGCTATTACAGCGTTGGCAACAGTTTAAATAATTTTAGACTGTAAACAATGAGCGGCGTCTAGTAACACATCATTGTTACCCAAGCTATAATAGTAATGATTCAATACAACCTGTTGTGAATAGTGTGTCAATATAATTTAATCCTTTTAACCGTTATATCCTAGATTAAACTGAAGGCATGGATCGTATCATCCTCTTTATAATTTAATCTGTTTTCTTGATCAATGAGTAGACTGTACAGAACAAATCGTTATTTGAGCACGGCCATGCATTTCACAGTCTCACTCAATCAAGAGGCCCAAGGATATCACTACGAATATATCGTAGGGTTAAATTCCATCTAGATCATTCATAATTTATATTCGATTCTAGATATATCCAATAATCACCGTTATCATTACTCTGTTACGAAATAACTTTAGATGATATCAAAACATAAATATCCTCGAATAAAATTATAATGATTTCAGGTCTGAGGACCATTATATCACTATCACTATGAGAACAACTTATGATACTGTTGATTACATTCCATGTAGTTATCTCACGGTGGGTCAGCCCAATACGCTATTCTCTAATACGTATTTATATCTTGACTTTAATATCACGTATATTAATGATCAATGAGATGTGATCATCAGTCAATCAATATACTAGTCTCAGTGCTTTATTGTTGTCCTGTGTAAACAATAAAACTCGACTAGGGACATTTAAGAATTACAATACTTGACATATCATATAATCTCAAGTTCAGTCTTACTTGAACTATATAATCCTGTATTATTATTCTAAGGACTTCTATTATATAAATATTTATTTTACGCAGTAAATAAAATAACAGAACATTTTATTCCAAACAAAACATAACAATAACAATGTCATTATTATTCACATCTAACATATTGCCTCTAGGGCACAAACTCTAACAGATTGGGGACTGCGAATTCAAGGAAGGACGGAGCTACGAGGTAGATGAATCTGGAACATTGTGAATTAGTGAACGAAGGGAGTTAGAGCACTGCGAATTGGTAAAGGAAGTGGTATGGCTCAAATATGAATTTATGGTACTTCAAAGGGGTATTGGAGGAGTGTGATGCGCGGAGGAACTGAAGAGAGAGTTGAGGGAAGAGTTCAATTTGTTTTATATTGGGCAAATGCTGGAGTTGATTTTGCTTACGTTATGGTAATTTTCTGGAGTTCAAACTTGGCAATTTGTGGCAGTGCAGTGGTGTTGTAATTACATTGAAGATGGGGGATCGTTCTGGTGGTATAACAACAGTAAGGCAGTGAATGATAAAATGAGAGCTGTCTATGAAATGTTTACTGAAATGTTAAAGATAGTTTGGGATTGATTTTCAATGGAAATGGGTCGAGCAATTTCAATAACAACAAGGTATACATTTTAAAAAAAATTAAATCATAGAATAAATAACTTATTTATGTTTGTAGTTAGTTTAAATTAAAAATCGTTTAATCAATAAATTAATATCAAATAATCGTAGGAAGAAATTTATTCAAGATTATTCAAGACGATTCGTGGATGAGACAATTTGGAAATAAAATGGAATATTCAGCAAAGGAAAAATCGAGGTGAGTTAAACTCACTCAGATAAATTATTAGGGACTATTTTTAATAGTTCGAATTTTATTTATTATTTGTTGGATGATAATTGATTGATATAAAGTGTTAGTAGGATACATATATATATATATAATATTATATAATAATATTGGTGGTTGGTGATTGGATATTCCCGCAGTATCATTAGCAGATGACCGCAGTACCATTAGCGGATGATTTCCCTATGCACCCCACAATATATATAGTGGATGACCTTCTCTACCGCGATATCCTTCCTCGAAGCAGGGTAGGTATTATTATTGCTGACTAACATCTGTGGATGTAGGAAAAACAGGTTGGAGGGATCCAATTGGATTCCTCAACATTTATTTATTGTTTTCACATATATGATGTTGTACGATATGATTGAGACCCTTTGATAGTGCATGGTATGTTTGGATGAGTATTAACAATTGACTTAGATTTTTAATATTTTTGAATGTCAAAAATAAGGGATGGATTTTTAAAATAGAATTTAAAATATATAAAAGTATCTAAAGGGAATTTTATTTTTAAATAGAATATTTATTTAGAAAACGAAATGTTAAATAGAATTGGATGGTAAAGATTTGTTCTTAACAAATAAGACGACAAGTTGATTTTATATTTATAAAGAAGTGAATTATTATTAGAGAATCCAGAAATTAGAATATGAGTATGAAGATAAATGGAAACTGGGTTTGAAATCGGTATTGTTAATGGATTTGAATTTTTCAAGTTCAAAGGAAATTATAAATTAGATTATATGAAATAAATCTAATAATAGAAGTGATAATAGAATTTAAACTTGAAACTGATAAGTTTGGAGTCAAATTGACAAATTTAATCAAGAATGGACTTGTATGAAAAGTTGTTATTCACGGGTGAGGTGAATAGGGGTTAGAGTGAATATTTGGTAAATAAGAATTTTTGAAAGGAAGTTAGAAAAGATTTTTAAATTATAAATAATATTTGAATTAGAGATGAACTAATTTGAATAATATAATATGGATTATATTAAAGGATTATATATATACGGGTCATTAATAGTAAATATTATTAGTAAGAATTTGCAAAGGTTATATATGGATATTTTAAATAGAAGTTAAAATAGAAATGAATGAAGCTTATTGAATAAAACTAGAAAGGAAAGAATTTTTAAACATATATAGATGTTTGAAAAAGATTATTAATGGAATAAAGATGTGAGATAGAACCTGGTTTATGAACGTTAAAACAAAACTGATTTGGTTATAAAAATATATCGTTATAAGGAAATCTTGTTTTCCCGTTTAAAAATGAATAATGTTAGCAAACGTTTTGCAAATTATATTTGTAAGTAAAATATTGAAATGTGTATAAGTTGAGATAGATATCTCAGTTAAGTGAGAATTGGAATTTTTATTTATTTAGAAATTAAGAAAAATAAAATTAATGGAATTAGAAACTTATTGGAGATTTGTTGAGATGAATGGTTTTCTGAATATCGATCTGATGTTGGTTTAGGCCTTCGGGGTTGATATTTAGGAAGTTATTCACTTACTAGTTTATGGTTAGGGACTAATGACCAAAATGAGAAGTGATATTCTTATGTTAATATAAGAAGAGAAATGAGTATTTCAAATATTGGGAAATTGAGAAGTTTAATTAATGAATGATTAATTAAAGAGGCTAAATATTGAATCAGTAAATTCAATTTTCTTTTATACATGAATGGTCGTTTTATTTGGTAGTTAAATAACCGACTATTAAATCTGGCCTGTACGATTATTGGTATGGAAAGACCGGAGTCGAATTTATATTCGAAAACAATTCCGACTAGCAAATATGTTAAACGTTGAATATACCAGAAGTTGATCGAGACGGAGCATTCGAAGACCGTAGATCTTTATAAAATGTAAGAACTACCTAAAATCTCTAGGTAGCACCTAAGAGATATATTGTGGTTCTGTCATGGTTGGAAATTTACGCATTGCAAGGACTACTCGCTACTGATCTATAGGGTGATACCTAGGATGTGGTAGGAGGGTGCCTTCGGTTCATCCTGTTCCTGGATGACCTGTATGGACGAATGTATGACAGAGTATTTCTTAAGAGTCACATACATTAATTTTTACAAACGTATTTCTGTTGGTGCTAACTAACACCTAGAGTATTTTTGTGGATGCCAAATTAGTGATTTGATAGATCTGACAAAGTGACGTTCAAAGTGAATTGTGATATAGTGTTCGAAAGGTAGTGTTAAACCTCAAGCCTCACAATCGGAAAAATGACAAAAATCGGGCAGGCAGTGTGGCTAAGTGGATTTCCCCTATTAGGGTGTATTGTCACCATCTAGAGAATATTCATATTTGTTGCCTCTTTTATTTCTGTATCTCCCGGGAAAGGTTATATTGGTGTAACACCCCGAATTTTCTGTTAACACTAAAGTTACAAAAATAATAATAAGTGTGTAAAGGGGGGATGTATCTAATGTGCATACAAAAATAATAATAAGTGTGTAAAGGGGGGATGTATCTAATGTGCATATAAAAATAATAATAAGTGTGTAAAGGGGGGATGTATCTAATGTGCATACAAAAATAATAATAAGTATGAAAAGGGGGGATGTATCTAATGTGTACGTATTTATATGGATTGACAAATAATAGTAAATGTACATTAAGAAATAAATGGTGAACATAATTGGTTTCTCTTTAGAACGAACGGATAGAATTAATCTTGGCTTCATCGACGGCTCTCATTTACTTGCAACTCTATATAAACAACCCCTAGCCTCATTCTCTTTACACCATTCTTCTCTAACCTTATGATGCATAAATTCTCGGTGGACATGGCTTCTTCTCCTCCTCTAAATTAAATAAATAAAATAAAATATAAATCTAAGACGAGGAAATGCTGCTCAAATCTTTCAAGAGAAGATTCAAAACAAGCTAGGATTCAAGTGAAGATTCAAACGACTTCAACGACTGTTTTTCTACGATTCTAATCTCTGTAAGTTGGTTAATTTTTAGATCTGAACGCCTTTTTCTATTTGTGACATGAAATTAATGGATATAAGAAATATGCCTTATCATTTCGTTGAATCTGTGCTTGTACATACCTTTGGATCTGATTCTTGATTTTGGCCTAGAACATATTGTGACTAAATTTCCAATGCCTAAGACTATGACTATGAAACTATGGACGTTGAAACCATATGCCTTTGACTATGAACATAAGCCTTTGAACATAAACCAATGCCTATGACTATGACAAAGACAATTGTGGATAATTACCTATGATTCATGAACATGATATTATTGCCTAGGATTATGACTGTGATATTGGATCTAAACCTGATTATTGATTCAATCTATTCTTAATTATCCTTGGATCTTGGTTATGGGAATTTGTCTATTAAGTTAGATGTACCCATATACATGAACCTATGTTATTTATTCAACCCTTTCCATGTCATAATATTATTAGATCTATAGGCCTTCGATGCTTAAAATCAATTGATTCAGTGTAATTTGTTAGATCTGAAATTAGTAAATTATCATCCTATGCCAGTTATTATATTTTTCTTTTCATGGCATTTTGGTTCATTCCCTTTTTTTTCCACGAACCAAGATTTATCTATAATCTAGGACGAATCACGATTATACGAACGATGGGAATACGATTTGGGTATAACATGAAATTCATATTAATTGGCATAATTTGGAATGTGTATTATGACATGCCTATTAAAACGCAAGTTGGGAAATTTGACATAAATGATGGAATATGACATATTAAATTTAGTAATTTCAAGTAAGCTAAATTTTAGGCATAAAACTGTAAACTAGAATAATAATTCTAGTTTTGCCATAAACCGTGAATTAGGTTGTTAAATCAGAATTGGCTAAATTAAAGTTAATTTGGCATAATAAATATATTAGCACAATTTTGAATTTAGTCATAATTGTGAGTAATTGTCATGTTTAGAATAATTATGGTCTGTGACACTTAATCTGGTATAATTTACATACCAAAAAAAATATAAATATGATAAATAGGAAAAAGGGGCCATAATAATAAATGTGACAATGTACATTAAAAGAGTACTAATAGAATAAGTAAATTAGGAGTAATTTACTTATAGAATTTGTCACAAACGATAAATTGTTCATAGACTAAGTTTTGGCCATAAATTATAAACTAGAATATTAAATCTAGTTTTGACAATGAAATAAGAATATTAGACCTAAGTTGGCCTAAAACTGCAAGTTGGGTTAAATAATAGGTAAGTCAAGACTTGTGCCTAGAATATAAGTATACTAATGGGCATGGCAAATGAATATAGTATAGGCCAAATTTATTTAAAAAAAATTGGACTTTGAGGATAAATTGTTAACAATTTATTTATAGACAAAAGAAAGGTTTATTAATGACATATCTTTTAATAAATACACCAGAAAGTTCTAAGGTGACAGAGAGGATAGTGTCTAGGCTTGGGTTTGGAAAATACAAGTTTCCTGCTCTCCCTGGCTATCCCTAACTGATCCGACGGACGGGATGGTTACTTTCAAAACCGGATTTGGAAATTAATCAAAACCCTTTTGAACTTAGAAAACACGAATACACCTAACCCGAGGTTAGACTGAGTTGCGATGTAAACCTGCCCGGAACCAACCGGCACATCCAGTAATCGCAACAATATCTGTCTAATGTGAGTGGTAGCGGCTTTAATTTATTTAATTAAAGCTAGAACAAGAATGGTAGGGTTAAGTTAACTAAAACACTTAACCAATTCAACATGATAACTAAACCGATGGGTGGGGTTAGGTTCATACAGACACTTAACACAGTTAAGCTAGAATGGGAGGGTTAAGTCCATAGGAACACTTAACCAACTTAACACAGTTAAGCTAGAATGGGAAGGTTAAGTCCATAGGAACACTTAACCAAATTTAACATGTTAACTAGACTAGAGGTTGGGGTTAAGTAAAGTTAATACACTTAGCCAATTTAACATGTTAACTAGACTAGAGGTTGGGGTTATGTAAATTTAATACACTTAGACAATTTGATGTGTTAGCTGAACTAGACCGTAGGGTTAAGTAAACTTGAACACTTAACCATCAGAGTGTGATAAATGAATAAGGTTAAGTTTAAAACATGAAGGGATAATACTTAACCATTAATATCATGTTAGTTAAAACAGATTGGCAAGGTTAAGTTAAAAAGGAACACTTAACCAATATAGGATGAATGGGTAGGGTTAAGTAATAAGAATTACTTAACCAATATAACTTGGTTTGTGGTGGGGTTAAGTCAACATGAATTACTGATAACACTTAACCAGTTTAACAGGATAAAAAAAGAGGGTTAAGTTAGCTTGACTAATGACACTTAATCAATCCAACTTGACGAAAAAGAGGACTAAGTAGTAATTCTTAGTATATCACGAGAAGGAGCGAACGTCCAACTAATTTTAAAGAAGGCTCCAACGAATTGGGTTACGAAGCCCGAGGCTTCGAGGGGACGTGAGGGTACTTTTGGTATCCCTCTGTGAGGCTGCAGAAGTTTCTCCTGGGCTCACAGAGGTTAAGGTCTGCGTTAGAAGAACTGAGGGTATGCCTTGGTTGCAATATATGGCAACCTAAAGACTAGGATGGACAAGCGTGATTCGACGAGAAAACGGTATCCCTGTGATAGCAACTTGTCGTCTACTATCCATCTTCAGTCAATCGAGATACGTGAAGCGGGAAGGCGGAGAACTCCTACAGACCATATACTTGCTATCTAGTTATGGTTGCGGATGGCCATAGGTTAGTGTGGGCATAAGGGGCCTGCGTATAGTTCTCATTTTTCAAGGTGTGCCTTTCACTAGTTGAGGGAGGGGTCAAGTGGGACCATAGCCACTGGAATAAAAACAGACCTTAGCATCTGCATCGGCAGATATCTGAAAGCTCCCGACCGAGTTCCGTATTTCTAGAGTAGCCCTAACACGGAACTCGGGCAGCACATTACAGGACATGTGCATCTAGACAAGCGATAACGATTCGCGATACATGCGTGGGGAAAGTTTAGGAACATATACCACTCTAGGTAGTGTATCCTAGACTAAAGGGCAACGTTCAGTAGATAGCATGAACCCTAGATTAAATCTAGGTAATAAACAATAAATGTATGCCTGAAGGCAACCGAAACAACCAGTATTGGGATGACGTTAACATTACTAGTCGGGACACTAGTTAGGTGGTGCAGAGACATAGAAACCATAATAATAAGTTAACAGCGAAGCGGAGAAAGTATTAAAGCATATCCAGTTTATCTTGTCTTAGCATATCTTATGTTAATCTTATCTTATCTTGTTGACCCTATCATCATGGTATTGTCTTGTATTCAGTTAATTCATGTCGTTTTGTTCTTCCCTGTTCACATGCTAGAAGTAACTGAACTTACCAGACTTTATGTCTGACCCAGTTTTCTTTCGTCTTCTTTTCTTCCGTCCCCCCCCCCCAGGTAGTTAAGGAGGGGATAGTATAGCTCAGATTAGTTTTGGGACGGTTGCTCTTTTCAAGCTTCAAGATTCTTGGATACATCGGCTTTGGATTGCTATGGCTGGCTTATGTTACATTGGGGAATATAAATGTATTTTTATGCTTCTTTATTTTGTAAGACAGATGATACTCTGATATTGGAAAACAATTGCTGTACCAATTATTTTATCAATAAAGTGAAGTTTTATTTTCCGCTGTTTTAATTTTGTCTGTCTTGTAATTTATCTGCATCTTTTACCCTAAAATGCTCCACAGAACTTAGTGCATTCCCTTTGTGAGTGACACTAACGGATGTGGGGTGTTACACGTGGTATCAGAGCTGAAGGTTACCGGATCAGATAAAGATTTGAAAAATTATTTTTCAAAACAGTTTTTAAAGAAGCATTTTCAAAAGAAAAGTTTTGTTTTCAAAGGCATATTCCCCAAATCCATAAGCACTATCTTTTGATTCTCTGTTTGAGTCCTCGTTTCCTTCTTTCTTGAGTCTCTGGGGCTCCTGGCTTTCTGGGAGGTAACCTCATCGAAGGGCAAAGTAGTGCCCGACTTCCATCTATAGCTGTAGTAGTTTCACCTGCGGTCAGTTTTCTTTCAAGCTTTGTAGGGGATTCTGTACGATGGAGGCAGCTTTCGAGAGATTTGTCAACATGATTACACACGGAAGAGGATGAGGAGTTTGGCTAAGGAGCATAACCCAAGGATGAGGAATTATAAAACCTAAGACAAGAGGAAGTATCTTTACTAGGGTATAATAGGGCATATAATTAAGGAAAAGGGCAAGAACGAGGAACAAGATTTTTAGAAGGGCAAGTACATACTTTCACCTCTAAGCGTACCTAGGAGAAAGGTAGTAAAGTTCTGTTGGAAGAGTCTAGTTTTTCTGTTCGTACTCTTTCGGTTTTAGCGCTTCGCATTTGTTCATGTCTACTTCCATAGTTGAGTCTCTGCGCCTTAGTACTTGTATAGTAGAAAGATCCCACTAGAGTCTCAAATCCAATTGGTGGTTCGACCAATTTATTTTTGGTTAGTAGGGATTTGAAAGTAGCTATCGAGTTTGCTTATATCATCTCACGTAGATCATCTAAATTCGAAGGAGATATTCCTTGGGTGCTTGTCTGATATTGGTTTAGGCCTTTGGGGCTTGTACTTGAGGAATGTCGAGTTCGACTAGGATGGTTTGCGTGAAAGATGGATAGTTGTGGCAGACGCTTTAAATAGAAAAAAAAAGAGACTAACCTTAAGACAGGTAAAAAGTACGTAGTGACCTTTTGACCCTCATAGTTATGGCATGATGGATAAGCTAGGAGGAGAGACCTCTGATCATCCTAATATATACACACTTGGTACCATGGTTGACATCTGTTTATTTTGGAAATGGAGGTCAGAAACTTCACAATCGTGAAGTTAAATTAGATAAGGTACAGAATAGTGAAGCTCAAGAAGATGCGACTTAGAAGACTGAAGACTAGATACGCGCATCATACCCTTTTTCTTTAGAGTACATCCTTGATTTCTTTTTGTAGGAGCTTTACGCATACTTGTTTCCCTCTTTCCAAAGTATATCCTATAGGACGTATCATCGATCCTTAGGTAGAAGCCAATGGACGAAAACATGTATTTGAAACATGTTATGATTGATGGTTGCAAGTGGTTGCTCGTGGATGCATATACACACCATAGGCACTAGATCGGCTCAATCACCTCATGTTGCATATATATGCGTGTTTATTTTTCATTAATGGATGTATTATGGTTATGTTATCATATGGATGTTGCATTCGGATGAATGGTTGTACACGCATGTAGAAATAATATGTATCATTAGGGTTCTTTTGCATACATAATGGATGCATGGCACTATCATGGATTGCATTAAGGAGGTCAACTGAATCAGTAGACCGCCTGATTTTGCATTAGATAAGGACATGTACACACACTATGCATATGATCATGAAGCATTAGAAGTCTTTTTTAAGGACAATGGATGCCTGTGATTGAATGGTTGAGTAGTTGGATGATTGGATGGCAGGACACATTCTTCCTAACTTGAAGATTTCGGGGACGAAATCCTAAAAGGAGGGGAGAATGTAACACCCCGAATTTTCTGTTAACACTAAAGTTACAAAAATAATAATAAGTGTGTAAAGGGGGGACGTATCTAATGTGAATACAAAAATAATAATAAGTGTGTAATGGGGGGATGTATCTAATGTGCATACAAAAATAATAATAAGTGTGAAAAGGGGGGATGTATCTAATGTGTACGTATTTATATGGATTGACAAATAATAGTAAATGTACATTAAGAAAGAAATGGTGAACATAATTGGTTTCTCTTTAGAACGAATGGCTAGAATTAATCTTGGCTTCATCGACGGCTCTCATTTACTTGCAACTCTATATAAACAGCCCTTAGCCTCATTCTCTTTACACCATTCTTCTCTAACCATATGATGCATAAATTCTCGGTGGACATGGCTTCTTCTCCTCCTCTAAATTAAATAAATAAAATAAAATATAAATCTAAGACGAGGAAATGCTGCTCAAATCTTTCAAGAGAAGATTCAAAACAAGCTAGGATTCAAGTGAATATTCAAACGACTTCAACGACTGTTTTTCTACGAATCTAATCTCTGTAAGTTGGTTACTTTTTAGATCTGAACGCCTTTTTCTATTTGTGACATGAAATTAATGGATATAAGAAATATGCCTTATCATTTCATTGAATTTGTGCTTGTACATACCTTTGGATCTGATTCTTGATTTTGGCCTAGAACATATTGTGACTAAATTTCCAATGCCTAAGACTATGACTATGAAACTATGGACGTTGAAACCATATGCCTTTGACTATGAACATAAGCCTTTGAACATAAACCAATGCCTATGACTATGACAAAGACAATTGTGGATAATTACCTATGATTCATGAACATGATATTATTGCCTAGGATTATGACTGTGATATTGGATCTAAACCTGATTATCGATTCAATCTATTCTTAATTATCCTTGGATCTTGGTTATGGGAATTTGTCTATTAAGTTAGATGTACCCATATACATGAACCTATGTTATTTATTCAACCCTTTCCATGTCATAATATTATCAGATCTATAGGCCTTCGATGCTTAAAATCAATTGATTCAGTGTAATTTGTTAGATCCGAAATTAGTAAATTATCATCCTATGCCAGTTATTATATTTATCTTTTCATGGCATTTTGGTTCATTCCCTTTTTTTTCCCACGAACCTAGATTTATCTATAATCTAGGGTGAATCACGATTATACGAACGATGGGAATACGATTTGGGTATAACATGAAATTCATATTAATTGGCATAATTTGGAATGTGTATTATGACATGCCTATTAAAACGCAAGTTGGGAAATTTGACATAAATGATGGAATATGACATATTAAATTTAGTAATTTCAAGTAAGCTAAATTTTAGGCATAAAACTGTAAACTAGAATAATAATTCTAGTTTTGCCATAAACTGTGAATTAGGTTGTTAAATCAGAATTGGCTAAATTAAAGTTAATTTGGCCTAATAAGTATATTAGCACAATTTTGAATTTAGTCATAATTGTGAGTAATTGTCATGTTTAGAATAATTATGGTCAGTGACACTTAATCTGGTATAATTTACATTCCAAAAAAAATATAAATATGATAAATAGGAAAAAGGGGCCATAATAATAAATGTGACAATGTACATTAAAAGAGTACTAATAGAATAAGTAAATTAGGAGTAATTTACTTATGGAATTTGTCACAAACGATAAATTGTTCATAGACTAAGTTTTGGCCATAAATTATAAACTAGAATATTAAATCTAGTTTTGACAATGAAATAAGAATATTAGACCTAAGTTGGCCTAAAACTGCAAGTTGGGTTAAATAATAGGTAAGTCAAGACTTGGGCCTAGAATATAAGTATACTAATGGGCATGGCAAATGAATATAGTATAGGCCAAATTTATTTAAAAAAAAGAAAAGAAAATGGACTTTGAGGATAAATTGTTAACGATTTATTTATAGACAAAAGAAAGGTTTATTAATGACATCTCTTTTAATAAATACACCAGAAAGTTCTAGGGTGACAGAGAGGATAGTGTCTAGGCTTGGGTTTGGAAAATACAAGTTTCTTGCTCTCCCTGGCTATCCCTAACTGGTCCGATGGACGGGATGGTTACTTTCAAAACCGGATTTGGAAATTAATCAAAACCCTTTTGAACTTAGAAAACACGAATACACCTAACCCGAGGTTAGACTGAGTTGCGATGTAAACCTTCCCAGAACCAACCGGCACATCCAGTAATCGCAACAATATCTGTCTAATGTGAGTGGTAGCGGTTTTAATTTATTTAATTAAAGCTAGAACAAGAATGGTAGGGTTAAGTTAACTAAAACACTTAACCAATTCAACATGATAACTAAACCGATGGGTGGGGTTAGGTTCATACAGACACTTAACACAGTTAAGCTAGAATGGGAGGGTTAAGTCCATAGGAACACTTAACCAACTTAACACAGTTAAGCTAGAATGGGAGGGTTATGTCCATAGGAACACTTAACCAAATTTAACATGTTAACTAGACAAGAGGTTGGGGTTAAGTAAAGTTAATAAACTTAGCCAATTTAACATGTTAACTAGACTAGAGGTTGGGGTTATGTAAATTTAATACACTTAGCCAATTTGATGTGTTAGATGAACTAGACCGTAGGGTTAAGTAAACTTGAACACTTAACCATCAGAGTGTGATAAATGAATAAGGTTAAGTTTAAAACATGAAGGGATAATACTTAACCATTAATATCATGTTAGTTAAAATAGATGGGCAAGGTTAAGTTAAAAAGGAACACTTAAACAATACATGATGAATGGGTAGGGTTAAGTAATAAGAATTACTTAACCAATATAACTTGGTTTGTGGTGGGGTTAAGTCAGCATGAATTACTGATAACACTTAACCAGTTTAACAGGATAAAAAAAAGAGGGTTAAGTTAGCTTGACTAATGACACTTAACCAATCCAACTTGACGAAAAAGAGAACTAAGTAGTAATTCTTAGTATAACACGAGAAGGAGCGAACGTCCAACTAATTTTAAAGAAGGCTCCAACAAATTGGGTTACGAAGCCCGAGGCTTCGAGGGGATGTGAGGGTACTCTTGGTATCCCTCTGTGAGGCTGCAGAAGTTTCTCCTGGGCTCACAGAGGTTAAGGTCTGCGTTAGAAGAACCGAGGGTATGCCTTGGTTGCAATATATGGCAACCTAAAGACTAGGATGGACCAGCATGATTCGACGAGAAAACGGTAGCCCTGTGATAGCAACTCGTCGTCTACTATCCATCTTCAGTCAATCGATATACGTGAAGCGGGAAGGCAGAGAACTCCTACAGACCATATACTTGCTATCTAGTTATGGTTGCGGATGGCCATAGGTTAGTGGGGCATAAGGGGCCTGCGTATAGTTCTCATTTTTCAAGGTGTGCCTTTCACTAGTTGAGGGAGGGGTCAAGTGGGACCATAGCCATTGGAATAAAAACAGACCTTAGCATCTGCATCGGCAGATATCTGAAAGCTCCCGACCGAGTTCCGTATTTCTAGAGTAGCCCTGACACGGAACTCGGGCAGCACATTACAGGACATGTGCATCTAGACAAGCGATAACGATTCGCGATACATGCGTGGGGAAAGTTTAGGAACATATACCACTCTAGGTAGTGTATCCTAGACTAAAGGGCAACGTTCAGTAGATAGCATGAACCCTAGATTAAATCTAGGTAATAAACAATAAATGTATGCCTGAAGGCAACCGAAACAACCAGGATTGGGATCACGTTAACATTACTAGTTGGGACACTAGTTAGGTGGTGCAGAGAAATAGAAACAATAATAATAAGTTAATAGCGAAGTAGAGAAAGTATTAAAGCATATCCAGTTTATCTTGTCTTAGCATATCTTGTGTTAATCTTATCTTATCTTGTTGACCCTATCATCATGGTATTGTCTTGTATTCAGTTAATTCATGTCGTTTTGTTTTTCCCTGTTCACATGCTAGAAGTAACTGAACTTTGTTGGATCTAGATTAACACTAGAGGGGGGGTGAATAGGGTTAATTACAATTTTTAACTGAATTAAAAATCTGACAGGATATTAAAATAATAATCAAATCACAGAACGCAGCAGAAATAAAAGTGCAGAAAGAGAATAACACACAGAGATACCCAGCTTCGGCAAAACCCTGCCTACTGCTGCATTCCTAAGGTTTCTACTAGGTGATAGAACAGATCCCGCATACAAGACCATGTACACTCGCGACTCTCGCTCCTATTCTAACCCTACGCTCAAATCCCTAGACTGACCAATATCCACTCGATCAGATTTCCCCTGATTACAACCCCGTAATCAGTAACCCAGATTTTACAGACTCTGAAACTGTCAGTTACCCTTAACTGAATCCTAGAATTTTACAGACTTCTAGAAACTGTTTGATCGATTTTACTGATTACAACAATACAAAAAAAAGGAAAAGAAACCCTAAGGATTAAAAGAGTTTAAAGGATAAGGGGTCATCCCCTTTTTCACTTGAAATGTTGGACTTGAAAAAATGGCCGGTCCACTTCTTTACTTCTTTGCAAACCCTTGTTTCTCTACAAAAAAAAATGGCGACCGACGCTCTGAACTAGGGTTTCTGAAAAACTCCCTCAAATCAATTCGATGGCTTCTGGAATTGAAGAAACTGAGGCTCACGTCTTTGTGGCTATGTGATTCTTCTTCGTTGGCTTTCTCTAATTTGGGAGTTAGGGTTTTCTACACTCCAAATCTCGAACGTATGCTTCTGGAGTTAAATCTCTGCTGCTTCGAAACTATGCATGGCTTTTGTACTTTGATTTGGATGTGGTTATGATCGAAAACTTGGTGAGTGTTTTAAGATATGATTTGTCTGATTTTCTCCTTGAATTTTTGGCTGCGTTTTTCGATATTGTGGGTTTTTTTATGGTTTTTCGATGTATGCCGATGATGAGTTGGTGCTAGAAATAGGATTATAAATCCTTAAATTGCTCTGATTTCGTAAAGATGACTTGGCTGATATTTCTCGATGCTTTCCCCTTTTGGATTTGTAATTCTCGGCTTGAAATGAATTGTGTTTAGCTAATTGTTTGTTGCCTTGAATTCCTGCGTGGTCCCTTGCATGATTGAAAAACATTTCTGGAAAGATTTAATTTGTTTTGCTTCCTTTTAAACACTTGCCTTGTTTTGAATTCCTAGATTGAATTAAAACTGGAAAGAAAAATTGCTCCTCTGAACTTTTTAGGAAAGCATTGATTTTCACAAATCAGTTATAAAGCTTAATTCTTGTCACAGAAAAAAAACTTTGGTATATTTCCAGAAACACTTCTTCGAATTTCAGAAAATTATGAATTGATTTCCTGTTTCCATTTCTTCGAATATGTGAATGCATTTATTCTGCTTGTCACATGACACTTGAAAATGAAAAACTACAAACTTGTAGCTGTATGGCTCCACCATGTATGCTGAATTATACCTCTGATTTGTTCATTGTCATACATCACCATTCATGCTTGTTTATGAACTGTTTCTTCATACCTTAGCTGCTTTGTCACTTCTTGTCATTGCTGTTGCTTGTCACTGCCATGCTCTTTGAGAAGTGTTGTACCATGTCTCAAGAACACTTGAACACTTGTGCCATTTCAGTTTTGCTTGTGGCCCATGCTACACTGTTAGTTGCCTGCACCTATTCTTGAACACAAGTACACCACTTGTATTAAGGCTGCTTAACTTTATACCATACTTGAAACTGTTTTGATATTGGAACTTGCACCCTTGTTCTGCATTTTACACTTGACAATTTGATCTTGCTAAACAAAGCTGAATCATGCCATATGTGTTGTTGTATATCCATGCATGAGCTGTTTGAATTAACTGAACTTATGTACAAATGTACATGCTCACTTCAGTCTTGATAAGAAGGCACCATTTATCCATTTTCATGCTGCATTTGAAATCTGACTCATGCACATTAACTTGTACATCTTGTGCACTGCTTGTATTCATAAGTTGCTGTGTCCTACCATGTTGCTGCACCATCATTTGTGTTTGTGCATGTGTGTATCATTTGCCACTTGTGTGTGTCTAGGCACCATGTACATTCTGAAAGATTTCTCAAACCTTTATGTTGCTGTAGCCTTGACCTTGTTTGCACATTGTTGCTTGACCATTATTGTTGTTCTCGGCCATTTTGCATTGATGTATTTGCTGTGTTAACTTTGACTTGCTTTGTGCATTATCATACATGAACTATGTACTCTTGCACCATTTTGTATAGCTGTGTAGTTAACACCACTTGCACACCTCCATGGCTCTTGTGACCTTGCTGTTCACTTTGACTTTTGCCTCTTTGCTGATTTTATATGCATATTTGATTTCCATTTCTCCTTTGACCTGTCTTGTGTTGATTCTGACATTTGTGTGTCCACTGTCTTGATATGCTGCATTACTTGAACCATGTATTTAAGCCTTGTATTTGATCTTCTCCACCTTGTCATGCTGAACTATGTATTTGCACACCATCTTGCTTCACACTGTTTTGAGTTTGCTTGAAGTATACTTCCATTTCTCTTTTGATTTTTACTTTGACTATTTGCTGAGTATACACTGAGTCGAGCAGGTCCATGTGGCTACTCCTCAGTTGCTCGCTGATTGGCGAGGCAGTGCACACGTGTATATATATACACGTGTGTATATGCAGCCATCAGACAAATTTTCCTGTCCCTGCACTGTATATACATACTGTCTACCTTGTGGTATTTACAGTGTATCACTGTGAATATCACAAGCTGTCTAGACATAGATTGATGATTTTACAAATCAGATCAAGTCAGAAAAATGATGAGAAACACACCAGAAATCTGAGGCAAATAAAATTTTAAAAATAAAATTTATATTCACATGTATTTTGAAAATTATTTCTGTTCCATATACTGTGTGTGTGTTTCTGTATATGACAGGTATGAAGACTGGACTGACTTGTAAGCTGTGAAGATTGAAGACAAAAGACAATAGAAGACAGGAACACAAAGTGTCAGTGTATATATGTAACAATGTATGTATAGATGAAAAATGTAGATCAGTGAACTGTATATGAAGTGTGATGTATTACTGAGATAAACAAATAGGGGAGTTATAAAATGTGTACTGTTTGAATGATTGAAATAAAATATTTATATTTAAACAAAATACTGTTGGATATTTGAATTCGTGTGTAGTTGTATTCTATTTAAATTTAAATATTATATTCCTATCTGTTGTGTAGTATATGAAATAGTACAATTACAAACACATATAAATATATATTTGGTTGTTATCATCAAACAAAAATCATATAATTGTGTATACAACACTGTTATATACAACAATCTCCCCCTTTTGATGATTACAAACAAATAAAAGATTTTGTATACAATAGATGTGTTTGACAGTGAAAAATGAACTCCCCCTATTTATTAGCTCCCCCTACAACAGAAAACTCCCCCTATAACTGTGCATGAGTGAATTGAACTGAATGATAATGAATTTTTCAAAAGTAAAACTATTTATAAAATATTCAGTCATAAATCAAAATCTAATCCATTCTCCCCCTTTTGTTATCATCAAAAGGATACAGATTTAAAATACAAATGAAAAATAACTAAAAATATAATTTCAACTTAAGAGGAAGAACGATCATCATAAATTTCAATCAGTCAAACAAAAATCATAATATTCTAAGAACAGGTGGCATATTTCACATTGTAGAGAATGACGAATATACGATGAATTTTATATAAAATGGGGAGAGCTTAAAAATATCAATATTTTCCAATTACTTCCAAAAGAATTTTATAAAATTGAGAAAAAAAAACAGTGATGGATTTGGGACTATAATTATTAATTCAATTCAAGTGATAAAATCGAATAATCTCAAATCCCAATACCTATCAATCAACAAATCATAATACGTCATAAAATTTCAACACATTTCACAGATTTGAAAGTGGATTGATAGACTGGTTATCAAGGAGAATTTCATATAAAAATTTATTTATTTGCAAATTATTTTCTTTTCTTTTTCTTTTGATTTAAGAGCACCCTGACCACGCATAACCAGAGCTTGGATTTTTAAATGAGGTCAGTCGCAGCTTAAATTATAAGTTGTCTCTTAACCATGCATGACCAGAGCTTGGATTTTTAAATGAGGTTAGAGACACACTTATGTATTAATCATATATTATAACATTTTCAGCTTTAAATAAAAAAAACTCCTTGGTATATACAACCAATATGAATGACAGAAATGTGATAGGGACAGAAATGGACTGTGAAATAAATTTCTAAATTAATTATATTATGAAATATGATCAACTGTACCGGGATTATTGAAAATTTTCAATTGACACTAATTCTGAAAAAATAACATAACCACAATTCCATCACAATTATTTTCACTGTTTATTCAATATGATTTAAAAAAAATTAAACTCTCCAAATTTTTTTTTATCATGGATGGCAGAATGATGATAGATAATGAGGATGGTCGTGAAATAATTCCCAGTTGAAAGATATTATAATAAATATTCAACCGTCATGAAAATCTAAATAAAATCTCCTCTTGTTGTGAAATATATTGTAGTCATAATTCATCACAATTTCAAATTCTGATATATTTTGATGAATTATAAATACAGAACAATATGGATATTGATTTCAATTTGTGAATGAATAAAAAATAAATAGTTTTAAAATTGAAAATCAATTACAAGAGGAATATGAAGAGCTATACAAAGCACAAGAGGGAAAAGAAAAATATATACATGATGAGAATAAGAAAAAAAATTCAGCACTTCCTAATTTGATACCACTTGTAGTTTCTATTAATGAGGATTTTTAAAATGACACTGGTGGCTAAACAAGGGTATCTCAGTCAACAGAAAGACTTAATTTCAAAGCAAGCAACTCAAGCACACAAGTTTCATTTATCAGAGCACGATAAACCTTTGATACCAAAACAAGCAGTCCTCAAAAAATATATACAAATCAATTTCTTATAATCAGAGCAACATGATTCCAAAACAAACATTTTTCAAAACAGTATCAGAGCAGCACAAAATTAGTTTCAAAGCACACTTGTCAAGACATTTCTGATGGCCACAGAATATGATTCACGATCCAATATTAAAAATACCGTTTATTTTAAATCATTTGAAGAAATATGAAAATATCAGGATTTAATAAATCAATCACACCAATTTATAAATTTTTGAATTGAGATATGTGTGAGATTTAATAAATCAATAATTTCAAATGATTTTAAACAAACAAATACTTAAATCATATAACCATGAAATAACAGAGAAATTCAAGACCGGATTTTCAAAGAATTTTCACTAGAATTTTCTGACAAGTCCTCAAGAAATTTCAGATCATCTACATCAATTTTGTGAGATATTCATGATCCAAAGAATAAAAATAATTTATTTGAAATCATTTGAATCAATGTCAAATTTTGAGATATAATGAATCAGTCACACAAGGTTAATAATTTCAAATTTAAGTGGTGTGTGAGATTCAAAATATCAGGAATTTCAGATGATTTCAAACAAAACTAATTTCAACCATAATAACCATGAATAAGGATGAAATTCTTGATGTATCACTGATTCAACCCAAATATTTTTCAAGTCAGAAATAATCAAGCCAATCTAAAAATTAATGAGATTATCACAACTGAGAAGTAACAGTGCTGTAATGAGTATAATACTTTAAGCGTTTCCAAAATGAATTGGAAGGGACTCAAAACAGTATAAGTGTGTGAAATTTCATTAATTATTCAGATCTTCAAAAATTTAGAATTCTAGTTAACAGTGTTCAAGATATGAATGCATCAACACTGTTATGAATTCAAAAATCAGAAAATAAACTTTAAAACAATTGCAGATATATACAAGTTCAAATTCAGGATATGGAAATAATTAACACATGATGATTTTATACAAGTAAGGCAAATTTCCAGAAAATCATTAATTCTGCAACTGGAAGTTTAAGAAGTACAGACAAAAAAGAATATGGTAGTGTCAAATCAAAAACAAAAAAAACAGAAGGGGAAAGAGGAAGGAATAAACACAGAAAATAAAAAAAACAAAGAGAATATACAAAGGCGAATTTAGAGATCATACCAGAATCCAATGTAAAGCAGAATCTCTAACTCATCAGATGTGGCTAAGGAACTGTGAATGATTCTGTGATATGTAGCAGTTTTGAATCCAGTTTTTCTTTAGCTATGCAGTTCCTCAGCCTCCTTTGGTACCTAACTGTTAAGAGAATTGAGTGGTCTAACGAAAGTAGTAAAACCACTCACAGTTTTGTTCACACCTTTTGGTACCCAAATCTGTTTATATAACAAACCATTAGAATTAACTTTCGTACCCTTAGGAACCCAAATCGATTTGAATTTAACAAAACCCGTTTTATTTTCATTTGAGATCCAAGAATGTTTAAATGGTTTTTTATAAAACAAATCCTCATCTCGATTGTGATTTACAAATCCTTTGAAGTTTTCAGAGTTAAAAGTTTCAAAACAAACATTTCTAAAGTGATTTGAGGGATTTTTAAAATCACAAGAATTTTGATTTCTATAACCATCATTTTTCCCGAATCCAAGACCAGATTTATTTCCACTATAAACTTGGTTTTGTAACAGCATATTCAACGATTTTTCCCCATTAGAAAATTTATCCAATGTTGATTCTAATCGTTGAATTTTGGATTTCAGATCGCTATTTTCTTTTAATAAATTTGAGCAATTATTTATAGCGATCATCTGTTCAGCATTGGTCTGTTTCAAAACTAAATTCTCATTTTCTAACGATCTAATTTTGGCTTGGGATTCGGAAATTTCAAGTTCAAATTGTTTTTGCTTTTCCGACTCAAACTTCTTGGATTTTTCAATCTCATTTTCAAGTTCTTTCAAAATCAAACCACTTTTCACCAAATTTTCATTTTCAGCAATTTCAAATTTGGAATATATATCAGTCTTAAAAATTTCAAATTCCTCTTGTAAAAAGTTATTCAAACTTGATAACTCAATCTTGTTCTCTTTTAAGATCAGAATTTCCTTTTCAAACTTTTGGATATTTTTATTGAGATGAACAAGATTGGTTTTCAATTTCAAACAATTTTTGCAATCTGAATTTGAAGAATTTTTAAAATGTTCAAGTTGTGATTCCAAATAATCAATTTTGCTGATCAACTCAGAATTCGTAGATTTCAGAGACTTATTTTTCAGTTGGAGTTTATCAACAGATTTTGTTAAATCAAGACACATGTAAACCAGATCTTCATATGAGAAATTTTCTGTTTCAGCATTTGTTGATTCTCCATCATCTGTTCCATCTGAAGTTTCGTCTGCATGGCTTGTTAAGCACAGATCTGAAGCTGAGTTGTCGTTCTGGGGTTTTGAGCAGTCGTCAGACTTTCCATACAACGTACTGAGAGTTTTCCAAATATCCTGCGCAGTTAAACAATGAGAGATAAATATTAATTGATCGTTACCAAGAAAAGAATAAATAATATGCATAACACGAGCATTGAAAACTATATTCCTCTTATTTAACATATCTCCCAAATTTTCAATAATATTCCAATATTCTAAATTAACAGATTTTAAATAGGATTCCATTTCTGATTTCCAAATTAAAAAATCTGTACCGTCAAAAATATTTGGAATGTGACTGGTCTGACTCTCAACGATCTGACAACAAGGATTACTCATTACTCTAGAGTTAAACAAAAATACCTGGCTCTGATACCAGTTGTTGGATCTAGATTAACACTAGAGGGGGGGTGAATAGGGTTAATTACAATTTTTAACTGAATTGAAAATCTGACAGGATATTAAAATAATAATCAAATCACAGAACGCAGCAGAAATAAAAGTGCAGAAAGAGAATAACACACAGAGATACCCAGCTTCGGCAAAACCCTGCCTACTGCTGCATTCCTAAGGTTTCTACTAGGTGATAGAACATATCCCGCATACAAGACCATGTACACTCGCGACTCTCGCTCCTATTCTAACCCTACGCTCAAATCCCTAGACTGACCAATATCCACTCGATCAGATTTCCCCTGATTACAACCCCGTAATCAGTAACCCAGATTTTACAGACTCTGAAACTGTCAGTTACCCTTAACTGAATCCTAGAATTTTACAGACTTCTAGAAACTGTTTGATCGATTTTACTGATTACAACAATACAAAAAAAGGAAAAGAAACCCTAAGGATTAAAAGAGTTTAAAGGATAAGGGGTCATCCCCTTTTTCACTTGAAATGTTGGACTTGAAAAAATGGCCGGTCCACTTCTTTACTTCTTTACAAACCCTTGTTTCTCTACAAAAAAAAATGGCGGCCGACGCTCTGAACTAGGGTTTCTGAAAAACTCCCTCAAATCAATTCGATGGCTTCTGGAATTGAAGAAACTGAGGCTCACGTCTTTGTGGCTATGTGATTCTTCTTCGTTGGCTTTCTCTAATTTGGGAGTTAGGGTTTTCTACACTCCAAATCTCGAACGTATGCTTCTGGAGTTAAATCTCTGCTGCTTCGAAACTATGCATGGCTTTTGTACTTCGATTTGGATGTGGTTATGATCGAAAACTTGGTGAGTGTTTTAAGATATGATTTGTCTGATTTTCTCCTTGAATTTTTGGCTGCGTTTTTCGATATTGTGTTTTTTTTTTGGTTTTTCGATGTATGCCGATGATGAGTTGGTGCTAGAAATAGGATTATAAATCCTTAAATTGCTCTGATTTCGTAAAGATGACTTGGCTGATATTTCTCGATGCTTTCCCCTTTTGGATTTGTAATTCTCGGCTTGAAATGAATTGTGTTTAGCTAATTGTTTGTTGCCTTGAATTCCTGCGTGGTCCCTTGCATGATTGAAAAACATTTCTGGAAAGATTTAATTTGTTTTGCTTCCTTTTAAACACTTGCCTTGTTTTGAATTCCTAGATTGAATTAAAACTGGAAAGAAAAATTGCTCCTCTGAACTTTTTAGGAAAGCATTGATTTTCACAAATCAGTTATAAAGCTTAATTCTTGTCACAGAAAAAAAACTTTGGTATATTTCCAGAAACACTTCTTCGAATTTCAGAAAATTATGAATTGATTTCCTGTTTCCATTTCTTCGAATATGTGAATGCATTTATTCTGCTTGACACATAACACTTGAAAATGAAAAACTACAAACTTGTAGCTGTATGGCTCCACCATGTATGCTGAATTATACCTCTGATTTGTTCATTGTCATACATCACCATTCATGCTTGTTTATGAACTGTTTCTTCATAGCTTAGCTGCTTTGTCACTTCTTGTCATTGCTGTTGCTTGTCACTGCCATGCTCTTTGAGAAGTGTTGTACCATGTCTCAAGAACACTTGAACACTTGTGCCATTTCAGTTTTGCTTGTGGCCCATGCTACACTGTTAGTTGCCTGCACCTATTCTTGAACACAAGTACACCACTTGTATTAAGGCTGCTTAACTTTATACCATACTTGAAACTGTTTTGATATTGGAACTTGCACCCTTGTTCTGCATTTTACACTTGACAATTTGATCTTGCTAAACAAAGCTGAATCATGCCATATGTGTTGTTGTATATCCATGCATGAGCTGTTTGAATTAACTGAACTTATGTACAAATGTACATGCTCACTTCAGTCTTGATAAGAAGGCACCATTTATCCATTTTCATGCTGCATTTGAAATCTGACTTATGCACATTAACTTGTACATCCTGTGCACTGCTTGTATTCATAAGTTGTTGTGTCCTACCATGTTGTTGCACCATCATTTGTGTTTGTGCATGTGTGTATCATTTGCCACTTGTGTGTGTCTAGGCACCATGTACATTCTGAAAGATTTCTCAAACCTTTATGTTGCTGTAGCCTTGACCTTGTTTGCACATTGTTGCTTGACCATTATTGTTGTTCTCGGCCATTTTGCATTGATGTATTTGCTGTGTGAACTTTGACTTGCTTTGTGCATTATCATACATGAACTATGTACTCTGGCACCATTTTGTATAGCTGTGTAGTTAACACCACTTGCACACCTCCATGGCTCTTGTGACCTTGCTGTTCACTTTGACTTTTGCCTCTTTGCTGATTTTATATGCATATTTGATTTCCATTTCTCCTTTGACCTGTCTTGTGTTGATTCTGACATTTGTGTGTCCACTGTCTTGATATGCTGCATTACTTGAACCATGTATTTAAGCCTTGTATTTGATCTTCTCCACCTTGTCATGCTGAACTATGTATTTGCACACCATCTTGCTTCACACTGTTTTGAGTTTGCTTGAAGTATACTTCCATTTCTCTTTTGATTTTTACTTTGACTATTTGCTGAGTATACACTGAGTCGAGCAGGTCCATGTGGCTACTCCTCAGTTGCTCGCTGATTGGCGAGGCAGTGCACACGTGTATATATATACACGTGTGTATATGCAGCCATCAGACAAATTTTCCTGTCCCTGCACTGTATATACATACTGTCTACCTTGTGGTATTTACAGTGTATCACTGTGAATATCACAAGCTGTCTAGACACAGATTGATGATTTTACAAATCAGATCAAGTCAGAAAAATGATGAGAAACACACCAGAAATCTGAGGCAAATAAAATTTTAAAAATAAAATTTATATTCACATGTATTTTGAAAATTATTTCTGTTCCATATACTGTGTGTGTTTTTCTGTATATGACAGGTATGAAGACTGGACTGACTTGTAAGCTGTGAAGATTGAAGACAAAAGACAATAGAAGACAGGAACACAAAGTGTCAGTGTATATATGTAACAATGTATGTATAGATGAAAAATGTAGATCAGTGAACTGTATATGAAGTGTGATGTATTACTGAGATAAACAAATAGGGGAATTATAAAATGTGTACTGTTTGAATGATTGAAATAAAATATTTATATTTAAACAAAATACTGTTGGATATTTGAATTCATGTGTAGTCGTATTCTATTTAAATTTAAATATTGTATTCATGTCTGTTGTGTAGTATATGAAACAGTACAATTACAAACACATATAAATATATATTTGGTTGTTATCATCAAACAAAAATCATATAATTGTGTATACAACACTGTTATATACAACAAACTTACCAGACTTTATGTCTGACCCAGTTTTCTTTCGTCTTCTTTTCTTCCGTTCCCCCCCCCCCAAGGTAGTTAAGGAGGGGATAGTATAGCTCAGATTAGTTTTAGGACGGTTGCTCTTTTCAAGCTTGAAGATTCTTGGATACATCGGCTTTGGATTGCTATGGCTGGCTTATGTTACATTGGGGAATATAAATGTATTTTTATGCTTCTTTATTTTGTAAGACAGATGATACTCTGATATTGGAAAACAATTGTTGTACCAATTATTTTATCAATAAAGTGAAGTTTTATTTTCCGCTGTTTTAATTTTGTCTGTCTTGTAATTTATCTGCATCTTTTACCCTAAAATGCTCCACAGAACTTAGTGCATTCCCTTTGTGAGTGACACTAACGGATGTGGGGTGTTACAGTTGGTATACCAACCGTAAGGTGACAAGACATTCGATACACTCAAGAGAAATGAGTGGTCGGTCATGTGTGGCTGAGTTGCAAGATGTTCTTGTTGAACTCTAGTGTATCTCCTCTAGAGTACACTGATCAGAAGGTGGTTCCATACCTTGTTATAGTCAGAAATCCATTCTCCAATAAGCGCTCGCGGTTTTTGATTTTATATTATATTTGTGGAACGTGAGATGCAAACGTTATACTTGATGATTATTTATTTGATTTAGACATTATTATAATATCAGAAAAGGATATTATTTCAAAAATGTTTTGGGTTATCGTAAGGTAAAAACCATCCGTATTTATATGTGGATTGGTCTTACGATTACCATTTTCTTTCGAAAGGATTTTTAACGTAAAATCAAGTTGGATGATACCAATAATTTAGAGAGTTTTCCTCACGCTGGTTCACCGGACTGACCTTTGGCGTTTGTAATGTCTCGGGCCAGATCCGAGTTGTACAGGTTTAGGAAAAGAAGCGAATTCCAGAAGACGAGCTGGAAGAGTTCAGACTTATGATACATATAATGAAATTATTCCGCTGTGTGTTACAAATGAGGACATTCTATTATAACTGTCCAGATATGATGAATGTCTACTGTACTCTGATAAGTGTAAGTATTATTTCAATTTTTTCAATAAAGATTTATTTTTGTATTATATTTTATTCCGCTGCGATGTGAGATTGTGTATTATTGTCCCTCTTCTTTCTTCTATTCTTAACCTTCTTCCTTTCTATTTCTCATCCTCTTATTTCTTTCTATTAGCTTTCTGGGATTTCAATACTTGAATTTGGACATGGGATGTATTAGTATCTAAATTTGAGAGTCGAAATTTCCGGGACGCTACTGTTGTTATCATCGCAATGGTTTAGGAATAACCTTGGCTTTATGGTATAAATCGATAGAGATGGGGTTAGTAATACCCTAGATTGAGTTTAAGTGTATATATGAGAGCGTATTTGTAAATTTTATAAAAGAATGGTTTGTATTGTGTTATTTAATCGGTTCAATTTTGAATTGGTGACTGACACAGTATTGTTTTGTAAAGAGGGTAAATGAAATAATTTTGCCCAAAGTATATTTTTGGTATAGAAAATACAATAGTTTTCTTGTATTATATTAATATTTG
Source organism: Allium sativum (assembly GCA_030737875.1). NCBI lineage: Eukaryota > Viridiplantae > Streptophyta > Magnoliopsida > Asparagales > Amaryllidaceae > Allium > Allium sativum. Next base: position 156,993,663 of record CM060925.1, on the reverse strand, counting down.
TTTGTTGACTGATTTGAATGGAATTCAAATGGAATTTTGGAATTGAGATGGTTTGATATAACCAGAAGATGAAGTAAATGATTTTTGAAATAAATATTAAAACTTGGGTATATATTGGAAGCCAAGGAAAAAATTCCAATATAAATAAATGGATTGAAGCTAGTTTGGAAAAATAAGTTAAATAGATTTGGATTGAAACCACATTAAACTAAAATGAATTATTGAATCAATATGGAATGAAAATGCTTGAATTCAAGTTGATACATCAATAAATTAAATATTGATAATCTTAAAAGAGCTCGACACATATCGTTTAAATATGTCGATCAAAATAAAAAGTGAATTAAAATGAATCCAATGAATATAATAGTATGTAACTTGGAAGAATAAATCAAATTGAGTCAATTGAATGTAAATTTGAACTCAAATGTAAATGGACTTGTATATTAAAATCAAACCTAGAACTTGAATTATAAATAAACCCAACTTGTTTATAAGCAAATATATATACATTTGAGCATGAAGGTTTGAATTTTCATGAGTTGAGTAAGATAACAAGTTAGTGGATGGATTGGTGATTTGGAAGTAAGATTGTTTATAATCAGTTAGAAATACTGGTATGTATGATTAACCTAGTTTATTAGATGGAAGCAAGTGTGAGAAATTTTAGGGGTTGCCCAACAAAAAGGTACATGTTTAATTCAATATGGGATTTTATGCGCCTATTTGGCAAGCTGCTTGGCTTTTTAATTTTCTTTTTGACTGGAGTGGGTCCAGGGAGGCATTTTGTAGTTGTACCAATCTGCCCGTACAAAGGAGGTGCTGGCGAAATTTTTCGAAAATTTAGGGAGTTAGAAATTTTTTCAACGGTTTTGAAAATTTTTATTAACAAAAAAGTTAATGTTTAATTGGAAATTGAAGTTAAGAATTTTTGAGTGAACTAAGGAGTTGGTTATGTAGTAAGAATGTTTAGGTGAGTTTGAGTTGCATAGGTGGATTGTGGAAAGTTAATGAGATATACCTATTTTACCTGCTTAGTAATTTCAGGGACGAAATTCTTTTAAGGGGAAGGAATGTAACGTCCCGTATTTTTATCACTGGAGTTTTGGATATTTAATTCAGTTTATATAATAGTAATAATTTATTTTTTATTTGAATCGATTTATATTCAATTGAATTTAATTATAAATCGTTAGTTTAAACTAGTACCTTTTCCATACGATAGATTGGGCTTCGAAACCCGTTCCGGTGAGTTCAGAATAACGGTATTACCCTAGAAATGCTTTTCGTTGCGTTTAAATAGGAGCTAGAAATTGATGTGATAATTTAATTAAATAGGTTTACAACGGTTCAAATTTATTTTGGGTTCATTACGGAAATTCCTTCCTCCCTAAGAAAAACAAATTTCCTTCTACGTTATGTTTCACCAGGTACAGTACAAAGTCTTCTTCTTTCACTTCACGATCTCCTTCACTCACTTCACTGTGTACACTTGTTCCCTTCCTTCAGGGCAAAGTAAAACACGATTTAATGGCTTTGTACGATGTGGTTCCCTTCGCATCTACAAAACCAAGCTTGCGTTTGCCTTTATTTCCCATTCTGGATCCACGAAAAAACTTAGGTCAAGTCTTTGGCCTTTGTTTTGTTTTCTTCTAGCATTTCAAAACAAACGAAAACTTCCAACTATGCGATTCGAAATCGTGTAGGATTCCTGGAGGTCGAAAGAGAGACTGAAGACATTCGAAATTTCAGAAAGGGTAATGGAATTAGAATGAGGGATCATCGTGATTTGTTCGAAGGTAGGTAAGGGATTTCCGTCTTGCTTTGGGGTATGCGAAATTAAATAGGAGGTCACTGCGATGTTGGAGGAATTCGAACAAGGTAGAGTTCGACTGTTTCAGGTGACAGGAGTGTTCGATAATGGCTCTAGGAGTTGTGTAAGTGGTGGTTGGGGACTGTGAATTTGGGTAAGGATGGAGTTGCGAGGTAGATGAATCTGGAATACTGCGAATTAGTGAAGGAAGGGAGTTAGAGCACTACGAATTGGTGAAGGAAGGGGTATGGCTCAAATATGAATTTATGGTACTTCGAAGGGGTATTGGAGGAGTGTGATGCGCGGATGAACTGAAGAGAGAGTTGAGGGAAGAGTTCGATTTGTTTTATATTGGGTAAATGCTGGAGTTGATTTTGTTCACGTTATGGTAATTTTCTGGAGATCAAACTTGGCAATTTTTGTCATTGAAGTGGTATTGTAATTACATTGAAGATGGGGGATCGTTCTGGTCGTATAACAACAGTAAGGCAATGAATGTTAAAATGAGAAAGGAGCTGTCTATGAAATGTTTACTGAAATGTTGAAGATAGTTTGGGATTGATTTTCAATGGAAATAGGTCGAGCAATTTTAGTAACAACAAGGTATACAAATTAAGAAATCTAAATCATATAATAAAATTTTTATTTATGTTTGTAGTTAGTTTGAATTAAAAATCATTTAATCAATAAATTAAAATTGATTAATCGTAGAAAGAAATTTATTCAAGATTATTCAAGACGATTCGTGGTTGAGACAATTTGGAAATAAAAGGGAATATTCAGCAAAGGAAAAATTTAGGTGAGTTAGACTCACTCAGATAAATTATTAGGGACTATTTTTAATAGTTCGAATTTTATTTATTGTTTGTTGGATGATAATTGATTGATATAAACTGCTAGTAGTATATATATGTATATAATATTATATATTATGATGTAATAATATTGGTGGTTGGTGATTGGATATTCTGGTAGTATCATTAGCGGATGCCCGCAGTACCATTAGCGGATGATTTCCCTATGCGCCCCACAATATATATAGTGGATGACCTTCTATACAAAGATATCCTGCCTCGAAGCAGGGTAGGTATTATTATTGTTGATTAACATCTGTGGATGCAGGAAAAACAGGTTGGAGGGATCCAACTGGATTTCTCAACAATTATTTATTGTTTTCACATATATGATGTTGTATGATATGATTGATACCCTTTGATAGTGCATGGCATGTTTGGATGAGTATTAACAATGGACTTAGATTTTTAATATTTTTGAATGTCAAAAATAAGAGATATATTTTTAAAACAGAATTTAAAATATATAAAAGTATCTAAAGGGAATTTTATTTTTAAATAGAATATTTATTTAGAAACCGTAATGTTAAATAGAATTGGACGGTAAAGATTTGTTCTTAACAAATAAGATGACAAGTTGATTTTATAAACAATATTTATAAAGAAGTGAATTATTATTAGAGAATTCAGAAATTAGAATATGAGTATGAAGATAAATGGAAATTGGGTTTGAAATCAGTATTGTTAATGGATTTGATTTTTCAAGTTTAATGGAAATTATAAATTAGATTATATGAAATAAATCTAATAATATAAGTGATAATAAAATTGAAACTTGAAACCGATAAGTTTGGAGTCAAATTGACAAATTTAGTCAAGAATTGATTTGTATGAAAAGTTGTTATTCACGGGTGAGGTGAATAAGGGTTAGAGTGAATATTTGGTAAATAAGAATTTTTGAAAGAAAGTTAGAAAGGATTTATAAATTATAAATAATATTTGAATTAGAGATGAACTTATTTGAATAATATAATATGGATTATATTAAAGGATTATATATATACAGGTTATTAATAGTAAATATTATTAGTAAGAATTTGCAAAGGTTATATATGGATATTTTAAATAGAAGTTAGAATAGAAATGAATAAAGCTTATTGAATAAAACTAGAAAGGAAAGAAGTTTTAAACATATATAGATGTTTAAAAAAGATTATTAATGGAATAAAGATGTGAGATAGAACCTGGTTTACGAACGTTAAAACAAAACTGATTTAGTTAATAAAAATATATTGTTATAAGGAAATCTTGTTTTCTCGTTTAAAAATGAATAATGTTAGCAAACTTTTTGCAAATTATATTTTTAGGTAAAATATAGAAATGTGTATAAGTTGAGATAAATATCTCAGTTAAGTGAGAATTGGAATTTCTATTCGTCTAGAAGTTAAGAAAAATAAAGTTAATGGAATTAGAAACTTATTGGAGATTTGTTGAGATGAATGGTTTTCTGAATATCGATCTGATGTTGGTTTAGGTCATCGGGGTTGATATTTAGGAAGTTATTCACTTACTAGTTTACGGTTAGGGACTAATGACCAAGATGAGAAGTGTGTTTTATAAGTATTTAAAATGAACGGTTTGAATATTCTTATGTTAATATAAGAAGGGAAATGAGTATTTCAAATATTGGGAAATTGAGAAGTTTAATTAACGAATGATTAATTAAAGAGGCTAAATATTGAATCAGTAAATTCAATTTTCTTTTATACATGAATGGTCGTTTTATTTGGTAGTAAAATAACCGACTATCAAATCTGGCATGTACGATTATTGGTATGGAAAGACCGGGATCAAATTTATATTCGAAAACAATTCCGACTAGCAAATATGTTAAATGTTGAATATACCAGAAGCTGATCGAGATGGAGCATTCGAATATCGTAGATCTTTATAAAACGTAAGAACTACCTAAAATCTCTGGGTAGCTCTTAAGTGATATAATGTAGTTCTGTCGTGGTTGGAAATTAACGGATTGCAAGGACTACTCGCTACTGATCTATAGGGTGATACCTAGGATGTGGTAGGAGGGTGCCTTCGGTTCATCCTATTCCTGGATGACCTGTATGGACGAACGTCTGACAGAGTATTTCTTAAGAGTCACGTACATTGATTTTTACAAACGTATTTTTGTTGGTGCTAAATAACACCTAGAGTATTTTGTGGATGTCAAATTAGTGATTTGGTAGATCTGACAAAGTGACGTTCAAAGTGAATTGTGATATGGTGTTTGAAAGGTAGTATTAAACCTCAAGCCTCACAACCAGGAAAATGAAAAAAATCAGGCAGGCAGTGAGGCTAAGTGGGTTGCCCCCATTAGGGTGTATTGTCACCATCTAGAGAATATTCATATTTGTTACTTCTTTTATTTTTGTATCTCCTGAGAACGGTTATGTTAGTATACCAACCGTAAGGTGACAAAACATTCTATACACTCAAGAGAAATGAGTGGTCGGTCATGTGTGGCTGAGTTGCAAGATATTCTTGTTGAACTCCAGTGCATCTCCTCTAGAGTACGCTGATCGGACGGTGGTTCCATACCTTGTTATAGTCAAAAATCCATTCTCCAATAAGCGCCCGCGGTTTTTGATTTTATATTATATATGTAGAACGTGAGATGCAAATATTATACTAGATGATTATTTATTTGATTTAGACATTATTATAATATCATAAAAGGATATTATTTCAAAAACGTTTTGGGTTATCATAAGGTAAAAACCATCAGTATTTATATGTGGATTGGTCTTACGATTACCATTTTCTTTCGAAATGATTTTTAACATAAAATCAAGTTGGATGATAGCAATGATTTAGAAAGTTTTTCTCATGCTGGTTCACCAGACTGATCTGTGGCGTTTGTAATGTCTCGGGCCAGATCCGAGTTGTACAGGTTTAGGATAAGATGCGAATTCCAAAAGACGAGCTGGAAGAGTTCAGACTTATGATACATATATAGAAATTATTCCGCTGTGTGTTACAAATGAGGACAGACTATTATAACTGTCCAGATATGATGAATGTCTACTGTACTCTGATAAGTGTAAGTATTGTTTCAAGTTATTCGATAAAGATTTATTTCTGTATTATATTTTATTCCACTGCGATGTGAGACTATGTATTATTGATCTTCTTCTTTCTTCTATTCTTAACCTTCTTCCTTTCTATTTCTCATCCTCTTATTTCTTTCTATTAGCTTTCTGGGATTTCGATACTTGAATTTGGACATGGGATGTTGTAACACCCAGCCTCCGCCAGGGTGTCTCTTGCAAGCACTCTGACTTTGGAGGGGCATTTGAATCAGGTAAACATGCATAATGATATATCAAGGCAGAACAAGAACATATGTATATATGTAAACAGAGTAAATAAGATAAGTAAAACAACGGAAGATTTCAATCTATTTCAAAACAAGTCTGATACAACATAATGTCAACTTTCCAAATACACAAGTCTAGATAAAAACAACATTACTGAAAAACTGAAATACATAAGTACTATCCCCAAAATAAGTGATAACCATAGCTAGCTTCATGTCAAGACCGTACATGAGCTAAAATCCCACAAGCAAGCGATCAGAAATCCAGCTAAACCCCAATATTCCCTCCCTGAGAACCTGGGGGGGGGGGGGGAAACGGAAGAAAAGAGGCGAAAGAAAACAGGTCAGTCAAAAAGACTGAGTAAGCCCTACTACAATCAATGTAAACTGATAAAGTTAACTGGCATGAGAAGCAGGTATGATCATAAGGATAACAACATACTAGCATGGTGATTAACTAACAAGGTAGATAAAGGTGTCATCGCATAATCAGGTTTAAGGTTTTGCACCACAGGTGTACTAGCAAACTAACATGACTTGAATAAACAAGTATTGATCCCTTGGCCCAAGCTTTGGCCCAATAACATGTAGTGACCCCAATACGAGGTCCAAAGTGTAAACAAGAAGTGATCCCCAGGCCCAAGTTTGGCCCAAACATCATGAATGACCTAAACCAAGGTCCAACTAGCACGGTCTAGTCGATCGGCTCCCTATAAGCCTAACTCGTCAAGTGTCGGTGTCATACGGCCCAACTACGAAGTGTAGCTAAACTGTGCTAGGTCCACCCTAGGGTGTATCAAGTCCTAAGGTGTCAACCACTGACACAAATCAATGCACGCACAGTCTAAACCTACTGGTGCCCGTGCCTGCTTTTTCAACTTCGGACCATGTGCACGACCATGGCCCGCCTGAACCTACACCGGCGCACCTACTCAGCCGTCGTTTTAGTCGCTTACATGGCATCCAGTAATCGTGCCCCTCCCTAGCCTAGTCCCTAGGGTGTCATGATACAACTAAGAGGGTTACTGGTGCAAAGGACCACGTAACTAGGGTTTCCTTAATAGGTTAAACGTGGTTAACCCAACCCATTCAAGTACCAAGTTGGTTAAGTGTACCCAAGGTTCATGACTTAACCCTACCAACCCATCGTGTTTAATTGGTTAAGTATTCAAGCGGTCCATGACTTAACCCTAATCATGAGGCATTAATTAATTTAATGCGCCTTAACCTCTCACATTAGACTTTGTTGCGGTTACTAGTTAAGCCGGTCGGTTCCGGGTAGCTTTACACCACAACTTGGTCTAACCTCGGGTTCAAGGTACAACATGACCAACTTCTCACATTGGGTCCTATTGTTTGTAGCAACTAGTTAAGCCGGTCGGTTCCGGGTAGGTTTACGCTACAAACTCAACCCCAACCTCGAGTTGGTCACACTTATATTTTCTAAGTGTCATGTCCATCATGTTTCCAAAACACATTACAAGTTTTCAAGCAATTGGGTAGACCTAACTTAATAGGTAAATTCCCAATGGGTAGACCTAACTTAATAGGTAAATTCCCAAGCTTATGTTTTTATGTCTTTTAAGTTTACCCAACCCCAAACGCAATCCCATCGCTTACATATCGCAATAGCGCATAAAGGATAGAAAGAGGGAACTTGGCATAATCGTGACATAAAGGTGTTGAAGCCACAAGTTCAACATGGTGGCATAAGAAATGTACATATGTTCATATACTTGCATATTACATTTTTAGGCCTCAAAAGCATGCATAAAACCAAACTTGGCATATTGGTGATACATGGTGCTAAATGACATGTAGACATGGCCATAAGTTCGCATTTAGCCTCACATGCAAGTTATCATAAGAGATATGATAACTTACATGTTGCCAAAATGCAACCTTTAGCATAAAGCTTGGAGCTTTATGTTCATATACTCAAGATAAGCTTGCATAACATGATAACATGAACCAAATGATCAACCCAAACTTGCATAACATAACTTGCATATCATATGACCAACTTGCATATCAAACTTGCATAACATAACATGATAAACTTGCATATCATAACATGATTAACTTGCATAACATAGCATGGCAAACTTGCATATCATAACATATCAAACTTGCATAACATAACTTGATGAACTTGCATAACATAACTTGATGAACTTGCATAACATAACTTGATGAACTTGCATAACATAACTTGATGAACTTGCATAACATAACTTGATGAACTTGCATAACACATCATAGTAAACTTGCATATTATGGCAAACTTGCATATCATACATTTAACTTTAGAGTTTAAGTATGAAAGTAGAATAGGGCTTACAATACTTATGAAGGCACAAAAGATATGACAAAGCCCTTATGCAATCAAATAGACCCAAAATGCAAGCTCTAACATAAAAACCCTTGAGCCAAAATGATCAAAACTCTTTCTTTATGATGCAAATATAGAAACTTGACTTGAATGCAAGCTAATGATGCTCATACAAGTTTGTAAACACTTGTATGCATGGAAAATCACTTAGAAATTTATTTAGGAATTTTATGAAGAGAGTGGAGGCCATGAGAGGATTGATTTTGCCATAGTTTTGTTGTATGAATGAATAATGATGATTTAGGCTAGGTTTAGGGGTCCTTTTATAGAAGTTTAGGTTAGTTTAGGCCATAGGATTAACCCTAGTTTAGATCTAAACCATCAAAAATCGTCATAGGCCAGCAGAACAGACCAGAGAACCAAAACAGGTGCACCAAGCCAGCCAGGGTCAAGCCAGAAAGCTGTGCAGGCTTCTGGCTCGACACGGGCGCACTTCCCAAGTGCGCCAGTGTATTTTTGTGCTGGCGCACTTCACAAGTGCGCCAGTGCAAACTGGCTTGTTTTCGGTTTTTCTGCCTAACTTCGTTCGTCCATATCTTCTTCATACGGACTCCGATTTTCGAAAACTCGGACTCTATTTCGCGTATTTTTCCGAGAAGAACGCAATGGCATAGCCCGTTTCCCTTGATTCAGATTTTAGAATTTAATTCTGCCTCGATTTACATTATAACAGGTTATTGAAAATACGGGTTGTTACATTCTCCCCTCCTTAAAGGATTTCGTCCTCGAAATCTTCAAGTTAGGAAGAACGTATCCTACCATCCAACATCCATCTACTCAAAACATCATCCACGAGCAATCATTGTCCTTACAAGATTCTAAATGTTGTATGAACATATGCAAAGGTGTGTGTATATGTACTTATCTAATGCAAATATCATCAATGCAAATTATGTTAGTGAAATGAATCCATATGTATGCAATTCCTAACATAATGTATAACATCTATATGTGTGCACATAACATACATCCATATGCAACATCCATGTGATAACACAAAAATTTCCATCCATGAATAAGCGTAAACACTCATGCATATGCAATATGAGGAGTGTATGAGCCGATCTAGTGCCTAATGTGTATAATGCATCCACGAGTTACCACTTGCAAACACTTGCAACCACTTGCAACCATCAAGCATAACATGTTTCAAACACATGTTTCATCCAAAGGGTTTCTACCTAAGGTTCTCACGACAAGATTAACATGATATAGATAGCAAAAGAAAGATATGCTACAAAGAGATCGGGAAGATAAGCAGGATATACTCCTTTCGGATTACAAGAAATCCCTTCCTAACCCAACCCAAATCCTAGAAAAGCCCAAAAGGTTTAGTCAACCTAACGGACCCCTTATGGAGTTTACAACAGAAATGGGATCGAGAATGGGACCGAGAGGATATATGTAAAAAGATAACATGCGAATAAGTTCCACAGGAAAACACGGATCAAGAATATGCTCTTAAAAAGAGATATGATGCGCGTATCTAGCTTTCAGTCTTCTAAGTCACGTTTCCTTGAGTTTAACTCCACTGTGCTTTGACCATCTTTTACCTCATGATTTATTAGCTTCTTAACTCTTATTTCCAAATATGAGTTGGAACCCATTTCATTGTCGCCTCTCGTCTTCCTCTTTCACTTACTCTTCTTCTATCATACTTGGCTTAAACATAACTATGACCTCATGGTTTCATGCAAGCTCTCCAAAATTCACTAGTGAATCCTGGATCTCGTTTACTTACCATAAAGTATTCCACGCAGCAGAACTTTTCTTGAAAATACCAATCCACGTTTACCAATTGCTCTTACTAACGTGATTTTCTATAACTCATGGTTGAACGAAATGAACCATCCGCCTGCGAATGATAGGCCGTACTTAGATTCAGTGCTTGCCTATACTATCCTCAGCTACTCACGATAATCAACACACGGGCGAAGCGAACTGTCCACATTAGTAGCGAATACTACTAGAGCACCTTCCTCGGAAATGCTTCGTCGTATGAAGTTCTTCTCAAGCAACTCCTTGACTTGCTTTCTTAACTCTCATCTCGCGGGACCATGTGCCTAACCGGCCACGTTACTATCTTGGCATTATCAACCAGATAAATGCGGAAATCTATCTCTCGTTTAGGGGTAACCCCCTTCACTTCACCCAAGATATTAGGATATTCTCGGACCACCCTCACCGATTGCAAACTATCAATAGACGAGTTGAGGGATTCAAGATAACACAACATGACGGGACACATAGGGTTACTATAAATTTTTAGGGTATTACCGAGGCGAGTCATGAGCCTCTCAACCCTATGCTCAAAAATCAAGAATGGCTCCAAAACTGGACAACCAATCCATGCCCAAAATCAACCCATACCCCATGAAACCGAGAATATAAGCATCACATGAGAACTCTACACTCAAGATAGAGATTTTCAAATCCACGCAGATCATAGACAAATGGGCGGAACCCCTAATTGGATTTGAAAAACACTCGGGACCATTAACTAGACTAGTACATAGGTGCAAACTTTCAACTAGATCAGATGGGATAAAGTTATGCGATGCACCAGAATCAAACAAGGTAAGAAATATATACAAGGCTATCAACAGAAATACTACCTCGATCGGGAACTGGAGCGGCATTGAGAGCATGAACTTGCCCTCCTGAAGGTCCAGCACGCTGAGTCTGACCCTGGCCTTGCCCTTGCTTCCTAGGGCAATCCTTGTTAAAATGTCCCGTCTCTCCATAGTGAAAGCACCCACCCAATTTCCTTCTCTTCTTCCTACAGTCCTTGACTATGTGCCCAACAATCCCACAGAAGTTGCACTTTCTTGTTTCCTTTGCCTTGTTCTTGTTGCCCTTGTTGTTCTTGTTGTTCTGATTGCCTTGACTGCTCTGACCACTTGGATTACCCTGATATCCTTTTCCCTAGGAATCAGTCTTCTTGGCTTGAGTATCATTTTTCTTGACATCTCCCTGAAGTAACGCCATATCAACCAAGCTCTCAAACGTGGCCCCATGGGGAATATGTGACATAGCCAATCCCTACAACGGCTCATTCAATCCTCTAGCAAAACGAAGAGCCTTCTTCTGAGGAGTATTCACCATATCCAAGCCAAAACGAGCTAACTGATTGAATTTGTTCACATATTCTTTGACAGACATATCTCCTTGTTTCAAAGTTATGAACCTCTCCATTTGCAGATTTTCCTCAGCAGAAGATAAAAACTTAAGCACGAACCTTGCCCTGAAATCGGCCCAAGTCTCAACAGGCCTAGTACCATTGGTGACTTCCCACCAATAAGCGGCCTCATCCTTCATAAGCCAAACCGCCAACAAGATCTTCCTCTGATCGTCTAACCCAAAGATGGCAAATAAATCCTCGGTCTCTTTCAACCAATTTCTGGCCTCTACAAAAGTCTCAATGCCTTGAAAGTTCTTGCCACCCATTGCTTTGAAATCTTTGCAAGTCTTTGCGAAGTCGGCTTGAGGATGCTGAGGGGGAGGAGGAAGAGGAACCTCAGCGACAGGAGGAGGAGGAACATTAACTACCGGAGGAGAAGGAGGAACATCTGCGGGGCCGGCTTCGGTCGCCCTAGCCTCCAAAAGTCTCCTATACCAAACAGGTACGTGCACTCCCTCCGGAATAGCAAAGTTATCGGCCATACTGAAAACGAAGAAAAAGACAGATTCAGAATGGAGATAAACGAAGGAATTTTGCTAATGGCTTTTTGGGGAATAGCCTTTAAAATAAACTAGACTTTTCTTTGGAAAATACTTTATACTTGATTTTGAAAATAGTTTTCCAAAAGTTTTAAAGACCTTTTTGTTCCTTCTCGTAAACCTGGCTCTGATACCAAATGTAACACCCAGCCTCCGCCAGGGTGTCTCTTGCAAGCACTCTGACTTTGGAGGGGCGTTTGAATCAGGTAAACATGCATAATGATATATCAAGGCAGAACAAGAATATATGTATATATGTAAACAGAGTAAATAAGATAAGTAAAACAACAGAAGATTTCAATCTATTTCAAAACAAGTCTGATACAACATAATGTCAACTTTCCAAATACACAAGTCTAGATAAAAACAACATTACTGAAAAACTGAAATACATAAGTACTATCCCCAAAATAAGTGATAACCATAGCTAGCTTCATGTCAAGACCGTACATGAGCTAAAATCCCACAAGCAAGCGATCAGAAATCCAGCTAAACCCCAATATTCCCTCCCTGAGAACCTTGGGGGGGGGGGGGAAACGGAAGAAAAGAGCCGAAAGAAAACAGGTCAGTCAAAAAGACTGAGTAAGCTCTACTACAATCAATGTAAACTGATAAAGTTAACTGGCATGAGAAGCAGGTATGATCATAAGGATAACAACATACTAGCATGGTGATTAACTAACAAGGTAGATAAAGGTGTCATCGCATAATCAGGTTTAAGGTTTTGCACCACAGGTGTACTAGCAAACTAACATGACTTGAATAAACAAGTATTGATCCCTTGGCCCAAGCTTTGGCCCAATAACATGTAGTGACCCCAATACGAGGTCCAAAGTGTAAACAAGAAGTGATCCCCAGGCCCAAGTTTGGCCCAAACATCATGAATGACCTAAACCAAGGTCCAACTAGCACGGTCTAGTCGATCGACTCCCTATAAGCCTAACTCGTCAAGTGTCGGTGTCATACGACCCAACTACGAAGTGTAGCTAAACTGTGCTAGGTCCACCCTAGGGTGTATCAAGTCCTAGGGTGTCAACCACTGACACAAATCAATGCACGCACAGTCTAAACCTACTGGTGCCCGTGCCTGCTTTTTCAACTTCGGACCATGTGCACGACCATGGCCCGCCTGAACCTACACTGGCGCACCTACTCAGCCGTCGTTTTAGTCGCTTACATGGCATCCAGTAATCGTGCCCCTCCCTAGCCTAGTCCCTAGGGTATCATGATACAACTAAGAGGGTTACTGGTGCAAAGGACCACGTAACTAGGGTTTCCTTAATGGGTTAAACGTGGTTAACCCAACCCATTCAAGTACCAAGTTGGTTAAGTGTACCCAAGGTTCATGACTTAACCCTACCAACCCATCGTGTTTAATTGGTTAAGTATTCAAGCGGTCCATGACTTAACCCTAATCATGAGGCATTAATTAATTTAATGCGCCTTAACCTCTCACATTAGACTTTGTTGCGGTTACTAGTTAAGCCGGTCGGTTCCGGGTAGCTTTACACCACAACTTGGTCTAACCTCGGGTTCAAGGTACAACATGACCAACTTCTCACATTGGGTCCTATTGTTTGTAGCAACTAGTTAAGCCGGTCGGTTCCGGGTAGGTTTACGCTACAAACTCAACCCCAACCTCGAGTTGGTCACACTTATATTTTCTAAGTGTCATGTCCATCATGTTTCCAAAACACATTACAAGTTTTCAAGCAATTGGGTAGACCTAACTTAATAGGTAAATTCCCAATGGGTAGACCTAACTTAATAGGTAAATTCCCAAGCTTATGTTTTTATGTCTTTTAAGTTTACCCAACCCCAAACGCAATCCCATCGCTTACATATCGCAATAGCGCATAAAGGATAGAAAGAGGGAACTTGGCATAATCGTGACATAAAGGTGTTGAAGCCACAAGTTCAACATGGTGGCATAAGAAATGTACATATGTTCATATACTTGCATATTACATTTTTAGGCCTCAAAAGCATGCATAAAACCAAACTTGGCATATTGGTGATACATGGTGCTAAATGACATGTAGACATGGCCATAAGTTCGCATTTAGCCTCACATGCAAGTTATCATAAGAGATATGATAACTTACATGTTGCCAAAATGCAACCTTTAGCATAAAGTTTGGAGCTTTATGTTCATATACTCAAGATAAGCTTGCATAACATGATAACATGAACCAAATGATCAACCCAAACTTGCATAACATAACTTGCATATCATATGACCAACTTGCATATCAAACTTACATAACATAACATGATAAACTTGCATATCATAACATGATTAACTTGCATAACATAGCATGGCAAACTTGCATATCATAACATATCAAACTTGCATAACATAACTTGATGAACTTGCATAACATAACTTGATGAACTTGCATAACATAACTTGATGAACTTGCATAACATAACTTGATGAACTTGCATAACATAACTTGATGAACTTGCATAACATAACTTGATGAACTTGCATAACACATCATAGTAAACTTGCATATTATGGCAAACTTGCATATCATACATTTAACTTTAGAGTTTAAGTATGAAAGTAGAATAGGGCTTACAATACTTATGAAGGCACAAAAGATATGACAAAGCCCTTATGCAATCAAATAGACCCAAAATGCAAGCTCTAACATAAAAACCCTTGAGCCAAAATGATCAAAACTCTTTCTTTATGATTCAAATATAGAAACTTGACTTGAATGCAAGCTAATGATGCTCATACAAGTTTGAAAACACTTGTATGCATGGAAAATCACTTAGAAATTTATTTAGGAATTTTATGAAGAGAGTGGAGGCCATGAGAGGATTGATTTTGCCATAGTTTAGTTGTATGAATGAATAATGATGATTTAGGCTAGGTTTAGGGGTCCTTTTATAGAAGTTTAGGTTAGTTTAGGCCATAGGATTAACCCTAGTTTAGATCTAAACCATCAAAAATCGTCACAGGCCAGCAGAACAGACCAGAGAACCAAAACAGGTGCACCAAGCCAGCCAGGGTCAAGCCAGAAAGCTGTGCAGGCTTCTGGCTCGACACGGGCGCACTTCCCAAGTGCGCCAGTGTATTTTTGTGCTGGCGCACTTCACAAGTGCGCCAGTGCAAACTGGCTTGTTTTCGGTTTTTCTGCCTAACTTCGTTCGTCCATATCTTCTTCATACGGACTCCGATTTTCGAAAACTCGGACTCTATTTCGCGTATTTTTCCGAGACGAACGCAATGGCATAGCCCGTTTCCCTTGATTCAGAATTTAGAATTTAAATCTGCCTCGATTTACATTATAACAGGTTATTGAAAATACGGGTTGTTACAGATGTATTTGTGTCTAAATTCGAGAGTCGAAATTTCCGGGTCGCTACACTGAACTAAATTACACATTCTAAAATAACGCTACATATAACTTTCATTTATGTTTTCCGCTTTATTAGGTTTGTTTGGATAAATAGCATTCAAGGCTTTACACACATGTCATACCTATCTACCTCCCTATAGATTAATCTAATATATCATATATGTAGCTACCCCCAATATTAAGGTACTTCCCATGATACCCTTCTCTCACGGTCTCCCCCATCACGCCTCAGAAGCGTATGCAACTCTCATCCTACGCCGAACGATGTACGGACCTTCATATCAAAATGCCATATTCCGCACAGAACTACCCTTGCTATGCTACGTAAGCGTACAGACTGGCATCTCCAAACTCCTTGGTCGAATCATCACCACGAAGTAATGTCCTAACGTCCACGATGCACCACCCGGTGTGGTGTGCGTGTACATAGACCCTCACACGTATGTAATATCTACTATACCCCAAGTCCTGTAATAGGGCTGCATCTAATGCACGTAACACGTTCAGGAGCTTTTCCATATCTGTATAGGTCGACTAAAAGGGCCTAAAGTACATATATTCAAACTATGATCTGCATTTTTACGGTAGCTATGGTCCTATCTCAAACCCTACCTCAACTAGTAAAAGACTACATCAAGAGAAAAGTGACATGCCCTAACAAACAGTCTACATTCAAATTGGCATGCACCGCAACCAAAGCCTTGATAGTGAAAGATCAATGGTCTATAGGTTTTGCCCTAGTCTTTCCGCATCCCACTGACTGCTGATGACAAGTCGTACCCGACGATTACTAGCCTTTATTTGGTCCTGACCAACCTCCATCCATGAGCGAGGCAAACCGCCTATTCACCACAATGACATACCACCACAGCCTTTTGACTGCTAAACCACTGTTGCAGCCAAGCTATACTCACCGGGTGGTAACATGCAGACCCAACCTCTGCGAGTACAGCCTGAGCATGCACCGCAATAAAGGACCACCATAGAGTACCCTACCATGTTCCTTGGAAGCCATGTGCTTCCTTCCAGTCCTGAAGAGCCAGCAAGCAAAATATCAAGAAGAAGTATCAGATGGACTTGCTCCTCTCATGCGTCCAAACACCTCAATGGTCTACCTCGTTGGGTTCTTCACCTTCATACATGCGGACTGGTCAAAGTGCACCACGCTAACGTGTTATTTGAACTTATGTCTAATCTTTTAATCATGCGCTTGTCTTGTTTTATTTTATCAGATTTCCAATTAACTTGATTATTCACGTCTTATTTTTCAATTCAAGTTACCGGGCTTTCTCTAAGCCCCCTATATTTCAAAGGAACAGACCCCTCTCACTTACTAATTTTGTGATATAATTTAACCCATTTAAGTTCATTAATAAGCCCATAACATGTTATTCTGTAACACCCAACCTCCGTTAAGGTCACTCACAAAGGGAATGCCTTAACTTCGGTGGAGCATTTTAGGTAAAAGATGCAGATAAATTACAAGACAGACAAATAAACAACGGTAAAACTAAATTTATTTCATAAGTACGTGATTTAGTTAAAAAATTACAACAATTGTCTCAAACCAACTTTCAAATTATTACAACAAAATTTCTGTCTTGAATAAAAACATAAAGAAGCATTAAAACAACAGTAAGGCAACATAAATCCCCAATAAGAGAGTATCCAAAGCCATGGCCAAAGGAAAAAGATTCCAAGCAATACATCTACTCTTATCAAGCTGGAAATGATCTGATCTAAGCTGAAGTATTCCCTCCCTGCGGACCGGAGGGGGGGTAGTGGAAGAAAAGAAGATGAAAGAAAATGGGTCAGACATGAGTCGGGTAAGTCCAGTGACTATTTAGCATGTAAACAAGAAAAGGGTTATGACAGGAATAAACGGAATCTAGGTCAACACCCTAGAAATAAGAAAATGAGGCTGAATATGCTATCGCACTCATTTCACTTCTCTGCACCACCTAACTAGTGTCCCAACTAGTAATCTATATAAAATGATCGTATTGTAATGTGATCCCAATCCCCGCAATTGTGGTAGCCTTCAGGTGTACATATATCGTGAGGATTCCATCTCAATCTGCCTAGTTGCCATGAACATGTTAGATGTACCATTACTACCCTATCGATCGTCTCCTTACTCGTATTTATTTTTCCTTGTGTCTATGTCAGTCGGCCCTCTCTTGCGTGTAGATACCCTATGCTGGTCCCACCATAAGGTATATTAATCCTTATGATAGCAACCCGACACGATTCAAGATGCACAATGTATAACTACTGATACCCAGTGCCTGCTTTTTCCCACTCCGGAGTACGTGCATGCCCGTAAACCGTCGGAATCTACGCTGACGTACCCCCTTCCGCTGTTTTGACTGCTTATAATCAGCCCAGTAATCGTGCCCCACCCTGCCTAGTTCAGGGTACCGTGATACATTTATGTGGGTTACTGCTGAAATGGGTCCCCGTTACTAGGGTTTCCTACTGGTTAAGTTTGTTGGCCTATATATACAAATATTACCCACCTACATGAGATGTACTTAACCCTCCCACCGATTCAAGCATGTTTATTTAATGGTTAAGTTTTGTGGGCCTATATTTACTAATATTACCCACCAACCCGATATGTACTTAACCCTCCTTCTGATTCAAGCATGTTTATTTAATGGTTAGGTTTTTTGGGCCTATATTTACTAATATTACCCACCAACCCAATATGTACTTAACCCTCCCGCACATTATGCCATATTGGTTAAGTGTTGTCCATTCAATTTAACTTAACCTACCCATTCATCATGTCATGTTGGTTAAGTGTTTCTTATTAACTTAACCCTCCTTACTTAGCATGTTGGATTGGTTAAGTGTTTCCCATTAACTTAACCCCGTTCGTCCATCAAGTTATATTGGTCAAGTGTTTCTTGTTAACTTAACCCCACGTGTTCATCATGATGTATTGGTTAAGTGTCATCAATCAATTCAAGTTACCTAACCCACCTACTTGTCATGTTATTTTGGTTAAGTGTTGCCTTCTTGTGTCAACTTAACCCTACCATAAATCAAGTTATATTGGTTAAGTGTTGCCCTCTTGATTTAACTTAACCTTACCATAAATCAAGTTATATTGGTTAAGTGTTTCTTATTACTTAACCCTACCCATTCATCATGCTCTACTGGTTAAGCGTTTCCTATTAACTTAACCCTAGTCATTCATCTTGTTATATTGGTTAAGTGTTGCCCTCTTGTTTTAACTTAACCTTACCACAAATCAAGTCATATTGGTTAAGTGTTGCCCTTTCGTTTTAACTTAACCTTACCATTCCTGTCTTAGCTTTTATTAATTCATTAAAGCACCAATCACTCACATTAGACAGGTATTGTTGCGGTTACTAGATGTGCCGGTTGGGTCCGGGCAGTTTTACACCGCAACTCAGTCTAACCTCGGGTTCTCTTTGGCTTGATGCACTAACCTCTCACATTAGATATATATTGTTACGGTTGCTGGATGTGCCGGGCGGTTCCGGGCAGTCTTACACTGTAACTCAATCTAACCTCGGGTTAGACATATTTGTCTCTTTCTAAATTTACATATTTACCTTTTGTGTTTATATGTAAATTATTGCCAGTCAAGTCATGCCCAATTCCTCTCTAAATCATATTCACAATTTTTGGTATAGACATTATGCCAATTTTATGCCACTAATCATTCATATATTTAAGGGCCAAATTATGCCATTAATATGAATTTAAGGTTTTCTCAATATTACACCCGTCATACGTTCGCACAATTCACATAGAATGTTAGGCTCGTAGCTTAGCCTAACTTATATACAAAAGGGGAAAGAAGGGAGCATGTACCATTCACACAACATAAAATAATAAGGAACTAACTAAACATGTGTCATGTAAACGTGGCATAATATAATGAACTTGCATTTTTGGATCCAACTAACATGAGTCTTTAAGCATATGAGATTACCCAAATCCAACTAGGCATGTAAATGTAAACTTTTATTTTGGGTCTAATGAATATAAACCTTAAGCATATAGAATTGCACAAGTTCAACTAGACATGTGAATGTTAACTTTAATTTGGATCCAATAATCATGAATCTTAAACATATGGAATTACACAAGTTTAACAAGGCATGTAAATATGAACTTTTATCTTGGATCCAACAAACATGAATCTTAAGCATATGGTTTTACACAAGTTTAACAAGGCATGTAAATATGATCTTTAATTTTGGATCCACATTTCATAGATCTAAATGTGAATCTAATCATAATACATGTCTTAGCCTAACAACTTGCATGATTCAATAAGCAAAGATCCAAATGTAGATCTAAACATGATACATGTCTTAGCCTAATAACTTGCATGATTTAATAAACATAGATCTAAATGTAGATCTAAACAACTTGCATGATTCAATAAACATAGATCTAAGCAACTTGCACGATTCAATAAACATAGATCTAAATGTAGATCTAAACAACTTGCATGATTCAATAAAAATGGATCTAAACAACTTGCATGATTCAATAAACATAGATCTAAACAACTTGCATGATTCAATAAACATAGATCTAAATGTAGATCTAAACAACTTGCATGTTACATACCATATTTACGTAATATACGATTGGTTTAACATCAACATATAACCACAATAATCTCACAAGCATATACGATAGAATCGTGACAAGAATAGGCATAAATAAGCATCGACATTATCTTACAACTAGGAATTACTCTTGTTTTCATTTTATTACAAATCACAACTTTTAATCGTTCACATCTAAATAATAACAAGACTTACAAAGAAAAGAAAGTCTTGTTTTTCGGGGATCTGTTTTCTGAATTTGAAAAGTAATCCCTTGAAGAAGACTATCAATTTTTCTAAGTAAGTTTTGATTCGTAGCTTTAATTTTGCTTTCAAGTTGAAGAAGGAATGGTGGCTAAACTAGAACGATCATGGACGGCATGGTGGCTCCTTGGAATGAACTTGTGTGATTTAGGGTTTGAGGATTATGGTTGCTTTTATAGAAGTTAAATCTTATGTGAGCCGTTAGATCGTTTTAGGAGCAATCAGAGCCATCCAACTAAAGCAATGTGTCACTCAACCAATCATAGCATGACACATAAGCCCTAACACCTCAGAATTTGTCACAAAGCCAATTAGAGAAGGACACGTAAAAAAGACAATCCTTGACCAACAAAAAATGCGCCACGTGCGCCACATGATGCGTACACATCATATATATATAAATATTCTTTTTATCTATCTTCCCAATTAACCATTTTCACACTAAACCACTTTTTGAACTGCGTTCACACTAAGCCACTTTTTAGCCATTCCCCTAAAACAAAAATATGGCGCTGGCGGGGATCGAACTCTGTACCTCTTGTATGCAAGTCACATGTTCTAACCAAATGAGTTACTAAGTCTTTTGCTTACAAACCTTAGAACAATGCTAAACATTATTCTTTTCTCATTCTTCTTTTTCATGTTTTGCGGCAATATTTAATTCAAAGATATCTTCTTCATACGGAGTCTGATTTACGCAAACTCGGACTCTATCTTAAGAAGAATTCTGAGACGAACGCAATGGCGCAACCCGTTTCACCTATTTCTTCTCTTAAAAATTAAGTATACTTTAATTTGTTACTTTGACGTTCAACGAAAATACGGGGCGTTACATTCTCCCCTCCTTAAAGGATTTCATCCCCGAAATCTTCAAGTTAAGAAGAATGCATATCCTAACTTCCAAAGTCCATCTACTCAACAATTCCATCACAGGCATCCATTGTCCTTAAAAATATTTCTAATGCTTTCATGATCATATGCATGGTGTGTGTACATGTTCTTATCTAATGCTAAATCATGCAGTCTACTGATTCAGTTGACCTCCTTAATGCAGATTATGTTGGTGCCATGAGTCCATCATGTATGCAATTATTCCTAATCGTACTTTATAACTTCTACATGAGTGCATGATCATTCATACAAATGCAACATCCATATGATAACACATCAAGTTTCAATCCATATATAAAAATTCACTCATGCATATGCAATATGAAAGTGACTGAGCCAATCTAGTGCCTAATGTGTGTATATGCATCCACGAGCAACCACTAGCAAACACTTGCAACCACTTGCAACCATCAATCATAACATGTTTCAAATACATGTTTACATCCATTGGATTCTACCTAAGGATCGTGGATAGGACCGAGAGGATATACCTAAAAGATAAAGACTAGCATGCAAGTAAATATTACAGAAAAAGTGGAATCAAGGATATAACCTCTAATAGGGTGTGACGCGCGTATCTAGTCTTCAGTCTTCTAATTCGCATCTTCTTGAGCTTCACTCCACTGTACCTTTACTAATTTAACTTCATGGTTGCGAAGCTTCTTGACCTCCATTTCCAAAACCCACTAGTAAAGATAGGACCTTGATCACTTACTATGCTAGAGGGTATCCGATGTAGTCGAACTATCTTTCCATGATAAACAGATGTTAACCATGATACCAAGTGTATATACTAAGATGATTAGAGGTCTCTCTTCTACTTAGCTTATCCATCATGTCACAAATCTGAGGGTCGATATCTCTCACGCAAACCATCCTAGTCGAATTTGGCATCCCTCAAGTACAAGCCCCAAAGGCCTAAACCAGAATCAGACAAGCACCCAAGGAATACCTCCTCTGAATTTGGACGATTTATATGAGATGATACTAGCAAAACAGCCAAACAATTGAGCACTTAACCGACTCTGGATATCCTCACCAATCTTGTTCCAAAACTATCGTTGATCGCATAACTGGCTTTGCATTGTCAACTAAATATACGCAGAAGTCTGTCTCGAGTTTTAGGGCGAAAACCCCTACCCTAATCAAAACATCTTGCATACTCATTGACTACTCCAACGAATCGTAAATCGTCGATAGATACATAAAGTGATTCTAAGTAGCTAAGACAAACTGATCCCTTAGGATCACACGAAATCTCGAGGGTATTCCAGAGGCAAGTCAAAAGTCTAACTACCCTCCTTTCACAATTACTAGCTAACCAATCCATGCCTAGAGTCAACCTATAGCCCATGAAACCCGGAAACATAAGCATCTCAAATCCTTACAAACCAAAGATAAATGAGCCAAACCACAAATGGGATTTGAGATAATAATGGGATCTTCTACTATACAAGTACTAAGGTGCAGAGACTCAACTATGGAAGCAGATATAAACGAATGTGAAGCGCTAAACTCAAAAAGAGTACTAACAGGATGATCAAGAAGAAAAACTAAACTTTTTCAACAGAAACCTTACTACCTCTCTCTTAGGTACGCTGCGGGTGAGAGCATGCATTTTCCCTTTTGAAAATCCTGTCATTTGTTCTTGCCCTTGCCCTTAATTATACGACCCGTTATACCATAATAAAGATACTGCCTCTTGTTTTAGGTTTTACTATTCTTTCCTCCCCTCCTTTGTGAACCAATTCTATATCCATGAGTTCTTCATCCTTGGGTTATGCTCCTTGACCAAACTCCCTCATTCTCATCTTTTCCATCCTTGTGTAACTTGTTGACAGGTCTTTTCAAAGCTACCTCCATCACATGAAAAATCCTACAAAGCTCGAAAGAAAATTAGCCGTAGGTGAAACTACTATGACTATGGATGGAGGTTGGGCACTTCTTCGCCCTTTGACAGGTGTCGTAGTCTCATCGAGCCTACAGAACCATGCCGCGATGAGGTTACCTCCTAGAAAGCCAGGAGCCCCGGAGACTCAGGAAAGAAGGAAAGAAGGATTCAAACAGAGGATCAAAAGATAGTGCATATGGCTTTGGAGAATATGCCTTTAGAACAAAACTTTTCTTTTGAAAATGCTTCTTTTAATACCATTTTGAAAATAATTTTTCAAATCTTTTATCTGATCCGGTAACCTTCAACTCTAATACCAAGTGTAACACCCCAACTCCATTAAGGTCACTCACAAAGGGAATGCCTTAACTTCGGTGGAGCATTTTAGGTAAAAGATGCAGATAAATTACAAGACAGACAAATAAACAATGGTAAAACTAAATTTATTTCATAAGTACGTGATTCAGTTAAAACATTACAACACTTGTCTCAAACCAACTTTCAAATTATTATAACAAAATCTCCGTCTTGAATTAAAACATAAAGAAGCATTAAAACAATAGTAAGGCAGCATAAATCCCCAATAAGAGAGTATCCAAATCCATAGCCTAAGGAAAAAGATTCCAAGCAATACATCTACTATCTTCAAGCTGGAAATGATCCGATCTAAGCTGAAGTATTCCCTCCCTGTGGACCTGGGGGGAAACGGAAGAAAAGAAGACGAAAGAAAATGGGTCAGACATGAGTCTGGTAAGTCCAGTGACTATTTAGCATGTAAACAAGAAAAGGGTTATGACAGGAATAAACCGATTCTAGGTCAACACCCTAGAAATAAGATAATAAGGCTGAATATGCTATCGCACTCATTTCACTTCTCTGCACCACCTAACTAGTGTCCCAACTAGTAATCTATATAAAATGATCATATTATAATGTGATCCCAATCCCCGCGATTGTGGTAGCCTTCAGGTGTACATCTATCGTGAGGATTCCACCTCAATCTGCCTAGTTGCCATGAACATGTTAGATGTACCCTTACTACCCTATCGATCGACTCCTTACTCGTATTAATTTTTCCTTGAGTCTGTGTCAATCGGCCCTCTCTTGTGTGTAGATACCCTATGCTGGTCCCACCATAAGCTGTATCAATCCATATGATAGCAGCACGACACGATTCAAGATGCACAATGTATAACTACTGGTACCCAGTGCCTGCTTTTTCTCACTCCGGAGTACGTGCACGCCCGTAAACTATCGGAACCTACGCTGACGTACCCTCAGCCGCTGTTTTGACCGCTTATAATCATCCCAGTAATCGTGCCCCACCCTGCCTAGTTCAGGGTACCATGATACATCTATGTAGGTTACTGCTGAAATGGGTCCCCATTACTAGGGTTTCCTACTGGTTAAGTTTGTGGGCCTATATATACAAATATTACCCATCTACACGAGATGTAATTAACCCTCCCACCGATTCAAGCATGTTTATTTAATGGTTAAGTTTAGTGGGCCTATATTTACTAATATTACCCACCAACCCGATATGTACTTAACCCTCCTTCTGATTCAAGCATGTTTATTTAATGGTTAAGTTTTGTGGGCCTGTATTTACTAATTTTACCCATCAACCCGATATGTACTTAACCCTCCCGCACATTATGCCATATTGGTTAAGTGTTGTCCATTCATGTTAAGTTAACCCACCCATTCATCATGTCATGTTGGTTAAGTGTTTCTTATTAACTTAACCCTACTTACTTAGCATGTTGTATTGGTTAAGTGTTTCCTATTAACTTAACCCCGTTCGTCCATCAAGTTATATTGGTCAAGTGTTTCTTGTTAACTTAACCCCACGTGTTCATCATGTTGTATTGGTTAAGTGTCATCAATCAATTCAAGTTACTAAACCCACCAACTTGTCATGTTACTTTGGTTAAGTGTTGCCTTCTTGTGTCAACTTAACCCTACCATAAATCAAGTTATATTGATTAAGTGTTGCCCTCTTGATTTAACTTAAACTTACCACAAATCAAGTTATATTGGTTAAGTGTTTCTTATTACTTAACCCTACCCATTCATCATGCTATACTGGTTAAGCATTTCCTATTAACTTAACCCTAGTCATTCATCTTGTTATATTGGTTAAGTGTTGCCCTCTTGTTTTAACTTAACCTTACCACAAATCAAGTCATATTGGTTAAGTGTTGCCCTTTCGTTTTAACTTAACCTTACCATTCCTGTCTTAGCTTTAATTCATTCATTAAAGCACCAACCACTCACATTAGACAGGTATTGCTGCGGTTACTGGATGTGCCGGTTGGGTCCGGGAAGTTTTACACCGCAACTCAGTCTAACCTCGGGTTCTCTTTGGCTTAATGCACTAACCTCTCACATTAGATATATATTGTTACGGTTGCTGGATGTGCCGGGCGGTTCCGGGCAGTCTTACACCGTAACTCAAACTAACCTCGGGTTAGGCATATTTGTCTCTTTCTAAATTTACATATTTACCTTTTGTGTTTATATGTAAATTATTGTCATTCAAATCATGCCTAATTCCCCTCTAAATCATATTCATAAATTTTGGTATATAGATTATGCCAATTTTATGCCACTAATCATTCATATATTTATGGGCCAAATTATGCCATTAATATGAATTTAAGGTTTTCTCAATGTTACACCCGTCATACGTTCGCACAATTCACATAGAATGTTAGGCTCGTAGCTTAGCCTAACTTATATACAAAAGGGGAAAGAAGGGAGCATGTACCATTCACACAACATAAAATAATAAGGAACTAACTAAACATGTGTCATGTAAACGTGGCATAATATAATGAACTTGCATTTTTGGATCCAACTAACATGAGTCTTTAAGCATATGAGATTACCCAAATTCAACTAGGCACATAAATGTAAACTTTTATTTTGGGTCTAATGAACATAAACCTTAAGCATATAGAATTGCACAAGTTCAACTAGACATGTGAATGTAAACTTTAATTTGGATCCAATAATCATGAATCTTAAACATATGGAATTACACAGGTTTAACAAGGCATGTAAATATGAACTTTTATCTTGGACACAACAAACATGAATCTTAAGCATATGTTTTTACACAAGTTTAACAAGGCATGTAAATATGAGCTTTAATTTTGGATCCACTTTTCATAGATCTAAATGTGAATCTAATCATAATACATGTCTTAGCCTAACAACTTGCATGATTCAATAAGCATAGTTCTAAATGTAGATCTAAACATAATACATGTCTTAGCCTAATAACTTGCATGATTTAATAAACATGGATCTAAATGTAGATCTAAACAACTTGCATGATTCAATAAACATAGATCTAAACAACTTGCATGATTCAATAAACATAGATCTAAATGTAGATCTAAACAACTTGCATGATTCAATAAACATAGATCTAAATGTAGATCTAAACAACTTGCATGATTCAATAAACATAGATCTAAATGTAGATCTGAACAACTTGCATGATTCAATAAATGTAGATCTAAACAACTTGAATGTACATAACATGCAAAAGTCACCATATTTACATAATATACGATTGGTTTAACATCAACATATAACCACAATAATATCACAAGCATATACGATAGAATCGTTACAAGAATAGACATAAATCAGTATCATCATTATCTTACAACTAGGAATTACTCTAGTTTTCATTTTATTACAAATCACAACTTTTAATCGTTCACATCTAAATAATAACAAGACTTACAAAGAAAAGAAAGTCTTGTTTTTCTGGGATCAGTTTTCTGAATTTGAAAAGCAATCCCTTGAAGAAGACTATCAATTTTTCTAAGTTTTGATTCGTAGCTTTAATTTTTCTTTCAAGCTGAAGAAGGAATGGTGGCTAAACTAGAACGATCATGGACGGCATGGTGGCTCCTTGGAATGAATTTGTGTGATTTAGGGTTTGAGGATTATGGTTGCTTTTATAGAAGTTAAATCTTATGCGAGCCGTTAGATCATTTTAGGAGCAATCAGAGCCATCCAACTAAAGCAATGTGTCACTCAGCCAATCATAGCATGACACATAAGCCCTAACACCTCAGAATTTGTCACAAAGCCAATCAGAGAAGGCCACGTAAAAAAGACAATCCTTGACCAACAAAAAATGCGCCACGTGCGCCACATGATGCGTACACGTCATATATATATATATATATATATATATATTCTTTTTATCTATCTTCCCAATTAACCATTTTCACACTAAACCACTTTTTGAACTACGTTCACACTAAGCCACTTTTTAGTCATTCCCCTAAAACAAAAATATGGCGCTAGCGGGGATCGAACTCTGTACCTCTTGTATGCAAGTCACATGTTCTAACCAAATGAGCTACTAAGTCTTTTGCTTACAAAACCTTAGAACAATGATAAACATTATTCATTTCTGTTTCTTCTTTTTCATGTTTTGCTGCAATATTTAATTTAAAGATATCTTCTTCATACGGAGTCCGATTTACGCAAACTTGGACTCTATCTCAAGCAGAATTCCAAGATGAACGCAATGGCGCAACCCATTTCACCTATTTCTTCTCTTAAAAATTAAGTATAATTTAATTTGTTACTTTGGCGTTCACCGAAAATACGGGGTGTTACATATTCCCTAGATTGTAATTAACGAAAGTAATCTACAATCCTTTTACATTATTACCATGTCATTCATTGTCCAATTTTATGTTTACAAGTTACAATAACATGTTCTACTTAATGTATGATTAAATATATCTTATCTCAATCCACATGTTTTTCTATTAACATGTTACATAATATATATACTTAAGTAAAAATTATTTCGTTCCATAAGTCTTCTTACTTTACTCTTTCTTATTCCATCATAACTGTCACAACTTATTGTTGTTGTTGTTTACTTACTAACCTAGTTCTTCTTAACTAAAGTTTATTAATAAGTTTCATTTTCATTTATTATAACCTATGTTATAATTTCCACTTGTCCCTAACACAAGCCTACCTATTATATTTCATTCTCATTCATATAATCAGTTATAATAGGTTATAATCCCCATTCGTTATTATTCTTTTTAGGTTCCTTAATATGAATCAACCTCTACTATTGTAACATCCATTTCTTTACCGTCCTATATATTTTCACACATACCATTTAATTCAATTAATTACAATTAATGTCACGTATGAACCTAGCGCTCAGTGTTTCCTAAGACATTAATTGATAATGAAGTATCTTTATTTTATCAATCCTAAAATATCTATTTGTTGTACCCCAACAAACATTACTAATTTATTTATTTACTTATTGTCTGTTGTATACATATATTTTTATATTTGTTTAGGCACCAGACCTCTCACATTAAGTTGACCAATAGGATATATGTGAATATTTATAAAATTAGGAAACAAGAATCACATGTCCTTTGAATAAATGGACACATGTCGACGTGCCTCCTGAAAATTTGAACTCAAAAAATTAAATTCAAACATTTGAAATTCCTTCCACCTTTTCACTAACTCCAATGTACTGAAAAGGTACTCCTTGACGAGAGAACATGTCTATGGAATCCCTATTTCTCTCTTTATCCTTATCATCACTTTTCACCTTTCATTCAAAATTCAAAATTATCTTCATTGTCTTCTACTCTTCATAAAATTCAGCCATGCACTATGGGGCTATCCAAACCTATCAAAGCTTTTTAATGATCCTGAATCTATCAAAGTTTACAATGACTATGTAAACTTTGGTAAATTTCATAGTGGTTAATTTTCTATTTTCCATCTTATGAACTTGAAACTCTCTTTGATCAAAACAGAATTCTTAATTTAATTTATTCAAGGGAAAATGATCATGTGTGTTATTCGATCTTGCAAAAATGTTTTATGTAAATTTGAATCAAGGCTTTTATGAAGGAAATGAAGGTGAAGTTTGGAGTAGCGTAAGAGGCACTTGAATTATTTTGGATTGCAAAAATTTGAGAAATATTTTAGACTATAAGAGCACGAGAATGGATCTCTCAAATTTCAAAATCTTTGAACATGACTGAGAGACTTCTCATCATATTTTTGAAGGAGGTGACAATTTGGAATTCAAAAACTGTTACTTTTGTCCAAAGGCAAGAATTGTAAATCTACTTCTTCAACACACCATTACATCTAGATCGAGAAAATTCAATAACCTAACTATGAGAGTTTGCAAAGCTCTTTTTCCGTTTAAGGAAATTATAACATTAATTGCGCATAAGTTATTTTAAATGAATTTTGAACCAAAAACTTTTTAATGGGTGAAATATGTTATATCATGGAATTTACCTTATACGTACTTTCAATTTTCTTTTGTTGATTTCAAAGGAGAAGAGTTTGTCTCCAAAAAGGTCTTTAATTCTAGAAATATTTTACATATGAAAATTCCGCTAGTGTTTTGACCGTAAGAAATACATTTGGCAAGAAGGAAAGGTTGGCACATGAAATGGAAGAAGAAGAGGAAGAGGAAGAAGAATAGGAAGAAGAAGGGGAAGGAATGGGAATCGTGGAAGAGGGTGAAGAAGAAACTTCCTTAGAAAGCATGGAATATCCCACTAATCCTACAAATTCATCCAATAAAATCATTCTCAAGAATCAAAAGATAATTGTGGAGAACCAAAAGATTTTGAAAAGGACATTTCGTAAGAAAATGGAAATGATCTCCACAAATATGAATAGGTTTTTTGGAGAAGTAATTCGAAAGCTTGGATTATCATCATCTTCCGTCGAATTCTAGTTTCAATTCCATATTGTATTACTTTCTATTTCTATCTATTTAATGCCATGCATCTTTCTATGTATCATTGTCTAATATTATCTATGAAGATCTTTTATTTTCTGTTCATTATCTCTAAAACATCTCTGCAATGATTGTTATTGTGTTAGAAATGTTGATATATATATATATATATATATATATATATATATATATATATATATATATATAAACTAAAGCACAAAACAAAACACAAAATTGCAAAATCCAAATTTTCAAGGATACATATCGACATATTGATCCCCATTTCGACATATAACTGCCAAAATTTCGAATCATTGTCTAAGTTTGAATTTGTCTTAGCCAACTAATGTCTATTCTTTTCTAATGAATTCCAAAGACTATAAAAACCTATTTCTTATAGAAAATCTCATCTTTTCATTTCTCCTTAGGACCCGTACATTTTGTACTAAATTTACCAATATCACGGCTTCTCCGATTCATAGTTTGAGTGCAAATCTTGGAGAAAACTCAATTCTTTCAAAAATATCCTTTTATCATTCTCTACAATCAACGACACTTACAATTAAGTCAAATGCAGATAATTAAAAATCAAGAGAAGCATTTTGATGACATTCGATGATTATTTATGCACTTAACAAAGAAGAAGAAAATAATGATCCAAAAGGAAATCTTAGAAAATAAAATAAAGAACGAAATGCTTTAAAGGCTAATCCAATCTTCGGGAAAGAAGGATGGATAGAGGTTCCAAGAAACATTTGAATTTATGTTTGAATTTGGTATGCTATATATTTGGTATGTTTCAATTTGAATTGATTGTATGTGAAAACTTGAATTTGAATTGATTGTATATAAAAACATGATTTGAATTGATTATATAATGATTTGGTTTGGGTTGATTTGATTGATTGTGTAACGACCCAGATTTTCTGGTCGATTTATTTTGAATATTTAATATTATTTTAAATATTGAGCTAATAATATAAAACGATTTTTATATTGAATTATCAATATAACAATCGTAATACGAGGATCTTAAGTAATTCAATTTGAAATAGAGTCAAAATGATTTATATGAATTTTTATTTGAATTTAAACGATAATAATAATAATAATTTATTATCAAGGAATTTAAATTAGATTATATTAATTTATTTTGGTTATTTATATTTACGTTCAAATTAAATATCAAAATATATTCAGTTAGTTTAGTATAGTGTAACACTGTTGAAACAACAATGGTTACGTTAAAATAGCGGTTCGTGGTTTAAATTAATGGACCCCAAGATATTTGATTTTGGATAGGTTTGAAATCAAATCGATATCGTTTTAAAAAGAATAAAAATCTCTTTAAGTCAAATCAAATTAAATTAAATTATATTTAATATCAGAATCAAATCTTTTTAAATATATTTGCTATGTACTTAACCCAACCACTATTTAATACCGTGTACTTCCTGTTTCCTTTCTTCTTCTATAAAATCGCAACCACCCCTCTTCTGTTCTTTATATTTCGTTCCTTTCCATTTTCATTTGCTAAAAAAAACCGTTCAAGCTAAATCGAAAACATCAGGAGGAAAATAAGATGGTTTTGCCTTTAAATCCCTAAACCAAAAATCAAAACACGGTTTGGAATCGCGAGTGGTTTTCTGAGTCTAGCATCAGAAGCCGCGACAGCAGTAGGGAGGGCAATCGAATACGATTTCGAGTTTCATCTAAGGCTAGGGTTGTTTTAAAATGAGGACTGGAGGTTGCAATTTGGATTTTTGGGGGGTATTTTCTGAAGGTCGACAGCGAGACAGAGGTGATGGTGGGGGGTCAGTCTCTGGTTGGAAGTCGCAATCGATTTGGGATTTCAATTTTGGTGCGACATCGAACAAGGGAGGAGTGCGAACAACAGTTATGGAGCTCGAGATTTGGAGCGATGATGGTATTCGGAAACACGAGGTCAGAACAGGTTCGTCATTAGTGAAAAATAGAGTGCGACAGTGTGAAATACACAGATGATTTGGGGGAGGTCGGAGCCTAAGACTATTGTGATGCTTCTACCTGTGAGCACCAAAGTCGAAATGCTTAAAATTTGGTTTCTGCTTGGTCTGATCTTAATAAGATGGAAAAAAGGGTTAAGTAAGGTATTGTTATTTATTTGTTTATTTAAAACTCATAAAATAAATTGTTTATTTGTTTTAATATATAGTTTAAATTATAAGTAGCTTAACCGTTTAATAAAAAAAATGAACCATCGTAGGTGCAAGGCATATTGATTCGAGTTGATTCAAAAATGCGAAGATGCCATTTAATCGGGTATTCGACAAATGAAATTACTGTGAGTAAATCTCACTCACCTTTTATTTAAAAATTATCTTTATCAGTTAAAAATAATTGTTGTTGCTTGTTTGAATGCTTTCTGGTTGTTTTAAAATATATTAGTTATTTAGGCTTGGTGGTTGCTATTATATATATATATATTGGTGGTTGGATTTCCCGCAGTCTCATTAGCGGATGCCCGCGGTACCATTAGCGGATGATTACCCTATACGCCCCACGCTATGATAGTGGATGACCTTCTATACCGCGATATCCTGCCTCGAAGCAGGATGGGTAACATTTCTGTTGACTAACGTCTGTGAATGCAGGGAAAACAGGTTGGAGGGATCCAACTGGATTCCTTAAAAATATATTATCTGTTTGTTTATTTGTTTGCATATATACTGTCATATATGATGTGTTAGAAAACCTGAAATAAATAATTTGGTTGTTTGGTGTTTAAATATCACTGGGGCTAAGTGTTAATTTATAAAAATAACATGAAAGGGTTATTTGAGATTTAAAGGGGGAATTCTATTTTTCTAAAATAGAATTTGAATTTTTAAATAGATTTGAAATATAAACTTGTTTTGAAAAATAAAACAAGTAGTTCCTTTATAAACGAAGTTATAAATAGTTTGTTTATAAACGAAGTTTATAAATGAAGTGAAATGAATTATCATTGGATAATTCAGAAAATAGAAATACAAGTGTGACTTTGGGAAAGGAAAATATATTTTTCCAAAGAAGAAATATTTATTTGAAAGAAAGACGTGTTTAATGATGGTATTGTAAATAGAAATAAAGTGAGAAAAATTATCATTGGATAATTTGAATATTTAAATTCAAATGTAAATTTAAAAATAGAAATGGGAAAATCGTTTTAAAGGAATAAACGATGGAATTTATTTTGATGTTCAGAATATAAATTGAACGTAAATAAATCGATAAGGATTTATGATTTGAATTCGATTAATTAGAATTTATTTAAGTAGAAGTTAAATTGAATACGAAAATAAATTAGGTGTTATATTTATAAGTTATTATAAATAGAATTTCCAAAATGAGATTTTGGTTTTAAAAAGAAATTTGAAAAGGGGAACTTGTTTAAATATCAAACAAGGAAATTTGTAAAATGGTGTTTATAAATAAAAATGAATAAATTATCAAGAGATAATTTGAATATTTAAAATTCAAATAAAATTGAAATGGAATTCGAATAAAGAAAGTTCAAATATAGAATTTGAATATAGAAATTGAAATGGAATT
The DNA here is from genome assembly GCA_030737875.1 of Allium sativum. Taxonomy (NCBI): domain Eukaryota; kingdom Viridiplantae; phylum Streptophyta; class Magnoliopsida; order Asparagales; family Amaryllidaceae; genus Allium; species Allium sativum. The sequence continues at coordinate 156,960,190 of CM060925.1, read as the reverse complement.
TGAATATTGAATTCAAATAGAATTGAAATGGGATTTTAATATAAAGGATCGAAGTATAAATAAATTTATTTATGAGTTAGGAAAAATCGACAATTTTAGATAATCGAAAATAGTAAGTTGAATTTGGAAAATTGGTTTAAAATATATCAGAATGGAGTTGGAATTTATATATAAACGAAGTTTAAAAGGTTTATATATATAAATATAATTAAAACGAACTCGCCGCAGCGCTGTTGTAACAACCCGTAAAATGCGAGCCAGTTTGAAAATTTTATTTTGGCAATTTTAGCGAATTTTGATTATTTAAAATGAATTATTTTAAATATAATCGACGAGAAATTTATTTTGAATATAATTCGACGTATATATTATACGCGTCGTCGTTAGAATATAAAATATTTATATATAATTATAAATAGAATTGAAAATGGCGCGGTAGTTCGATAATTCGATTTCAAACTTCAAGTGAATGTACCGGGTGCAAAACAATCCGGATTTTAGTGAAACCAAAAATAATGGAATCTAATAGTGAATATCTTTGTAACGAAGTTAACAAACTGAGATTTCATCTTAGAAATGATAAGATATGTCCAGTTGAAAATTCTGAATAGTCGCTATGGAATTCAGGCCCTTAAAAATGGACATTTTGCAAACGACCTCGGATTTCGACGAAACCAGTTTTGTTGGGTCCGTGGTGTCAAGTTATTGCTAGATTCCAAATTTCATAATTTTTCGAATCAATATGTGAGAGTAGCAAAGGAAAACGCGTTTGACCAGTTTCAGTTGATTTTAGTCGACTGGAAATTGGCCATTTTTCTAACGGTCTCAGAATTCGACGAAACTAGTTTTGTTAGGACCGTATCGTCAATACGAAGCTAGAAAATATTTTTCTGGAATTTTTCTAGTTAGTATGTGACCCCGGTAATTTGAAATGTGCGTTTAAAATTCAATATAATGATTTAAAAGAAAATTCAACGGAAACTGATTGTAACGGCCGAATCAGCGGACGATACATATCCCATTGTGTTCGGAATGGGGGTTAAACGCTAGGGACGACAGGCGGTGGACCTCTTTTAGAGGTCGATCGAAAATGTAGACTTTTGAATTAAAATAAAATAATTAAATAATTAAATTAATAAAAAATTTCTTTCTCCCCCCTTTATTGGTTCTGGCCCCCCCCGTTCAAACAGAAATCATTTCATAAAAAAAAAAAAAAAAAGGGAGAAGGCGATCGAAGGTGCCGTTCGAGGCCAGCGCCGCCCGCCCCCCCCCTCGCGCGCCGCCTCCTCCGTTCAACCTCCGCCCCCCCCTCTGCTGCTTCACTCGCGCGAAGTCTTCTCCCATCGAAGAACCGAAATCGCGCCTCCCTGAAACCCTAGGACGCCGCCGCCTCCAGCCCGAGGTCGAGCCGCCGACGCTGCTCCCCACCCTGGCCTCGTCTGACTCCGGTACTGAAGTTCATCCCCTCCGCAGACATCGATGCCCCTTTTTTTTTTTTTTTTTTTCTTCGATGAAGTAAGTTTTTTTCTTTCTTTTCTTTCTTTACTTTATTTTATTTTTAATTTAAAAGTGAGAAAAACTGAATTTGAAAAGTATATAAAGCTAATTTCGATTTTATTTTTATAAAACTGTAAGGTTAGGATTTTATATTATATAGGAATATTAAAAATATAGTTTTTATATTTTTTAATAAAGTATTAAAAATATAGTCTTTACTATATAGGAATATTAAAAATATGATTTTTATATTTTTAAAGTATTAAAAATATAATTTTTACATGATAGAGAATATAAAAATATCATCTTTGTGTATGTAACGAAATAAAAATCTGATTTTTATTTCATATACGTTGAGATAAAGTGGTAATTTTTATAATGGCGAAATCTTTATAAAAAAAAAAATAGCGTGATAAAAATATAGTTTTTATCTATATAACATAATAATAAAAATTCGATTTTTATATATGTTGAACTTTGAAATAAAAATTCGATTTTTATATATTGAACTTTGAAATAAAAATTCGATTTTTATATATTGAACTTTGAACTAAAAATTCGATTTTTAAATATTGAATAGCGAAGTAAAAATGTGATTTTTACGTATGTAGTGAAAGCAGCAACGAAGCTGACGAAGATGCGAAAACGGCGAAGACTTCTGCAAATGAAGAGCCGTGGAGCTAGGATAGCTATATGTGAGAATTTCTCACCTTTCACTTTCTTTTTCTAGTTATATATATATATACTAGGATGCAGACGGTGCTTAGTAGCACCCGACACAATCGTCCACAGACCATGGACTTGTTTGTTTGACTGTTTGGTGATTGATTGCGATATTGGTTTGAATGTGATTTGTGGTGTGAAAAATCAAATCGATAAATTGGTTAGGATTAGACGTGCGCCGTTATAAGGCGAAGGAGTAAGGCTAGGTTAGACCCTTACTCCAAATTTTGTGGTTTGCATAACGAATTGATTTGATTGATGTGTGAATGGCGTGGGCCTTCACTAGACCGGGGATAAGGCTAGGCCTCGTCCCGTTTCTAGTATCGTGCCGTTATGCCGCCGAAATTTTCTAAAATATGTTAGAAAAATAAAAATATCATTTTATAGAATAAATGAATTGAATAGAAATTCGTAAATTGAAATAAAATGTTTTATCGTTAAAAATATAATTTTTAACGTGAAGTGAATAAAATAAAATTTTCATTTATAAACCGGACGGTTTGTTTATGTACACCTATTTGAATGACATTGATTGGGACGATAAATTTTACACATCGCCCAACAGCACAAAATAGGTGTTTGATTGTTTGAAACCCCACACGGGTGTTGGGATGAAATTTGAAGTTCACTCATCCTGATTGATTAAATATGTCGATCGATTGATTGACATGCTGTTGTAAGCGTTAGATATCTATATTTGATGCTTATACAGTGTAGTGCACTTTGGTTGATGGTTGATTATTTTCAATGTTATTATATACATGTGTTGTATGAAAGTCCATATAATTAACTTTATATGGTAATTGATTGGGCCTCATTCCAGTTTTGAAAAAGAAATATTTGAAAAAGAAATATTTGAAATAGAATATTTGAAAATAGAAATTTATGAAGCCGTGTTGATTAGATTGACGCCATTTTGACGTGAACGATATTTATATCAATTTTAAGTGATTTCGAAATGAATTGAATTGAAAACGATTTCGAAATGAATTGAATTGAAAACGATTTCGAAATGAATTGAATTGAAAACGATTTCGAATTGAATTGAATTGAAAACGATTTCGAATTGAATTGAATTGAAAACGATTTCGAAATGAATTGAATTGAAAACGATTTCGAATTGAATTGAAAACAAATTGAAATGAATTCAAATTGAATTGAAATTTGAATTGAATAGAAATGAATTTTAAAACGAATTTATAAAGAAGAATTCAATTTTGATTTGAATTGAAAAGGAAGTTGAAATTGTTTTTGAAACGAATTCAAAACTATTTATATAATTCGTTTTAAATAGAAATCGATGAAATATATATTATATATATAATATAATGGCCTGAATAGAACGCGCCGCGCCGCGGCAGTTCGCGAATTTCGACCATTTATTTAAAACGGACATTACGGGAGATCCGACCGTCGGATTCTCCTAAAACCGGAACCGTTGGGTTCGTATCGAAAAGAGCTTTCTAATGAATGTTAGAAATTTGAAATCTAACGGTTGGATTTGGAGATACGTCCAAATCAAATTCGAAAAAGGTCGCTGTAAGTGCAGTTCGATGGCCGTTAATGGAAATCGACCGTACGGGCCTTGATAAAATTATTAAAAATAGTAATAATTTGTGTAAAATCATAAGAAATGATTTGTGAAAGTTTGGGATGAAAAACTCCATATTTGAAAAGATAAAAATAGATTTTTATCGAAATAAACTAGTTTTGAACTAGAATTATAATTCTATTTATTTTTAAATAAATAAATTGAATTTGAAATGGTTTTGAAAATAACCAAAATTTCCAATGATTGCATTGGAGTGGATTTGAATCGAAATTGTCTTCGGAATATTTCGATGTTGGAATTCGTGATATTACAGGTGTTGTTATGGAAATTTGAAAGATATATATGTATATCGTTATTTCCAATACGACATTTGTTAATCGTAGAATTTGATATTGAATATAGGCCGATATAGTTTCTATTCAGAGCCTTGTATTGAATATCGAATGTGATTTGGGTTTGTCGTGAATGGTGTCTTCACTAACACTGTTCTTGAACCCAGTTGAGAAAAGATTAAATCTTTTTATTTAGATTTAATGAAGTGTACCAATTAAATGATATTTAATTGGAATTGAATTGATATTGATTTTTGGGTTTATCGTGAACAGTGTTTTAAATAACACTTGTTCTTTAACCCGATAATTAATCGAATGTGATTTGGGTTTGTCGTGAATGGTGTCTTCACTAACACTGTTCTTGAACCCAGTTGAGAAAAGATTAAATCTTTTTATTTAGATTTAATGAAGTGTACCAATTAAATGATATTTAATTGGAATTGAATTGATATTGATTTTTGGGTTTATCGTGAACAGTGTTTTAAATAACACTTGTTCTTTAACCCGATAATTAATGAATGTGATTTGGGTTTGTCGTGAATGGTGTCTTCACTAACACTGTTCTTGAACCCAGCTGGGAAAAGATTAAATCTTTTGATTTAGATTTAATAAAGTGTACCAATTAAATAATATTTAATTGGAATTGAATGGATATTGATTTTTGGGTTTATCGTGAACAGTGTTTTAAATAACACTTGTTCTTTAACCCGATAATTAATGGGATGTGACTTTGGGTTTATCGTGGACCGTGTTTTAAATGACACTGATTCTTTAACCCAGTCACAGATTAAAACTAAGTGGAGTTTTAATGAATCTTTAATTAGATTGAAAAGATCGAGAATGGAGTATCACCAGTTTTGCTCCAGGCGATAGTTAAATCTTTAATTAGATTTGAACGTGAAATTTAGAAACTAACTGTCGGTTAGCTAAGTAGAATGGTTTTCTGGATATTGATCTGATGTTGGTTTCGGCCTTCGGGGTTAATATTTGGGGAATTATTCTCTTGATTAATTTACGGTTAATGACTAATGAGTTGGAATGAGGCGTATGTTGTGTTTGTGTAACACTTTTATAATATATACGCGAGTTATTCGGAAAGGCCGGGTTTATCCCATTCTGAATAACTGATACGACGATAAGTCGAAGATGAAGACGATGGTCGAAGACCGGAGGTCTTCACGTCGTTTGGGTGATAACTGATGATCTTGATTGGGCTGTACACCCAAGAAGATGGAAACAGTTAGTGATCGTCCAGACGTACTTGGAGATCGATGGATATGCGGGGTACTAGGTGCCTCCGGTTTCGTTCAGACCCAGGACGGACTTGTAAATGGACTGTGTGTCTGACATCGGATTTCATTCTGTGTGACTGATATCGGTTGCATAGGATGGTTTGCCTGTGTGGCATGCTAAGATGCAAATGATCAAGGCTTCTGTTGAAAAGCAAAGTCTTGTGGTGATGATCAAAGCACGGCCTTTGTGGCGTAGCTTTGTGTAACGTTTACCTCGCGTGTTTCACACCAGGTATGAACCAAAAACGGGAGACGGACCTCAGGGAGGACTTGCGTTTCTTTCTAGTTAGAAGTGGCGTCAGTGGTTTTACACGCCCTGACGAGTTTGACTTATGTGGTTGTTGCTGTTGCGAGGCGCCTCGGTTATATCGGTTTCGGCCGATGCATTCTGGTCGGCTGACGGACCAGACTTACACCCCATAGGGTGGGGAAACGTAGTGTTCAGGCATTTTAATCCACATCGGTGGACCGGCCCTGTCGCTCCAAGGGCCCACCTGAGTCTGGGTCCTGTGGCTCGGGCTAGAGAGTCACGAATCGGTTGAGGACTATCTTTTGCCTCGGTTCATAGACGGAAATCCAATTTCCAAATACGTGCCATTTGCGGTTTTATTTGTAAACCTATATATGGCGACATAGTGGCATGGGACGCTCATGTCGCCTATGATTGATACTTATGATTTGAAGTTGTTTTATACACTATGCACTTATTATAGTATCAAATGATTTGTTTTAAACGTATCAAGCATTCTTTGGCTGTTATAAGGGAAAACCCTATCCCCCGGCTTGCGTTTGCATTGTGTGATAGGACCTGGGTCTTATAACAGCTTCATTTTTCTTTATTTAGCATTGCGCTGTTTGTTTTATGCACTGGTATTCTTGGGAGGAAACCCGTTCCGTGTTATACGGCGTGGTCCCTTGATTTACCTAATGATTTAAAATAAAGATTAATAACTGTTTTAGTTCTCACACCAGTCACATGACTGACCTGGAGTTTATTGTTTTTAACCTAAACTCTGGGTGCCTTTATTTTCGACACGGGCAGCTAGTAGTTTTGGTTTTGCAGATTTATATTCACAGGATCCTGGTTTACAGCTGGAACGATATCCGGAAAGCTTTGTATCCGTATATCTCTTCTAGTTGTGTATGGTATTATTTTCCGCTGCTATGTATTTAAATGTAATTTAAATCTCTGATATTTCTGTGTAAGATGCATTTATGCTCTGTATATTCTTGTAATCTGATGCATTGTTGTAATAAGCAATGAAATGTTCTTCTGTATGCGTTCTGCTGTGGTTTGTTCTCGAACTATCCGACGCTTTCCTTTACGGGGAAGTTGCGGGGATTCACATTTGGTATCAGAGCTTTGGTTTACAAAGCTCAGAGAACAAGGCACATTAGAACCTTACGAAAGAATTCATCAGATATTGGATTAGTAATATCCAATTAGAATGACTCGTTAGAGATGGGATCAGTAGTATCCTAGAACGGGTGTGAAGAGTATATTTTTCAAATGAAAACAATTTTGTTTTGAAAATCTAAGTCAACTATTCGTATTTGATTATTTATTTATATTGATGTGGACAATCCAGTATATATAGATTTTGCGTATACGTCTGATCCGCGTGTATTCGAAATTTTAATATACTGGATAGATATAGAATCACCTTCTAGTCGCCCGGAGAGAACTCTGATGATTGATGCATCGTCATCAGAATTTATGTTCGAGTGACGAAAGGGAGATTTCTATATATTTCCATTAGACTGGTGTGAGAACCAAAATTAGATAGGGCCTATTGTTGTGAATTGGCATCAAAAACCTGATTTTTGTATATGTATCAAAATTATGAATTTGAAACTCTAATTCACTAATTGATTGATGTTTGTGTTGTTTGTTTAATTGTTTGATAATTTTGAACCATTATGCCTAATTAAACCAAATATTGAATTGTATTGAAATTTGGTCGCATTTGCTTGCATATACATATATATCATTGAACAGGTTATAGCAAAGAGGCTAGAGCCGAAGGATAAAATTTGTTTGCCCGACAAATAGGTACATGTTTATTACATAATTTCCTGTTTTGTTTGGGTGATGATGATTTTGTGAGCCTATTGGCTAGCCGCTTGGCTTTTTCTTTTTCTTTTTGAGATCTGAAGGACCGGGGAAGCTATTTGAAATTCCCCGATGCTCCCATTGCAGGGGAGGTTATGGCGAAATTTTTCAAAAATTTAGGGTGTTAGCCAAATTTTTGAAATTTTGAAAATTCTCAGAAACTAAAGAGTTGGAGAATGGAAGCCAGACCGAGCGTAGAGTTGAATAATCAAACCACTTTCGACTTTGTTCCTTTTCGGGGACGAAAAGTTTTAAGTGGGGGAGATTGTAACAACCCGTAAAATGCGAGCCAGTTTGAAAATTTTATTTTGGCAATTTTAGCGAATTTTGATTATTTAAAATGAATTATTTTAAATATAATCGACGAGAAATTTATTTTGAATATAATTCGACGTATATATTATACGCGTCGTCGTTAGAATATAAAATATTTATATATAATTATAAATAGAATTGAAAATGGCGCGGTAGTTCGATAATTCGATTTCAAACTTCAAGTGAATGTACCGGGTGCAAAACAATCCGGATTTTAGTGAAACCAAAAATAATGGAATCTAATAGTGAATATCTTTGTAACGAAGTTAACAAACTGAGATTTCATCTTAGAAATGATAAGATATGTCCAGTTGAAAATTCTGAATAGTCGCTATGGAATTCAGGCCCTTAAAAATGGACATTTTGCAAACGACCTCGGATTTCGACGAAACCAGTTTTGTTGGGTCCGTGGTGTCAAGTTATTGCTAGATTCCAAATTTCATAATTTTTCGAATCAATATGTGAGAGTAGCAAAGGAAAACGCGTTTGACCAGTTTCAGTTGATTTTAGTCGACTGGAAATTGGCCATTTTTCTAACGGTCTCAGAATTCGACGAAACTAGTTTTGTTAGGACCGTATCGTCAATACGAAGCTAGAAAATATTTTTCTGGAATTTTTCTAGTTAGTATGTGACCCCGGTAATTTGAAATGTGCGTTTAAAATTCAATATAATGATTTAAAAGAAAATTCAACGGAAACTGATTGTAACGGCCGAATCAGCGGACGATACATATCCCATTGTGTTCGGAATGGGGGTTAAACGCTAGGGACGACAGGCGGTGGACCTCTTTTAGAGGTCGATCGAAAATGTAGACTTTTGAATTAAAATAAAATAATTAAATAATTAAATTAATAAAAAATTTCTTTCTCCCCCCTTTATTGGTTCTGGCCCCCCCCGTTCAAACAGAAATCATTTCATAAAAAAAAAAAAAAAAAGGGAGAAGGCGATCGAAGGTGCCGTTCGAGGCCAGCGCCGCCCGCCCCCCCCCTCGCGCGCCGCCTCCTCCGTTCAACCTCCGCCCCCCCCTCTGCTGCTTCACTCGCGCGAAGTCTTCTCCCATCGAAGAACCGAAATCGCGCCTCCCTGAAACCCTAGGACGCCGCCGCCTCCAGCCCGAGGTCGAGCCGCCGACGCTGCTCCCCACCCTGGCCTCGTCTGACTCCGGTACTGAAGTTCATCCCCTCCGCAGACATCGATGCCCCTTTTTTTTTTTTTTTTTTTCTTCGATGAAGTAAGTTTTTTTCTTTCTTTTCTTTCTTTACTTTATTTTATTTTTAATTTAAAAGTGAGAAAAACTGAATTTGAAAAGTATATAAAGCTAATTTCGATTTTATTTTTATAAAACTGTAAGGTTAGGATTTTATATTATATAGGAATATTAAAAATATAGTTTTTATATTTTTTAATAAAGTATTAAAAATATAGTCTTTACTATATAGGAATATTAAAAATATGATTTTTATATTTTTAAAGTATTAAAAATATAATTTTTACATGATAGAGAATATAAAAATATCATCTTTGTGTATGTAACGAAATAAAAATCTGATTTTTATTTCATATACGTTGAGATAAAGTGGTAATTTTTATAATGGCGAAATCTTTATAAAAAAAAAAATAGCGTGATAAAAATATAGTTTTTATCTATATAACATAATAATAAAAATTCGATTTTTATATATGTTGAACTTTGAAATAAAAATTCGATTTTTATATATTGAACTTTGAAATAAAAATTCGATTTTTATATATTGAACTTTGAACTAAAAATTCGATTTTTAAATATTGAATAGCGAAGTAAAAATGTGATTTTTACGTATGTAGTGAAAGCAGCAACGAAGCTGACGAAGATGCGAAAACGGCGAAGACTTCTGCAAATGAAGAGCCGTGGAGCTAGGATAGCTATATGTGAGAATTTCTCACCTTTCACTTTCTTTTTCTAGTTATATATATATATACTAGGATGCAGACGGTGCTTAGTAGCACCCGACACAATCGTCCACAGACCATGGACTTGTTTGTTTGACTGTTTGGTGATTGATTGCGATATTGGTTTGAATGTGATTTGTGGTGTGAAAAATCAAATCGATAAATTGGTTAGGATTAGACGTGCGCCGTTATAAGGCGAAGGAGTAAGGCTAGGTTAGACCCTTACTCCAAATTTTGTGGTTTGCATAACGAATTGATTTGATTGATGTGTGAATGGCGTGGGCCTTCACTAGACCGGGGATAAGGCTAGGCCTCGTCCCGTTTCTAGTATCGTGCCGTTATGCCGCCGAAATTTTCTAAAATATGTTAGAAAAATAAAAATATCATTTTATAGAATAAATGAATTGAATAGAAATTCGTAAATTGAAATAAAATGTTTTATCGTTAAAAATATAATTTTTAACGTGAAGTGAATAAAATAAAATTTTCATTTATAAACCGGACGGTTTGTTTATGTACACCTATTTGAATGACATTGATTGGGACGATAAATTTTACACATCGCCCAACAGCACAAAATAGGTGTTTGATTGTTTGAAACCCCACACGGGTGTTGGGATGAAATTTGAAGTTCACTCATCCTGATTGATTAAATATGTCGATCGATTGATTGACATGCTGTTGTAAGCGTTAGATATCTATATTTGATGCTTATACAGTGTAGTGCACTTTGGTTGATGGTTGATTATTTTCAATGTTATTATATACATGTGTTGTATGAAAGTCCATATAATTAACTTTATATGGTAATTGATTGGGCCTCATTCCAGTTTTGAAAAAGAAATATTTGAAAAAGAAATATTTGAAATAGAATATTTGAAAATAGAAATTTATGAAGCCGTGTTGATTAGATTGACGCCATTTTGACGTGAACGATATTTATATCAATTTTAAGTGATTTCGAAATGAATTGAATTGAAAACGATTTCGAAATGAATTGAATTGAAAACGATTTCGAAATGAATTGAATTGAAAACGATTTCGAATTGAATTGAATTGAAAACGATTTCGAATTGAATTGAATTGAAAACGATTTCGAAATGAATTGAATTGAAAACGATTTCGAATTGAATTGAAAACAAATTGAAATGAATTCAAATTGAATTGAAATTTGAATTGAATAGAAATGAATTTTAAAACGAATTTATAAAGAAGAATTCAATTTTGATTTGAATTGAAAAGGAAGTTGAAATTGTTTTTGAAACGAATTCAAAACTATTTATATAATTCGTTTTAAATAGAAATCGATGAAATATATATTATATATATAATATAATGGCCTGAATAGAACGCGCCGCGCCGCGGCAGTTCGCGAATTTCGACCATTTATTTAAAACGGACATTACGGGAGATCCGACCGTCGGATTCTCCTAAAACCGGAACCGTTGGGTTCGTATCGAAAAGAGCTTTCTAATGAATGTTAGAAATTTGAAATCTAACGGTTGGATTTGGAGATACGTCCAAATCAAATTCGAAAAAGGTCGCTGTAAGTGCAGTTCGATGGCCGTTAATGGAAATCGACCGTACGGGCCTTGATAAAATTATTAAAAATAGTAATAATTTGTGTAAAATCATAAGAAATGATTTGTGAAAGTTTGGGATGAAAAACTCCATATTTGAAAAGATAAAAATAGATTTTTATCGAAATAAACTAGTTTTGAACTAGAATTATAATTCTATTTATTTTTAAATAAATAAATTGAATTTGAAATGGTTTTGAAAATAACCAAAATTTCCAATGATTGCATTGGAGTGGATTTGAATCGAAATTGTCTTCGGAATATTTCGATGTTGGAATTCGTGATATTACAGGTGTTGTTATGGAAATTTGAAAGATATATATGTATATCGTTATTTCCAATACGACATTTGTTAATCGTAGAATTTGATATTGAATATAGGCCGATATAGTTTCTATTCAGAGCCTTGTATTGAATATCGAATGTGATTTGGGTTTGTCGTGAATGGTGTCTTCACTAACACTGTTCTTGAACCCAGTTGAGAAAAGATTAAATCTTTTTATTTAGATTTAATGAAGTGTACCAATTAAATGATATTTAATTGGAATTGAATTGATATTGATTTTTGGGTTTATCGTGAACAGTGTTTTAAATAACACTTGTTCTTTAACCCGATAATTAATCGAATGTGATTTGGGTTTGTCGTGAATGGTGTCTTCACTAACACTGTTCTTGAACCCAGTTGAGAAAAGATTAAATCTTTTTATTTAGATTTAATGAAGTGTACCAATTAAATGATATTTAATTGGAATTGAATTGATATTGATTTTTGGGTTTATCGTGAACAGTGTTTTAAATAACACTTGTTCTTTAACCCGATAATTAATGAATGTGATTTGGGTTTGTCGTGAATGGTGTCTTCACTAACACTGTTCTTGAACCCAGCTGGGAAAAGATTAAATCTTTTGATTTAGATTTAATAAAGTGTACCAATTAAATAATATTTAATTGGAATTGAATGGATATTGATTTTTGGGTTTATCGTGAACAGTGTTTTAAATAACACTTGTTCTTTAACCCGATAATTAATGGGATGTGACTTTGGGTTTATCGTGGACCGTGTTTTAAATGACACTGATTCTTTAACCCAGTCACAGATTAAAACTAAGTGGAGTTTTAATGAATCTTTAATTAGATTGAAAAGATCGAGAATGGAGTATCACCAGTTTTGCTCCAGGCGATAGTTAAATCTTTAATTAGATTTGAACGTGAAATTTAGAAACTAACTGTCGGTTAGCTAAGTAGAATGGTTTTCTGGATATTGATCTGATGTTGGTTTCGGCCTTCGGGGTTAATATTTGGGGAATTATTCTCTTGATTAATTTACGGTTAATGACTAATGAGTTGGAATGAGGCGTATGTTGTGTTTGTGTAACACTTTTATAATATATACGCGAGTTATTCGGAAAGGCCGGGTTTATCCCATTCTGAATAACTGATACGACGATAAGTCGAAGATGAAGACGATGGTCGAAGACCGGAGGTCTTCACGTCGTTTGGGTGATAACTGATGATCTTGATTGGGCTGTACACCCAAGAAGATGGAAACAGTTAGTGATCGTCCAGACGTACTTGGAGATCGATGGATATGCGGGGTACTAGGTGCCTCCGGTTTCGTTCAGACCCAGGACGGACTTGTAAATGGACTGTGTGTCTGACATCGGATTTCATTCTGTGTGACTGATATCGGTTGCATAGGATGGTTTGCCTGTGTGGCATGCTAAGATGCAAATGATCAAGGCTTCTGTTGAAAAGCAAAGTCTTGTGGTGATGATCAAAGCACGGCCTTTGTGGCGTAGCTTTGTGTAACGTTTACCTCGCGTGTTTCACACCAGGTATGAACCAAAAACGGGAGACGGACCTCAGGGAGGACTTGCGTTTCTTTCTAGTTAGAAGTGGCGTCAGTGGTTTTACACGCCCTGACGAGTTTGACTTATGTGGTTGTTGCTGTTGCGAGGCGCCTCGGTTATATCGGTTTCGGCCGATGCATTCTGGTCGGCTGACGGACCAGACTTACACCCCATAGGGTGGGGAAACGTAGTGTTCAGGCATTTTAATCCACATCGGTGGACCGGCCCTGTCGCTCCAAGGGCCCACCTGAGTCTGGGTCCTGTGGCTCGGGCTAGAGAGTCACGAATCGGTTGAGGACTATCTTTTGCCTCGGTTCATAGACGGAAATCCAATTTCCAAATACGTGCCATTTGCGGTTTTATTTGTAAACCTATATATGGCGACATAGTGGCATGGGACGCTCATGTCGCCTATGATTGATACTTATGATTTGAAGTTGTTTTATACACTATGCACTTATTATAGTATCAAATGATTTGTTTTAAACGTATCAAGCATTCTTTGGCTGTTATAAGGGAAAACCCTATCCCCCGGCTTGCGTTTGCATTGTGTGATAGGACCTGGGTCTTATAACAGCTTCATTTTTCTTTATTTAGCATTGCGCTGTTTGTTTTATGCACTGGTATTCTTGGGAGGAAACCCGTTCCGTGTTATACGGCGTGGTCCCTTGATTTACCTAATGATTTAAAATAAAGATTAATAACTGTTTTAGTTCTCACACCAGTCACATGACTGACCTGGAGTTTATTGTTTTTAACCTAAACTCTGGGTGCCTTTATTTTCGACACGGGCAGCTAGTAGTTTTGGTTTTGCAGATTTATATTCACAGGATCCTGGTTTACAGCTGGAACGATATCCGGAAAGCTTTGTATCCGTATATCTCTTCTAGTTGTGTATGGTATTATTTTCCGCTGCTATGTATTTAAATGTAATTTAAATCTCTGATATTTCTGTGTAAGATGCATTTATGCTCTGTATATTCTTGTAATCTGATGCATTGTTGTAATAAGCAATGAAATGTTCTTCTGTATGCGTTCTGCTGTGGTTTGTTCTCGAACTATCCGACGCTTTCCTTTACGGGGAAGTTGCGGGTCTTCACAGCTGTAGTTCGTAAATTGGCGATTCGAACTTCAATTGAATATATAGAACTCAATTGAAGTCGGAATTCTTTGAAATAAGAAACGTCAGGACCGATTTGATAATAGTTTTCTAATGGAGGAGAAAAATCTGGATTTCGTCGAATAGATTTTGAGTTATATCAAAATCAAATTTTCAGAAAAACAGTGCCATGACCATTTAAAACCATAACGGTTTATTTAATTTTATAAAAGGATTTTGAAGCAAATAAAATTTGTGTAACGTCCCGCATTTTTATCGGTTTGTATTTGAATATTTAAATCAGTTTAAATATTGAATTTATAATATAAGTGGATTTATATATTAATTAAAACGAAGTTGAACGTATAAATATATATATTAAATATAATCGAGCCTGTAATATCGCGGTAGTTCGTAATTTAACGTTCTGAACTTCAACTGAGTGTACATGATTCGTTATAAACCGTATTTCTTCAAAAGAAGAAACGTTGGAATCTGTTGAACTGTATCTTTCTAATGGAAGTGAAAAACCAAGCTTTCGCATTATAGATTGCGAGTTATATCCAAATCAAATTTTCGAATAGTCGCTATAGAATCTTTTATCGACCATAACGGTTTATTCGATATAACTAGATATCGATTTCGATTTTAGACAAGGTTCTTTTGAGACGTAGTTATAATTTAATTTTTAGAATTTTACTGTAATTTTTAATTAATTAAATACACAACTTTTTATTTGGAGTATTTTGCACCCTTAATCAGTATTTTCGGGATTTCACAATATGAGCTGACCTACCGATATTATTATATTTTTGGGATCGTGACACCTCGCTGGACACAACCGTATATTTACTTTTGTCCATTGCAGTCCATAAATAAATGACTTAACCACAATGTAACTATCCATTTATATAAGTTGTTTGGTCTGTACTTATATAATATTTGGCCATCACGTGCATGTCTTCAAAATTCTGAAGACTGACCCCTAAACAACCAATCTTTTATTTCCTTTGAATGTGTCTTCAAGCATGTAACTATCACATAATTCATGACCAAAACACCAAACTGAACATCTTCAGTAAAGTCCTTTAAATATATATATATATATATATATACACACAATCACTTTGCAGCCAAGTCTTGTACAACTCCTTTTCAAAACACTGTAATTTATTTTTCTACTGTCCTACCCTATGCCATAGACGTGAAAACTCAATATAGTCATGTACGCTTAAGGCACATCTGCAAACCCACGCCACCCCATATCACCTTCTTCACAAAATGCAGATAGTAGATCTTAGTCACTGGTAAGATCACCATCACGCATTGTATTTTCAAATCGAAGACCCGGTTGTCAACCTATAACGTAGATGCCACTGTAGGCCACCCCGTACTACTCTGTACTCAAGCGTGCTATATGAAAATAGACAATTCACGGAGGGGTGTTCTCAAATCAACCGAACACATTAAATAACCAAAATCGTTTTCGTTTAAATCAAAAACAAAATCCGTAGCATATCTTCCAATGTCGTTTTCAATTTCTAGCGTGAATTGTCATACATTTGGAGTAGCTACTCCATCCCCAACTGTGTGCATGTAACCGTACCTTCCAGCTAAACTACCCATTGCCATGAATTTTCATATCACCAGCTGAACCATACTGCAGTGTACCGTTACATCAAATACTGTATAGCCTAATCTACAGCCTAAAGCATACTACTCCGTGGCAACCAAGTAACGCCAACTATAAATAAAGGTGTACCATTCTTTTTCCCAAGGACCAAACGCCTGTTTCTTTCCTTTATCTTCTCAATCATGTTGACAGTTTTACTGGCAAAGAAAAATATAAATAAAATAAAATATTGCTTCTTCCTTCTTCCTTTCTCGTCAACAATCAAGTCGATTGATAAATGGAAGTGTCAGGAGGGGTGAGCAGGTCTAGTGCGTGATGATATCGAGGAGAACTCAGAGCTACCTGAAAGTCTGGAGGGGGAGTGGTGAGTCCGGTAGCGTTGTGGTCGGAGATCCGGCCATCAGTGTGACTCCGGCGATGAAAAGAGAGGACGTAACTTGCAGTGGGGGTTAAACTAAATGGAGACAATGTTGTAAGAGAAACATGGGGTTGCGTGCAAGCTGTTATGGGCGGTGAGAGTTGAGGTCATGTATGGGAACTATATAGGGTGAAGGGCGTAGTTATCAAACATGAGGAAGGTAAGGTAGGATTTGCGGTTATATTGTAGGTGGAACTGGTGGATATATAATGGATAAGGAAGGAGTTTGCATTGGGGTAGTGTACTGAAGTGGTGACATATGAAGTGGAGAAGGCGCTGGCAATAAATGAAGACGGGAAGGGTTGGGTACTTGCAAGAGTAAATGAAAGACATGGAGTTGGCATGTTGTTGGCAACGGTTCTTTAGGCCAAGGTGGAAACTTGGCTGACGTTGGGAATGCGAGTAGTAGAGGAGCTCTAACGCAAGTTGAGTGCCATATGCATGAAGAGATGAGTATTCGTTCTCTGTAGTTGATGTACAGGCAAGTATTGGCGTGTTGAATTGGAGTGCCAACGTTGTGGACTTGGGGCGTTTCGCATGCAGGTGGGAATGGGGAGCATGCCAGAATGAGCACGGATGCATGTTGTGCCAATGTTGTACAAGGATATGTGGAGCAAGACGCAGATTTTACACTGGAGAGAGGAACGGTGTAGCAGGTTATCCAAATATTTTAAAATAGTTTAAAAAGATGGCAGCGTTACGAAGCTAGTCGGAACCATTTGGAGATCGTTCATGACAGGATTAAACGTCTTATCGACTGATGCAAATCGTTATTTAACGGTTAACGCGCCAAGGTGAGTAAATTCATTAACTCTATTTATTTAAAATATTTTAATTATATTTTAAATAATGGTTGAATGCTGTGTGATGGTTGTTTAGACAGATTATGGTTAAATTGGTTGAAATATTATATATCGTTGCATTTGTACACATCACCGGTTGGATACTGATTCCATCGATTATAATATTCCCTAGTATGAAATCAGTGATAATTGTTTGACTAACATCTGTGGATGCAGAAACCGGTCAGAGGAATCCAACCGGATTCCTCAATATTTATATGTACTGCTTGTTTGTTTTATATATGCACTGCTTGAACCGTGTTGAATGAAAATTTAACATTTGTTTTGATTTAATAAATAAATGATATCGATTTAGAAAGTGGCAACAGTCGACCATAAACACATCGTTTTGTAAGAAATTGATTGGCCCTCAGGCGAATCAACGAAGTCGATTATAAAAAAAATAAATTTTTATAATTAAAGCGAAGCTTTAAACTGTAATAGAAATTCTATTATAAACCGGTACTTTATAGTTCACTTTATAAAGTAAAATAGTAGTTAATTATTTTTAATTAAATAATTGTTTCTTAAGTGGGCCTCACTTAAAATGTTATTGAATTAGAGAGGTCAAGATTTTGTAACGGAAAAGATGTCAAGATTTTTGTAACGGAAAGAGAGGTCAAGATTTTGTAACGGAAAAAGATGTCATGAATTTTTGTAACGGAAAAGATGTCAAGATTTTTGTAACGGAAAGAGGTGTTGAGATTAATTATAAAGTGGAATATAGTAGCGTATTGCAAGTATGTGAACTATAGCGATAAAATAACGCTGTTGACTAGGCTTAAGCGTTACTATTATGTCGAGATTAGTTATAAAGGAGAATATTACAGCGTATGACAAGTTTTTGAACTATAACGTTAAATTAGCGTTGTTGACCAAGCTTAAGTATGATTTTTATATATAGCACTACTCCCTAGGGAATGTAAACAGTTTATTTTGAAATCCACTTATTCTAAAGTAATAAGTAACGATGTTGTCCAAAGAAATATAAGAATAAGAGTTTTAATAACTGAGAATGTTTTCCAAGAAGTGTGAAAGTGCTAAAACGGGGTTTGAGAAATATCTAGTAAGATATGGGAATTTGAATAATAAAATGAATGTTAAATAAAAAGCGCCTGTGATTGTATGATGTTAGTTATACATTAGAATGGATGTTGTTTTTACTTCGATAGTTAAATAACCGACTGTCAAAGTGTTTTGACCATCGTTGTCAATACGGAGAGACCGGTTGGATCTATTATCCGAAAACCACTCTATATAGGCATAAGCGGTGCGAATTTGATTATGCTGAAAACAATTGAAGACGGAGTGAAATACAAGGGTCGTCCTATTCCAGAATAGTGTTTTCTGTTTGTCCAGTCCCAGGACAACTTGTATGGACGAATGTCTGACAGAGTATTCCTAACGGTCACATAAGACGATCCTTTCAAGGTATTACGTCCGGTGCGGAGAAATTCGTTTCTCTTTGCTTTTATACCTGCAATATTTTTGGGAAGATCAACTAGTGATTTGACGGGTTTGACGATGTGACATTCAAAGTGTGTGGTGGCCAGATGTTCTAAAAAGATAGACGTAGCATTAAGCCTCACAACCAGGAAATGACAAAAATCAGGCAGGCAGCATGGCTATGTGGGTCGCTCCCATTAGGGTGTATAATCACCTATCTAGAGAAATTCCTTTTGTTTCTAAATCTATCGATTCTGCCCATTCGGGAAATGGTGGTTTGAGTCCAACCGTTGGTGATATACATTCGATACACTCAAGCGAAATGAGTGGTCGGTCATGTGTGGGCTGGGTTGCAAGACGTTCTTGTTGAACCCAGTGTATTCGCCTCTAGAGATACACTAGCGGCAGGTGGTCCCATACCTTGTCATAGTTGGAATCCAATCTCCAATAAGCACCCTGTTGTTTTTGATTTTATACTGTGTATGTAGAACGTGAGATGCAAGCATTCTACTATTTGGTTATTTACTTGATTAGACATTATTATAATATCACTGGATTTTGGATATTAAAGCGTTTTGGGTTATAGTAAGGTAAAAACCATCCGTGTTTATGTGTGGACTGGTCTTACTATTATCTTTTTCTTCAAAAGGATTTTCAAAGTTAAATCGTATGGTTGGAATTTACACACACCAGTCCCATGACTGACCCAGAGTTTATTTTGTTTTTTTCCTTAAACTCTTGGGTGCCCAAATTTGTACGGGCAGTCAAGTGTTTTAGGCTTTACAGATACACTTGGAGGAGCTTGAAGCAGGGGTCTTCACTGTTGGTTATTTAGAGTTATTTCCGCTATATCAAATGTTATGTTGTACTCTGATATGGTATGTATATACAAAACAGATTTGTATTTCAAAGTTATGTTATATAATATATTTTATTCGTTCCGCTGTGAGATTCGTGTTTACTCTGATTCTGGTGTTCTTCTATTCTATTAGTTCTATCTTATCTTTCTCATCCTCTTATTTCTTTCTATTAATGATCTGAATTTTCGTGCACTTTGAGTTGAATGTGTAGGATATTTATCAGCTCAAATTGGTATGGATTTTTGGGTCGTTACAATTTGAATTGCTATTTAGAAAATTTCAGATTTTGAGTTGTAAATTATATGCGAACTCAAGTGGAGTAATGAATTGATTTTTGAAAACAAAAATCAGTTTTTTGATTATTGAATAGAATAAACTAATTTGAATAGTAAATAGTTAATGAGATTTTGAATTAATATTGGGCTTTGAACAAGTGAATTCGATTTGGAAATTTATATTCAAAATCGAAAAGAAAACTAGAATTGAAATTGAAAATTCAATTTGGTTATGAGCAAGTTAAATATTTTTTTTGAACATGTTATGTTCAAACAAAGAAGTGAAATAGGCAAAATAGCTAATTAAAGAATAAATGAGCAAAACTGAATTCAAACGATTAGATAGTGTTGAATTGAATTGAAAACAGGTGAGCATGTGTTAGACAGGTATGGGATGGAGTATATGAAGATTTAAATTTATGTGCCCGACAAAAAGGTACATGTTTAAATTCATATATGAGATTTTATGCGCCGTATCGGTAAGTCGCTTGGCTTTTTCTTTTTCTTTTGGATTGGTGAGGGCCATGGGAGGCTATTTGAAATATCCCGATGCTCCCGGTATGTAAAGACCCGCAAATTCCCACCCTTTGAATCGACCATAAACCACACAGGTCTGACCCAAAAAGTGAAAATCTACGAATACTTTAACTTTGGGCATACAACATATTAAAACAACAACAGAAGACTTTTATAACACTATAATAAATGTTACATCAGAGTACAGAATATACATATCAGAGTACATTGGAATATAATTACAGCGGAAGATAAATACAAAAAATGTAATATACTGCAACGGAAGAACACAGCGGAAGACTCTCTATCTCTGGACACAACTTTAAGCTTCAACCCAGAATCCTGCTTAATATATCTGCAAAAATAGCTACTCGACTGCCCGTGTGGAAAATATGGGCACCCGAGTTTGCCAGTGGACAAACTACAGGTTAGTCATGGGACTGGTGTGAGAATTCTACCTAACCTATAAAATATAATAAGGCTAATCACAGGACCACGCCACTTTCGCAGAACAGGGTTTCTCCTATGGATTGCCAGTGCATGACTAAAGTAAATCGTCAAAATAGCGCAATGCTTTTTAAAAAAAATGAAACCATTATAAGACCCAAGTCCCATCACACAATGCAACGCAAACCGGAGGATAGGGTTTTACCATATAATGATCAAAAGATGCTTGATACGATAAACACGGTATTATATAATAATAGTGTGCAACCAATTTGAAATACATCAAAGTAAATGTATCAATCCTAGACGGCATGAGTGCCCCATCCCACTATGTCGCCATATATAGGTATACAATCAAAACCGCGTGATGTCGTATTGGAAATTTGGGTTTCCATCTGAGTCAAGGCTAGGGAGGAGATCCTTACCGATTCGAGACACTCTAGCAAATGACCCAGGATTGGTACTCTGTCCAACCCTTGGATCCTGCAGGGCCGGTCCACACTTACTTTTGTGGATTAGAAATGCCTGAACACACGTTCCCCGGTCCTTTTGGACCTATAATACGGCCAGTGGCGACCGCATAAACCGAGGCCTCGAAAAATCCAACAACCACAATGAATAAATGCCAGCGCTGGTAGGTCCCTGGCACCACTCTAGCTAGAAAGAAACGTGTGCACTCCCTGCGTTCCCTTCTCCCGTTTTAGACTCTACCGGGCTGTGAGGCTCGCGAAGTCACGATATACACAAAGCTATGCCTAAATAGACTGTGCTTTGATCATCAACCACAAGGCTCTGCTTTGCAACAATAAGCCTTGATCAAGTGCAACTTGGCATACCACATCAACAACTCATATCATGCGATCGGTAATTATTTAACATACAAAAGGGTGTTAAGCAAGAGAATAAATCCTCCGCCACCATGCATTAATATATTAAATAAGAACCGATTTAATTACATGAAATAAATTTCAATGTAAGGCATGCTATCCATTTACAAGTCCGTTCTGGGTCTGAACGGAACAACGTATCCGTCGATTTCCAGTACGTCTGGAAGATCATCACTTTTTACCTTGCCTTGGGGGATCAGTCCCAATTCAAGATATCAGTCACCATCAACCAAACGATGTGAAGCTCTCCGGTCTTCAGTCACCGTCTTCATCTTCGACTCTTGATCATCGTGATGATTATTCAGAATGGGTTAGACCCGGTCTTTCTGAATAACTCGCGTATTTGTAATTAAAACCAACCATACGCCACATTCCAACTTTGAATATCCTTTTAAATAAAAATTATTATTTACGTTAAAAAGGTTCTCATTAATTTATCAAAGATAAAATAAATTACATTTTAATCTTTCTAAAAAGATTTATTAATATTCAAATTTTGATTTTTAATACAAGAATCATTATTACAAGATTATTAATTTCAATAAACCAATCTTGTCTTAAATTGGGTTAAAGAACTATTGTCATTTAAAACACAGTTCACGATAAACCCAAAAACCAATTTTCAAAATATGGAATTTCTACAGAAATCAAATCAACAAATAATCGTTATAAATTTCTGTACCAGACTAACATTATAAATGGAATAACGGCAAAGCCTCTTAAATTCCATATATAATATCGGTCTTCTTTTACAGAAGCCCATCTCGATTATTATCAATCGAATTTCCACTTAATTCCAATTTAATATATTAAATTGGAAAATTCTAATTTTAGAAAATCTTCTTTTAAATTTATAAAATAGATTTATAAATTTCAAATAATAATTTCAATGTAAATTGGATTAAAGGATAAATGTTATTTAAAACATCGTCCACTACAAATCCAATCTACATATCAATCACCAAACATAAATGTTAAGATCTAATGATCTTAAATAAAAGATTTATCCTAAAGATATTAATTCATTACTATATAAAAAAAACATATTTTAAAATATCAATAAAATATTCTATATATAAAAGATTCTGAATGTAAAATAATCTTTATAATACAAAATCTTTTATTTTACAAAAATCCTTTTATTATATAAAAATTCTTTATTAAAAAAAGAAATTCTACATTGGAATGCGACTCAACCATGTACCATATAATTTGGGTCATATGGGTTTCATACATTTCATGTATAGGGTAGTAACAGGAAATAATCCTCAATCCATCCATTAACAACCAGAGTGACAATGTCAACTGTGTGAGCATTAAAATGAAACAATAACGCTCATCGCAGCCTGTCGATCAATCGATAGACATATAATTAAACATTGGGATTTGTTTCAGTCAAGTATCGTCCCAATACCCGTGTGGGGTTTTCAGCCAACAACAGTTCATATAAATAAATAAATACAGAATTGGTTAATAGGTTTAACCAATTTCAATTTCACTAAACATGTCACTTATATCGAGTAAAATATATTTTACTTGTATGACTTCCCTATGTATTCTAAAGTCACATAAACATTAATTTATTTATATAGCTTTATTGCGGATGACAAATGGATTATAAATTCCATTATTCTTTATTTGTATGAAGTTTCTTAACAATACTTTTCAGTGTATATTTTGACCAACAATACAAATTCTAATGCAAGTTTTGCAAATAAAAATTGGATTTTATATTTGCGTATAAATTCTACTGTATATTATACAAATAAAAGTGATTCTTATATTTTCACATAATTTCTGTTTTCAACAAAGATGAGTAAAGTGATACACTCATTTTGTTAGCAATTCTATTTCAACAAATACAGTGTAGATAAAAGTGTATTTCTAATCTTGTACTTTTATTTGTACATAAAACACAAATAAAAGTGTATCTCATGTATTTGTCTTTTTATTTGACAAAACAATGTTGATAAAAATGTTCTTTTATATCTTGTACTTTTATTTAACAAAACAATGGTAAATAAAATGTCTTTTTAACTCTTTTACTTTTATTTAACAAAACAATGACAAATAAAAGTATAATTTTCTTCCTATGCTTTATTTGCATCTAAAAATGCAAATAAGAAATATAACCCTCTTTTTACTTTTTCTTTACAATAGAAAATGTAAATAAAATGGTTCACACAATTTTGTTCTTTTTCTTTACAATAGAAAATGTAAATAAAAGGATTCACATTATTTTGTTCTTTTTCATTTACAATAGGGAATGTAAATATGTGTATTTCTAAATTCCATTCTTCTTATTTACATAAGAAAATGTAAATAATTGTAATTTCAAGTTCCATTCTTTATACTTACATAAGAAAATGTAAATAATAGAAATTTCTCTAAATTTTATTCTTTTTACTTACATAAGAGAATGTAAATAATTGCATTGTATATGCGATGCGAATTTCACGTCTTTTAATTACATAAGAATGTAATTTTCCATATCATGCGAATTCTCAAATTTCTAGTTACATATAAAAGTGTAATTCTTAATTTACAATGCAAATCCTCATTTCTAATTACATAAAATGTAACTTTTTAATTCACGATGCAAATTCTCTTATTTCATTACATAAAAATGTAATTTTTAATTTATTCGTGAATCTTACTTCTTTATTACATTATAAAAAATGTAATTTTTATTTCACATTATAAATTCATGTCCCAATTACATAAAGAAATGTAATTTTCATAATACAATACAAATTCATATTTTAATTACATTGAAAAATATAATTTTTATCATACCGTTATAACTCATATATAAATTACATAGAAAAATGTCATTTTTATTTTATCGTTCTAATTCACATCTAAATTACATAGAAAAATGTAATCTTTATTATGCGATGGGAATTCATATTTTAATTACATAGAAAAATGTAATTCCTATCATACGACATAAATTCATAGTTAAATTACATCTAAAAATGTAGTTTTTATCCTACAATGCAAATTCACATTTTAATTACATGTAAAAATGTAATTTTCATTCTACCGTTATTTTTATCCTCTAAATTACATTGAAAAATGTAATTTTAATCATGCAATGTAAATTTACATTTTTATATCATAGAAAAATGCAATTTTTGTCATACGGTGCAAATTCATATATAATTTACATATAAAAATGTAACCTTTGTTATGCAAAGTAAATTCACCTTTTTAATTATGTATAAAAATGTAATTTTATTCATACGGTGGAAATTCATTCATAAATACATATAAAAATGTTATTTATTTCATACGGTGTGAATTCATTCATAAATACATATAAAAATGTTATTTATTTCATACGATGAAAAATCATTCATAAATAACATATAAAAATGTTATTTATTTCATGCGATGAAAAATCATTCATAAATAACATATAAAAATGTTATTTATTTCATGCGATGAAAATTCATAAATAACATATAAAAATATGTTTCATTCCATACAATGTAAAAACATCTTTTTTTTTATGTACAATGCAAAAATATCATCTTTTTATATTTCACAATATAGTAACTTTACTATTTTACGATGTAAAAATATGATCTTTTCTATTTTACAATGTAAAAATATTAACCTTTCTATTTTACAAAGTAAAAATATCACTTTACTATTTTACAATGTGAAAATATTATCTTTTCTATTTTACAAAGTAAAAATATCAACTTTACTATATAAAAATATACATGTTCATTTCATACTTTTTAATGCGAACAAAAAAGTGATTTTTGTATGCATAATTCATTTCAAATAAAAATGTTAATTTTCTTTAATGTAGCATCTTACAAATAAAATGTTGATTCTCTTTTAATATAACATTTTACAAAGAAAATGTTGATTTTCTTTTAATTCCGTACCTTTAATGTAAATAACATTACACAAATATATATATATATATATATTTGTTGAAAAACTAGTTTATCAAAAAGACATAAAAATGTTTGTTCTATTTTGTTGAAAATCTAGTTCAACAAATATAACAACAATGTTTTTTTTTTATTTTGTTGCAAATTCTGTTTTAACAAATTGACCGAAATTCTGTGTTTTACAGGTGTTGAAAATTCTAATTCAACAAATTTACAAAATTTGTTGACTTATACATTTGATCTTTTATATGAACAAAATTTATATATATATATATATATACTGAATAAAATATGTTTTGATCTCATTTTAGATCCAATTCTCCAACCGCAAATAAGATATATATAATTACAAGCGGATTTGCAAATCATGTGCAACAATCATTCAACAAGCAACAATTATCACTCCAAACAACACCCAACATTTCAGGTCAGAATTAAATGATCAAACAATTATTTTTAATGCAAGAAAATAATTTATAATTAATTAAACAAATAAAATTAGAATCCTCACCTTGAATTTTTGGCCAAAATTTTACTGTCTCCGTTTCAGCTGCGGTCTACGCCATCGCGAAGCTCTTAATTTTGTGATTCCAACGCAATTTACGGTTCGTCAATCGGCTCTCGTATGAAAGAGATACGAATTTTTAAAGATTGGAAAAATAATTACAAAATTAATTAAAGTAATTAAGCTTAATCATCTTCTACCTCAACCCGTATACAGCCGAACCCAACATCCCACTCTTTGCCACCTCGCGCGCGCCGCCTCGAGCACCTGGCCGCCGATCTGAAATGCTCCGCCCGACCACCGACGTCGCCTCCACCCTCGCCCAGACCGCCGACCGACGCGACGGACCCCACGCTCCAGAAATCGAGCTCGACCGCCGTGACTTCCTGCTCCAAATTCGCGAAATCCGTGACCCTAATGATGATCATAGCCGTATAGATCTGAAGCTCTCGAAATTCTCTTCGATTTGGTACCAAGTTTGCCAATTTTCGTTTAGCGGATCAAAAGATATTAAGGTTTGAAAATGGGAGGTTTCTGGCCATCGGTTCAAGGTGGCGGCTGGCCATTAGGGTTAGGGCCGATTTTTTATTTATTTATTTAATATTAAATCTCGAATTTCGTGCTTAAAAGGTGAAATTTCGGACTTTCTCCAAATCAGGCCCAATTAGTGTCAAACTTAAGGTTTTGACACCTTCTGAACGCGATGGGCTATGTCTTGGGGCCCAGTTCCGAAGTATGCTGTGTGTTTAATTAAAATTGCAATATTAAATCAATAATTTAATTCCTACCGTAAATTTAAATATGCCGGGGCCACATACGGAATCCGAAAATTACAGAAAAAAATATTTCTGACTTCGTATTGACGATACGGTTCCAACGAGACTATTTCATCGAATTCTGAGACTGTTTGAAAAATGGCTATTTTTAAGGCGTTTAAATTTAACTGAAATAGTCAAAACACATTTTCTTTTCCCACGTTCATATATTAATTCGAAAAATTCTGAAAATTGAAACCTAGCAATAATTTGACAATCTGGTTCCAACAAAAGTGATTTCGTTGAAAACCGAGGTCGTTTGAAAAATGACTATTTTTAAGGCCGATATATTTAATATTAAAAATACATTTTTAAACAAATAAATCCCGAAACTCAAAATATATAAGTGTTTACTGTTTTTCAATGTAGAAACATCATTCTGAACTCAGTGGAAGTGGTTTCGAGTTCAAATTCCTTCGTATGCAAAAAGTAGCATTTTGACCTTTATATATTTTATAGCGACCTTTCTAAATATTGAATTGGCCATAACTTTTGATTTCCGCTATGAAATTCCAATTTTTCGGATTCGTTGGAAAGATATTTTTAAATAGATTCTAATATTTTTGGTTTCACTAAAATCCGTTAAATTTTGCATCCTGTACGGTCAGTCAAAGTTCAAGTTTGACTTTTCAAACTACCGCGTTATTTCTAACTCTTTTGTTAATTAAAATTAAATCATTCATTCTAACTTCGATTTAAATCAAATTTGTGATCATTATTATTTAAATAAATTATTTTATATTGTCAAAATTCATTAAAATTTTCTAAAAAAAAAATTTTTAATTGGTTCTGATTTTTGCGGGTTGTTACACGGTATAAAGGAGGTTATGGCGAAATTTTCTGGAAATTTAAGGAGTTAGAATATTTTTAAGAAATTTTGATAATTAGAAATAAATGTATAGATATATACAGAATTCGATAAGGAAACGAATTTAAAACAGAATATTATAAACAAAAAGGGAAATCAATAGGCTGGTAATAGAAAGAGAAACATATATACGTTTAAAAATGAATAATTGGTTTTCATAATGTTGATTATTCGAGGTAAGTGGTTTTGTCTGTTTTGAAGTTAATGATGTTTTCAGTCAAGGTCTGAGAGGTAATAATACCCCAACTTGATTGATTTCATTTTTAATTGATAAATAGCAAGATCCTGTAACACCCCAAATTTTTGAATAATCAGATTAACTAAATTTAAGAATACTTAATTTCAAATTTGGGAATTAAGGGAAACGGGTCGTTCCATTGCTTTCGTCTTGGAATTCTGCTTGAGATAGAGTCCGAGTTTGCGTAAAACGGATACCGTATGAAGAAGATATGGACGGACGAAGTTTTAAAAAAAAATGCACTGGCGCACTTGGGAAGTGCGCCAGTACAAATTTGCATTGGCGCACTTCCTAAGTGCGCCCAGGCCGAGAGAAAACCTGCACAGCCTTCTGGTTCAGTCTGACCCATGTTCTGACTCATTGTTGAGTCATTTCTGACTAGTTAATGAGTCATTAGGGTTTCTGGATAATTCTAATCTAGACTGAGTGGTTTTGATTAACTCTAGGGTCATACGACGGCTATAATTAAATTTAAACTCTATATAAACATGTGTAGACCCAAACCCTAGAATCAAATCAAAAATTAGATCAGTAGCAGTCATGTTGGCACTCCAAACCCTAGAGTAGCCGCCACCAACTAGAAGAAAGTTAAAGACAACAATTCAATTCAAATCAAGCCTAAAACTACAACAACGTAATTGTCTACAACAAGGGAACGCTAATCAATTACAGAATTCAGAACCCAGAACTCAAGACCCCTTATTCGGTGAGTTCTAGTCACTTTTAGGTTTAAATAAATAAAAGTGAATTGTGGTAGACTATGATTTGGGTATATGTTGTTTGTAGTTATGCAAGTTTATTGTTGTGAATCATGAAATGATGCAAGCTCCTTATTATTTTGAATCATGAAGTTATGCAAGTTCATTATTGTTGTAAATCAGGATATGATGCAAGTTTATTATTGTTGTGAATCATGAAGTTATGCAAGTTATTTTGAACCTATGCAAGTTACCTATGTAAGTTGTTGCGTTGTTAATTCATGAATCTATGCTAGTTGTTATGTTATGAATCATGAACCTATGAAGCTACCTAAGCAAGTTGATAAGTTGTTAATTCATGAACCTATGATAGTTGTTATGTTGTGGATCATGAACCTATGTAAGTCACATATGCAAGAAGTTATGTTATGAATCATGCAAGTTGTTATATTGTGAATCATGAACCCATATAAGTTGTTGGTTATGTTGAGAATCATGAATCTGTGTTAGTTGGTAATTACGTTGTTAATTCATAAACCTATGCAAGTTGTTATGAATCTATGTAAGTTGTTAATTATGTGGTGAATCATAATTATATGCGAAGTTATCATGTCATTTTCCCTAGTTGTCATGCTTATGCCAATATTGTACTGAAAATGATCACCTTGACATTCCCTTTATTTTATTGTTATGGCGAGACTACTTTGTAGTCTCGATGACACCAAAAACGCAAACGGTTACGCTAGTTAAGAAACGGGGAAAAGGGGAATTTGTAATAGGCATAATTTACATAGTGATTATGTAACTTGGACACATGATTCTGGTAGGGAAACATATAAATAATTACCTATTATGACATGGGTAAAATTGGGTAAAAAAAAGGGTATAATTTGAATATGACCATTTATGGATAAGAAATCCAAATTGTTAATAAGATAGGTCTTGACACCTATGAAAAAGGAAAGGATTAATTAATTAACTTAATTAATCAAAAGAGGAATGTTCAAGCAATTAAAGTCTGAAGATTTAATATTGAGAATTGGCATAAAATAAATTTGTATGATTTTTCATACCATAAATAGATGTACATAATTGAGTCAATTATGGCCATAGTGAAATTTGGAATTAATTGATAATTTGAATAGGAAAATTAATTCAAATTGGGGAAAGATTAATTAGGAGTAATTAATCGTCTAAGACACGAGGTTAGGCTCTTTTGTGGTGTAAGACTACTCGGACCCGCCTGGCAAATCCAGCTGCCACAAATGCCAGTCTAATGTGGGAGGTCTTAGGCATAAATTAAATACGTAACAATTGTAAAGACACGAGGTTAGACTCGTTTGTGGTGTAAGACTACTCGGACCCGCCCGGCAAATCCAGCTGCCACAAATGCCAGTCTAATGTAAGAGGTCTTTATAAGGTTACGGTCTTAATGAATTAAGAAACACTTAACCAGATAAACATGTAGTGGGACATGAGGGGTTAAGTGGGTGCCTTGGGTGGCATGTGGAATTAAGTGGGTGCCTTGGGTGGCATGTGAAATACGATTAGGTGTCTCAATAATTAATTAATGCTGATTAAAGACAAATATGGATGATAAACAGAAGTTTGGTTGAGTGATTCTCTAGGTAACAATCTGATGTTGATCTCGATCTTCGGGGTTGGTACTTAAGGAGTTATTCTCTTAACCAATGTATCTGTGGACTAAGGAGAACCTAGTCATAGACTAAGTGAAAGGGTTAAAACCAGCTTAACCAATATAACCATAATTGGACATGGTAATAAGAAAAGACTACTTAACCTAACTTAATACATATGGA
Organism: Allium sativum; assembly: GCA_030737875.1. Taxonomy (NCBI): domain Eukaryota; kingdom Viridiplantae; phylum Streptophyta; class Magnoliopsida; order Asparagales; family Amaryllidaceae; genus Allium; species Allium sativum. The sequence goes on along the minus strand of CM060925.1, from coordinate 156,929,728 downwards.
CTGTATGATGATAAACATAAGTTAGGGTTAAGTAAAACGAGTTGGATTGTGGGTAGGTTAAGTACAACTGATGAGTAGGTGGGTAATATTAGTATATCTAGGCCCATAAACTTAACCATTAAATAAATAGGATTAAATCAGCGGGAGGGTTAAGTACAACTGATGAGTAGGTGGGTAATATTAGTATATATAGGCCCACAAACTTAACCATTAAATAAATAGGATTAAATCAGCGGGAGGGTTAAGTACAACTGAAGGGTAGGTGGGTAATATTAATATTTATAGCCCACAAACTTAACCATTAAAAAGGGGTTATTTAATTAAAGACACCTAATGGTATACATAACCAGGGCAGAATAGAAAGTTATGTATTAAAGACACCCTTAGGGGTACGCATAACTAATGGGAATAGGTAAAGTTATGTATTAAAGACACCCTCAGGGGTACGCATAACTAATGGGAATAGATAGAGTTATGTATTAAAGACACCTATAGGTACGCATAACCGATAGGTAGAATAGGGGTTATGTATTAAAGACACCTATAGGTACGCATAACTAATTGAGGGCTATGTAATTAAAGACACCTTAGGGTATACATAGTCAGTAGAACACCTAGTGGGGATACAAGACATAGGGGAGAGCTTGTATCAAGTTGTGTGGGACCCATTTCAGTCAGTAACCCGGAGGGGTATCCAAGTAAAGATCTCTGTACTAGGCGGGGAAGGGGCACGCTTATTGATTGATTGTAAGAGATCCAAAATGAGACGGATGGTGTCGGCGACGCAAACCGACCGGGGACAAGTGCGTGCATGGGCCGGGCAGAGGGGGACAAGACGACCGTGACACCAGTAGGTATAACTGTGCACACCTTAGGTTTCCACTTTAGGGAAGTGATACCCCCTAGTTGTGGGACCAGCACAGGGTATCTACAGAGTAGGGAGCCGATCGATTAGGGTAGTGGTTAGGGTATATCCGGACATATGCCTTAAGTCTACCAATTTATAGTAGGAGGGTTGTGGGTACGACTAGTTGAGATAGAAGCAGGCAGCACCTATGACAGCAGCTAGGAATACACGAAACTACCACCATCGTTATCATTAGCGGAAGGGATCATCCCATCTTGATTTGACTAGTAATAGTGCAGAATAGTTTGTAGTGAAGCTTACATCTTACCTTATTTGTCCTGTCATACCTATCATCTGTACCGTGAATCCTCTTATCCACTTTGTATGCCTATCATGTTTACCTTTATTTATTTACTGGCTAAAAGTTACTGGACTCACCAGACGTATGTCTGACCTAGTTTGTTTCGCCTCTTTTCTTCCGTTTCCCCCCAGGTTCTCAGGGAGGAAACACCCAGGTTTAGTCAGCATTTGGATATCATCTTCTAGGAGCTACTTCTGAAGTATGGCTCGAGTCTCTGTCTCTTATATGGCTTGCTCTTTAATATGGGGAATGATGATTTTCTTTTAAATACCTATGTACTCTGATGATATAAGACAGAAGTGTTTTGTTGTAATAGTTTTATGACTCATGGTATTATGTAACAAAGTATTTTGGAGATTTAATAAAGTTATTTGATTTCCGCTGCAAATTTTTTATATCTGTCTTATGATATTCTGTGTCTGTTTACCAAAAACTCTCCACTGAAGTTAAGGCATTCCCTTTGTGAGTGACCTTAATGGAGGTGGGGTGTTACAGATCCAATCTCGAAGAGAAGTGTTGGATAATAATTAGTTGAATAAAATATTTTGGGTTGTTGTAACGATGTTTTACACAGTATTCGTTTTAACCCAAGTGGTGGAAACTTTGGAAATATAAAAGTAAATATTTCCTGAGTATAATTAAAGTAGTCGGGAAAGAGATAAGTGATTGAAATTTGTTTTCAATTGCAAATAGAGATATTTTCTAAATATAGAAAATAAAAGAAGTTGATATTTGGAAACATTTTCCAAATGGCGTAAGAGGCCAAGATGACTATTGAAATTATGGGTTAACAAATATTGCTAAGGAAGTGGAGAAGTGTTTTAATTAATGAAATATAAATTAAAAGGCCCAGTGATTGTTTGATTGTTTTGAATGGATGTTTGTTTTTCTTCGATAGTTAAATAACTGACTATCGAAGTATTTGCCAATATCGTTGTCAATATGGAGAGACCGGTTGGATTATTATCCGTGAACCACTCTGTATTGGCAGTAGCGTTGCGAATCAGATTATATGAAGATAATCGAAGACGGAGTAAAGTGCAAGGGATTTTTCTATTAATAGAAATTGTGCCTTCGGTTTCGTTCAGTCCCAGAACGAACATATATGGACGGATATCTGACAGAGTATTTCCAATGATCGAATATGTTGATCTGTACAAATATATATGGTGGCAACGGATTTATTCCCTTAGCATAACATCCAGAATATTTGTGCAAATCAATTAGTGATTAACGGTTCTGACAATGTGGCATTCAAAGTGATTGTGCTATCAATGAATAGAAAGTAATCGTAGCCTTAGGCCTCAACAACCAGGAAATGACAAAAATCGGGCAGGCAGCATGGCTAAGTGGGTCGCTCTGATTAGGGTGTATAATCACCTATCTAGAGATTCATTTAATTCCTTATTCTATTCGATGTTGTCCCATTCGGGAAACGGTTGATGATCCCAACCGTTGGTGATATACATTCGATACACTCAAGCGAAATGAGTGGTCGGTCATGTGTGGGCCGGGTTGCAAGACGTTCTTGTTGAACCCAATGTATTCCTCTCTAGAGATACACTATCGGAAGGTGGTTCCATACCTTGTCATGTTGGAAATCCAATCTCCAATAAGCACCCTGCGGTTTTTGATTTTATATTATATATGGAGCGTGAGATGCAAGCGTTCCGCTAGATTCTATTTATTTTATTAGACATTATTATACTATCACTGGATTTTTGTATCAAAGTGTTTTGGGTTATAGTAAGGTAAAAACCGTCCATGTTTATGTGTGGCTGGTCTTACTCTTATCATTTCTTTAGAAAGGATTTTTAAAGTTAAACAAATGGTTGGAGTTTACTCACACCAGTCCCATGACTGACCCAGAGTTTATTTTGTTTGTTTTCCCTAAACTCTTGGGTGCCCAAATTTGTATGGGCAGTCAAGTAGTCAGGATTTTTCAGATTCACTTGGAAGAGCTGGAAGCAGGAGGCTTCACCAGTTAGCTATAGACTATCATATATTCCACTGTGAACCATGTTTGTATCTGGAAACAAGTGTTTATAACTGTTCCAGGAATAACCGTTGTGCTATGATGATGGTATGTATATAAAGTTACTGATTTGTATTTCAAAAGTTATGTTATATAATATATTTTATTCGTTCCGCTGTGATATTTGTCTTCTTTGTTTTCTTCTATTCTAATATTTCTTTCTTTCTATTTCTCATCCTCTAACTTCTTTCTAATAATGATTCGTATTTCTGTGCAATTTGGGTTGGACTTGTGGTGTTATTAGTCGACTCAGATAGTACGGGTTTGCGGCTCGTTACAGTTGGTATCAGAGCTGGTTACTTAATTGGTACGGATGATAGGGGGTTCTCGCTTTACGTTAGGTGGCGAACGGGAGACTCTTACCCCTACATCTCCCGATAATGTGGGTTGATCGAGTCGCGAGGCTGGCCGTAAAAGTAGTTCTGAGGTACCAGTGTAAGCCACAGGAGGAGGTTTTCCCTCTGCCTTAGGGGATGAGGGATGGTTGAAAAGCCTACCAAATTCCCAGGCCTTTACAGTTGGTATCAGAGCTTAGGTTGAGCGAATACCTAGGGTTTGATGGGTTTTTGCTCATTAGAGATAGGGTCAGCAGTACCCTAGAATGAGTTGAGTATATATATATATACGAGAGAGCGTATTTGTTAATTGATGTAAAAGTTGTATTATATTGTGTTGGTTAGTCTGTTGAGTGGTTTATGAATTCTGGTCGAATCGTGGGACGCCACGATGTCGATAGCAGTTTATAAACACTTGAACAGAAGATTGGACACGATATTGTTTTAAAGTGGGTGATTGAAATTATTTTACCCAAAATTCTATTTTGATATAGAAAGAATAATTTTTGAAATATATGGATGTATTGGTTGTTATTATTATAATTAAATGAGATTATAAGAAATGAAATGGTTATATAGAACCAAATAGAACTTGTATATGAATAAGATATACAATTGAGATGAATTAAAATTGAATCCAAACCAGAATTTGGAATTTTAAATCTTGAGAAGTTGGAAAATATCTTTCAAAGTATATTTAAATAATATAGCTTTGTGTTAGAAGGATTTTTGAATAAAAATCATTTTGAATGGATTTCGAAAGTGATAAAGCATTGAACTCACTTCAGTCGCTGGAAAATAATTCTGATAATGACTGCAGCATTATCAGTGTTCATTTTCGAGTTCTAAGTGATGAATTGCTACCGTAGAAAATTTTTTGTTGGAAATTTGTTTGAAGGAAAACAAATTGGTTTGAAAATTCAAATGTTTTGAATTTGAGATGGAAATAAATATATGTATATATTTATGTGATTTCGAAAGGATTTAAAATGAAATCCCAGGAATGTGAATGTGGAAATTTAAATGAATCAAAGTGAATAAATTGAATCAGAATCAAGTTGAATGAATTAGAATGCATATGAAAGAAAACCAAAAGTTTTGGTGGGATTAAATTTGTTGAAATATGAGGAGTTGAGTTTCAACATAAGTGAGATTTTGAAAAGTAATGGATTTGTACCATTTTTCCTACCTTAGCAATTTCGAGGACAAAATTATTTTAAGGGGGGAAGACTGTAACGACCCAGATTTTATGGTCGATTTATTTTGAATATTTAATATTATTTTAAATATTGAGCTGATAATATAAAACGATTTTTATATTGAATTATCGATATAACTATCGTAATACGAGGATCTTAAGTAATTCAATTTGAAATGGAGTCAAAATGATTTAAATGAATTTTTATTTGAATTTAAACGATAATAATAATTTATTATCAAGGAATTTAAATTAGATTATATTAATTTATTTTGGTTATTTATATTTACGTTCAAATTAAATATCAAAATATATTTAGTTAGTTCAGAATAATGTTACACTGTTGAAACAACAGTGGTTACGTTAAAATAGCGGTTCGTGGTTTAACTTAATGAACCCCGAGATATTTGATTTTGGATAGGTTTGAAATCAAATTGATATCATTTTAAAAAGAATAAAATCTCTTTAAGTCAAATCAAATTAAATTATATTTAATATCAGAATCAAATCTTTTTAAATATATTTGCTATGTACTTAACTCAACCACTATTTAATACCGTGTACTTCCTGTTTCCTTTCTTCTTCTATAAAATAACAACCACCCCTCTTCTGTTCTTTATATTCCGTTCCTTTCCATTTTCATTTGCTAAAAAAACCGTTCAAGCTAAATCGAAAACATCAGGAGGAAAATAAGATGGTTTTGCCTTTAAATCCCTAAACCAAAAATCAAAACACGGTTTGGAATCGCGAGTGGTTTTCTGAGTCCAGCATCAGAAGCCGCGACAGCAGTAGGGAGGGCAATCAAATACGATTTCGAGTTTCATCTGAGGCTAGGGTTGTTTTAAAATGAGGACTGGAGGTTGCGATTTGGATTTTTGGGGTTTTTTTCTGAAGCTCGACAGCGAGACCGAGGTGATGGTGGGGGGTCAGTCTCAGGTTGGAAGTCGCGATCGATTTGGGATTTCAATTTTGGTGCGATATCGAACAAGGGTGGAGTGCGAGCAACAGTTGTGGAGCTCGAGATTTGGAGCAATGATGGTATTCGGAAACGCGATGTCAGAACAGGTTCGTCGTTAGTGGAAAATAGAGTGCGACAGTGGGAAATACACAGATGATTTAGGGGAGGTCGGAGCCTAAGACTGTTGTGATGCTTCTGCCTGTGAGCACCAAAGTCGAAATGCTTAAAATTTGGTTCCTGCTTGGTCTGATCTTAATAGGATGGAAAAAAAGGTTAAGTAAGGTATTGTTATTTATTTGTTTATTTAAAACTCATAAAATAAATTGTTTATTTGTTTTAATATATAGTTTAAATTATAAGTTGCTTAATCGTTTAATAAAAAAATGAACCATCGTAGGTGCAAGGCATATTGATTCGAGTTGATTCAAAAATGCGAAGATGCCATTTAATCGGGTATTCGACAAATGAAATTACTGTGAGTAAATCTCACTCACCTTTTATTTAAAAATTATTTTTATCAATTAAAAATAATTATTGTTGCTTGTTTGAATGATTTCTGGTTGTTTTAAAATATATTAGTTATTTAGGCTTGGTGGTTGCTATTATATATATATATATATATATATATATATATATATATATATTGGTGGATGGATTTCCCGCAGTCTCATTAGCGGATGCCCGCAGTACCATTAGCGGATGATTACCCTATACGCCCCACGCTATGATAGTGGATGACCTTCTATACCGCGATATCCTGCCTCGAAGCAGGATGGGTATCATTTCTGTTGACTAACGTCTGTGGATGCAGGGAAAACAGGTTGGAGGGATCCAACTGGATTCCTTAAAAATATATTTTCTGTTTGTTTATTTGTTTGCATATATACTGTCATATATTATGTGTTAGAAAACCTGAAATAAATAATTTGGTTGTTTGGTGTTTAAATATCACTGGGCCTAAGTGTTAATTTATAAAAATAACCTGAAAGGGTTATTTGAGATTTAAAGGGGGAATTCTATTTTTCTAAAATAGAATTTGAATTTTTAAATAGATTTGAAATATAAACTTGTTTTGAAAAATAAAACAAGTAGTTCCTTTATAAACGAAGTTATAAATAGTTTGTTTATAAACAAAGTTTATAAATGAAGTGAAATGAATTATCATTGGATAATTCAGAAAATAGAAATACAAGTGTGACTTTGGGAAAGGAAAATACATTTTTCCAAAGAAGAAATATTTATTTGAAAGAAAGACGTGTTTAATGATGGTATTGTAAATAGAAATAAAGTGAGAAAAATTATCATTGGATAATTTGAATATTTAAATTCAAATGTAAATTTAAAAATAGAAATGGGAAAATCATTTTAAAGGAATAAACGATGGAATTTATTTTGATGTTCAGAATATAAATTGAACGTAATTAAATCGATAAGGATTTATGATTTGAATTCGATTAATTCGAATTTATTTAAGTAGAAGTTAAATTGAATATGAAAATAAATTGGGTGTTATATTTATAAGTTATTATAAATAGAATTTCCAAAATGAGATTTTGGTTTTAAAAAGAAATTTGAAAAGGGGAACTTGTTTAAATATTAAACAAGGAAATTTGTAAAATGGTGTTTATAAATAAAAATGAATAAATTATCAAGAGATAATTTGAATCTTTAAAATTCAAATAAAATTGAAATGGAATTCGAATAAAGAAAGTTCAAATATAGAACTTGAATATAGAAATTGAAATGGAATTTGAATATTGAATTCAAATAGAATTGAAATGAGATTTGAATATAAAGGATCGAAGTATAAATAAATTTATTTACGAGTTAGGAAAAATCGACAATTTTAGATAATCGAAAATAGTAAGTTGAATTTGGAAAAATTGGTTTAAAATATATAAAATATATCAGAATGGAGTTGGAATTTATATATAAACGAAGTTTAAAACGTTTATATACATAAATATAATTAATACGAACTCGCCGCAGCGCTGTAGTTCGTAAATTGGCGATTCGAACTTCAATTGAATATATAGAACTCAATTGAAGTCGGAATTCTTTGAAACAAGAAACGTCAGGACCAATTTGATAATAGTTTTCAAATGGAGGAGAAAAATCTGGATTTCGTCGAATAGATTTTGAGTTATATCAAAATCAAATTTTCAGAAAAACAGCGCCATGACCATTTAAAACCATAACGGTTTATTTAATTTTATAAAAGGATTTTGAAGCAAATAAAATCTGAATTGCTATTTAGAAAATTTCAGATTTTGAGTTGTAAATTAAATGCGAACTCAAGTTGAGTAATGAATTGATTTTTGAAAACAAAAATCAGATTTTTGATTATTGAATAGTAATTAGTTAATGAGATTTTGAATTAATATTGGGCTTTGAATAAGTGAATTCGATTTGGAAATTTATATTCAAAATCGAAAAGAAAACTAGAGTTGAAATTGAAAATTCAATTTGGTTATGAGCAAGTTAAATATTTTGTTTGAACATGTTATGTTCAAACAAAGAAGTGATATAGGCAAAATAGCTAATTAAAGAATAAATGAGCGAAACTGAATTCAAACGATTAGATAGTGTTGAATTGAATTGAAAACAGGTGAGCATGTGTTAGATAGGTATTGGATGGAGTATATGAAGATTTAAATTTATGTGCCCAACAAAAAGGTACATGTTTAAATTCATATATGAGATTTTATGCGCCGTATCGGCAAGCCGCTTGGCTTTTTCTTTTTCTTTTGGATTGGTGAGGGCCATGAGAGGCTATTTGAAATATCCCGATGCTCTCGGTACAAAGAAGGTTATGGCGAAATTTTCCGGAAATTTAAGGAGTTAGAATATTTTTAAGAAATTTTGATAATTAGAAATAAATGTATCGATATATACAGAATTCGATAAGGAAACAAATTTAAAATAGAATATTATAAACAAAAAGGGAAATCGACAGGCTGGTAATAGAAAGAGAAACATATATACGTTTAAAAATGAATAATTGGTTTTCATAATGTTGATTATTCGAGGTAAGTGGTTTTGTCTGTTTTGAAGTTAATGATGTTTTCAGTCAAGGTCTGAGAGGTAATAATACCCCAACTTGATTGATTTCATTTTTAATTGATAAATAGCAAGATCCAATCTCGAAGAGAAGTGTTGGATAAAAATTAGTTGAATAAAATATTTTGGGTTGTTGTAACGATGTTTTACACAACATTCATTTTAACCCAAGTGGTGGAAATTTTGGAAATATAAAAGTAAATATTTCCTGAGTATAACTAAAGTAGTCGGGAAAGAGATAAGTGATTGAAATTTGTTTTCAATTGCAAATAGAGATATTTTCTAAATATAGAAAATAGAAGAAGTTGATATTTTGAAACGTTTTCCAAATGGCGTAAGAGGCCAAGATGATTATTGAAATTATGGCTTAACAAATATTGCTAAGGAAGTGGAGAAGTGTTTTAATTAATGAAATATAAATTAAAAGGCCCAGTGATTGTTTGATTGTTTTGAATGGATGTTTGTTTTTCTTCGATAGTTAAATAACCGACTATCGAAGTATTTGCCAATATCGTTGTCAATATGGAGAGACCGGTTGGATTATTATTCGTGAAACACTCTGTATTGGCAGTAGCTCGGCGAATCAGATTATATGAAGATAATCGAAGACGGAGTAAAGTGCAAGGGATTTTTCTATTAATAGAAATTGTGCCTTCGGTTTCGTTCAGTCCTAGAACGAACGTATATGGACAGATGTCTGACAGAGTATTTCCAATGATCGAATATGTTGATCTATACAAATATATATGGTGGCAACGGATTTATTCCCTTAGCGTAACATCCAGAATATTTATGCAAATCAATTAGTGATTAACGGATTTGACAATGTGGCATTCAAAGTGATTGTGCTATCAATGAATAGAAAGTAATCGTAGCCTCAGGCCTCAACAATCGGGAAATGACAAAAATCGGGCATACAGCATGGCTAAGTGGGTCGCTCCGATTAGGGTGTATAATCACCTATCTAGATATTCATTTAATTCCTTATTCTATTCGATGTTGTCCCATTCGGGAAACGGTTGCTGATCCCAACCGTTGGTGGTATACATTCGATACACTCAAGCGAAATGAGTGGTCGGTTATGTGTGGGCCGGGTTGCAAGACATTCTTGTTGAATCCAGTGTATTCCTCTCTAGAGATACACTATCGGAATGTGGTTCCATACCTTGTCCTGTTGGAAATCCAATCTCCAATAAGCACCCTGCGGATTTTGATTTTATATTATATATGGAGCGTGAGATGCAAGCGTTCCGCTAGATTCTATTTATTTGATTAGACACTATTATAATATCACTGGATTTTTGTATCAAAGTGTTTTGGGTTATAGTAAGTGACACGACCCGAACGTCCCCGTTAAGGAAAGCACGGATTGCGTTGAGGACAAGACATAATAGAACGCAAACAGGAGAACATTTCATTGTTTATTACAACAATTCCATCAGAATACAAGAATATACAGAGTATGAATAAATATTACACATTTGATAAATATCAGAGATTACAATAAATTACATAGCAGCGGAAAAACAATTTAAGACACAACTGAAAGTGATACACGGATACAGAGCTTTCCGAGCATCGTTCCAGCTGTAAATCAGGATCGTGTGAATATAAATCTGCAAAACCAAAACTACTAGCTGCCCATGTGGAAAATAGGGGCACCCAGAGTTTAGGTTGAAACAATAAACTCCAGGTCAGTTATGTGACTGGTGTGAGAACTAAAAACAGTTATTTAAAACTTTACTTTAAAAGAGAGTAATTCAAGGGACCACGCCGTATAACAAAGAACGGGTTTCCTCCCAAGAATACTAGTGCATATAACAAAACAGCGCAATGCTCTTTGGAAAAATTAAGCTATTATAAGACCCAGGTCCCATCACATAATGCAATGCAAGCCGGAGGATAGGGTTTTCCCTTATAATAGCCAAACATGCTTGGTACGTTTAAAACAAATCATTTGATACTATAATAAGTGTATAGTGTCAAAACAATTTCCATCATAAATATCAATCATAGATGGCATGGGTACCATATATCATGTCGCCATACTAGGCTCTACAAATAAAACCGCAATATCACGTATTGGAAATTGGATTTCCGTCATGAGTCGAGGCAAGGGGCAAGCTCCTCTCCGTTCGAGACACTCTAGCAAATGTCCCAGGACCGCACACAACAATCCTTGGAATCGGTTGGGCCGGTCCTCTCTTACTTTTGAGGATTGGCAATTCCTGAACACACGTTTCCCGGTCCTAACAGACCAATATCCGAGGCGCCTCGTATCCAACAACCACACAGGTGAAAAGTATATAAATGTCAGCCCGTTTAAGCACTGACACCACCACTAGCTAGAAAGAAACGTCGTGCTCTCCCAACGGTCCGTATCCCATTTTTGACTCATACCGAGGTGTGAGGCTCGCGAATTCACGCTATACACAAAGCTGCGCCACACAGGTCGTGCTTTGATCATCAACCACAAGACTTTGCTTTTCAACAGAAGCCTTGATCAATTGCCACTTACGCGTGCCACACTGGCAATTCACTCCATGCGACTGATGTCCATCGATATACAACCTCTGAGCTCGTACGTCTTAGAGAAGGGCGTTAAGCAAGAGAATAAATTCTCCGCCGCCAAACAGATGTATATTTAATAGAGATCAATCAACACAGAATAAAATCCAATGTCAGACACATAATCCATTTACAAGTTCGTTCTGGGTCTGAACGAAACCAGAGGCACTTTCCTCGCATATCCATCGATCTCCAAGTACGTCTGGACGATCACCAACTGTTTCCCTCATCTTGGGTGTACAGGCCAATCAAGATCATCAGTAATCACCCAAACGATGTGAAGTCTTCCGGTCTTCAACCACCGTCTTCATCTTCGACATCTCGTCGAATCGATTATTCAGAATGGGTAGAAACCCGGCCTTTCTGAATAACCCACGTATATAATAAACAAATGTTACACAAACACAACAAACGCCTCATTCCAATTCAGAATATTCTTTTATTCACAAAATCACATTCTTAGGGAAAGGTTCCCATTAATTTTATCCAAGATAAATTCTTCTAAATTTATTCTTTAATCTTCCTTTGGATATCATTTCAAACCATATTACGGTTTTCCAAACTAGTCGAGATTAGCGAACCACACTGAAGTAATTATTTATTTTATTTCCCAATCCCAACCTATTCATCCCCTGGAGCAAAACTGGTAATACTCCATATCTAGCACCACGGTGTTATCGGTAAAATTAATTACCATTTCACGTTCAAATCTAATTAAAGATTTAACTATCGCTTTGGAGCAAAACTGGTGATACTCCATTCTCGATCACTTTTCAGATTTGATAATTTAAATTATCAACTCACATTTCAATCTAATTAAAGATTCATTAAAACTCCACTCAGTTTTAATCTTTTCAAAAATCAATATACTGCCTTTAACTAGGTTAAAGAACCAATGTCATCTAAAACACGATTCACGATAAACCCAAATCACATTCTATTGTTAATCGGGTCAAAGAACAGGTGTTATTCAAAACACCGCTCACGATAAACCCAAGGACCAATTTAAATTCAATTCCAATTAAATATCATTTAATTGATACACTTCATTAAATCTAAATAGAAAGATTCAATCTTCTTCTCGACTGGGCTTAAGAATCGGTGTTAATGAAGACACCATTCACGACAAACCCAAATCACATTTGATATTAAATACAAGGCTCTGAATAGAAAATATACCGGCTTATATTCAATATCAAATTCTGAAACCAACAAATATCGTATTGGAAAAAACGATATAAAATATATCTTTCAAATTCCCATAGCAATATCTGTATAATCACGATTTCCAACATCGAAATATTCCGAAGATAATTTCGATTCAACTCCAGTCCAATTCACGTATTGGAAATTCTGATTATTTTTAAAACCACTTCAAATTCAATTTATTTATTTCAAAAATAAATTGATTTTAATTCTAGTTCAAAACTAGTTCATTTTGGTAAAAATCTATTTTTATCTTTTCAAATGTGGAATTTTTCATCCTAGTTCTTCACAAACCATTTCTTATGATTTTACACAAATTATGGATATTTTTATTCATTTTACCAAGGCCCGTACAGTCGATTTCCATCAACGGCCATCGAACTGCACTTACAACGATCTTTTCCAAATTTGATTTGGACATAATTCCAAATCCAACTGTTAGATTTCAAATTTCAAATATTCATTGGAAAGCTCTTTCCGATACGAACCCAACGGTTCCGATTTCAGGAGAATCCGACGGTCGGATCTCCCGCAACGTCAATTCGAAATCAATGGTCGAAATTTACGAACTGCCGCGGCGCGGCGCGTTCTATTCAGGCCATTATATATATATAATATATATATTATATATATTTCGTCGATTTCCTTTTAAAACATATTTTATAAATCGTTTTAAATTCGTTTTCAAAACAAATTCAACTTCATATTCAATTTCAAATCAAAATTGAATATTTCATATCATTACTATATAAATGATAATATTTTCAAAACGTTGTATTTTGAAATCACTTCCTTTTCTATATTCATTTTAAAAACGAATATAATCGATATAAATATCGCTCACGTCAAAATGGCGCATCTCTAATCAACACGACTTTATATATATTTCAATAAATTCGTTATTCTATTCAACAAATGAATATTTATTCTATTCAACACATGAATATATATTTCTTTCAACACATGAGCACTGTCAACACTTGACTATTTTTGTTATTTAAAATATTTTATAAAATTATGGTATCTATCATTTGATTTTTAAATCAGACTCCAACTGTAAAGTAGTAAGAGAATGATTCCCTAAGGATTAACAATGAAGGCCGAAACTAATATCAGATCAATACCCTGGAAACCACTCATCTTATCTATTTTCCAGTTAGTTTCTAACTTTAAATATGATAAAGATGTAAATTTTATTGTTAAAATATTCCTTTCAACACATGATAATTTTCAACACATGATTATTCTTTATTTTCCCAATTGGAATGAGGCCCAATCAATTACAATATAATGTTAATTATATGGATTCCATACAACACATGTATATAATCACAAAGGTAAATAATCAATCATCATCCAAAGTGCACCACACAACTGCATAAGCATTAAATATAAATAATTAATGCTTATAACAGCATGTCAATCAATCGATCGACATATAACTAATCAATCGGGATGAGTGTACACCAAATATCATCCCAACACCCGTGTGGGGTTTCAAATCAACACACACATATTTTTATTCACACTCACATGTTAAAAATAATATTTTTAACGATCAAATATTTTTAACTATATAAATATTTTATTTCATTTCACATCACACGATCAATTTTCACCACAGCAAACAATCAAACATACAAGCCATCCATGGTCTGTGGATGACGGGTGTCGGGTGCTGCTAAGCATCGTCTGCATCCTAGTATATATTTTAACTATAAAAACAAGATTTAAAGTGAGAAGTTCTCACAGAGGGTTCCACTCCGCCGTGCTTTGCTGTTGAACTGCTGAACATCTGGCTCTGTCTGCAATTCCAATGCAGTTCTTTTCACGCTGTTCAAATAAAAATTATATTTTTATTACTTCATTTCAATAAATAAAAATCGTATTTTTATTTTTACTTCATCTATTTTTACAACGCTTCTTTCTATATAAAAATTATATTTTTATATTTCTGCTTCTTATATAAAGATTGGATTTTTATATCATCACTATAAAAATCACATTTTTATTTCAACATCTATATATATTAAAAATCATACATTAAATAAAAATTATATTTTTAACCTTTCTATATTATAAAAATTATATTTTTAAAATGCTTTCTTTGATATAAACATTTGATCTTTCATTATATGAAAATATCGTCTTTCACTTATTTAAAAATCACATCTTTTTATATCCTACCATATAAAGATCACATTTTTATTATCTATCTAATATAAAAATTATATTTTTAACTTCATACCTATATAAAAATTAGATTTTTATCCCTTAAACACATATATAAAAATTGACTTTTTATTCATAAAAAAAACAAATCTTTTGCAAATGTTCTTATAAGAAAAATCAAATCTTTTTCTTTGTAAAACAATGTATATTTTCGTTTATAAAAATCAGTTTTTTTTAAAACAAAGAAAAAAATCAGTTTTTATCGAAGGAAATAAGTAAAATCCGAAATTAAATACTTACATTGATCGTTGAAGGATTGGGGGGTTTAGAAGCGGCGTTGGAGTGGGTGAACTGGAGCGAAGGGGGAGGGAGTTGGAGCATCGCGGTCAGGCAGGTGGCGAAGGGGGCTGGGCGGTTGTAGTCAGTGGCAGCGGAAAAAAGGGGGACTGGGGTCTCGCGGTTTCTACTGGAGCGAGGAGGGGGTGCGAGAGAGGATGGGGGCGAGCATCGCGAGGGGGGGCCAGCAGCGAACTCTGGTGGAGGGCGCCGCCTGAGCGACGACGGCGGTGAAGAGGGGGGGCGTCGAGATCGAAGCAGCGGATTTTTTTCCTATTTCATTTTTGACCAGAGCGAGTGAGGTGAGAGGTGAGAGAGTATATAATAATTTATATATTTAATTTAATTTTATCTTCAAAAAGCAACTTTTTATTTCGAAGTCGAAATCAAGCCCACCGACTGTCGTCCATTGCTAATTACCCCCATTACGAACACAATGGGATATGTATCGTAGATTGATTTGATCGTTTCGATCAGTTTCCGTCAAAATCAACATATAACTCTATATATTGAATTTGAACGCGCATTTCAATTTACCGGGGTCACATACTGACTCGAAAAATTCCTGAAAAATATTTTCTAGCTTCGTATTGACGATACGGTCCTAACAAAACTAGTTTTGTCGAATTCTGAGACCGTTTGAAAAATGGCCATTTTCCAGTCGATTAAAATCAACTGAAACTGGTCAAACGCGTTTTCCTTTGCCACGCTCACATATTGATTCGAAAAATTACGAAAATTGGAATCTATCAATAACTTGACATCATGGATCCAACAAAAGTGGTTCCGTCGAAATTCGAGGTCGTTTGCAAAATTGCTATTTTCAAAGGCTGAAATTCCATAGCGACTATTCTGAAAATTCAACTGGGCATATCTTTTGATTCCCGCTATGAAATCTCGATTTTTCGGATTCGTTGGAAATATATTCTCAATTAGACCCTATTATTTTTGGTTTCGTTAAAATCCGGTTTGTTTTGCACCCGATACATTAATTTGAAATTTGAAATCGAATTATCGAACTACCGCGCCATTTTTAATTCCTTTTATAATTTAAAATAAAATTTTATATTCTAACGACGACGAGTATAAATATATACGTTCTAATTCTATTCAAAATAATTTTTTCATTGTTTTTATTTAAAATAATTTATTTTAAATATTCAAAATTTTACTTCAAAAAAATATTCAAAATTCATTAAAATTGCCAAAATAAAAATTTTAAACTGGCTCGCATTTTCCGGGTTGTTACATTCTCCCCCACTTAAAACTTTTCGTCCCCGAAAAGGAACGAAGCCAAAAGTTGTTTAACTAATCAAATCAACTTTCACTATTTTCGTTACGGCTTAAGTTCCTTAACTTTTCGGTTTCTAAGAACTTTTCAAATTTTTCAAAAATTTGGCTAACACCCTAAATTTTTGAAAAATTTCGCCATAACCTCCCCTGCACCGGGGACTACGGGATATTTCATATAGCCTCCCATGGACTTCTTCAATCCAAAAGAAAAAGAAAAAGCCAAGCGGCTAGCCAATCGGCTCATAAAATCACCATCACCCAAACAAAACAGTAAATTATGGTAAACATGTACCTATTTGTCGGGCAAACAATTTTATTCTTCTGCTCTAGCCTCCTTGCTATGACTTGTTCAATGTAAGTACATGTACATGCAAGCAAATGCGACCAATTTTCAATACAATTCAATATTCGGTTCAATTAGGCTAAATGGTTCAAAATATCAAACAAATAAACAAACAACACAACCATCAATCAATTAGTGAATTATCGTTTCAAATTCATAATTTGATATATATATATAGAAAATCATGTTTTTGATGCCAAATCACAACAATAAATCTATCTATATAAGTTTTGGTTCTCACACCAGTCTAATGGAAATATATAGATATCACACCTTCGAAACACGAACACAAAGACTGATGATGTCGCGACATCACCAGAATTATCCCCGGGTGACTAGAGTGTGATTCTATATCTATCCAGTATATTAAAACTTCAAATATACGTTCATGACGCGTATATGCAAAACCTTTATATACTAGATTGTCCAAATTCAAAATAAATATTCAAATACGTACAAAATGGTTTAAATTTCAAAACAAAATTGTTTTCATTTGAGAAATATACTATTCACACTCGTTCTAGGATACTACTGATCCTATCTCTAACGAGTCATTCTAATTGGATTTTACTAATCCAATATCTGATGAATTCTTTGGTTCGGTTCTAATGTGTCTTGTTCTCGAGCTCTGTAAACCAAAGCTCCGATACCAAACTGACACGACCCGAACTTCCCCGTTAAGGAAAGCACGAATTAAGTTGAGGACAAGACATAATAGAACGCAAACAGGAGAACATTTCATTGTTTATTACAACAATTCCATCAGAATACAAGAATATACAGAGTATGAATAAATATTACACATTTGATAAATATCAGAGATTACAATAAATTACATAGCAGCGGAAAAACAATATAAGACACAACTGAAAGTGATACACAGATACAGAGCTTTCTGAGCATCGTTCCAGCTGTAAATCAGGATCCTGTGAATATAAATCTGCAAAACCAAAACTACTAGCTGCCCGTGTGGAAAATAGGGGCACCCAGAGTTTAGGTTGAAACAATAAACTCCAGGTCAGTCATGTGACTGGTGTGAGAACTAAAAACAGTTATTTAAAACTTTACTTTAAAAGAGAGTAATTCAAGGGACCACGCCGTATAACACGGAACAGGTTTCCTCCTTAGAATACTAGTGCATATAACAAAATAGCGCAATGCTCTTTGGAAAAATGAAGCTATTATAAGACTCAGGTCCCATCACACAATGCAACGCAAGCCGGAGGATAGGGTTTTCCCTTATAATAGCCAAACATGCTTGGTACGTTTAAAACAAATCATTCGATACTATAATAAGTGTATAGTGTCAAAACAATTTCAATCATAAATATCAATTATAGACGGCATGGGTACCATATATCATGTCGCCATACTAGGATCTACAAATAAAACTGCAATATCACGTATTGGAAATTGGATTTCCGTCATGAGTCGAGGCAAGGGCCAAGCTCCTCTCCGTTCGAGACACTCTAGCAAATGTCCCAGGACTGCACACAGCAATCCTTGGAATCGGTTGGGCCGGTCGTCTCTTACTTTTGAGGATTGGCAATTCCTGAACACACGTTTCCCGGTCCTAACAGACCTATATCCGAGGTGCCTCGTATCCAACAACCACACAGGTGAAAAGTATATAAATGTCATCCAGTTTAAGCACTGACACCGCCACTAGCTAGAAAGAAACGTCGTGCTCTCCCAATGGTCCATATCCCGTTTTTGACTCATACCGAGGTGTGAGGCTCGCGAATTCACGCTATACACAAAGCTGCGCCACACAGGCCGTGCTTTGATCATCAACCACAAGACTTTGATTTTCAACAGAAGCCTTGATCAATTGCCACTTACGCGTGTCACACTGGCAATTCACTCCATGCGACTGATGTCCATCGATATACAACCTCTGAGCTCGTACGTCTCAGAGAAGGGCGTTAAGCAAGAGAATAAATTCTCCGCCGCCAAACATATGTATATTTAATAGAGATCAATCAACACAGAAAAAATCCAATGTCAGACACACAATCCATTTACAAGTTCATTCTTGGTCTGAACGAAACCGGAGGCACTTTCCTCGCATATCCATCGATCTCCAAGTACGTCTGGACGATCACCAACTGTTTCCCTCATCTTGGGTGTACAACCCAATCAAGATCATCAGTAATCACCCAAACGATGTGAAGACTTCCGGTCTTCAACCACCGTCTTCATCTTCGACATCTCGTCGAATCGGTTATTCAAAATGGGTAGAAACCCGGCCTTTCTGAATAACCCACGTATATAATAAACAAATGTTACACAAACACAACAAACGCCTCATTCCAATTCAGAATATTCTTTTATTCACAAAATCACATTCTTAGGGAAAGGTTCCCATTAATTTTATCCAAGATAAATTCTTCTAAATTTATTCTTTAATCTTCCTTTGGATATCATTTCAAACCATATTACGGTTTTCCAAACTAGTCGGGATTAGCGAACCACACCGAAGTAATTATTTATTTTATTTCCCAATCCCAACCTATTCATCCCCTGGAGCAAAACTGGTAATACTCCATTTCTAACACCACGGTGTTATCGGTAAAATTAATTACCATTTCACGTTCAAATCTAATTAAAGATTTAACTATCGCTTTGGAGCAAAACTGGTGATACTCCATTCTCGATCACTTTTCAGATTTGATAATTTAAATTATCAATTCACATTTCAATATAATTAAAGATTCATTAAAACTCCACTCAGTTTTAATCTTTTCAAAAATCAATATACTGCCTTTAACTGGGTTAAAGAACCAATGTCATCTAAAACACGATTCACGATAAACCCAAATCACATTCTATTGTTAATCGGGTCAAAGAACAGGTGTTATTCAAAACACCGCTCACGATAAACCCAAGGACCAATTTAAATTCAATTCCAATTAAATATCATTTAATTGATACACTTCATTAAATATAAATAGAAAGATTCAATCTTCTTCTCAACTGGGCTTAAGAATCGGTGTTAATGAAGACACCATTCACGACAAACCCAAATCACATTTGATATTAAATACAAGGCTCTGAATAGAAAATATACCGGCTTATATTCAATATCAAATTCTGAAACCAACAAATATCGTATTGGAAATAACGATATAAAATATATCTTTCAAGTTCCCATAACAATATCTATATAGTCACGAAATCCAACATCGAAATATTCCGAAGATAATTTCGATTCAACTCCAGTCCAATTAACGTATTGGAAATTTTGATTATTTTTAAAACCACTTCTAATTCAATTTATTTATTTCAAAAATAAATTGATTTTAATTCTAGTTCAAAACTAGTTCATTTTGGTAAAAATCTATTTTTATATTTTCAAATGTGGAATTTTTCATCCTAGTTCTTCACAAACCATTTCTTATGATTCTACACAAATTATGGATATTTTTAATAATTTTACCAAGGCCCGTACAGTCGATTTCCATCAATGGCCATCGAACTACACTTACAGCGACCTTTTCCAAATTTGATTTGGACATAATTCCAAATCCAACCGTTAGATTTCAAATTTCTAATATTCATTGGAAAGCTCGTTCCGATACGAACCCAACGGTTCCGGTTTCAGGAGAATCCGACGGTCGGATCTCCCGCAACGTCAATTCGAAGTCAATGGTAGAAATTCATGAACTGCCGCGGCGCGGCGCGTTCTATTCCGGCCATTATATATATATATATATAATATATTATATATATATATATAATATATATTATATATATTTCGTCGATTTCCTTTTAAAACGTATTTTATAAATCGTTTTAAATTCGTTTTCAAAACAAATTCAACTTCATATTCAATTTCAAATCAAAATTGAATATTTCATATCATTACTATATAAATGATAATATTTTCAAAACGTTATATTTTGAAATCACTTCCTTTTCTATATTCATTTTAAAAATGAATATAATCGATATAAATATTGCTCACGTCAAAATGGCGCATCTCTAATCAACACGGCTTTATATATATTTCAATAAATTCGTTATTCTATTCAACAAATGAATATTTATTCTATTCAACACATGAATATATATTTCTTTCAACACATGAATATTCTCAACACATGAGCAATGTCAACACATGACTATTTTTGTTATTTAAAATATTTTATAAAATTATGGTATCTATCGTTTGATTTTTAAATTAGACTCCAACTGTAAAGTAGTAAGAGAATGATTCCCTAGGGATTAACGCCGAAGGCCGAAACCAATATCAGATCAATACCCTGGAAACCACTCATCTTATCTATTTTCCGGTTAGTTTCTAACTTTAAATATGATAAAAATGTAAATTTTATTGTTAAAATATTCCTTTCAATACATGATAATTTTCAACACATGATTATTCTTTATTTTCCCAACTGGAATGAGGCCCAATCAATTACCATATAATGTTAATTATATGGATTCCATACAACACATGTATATAATCACAACGGTAAATAATCGATCATCATCCAAAGTGCACCACACAACTGCATAAGCATTAAATATAAATAATTAACGCTTATAACAGCCCGTCAATCGATCGATCGACATATAACTAATCAATCGGGATGAGTGTACGCCAAATATCATCCCAACACCCGTGTAGGGTTTCAAATCAACACACACATATTTTTATTCACACTCACACGTTAAAAATAATATTTTTAACGATCAAATATTTTTAACTATATAAATATTTTATTTCATTTCACATCACACGATCAATTTTCACCACAGCAAACAATCAAACATACAAGCCATCCATGGTCTGTGGATGACGGGTGTCGGGTGCTGCTAAGCACCGTCTGCATCCTAGTATATATTTTAACTAGAAAAACAAGATTTAAAGTGAGAAGTTCTCACAGAGGGTTCCACTCCATCGTGCTTTGCTGTTGAACTGCTGAACATCTGGCTCTGTCTGCAATTCCAATGCAGTTCTTTTCACGCTGTTCAAATAAAAATTATATTTTTATTACTTCATTTTAATAAATAAAAATCATATTTTTATTTTTACTTCATCTATTTTTACAATGCTTCTTTCTATATAAAAATTATATTTTTATATTTCTGCTTCTTATATAAAGATTGGATTTTTATATCATCACTATAAAAATCGCATTTTTATTTCAACATCTATATATAATAAAAATCATATTTTTAATATCTACATTAAATAAAAATTATATTTTTAACCTCTCTATATTATAAAAATTATATTTGTAAAACGCTTTCTTTGATATAAACATTCGATCTTTCATTATATGAAAATATCGTCTTTCACTTATTTAAAAATCACATCTTTTTATATCCTACCATATAAAGATCACATTTTTATTATCTATCTAATATAAAAATTATATTTTTAAGTTCATTCCTATATAAAAACTAGATTTTTATCCCTTAAACACATATATAAAATTTGACTTTTTATTCACAAAAAAAGCAAATCTTTTGCAAATGTTCTTATAAGAAAAATCAAATCTTTTTCTTTGTAAAACAATGTATATTTTCGTTTATAAAAATCAGTTTTTTTTAAAACAAAGAAAAAAACCAGTTTTTATCGAAGGAAATAAGTAAAATCCGAAAATAAATACTTACATTGATCGTTGAAGGATTGGGGGGGTTTTGAAGTGGCGTTGGAGTGGGTGAACTGGAGCGAAGGGGGAGGGAGTTGGAGCATCGCGGTCAGGCGGGTGGCGAAGGGGTCTGGGCGGTTGCAGTCAGTGGCGGCGGAAAAAGGGGGGACTGGGGTCTCGCGGTTTCTACTGGAACGAGGAGGGGGTGTGAGAGAGGATGGGGGCGAGCATCGCGAGGGGGGGGGGGCAGCAGCGAACTCTGGTGGAGGGCGCCGCCTGAGCGACGGCGGCGGTGAAGAGGGGGGCGTCGAGATCGAAGCAGCGGATTTTTTTTCTATTTCGTTTTTGACCAAAGAGAGTGAGGGGAGAGGTGAGAGAGTATATAATAATTTATATATTTAATTTAATTTTATCTTTAAAAAGCAAATTTTTATTTCGAAGTCGAAATCAAGCCCACCGACTGTCGTCTATAGCTAATTACCCCCATTCCGAACACAATGGGATATGTATCGTAGACTGATTTGATCATTTCGATCAGTTTCCGTCAAAATCAACATATAACTCTATATATTGAATTTGAACGTGCATTTCAATTTACCGGGGTCACATACTGACTCGAAAAATTCCTGAAAAATATTTTCTAGCTTCGTATTGACGATACGGTCCTAACAAAACTAGTTTCGTCGAATTCTGAGACCGTTTGAAAAATGGTCATTTTCCAGTCGATTAAAATCAACTGAAACTGGTCAAACGCGTTTTACTTTGCCACACTCACATATTGATTCGAAAAATTACGAAAATTGGAATCTAGCAATAACTTGACATCACGGATCCAACAAAAGTGGTTTCGTCGAAATCCGAGGTCGTTTGCAAAATTATTATTTTCGAAGGCCGAAATTCCATAGCGACTATTCTAAAAATTCAACTGGGCATATCTTTTGATTCCCGCTATGAAATCTCAATTTTTCGGATTCGTTGGAAAGATATTCTCAATTAGACCCTATTATTTTTGGTTTTGTTAAAATCCGGCTTGTTTTGCACCCGATACATTCATTTGAAATTTGAAATCCAATTATCAAACTACCGTGCCATTTTTAATTCCTTTTATAATTTAAAATAAAATTTTATATACTAGTATAATTATATACGTTCTAATTCTATTCAAAATAATTTTTTCGTCGTTTTTATTTAAAATAATTCATTTTAAATATTCAAAATTCATTAAAATTGCCAAAATAAAAATTTTAAACTGGCTCGCATTTTCCGGGTTGTTATAGTAAGGTAAAAACCGTCCATGTTTATGTGTGACTGGTCTTACTATTATCATTTCTTTAGAAAGGATTTTTAAAGTTAAACAAATGGTTGGAGTTTACTCACACCAGTCCCATGACTGACCCAGAATTTATTTTGTTTGTTTTCCCTAAACTATTGGGTGCCCAAATTTGTACGGGCAGTCAAGTAATCGAGATTTTTCAGATTCACTTGGAAGAGTTGGAAGCAGGAGGCTTCACCAGTTAGCTATAGACTATCATATATTCCGTTGTGAACCATGTTTGTATCTGGAAACAAGTGTTTATAACTGTTCCAGGAATAACTGTTGTGCTCTGATGATGGTATGCATATAAAGTTACCGATTTGTATTTCAAAAGTTATGTTATATAATATATTTTATTCGTTCCGCTGTGAGATTTGTCTTCTTTGTTTTCTTCTATTCTAATATTTCTTTCTTTCTATTTCTCATCCTCTAACTTCTTTCTAATAATGATTCGTATTTCTGTGCAATTTTGGTTGGACTTGTGGTGTTATTAGTCGACTCAGATAGTACGGGTTTGCGGGTCGTTACAGATTGCTGACCTCACTCTATTTTAATCTTGTATGTTGTATTAATCTTGTTATTCTTCACTAACATAAGTAGTACCATAGTTTAAGAGAGTGTATTAGAGTCATTTTAATCTTGGATTAGTTTTGTCAATGAAATGAGGGAGAACTGCTTTAAATAACTTTTTTTTGAATTCCAATTATTTATTTGTTTTGAAATATTTTATTCTTTGTTACCTTTTTAATTTATTGTTGTTTTAAAACTTCAAATGTTCGCCTTAATCTCAAATTATATTTTTAATTTAATTTTCTTATATTCTTATTTGTATTTTTATATAAGAAGTATTTTAGTATTATTTTCAAATCATTTTCTAGAATCATCAACAAGTATTACTATTTACTTATATTTGAACAGAATGTGTTACAAGTTTCAAAATTGTTTTAACAAGTTTTTAGATTAAAACTTTAAAATATGCTTAAGTTTTAATATTTTTATATATTATAAACAGGAAAATAATGTGTAGGACAAATGGTTTGAAAATTTTAACCACAAGGACAAGAGACTAAAAATTTAATCAAAAGGACAAAACATAGCCTAAATTTATTCAAAAGGACAATACATATAATTTATTTATTTTTAAGTAAAGAAATTCAAAAGAAAATTAATTTTAAATTTTGCATTTTTTGCAGATTTTAGGTATCAGTTTTGTATGTCTAAAGGTATCAGTTTGCTCTCTATAGCTAATAGGTAGCAGTTTTGTATGTCTAAAGGTAGCTGTTTTGTATACTTGTAGGTATCAGTTTTACATATAACGTTTTTTTTACAGAGAATGATAGTGGAGGATGGAAACGTTGTCAGAAGAGAGGAGCTAAACTGTTTGGTAGTGTGATGAGAATATAGATACATTTGAGGTTTTTATGTTGACCGTTGATGTCTAATGAGATTCCAAAGAGAGGTTGTTCATGGATCTATAGTGGTGGTTTGTTTGTGGGTTGTTCATGTATACAAGGATTTGGAGTTGAAGTTTGGTTAGGGGTGAAGGGGGATGGCTTGAGTGATTTGGGAGATTGGAATTGCAGTGATGGATAGGTATTGCGATTCGACAATACAAAACAATTACATGTAAAATCAGTACCATAAACAATATAAAACTGATATCTAAAAACTGTAAAAATAAGAACTGATACCCAACTACATGCAAAACTGATACCTAAAAATCTACAAAAAAAAATTATGTTTACTGTCCTTTTGAATAAATTTGGGCTATATTTTGTCCTTTTGAATAAATTTTTAGTCTCTTATCCTTATGGTTAAAATTTTCAAATCATTTGTCCTTGTAAATTAATTCCCCTATTATAAATATATGTTTTAAATTATATTACTAATCTATTATACTATTTTATAATATAAGAAAATAGTTTGTTTAAACTCCAGAATTATCTTGATTTATTTAAACATCATTTCTATTGTTTTTCAAATTTCGAAAAATACATAGGGATGTCGACATAAGGGGATGACCTATATCGACATGGTAATTGTTTTCTCAAAAATTCAAATTTCAAAAGAAGTGTATATTCATTTAAATCCTTTCCTGAATAGACATGGCTGTTAATTCACTAGATATACACAACAAAAAAAGAATTAACTAATTTTATTATCTAATTCACTCCTTCTTCTCTACTCTGTTTCCTTTCTAAAAATTGAAGATTTCTTAACCAAACTCTACCTAAATTAAAGAGAATCAAACCATATCATCTCTAATTTAATTCTCTACCATTCTCTCAAAGATCAAAGTGTTATTCAGAGTTAAAGGAGAATTTTTAATCGAAGATCGAAGGATCCAAATCCTATCGAATCTCTTCAGAAAACTATTACTGAAAAGGTGTGGTTGTAGCCTGTTTAAATCAGCTGGGTGTGATTGTAGTCCATAAATCAATTAGGTGATCTTATATCCTGGTTAAATCAAGAGAGCTCCCTGTGCTCGGAAGTAGGTGTGGCTGGACCTCGTGGCCCTAAAATCGAGGATTGTAATTTGAAGATTATTTTAAAAGAAATCTACGCAACCTGGGTTGTGTGGAACTGGATGTAGGGTAACTCCGAACCAGTGTAAAATATGGGTATGTTCTTTCCTTTATTGCTTTTACTTATTATTTGAATACGTGATTGATTATGTGACTATTTCATATCTGTGATTTGCATTTGATTCCGATATATTCAAAAAGATTTCAAGAAATTCATAAATCCTATTAAATATTATTCACCCCTTATAGTGTTAAGTTAGCCTTAATATCTATAATCTACATTTTCCATTAGCATATACAAAATTTCTTATGTCGCCGTCAATTGTCACCAAAACCACGAAAGGGGATATATTCATTCATGACTATATTGTTTCGCAAGTTTGCGGATTTCATACGAAAGGTCAATATGTTTGTCTACATGAACTCTTAGTAACCTATACTGCACCAGAAAAGACCTTTCGTAGCATTGAAAAAACGTTGCTAAAGCTTCTAGTAGCGTTTCGATAAACGCTATGACACAACATGCAACTAAAAGTCTGAAAGTTTTAGTTGTGTTGTAGTAAACGCTACCAAAAACAAACATATTGTAGCGTTTCTTAAACCCTACAAAATGTTTTTTTGGCAGCGGCTTAAATATGCAACCAAAGTCGCACTTGCGCCTTCTTTTTTTACTTTCTGTAGCACTTCTTAAACGCTACTAAAACTTACAACATAGTTTAATGGCCGCTATTTACCATTAATGGATCGTATCATTTCCATCAACCACTTCTATATAACAACCATATTAAAACCAATATTCAATCACAAAATTGTCATCTTCAAACCAACATCAATAATTATCATATTAAAATAATTGAAAAAGATACATTAACCGCATAATCAAGTATAATATCCGTGACCATTTCAATAATAGTATTTCGAAAAAATAATCGAATAAACATATCATAACCATTTACAAACAAGTCTAAACAACTAGAACGAACAAAATATTGTAATACACATTAATTAAAGTCTTGTTAATTGCTTAATTACCAACAGTTCTTTGATGCAGTCGTTCTTCACTTTGAAAGTGTTAATTACCTGTAAATAAACATCACGATCAATAGTTAGAATTACATACATGACCTGATAATTTACATACAAGTATAATTTACTGTACATCAGTTTCAAAAGGCCGACTTTCAGAGTATGTGTTAATTTTCATTTAAGCGGTTCAATGTATACAAATCAATTTTGAATTCATATCAGGACTTTAATACATATAAACCGATGTTTGTGACGTTAGGCAGTGCATATCTTACAATATGTACCCCTCGATGCCAAATGCATGGTCTTAAATTATGATAAATAACATCAATGGTAAACCGAAAATCAAAAGCAACAAGAACCTAACTGAATAAATACAAACTATTCAAATATATTGTGACTAATAGGACACATACATGCCAGGTGCTCAAAATCGACATATTGTAGGACCGTTTCCCTTGATCTTGTATGAAACTTGTCCTACAAGCATTGATTTCTTCCGATATAAGTGTATAGCCACTAGTTACCCACTAACTTGCTGATTAACTAATATTTTTGTTAAATGTAGCCATTTAACAACCACAGTACATGTCTAAAAAGATTCATGCAATTGCTCTAACTCCATATACAGTGTCCCAAACGTAACTAGCAGAGTTTTTGGCAATAATTCACATCAAAAGCAGTCAGAAAATTCATTCTGAATTAAACAAACAAGAGCATCAATAATAGCATCGGGTCACAATCAATGATTCCAAGTTGAGTGGCAAGATAAGTTGTGGATAATACACTTCGAACGCAGGGCATAAAATAATGTCAGAAATGCAAAAAAGATTGAAACGTTGAACTTCGTACTTCCATCTTAAAAGAATATTATTGTGTGAGCCTAAATACAGATATCTAACTAATATCATCCCCATAACCTAACAGATTCATTCCTCCACCTGCTTCTCCAGTAATTCTCTGCTAAATCAAAATCACAGCAACCAATTACTCCACGTAAACTGCTGCAACCAGCATACACGGGGCCTTCCATGCAAACTTCGAACTTGCCCCTTTTTTTTTGCTAAACTACTTGCCTACATCAAATACACCCCTGTCTGAATATCAGATTCAGTCATCAAACAACAAAACACCCCTTTTGCCAAAGTCAACCCCTAATAGATCCTTGAATAATCAAACCACTGCGGTAACTGCAAAAGACCGCCTCTGCAAACCAAAATGTTTGCTCCGACCTCCAAACCTGGACAACCTCACCCCACTCAATAGACAAAAACCAAACAACCTAAATCATGAATCTTCCACCCTTCGTTTCCTAAATTCACAAAGTCGACCTGCACGTTGAATCACATTGATCGCGATTTGATTTTTTAAAAGGAAAAAAAAAACAAATATTGTAGCTTGCGTCTCTGTTTTCTTTTAGCAAAACAAAATTGTTTTTATAGTTTTAAAGAGGGTTTGAGTGTGTTTTTCAAGCGTAATCTGGGCGTTGGCCTTAGTAAAATTCATATATAGTGTAACATTACATGGGAAAAGAAACATACCCAAAATCATATATTTGTACATAAGAAAAACTCACCTCAAAACTGACTACACGACCAAAGCCAGTCATTTTCTTTCTAGCAATATAAGGCTCTCGATCGCTTGCCAAGCCTGGATAGTATTCATGTAAAGTCTGAAAACATGTATCATGATTGTATTAAGCATGATAAAGAAGTTGGGCAGACCATTCTTGATAACATGAACCTTTTACACATGAAAGTATGTACAAAAAATCATTTTGTGTGTATACCAAAATGAAGAGAGAAAATATTAGCATGAAAAACAAGTTGAGTAGACGTAGCAAACATTATAAAATCAAGATACAGATAGGATTGAGCTTTTCCGTTTACTGATTCTGCTATTATGCGTGCTATATAGTGTTTGAATCCTGATAGCTTGCACTACCTGTACAACATATATGAAGATGTTTCAAAAGTTTGATATGAAGCTTTACAAATTAATTTTTGGTTTAAATCATAACAAACCCGTTTTTCGCATTCTATAGTTGGCACTTACAAGTTACAACTACATCTTGAAAAACTAAGTGTGCGTTCGCTTTATTTTTTTAGTTTACGGATTTCGTACGTACAAAGTACGAACGACACACACACATATCGTGGAAGACAATTATTTTACAAAATGAAGTTAACACACAGAACAAAAAAAATAACTTTTTATCATTTTCCGTATTTTAAGAAACAATGGAAGAACGACGTCAAATTCATCCTTCATCCCCTCCATCACCCCTTTTGTCTATAGTCTGTCACCTCCGTTACCCTTTAAAACTTCGCATTTTCCGAAATTAACATGAAAACTCAAATCACAAAATAAACCAAACACTACCTAACCACTATACCAAATAATGTTGTTGCCATACATCTGTTCCAATAATGAACAAAACACTACAACAATCACCAAATATACAAATGGGTGTTCACACAACTGACTAACACAAGCACTCACCTGAAATAATGATAAAGCTAATTTTGTTTTTCCCTTTGGGAAATTTACTTTTGGGACACAATTCCTAAATGAATTTTTCCATATCAACTATGTTCCGATGTACTTTCTTATATAGATTTCCTGAAATATATCCTGTTGTGGACACATAATTGAGCTAAAATAAGTTCAAATGATTAGCTAGCTAAAATTTACTAGCCCAATGTAGTCAAATATTAGTGACATCTAACTTGAAACTGTACAAGTACATGAATATGTTGTAATGTTTACCTTGTAAAAATTAATGTATCCTTCATAGATGCTTTGAGTACCTAAAACCAATTGTAGATGCTCTGAATAGCCAAAACCAATTGTATATTAGTTTACTCAGAGGCTTAGCATTAAAATATATTAGAAGCTAGCCTTGGAAAAATGCTTTGACTAAAACTTAATGTAACGCCCCGCATTTTTAATGAAATTAAAAATGTGCATATATGTATGAATATATGCATGAACATAGATTCATATATTAAAAGAAAAAGATTGGTTGCATGCAACATAACTATGTTACATGCACTAATTAGGCATTTGATAACAAAAAAAGTAGTTTGTGTGTGCGAATTATTGCGACATGTAAATTAAAGAAAATGGTTAAGCAAGCATTAAAATAGAATATATATATATATGTATGTATGTATATATATAAATTTAGAGGAAAGCAACGCACCCACAAATAAATGTAATAAGAAAAGAAAGAGGAAGCATTGTAATTAATACAACTAAAAGTTGAACAATGTAATGCATGCAAAGAAATAAAAGAAACCAATGCATGCAAAATAATAAAGTCACATGCATAAGAACATTGAAGAGAGAAGTAAAAGAAATAAATGCATGCAACAATTTAAATATAATATGTTAAATGGAGTAACATATTAGAGCAAGCAAGGAATAGAAACATATTATGTGAATAACAAATGCGTAAAAATGATGCATTGAATAGAAAGATAATATTGCATTAGAATAATGCATGGATGAATGCAGGGAGGAAATCTTAGAGGAAGTTAAAAATAGTTAAAAGAGGGTTAATGCATTAAGAAGGAAATTGCTTGCAATAAAGGTATGCAACCAAGGTAGAGGGCTATTAAATAATTGCAACCATAAATTAATGCATATTGGCACATGGATAGCAATAGGAAAAAGGGAATGCTATAAATTGAGTGCATAAAGATTGAATTCATTAATGGTAAATTGCAATGAATTAATAAATAAAAGGTAGAAGGTGAAATGCATTCAAAAATATATACATGTATAAAGGGAAATTTAATTGCACAAAAGAAATAATGGAATTTATGGCGGAGAAATTAATAAAGAAAGCAGTTAAGTGTGAAAGCAATTTAATTAGAAGGATTAAATGTGAAAAGGGTTTAATTAGAAGCAGTTTAATAAGAGTTTAATTGGCAGAATGTTGCAAAAGAGGAAAATTATATATTAATTGATTAGAGATAAAGAATTGTTCGCATAGAAATACTTTACATGCGCATAAGAGATGAATGCGAATAAACATGATTCAAATTAAGGATTGCGCGCAAATAAAGAAGCATTCAGTGAACGTGGACTGTTTTTTGGTCTGAATATGTTGCTGAACTCCTATAAATAAGACTCTAAACTTAGGTTTTATTCATTGGAAAAATAATGGCGACGACGAGGCACTGCTGCAACTTCAATTAAATTTCCTATTCTTCTCCAAAATCAAGTTTAAAAACAAGATTCAATCGTTTCAACTATAGTTCTGAGATTCAACACCAATAATTTCTTTTCTATCTTCTAAAATCCAAACATGGTGAGTATAGTTACATTTAGATTTGAATGATTAAAAGTAAACATGTTATGACTATGATTTGGATATACACATGCGATTAAATCATCTGGGATTTATCATATTTTGTGAATCTAAAATATTCTATGGCTTGGATCTCAATATTTATCATATTAGATCTATTGTAAATTTTGAATCTATGATATCGTTGGATCTTAACTTGTACTATGCTAGATCTACTTCTATAGATCTAAATTCACTTGTGATGTCATATTTGGGATCTTAACTTGTACTATGCTAGATCTACTTCTATAGATCTAAATTCACTGGTGATGTTATATTTGGGATCTTAACTTGTACTATACTAGATCTACTTCTATAGATCTAATTCACTTGTGATGACATATTTGGGATCTTAACTCGTAATATGTTAAATTTATTTTCTTTAGATCTAATCCTTTTGTGGTCAATTCATCATGTCACATATGCGGATCCAACCTTTTCTCTAAGTTTGTGGTTAATTTGGAATTATCAGTATATGGACAACTGAACCGTTGTTTGGATCTAGTTTTATCATTACCCTTTTTACTAGATCTGTTTTTATGTCCACCTTAATTATCATATTGTGATTAATTAAGATCTGTTATTATTGGACATATGAATTCTTATTTGGATTTGTTCATCTTAAGTATTGGATCTAGTTATATCACTACCCTTTTTACTAGATCTGTTTTTATGTCCATCTTATTATGCCTATTACTTGTCTATGCTAGAATATATGTTAATGTCACTTTTAAAATGATCACTATTGTCATTTTTCCCATCACCATTCCTTTTTATTGTTCATGATTAGGCTATTTTCTAGTCTAGATGACGCCAAATAGATGCGAATACGGGGGAAAATATTAGAATTGACATAACTTGATATGAATTTGGACATATAATCCACTATGAGTATAATTGGACATTTAGGCATAATTGGAAGTTTGAATGTTAATTTGGTTATTAATTGGAGTAATGAATATGAATAAATTTGGTACAAAATCAATTATGGACATAATTAGGAAAAAGAGGGAACAAAACCTATAATTGACATAGGAATAATTAATAATGAATGCCTAGGATTACAATTAGAAATTTTAATGGTACTTATGACACGAGGTTAGGTTGCATTAGTGGTGGAAGTCTGCCCAGACCCGACCGGCATATCCAATAACCACTAATGTTGATCCTAATGTGAGAGGTCTAAGTGCGCAAATATGAATCGGGCTAAGACACGAGGTTAGGCCCAACTGTGGAATAAGACTGCCCGGACCCGACCTGCATATCCAGCATCCACAAGTTGCAGGTCTAATGTGGGAGGTCTAGCCCATTATAAACCATAAATGGACATGGTAATAAAATGGACTACTTAACCTAATCTAATCCATAGGGATTGTATGAATATGAACTAAAGTTATGGTTAAGTATAATTAGTTGGATAGTGGGTTCGTTAAGTAAATCTGAGGGGGTGGATAATATTTACATATAGGCCCACAAACTTAGCCCGATAAGGTTATGTAACTAAAGACACCTAGTGGTAAGAATAACCAGTAAAAAGATCGAGGTTATATAAAATTAAAGACACCTTTAAGGTAAAATATAACCTATGGAAAACATAGTGGGGGATACAAGACAAAGGGGAGAGCTTGTATCATATTGTGTGGGACCCGTTTCAGTTAGTAACCCGGAGTATGTATCGAGTAAAGAACTCCGAACTAGGTCGGAGAAGGGGCACGCTTACTAACTGATTGTAAGAGATCCAAACGTGGAGGACGTGTTGGCGGCGTGTTCCAATGGGGTCATGTGCGTGCGTGACTCCGCCTGCTCGGGAAGATAAGACGCGGCAACATCAGTAGATATGGTTGTGCACATCCGGGAAATGAAGGGTTGCCACTTTAGGGAATGATACACCCTACTGTGGGGCCAGCACAGGGTATCTACGGAGTAGGGAGCCGATTGACTAGGGTATTATATATGGTACATCTAGTCCTGTCTGTTTCTGTAATAACCCGGAAATCTGAGCCAATTTAAAATTTTTATTTTGGAAATTTTGATGAATTTTGAATATTTAAGATGAATTATTTTAGATAATAACGACGACAAATTTATTTTGAATAGAATTAGAACGTATATATTTATTTGAATCGTCATTAGAATATAAATAATTATTTATAATTATAAAAGGAATTGAAAATGGAGCGGTAGTTCGAAAATTCAATTTCAAATGAATGTACAGGATTCAAAATAAACCGGATTTTAGCGAAATCAAAAATATTCAACGAATCCGAAAAATCAAAATTTCATAGCGGGGATAAAAAGTTATGCCCAGTTGAAATTTCAAAATAGTCGATATGGAATTCTGGCCCTTAAAAATAACAATTTTGCAAACGACCTCTGTTATCGACGAAACCACGTTTGTTGGATCCGGGATGTCAAATTATTCCTAGATTCCAAAATTCATAATTTTTGGGATTAATATGTGAGTGTGGCGAAGTTAAACGTGTTTTGTCAGTTTTAGTCAATTTTGATCGACCAGAAAATGGCCATTTTTCAAACGGTCTCAGAATTTGACGAAACTAGTTTTGTTAGGACCGTATCATCAATACAAAGCTGGAAATAATTTATCTGTAATTTTCAGAGGCAGTATGTGGCCCCGGTAATTTAAAATGTGCGTTCAAATTGAATATATACGGATTTATATTTTAATTTTAACAAAAACCTATCGAAACAGCCGAATTGGCTTGTGATACATATCCCATTGTGTTCGGAATGGGAGTATTACCGTAGGGGCGACAGTCGTTGGGTTCGATTTCGAAATGAAAATGGCTTTTTAGAACTTAAAAATAATAAAATATAATTATATTATATATATAACCCCCCTTTTTTCTCTCCTCCGTTAACCGCATTTTAAAAAAAAGCAGCTCCCGATCTCGTTTGACGATGCCCTCCTCCAGGTGCAACGCGCCGCTGAACCCACCCCCTCCCCCCCCCCCCAAACCGCTAGCGATCGGAAACCCTCCCTCCACCGCCTTCTCTTCCCTCTCCCCTTCTCTATCAAAAAAACCGCACCCCCTCTGCTTAGAAACCGCCGCCGCAACAAGAGAGGCCCCCCACCACCTACGCCGTCTTTCTTCCTCCCCAGGCCAGCCTCGCGCCACCAGACCCCACTCCACCAACCCTCCGCCCGCGTAGCCCCCCCCCCCAAAACCTCCGGCGAACGATGGCAGCCCCTCCTCTCCATTTACTGTAAGTTTTTTTTTAATTATTTTATTTTACTTTCTTTTTCTATTGTAGTTGTTTATGGAAAAGTAATTGGCTTATTATGAACAAAAATAGGGTTTTATATTTTTTTTAAATAAATAAAGCTTTGATTTTTAATTTAGATAAAGCTTTGATTTTTAATTTAGAGAAAGGTTTGATTTTTAATCATAGAAAGGCGAGATTTTTAATCATAGAAAGGCGAGATTTTTATATATGAAGTAAAGATAAAAATTCGATTTTTATATATATGAAGTAGCTTTATAAATATATAATCTTTATAATGGAAACATCATGTTAAAGATGCTATTTTTATCATCTTGAAAGTGAAATAAAAATATGTAATTTTTATATATGTAGTGATTACAAACAACGAAAGTGACAAAAGGAAACACGACGAAGATTTTCTACATATGAAGAGTCGTGGCGTTTGGTTTAGCTTCTAGGTGAAAACTTCTCACTTTAATTCTTGTTTTCTATTTAAAAATATATACTAGGATGCAGACGGTGCTTAGCAGCACCTGACACCCATTGTCCACAGACCATGGACGACTTGTTTGATTTTGTTGTGTGGTGAAAATTGATTGTCATGTGAAATGAATGAAAATATATTCATGTGTTGAAATAAACTATTTATCATTAAAAATATAAATTTAACGTGAATGTGAACAAATAAATATTCATTTACAAATCAGACGATTTTTTTATGTACACCCATTTGACTGATATTGATTGGGACGATAAATTTTACACGTCGCCCAAATGCACAAATAATATTCAATGTTTGTTGATTTGAAACCCCACACGGGTGTTAGGATGATATTTAGCGTACACCAATCCCAATTGTTTAGTGTTATGTCAATCGATAGGTTGACAAACTGTGTAAGCGTTAATTATTTATGTTTAATGCTTATGTAGTTGTGTGGTGCACTTTGGTTGATGGTTGATTATTTATCGTTGCTATTATATACATGTGTTGTATGGGATCCATATAATTAACATTATATGGTAATTGATTGGGCCTCATTCCAATTTGGAAAATAAAGAATATTATAAAATAAAGATTCATGTGTTGAATAGAATAAGTAGTCATGTGTTGACGATACTCATGTGTTGAAAATATTCATTTGTTGAAACTTATCATGTGTTGAACGAAATATTTTAACAATACAATTTACATCTTTAATATATATAAAATTAGAAACTAACTGGAAACTAGATAAGATGAGTGGTTTCCTGGGTATTGATCTAATGTTGGTTTCAGCCTTCGGGGTTAATATTTAGGGAATCGTTCTCTTACCAATTTACGGTTGGAGTCTGATTAAGAAAAAAACGATAGAAATCATAATTTTATAAAATATATTAAATAACAAAAATAGTCATGTGTTGACAATATTCATGTGTTGAAAAATATATATTCATGTGTTGAAGAAAATATTCATTTGTTGAATAGAATAACGAAATCATTGAAATATATAAAGCCGTGTTGATTAGATATGCGCCATTTTGATGCGAACGATATTTATATCGATTATATTCGTTTTTATAATGAATATAGAAAAGGAAGTGATTTCAAAATCGAACGTTTTGAAAATATTATCATTTATATATTAATGATATGGAATATTCAATTTTGATTTAAAATTGAACATGAAGTTGAAATTGTTTTGAAAACAAATTTAAAATGATTTATAAAATACGTTTTGAAAGGAAATCGATGAAATATATATAATATATATAATGGCCTGAATAGAATGCGCCGCGCTGCGGCAATTCTCGAATTTCGACCATTGACTTTGAATGGACGTTACGGGAGATTCGACCGTCGGATTCTCCTAAAACTGGAACCGTTTGGTTCGTATCGAAAAGAGCTTTCTAACGAATACTAGAGATTTTAAATCTAATGGTTGGATTTGGAATTATGTCCAAATCAAACTTGGAAAAGGTCGGTGTAAGTGCAGTTCGATGGCCGTTGATGGAAATCGACTGTATGAGCCTTGATAAAATTATTAAAAATAGTAATAATTTGTGTAAAATCATAAGAAATGATTTGTGAAGAATTGGAATGAAAAATTCCAAATTTGAAAAAATAAAAATAGATTTTTATCAAAATGAACTAGTTTTGAACTAGAATTATAATCCCATTTATTTTTAAAATAAATAAAGTGGATTTGAAATGGTTTTGAAAATAACCAGAATTTCCAATATAGAAAGTGAAAATGGATTTGAATCGAAATTGTCTTTGGAATATTTCGATGTTGGATTTCGTGATTATGCAGATATTGTTATGGAAATTTGAAAGATATATTTATGTCGTTATTTCCAATACGATATTTGTTGGTCGTAGAATTTGATATTGAATATAAGCCGATATATTTTCTATTCAGAGCCTTGTATATAATATCAAATGGGATTTGGGTTTGTTGTGAATGGTGTCTTCATTTTCACTGTTCTTAAACCCAGTTGAGAAAAAGATTAAATCTTTTTATTTAGATTTAATGAAGTATACCAATAAATGGTATTTAATTGGAATTGAATTTGAATAGATTTTTGGGTTTATCGTGAACGGTGTTTTAAATAACACGATAATTAATGGAATGTGATTTTGGGTTATCGTGAACGGTATCTTCAATAATACTGTTCTTAGACCCAACGGAGTTAAGAAAATCAGAAACTAACTGAAGATTAGTTAAGTTGAATGGTTTCTTGGGTATTGATCTGATGTTGGTTTCGGCCTTCGGGGTTATTACTTAGGGAATTGTTTCACTTGCTAATTTACGGTTAAAGGCTGATAGAATTGAATGTGATTTTGGGTTTATCGTGAGCCGTGTTTTAAATGACATTGGTTCTTTAACCCAGTTAAAGACAGGATATGATTTCCCAAGTTAAATAATCATTGATAGTGATTTTTGGGAAGATTAAAACCAAGTGGAGTTTTAATGAATCTTTAATTAGACTGAAATGATCGAGAATGGAGTATCACCAGTTTTGCTCCAGGCGATGGTTAAATCTTTAATTAGATTTGAACGTGAAATGGTAATTGAATTTACCGATAACACCGTGGTGTTAGATATGAAGTATTACTAGTTTTACTTCATGGGATGAATAGGTTGGGATTGGGAAATTTAACAAGTGATTACTTCGGTAAGGTTCGCTAATCCCGACTCGTTTGGATAAACCATAATTTGGTTTGAATTCATATTCAAAAGAAGATTAAAGAATAAATTTAAAGAATTTATCTATGATAACATTAATGGGAACCTTTCCCAAAGTATAAGAATATTTGAATAAAAGAATATTTTGAATTGGAATAAGGCGTACGTTGTGTTTGTGTAACACTTGTTTATTATATACGCGAGTTATTCAGAAAGACGGGGGTTATCCCATTCTGAATAACTGATTCGACGATGTGTCAAGGATGAAGACGGTGGTCGAAGACCGGAGGTCTTCACATCGTTTGGATAATTACTGATGATCTTGATTGGGCTGTACACCCAAGAGGAGGGAATCAGTTGGTGATTGTCCAGATGTACTTGGAGATCGATGGATATGCGAGGTACAAGCTGCCTCCGGTTTCATTCAGACCCAGAACAGACTTGTAAATGGACTGTGTGTTTGACATTGTATATCATTCTGTGTGATTGATGGATATCGGTTGCATGGAGTTGTTTTTCTGTGCGGCATGCTAAGATGCAAATGATCAAGGCTTTTGTTGAAAAGCAAAGTCTTGTGGTTGATGATCAAAGCACCGCCTGTGTGGCATAGCTTTGTGTAGCGTTAATTCGCGAGCCTCACACCCCGGTTGTGAACCAGAAACGGGAGAGGAACTCAGGGAGAACATGTGTTTCTTTCTATCTAGGGTGGTGTCAGTGACCTATCAGCCCTGACATTTATATTATTTTCACCTGTGTGGTTGTTGGTTTGCGAGGCGCCTCAGATATATCGGTTACTATGTGGAGCCGATGGAGTCATTTGGCTCATTTACGCCCCAAAGGGCGGGGAAACGCAGTGTTCAGGCATTATAATCCACATCGTTGGACCGGCCCTGGCGATCCATGGGGCAGTTGCGGCTGTTCCTGAGGCTCTGGCTAGACAGTCTCGAATTCGGGTCGTCTCAATTGGTATCAGAGCTTTGGTTTACAGAGCTCGGAGAACAAGGCATATTAGAACCAAACGAAAGAATTCATCAGAAATTGGATTAGTAATATCCAATGGGAATGACTCGTTAGAGATGGGATCAGTAGTATCCTAGAACGAGTGTGAAGGGTATATAAATAAAATTGAAAACGAATTTTGTTTTGAAAATCTAAATCAATTATACGTATTTGATTATTTATTTTATATTGATTTGGGCAATCAAGTATATAAAGATTTTGCGTATACATCTGATCCGCGTGTATTTGAAGTTTTAATATACTGAATAGATATAGAATCACACTCTAGTCGCCCGGAGATGATTCTGATGATAGTTCGAGCATCATCAGAATTGGTATTCGAGTTTCGAAGGTGTGATATTTATATATTTCCAATTTACTGGTGTTAGAACCAAAACTAGATAGGGCTTATTGTTGTGATTTGGCATCAAAAACATGATTTTCTATATATGTATCAAAATTCTGAATTTGAAACGTTAATTCACTAATTGATTGATGGTTGTGTTGTTTGATTATTGGTTTCATTTATTAAAATTTTGAACCATTTAGCCTAATGGAACCAAATATTGAACTGTATTGAAAATTGTTTGAAAACGCATGCATGTACATATATATGTGTGAACAGGTCATAGCAAGGAGGCTAGAGCAGAGGAATAAAATTGTTTGCTCGACAAATAGGTACATGTTTATTGTATTTCTTGGGTTTTTGATGATTTTATGAGTCGATTGCCTAGCCGCTTGGCTGTTTCTTTTTCTTTTTGGATTGGTGAGGGCCATGGGAGGCTATTTGAAATATCCCGAAGCTCCCAGTGCAGGGGAGGTTATGGCGAAATTTTTCGAAAATTTAAGGTGTTAGCCAAATTTTTGAAAAATTTGAAAAGTTCTTAGAAACTGAAAAGTTGAAGAACTTAAGCCATAAAGAAAATAATGATAGTTGAGTTGATTAGTTAAACAACTTTCGGCTTCGTTCCTTTTCAGGGACGAAAAGATTTAAGTGGGGGAGATTGTAATAACCCGGAAATCTAAGCCAATTTAAAAAATTTATTTTGGCAATTTTGATGAATTTTGAATATTTAAAATGAATTATTTTAAATAATAACGACCAGAAATTTATTTTGAATAGAATTTGTAACAACCCGAAAATCTGGGCCAGTTTAAAATTTTTATTCTGGCAATTTTAGCGAATTTTGATGATTTAAAATGAATTATTTTAAATAATATCGACGAGAAATTTATTTTGAATATAATTCGAACGTATATATTTATACGCGTCGTCGTTAGAATATAAATATTTATATATATAATTATAAATAGAATTGAAAATGGCGCGGTAGTTCGATAATTCGATTTTCAAACTTCAATTGAACATACCGGGTGCAAAACAATCCGGATTTTAGTGAAACCAGAAATCATAGGATCTATTTGATAGTATCTTTCCAACGAATCCGAATAATCAAAATTTCATAGCGGGAATCAAAAGATATGTCCAGTTGAAAATTCTGAATAGTCGCTATGGAATTCAGGCCCTTAAAAATGGACATTTTGCAAACGACCTCGGATTTCGACGAAACCACTTTTGTTGGGTCCATGATGTAAAATTATTGCTAGGTTTTAGGTTTCATAATTTTTCGAATCAATATGTGAGCGTGGCGAAGGAAAACGCATTTGACCAGTTTCAGTTGATTTTAATCGACTGGAAAATGACCATTTTTCCAACGGTCTCAGAATTCGACGAAACTAGTTTTGTTAGGACCGTATCGTCAATACGAAGCTAGAAAATATTTTTCTGGAATTTTTCGTATTCGTATGTGGCCCCGATAATTTGAAAGGTACGTTTAAAATTCAATATAATGATTTAAATGTAAATGCAACGGAAACTGATCGAAACGATCGAATCAGCCTACAATACATATCCCATTGGGTTCGGAATGCGGGTAATTAGCTAGGGGTGACAGTCGTTGGGTCTTGATTGGGATTCGAATAAAAAGTCAACCTTAGGTGGAATAAATAAAATATATAATATAAATTAAAATATAAAATCCCTTAACCCCCCCTTCCCCTATCAGATCTGAAATCGAGTAAGGATAAAAAAAAAACAAACAAACGGAATCGAGGCCGCCGTCGAGGATCGTCCCCCCCTCATCTTCCGCCACCGCGCCGCCACAGGAGGAGCGACGCCCTCCGAT
This sequence comes from Allium sativum, assembly GCA_030737875.1. Lineage (NCBI taxonomy): Eukaryota > Viridiplantae > Streptophyta > Magnoliopsida > Asparagales > Amaryllidaceae > Allium > Allium sativum. The sequence continues at coordinate 156,888,613 of CM060925.1, read as the reverse complement.
TGACCAACCCCCCCCCACCACTCCTTCTCCCCTCCCTTCTATTTCCTCGCGACATGGAAAAAACCCGCCACCACTAGTCCATCGCCACCCCCAGACCGGAGCACCGCACCACCACCGACGTCGTCCCAGACCCCCCTCTGTGCCCCCCTCTCTCGCCTCTCGATTTTAACACCCACGACCCAAAATCGCCTCTTCCCATCGAAGCAACCTCCGCCTCTCCTCCCCCACTTCAGGCGCTGCCATATTCCGCTCCGACGACCGCTGCAACACCTCCTCCTTCGAAAAAGTGAGCTTTCCCTTTTAGTTTATTTAATTTTCAGCTTTAATTTTGGTTAAAACAAAGAGATTTGGTTTTGTTAAAGAAAAAAATCCGGTCTTTAGTATATGTAGTATTACATAAGGGAAATTTGATTTTTATTTTTAACTTTGTTTTAAAAGTTATAGGCTTTATGAAAAGAGAGATTTTTATTGTATATGAAGGATAGACAATAAAAATTCGATCTTTATTATGTAGGAGGTAAAAATATGATTTTTATATATTGAACATCGAAATAAAAATATGATTTTTATATATTGAATAGCATAGTAAAAATATGATTTTTATATATTGAACATCGAAATAAAAATATGATTTTTATATATTGAATAGCATAGTAAAAATATGATTTTTATATATTGAATAGCATAGTAAAAATATGATTTTTATATATTGAATAGCATAGTAAAAATATGATTTTTATATATTGAACATCGAAATAAAAATATGATTTTTATATATTGAATAGCATAGTAAAAATATGATTTTTATATATTGAACATCGAAATAAAAATATGATTTTTATATATTGAATAGCGAAGTAAAAATTCGATTTTTACATAGGTAGTGAAAGCGGGCAACGAAGGTAACAAAAAGGCGAGAACGAAGGAGATTTATATCAAAGAAGAGTCAAGATGTTTGGATAGCTATTGGTGAGAATTTCTCACCTTTCAATATCTTTTCTAATTATATATATATATACTAGGATGCAGACGGTGCTTAGTAGCACCCGACACAATCGTCCACAGACCATGGACTTGTTTGTTTGATTGCATAGATTAGTTAGATGATTTGATTCGAAATTGAATTGTTTGGTGATTTTGATTGATGTGTGAATGGCGTGGGCCTTCACTAGACCGGGGATAAGGCTAGGCCTTGTCCCGTTTCTAGTATCGTGCCGTTATGCCGCCGAAATTTTCTAAAATATGTTAGAAAAATAAAAATATCATTTTATTTAAAGAATGAACTGAATAGAAATTCATATGTTAAAATAAAATGTCTTATCGTTAAAAATATAATTTTTAACGTGAAGTGAATAAAATAAAATATTCATTTACAAACCGGACGGTCTGTCTATGTACACCTATTTGAATGACATTGATTGGGACGATAAATTTTACACATCGCCCAACTGCACAAATAAAATCTGTGTTTGATTGTTTGAAACCCCACACGGGTGTTGGGATGAAATTTGAAGTTCACTCATCCTGATTGATTAAATATGTCGATCGATTGATTGACAGGCTGTTATAAGCGTTAGATATTTATATTTGATGCTTATACAGTGTAGTGCACTTTGGTTGATGGTTGATTATTTTTCAATGCTATTATATACATGTGATGTATGAAAATCCATATAATTAACGTTATATGGTAATTGATTGGGCCTCATTCCAATTTGAAAAATAAAGAATAATATAAAATAAAGGTTCATGTGTTGACAGTACTCATCCATTGAGATTGGTCATGTGTTGAACGAAATATTTTGAAAAAGAAATATTTGAAATAGAATATTCGAAAATAGAAATTTATGAAGCCGTGTTGATTAGATTGACGCCATTTTGACGTGAACGATATTTATATCGATATATAACGATTTCGAAATGAATTGAATATATAACGATTTCGAAATGAATTGAATATATAACGATTTCGAAATGAATTGAATATATAACGATTTCGAAATGAATTGAATATATAACGATTTCGAAATGAATTGAATATATAACGATTTTGAAATGAATTGAATATATAACGATTTCGAAATGAATTGAATATATAACGATTTCGAAATGAATTGAATATATAACGATTTCGAAATGAATTGTATATATAACGATTTCGAAATGAATTGAATAGATAACGAATTGGTTTTGAATTGAATATAAAACCAATTCGAATTTAATTGAAAACGAATTGAATTGAAAACGAATTCGAATTGGATTGGAAACAAATTGAAATGAATTCAAATTGAATTGAAATTTGAATTGAATAGAAATGAATTTTAAAACGAATTTATAAAGAAGAATTCAATTTTGATTTGAATTGAAATGGAAGTTGAAATTGCTTTTGAAACGAATTTAAAACTATTTATATAATTCGTTTTAAATAGAAATCGACGAAGAATATATTATATATATTATATATATTATATATATAATATAATGGCTTGAATAGAACGCGCCGCGCCGCGGCAGTTCGTGAATTTCGACCATTTATTTCAAACGGACATTACGGGAGATCCGACCGTCGGATTCTCCTAAAACCGGAACCGTTGGGTTCGTATCGAAAAGAGCTTTCTAACGAACGTTAGAAATTTGAAATCTAGCGGTTGAATTTGGAGATACGTCCAAATCAAATTTGAAAAAGGTCGCTGTAAGTGCAGTTCGATGGCCATTGATGGAAATCGACTGTACGGGCCTTGATAAAATTATTAAAAATAATAATAAATTGTGTAAAATCATAAGAAATGATTTGGGAAAAATTGGGATGAAAAACTCCATATTTGAAAAGAAAAAAAATAGATTTTTGTCGAAATGAACTAGTTTTGAACTAGAATAGTAATTTATTTATTTTTAAAATAAATAAATTGGATTTGAAATGGTTTTGAAAATAACCAGAACTTCCAATAATTGCATTGGAATGGATTTGAATCGAAATTGTCTTCGGAATATTTCGATGTTTGATTTCGTGATTATACAGATGTTGTTATGGAAATTTGAAAGATATAGATATATATATCGTTATTTCAAATACGATATCTGTTGGTCGTAGAATCTAATATTGAATATAAGCCGATATATTTTCTATTCAGAACCTTGTATTTAATATCAAATGTGATTTGGGTTTGTCGTGAATGGTGTCTTGATTAACACTGTTCTTGAACCCATTTGAGAAAAGATTAAATCTTTTTATTTAGATTTAATGAAGTGTACCAATTAAATAATATTTAATTGGAATTGAATTGATATTGATTTTTGGGTTTATTGTGGACAGTGTTTTAAATAACACTCGTTCTTTAATATATACGCGAGTTATTCAGAAAGACCGGGTTTATCCCATTCTGAATAACTGATTCGACGTGGTGTCGAAGATGAAGACGATGGTCGAAGACCGGAGGTCTTCACGTCGTTTGGGTGATAACTGATAATCTTGATTGGGCTGTACACCCAAGAAGATGGACACAGTTGGTGATCGTCCAGACGTGCTTGGAGATCGATGGATATGCGGGGTACTAGGTGCCTCCGGTTTCGTTCAGACCCAGAACGGACTTGTAAATGGACTGTGTGTCTGACATTGGATTTTAGTCCGTGTGATTGATCTCTATTAAATATATATCTGTTTGGCGGCGGAGAATTTATTCTCTTGCTTTACGCCCTTCTCTGAGACGTACGAGCTCAGGGGTTATATATTGATGGATATCAAACGCATGGAGTGAATTGCCTATGTGGCATGCCTAAGTGGCAATTGATCGAGGCTTCTGTTGAAAAGCAAAGTCTAGTGGTGATGATCAAAGCACGGCCTTTGTGGCGTAGCTTTGTGTAACGTTTGCTTCGCTAGTTTCGCACCCCGGTTGTGAACCAAAAACGGGAGAGGACCTCAGGGAGGACATGCGTCTCTTTCTAGCTAGGGTGGTGTCAGTGACCTACCAGCCCTGACATTTATATACTTTTCACCTGTGTGGTTGTTGCTGTTGCGAGGCGCCTCGGTTAGATCGGACGATCCGGGTCCGATGGAGCCATTCGTTGGCTCATTTACGCCCCAAAGGGCGGAGAGACGTATTGTTCAGGCATAATAATCCACATCGGTGGACCGGCCCTGACGATCCAAGGCCCACCTGAGTTTGGGTCCTGAGACATGGGCTAGATTGTCTCGAATCGGTTGAGGACGATCCCTAGCCTCGGTTCATAGATGGAAATCCAATTTCCCAATACGTGACATTTGCGATTTTGATTGTATAACCTATATATGGCGACATAGTGGTATGGGGCATTCATGCCGCCTATGATTGATATTTATGATTTGAAGTTTCTTTATACACTATGCACTGATAATAGTATCAAATGATTTCTTTTAAACGTATCAAGCATTCTTGGCTATTATAAGGTAAAAACCCTATCCCCCGGCTTGCGTTGCATTGTGTGATAGGACCTGGGTCTTATAATAGCTTCATTTTTCTTTATTTAGCATTGCGCTGTTTGTTTTATGCACTGGTATTCTTGGGAGGAAACCCGTTCCGTGTTATACGGCGTGGTCCCTTGATTTACCTAACTTTAATATAAAGATTAACTGTTTTAGTTCTCACACCAGTCACATGACTGACCTGGAGTTTATTGTTTTAACCTAAACTCTGGGTGCCCCTATTTTCGACACGGGCAGCTAGTAGTTTTGGTTTTGCAGATTTATATTCACAGGATCCTGGTTTTCAGCTGGAACGATATCCGGAAAGCTTTGTATCCGTATATCTCTTCTAGTTGTGTATTGTATTTTTTTCCGCTGCGATGTATTTAAATGTAATTTAAATCTCTGATATTTCTGTGTAATTTTCATTCATACTCTGTATATTCTTGTAATCTGATGCATTGTTGTAATATACAATGAAATGTTCTTCCGTCTGCGTTCTGATTTGTCGTGTTCTCAAACGATAGGGCATTTCGAACGGCCTGGATCGGTTTAGCGACTGGTTCGGACCGAGCGAAATTTCTTGTCGTCACATTTGGTATCAGAGCTTTGGTTTACAGAGCTCGAGAACAAGACACATTAGAACCATACGAAAGAATTCATCAGATATTGGATTAGTAATATCCAATGAGGATGACTCGTTAGAGATGGGATCAGTAGTATCCCAGAACGAGTGTGAAGAGTATATTTTTAAAATGAAAACAAATCTTGTTTTGAAATATAAATCAATTATTCTTATTTGGTTATTTATTTATATTGATGTGGACAATCCAGTATATATAGATTTTGCGTATACGTCTGATCCGCGTGTATTCAAAGTTTTAATATATTGGATAGATATAGCCTCACACTCTAGTCGCCCGAAGATGATATTGATGATAGCGATCGCATCATCAGCATTTATATTCGAGTTTCGAAGGTGTGATTTTCTATATATTTCCATTAGACTGGTGTGAGAACCAAAACTAATATAGCTAGAATACATTGTTGTGATTTGGCATCAAAACATGATTTTCTTTATATATATCAAAATTATCAATTTGGAACGTTAAAGTCACTAATTGATTGATGATTGTGTTGTTTGTTTATTTGTTTGATAATTTTGAACCATTTATGCCTAATTGAACCAAATATTGGATTATATTGAAAATTGGTTGCATTTGCTTGCATATACATATATATCATTGAACAGGTCATAGCAAGGAGGCTAGAGCCAGAGAATAAAATTTGTTTGCCCGACAAATAGGTACATGTTTACTACATAATTTACTGTTTTGTTTGGGTGATGATGATTTTATGAGCCTATTGGCTAGCCGCTTGGCTTTTTCTTTTTCTTTTTGAGATCTGAAGGACCGGGGAAGCTATTTGAAATTCCCCGATGCTCCCGGTGCAGGGGAGGTTATGGCGAAATTTTTCGAAAATTTAGGGTGTTAGCCAAATTTTTGAAATTTTTGAAAATTCTCAGAAACTGAAAAGTTAGAGAAGGGAAGCCAGATCGAGCGTAGAGTTAACTAATCAAACCACTTTCGACTTTGTTCCTTTTCGGGGACGAAAAGTTTTAAGTGGGGGAGATGAATTAGAATGTATATATTTATTTGAATCGTCGTTAGAATATAAATAATTATTTATAATTATAAAAGGAATTGAAAATGGCGCGGTAGTTCGAAAATTCGATTTCATACTTCAAATGAATGTACAGGATTCAAAATAAACCAGATTTTAGCAAAACCAAAAATATTTGAATCTACTTGAGAATATCTTTCCAACGAATCCGAAAAATCAAAATTTCATAGCGGGGATAAAAAGTTATGTCCAGTTGAAATTTCAGAATAGTCGCTATGGAATTCTGGCCCTAAAAAATAGCAATTTTGCAAACGACCTCTGTTTTCGACGAAACCACTTTTGTTGGATCCGGGATGTCAAATTATTGCTAGATTCCAAAATTCACAATTTTTGGGATTAATATGTGAGCGTGGCGAAGTTAAACTTGTTTTGTCAGTTTCAGTCAATTTTGATCGACCAGAAAATGGCCATTTTTCAAATGGTCTCAGAATTTGACGAAACTAGTTTTGTTAGGACCGTATCATCAATACGAAGCTAGAAATAATTTTTCTGGAATTTTCAGAGGCAGTATGTGGCCCCGGTAATTTAAGATGTGCATTCAAATTGAATATATACGGATTTATATTTTAATTTTAACGAAAACCTATCAAAACAGTTGAATCGGCTTGCGAAACATATCCCATTGTGTTCGGAATGGGGGAATTACCGTAGGGGCGACAATCGTTGGGTTCGATTTCGAGTTCGAAATGAAAAGTGGCTTTTTAGAATTTAAAAATAATAAAATATAATTATATTATATATATATAACCCTCCACTTTTTTCTCTCCTCCGTTGACCGCATTGGAAAAAAAAGCAGCTCCCGATCTCGTTCGACGACGCCCTCCTCCAGGCGCAGCGCGCCACCGACCCCCCCCCCCCCCCCCCAACCGTTGGCGATCGGAAACCCTCCCTCCACCGCCTTCTCTTCCCTCTCCCCTTCTCTATCAAAAAAACCGCACCCCCTCTGCTTAGAAACCGCCGCCGCAACCAGAGAGGCCCCCCACCACTTGCACCGTCTTTCTTCCTCCCCAGGCCAGCCTCGCGCCACCAGAACCCGCTCCACCACCCCTCTGCCTGAGCAGCCCCCCCAAAACCTCCAGCGAACGATGGCAGCCCCTCCTCTCCGTTTACTGTAAGTTTTTTTTATTATTTATTTTACTTTCTTTTTATGTTGTAGTTTTTTATGGAAAAGTAATTGGCTCATTATGAACAAAAATAGGGTTTTATATTTTTTTTTTAAATAAATAAAGCTTTGATTTTTATTTTAGATAAAGCTTTGATTTTTAATTTAGAGAAAGGCGAGATTTTTAATCATAGAAAGGCGAGATTTTTATAAATGAATTAACGATAAAAATTCGATTTTTATATATATGAAGTAGCATTATAAAAATATAATCTTTATAATGAAAACATCATGTTAAATATGTTATTTTTATCATCTTGAAAGTGAAATAAAAATATGTAATTTTTATATATGTAGTGATTACGGACAACAAAAGTGACAAAAGGAAACACGACGAAGATTTTTTACATATGAAGAGTCGCGGCATTTGGTTTAGCTTCTAGGTGATAACTTCTCACTTTAATTCTTGTTTTCTAGTTAAAAATATATACTAGGATGCAGACGGTGCTTAGCAGCATCCGACACCCGTTGTCCACAGACCATAGACGACTTGTTTGATTTTGTTGTGTGGTAAAAATTGATTGTGATGTGAAATGAATGGAAATATATTCATGTGTTGAAATAAATTATTTATCGTTCAAAATATAAATTTAACGTGAATGTGAATAAATAAATATTCATTTACAAATCAGACGATTTGTTTATGTACACCCATTTGACTGATATTGATTGGGACGATAAATTTTACACGTCGCCCAAATACACAAATAATATTCAGTGTATGTTGATTTGAAACCCACGGGTGTTGGGAAGATATTTGGCGTACACTAATCCCAATTGTTTAGTTGTATGTCATTTGATAGATTGACGGACTGTGTAAGCGTTAATTATTTATGTTTAATGCTTATACAGTTGTGTGGTGCACTTTGGTTGATGGTTGATTATTTATCGTTGCTATTATATACATGTTTTGTATGGGATCCATATAATTAACATTATATGGTAATTGATTAGGCCTCATTCCAATTTGGAAAATAAAGAATATTATAAAATAAAGATTCATGTGTTGAATAGAATAAGTAGTCATGTGTTGACGATACACATGTGTTGAGAATATTCATTTGTTGAAACTTATCATGTGTTGAACAAAATATTTTAACAATAAAATTTACATCTTTAATATATATAAATTAGAAACTAACTGGAAACTAGATAAGATGAGTGGTTTCATGGGTATTGATCTGATGTTGGTTTCGGCCTTCGGGGTTAATATTTAGGGAATCGTTCTCTTACTAATTTACGGTTGGAGTCTGATTAAGAAATAAACAATAGAAATCATAATTTTATAAAATATATTAAATAACAAAAATAGTCATGTGTTGACAATATTCATGTGTTGAAAAATATATATTCATGTGTTGAAAAAATATTCATTTGTTGAATAGAATAACGAAATTATTGAAATATATAAAGCCATGTTGATTAGATATGCGCCATTTTGACGCGAACGATATTTATATCGATTATATTCGTTTTTATAATGAATATAGAAAAGGAAGTGATTTCAAAATCGAACGCTTTGAAAATATTATCATTTATATATTAATGATATGGAATATTCAATTTTGATTTAAAATTGAACATGAAGTTGAAATTGTTTTGAAAACAAATTTATGAACGATTTATAAAATACGTTTTGAAAGGAAATCGACGAAATATATATAATATATATATTATATATAGAATGGCCTGAGTAGAACGCGCCGCACCACGGCAGTTCGCGAATTTCCACCATTGACTTCGAATGGACGTTACGGGAGATCCGACCGTCGGATTCTCCTAAAACCGGAACCATTGGGTTCGTATCGAAAAGAGATTTCTAACGAATATTAGAGATTTGAAATCTAATGGTTGGATTTGGAATTATGTCCAAATCAAATTTGGAAAAGGTCGCTGTAAGTGCAGTTCGATGGCCGTTGATGGAAATCGACTGTATGAGCCTTGATAAAATTATTAAAAATAGTAATAATTTGTGTAAAATCATAAGAAATGATTTGTGAAGAATTGGAATGAAAAATTCCAAATTTGAAAAGATAAAAATAGATTTTTATCGAAATGAACTAGTTTTGAACTAGAATTATAATCCCATTTATTTTTAAAATAAATAAAGTGGATTTGAAATGGTTTTGAAAATAACCAGAATTTCCAATATATAAAGTGGTAATGGATTTGAATCGAAATTGTCTTTGGAATATTTCGATGTTGGATTTCGTGATTATGCAGATATTGTTATGGAAATTTGAAAGATATATTTATATCGTTATTTCCAATACGATATTTGTTGGTCGTAGAATTTGATATTGAATATAAGCCGATATATTTTCTATTCAGAGCCTTGTATTTAATATAAAATGCGATTTGGGTTTGTTGTGAATGGTGCCTTCATTTACACTGTTCTTAAACCCAGTTGAGAAAAAGATTAAATCTTTTTATTTTGATTTAATGAAGTATACCAATTAAATGGTATTTAATTGGAATTGAATTTGAATTGATTTTTGGGTTTATCGTGAACGGTGTTTTAAATAACACTTGTTCTTTAACCCGATAATGAATGGAATGTGATTTTGGGTTGTCGTGAACGGTATCTTCAATAATATTGTTCTTAGATCCAACAGAGTTAAGAAAATAAGAAACTAACTGAAGATTAGTTAAGTTGAATGGTTTCTTGGGTATTGATCTGATGTTGGTTTCGGCCTTCGGGGTTATTACTTAGGGAATTGTTTCACTTGCTAATTTACGGTTAAAGGCTAATAGAATAGAATGTGATTTTGGGTTTATCGTGAACCGTGTTTTAAATGACATTGGTTCTTTAACCCTGTTAAAGACAGGATATGATTTCCCAAGTTAAATAATCATTGATAGTGATTTTTGGGAAGATTAAAACCAAGTGGATTTTTAATGAATCTTTAATTTGATTGAAATGATCGGGAATGGAGTATCACCAGTTTTGCTCCAGGCGATGGTTAAATCTTTAATTAGATTTGAATGTGAAATTGTAATTGAATTTACCGATAACACCGTGGTGTTAGATATGAAGTATTACCAGTTTTACTTCATGGGATGAATAGGTTGGGATTAGGAAATTTAACAAGTGATTACTTCGGTAAGGTTCACTAATCCGGACTAGTTTGGATAAACCATAATTTGGTTTGAATTGATATTCAAAAGAAGTTTAAAGAATAAATTTAAAGAATTTATCTTTGATAAAATTAATGGGAACCTTTCCCAAAGTATAAGAATATTTGAATAAAAGAATATTCTGAATTGGAATGAGGCGTATGTTGTGTTTGGGTAACACTTGTTTATTATATACGCGAGTTATTCAGAAAGACCGGGTTTATCCCGTTCTGAATAATTGATTCGACGATGTGTCGAGGATGAAAACGGTGGTCGAAGACCGGAGGTCTTCACATCGTTTGGATAATTACTGATGATCTTGATTGGGCTGTACACCCAAGAGGAGGGAATCAGTTGGTGATCGTCTAGACGTACTTGGAGATCGATGGATATGCGAGGTACAAGGTGCCTTCGGTTTCGTTCAGACCCAGAGCCGACTTGTAAATGGACTGTGTGTCTGACATTGGATATCATTCTGTGTGATTAATGGATATCGGTTGCATGGAGTGGTTTGCTTGTGTGGCATGCTAAGATGCAAATGATCAAGGCTTTTGTTGAAAAGCAAAGTCTTGTGGTTAATGATCAAAGCACCGCCTGTGTGGCATAGCTTTGTGTAGAGTTGATTCGCGAGCCTCACACCCCGGTTGTGAACCAAAAACGGGAGAGGACCTCAGGGAGGACATGTGTTTCTTTCTAGATAGGGTGGTGTCAGTGACCTATCAGCCCTGACATTTATATTATTTTCACCTGTGTGGTTGTTGATTTGCGAGGCGTCTCAAATATATCGGTGACTATGGGGAGCCGATGGAGTCATTTGGCTCAGTTACGCCCCAAAAGGCGGGGAAACGCAGTGTTCAGGCATTATAATCCACATCGGTGGACTGGCCTTGATGATCCATAGGGCAGTTGCGGCTGTTCCTAAGGCTCGTGCTAGACAGTCTCGAATTCGGGTCGTCTCAGTTTCTGTAGGGTACCTGTGTTTCTATTGGGACTAACACCCGTTATTCCTGTTTAGGTACCGGCTAATTCTGTTTGAGTAAAAACCCGTTACCAGAGTACATCTAAAACTACCATTATATTTCTGTTGGTATCATCCTGTTTCTGTTAAGAAATTAGGGAGTATGTAATCCTGTTACCTACTTGGTTATACTAGTATTGTGTAGAGGAATCTTTAGAGAAGCGTATCACTCTATCATGTTTACCTTGTCACACCTGCCTTTTATGTAGTAATCTCTCCCTTATCCACTTTATATGCCTGTCATGCTGCTTTTATTTATTTACTTGCTAAAAGTAACTAGACTCGCCAGACTTTGTATATGACCCTTTTTGTTTCCTCTTCTTTCTTCCGTTCCGTCGCCCCAGTTTCTCAGGGTGGGAACACTCAGGCTTAGTCAGGACTCGGTTATCATCTACTAGGAGCTGCTTTCGAAGTATGGCTCAAGTTCTTATCTCTACTATGGCTTTGTCTCTTTTTAGGGAATTATGTTTTCTTTTAAGTATTTATGTACTCAGATGGTTCAAGACAGAAGTTACATTATTGTAATGGGCTTTATGTAGTTTTCAGACTTATGGTATTTTGCACCACGATGCTATTATTTATGTTTGAAATAAAAATTTAAATTCCGCTGTTGCTTTTATATCTGTCTTGTAATATTTATGTTCAGTTTACCTATAATGCTTCACGAAACTTAATGCATTCCCTTTGTGAGCGACATTAATGTACGTGGGGTGTCACACTTGGTATCAGAGCTGAAGGTTACCAAATTGGATAAAGCTTTTGAAAATTATTTTCAAAAAGGTTTTAAAAGAAAGCATTTTCAAAAAGAAAAGGTTGTTTTGAAAGATATTCCCCAAGAAGCCGTATGTAATATCCTTCGGTCCTTTGTCTAAATCTCTTTCCTTTTCTTTTCAGCATATTTGTGGAAATAAATATTCCAGAGGGCGTTACGATACCCAGCTGGTTCCGTAGGTATCTTGAGGTTACGACGCCTGCCGAAGGCCAAGGAAACGTTCCTCCCCCAGCTCCACCAGTCATTCCTCCTCTTCCTCCTAGAGCGGATAATTTTGCTAAGATCCGCAAGGATTTCCGTGCTATGAGTGGGAATTCGTTCTATGGAACCGAGACATTTGTGGAAGCTAGGAATTGGCTCAAGGAGACCGAGGACTTGTTTGTAATTTTTGAAGTAGAGGATCGAAGAAAGATTCAGTTAGCTGCTTGGCTATTGAAGGACGAAGCTTCATGTTGGTGGGAGGTAACCCAAGCAGCCCGTTTGGTGGAAACTTGGGATGCCTTTAGACAGAGTTTGAGATAAAATTCCTTTCCCAAGCTGAGAAGAGCATGCAGATGAAAAGGTTCTTAGCACTCAAGCAAGGGGACTTGATGGTTAAAGAGTATGTGAAAAAAATTAACCAGCTGGCAAGATTTGGACAGGAACTGGTAGACACTCTGCATAAGAAGGCTTTGCTGTTTGCTAAAGGGCTAAATGAACCCCTTCATGGGTTAGCCATGTCCCATATCCCAATGGGAGAAACTTTTGAAAAGCTTGTTGATATGGCCCTAATGCATGAGGAAGACAAGGGATAAAAGAAGGAAGTAAAGGCTGAGGAAGCAACGCAAAATGAGAAGGTGTGGCCTAAGAAGGGACAACAGCAGCAACAACAACAACAGTAGAAGAAAGGCGAAAAGAATGACAAGGTTAAAGATAAGAGGAAGTGCCATAGTTGTGGGCGAGAGGGTCACTTGGCCAATGACTGCAGGAAAAGGAAGAATGTTTGCTTCGCTTGTGGAGAGGTCGGGCATCTTATAAAGGATTGCCTGAAGAAACAAGGACAAGGTCAAAGGGTAGGAACTTCTGGACGGCGTTTGCATGCTCTCGCGGTCAGTGCTCCTGATAGATGTAGAAAAATTTCTGTGGAAAGTTTAATTTCTCTTTCAAACCATCCTATTAGAACTTTTTGATTCTGGCGCTTCACATTCATTTATATCTAGTTCTGTTGTTGAATCTCTGCACTTAATTACTAGTATGGTAGTGGATCCCGTAGTTGTCTCAAATCGCATTGGTGGTTCGGCTCATTTGTCCATGATTTGTCGGGATTGAGAATATCTGGCTTAGGCATCGAAATTGAGTGTGACGCATGTATGCTCGGGTTTATGGGCTATGCTTTTATTCTAGGGATGGATAGGTTAGCCATGTATGGTGCCATTCTGGATTGTGAGAGGAGGGTCATTAGACTATAGACTAGCCAAGGGAGGACCTCGAGATTTCTTGTGACCCGCAAGGGTCTGTCATGCTTAGCTTCCTAGAGTCACTTGAAACATCTATTGATGATCTAAGATCACGCTTCATACCCTTTCCTTTTTGGGACTATATTCTTAACTTCTTCCAAAGCTTTTATTCGCACTTGCTTCTGTCATCTGAGTATATCTTGTCGATCAAATCTTCGACCTTTAGGTAGGAAATCCCATGATTATAAACGTGTGTTTGAGACATGTTATATTTGATGGATGCAAGTGGATGTAAGTGTTTGCTAGTGGTTTCTCGTGGATGCATATACACACACATTAGGCACTAGATCGGCTCAATCACTCCCATACTGCATATGGATGTGTGTGCATTTTTCTTTCTTTTAACGAATGAAAATGGATGTATCATCATATGGATGTTGCATTTGGATGGATGATTGTGCACACATATAGAACTTACCTGTTATAATAGGATTATATGCATACATGTTGGATTTATGACACTAACATACATTGCATTAAGGAGGTCAACTGAATCCGTGGACCGCTTGATTTTTCGCATTAGTATTGGGACATATACATACACTTTTTCATATGCTCATATAAGCATTAGAAAATTTTAAGGACAATGGATGCCCATGATTGGTGGATGAGTAGATGGATGATGGATGGTAGGATACATTCTTCTTAACTTGTAGATTTCGGGGACGAAATCCTTGGAATAGGGGAAAATGTAACACCCCGCATTTTTAATGAAATTAAAAATGTTCATATATGTATGAATATATGCATGAACATTGATTCATACATTAAAAGAAAAAGATTGGTTGCATGCAACATAACTATGTTGCATGCACTAATTATGCATTGATAACAAAAAGAGGTAGTTTGTGTGTGAGAATTAATGCGACATGTAAATTAAAGGAAATGGTTAATTAGCATGCAAGCGTTAAAATTGAACATATATATATATATATAGGTATATATATAAATTTAGAGGAAAGCAACGCACACACAAATAAATGCAATAAGAAAAAAGAGAGGAAGCATTGTAATTAAAACAATTAAAAGTTGAACAATGTAATGCAAGCAAAGAAATAAAAGAAACCAATGCATGCAAAATAATAAAGCACATGCATAAGAACATTAAAGAGAGAAGTAAAAGAAATAAATGCAAGCAAAAATTTAAATATAATATGTTAAATGGAGTAACATATCAGTGCAAGAAAGGAATATAAACGTCATATGTGAATAACAAATGCGTAAAAATGATGCATTGAATAGAAAGATAATATTACATTAGAATAATGCATGGGTGAATGCGGGGAGGAAATCTTAGAGGAAGTTAAAAATAGTTAAAAGAGGGTTAATGCATTAAGAAAGAAATTGTTTGCAATAAAGGTATGCAACCAAGGTAGAGAGCAAGTAAATAATTGCAACCATAAATTAATGCATATTGGCACATGGATAACAATAGGAAAAAGGGAAAGCTATAAATTGAGTACATAAAGATTGAATTTATTAATGGTAAATTGCAATGAATTAATAAATTAAAGGTAGAAGGTGAAATGCATTCAAAATATATATATATATATATATATATATATACATATATATATATATGTATAAAGGAAAATTTAATTGCACAAAAGAAGTAATGAAATTTATGGAGGAGCAATTAATAAAGAAAGCGGTTGAGTGTGAAAGCAGTTTAATTAGAAGGGTTAAATGTGAAAAGGGTTTAATTAGAAGCAGTTTAATAAGAGTTTAATTGGGAGAATGTTTCAAAAGAGGAAAATTATATATTAATTGATTTGAGATAAAGATTTGTTTGCATAGAAATACTTTACATACGCATAAGAGATGAATGCGAATAAACATGATTCAAATTAAGGATTGCGCGCAAATAAAGAAGCATTCAGTGAACATGGACTATTTTCTGGTCTAAATACAATGTTGAACGCCTATAAATAAGGCTCTAAACTTAGGTTTTATTCATAGGAAAAATAATGGCGACGGCGAGGCTCTGCTGCAACTTCAATTTTCATCGAGTTTAAAAAAAGATTCAAGCGTTTCATCTACAGATCTAAGATTCAACACCAACGATCTCTTTTCTTTCTTCTAAAATCCAAACACGGTGAGTATAGTTACTTTTAGATTTGAATGATTAAAAGTAAACATGGTATGACTATTGTTGGCTAGCTCTTTGACCAAGCTACCAAGGTCTGCACACACGAGGAAAATATGAAATTTCACACCCTTAGTCTTCGAAGACCCGATCGGATCGCCCCACCTTGTCACGATCGCGATCGCCCCCGTCAACTCGATCCGACCCATCCTTTTCTATGCGATCCGACCCGTCTACTCATACGTGACCCGATCCGAGCCCAGATGACGCGGTGTATGTTATGACCAAGTCCATCACGATCCAAGAATGCAGGATCTCGCGACACCTGTCTGTAACTGTCATATTGGCCATTTCTTCCTCAAGCTACGAACCCGTCCTAGATTCTCGAGATTCGTGACACGTATGTCCGCGATCCGTTTGCAAATATCAGCTATAAATAGCCTCAGACTGGACATTTTTCAGGATCTTTTTTGGCAATTCTGAGCTCTAACTCCACCATTATTATATCCCCATTATTGTTCAGAGTTGTCTCGAATTTATTGAGTGAATCAACATTGTAAAAGTGAGGTTAAGGGATAAATCATCGATTGTACTTGAATTTTAAGTATAGTCATAGATATAAAATGGACATAGGCTCGTTAACGCCGAACCACTATAAATCTCGTGTCTTTCTTGCTTTTTCTTGCATTTTTTCTGATATTAATCTCTGCATAATTGAACAACTTGGGTGTTGGAGCCAATTTTGGATCTAACAACTATGATTTGGATATACACCTGCGATTAAATCATTTTGGATTTATCATATTTTGTGAATTTAAAATATTCTATGGCTTGGATCTTATTATTTATCATATTAGATCTATTGTAAATTTTGAATCAATGATATCGTTGGATCTTAACTTGTACTATGCTAGATCTACTACTATAGATCTAAGTTCACTTGTGATGTCATATTTGGGATCTTAACTTGTACTATGCTAGATCTACTTCTATAGATCTAAATTCACTTGTGATGTCAAATTTGGGATCTTAAATTGTACTATACTAGATATACTTCAATAGAACTAATTCACTTGTGATGACATATTTGGGATCTTAACTCGTACTATGTTAGATCTATTTTCTTTAGATCTGATCCTTTTGTGATTAATTCATCATGTCACATATGCGGATCTTACCTTTTCTCTAAGTTTGTGGTTAATTTGGAATTATCAGTATATGGACAATTGAACCTTTGTTTGGATCTCGTTTTATCATTACTCTTTTTACTAGATCTGTTTTTATGTCCACCTTAATTATCGTATAGTGATTAATTAAGATCTGGTATTATTGGATATATGATTTCTTAATTGGATCTGTTCATCCTAAGTATTGGATCTAGTTTTATCATTACCCTTTTTACTAGATTTGTTTTTATGTCCACTTTATTATGCCTATTACTTGTCTATGACAGTATATATGTTAATGTCACTTTTAGAATGATCACTATTGTCATTTTTCCCATCACCTTTCCTTTTTATTGTTTATGAATAGGCTATTTTCTAGCCTAGATGCCACCAAATAGATGCGAATACATTAGTTAGGGAACAAGGAAAAAATATTAGAATTGGCATAACTTGATATGGATTTGGACATGTAATCCATTATGAGTATAATTGAACATTTAGGCATAATTGGAATTTTGAATGTTAATTTGGTTATTAATTGGAGTAATGAATATGAATAAATTTGGCATAAAATCAATTATGGACATAATTGGGAAAAAAGGGGCACAAAACCTATAATTAAAATAGGTATAATTAATAATGAATGCCTAGGATTACAATTAGAAATTTTAATGGCACTTATGACACGAGGTTAGGTTGCATTAGTGGTGGAAGTCTGCTCGGACCTGACCGGCATATCCAGCAGCCACTAATGTTGAACCTAATGTGATAGGTCAGAGTGCGCAAATGCGAATCGGGCTAAGACACGTGGTTAGGCCCAACTGTGGAATAAGACTACCCGGACCCAACCGGCATATCCATCATCCACAAGTTGCAGGCCTAATGTGGGAGGTCTAGCCCATTATAAACCATAAATGGGCATGGTAATAAATTGGACTACTTAACCTAATCTAATCCATAGGAATTGTATGAATATGAACTAAAGTTATGGTTAAGTAAAATTGGTTGGACAGTGGGTGGGTTAAGTAAATCTGAGGGGGTGGGTAATATTTACATATAGGCCCACAAACTTAGCCCGATAAGGTTATGTAATTAAATATACCTAGTGGTAAGCATAACCAATAGAAAGATTAGGGTTATATAAAATTAAAGACACCTTTAGGGTAAAATATAACTTGTGGAAAACCTAGTGGGGATACAAGACAAAGGGGAGAGCTTGTATCATATTGTGTGGGACCCGTTTCAGTCAATAACCCAGAGTATGTATCTAGTAGAGAACTCCGAACTAGGTCGGAGAAGTGTAACAACCCGTATTTTTGAATAACATGTTATAACATAAATGGAGGCAGAATTAAACTGTAAAATCTGAATCAAGGGAAACGGGCTATGCCATTGCTTTTGTCTCGGAAAAATACGCGAAATAGAGTCCGAGTTTTCGAAAATCGGAGTCCGTATGACCAAGATATGGCCTCGCGAAGTTTCACGAAAAATTCCCAAATTAAAGTATACTTAATTAAGTGAAATGGGTTGCGCAGAGAAATATATATATTGATATATATATATATATAATTGAAAATTAAATAAATAAATATGCAAAAATGTTCAAAACAGCGAATTGGGAGAGGGGAATAACCGAACCGGCCGATTTTTTAGGTCGACCCAAGCCCGCTGGGTCGACTAGGGGTTAATCCAGGGTGTTTGGCTGTCAACCCGTGGGCCGATTCGCTCAAATGCAGATTTTGCATTTGAATGGTTCTCATGGTTCATCTTTAATCTAAAGGCCCTAGATGGTTCCTACACTTGACTTCTTCCCCAAGACATGCTTTGATGGCTTGGATTGAATCTAGGTTTAATCCTATGGCCTAAAACACTTGCCTAATCTATAAATAAGACCCTAACCTACCCTAAATCATCATTATTCATTCATACAACTAAACTATGGCAAAATCAATCCTCTCATGGCCTCCACTCTCTTCATAAAATTCCTAAATAAATTCCTAAGTGATTTTCCATGCATACAAGTGTTTTTAAACATGTATGAGCATCATTAGCTTGCATTCAAGTCAAGTTTATATATTTGCATCATAAAGAAAGAGTCTTGATCATTTTGGCTCAAGGGTTTTGCTTGCATTTTGGGTTTAATTGATTTCATAAGGGCTTTGTCATATTTTTGTGACTTCTTAAGCATTGTAAGCCCTATTCTACTTTCATACTTAAACTCTAAAGTTAAATGTATGATATGCAAGTTTATATGCAAGTTTATCATGTTGTGATATGCAAGTTTATATGCAAGTTTATCATGTTGTGATATGCAAGTTTATATGCAAGTTTATCATGTTGTGATCTGCAAGTTTATATGCAAGTATGCCAAGTTATGTTATGCAAGTTTGGGTTGAACATTTTGTTCATGCTATCATGTTATGCAAGCTTATTTTGGGTTTATGAACATAAAGCTTTAAGCTTTATGCCAAAGGTTGCATTTTAGCAACATGTAAGTTATCATATCTCTTATGATAACTTGCATGTGAGGCTAAATGCGAACTTATGGCCATCTCTACATGTCATTTAGCACCATGTATCACCAATATGCTAAGTTTGGTTTTATGCATGCTTTTGAGGCCTAAAAATGTAATATGCAAGTGTATGAACATATGAACATTTCATATGCCACCATGTTAAGCTTGTGGCTTCAATACCTTTATGTCATGATTATGCCAAGTTCCCTCTTTCTATCCTTTATGCGCTATTGCGATATGTAAGCGATGGGATTGCGTTTGGGGTTGGGTAAACTTAAAAGACATAAAACATAAGCTTGGGAATTTACCTATTAAGTTAGGTCTACCCATTGGGAATTTACCTATTAAGTTAGGTCTACCCAATTGCTTGAAAACTTGTAACATGTTTTGGAAACATGATGGACATGACACTTAGAAAAGATAAGTGTGGCCAACTCGAGGTTGGGTTGAGTTTGTAGCGTAAACCTACCCGGAACCGACCGGCTTAACTAGTTGCTACAAACAATAGGACCCAATGTGAGAAGTTGGTCATGTTGTACCTTGAACCCGAGGTTAGACCAAGTTGTGGTGTAAAGCTACCCGGACCCGCCCGGCTTAACTAGTAACCACAACAAGGTCTAATGTGAGAGATTAAGGCGCATTAAATTAATTAATGCCTCGTGATTAGGGTTAAGTCATGGTCCACTTAATACTTAACCAATTTGGGCTTGGTAGATTAATCGGGGTTAAGTCGTGAACTCATCGTTACACTTAACCAAGTTAATCCAGGATTAGCAAGAGGGTTAAACCGTACTTAACCCACTAGAAAAATCCTAGCAATGGGGGCCCACTCCAGCAGTAATCCCAAGTTAGTATCATCATGACCCTAGGGACTAGGCTAGGGTGGGGGCACGATTACTGGACTGGAGGTAAGTGACCAAAAGCGACGGCAGAGGGTACGCCGGTGTAGTTCCGGGCGGACTCTGGTCGTGCACATAGTCCGTAGCCGGAGAAAACATGCACGGGTACCAGTAGATC
Organism: Allium sativum; assembly: GCA_030737875.1. Taxonomy (NCBI): domain Eukaryota; kingdom Viridiplantae; phylum Streptophyta; class Magnoliopsida; order Asparagales; family Amaryllidaceae; genus Allium; species Allium sativum. The sequence continues at coordinate 156,868,142 of CM060925.1, read as the reverse complement.
GGGACTGTGCACTCATGTTCATGGTGTCCAGGGGTTGACACCCTAGGGCTTGATACACCCGAAGGGTGGACCCGGCACAGTTCGACTACAATTATGATTGGGCCGTATTGACACCAACACGTGACGAGTTAGGCTTAGGGAGCCGATCGACTAGACCGTTTGGTTGGACCTTGTATTAGGGTCATTTCATGTTATTGGGCCAAAGCTTGGGCCAAGGGATCAATACTTGTTTATTCAAGTCATGTCAGTTTGCTAGTACACCTGTGGTGCAAAACCTTAATCCTGATTATGCGATGACACCTTTATCTACCTTGTTAGTTAATCATCATGCTAGTATATTGTTATCCTTATGTTCATCCCTGCTGCTCATGCCAGTTAACTTTATCAGTTTACATTGATTGTAGTAGGGCTTACTCAGTCTTTTTGACTGACCTGTTTTCTTTCGCCTCTTTTCTTCCGTTTCCCCCCCAGGTTCTCAGGGAGGGAATACTGGAGCTTAGCTTGGATTTCAGATTGCTTGCTTGTGGGATTTCAGCTCATGTACGGTTTCGACATGAAGCTAGCTATGGTTACCACTTAATTGGGGATAGCACTTATTTATTTCAGTTTTTCTGTTGATGTTGTTTTATCTAAACTTGTTTATTTGGAAAGCTATGTTGTACCAGACTTGTTTTGAAATGTTTTGAAATCTTCCGTTGTTTTATCTATGTTATTTACTCTGTTTACATATATACATATGTTCTTGTTCTGCCTTGATATATCATTATGCATGTTTACCTGATTCAAACGCCCCTCCAAAGTCAGAGTGCTTGCAAGAGCCACCCTGGTGGAGGTGGGGTGTTACATTTGGTATCAGAGCATATGGTACGAGAAGGAACAAAAAGGCTTTTAGAAAACTTTTGGAAAACTATTTTCAAAACCAAGTATAAAGTATTTTCCAAAGAAAAGTCTAGTTTATTTTAAAGGCTATTCCCCAAAAAGCCATTAGCAAAATTCCTTCGTTTTTCTCCATTCTGAATCTGTCCTTTTCTTCGTTTTCAGTATGGCCGATAACTTTGCTATTCCGGAGGGAGTACACGTACCTGTTTGGTATAGGAGACTTTTGGAGGCTAGGGCGACCGAAGCCGGCCCCGCAGATGTTCCTCCTCCTCCTCCTCCGGTAGTTAATGTTCCTCCTCCTCCTCCTCCGGTGGTTAATGTTCCTTCTCCTCCTGTCGCTGAGGTTCCTCTTCCTCCTCCCCCTCAGCATCCTCAAGTGGACTTCGCAAAGACTTCCAAAGATTTCAAAGCAATGGGTGGCAAGAACTTTCAAGGCACTGAGACTTTTGTAGAGGCCAGAAATTGGTTGAAAGAGACCGAGGATTTGTTTGCTATCTTTGGGTTAGACGATCAGAGGAAGCTCTTGTTGGCGGTTTGGCTTATGAAGGATGAAGCCGCTTATTGGTGGGAAGTCACCAATGGTACTAGGCCTGTTGAGACTTGGGCCGATTTCAGGGCAAGGTTCATGCTTAAGTTTCTATCTTCTGCTGAGGAGAATCTGCAAATGGAGAGGTTCATAACTTTGAAACAAGGAGATATGTCTGTCAAAGAATATGTGAACAAGTTCAATCAGTTAGCTCGTTTTGGCTTGGATATGGTGAATACTCCTCAGAAGAAGGCTCTTCGTTTTGCTAGAGGATTGAATGAGCCGTTGCAGGGATTGGCTATGTCACATATTCCCCATGGGGCCACGTTTGAGAGTTTGGTTGATATGGCGTTACTTCAGGGAGATGTCAAGAAAGAAACCAAGATGAATGATACTCAAGCCAAAAAGACTGATTCCTAGGGAAAAGGAAATCAGGGTAATCCAAGTGGTCAGAGCAGTCAAGGCAATCAGAACAAGAACAAGAGTCAAGGCAACAAAGGGAACAACAACAAGGGCAATAACAACAAGGGCAAGAACAACAAGGGGAAGTGCCATTATTGCGGTTCAGTTGGGCATCTTATTAAGGATTGTAAGAAGAGGAAAAGGAAGAATGGTAAATGCTTTTTCTGCGGTGAGACTGGACATTTCAGTAAGGATTGCCCGAGGAAGCAAGGGCAAGGCCAGGGTCAGACTCAGCGTGCTGGACCTTCAGGAGGGCAAGTTCATGCTCTCAATGTCGCTCCAGTTCCCGATCGAGGTAGTATTTCTGTTGAGAGCCTTGTATATATTTCTGATTTTCCAGTTCGTACCTTGTTTGATTCTGGTGCATCGCATAGCTTTATCTCATCTGATCTTGTTGATAGTTTGCACCTTAGTACTAGCTTGGTAGATGATCCCGTCTGTGTCTCAAATCCTATTGGGGGTTCCGCCCATTTGTCTATGATATGTGGGGATTTGAGGATCTCTATGCTGAGTGTAGAGTTCTTGTGCAGTGCTTATGTTCTTGGTTTTAGGGGATACGGATTGATATTGGGCATGGATTGGCTGTCCAGATATGGAGCCATTCTTGATTGTGAGCATAGGGTTGTGAGGCTCGTGACTCGCCTCGGAAACACCCTAGAGATTTCTTGTGATCCGAGAGGTCCCGTCATGTTGTGTTATCTGGAATCACTCGACTCGTCAATGGAAACTCTTCAGTCTGTGAGAGTGGTTCGAGAGTATCCGGATGTTTTCGATGAAGTTAGGGGGTTGCCCCCTAAGCGAGAGATTGATTTCCGCATTTATCTGGTGGATAATGCAAAGCCTGTTTCTTTGCCCGTTCGGCACATGGCTCCGCGTGAAAGGCGGGAGCTAAGTAAGCAAGTGAAAGAGTTGCTTGAGAAGAACTTCATTAGACGAAGTATATCTGAATGGGGAGCGCCTGTGGTATTTGCTACCAAGGCGGATGGTTCTCTCCGACTTTGCGTTGACTATCGAGAGTTGAATAAGCTGACTAAGAAGAACAGACACCCGTTACCGAGGATTGATGATCTCTTTGACCAGCTTGTCGGTGCTTCTGTTTTCTCTCAGCTTGATCTTGCTACGGGGTTCCATCAGCTCAGGGTAGCTGAAGATAGTATAGACAAGACTGCGTTCAGAACTCCAGATGGATTCTTTGAATGGCTTGTCATGCCGTTCGGCTTGACTAATGCACCCGCATATTTCGTGGACTTGATGAGTAGGGTGTTCAGGGAGTTCTTGAACAAGTTTGTCGTGGTCTTCGTAGATGATATTCTGATCTTCTCTAAGGATGAGGAAGAGCACGCAAGGCATCTCATGGAGGTGATGGATACGCTTAGAGCGCATCAGTTGAAGGCCAAGTTCTCCAAGTGTCACTTTTGGAGAAGGGAAGTTAGATTCCTTGGGCATATAGTATCTAAGCAAGGCTTAGCGGTGGATCCCGCTAAGGTAGTGGCAGTTCAGGATTGGAAGACTCCAAGGAATGCAACCGAAGTGAGAAGTTTTCTAGGTCTTGCGGGTTTTTACCGGAAGTTCATCAAGGACTTCGCAAAGATATCCGCTCCTCTCACTAAATTGACGAAGAAGAATTTAGTTTTTGCTTGGAGCATAGAATGCGAGCTTGCTTTTCAGAAGCTCAAGAGAGCCCTCACATCAGCACCTGTTCTAGCTTTGCCCGATGGAGGGAAGTTATTTACCGTATACACCGATGCATGTGGCACGGGGTTAGGAGCTGTTCTTATGCAAGAAGGAAGAGTGATATGCTTTGGCGGTAGACAACTCAAAGTGCATGAGAAGAATTATCCCACTCATGACTTAGAGTTGGCAGCAATAGTATATGCACTCAAGGCTTGGCGCCATTATCTTCTGGGAGAAAGATTTGAGCTTTATACCGATCACAAGTCATTGAAGTATCTCTTTTCTCAGAAGGATCTGAATCTGAGGCAACAAAGATGGATGGAATTCTTGGCGTCCTACGATTTTGAGATAGCTTATACCCCTGGCAAGGGGAATGTGGTAGCAGATGCATTGAGTAGAAGAAGGTTGACCCTAAGTCCTCTATTCGTTGAGATGAAGAATTTAGAGTATGTGGCAACCTTTGATTTCTCTTTGGCGATTGAGTCGATGACCGGTTCTTTAGCATCTCTGGAACTCAGACCTACCCTTCTTGATCAAGTTGGGGCTTCGCAGAGAGAAGACCCTCAGATAGTTGAGATTATGGATAAGCTAATTCGAGGAGAGACGTCTAGTCATCTCGCTCGATATTCTATTGATGACAAGGGTTGGCTGAGGAGAGACGGAAGGTTATGTGTTCCAATGGTAGAAGATCTAGTAAGAAGAGTTCTTGAGGAAGCGCATCGCTCTAAGTTGACTATACATCCGGGCGGAGATAAGATGTATAAAGATATGAAGCGCATTTTCTTTTGGTCTGGGATGAAGAAGGATGTGGCAGAATTTGTCTCTAGATGTATCATTTGCCAGCAAGTTAAGGCCGAGTCGAAGAAGCCCGGTGGGCTATTGCATCCTCTAGACGTTCCACTATGGAAGTGGGAGAGTATTTCCATGGATTTTATCGATGGGCTACCAAGGTCAAGGAAAGGGAATACGAGCATTTGGGTTATTGTGGATAGACTTACGAAGAGTGCTCATTTCATTCCGGTGAAGAGCAAGAGGACCGCATCTTGGCTAGCGTCTGTATATCTTCGTGAGATTGTGAGACTACATGGAGTCCCTTCTAGTATAGTCAGTTACCGTGACCCAATCTTTACAAGTCAATTCTGGAATAGCTTGCAAGAAGCTATGGGCACAAGGTTGAATCTAAGTACGGCTTATCACCCACAGACGGACGGTCAAACCGAAAGGGTGAATAGGGTACTCGAGGATCTGTTGAGGCTTTGTATTCTGGATTTTGGTGGTACTTGGTAAGACCATCTTCCTCTTGTTGAGTTTGCATATAATAACAGTTATCAGGCAAGCATAGGGATGACACCATTTGAAGCTTTATATGGGAGGCCGTGCAAGTCGCCTACATGTTGGTGGGAGACTACAGATGAGCTTATACTTGGGCCTGATATGATCAGAGATACATCCGAGAAGATCGAGTTAATTCGGAGACGGATGAAAGCGGCCCAAGACCGACAGAAATCCTATGCTGATAAGCGAAGAACGGATTTGGAGTTTGATGTTGGGGATATGGTTTTCGTGAAGGTTTCTCCTTTGCGGAATGTGGTCCGATTTGGAGCTGTTGGGAAGTTGGCACCGAGGTTTGTTGGACCATTCCCTATTATAGAGAGGATCGGGCAGATGGCTTATAGAGTGAAGTTGCCCGAGAAGCTTGCTGGAGTACACGATGTTTTTCATGTCTCGCATCTACGGAAGTGTTTACATGAATCAGCAGAGGTTGTTGAGCCAAGTGTTCTAAAAGATGTATAAGTGGAGAAAGAGGCTACCTTGAGGAGAGCTCCGATTCGTATCTTGGGGACGGAGACCAAGAAGCTAAGGAATCGAGAGGTCAAATTGGTGAAGGTTCAATGGGGTGAAGCCGAAGAAGACGCAACTTGGGAAACCGAGGAGAAGATGCGTGGGCTTTATCCATTCCTTTTTGAGGGTACACTCTCAATCTCTTTTCTTTGTTAGCATATCTTTCTCTTTGCTATCCATGTTTATCTAGTTTATCGTGTTAATCTTGTCATGAGAACCTTAGGTAGAAACCCTTTGGATGAAACATGTTATGCTTGATGGTTGCAAGTGGTTGCAAGTGTTTGCAAGTGGATACTCGTGGATGCATAATACACGTTAGGCACTAAGATCGGCTCACACACTTTCATACCACATATGCATGAGTGTTTATGCTTATTCATGGATGAAAACTTATCACGTGGATGTTGCATATGGATGAATGTTATGTGCACTCATGTAGAGATTATAAATTATGTTAGGAATTTGCATACATATGGACTCATTTCACTAACATATTTTGCATTAAGGGGGTTTACTGAATCAGTAACCTCCTGATTTTCGCATTAGATAAGTACATATACACACACCTTTGCATATGATCATACAACATTTAGAACCTTTTAAGGACAATGATTGCTCGTGGATGATGTTTTGAGTAGATGGATGATGGATGGTAGGATACGTTCTTCCTAACTTGGAGATTTTGGGGACGAAATCCTTTAAGGAGGGAAGAATGTAACAACCCGTATTTTTGAATAACATGTTATAACATAAATGGAGGCAGAATTAAACTGTAAAATCTGAATCAAGGGAAACGGGCTGTGCCATTGCGTTCGTCTCGGAAAAATACGCGAAATAGAGTCCGAGTTTTCGAAAATCGGAGTCCGTATGACCAAGATATGGCCTCGCGAAGTTTCACGAAAAATTCCCAAATTAAAGTAAACTTAATTAAGTGAAATGGGTTGCGCAGAGAAATATATATATATATATATTGATATATATATATAATTGAAAATTAAATAAATAAATATGCAAAAATGTTCAAAACAGCGAATTGGGAGAGGGGAATAACTGAACCGGCCGATTTTTGAGGTCGACCCGAGCCCGCTGGGTCGACTAGGGGTTAATCCAGGGTGTTTGGCTGTCAACCCGTGGGCCGATTCGCTCAAATGCAGATTTTGCATTTGAATGGTTCTCATGGTTCATCTTTAATCTAAAGGCCCTAGATGGTTCCTACACTTGACTTCTTCCCCAAGACATGCTTTGATGGCTTGGATTGAATCTAGGTTTAATCCTATGGCCTAAAACACTTGCCTAATCTATAAATAAGACCCTAACCTACCCTAAATCATCATTATTCATTCATACAACTAAACTATGGCAAAATCAATCCTCTCATGGCCTCCACTCTCTTCATAAAATTCCTAAATAAATTCCTAAGTGATTTTCCATGCATACAAGTGTTTTCAAACTTGTATGAGCATCATTAGCTTGCATTCAAGTCAAGTTTATATATTTGCATCATAAAGAAAGAGTCTTGATCATTTTGGCTCAAGGGTTTTGCTTGCATTTTGGGTTTAATTGATTTCATAAGGGCTTTGTCATATTTTTGTGACTTCTTAAGCATTGTAAGCCCTATTCTACTTTCATACTTAAACTCTAAAGTTAAATGTATGATATGCAAGTTTATATGCAAGTTTATCATGTTGTGATATGCAAGTTTATATGCAAGTTTATCATGTTGTGATATGCAAGTTTATATGCAAGTATGCCAAGTTATGTTATGCAAGTTTGGGTTGAACATTTTGTTCATGCTATCATGTTATGCAAGCTTATTTTGGGTTTATGAACATAAAGCTTTAAGCTTTATGCCAAAGGTTGCATTTTAGCAACATGTAAGTTATCATATCTCTTATGATAACTTGCATGTGAGGCTAAATGCGAACTTATGGCCATCTCTACATGTCATTTAGCACCATGTATCACCAATATGCTAAGTTTGGTTTTATGCATGCTTTTGAGGCCTAAAAATGTAATATGCAAGTGTATGAACATATGAACATTTCATATGCCACCATGTTAAGCTTGTGGCTTCAATACCTTTATGTCATGATTATGCCAAGTTCCCTCTTTCTATCCTTTATGCGCTATTGCGATATGTAAGCGATGGGATTGCGTTTGGGGTTGGGTAAACTTAAAAGACATAAAACATAAGCTTGGGAATTTACCTATTAAGTTAGGTCTACCCATTGGGAATTTACCTATTAAGTTAGGTCTACCCAATTGCTTGAAAACTTGTAACATGTTTTGGAAACATGATGGACATGACACTTAGAAAAGATAAGTGTGGCCAACTCGAGGTTGGGTTGAGTTTGTAGCGTAAACCTACCCGGAACCGACCGGCTTAACTAGTTGCTACAAACAATAGGACCCAATGTGAGAAGTTGGTCATGTTGTACCTTGAACCCGAGGTTAGACCAAGTTGTGGTGTAAAGCTACCCGGACCCGCCCGGCTTAACTAGTAACCACAACAAGGTCTAATGTGAGAGGTTAAGGCGCATTAAATTAATTAATGCCTCGTGATTAGGGTTAAGTCATGGTCCACTTAATACTTAACCAATTTGGGCTTGGTAGATTAATCGGGGTTAAGTCGTGAACTCATCGTTACACTTAACCAAGTTAATCCAGGATTAGCAAGAGGGTTAAACCGTACTTAACCCACTAGAAAAGTCCTAGCAATGGGGGCCCACTCCAGCAGTAATCCCAAGTTAGTATCATCATGACCCTAGGGACTAGGCTAGGGTGGGGGCACGATTACTGGACTGGAGGTAAGTGACCAAAAGCGACGGCAGAGGGTACGCCGGTGTAGTTCCAGGCGGACTCTGGTCGTGCACATAGTCCTTAGCCGGAGAAAACATGCACGGGTACCAGTAGATCGGGACTGTGCACTCATGTTCATGGTGTCCAGGGGTTGACACCCTAGGGCTTGGTACACCCGAAGGGTGGACCCGGCACAGTTCGACTACAATTATGATTGGGCCGTATTGACACCAACACGTGACGAGTTAGGCTTAGGGAGCCGATCGACTAGACCGTTTGGTTGGACCTTGTATTAGGGTCATTTCATGTTATTGGGCCAAAGCTTGGGCCAAGGGATCAATACTTGTTTATTCAAGTCATGTTAGTTTGCTAGTACACCTGTGGTGCAAAACCTTAATCCTGATTATGCGATGACACCTTTATCTACCTTGTTAGTTAATCATCATGCTAGTATATTGTTATCCTTATGTTCATCCCTGCTGCTCATGCCAGTTAACTTTATCAGTTTACATTGATTGTAGTAGGGCTTACTCAGTCTTTTTGACTGACCTGTTTTCTTTCGCCTCTTTTCTTCCGTTTCCCCCCCCCCCCCAGGTTCTCAGGGAGGGAATACTGGAGCTTAGTTTGGATTTCGGATTGCTTGCTTGTGGGATTTCAGCTCATGTACGGTTTCGACATGAAGCTAGCTATGGTTACCACTTAATTGGGGATAGCACTTATTTATTTCAATTTTTCAGTTGATGTTGTTTTATCTAGACTTGTTTATTTGGAAAGCTATGTTGTACCAGACTTGTTTTGAAATGTTTTGAAATCTTCCGTTGTTTTATCTATGTTATTTACTCTGTTTACATATATACATATGTTCTTGTTCTGCCTTGATATATCATTATGCATGTTTACCTGATTCAAACGCCCCTCCAAAGTCAGAGTGCTTGCAAGAGCCACCCTGGTGGAGGTGGGGTGTTACAAGAAGGGGCACACTTACTGACTGATTGTAAGAGATCCAAACGTGGAGGCCGTGTTGGCGGCGCGTTCCAACGGGGTCATGTGCGTGCATGACTCCGCCAGCTTGGGAAAATAAGACGCTGTGACATCAATAGATATGGTTGTGCACATCCGAAAAATGAAGGGTTGCCACTTTAGGGAATGATACACCCTACTATGGGGCCAACACAAGGTATCCACGGAGTAGGGAGCCGATCAACTAGGGTAGTAAATAGGGTACGTCTAGTCCTGTCTATTTTTGTGGGGTACCTGTGTTTCTGATGGGTCTAACACCCGTTATTCTTGTTTAGGTACCCGCTAATTCTGTTTGGGTTAAAACCCGTTACTATAGTACACCTAAAACTACCATTATATTTCTGTTAGGATCATCCTATTTCTATTAAGCAATTAGGGAGTATGTAATCCTGTTACGTACTTGGTTATACTAGTATTGTGCAGAGGAATCTGTAGAGAAGCGTATCACTCTATCATGTTTACCTTGTCACACCTGCCTTTTATGTAGTAATCTCTCTCTCTCTTATCCATTTTATATGTCTGTCATGCTACTTTTATTTATTTACTTGCTAAAAGTAACTAGACTCGCCATACTTTATGTCTGACCCTTTTTGTTTCCTCTTCTTTCTTCCATTCCCCCTTCCACCCCCCTAGGTTCTCAAGATGGGAACACTCAAGCATAGTGAGGACTCGGTTATCATCTGCTAGGATCTGCTTTCGAAGTATGACTCAAGTTCTTATCTCTACTATGGCTTTGTCTCTTTCTTGGGAATTATATTTTCTTTTAAGTATTTATGTACTCAGATGGCTCAAGACAAAAGTTACATTATTGTAATGGGTTTCATGTAGTTTTCAGACTTATGGTATTTTTTACCACGATGCTATGATTTATGTTTGAAATAAAAATTTAAATTCCACTGTTGCTTTTATATCTGTCTTGTAATATTTATGTTCTGTTTACCTATAACGCTTCATGAAACTTAATGCATTCCCTTTGTGAGTGACAATAACGGACGTGGGGTGTCATACTTAATATCTGGATTATGCCGGATTATGCCTCAATTAATGATGAATAGTGGGGATTGGTGCTCGCATATTTCTTGCTTTATTTTTCCATATTACGAAATAAAAGCCTGCTAATCAAAATTGAGGCAATCAAACCAATATATCAATCATTCAGTCATCTATCAATACAAATACCCAAGATGGTCGACCCTCTTAAACCATTCCTATAATCAAATCAAGATTGATCATAAAGTTATGTACTAGATATTCATAACTTTCGTGCAATAAAAACTGAAATACACAAGATTAAGCAGAACTTTAACTAAGAGTTTGTTCACATAATCATTTATTTTTTGTATAGTTTTAGTTGTGTTTATTGTATGTTGCATTCAGAGCAAACTACATATCACTGCTTGAGTACATTGAATTCTAATGAAGTAGCATACATAGTGGTTTTTGAATTTTTCAAACTGTGCACTTCTATTTATTGCATGGCAAAGAATTCTTAAGAACATTAGTCATTTTGAATTTCATGGGTTTAATCTACAACATGAAAAACAAGTGGATTTTTTTTTCTTTCTTCTATTCAGATAAATAAATAATAAAATGCTTTTCAAAAGGCCTCTTTATTACCATAAGGATTGTGTTGTATGTAAGTACCTAATACATGAGCTCAAAAAGTGTTGAAAGTTGCTTCATCAGTTGATATGAATTAGCACATCCCTTAGTTTATTATGTTGCGCTTCAACAAAATTACGCATTCTATTACTACTCGCCTAAGCTTTAAAAATATTTGATATAACTTCAAAATGTTTTATTTTGTTTTGTTTTAATTTTACAATACTAAAAGGATTGTAATCATGTTTACACAATGCCATGACACATGATAGGTTTACGGATTATTTATATAATTTTTGACACTATGCTATAACCATTAAAATTGAAATTTTAGGCATAACAAGATACAACCATAAGAAATAATTTTTGAGCAAAGTTGTTCTTATGTTAAATTTTAAGGTAAGTTTTAGCCAAAAATGAGAAGCAGTAGATAATGTAACAGCTACACTCATTCTAATTGAACATACCATTATGAAAAAAAGAATCAAACAAACCTCAACCAAGTCCTCAATTGTACAAACAAGCACCGCTAGCATACCTATGCATATCCTCATTGAAATCAGCTAGGCCCTCAGCTACTGGTCCAAAATACATGCTAGATAATGTAATAGCTCCCTGTCCTTCAAATTTCATGAATGCATGCACCTAAATTTCTCCCTCGCTCGTATCAACATCCAAAGGAACTCTGGCCCTCAGCCTTCTAGCAGGGTCCTTTAGAGAAATACCCGGAACATCCCAAATAATCTCTTTTCTCCTTGATTCAAAATTGCATTCGGAAATACCTTTGGAAATGCTGGGTCAACCGGAAGCTTAAGGATGAATGTCACATTTGTCAATGGGGTTGGTAATTCGGGGCTAGGGGCATAATGAATCATTGCTGAAAATAGTATCCCTGTATGCCTCTTCATAACCAAATTCTCAAAGGTAACAGAGTAAGTTTAGGCTGCAGACTAAACTTAGCTATAGGAGTTGGCTCTTCCTTAGATAGTGTTCTAACATGAAACATCCCATTTTCTAAACTAATAACTGAATAAATCATCAAAGCAGCTCTCTTTACTCTATTTATACCATCAATTTTAATTGAAAACTCGGTTTCTTTTCCATTCACCTGCTTTATAGTTACTGTCCTCAGCAAGATTGTACCTTTGAACATAACTCGAGCTAGAAAAGACTCAATAAACTTTGCACTGATATCTTCTATTCAGGCCCAGTCATTTCCTTCTTTTACACCAACAGATTTTCTAATGGAGTTTTACCGTCTTCAGTATTCTTGGCAACATCCAGCACTACGCCACCAGTATTTAAAAACTCCAACCCCCCTAATCCTTGTGATTTTGTCTTGTTCTTTTTCTTAGCAGTAATAAACTCATAAGCATCCAAACCACCACCTAACACATTATGCAGCCCTTCAAAAGTTTTTGACAAAGTAGCTTCTTCATTAGCAAACTCAATACCACCATATTCCCCTTCCATTCTTCAACTCCAAAAAATGTTGGCTTTGTAGCTTCTGCAGGAGGCAGACTTTTAACATCTAAACCTGCCAATGCCTGTTGCATTTCAGATTCCTTCCCTTTCTTAGATCTGCTAACCAAATGCTCCCCCACATTAATAATCTTCTCGCTTGCAGCAAATGGATCCTTTTCTTCTTCACCTGCACCTGTTTCTTTACCAATACCAAGACTCTCATCCGTCTGTTGCGTTGGTACAATTGTGCTTGCAATTTCATCTCCAACGTTTATGGTTTCAGTAGGCAACTCAAAGTTCATGTTCTCAAGAACTTTGAGATTCAAACTTCTATCAATTACCTAAGACCCACAGACCCCCACCCCATGGATTTGCTCCTTTTACCTTGTTCTTTGCATCCACGGCTGTGTGAACCATCTTGGCAACTGAATCGCCGTGAATCGATGAGAGAATTGTTGCTAACCTTACATTTCCAACTCCTATTAGAAATATATCTAAAGCGAGGTATACTTCCGGGTACTTCTTGTGTAATTTCTCTATAGTGACATCAATGCCCATGCAAACAGGGACTACCACACTAACGGCTTGGTTAACAGTATTGACGATATTGAAAACGTTGACATCATCGTAAGTGGTGATGCCAAGGACGTAGATAGTGTTGACAAGGTGATATATAAGCGGTACTTGGACTCGTCGCCAATGGTGATCTGACCACTGAAAGAGGTGAGGGGTTGTCGCCGAGGAAATCTAGTTCAGTGGATTCAGGTTCGTGTTTGGAATTGGCTCCGAGGGAGAGGCGAGTGGTGTGGAAGGAGGAGAGGGCGGAGAGAGCACGAGATGGAGGGGACCATTCGTGGGTTTGGAGGAAATTGTCGGATCTGTTAATGGGTTGGAGAGAAAGGGCAAGGCACAACATTCTTGGATACGATTAGAGAATCACTTGATTTTGATCTAGGTTTTGTTGATTTGGGATCTAGGAAAGTGTGTTGTTTGGAATTTCTCTGAACACTATAAGATTCAGTTGCTATAAGATTTCGAAAATCATAACATTGTCAGAAAAATAACATACCTCTGAAGCACTATAAGATGCATAAAACGAAAAGAACTCTTGATAGACAAAAATAACAAGGGGAGAACGACGAAGCATATGAAAGGGAAGACGGGGAGAGGAAATTTCCAAAGGGATGGAGGGGGAAAAAATGGATTTAGAGTTTTGTTAGAGGAGATGTAAGCGGAGAATGGGAAATAGAAATGAATCAAGATTATGCGGGTGAACAAGAAAAAACGAAGGGAAACAAAAATGGGAATCCGTTAAGTATAAGGGCATCTCCACTCCTCAGGCAACGTGATGTCTCCAGAAGATTACGTGGAGAGAAGTGTTTTACAATGCCAAGCCTATGTGTCAACAAACATCATATATATAAGAAAACCAGTCTAATGCAAACGTGGTGGAAATTTTGAATTAATCTATGTGGCATAACTGCATAGGTGGAAAACATGTAGTTAATGGCTCGGTTAAATTGTTGGGATTGTGACGTGTGCTTACAAATTGTGAAATGTGATGTCTAGAACTAGACAGTCTGCTTCACAATGTGGATTCTTTTCTTGTCCAACTTAGATTCCACAATGAAATCAAAACAGCATTGGAGAAACAAAAAACAACAAACAATGTCCACTGCTTATGTGTAATCCATTTCACATTGAAATACCAGCTGCATTGAAGATGCTCTAAGCCTGAATTATTTCCAGCGTTCTAACAATATAAAATCGTAAAAATAAAATAAATCAAATATCTTCGGTTACTGAGGGTAAAAAATTCAGAGATGCACAAATTATCACTAAATACTTTCAACAGGTAAACATTTACAAGGTGGTATTTGCACAAGAATATATTGAAGTTTATCGTATTAGAAAATGGCTGAGTGTTTCTTCCATCTTGCAGCGTCCTAGATCTGACCTCGTTTTCTGCGCCTCCGCTCTCTTTCACGTCTTACATCTTCATCTTTCTCCTTTCCATCTTCATGGCCAAAAACAAAAAAGCAAAGTCTCCTTCCAATCCCTATATAACCACTAGATCTGCCAGCCGCTCAAAACGTTGCAGTCGTTATCCTATTCTGAGTCCGAATCTGGAATTGTTGCGGCTCCTCCACCTCGTCCGGTATACTCTCTACCTGAATCCCATCCCTTGAATGCCCTTATAGCGGAATACTCCGGTGATCCTTTAGCTTCCACGTCTTCTACTGACCGCGGTAAGACTCCTTTGTCTTCTATGATTGCGCAAACAACTTCTGGTTGGCCTTTGCCAGGTAGTTTGACTAACGCTATTCTTTCTACTTCCTCTTTGCCTGGGGCTGCGATTTCTCTTACGGGTCATCGATCGCCTTTGGTTCAAAATGTTAATGTTACAACCCTTGAGTTAGTTTGTAATGGTGCTGTTTCTGCAGCCTATATTGGTGAATTAAATGTATGGGGGACGGTGTGTACTGCCAATGCTACTGTGAATGCTAACATACCTGATAGCACGCCAGCTGTTTGCATTAATTCCCCCAATGCAACATCCCCCTTGAAATGGAACTCTCTCTTTGCTTCATTACCAAATATCGCTGGTGAATATGTGCTTGTCGAGTTCAATATTCCTGAGACTAATTTTCCATTCCGCCCTCTGAGTTACACCCTGAATCTATTGCGTTCTGGAAGGATCAAATTGTGTGTTTCTTCCTTGATTCTAAAATGCCAACTTTTAATTTGTTATCTGAATGTAGGAATTCATGGTGTATTCGAGCAAACTTGAGTTAAAAACATGTTGATGGTTTATTCTACTTCAAATTTTCCAATGCTGAGGAAAGGCTAAGAGTCCTTGAATCAGCTCCATCTATCATTCGAGGTAAGCCTTTCATTGTTACCTCCTGGTGTTCGTCTGTTGATAGAGTCAGAGAGCAAGTTCTGTCTATCCCAGTTTAGGCCCAGTTTACCCATGTTCCCTCTATCCTTCAGCCCCTCTTAGGTCTTAATTGGTTGGCATTCCACATTGGGAAGCTTAAATGCTTCGACGCCAATACTGTAGCTAGGAAGAATCTAACCTTTGCTAGAGCTTTAATTGAGGTAAAGCCTGATAAACCTCTTCCTACACAAATTAAAGTCTGTACTGAGAATCGTGAGTTTTTTGTGCAAGTGAGTTACAAATGAAAACCAGATATATGCACAACATGTAGGTCTTTTGGGCATTACTCTTATTCTTGTCCATCTAATGCAAGTGATCCCTCCCCGAATAAGATTCCACTGCCTCGTCCTCCTATTAGGATGTGGGTACCTAAAGTGAAGCAAGTAGTTCCTGACATTGTTTCTACCGATGATGAGCATATTGTTGATGCAGCGCTTGTCGTGGACATGGTTACTGAGCCAGAGGATTCTACCTATAATTTATCTTCTCATGATCTTGATCCCAATCCTGATTTCTGTTGGGCTTCTGAGGACAGAGCCTGGGTTCATACACCTACCGGTATGCATCATGATTTTGAGTACTATTTCTACTGTCTAGTTGGGCCTGGTTATTTTCACCGCCTTTTTTATCAGCCTGTTGAGGGTGACTAGCAACTATGGGACGAAGGTGAGCTTGGTATGGATAACGCAACTATTTTGCAGGATACTTCCTAGGATCGAAGCACCATTTATTCTCCGGACTCCCCGAATTATGTAGAGGATTTGGAAAGATGATTTTCTCATAACATTGCGATTATGATTCCTGTAACACCCCGAAAATCCTATAACTGTGAAATTCATAAATTAAAGTATAATCAAATTCAAATCAAAGAACTAAGGGAAACGGGATACGCCATTGCGTTCGTCTCGGAAAAATACGCGAAATAGAGTCCGAGTTTTCGAAAAACGGAGTCCGTATGAAGAAGATATGGCCTTCGGAAGTTTGAGAATCAAGTTTAAATTCAAACAGAATAAAATAATTAAAAATCGGGCCCAGTGGGCCAAGGCGGATAAACACCCGCCTAGGCCACCCAGGTCGACTGGGCTGTCGACCTGGGCTACCCATGTCGACAGGGCTGTCGACAGCCCTGTCGACAGGGGTGTCGACCTGGTCGAGCCCAGTCAACCTGGCTGGCCAGGTCTGTGTTTGGCCGATTCTCAGTGGTCTGCTTTGTCATTAGGGCTAGGTGGCAAGTTTTAATTGGTCTCTCTTCCTAATGAATGGCTATGATCAATCCAAGCAACATCAAGGGTCCTAATTAGTTCCTAACCTCTATATAAACAACCCTAGACTAAACCCTAATCTATTCATTCAAAATTAAGAACATAGCCGCCATATTGCTGAGGAACGACTAAGAGTAGCCGCCAACTAGAGAGAGAGGATTAGGAGGAAATTTCTAAAGCTTAAAGCAACCTAAAGCCAATCAATTCAACATAGGAATCATATCTCTTAATTAGAGAATTCGCCGCAACCATTGTAAGTAGAGTATTACTTTGGTATGAATAAACAATTGTGTTAGTTTGTATGCTTGAATTGTGGCAAGAAAGTTATTCATATTTGTGCGTTCTTATCAATTTGAAACATTATATACGTTTGGATATTTATGGATTATGTTATTCATGTTATAAAGGACTACATGCGGTAGTTCTATGCAAGTATACGTTTGGAATATTGCGCAAATTATGTAATCTATGTTGAAGCTACATGTATGTAGTTGATTGAAATTCATGCAAGTTTGGGGCTTTGTTATTATGCCATCATAATGTATATTTTTGTGCATAAATCATTTTGCAAGTAATTGAAACAAGTTTGGTTATTATAGTTCATATGAAACTATGTTGGAATTTTGACACCATAATCCATGTATTAAGTCATGCTTTTGCAAACTTATGAATATGGCTAGGCTATGATTGATATTTGGCATAATTAAAATTCATGTTAAGTCTATATTGTTTACTAGAATTATACGATGACATATGTGGTACATGGCTAGGTTAGGTTCAAAAAGTCCCTTTTGTAAGTTTACATGACTAAAGTAAGAATCATGATTTCATGTTAGAAATATTTATGCCATGGTTATGTGAACAAATTTAACTATACTTATGCCATGCTTATGCTAGAAATATTTATGCCATGCTTATGTTTGACATTATGTCATGCTTATGCTAGAAATATTTATGCCATGCTTATGTTTGACATTATGCATAAATAAGGATATAGGTTCATGTTGCAATTAAACCTATGCAAGTTCACATGCTTTGATTCATGTCACCTATGTTACCACTATGCAAGTACACCAGTTTCTATTATGTATTTCCAACGTCATATGCAAGTTCGTGCGCTCACCTTCCCCTCTTTGTGTATGTAATCACGCTTTAAGCCTCCCCTTTTCGCATGGCTAAATTGGGCTTTAAAAGGCTAAGCCCAATATATAAACGGACGTGTAAAACGAGGGAAAATAACGTTGGGTTAAAAATTAATTAATGAATGAAAATATAAAATAGAAGGGCCCAAATTCAAGTATGGGTTGGGCCCGTGATTGGTGTAACCTTTACACCATTAACTTAATAATGGGCCGCAAATATTTACATATAAGAAATAAAGAGGAATGACAAAATATGTAAATATAGAAAATACGATGTGTTTAACCCGAGGTTGGATTGAGTTGTGATGTAAACCTGCCCGGAACCGCCCGGCTGTCCAGTAGTCACAACAATACCTATCCAATGTGGGAGGTTAAACATGGAGCCCAATAAGGACCCGAGGTTAGACTGAGTTGTGGCGTAAGACTGCCCGGAACCAACCGGCAACAGGCAGCCACAACAATACATGTCTAATGTGAGAGGTCAGGGCCTTAATAAGACAATTAAGGCTGAGTCAGGATTGTTAGGATTAAGTAAACTAAAGACTTAATCAAAAAGGAACATGCAAAACTAAACGGACTGGTGGGGGTTAGGTTAGAAAACACTTAACCAACTTAGCATGTTGGCTAGAGATAGAAAACCTAGTAACGGGGGACCCTTTTCAGCAGTAACCCTAGAAGGTGTATCAGGATACCCTGAAACTAGGCAGGGTGGGGCACGATTACTGGGCTGATTGTAAGAGGTCAAAGCGACGGCGGTGGTGTAGCAGTGTAGGTTCTAACGGAGTGCGGGCGTGCACACACTCCGGCGCAGAAAAATAAGGCACTGGGCACCAGTAGCATACCTGTGCATTCTAAGGTTGTGTCGGGCCGCCACCACGGGACTTGATACACCCCATGGTGGGACCAGCATAGGTAACTACGACATCGGGGGCCGTAAGACACATGTAACTATGCGAGTAGGAGCCGATCATCATAGAATGGATCACATCACCCTGATTATGGGGTGCAAATTGGAAACTAGTTTATATGGGTTCAGAGATTAGCATGGGGTACGATAGTATATTCGACCCTAGACAACTTAACCAAGTTTATAGTGCATGCCCACTTCTTGTTTATACTTATCATACCCAGTTCTTTATTCATAGACAAAATAGTACTAGACTTACTCAGGCTTTATGTCTGACTCTATTTTCTTTCGTCTTCTTTCTTCCGTTTCCCCCCCCCCCCCCAGGTCCTCAGGGAGGGAACACAGCAGCTTGACCAACCTCAACATCCAGCTTGAAGAAGAGAAATGTATTGCTTGGACTTTCCTGTTTTGAACTATGGCTTTGGACAATCCACTATGGGGCTTTTGCAGTTTATCTACGTTTTATTTATGCTTCTTTAAATAATGTACCCAAGACAGATTATGAAAGTGTTATGTTATGTTTTTGGAAAGATGTTGTTGTAACACGTATTTGACTTTATGAAATAAAGTTTGTTGTTCTTCCGCTGTTTACAAATATGTGTTCTTATATCTGTCTTGTATATCTGTGACTTGTACTTATAAACCTCCACCAAAATTAGGGCATTCCCTTTGAGAGTGACCCTAACGGAGGTGGGGTGTTTCACTTGGTATCAGAGCATAGGTTTACCAGATAAGATAAAAAGTTTGAAAAATTATTTTCAAAAAGGAAATTTAAAGAAGCATTTTTAAAAGAAAATATTATTTTATTTTAAAAAGGCAAAGTCCACCCCCCCAAAGCCATAGGAACTATCTCTATCCTTCGTTTTGAATCTATCCTTTTTGTTTCAGCATGTCCCAAGAGCTTAACTTGCCGGAAGGGGTACCAATACCTGGTTGGTTTAGACGGTTCTTAGAAGCAAGGGCCACTCAGCCAGGTCCTACCATTCCTCCTCCCCCAGCAGAAGGAAATCATCCAGCCGCAGTGGCACCTTTTCCTCCACCTCCTCCTCGGGGAAACACGTTTGCTAAGATATGTAAAGATTTTAAAGCTATGGGAGGAAGGGATTTCCATGGAACTGAGTCCTTCGTAGCAGCTAGGAATTGGCTGAAAGAAACGGAGGACCTATTCATCATCTTTGAGGTAGAGGATAGACAAAAAGTACAGTTGGCAGTGTGGCTATTGAAGGGCGAGGCTTCCTACTGGTGGGAAGTCACTAATGCTGAAAGACCAGTGGAGACATGGGAGGACTTTAGGGCAAGGTTTGAGACTAAATTTCTCTCAGATGCGGAAAGAAGTTTGCAGTTGGAAAAATTCTTATTTCTTAAGCAAGGGGACAAGACAGTCAGAGAATATGTGAATCAGTTCGATGAGCTGGCTAGGTTTGGGCTTGACCTAGTCAACACCCCGCACAAGAAGGCTCTCCGTTTCGTCAAAGGGTTAAATGAGCCATTACACAGTTTGGCCATGACCCACATACCCATGGGAGCCACGTATGAAAGATTGGTGCAAATGGCATTGCTGAATGAAGAGGATAAGGGTAAGAAGGAGACAAAGGCGGAAAGCTCTCAAGGGAAGAAAGAGGGTTTGCAGCCCAAGAAGACAGACTTTAAGAAGGGCGGGAAAGGCAACAAAGAGAAGAGGAAATGCAATTTCTGTGGCAAAGTGGGGCACTTAGTAAAGGACTGCCGGAAAAAGAAGGCCAAGGAGAATGGTGGGTGCTTTTCGTGCGGTCAGACAGGCCACAGGGCTAAGGACTGCCCAAAGAAACGAGGACAGGGGCAGGGCGCTGGATCCACCCCAGGGGCACAGGTTCATGTGCTGGAAGCACCACCTCTGCAACAGCGAGGTATAAATACTTCTGTAGAAAGTGTAGTTTATCTTTATGATCACCCCGTTCGCACTTTATTTGATTCTGGCGCATCACACTCCTTTATCTCGTCTGCTTTAGTAGAATCTCTGCACCTAAAAACTAGTATGGTAGAGGACCCCTTAATTGTTTCAAACCCAATTGGGGGCCCAGCTCATTTGTCTATGATCTGTCTGGATTTGAAAATTTCTATCCTAAGTGTTGAATTTCAATGTAGTGCCTTTGTTTTGGGCTTTTCGGGGTATGGTTTGATTTTGGGTATGGATTGGCTATCCAGTAATGGGGCCATCCTTGATTGTGAGAAAAGGGTTGTTAGGCTCCTAACCCAGCTCGGTAATACTTTGGAAATTTCTTGTAATCCCTCGTATGCGGTTATGCTTAGTTATCTTGAATCGCTAGATGCCTCTGTTGAAAATTTGCAATCAGTTAGAGTGGTCCGGGAATATCCGGATGTCTTCGAAGAGGTGAAGGGCTTGCCTCCGAAGCGGGAAATAGACTTCCGCATATATCTTGTAGATAATGCAAAGCCCGTTGCGTTGCCCGTTAGGCACATGGCTCCACGAGAAAGGAAAGAGCTCAGTAAACAGATTAAAGAGCTTCTAGAAAAGGGGTTCATTAGGAGAAGCATTTCAGAATGGGGCGCTCCAGTGGTGTTCGCTACAAAGGCGGATGGTTCACTCCGTCTATGTGTTGACTATAGGGAGCTCAATAAGCTAACGAAAAAGAATAGGCACCCTCTCCCTAGAATTGACGATTTATTTGACCAGCTTGTAGGAGCGTCTGTTTTCTCCCAACTCGATTTAGCAACCGGTTTTCATCAGCTAAGGGTGGCTGAGGATAGCATCGATAAAACGGCGTTCAGAACCCCAGACGGCTTCTTTGAATGGCTTGTCATGCCTTTCGGTTTGACAAATGCACCTGCTTACTTCGTGGACCTAATGAGTAGGGTATTTAGAGATTTCCTCAACAAATTCGTAGTGGTCTTCGTAGATGATATCCTTATCTTCTCAAAGAGTGAAGAGGAACATGCTCAACACTTAAGGGCAATCATGGAAACTTTGCGAGTCCATCAACTAAAAGCCAAATTCTCCAAATGCCACTTTTGGAGAGAAGAGGTGAGGTTCCTTGGGCACATAGTATCCCAACAAGGGTTAGCAGTGGACCCCGCTAAGGTAGTGGCGGTACAGGATTGGAAGACACCAAGGAATGCGACTGAGGTCCGAAGCTTTCTAGGACTAGCAGGTTTCTATCGAAAATTCATAAGGGATTTTTCGAAAATCTCAACTCCACTCACGAAATTGACTAAGAAGAATCTAGTGTTTAATTGGGATTTGGATTGCGAGTTTGCTTTCCAACGACTGAAAAGGGCTCTCACAACAGCCCCAGTTTTGACGCTGCCAGATGGGAGCAAGGTGTTCACTGTTTATACGGATGCATGTGGGACAGGGCTAGGCGCCGTCTTAATGCAAGAAGGAAGGGTAGTAGCTTATGGCGGGAGGCAGTTGAAGGTGCACGAAAAGAACTACCCAACCCACGATCTTGAGTTAGCCGCCATCGTCTTTGCACTCAAGTCTTGGCGACACTATCTCCTAGGTGAGAAGTTCGAACTTTACACTGACCATAAATCGTTGAAATATCTTTTCTCGTAGAAGGATCTTAACTTGAGGCAACAAAGATGGATGGAGTTTCTTGCCTCGTACGATTTCGAAATCTCCTACACTCCAGGCAAAGGCAACGTAGTGGCAGACGCGTTGAGCCGAAAGAAATTGACCCTAAGCCCGTTGTTTGTTGAAAGACAAAGCCTAGAGTTTATAGCCAGCTTCGACTTTAGGCCCTCCTCCGATCTCGTACCAGGCCTGCTAGCATCTCTCGAAGTGCGCCCAACTTTAGTGGATTCAGTAGGGACAGCACAACGCGAAGACCCTCAGCTTGTGGAAATAATTGATAGGCTAATTAGGGGAGAGACTTCAAGTCACCTCAACCGATACTCCATCGACGATAGGGGTTTGCTAAGGCGAGACGGAAGACTATGCGTCCCACAGATAAAAGATTTAGTAAAGAAGGTTCTCGAGGAAGCACATCACTCCAAGATGACGATACACCCAGGCGGAGATAAAATGTACAAAGACTTAAAAAGAACTTTCTTCTGGAACGGCATGAAAAAGGACGTGGCAGAGTTCGTTTCTAAGTGTATGGTGTGCCAACAGGTTAAGGCGGAACAGAAAAAGCCTGGCGGACTACTACATCCTCTGGAGGTCCCGCAGTGGAAGTGGGATAGCATCTCAATGGACTTCATCGATGGGCTGCCTAGGTCTAGGAGAGGCAACACTAGTATTTGGGTAATAGTGGATAGGCTTACTAAAAGCGCCCACTTTTTACCTGTCAAAAGTAAAAGAACTGCCTCATCCCTAGCATCACTTTACCTTAAGGAAATCGTTCGACTCCATGGAATACCGTCTAGCATTGTTAGTGACCGAGACCCCATCTTCACCAGCGAGTTTTGGCGGAGTCTGCAAGAAGCAGTAGGAACGCAGTTATGCTTGAGCACAGCCTATCATCCCCAAACCAACGGCCAAACAGAGAGAGTGAACAGAGTTTTGGAAGACCTTTTAAGGCTATGCGTCCTTGACTTCGGAGGGACATGGGAAGACCACCTTCCTTTGGTAGAATTCGCCTACAACAAGAGCTATCAAGCAACCATCGGAATGGCGCCCTTCGAAGCTTTATATGGAAGACCATGCCGATCGCCCACTTGTTGGTGGGAGTCTACTGATAAGCTCATACTTGGACCGGATATGATCCGAGAGACCTCAGAGAAAGTAGACTTAATACGAAGAAGGATGAAGACGGCCCAAGACAGACAAAAGTCCTACGCCGACAAGAGGAGGACCGACCTTGAATTCGAGGTTGGAGACAGAGTTTTTCTCAAGGTATCACCGCTAAGAAACGTTGTTCGTTTTGGAACCACAGGAAAGCTAGCACCAAGGTTCGTAGGGCCATTCCCTATTATCGAGAAAATTGGGAAAATGGCCTATAGATTAGAGCTACCCGAGAAGTTGGCTGGAGTCCACAACGTTTTTCACGTTTCACATCTCCGAAAATGTCTGCATGAGTCTGCTGAAGTGGTAGAGCCAAATATCCTCGAAGAGGCCGAAGTGGAACGCGAAGCAACCATAAGGAAAGTTCCAACCCGCATCTTAGGAACGGAAGTGAAGAAGCTACGCAACTGTGAAGTCAAGCTCGTCAAAGTTCAGTGGAGCGACGCCGAGGGAGACGCGACTTGGGAAACTGAAGCTAGAATCCGTACAGCCTACCCTTTTCTGTTCGAGGGTACATCCTTGATCTTTCTTTTTCCTTAAGTTGCGCTTTTATCTATCTTTTTAGGTATATTTCCTCGACCTTATCTTTTAGGTAGAATCTTTTTGGATGAAAACATGTAGTTGAAACATGTTATGTATGATGGTTGCAAGTGGTTGCAAGTGATTGCTAGTGGTTGCTCGTGGTTGCATATACACACACAATCTAGGTTTTAGATCGGCTCAGTCACTTCATATTGCATATGCATATATGTTTGCATTCGTATGTGGTTGAACTTTAATGTGTTGTCATGTGGATGCTGCATTTGTATTGAATGATTGTGCACTCATGTAGAATCAAGAATAGAAAATTTTGCATACATAATGGATTCATGGCACTTACATAATTCGCATTAAGGAGGTCAACTGAATCAGTAGACCGCCTGATTTTGCATTAGATAAGTTCATGTATACACACACACTTTGCATATGATCATGAAGCATTAGAAGTCTTTTAAGGACAATGGATGCTCGTGTTTAATGGATGAGTAGATGGATGTTTGGATGTTAGGATATACATTCCTCCTAACTTGAAGATTTCGGGGACGAAATCCTTTTAAGTGGGGGAGAATGTAACACCCCGAAAATCCTATAACTGTGAAATTCATAAATTAAAGTATAATCAAATTCAAATCAAAGAACTAAGGGAAACGGGATACGCCATTGCGTTCGTCTCGGAAAAATACGCGAAATAGAGTCCGAGTTTTCGAAAAACGGAGTCCGTATGAAGAAGATATGGCCTTCGGAAGTTTGAGAATCAAGTTTAAATTCAAACAGAATAAAATAATTAAAAATCGGGCCCAGTGGGCCAAGGCGGATAAACACCCGCCTAGGCCACCCAGGTCGACTGGGCTGTCGACCTGGGCTACCCATGTCGACAGGGCTGTCGACAGCCCTGTCGACAGGGGTGTCGACCTGGTCGAGCCCAGTCAACCTGGCTGGCCAGGTCTGTGTTTGGCCGATTCTCAGTGGTCTGCTTTGTCATTAGGGCTAGGTGGCAAGTTTTAATTGGTCTCTCTTCCTAATGAATGGCTATGATCAATCCAAGCAACATCAAGGGTCCTAATTAGTTCCTAACCTCTATATAAACAACCCTAGACTAAACCCTAATCTATTCATTCAAAATTAAGAACATAGCCGCCATGTTGCTGAGGAACGACTAAGAGTAGCCGCCAACTAGAGAGAGAGGATTAGGAGGAAATTTCTAAAGCTTAAAGCAACCCAAAGCTAATCAATTCAACATAGGAATCATATCTCTTAATTAGAGAATTCGCCGCAACCATTGTAAGTAGAGTATTACTTTGGTATGAATAAACAATTGTGTTAGTTTGTATGCTTGAATTGTGGCAAGAAAGTTATTCATATTTGTGCGTTCTTATCAATTTGAAACATTATATACGTTTGGATATTTATGGATTATGTTATTCATGTTATAAAGGACTACATGCGGTAGTTCTATGCAAGTATACGTTTGGAATATTGCGCAAATTATGTAATCTATGTTGAAGCTACATGTATGTAGTTGATTGAAATTCATGCAAGTTTGGGGCTTTGTTATTATGCCATCATAATGTATATTTTTGTGCATAAATCTTTTTGCAAGTAATTGAAACAAGTTTGGTTATTATAGTTCATATGAAACTATGTTGGAATTTTGACACCATAATCCATGTATTAAGTCATGCTTTTGCAAACTTATGAATATGGCTAGGCTATGATTGATATTTGGCATAATTAAAATTCATGTTAAGTCTATATTGTTTACTAGAATTATACGATGACATATGTGGTACATGGCTAGGTTAGGTTCAAAAAGTCCCTTTTGTAAGTTTACATGACTAAAGTAAGAATCATGATTTCGTGTTAGAAATATTTATGCCATGGTTATGTGAACAAATTTAACTATACTTATGCCATGCTTATGCTAGAAATATTTATGCCATGCTTATGTTTGACATTATGCCATGCTTATGCTAGAAGTATTTATGCCATGCTTATGTTTGACATTATGCATAAATAAGGATATAGGTTCATGTTGCAATTAAACCTATGCAAGTTCACATGCTTTGATTCATGTCACCTATGTTACCACTATGCAAGTACACCCGTTTCTATTATGTATTTCCAACGTCATATGCAAGTTCATGCGCTCACCTTCCCCTCTTTGTGTATGTAATCACGCTTTAAGCCTCCCCTTTTCGCATGGCTAAATTGGGCTTTAAAAGGCTAAGCCCAATATATAAACGGACGTGTAAAACGAGGGAAAATAACGTTGGGTTAAAAATTAATTAATGAATGAAAATATAAAATAGAAGGGCCCAAATTCAAGTATGGGTTGGGCCCGTGATTGGTGTAACCTTTACACCATTAACTTAATAATGGGCCGCAAATATTTACATATAAGAAATAAAGAGGAATGACAAAATATGTAAATATAGAAAATACGATGTGTTTAACCCGAGGTTGGATTGAGTTGTGATGTAAACCTGCCCGGAACCGCCCGGCTGTCCAGTAGTCACAACAATACCTATCCAATGTGGGAGGTTAAACATGGAGCCCAATAAGGACCCGAGGTTAGACTGAGTTGTGGCGTAAGACTGCCCGGAACCAACCGGCAACAGGCAGCCACAACAATACCTGTCTAATGTGAGAGGTCAGGGCCTTAATAAGACAATTAAGGCTGAGTCAGGATTGTTAGGATTAAGTAAACTAAAGACTTAATCAAAAAGGAACATGCAAAACTAAACGGACTGGTGGGGGTTAGGTTAGAAAACACTTAACCAACTTAGCATGTTGGCTAGAGATAGAAAACCTAGTAACGGGGGACCCTTTTCAGCAGTAACCCTAGAAGGTGTATCAGGATACCCTGAAACTAGGCAGGGTGGGGCACGATTACTGGGCTGATTGTAAGAGGTCAAAGCGACGGCGGTGGTGTAGCAGTGTAGGTTCTAACGGAGTGCGGGCGTGCACACACTCCGGCGCAGAAAAATAAGGCACTGGGCACCAGTAGCATACCTGTGCATTCTAAGGTTGTGTCGGGCCGCCACCACGGGACTTGATACACCCCATGGTGGGACCAGCATAGGTAACTACGACATCGGGGGCCGTAAGACACATGTAACTATGCGAGTAGGAGCCGATCATCATAGAATGGATCACATCACCCTGATTATGGGGTGCAAATTGGAAACTAGTTTATATGGGTTCAGAGATTAGCATGGGGTACGATAGTATATTCGACCCTAGACAACTTAACCAAGTTTATAGTGCATGCCCACTTCTTGTTTATACTTATCATACCCAGTTCTTTATTCATAGACAAAATAGTACTAGACTTACTCAGGCTTTATGTCTGACTCTATTTTCTTTCGTCTTCTTTCTTCCGTTTCCCCCCCCCCAGGTCCTCAGGGAGGGAACACAACAGCTTGACCAACCTCAACATCCAGCTTGAAGAAGAGAAATGTATTGCTTGGACTTTCCTGTTTTGAACTATGGCTTTGGACAATCCACTATGGGGCTTTTGCAGTTTATCTACGTTTTATTTATGCTTCTTTAAATAATGTACTCAAGACAGATTATGAAAGTGTTATGTTATGTTTTTGGAAAGATGTTGTTGTAACACGTATTTGACTTTATGAAATAAAGTTTGTTGTTCTTCCGCTGTTTACAAATATGTGTTCTTATATCTGTCTTGTATATCTGTGACTTGTACTTATAAACCTCCACCAAAATTAGGGCATTCCCTTTGAGAGTGACCCTAACGGAGGTGGGGTGTTTCAATTCCTTTTGCGGGTACTTTCTATGACAAGGATTCTTCTTGAGCGGATATATGATGTTGTTGTAATATTTTGTTATTTTGGTACTACATAGTGACTAGTCACTTCAAACCAGATAATTGCTCTATGCTTGTGCAGAGCACCTGTTTCTTTTTTAATAAAAGTAGTACGGCCACTATAATCCGACTTGCCTTGCAAAAAAAAAATCTTTGGTTACTCTTGTCTTACAAACGTTGCTAGTATATGTTACTAAAAATAGTTTTTCTTGTAGTGTTATCATATGATGTTAGTTGCTATTCGTATGTATTAAAAATGATTGATTCGTGATTGTGTTATTGTTATTGTTGTTATGATTGGTTGTTTATTTAAATTATTCATTTGATTTAAATGATAAAACCAATTACTTAACCTTGAATGCATTTTAAACCAAGGTAATGTAATGAAAATAAATTTGATTTTTTTAAATGAAAGGGTACTTATATTACATAAACAAGTTACATAAAAAGATCAAGCTGGATACATAATACAACACACACCAAAAACAACGTATACTATACATAACCAAATAAATCTAGCTCGATCTACAAGACACTGCAAGCACCTGAAAAGAAACAACAGAAGGCCCAGCAAAAACTGCAAATAAAACACTGAAGACATCATGTTATAAACTAATTTGAATTTCTGTTTTCAAACCTAGTTGAAGTTAATGGTCTAAAATTGTAATTTATGTTCTAAACTAATTTAAACACCATGTTTAAATAAAAACGATATATCGTTTTGAGTTTTGGGTTTTAAGTTGAATTAAATTGAAATTTGAAATGTAGATTGATGTCAAGTCGAATTTTCAAAAAAAGGATATTAGGTTCTGATCAGATTATTATTTTAAATTAGTATTATTTTATATTGAACTATTTTATTTAAACCAATTTCTCTTTTACTATTTATTTTCCTAACTATTACATATTTTACAATTATATAATAAAACTATTATATATAATTAATTTAACTATTTTATTATTTTAATTTAACTTTTAAAAATTAAATTTAACTATTATATATTTTATAAATATTTTAGTCAAGCTATTTTATATAAAATTTAACTATTATATATCTTTAAGAATATTTTATATTAAACTTAACTATTTTCAAATAAAATTATATCTCCAATCCAAGGAATTTAGTCCAAAATATTTGATAATTAAGATTTCACTTAATAATGATATTTAGGATATAAAAATCTAAGTCAAAATACAAATTTTCATAATGAACTATTTTGTAAATATAAGATTTGAAATTTGAAACTGAATTGTATAGTTAATTGATTTGAGAAAATAATAAAAGCGAGTCCATACTTAAAGTAAACTGGATTATGCCATTAAAATATGTTTATTAAAAAATAAATGACCATGGTGTGAAATAACGATTTGGTTGTTAAAGAGACACAGGTCAGATATTGGCATACTCTCTATCAATATCGAAAACACTTTAATAACTATGTATGTGGTGGAGAATCCAGTACGTAATAGGATGGACCGGCGAATGATTGCTGGAACAAAGAAAGACAACAATGGTGGATGTATATCCTAGATTATGAGCTACAACATGGCCAAGTGGGGGTGCTCTACCTATCAGACACACTTCTTCATTTATTACCTCAGTTCCATTGCTTGATTTGATTTGATGTATATCCTAGATTTATGGGAGTGTTATTGGAGGTGGGCGGTAGCTGAACGCTATGTGTTACCAACAGCCTAGCTCTACGAACGATGGAATTCTACACTGAGTATTGCCTCGTGCGCCTTGTCATAGTTATCCAAAGCGAGCCAACTATGAGTTCGGTTTGCATTGTAACTTTGGAGTGCCCTTTAATGCCACCAGTTTACGGTTCTATATAGACTACAATGCTTAAATAAAATGTAATTCCTTAAATGAAACAACCCACACACCTTAGCATTCTCCAAAGTACGGTCATGCTAAGAAATGTGAAGCACTATTGGTATAAAGACATATATCATAGAGACTAAGACTCACAAAACATAAAATAATAAGTACACCAAAAACACTTTTAAACTGAATACATATCATTTATTCCAAAACCCATTTATTCATTTCATTCTCAAACATTAAACTACCACGTATCTATGAAAATAATGTCTCTGTCACCAATCAAGGGATAGTAACATAATTATCCCCCAAAATAGTCAATAATACTACCAACTCCATAAAATAAGACGTAAAAACAAAAAATGAGTATATCAGCAATTAGAACGAATTCTAAGAAATCTAAACTAATTACCTCAACCCTGTCAGCCTAGTGGGGAAGATAAGGAAAAAAAGAGTAGTGGGTCAGACATAAAGTCCGTTGAATGATTTAATTACTAACATGATTGAGAAATAAACATAAGTAGACTCAATAATAGTTCTAATGTTAGATAGGATAATATCCATATACTACTACAAAAGATAAGCATACTAGAAAGATGTACAAAGAAATATACTTGAATGGTACAAGTAAAGATTTGTTTGATTGTTTTCACTTTCTCAAATACTGAACATTAATAAACATGATTAAGATAATTTCCTAATGCTACCATCAATCGGTTTTATTCTACAGTCCACCATCTCACTTAGCAACTTATGTCACTATGGATCTAGGCCTATATCCAACCTGATCCATCAGTAAAGACATAACTAATCGCTTTTGGACGTAGTAGTGACTTATCTTCCCTTGTCGATGCCACCACACGCTCGTGCACAGCCGACATGTGTGTTGCACCGCCGAAACGTGCCCGCACATTCCCTATCTCTGTTGATCCTTTGCTTACCCAAAATGGCACAAGCGTGCCCTACCACCACCACCATCAATTGTGAGACCATCAGTGATGAACCTGAAAGGGAATGCTACTGGTACGGATCTTAGAAAACAAATATTCTAATTTGTGCCCTTACCCAGATCCTCCTTTAACTGGGTCTTATTTATTTGTCATTTATTTTTCCTAATTAGCCCTGTGTTGTTGGAACAGACCACAACTATTACATACTTATTAAATTTAATCCCCGATCTAACTTTATATTTATAATAACCCTTCCCATTATTTCTTTTAATTATAACCCTCTTGTTATAATTCTATTTTCATATAAGCCCAATATGTCCATTATTATTTGTTTATGTGTCTATACAATTCTCCTAATAGTATTCTTACAAATATGTCCAGTCTTTCCCATTTACAATCCATATTATAATTTTATTGCAAATCTACATTAATTTGCTTATTAGTCTAATCCCTTTTTAATTACAGATCTATATTTTATGCACTTGTTTTCTGTAAATTTAGCTCCTTTCCTTCTAATTGTTTTTGCATAATTATTACTTTAATTCTATTTTTCCATGTGCAAAATAATAGAATTAAATCAATCGCCAATAAACTAATATTTACAGATCTAGGCATGTTTTGGACATAAACAAAAAATAAGTACAGAAATTGCAAAATAATTGATAGTCACAAATACTAAAAGAGTAAACAAGATTGAAAGATTAACTTATAGAACTTGAATAATAAGAAAACTGTAAGAAAAGACTGAGAAACAATTGTAGAAAATAACTTACAAAAAAATAAAAATTGTAAGAAAAAATACAGAAAAGTCTACAACTATTATAAACCTTAATTTTTTTAAATTACCAAAAGTCTAAATAATTATATATTAAGTTGTGGTCCTAAGCTTTCCTCCATGGCCTTTGTAGACCCCATCTCTAATAAGTGTATATAAATATTTAATTTTATGAACCCTTTTTCTAAAAAAAATTAGGTCAGGTCCGCCTTGAAAAGAGAGAACCTAAAGTGAAAAATATTGTGTTGTGAGGACTCAGCTAGGTCTAAGAGTCTATTTATAGTGTATCTTAGGGATCTCAGACCGTTGGATTTCTAAAATAAATCTAGGTCATCCCCTCACTCAACCAATCAGAGTGCGCAACATCAGCTTAAATTTCAAAAACAGCAAATAGGAAAATGTCGCGTCAAACAAAAATACAAATATCTTATCATTCTCCTCACCTGGACGCGATTTGCGCCCAAGCAAGCTGTTTAGTCGACCCAACACCTCATGGCTTGGCACAGGGTCGACCCCCAACCGTATGTGTGTGTGTGTGTATATATGCAAAAACCGTTTTACTCTTTTAGAAGTAAAACGAGTCATTGCTTTGAAAATTTAAGAGTTTTGTGTGGGATTACTAGTATTTTAACTTTGATTTGTAATGGCTTGGTTTAAGTATATATAGAATTGTTTCTGGCTAATTTCCCATTAATAATACGAGGTCAATATACCCAATTTATGATCTTGAGTAGCAGTATGGAATGTTGGTTTGAGAAGATATCTACATATTTTTCTTGGATGGCGTTATTTATCAGCCTACTATGGTCCACACTATCCATTTCTCTTTGAGGCTTCAGATTAATGAAAACGGGATTGTCCTTAAATATATAGATTGGAGTTTCACTGTTTTACTTGATGTTGGATTATTGAATTCTTCTTTAGTCCTTGTTGCTACTGTTTTTTGGTATCAGTTTCACAAGAGAATGTTTTATCTGCTACCTACAGGAATTGTTTTACATCTTCTGATAGATGTATAAACAAGACAATTTCTTATATTTCTTATGGATCTTGGGATAGCCATAGAGCTTCAAGTTATGATTTTTAGGGCCTTTGATTAAACAACATCATCAGTTGAATTGATGCCAAAACGCCATATTAATTAAATGAGTTCTATAGAGGTCTTGTATGTATGACCAATTGAGATTAGGTGCTAATCAAGACTAATGTGGCGTAAGGGTTCTGAAATGGAGCGCAGAGAGGCATGCTAATTAGAATAGAGGCACTTGCCTCATCATGAGTATAGTTTATTGGATTTTAGTACTTTCTTATGTTTGTTTTTTGCATGTATTCCGGTTAGTATGTTAACCGTATTTATATAGTGAATTTCATCAGTTAATTAAAGTGTACCAATTTTAAATATATATATATGTATGTATGTATTCCTTTTATTCTGACTAATTTTCTTAACTTGTTTCATTCATATCTTCTCCGTAAGAACTTCGATTCTAACATGTTATATATGGAAATTGGCCAGAAATTACCACGAATTTAATGGTGCAACTTAGCCAAATTCTGAAAATTTCATAAACTTATTACTTTATTAATTAAAACTTCAGTTAATTATTATTATTTAATATTTAGGGTTGCTACATTATCCTCTTTCTTTAAGGATTTCGTCCCTGAAATCTCCAAGGACAGAAGAATGACATAAGTAATTACAACTAATAACTACATCCGTCTACTCAACCACTAACCACTCCATCCATTATCTTTAATTTTTCTAACATTATTTATGTTATAATGCAAAAGTGTAGTGTATATGTCCCTAACTAATGCAAAAGAATAAGCGGTCTATTGATTCAATTGACCTACTTTTTATGCAATTATGTTTTTGCCATATATCCAAATGTGTGCAAAATCCTAATGATAACAAGTAGTTCTACATGCATGCTTCAAACATCATCCATATGTAACAATCATATGATAATAATCCATTATATAAGTCATGGAAATAAAGTAAAAATGCATGCACATCCATATGCATATGCTCAGTGTTCTAATTTGCTGATCACTAATTAGTGCCTAATATGTATATGCATCAATTACATTCACTAGCTAACACTTGCAACCACTTATGTACATCATATAACTTGTTCTACTAAAATGTTTTAAACAATTCCTATATTCATAGGTTATATATCCTAATATCTACGAATTTAAAGGATATGAAAGATTGAACCTATTCAAATATAGCGATCGAAAAATTCAAAGTGTACCATTAGAAAGGAATGGATAGGAAATGTTATCTTCTCTTCATCTTCCCAAATTTCATCCTCAGTATTGTCTCTCTACTTAAACTTTACTAGCTTTACGTCGTCTCATGTTCCAATATCTTAGTAGGTACTGTCCATACCGATGCATCACGCTCGATCTTTACCTCCTCAGCCGACTGAGCTCAACTACTACAGCTGAATGATGTAGGCACTTCTTAAAGTGCAAGACATGAAATACTTTGTGAATTATCACAAGTCTCTCCGGTAGTCTTACCTTATATTCCATCCTCCCTGCTCTATCCACAGTGGTAATGGTCATATGAATATAGGAGCCAACTTTCCAACCGAACCAAACCTTACCACATTCTTAAGTGGCAATACGTTCACAACAACTAAATCTCCAACTTCAAATTCCAATCCCATCCTTCTTCTATCGACATAATATTTATGCCGATCTTGGGTTGTCTTCAACCTTTTTCGTATGAAATCAGTCTTCTTTGAAGTTTCTCTCACTATGTCTAGAAAAAGTAGCAATCTATCGGTCTCCTTCCACCAATACGAGGGTAATCTGAAAGGTCGTCCATAAAGTATCTCGAAGGGTTTATCCCTATACTCATTTGGAAGCTATTATTATACACAAATTCTACCATGGGTGGATGCACCTCCCATGCCCCTTCAAATTCCAGGATACATACCCTCAATAATTCCTCAAGAATCTGGTTTACCCTCTCAGTCTGTCTATTAGTCTGAAGGTGATAAGTCGTACTTAACCAAAGTTATATTCCTAGCGCCTCTTGTAGACTCCTCCAAAACTTACTAATGAAGATAAGGCCCCTATTGCTCACAATGCCGGTAGGAATACCATGGAGTCGAATGTTCTCTCTAATGTCCACTAAAGCTAACCAAGATGCCATCCTATTGCTTTTGACTGGAGTGAAGTGGGCACTTGTTGTCAATCGGTCAACTATTACCCAAATACTAGTATTTCTTTTATGAGATTAAGGAAACCCATCGATGAAGTCCATGGATATGCTCTCCCACTTTTATAGTGGCACATCTAACGGTGGGAGCAATCTGCAAGTTTCCGTTGCTCCGTGTTTACTCTTTGACAAACCATGTTCTTAGCCACATAATCAGCCACGTCCTTCTTCATGTCGGTCCGATATAATACTCTGTTCATGTCCCTATATATGTTATCACCACCGAGATGGATGGCCATCCTCGAATGGTGTTCCTTAACGAATATAGCACTCTCTAAGTCACTAGTGCAGAGGATAAAAATTCTTCCATCTCTTCGAAACCAACCTCTACCGTCAACAAAATATCGTTGGAGTTGCCTAAAGGCCTCGCGTTTATTAAGCTTATCAAAAATATCTATTTGCTCGAGATCCTCTTGGTGCTTAAACAAATCTTGTCCAACAATGTAGGCTGAATCTCAAAAGTGCTAACAATCCAGGGGTATAGTCTGTAGAGGGTCTAAAATCAAAAGTGGAAATATACTCCAAGCTCTCCGACTCTATGAACAGAGGCCTCAAATATTTCCTCTTCCTATTCAACGCATATGCGAATGTATTCCCCTTACCAGGGTATTAGCTATCTCAAAATCATATGATGCCAAGAATTACATCCAATGTTGTTGCCTTAGATTTAGAAGCTTCTACGAAAATAAACACTTCAACGACTTACGGATTAGTGTAGATCTCGAACCTCTCCCCGAGTAGGTAATTCCTCCTTGACTTGAGTGCAAAAACAATCGCGACTGCTTCCAAATTGTGGGTAGGGTAGTTATTCTCATGAGTCTTAAGCTGCCTATTAGCACAGCATATGAACCTACTCTCTTGCATCAATACCACACCAAAGTCATTCCTACATGCATCGGCGTATACATTATACATCTTAGAGACATCAGGAAATGCCAAGACCGGTGCATTAGTAAGAGCCTTCTTAAGTCTTATAAAGGAATCCTTGCACTTTACGTCCCATAAGAATACCAAAATTTTCTTGGTGAGATGGGTAAGCGGTACCAAAGTTCACATAAAGTCCTTAATAGACTTTCTGTAGTAACCTACCAAACCAAGAAAGCTTCTCACCTCAATCACATTTTTAAGGGCCTTTCAATCTTACATTGCCACCATCTTGATGGGATCCATAACTAATCCATTTCTATAAATCATGTTCCCTAAGAAACTCACTTCTACATGCCAAAAGTGGCATTTCAAAAACTTTGCCTTATGATGATGCGCACAGAGAGTATGGGGAACCTCTCTTAAATGTAAGGCGTGCTCGTCCTCGCTCCTAGAAAATACCAAATTGTCATCAGCAAAAACAACCACGAACTTATTAAGAATGTCCGGGAAGACTCTTCTTATCAGATCTACAAAATAGGTCAGAGCATTGGTTAGGCCAAAAGGCATAACCAACCACCCGAAAAATCTGTTAGGTATCTGAAAGGTCGTCTTGTTGATGTTATCCTCCGCCACCTTAGGCTGATGAAAACCGTGGCTAAATCTAACTGAGAGAACACTGATATGCTAACCAACTGGTCAAATAGATCATCGATCCGAGGGTGTGGGCAGCGGTTCTTCTTCGTGAGGTTGTTCAATTTTCTGTAATCCACATAAATGGGAGAGAATCATCCACCTTTGTGGAAAAGACAACTGGTGCTCCCCACTCAAAGATACTATGTTTGGTGAATCCCTTCTCTAGCATCTCGCCTACTGGCTTACTTAGCTCTCTTCATTCCCTCGAAGCCATATGTCGTACGAGCAATGCTACGGGCTTTGCATTTTCATTGAGATATATAAATCAATCTCTCTCCTAGGAGGTAGCCCTCTCACCTACTCAAATACATCTGAAAACTCACGCACTATGGATACTGAGTTAATATCATTTATAGATGAATTTATAGAATAAAGAATGCTCGGCATGGTTGATCCCCGCGGTCACAGGTAATCTCAAGGGTCCAACCATTACATGTCCCTAATCGAACGACCCTCCTATCGTAGTCCAAAATAGCCT
Source organism: Allium sativum (assembly GCA_030737875.1). NCBI lineage: Eukaryota > Viridiplantae > Streptophyta > Magnoliopsida > Asparagales > Amaryllidaceae > Allium > Allium sativum. The sequence goes on along the minus strand of CM060925.1, from coordinate 156,831,701 downwards.
CATCCATGGCTAGCAAATTCATCCATATGATTATCCCATACCCCGAGAATCCCAATACATAGGCGTCACTATCGAACTCAACGCCTAATATTAAAAAATTTAAACCTCTAACAATCATAGAAAAATGTGTAGAACCTTCTATGGGGTTTGAAACAACCATGGGATTGATAATTAAAGAAATGTCCAGGTGCAAACAATCGACCAAAGAACTAGAAATAAAAGAATGAGATGCTCCTGAGTTAAAGAGAGTACGAATGGGAAAGTTAGGAGTAAAAGTCAAGCCTTTTACCATAACTTTCCAACCTCTGTTTAGTCCACTACTAGACGGAACTGCCTATAAGACCTATACCTGAACTACTGATGCACCAGCCACCTGTCCTATCATCCGAGGACAAGCTCTACTAAGATGTTCGGGCTATCTATAATTGTTGTACTTATCTTTCATTGCGGTCATCTTACAATCCATGACATATTGGCCCATCAATCCACAACCATGACACGTAATATCCTTCTTGATTTACCCTTCCTGAGGTCCTCTAGTATTCTTCATTTTACCTTTTTTATTTTTTTCACTACTATCTCTTCGAGCTTGCAGCCTTAAAAACTTTCTCTTTACCATCTTAACCTCTTCCTTTGCATCCACGTGCATAAGAGCCATTTCCACCACTAACTCAAATGTCACCGAATGGTACATGTATCATCACCAACCTTCAGAGGGGTTGGTTCAGTCCTCTCACAACCAGACAACCTTCTTAAGAGCTGTATTGACCAGATCCATCCGAAACATAGATAGCTCATTGAAGTGATTAATATAATTCGTTACTGTAAGATCCTCTTACTTTAATCCAAGAAATTTCTCTAACTACATTCCATTCTCAGTCCGTGAAAAGAATCTTCTCTTGAACCTGTCTCCGAATCTGGCTCGATCAATATCTCTACCCTCAGCCTCGACTATCTCCCACCAATAAAATGCCTCCTCTTTCAGCTGTCAAGTGGCCAACCGAAGTCACTATCGATCCTCGAGCTCCAACAATACAAAAATCTACTTTGTTCCCCTTAACCAAGTACGTGCCTAAAAAACCACTCTACTCGAGAAAGATCTACCTCCAAGATTTGAGAAATCCTTACAAATCTTAAAGAAAGTCGACAGCTGGTGGTGGGTTAGGAGAAACCACAGCAGTAGGTGCTAGATCTTACACAAGCTCTCGTGCTTCGGGTGGTGCTGGAGCCTCGAGAAATCTACGAAACCAATTGGGAATTAGGACACCTTCGGGAAGATTTAGGTTTTCCAACATACTATGCAAGAGAAAATATAGAGTTTAAGATTTCAAAGGAATCAAAGGAAGGTTATACTTGATTTGAGGGCATAACAAAATTTCCTTTTGTTTCGAAAATATACTTTCTTTTGGAAAATAATTTTCTTTTGAAACAAACTTTTTGGAATCCCGTAACCTTAGACTTTTATACTAAATGAAACATCTCGCACCCTTTAATATTTCCCAAAGTAGGGTCATGCTAAGAAATGTGAAGCATTGTAGGTGTAAGGACATATATCAAAGGGACTAAGATTCACAAGACATAAAATAATAAATATAATGGAAACATTTTTAAACTGAAAACATGTCATTAATTCCAACAATCATTTATTCATTTCAGTCTGAAACTACAAATTGCTACATGTCTTATGAAAATAACATCTTAGTCACAAATCAAGGTACTAATTATCCACCAAAATAGTCAATAGTACAACCAAATCCATTGAATAAGATGTAAAAACAGAAGATGAATACATTAGTAACTATAATTGACTTCAAGAATGATACTCTAAGAATTCTGAATTAATCATCTCATCCCTGCGAGCCTGGTGGGGAAGAAAAAGGAAGAAAGTGGAGTGGTTCGAACATAAAGACTAGTGAATGATTTAAAAAATATCATGATCGAGTAATAAAGAGAAATAAACTCAATAATGATCCTAGTGTTAGATAAGATAAGTATCTGTGCACTACCATAAAAGATAAACATATTAGAAAGATGTATAAGGAAATATACTTGAATGGTACAAGTAAAGATTTGTTTGATTGTTTGCACTTTCTCAAATATTGAACTTTAATAAACATGATTAGGATAATTTCCAAATGGTACCCATAGATCGGCTTTATCCTACCAGTCTTCCATTTCGCATGGCAACTTATCTCACTATGGATCTAGGGCTTTATTCGACTCAATCCATCAGTAAAGACATAATTAATCACTTTTGGATGCAGTAGTGGCTTATCTTCCCTTATCGATGCCACCGCACGCTCGTGTACCGCCAGAACGCACCCTCACATGCCTCTATTTCTGGTGATCCCTTACCGGAATCAACATAAACGTCCCCAATCTCCACCACTAGCTATTATGGGACCATCGGTGATAAACCTTAAAGGGAATGTTGTTGGTATGAGTCCTAGCAAATAAATATTCTACTTTGTGTCCCTGACCAGATCTTCCTTGATCTGGGACTTATTCATTTGTCACTTATTTTCCCTAATCAGCCTGTGTAGCTGGAATTGACCACAACTATTATATGTTTACTAAACTTAATCCCAGATCTAATTTTATATTTATGATAAGCCTATTATAATTCTTACATAAGCATGATCTTCTCATTATGATTTAATTATATCTCCATACAATTAACATAATATTACTCTTGCAAATAAGTCCGGCCTTTTCCAAATTATAACCCATGTTATAACTTTATTGCAAATCTACATTAATTTGCCTATTTTAGTCCAATCCCTTTTTAATTATTGATCTATATTTTATATACACTTTTTCTTTAAATTTAGCCTCTTTCCTTTTAATCCATATTCGCAAAATTATTACTATAATTTTATTTTTTCCACTGTAAAATAAATGGATTAATTCAGTAGTTAATATTTATAGATCTAGGCATGTTTTGTGCACGAACAGAAAATAAGTGCAGAAATTATAAAATAACTGCAGTCATAAATACTTAAAGAGGGAAAAAGACTGAAATGTTATCTCATAAAACTTGAACAAATAGAAAACTATAAGGAAATACTAGAATACTTATAGGAATTAACTTATAAAAAAAGAACTTATATAAACACTAACTTATAGAAAATTATTTAAAAAGGGTAAGAAAATCTACAACTAATATAAGCCCTATTTTTCTAGATTACTATAAGTCTAAATAATCACACACTTACCTATGTTTTTTTGTTAAAAAGGCCCAAAACTCATATTTTTGAATTTTTGGCTCTAAATGTTTTATTTTAAAACTACAGCCAATCTTGCAAATTCAATCCAAAAACCAATGAAGGAATTTTTTTCCATTATTCGAATCATAGTAAGCATATAAAACTCAATAAACGATGAAACATAATTAAAGAAAGTCTTCACATTTCTTTTGACGAAGATTACAAAATCACCAAAAATAGTACTAAGAATGAGGAACTACTACATATCGAGAATGACCCGGTGACTATCAAACTAACCTATAAGCATGCTATAAATACTATCAAAACTATGGTGGCCTCTCCTATAACGAGCATTCTAGGTATTAGAACTTCTTTCTATGTCTATATTAAGTTCTCTTCTCATACGCATCGTAGTTTGTTTCTCATAAAGTAAGTTGCATTTATGTTATATTTGTGAACTTGTGATGTTATTAAATTTGTGAATTTGTGATGTTATTAAGTTTGTGAACTTCTGATGTCGTTGTGTTGAAAAAATAAGTTTACTATGTTGTTTCGTGATATACAACTATTGTTTTCCACAACAACAAAATCACCTTATTACAACTGCGTTTTTACAACATTCATAAAATGACAGTTGTAATAAACATTTTACAACTCTTTTTTTAAGAAAGTTATGATAAACTTATTTCCAACAACTCTTTTACTTTCCAGTTGTAGTAGATGTCTATTACAACCTTTCTTTTCTAATAGTTATAATAGATGATTATATTTCACAACCTGAAGTTTTTGTCAGTTGTAATAGATACTTATTGCAACTTATTATTTTGTCAGTTGTAATAGATATTTATTTTTAACAACTCTTCCCGTTTGTCAGTTGTAATAAAAGACTATTACAATTTTTTTGATTTCCTATTTTAACAAATAACTAATATATTATTAAATAATACTTAGTAAGTAATAATTAAATAATCAATAAACACTTAGTAATAAATGATAATTACAATTAAATAATAATTACTTTTAAATGATAATTAATTTGAAATAATTAATATTAATAATTGTATTCTATAATTAATTATTATTTACGATTATTAATTAATTTTTTAGTAATTAATATTTACCATTAAATAATTAACAATTAATATTATATTATTATATTTAATTATTAAAATTGATAATAAATAATTGCTATTAAAGAATTAAAAAGTAATAAATAATAAGCACTACAAATCAATGATTCGTAGTTAATCATAATGAAGTAATGTTTGATAATCAAACGAAAAGCTTTCCAGAGAAATGGTGACTAAGGGTCAATCTCACCCCATTTTTCTTCCCCCTCTTTCTTCTCCTCTTTGTCTCTCTTCTCAACTTCAATCTCCTTATTTTCCTTAGTTTTTGATGTGCCTGTGGTTGTGCTTTTTGAATCCCACTCTTGACCTATTTTTAGATCTCAGAACATTTTGTGATTTCATTTATTCTTGTGTTAATCGAGTTCTGATTATCCTTGGTAAACAGATCTAGCACGAGTTCAATGTTTCACGTGGTTATCGTATTCAGCCGGTAGTTCCTTCACTTGAGACCGTTTTTAAGATAATTGAAGTTCTTTGTTGGTTGGTAGTTTTCACCGATATATGTTGGTGCCTGTGTTTTTTGTTCACCTTGGTTTGCGTCTCCTAGATTTATGGGAATTTGTCGAGGTTGGTGATTTGGTTTCGTTCCTTAGGTTTGGGTAGGATGCTGGGTTAAACTAAGGGGAACTATGATTTCTTGGTGGTGTTGTTCATGCTCTACGTTGGCCAGAGTGTTGGCTCTGCCACAACGGCTTTTTGCTGTGAGTTCGCAATGCTTCTTCTTTAGTTCCTTGCTCTTTCCTTGGTCCTAGCTGTTGTGATGCCTTTCATGCAATTGCATCAAGTGAATTTTTGGGGTATTTCTTGTGTTTTGTTAATATTCTGTCTTGGGTATTTTCTTTGCAAGTAATGGTACTGTGGTCCAGTTGCTAAATCTCGGCTGTAGTGATGGATTCCCATGTCATTTGCTACTCCTTGTCATTGTAGTACAAGTGATGCTTGTTGGATAGTTGTTATGCTCGAAATGTTTTTCTTCTATGTAGTCCTATCCATGAAGTGATGTACCTTAGGTACACAATGCTAACCTTACCTATTTGGCTGAGAAGTGATTTATTATTACTAGTTGGTGATAGTTAGTCGTACTGGACATATGCCACGTGAATTTTTGTTTAGGCTTAAATGCCTTTTCTAAATGTAATTGTTTGTCTTGGCAAAGAAAATTGTCTCCCTGCGTAGAGTACAGTAAGTCAGTTACTCCCTGCATGGAGTTTTGTGTAGTCCAGTCTTTAAGACTAGCTCCAGCGTTATAATCCAATGTAGTTGTAGTGGTAGGACCACTCGGAAAACCGATAGTGGTGGATGGTCCACCTTAAAAACCGATTTTAGTAGATTGGTGATCTGCCAATCCCCTGTTCTTATTGTAATTATTATTTGTTATATTAATAAGTGTTACATATCACTATAAAAACTGGTCGGCATTGCCAAAAAAGGTGATGTTTAATAATTAGTAATTAATAATTAATAACTAATAACCAATAATATTTAATATATATTATTCAATAACTAACTTCTAATGATTAATGATTAATAAGTAAACATTTGCAACTTAAAAGTTATATTTGTTATTTATTATACTTAACATTTAATAATTTAAATTGATAATCTTACTTAACATTTAAAATTTCCAAAAAAATGGTTTTTGAAACTTTTTAAAATAAATTTAAAAACACTCATAAAAATTGAAAATTAAACTTTAAAATTTACATAAAATTCAAAATAAGAGAACTAAAGTTTTTTAAAATTTAATTTTTTTAAAATATTTTGTAAAATACTCAAAAGTTTATAAAATCTTCTAAATTAACCAGTAAAGAAAATTAATTAATATAATTAATAACGTAATTTAATGTTTAATATTCAAAAATGTGAAAATTTCACTACTAGAAAATGTGTTTACTCTGATGGGGGTACAGATGGTTTCCGACGGCCTATTCCCGACGGCTTTCGAAAACCGTCGGAAAATATCGATTATACCTTAGGTCGAAGCCTTTTTCATCTCCATTCTATTTTTTTCCAACACGAGAATATTACCCAAAATTCCCTAAATTTCAAAATTTCGGCTTCCAATCATCAATTTCTTCATCTCGGAACCCCCGGCATCAAAATCAACCTCTAGAGCTCCCAATTTAAGGTATAATCTCTTAATTTTAATTAAAAAAACAACTTTTTACCTAAACACACACACACACACATATGTATATATATATATATGTATATATATATATGTATATGCCTAAATTGGTAAGCTACAGTTATTTATTTATTGCCATTGGTTATATTAACGTTGTAGAAGATTGTGGCATCATCTTATGTGCATATTTCATATGATACAGTGAAACTGGAAATTGTACGCACATTTTTTTGTTATTTGTTTATATGTGCATCGCTGTATATGTGTGTAACGACCCGCATTCTACGTATCGAAGGATCGTAGCATATTTATTTCTTTTTCATATGAGGTTGTATGGTCGTGTAACTTTGGGGGACGACTATTGGGGTCATTTCCCATGTTCATGATTTTTGCCGATTTTTAAATGACCTTTTGCCCTTGGCTGATCATGTTTCGGCCATAACTTTTAATTGGTAAGGAGTTTTGACCTGAAACCACTTCCATTAGATCCATATGATGGTTTACCTTTCCGTAGAATGGTCACATTAGCCAAACAGACTCACCATTTGGGAGATATAGCTGAAATAAGGTTTAGAAGGTGAAAAACAGCTTAACCGGGCCTAATTAGGGTGATTAGCAAGAGGGCCCATAACCCATTTCGGAATTAGGGTTATGGACAGTTAGGAAACGATCTATTTTCATTTTCTCGGCCGCCTTAAACATTTCTCTAACCCTAGCCATGGCCTCCACCTTCTAATTTCATCCCAAATCGCTCTCTAATCAAGGATTAAGCTAATCTACGTCAAATCAAGGAGAAATAGCACCAAATCATAGTTGGAGCTGCCGTGTTGCATAGAGATTCGACCCAAATCAGAGATAGTTTCAGATCTAAGATTTATTTGTGGCTAAGGTGAGTGATTCGCATTGTTTTTCACTAATTATGGCTAATTAGGGGTGATTAGTATTAATTAGCGAAATTATAACTTAGAAAATTTTAGAAAAATGTTTAGAAATTCTTAAATATTATTTTAAGCCTCTGTTAGAAATTTGGGTTAATTTGGATATGTTTTACTAATCATATCATTAGTTATGCTTACAAATGATTAAGGGGAAAACATGGATTTTGTGTATGTTTGATCTATAATTGATATGATCCTTCATCATTTGGTGTTTATGGTTAATTATATATGTTGCTATGACTGTATGGTATGCTTTATGGTTGTTTAGCAATGTTAGAATGGTCGAAAACGCCATCGTGTGGCGTAAACAGTCGCCGGAAAAGTTGCAGGAAAAACAATGCAAGAAATCCAAATCGAACTGGTTCGTGACCATGATGCCATGACCCGATCCGGTCAAGACCCCACGAGCCGACCCGTGTTGTGACCCGAACCACCAGATGGAGGCACGACCCGAACCCAATGGGTGCTCGCGATCCGACCCGAGGAGTTGACATACATGGACTGATTTGAAGGAATGAGACCGAACCGACCCAATGTGGCGACCACGAGCCGAGCCATTCGTGACCAGAAGATCCACGATCCAAACCGGAGCACCACGAGCCGCTCGATGCATCACAAACTGAAGCATCACGACTGGAGCATCACAACCTGACCAAGAGGGGAAGCAATGAACCAGTGGGACCCGAACCAGATGGAGATCAAACCGATGGGTGATTACAAAGCAAAGTGAAGTAAAGGGCCGAACCGATCCGGAGAAGATCAAACCCGAGATGCAAAGGTAGTCCAAATGGGAAGTTTATACTCAGGATCCAGTTGGGGGCCATCGAGTTGACTTCATGATTGGACTTTGCTGCGGGACGTGTGCAAAGGGGTTATCGACGTTAATAGCTTTGATTCACCATTGAGAGACGGATATTGGCTACGGATCAGTGCAGTGAAGTCATCATGGCTTCATGGGGCAGAGTGATTGTAGCAAGGCTATGAGCCAGTGTAGTGGAGTCGTCATGACTTCATGGGGAAGAGTGGACATAGCAAGGACTAGTGGTTATGGATCAGCGCTGTGGAGTCGCCATGGCTCCATGGGGTAGAGTGATCATAGCAAAGGATTTGGGTGGTCAAAGTGGTGGATATCGTATGCTTTACGCACTGAATGAGAGCTGTGAGGATGGTTGCTATGCTTGATTGTTTGATATCACTATGACATGCACACCCCTCTTCTGTATCGTTACACCATATGTTAGTGTCACCTTAGAGTATTGTACACCTTGTTGTGCTAACTCTTTGGTTGCAGGTCCAGGTCCAGGTATGGTTTAGTATACCTGTTATTGTTCTGTTCTGCTGCTTATCGCTCATACCAGACTTTTGTCTGACCTAGAGTTTTATGTCTCTTCTTATTACTCTTGGTGCTCTTAAACAGGTAGACTAGAGACAGGTTAGCTGTTTATGCACGAGTAGCTGATCCGGAGACGAGCAGGAGGCTCCTACGAGTGATAGCCCGCAACTTCCCCGTAAAGGAAAGCCCGGATTACCTTGAGAACACGAAAATAGAACGCAAACAGAAGAACATTTCATTGTTTATTTCAACAATTCCATCAGATACAAGAATATACAGAGTATAAATGAATAAAATACATTCGATAAATATCAGAGATTACAATAAATTACAAAATAGCGGAAAAACAATATAAAACACAGCTGAAAGTAATACACGGATACAGAGCTTTCCGAGCATCGTTCCAGCTGTAAATCAGGATCCTGTGAATATAAATCTGCAAAACCAAAACTACTAGCTGCCCGTGTCGAAAATAAGGGCACCCAAAGTTTAGGTTAAAACAATAAACCCCAGGTCAGTCATGTGACTGGTGTGAGAACTAAAAACAGTCATTAAAACTTTACTTTAAAAGAGAGTAATTCAAGGGACCACGCCGTATAACACGGAACAGGTTTCCTCCCAAGAATACCAGTGCATATAAATAAACAACGCAATGCTTTTTCGAAAAATGAAGCTATTATAAGACCCAGGTCCCATCACACAATGCAACGCAAGCCGGAGGATAGGGTTTTCCCTTATAATAGCCAAACATGCTTGGTACGTTTAAAACAAATCATTTGATACTATTATAAGTGTATAGTGTCAAAACATTTCAATCATAAATATCAATCATAGGCGGCGTGGGTACCATCTATCATGTCGCCATACTAGGCTCTACAAATAAAACCGAAATATCTCGTATTGGAAATTGGATTTCCGTCATGAGTCGAGGCAAGGGGCAATCTCCTCTTCGCTTCGAGACACTCTAGCAAATGCCTCGGTACTACACACTCTGGGTAACCCCTAGATCGGCTGGGTCGGTCCTCCGTTACGTTTGAGGATTGGCAATTCCTGAACATACGTTTCCCGGTCCTTACAGACCTATAATCGAGGCACCTCGCATCCAACAACCACATAGGTGAAAATAATATAAATGTCAGGGCTGGTAAGTCACTGACACCACCAAAGCTAGAAAGAAACGTCGTGTTCTCCCAGCGGTCCGTATCCCATTTTTAACTCATACCGAGGTGTGAGGCTCGCGAATTCACGTTATACACAAAGCTACGCCACGTAGGCCGTGCTTTGATCATCAACCACAAGACTCTGCTTTTCAACAAAAGCCTTGATCATTGCATCTCAGCGTGCCACACTGGCAATTCATGCTATGCGACTGACATCTATCGATATATAACCTCTGAGCTCGTACGTCTCAGAGAAGGGCGTTAAGCAAGAGAATAAATTCTCCGCCGCCAAATAGATATATATTTAACAGAAATCAATCAACATAGAATAAAATCCAATGTCAGACACACAATCCATTTACAAGTTCATTCTGGGTCTGAACGAAACCGGAGGCACTTTCCTCGCATATCCATCGATCTCCAAGTACGTCTGGACGACCACCAACTGATTCCATCCTCTTGGGTGTACAGCCCAATCAAGATCATCGGTAATCACCCAAACGATGTGAAGACTTCCGGTCTTCTACCACCGTCTTTATCTTCGACATTTTGTTGAATCGGTTATTCAGAATGGGTATAAAACCGGCCTTTCTGAATGACCCGCGTATATAATAAACAAATGTTACACAAACACAACCTACGCCTCATTCCAATTCAGAATATTCTCTTTTATTCAAATTTTCACATTCTTAGGGAAACTTTCCCATTAATTTTATCCAAGATAAATTCTTCTAAATTTATTCTTTAATCTTCCTTTGGATATTGTTTCAAACCAAATTATGGTTTTCCAAACTAGTCGGGATTAGCGAACCACACCGAAGTAATTATTTATTTTATTTCCCAATCCCAACTTATTTATCCCATGAAGCAAAACTGGTAATACTCCATATCTAACACCACTGTGTTATCGGTAAAATTAATTACCATTTCACGTTCAAATCTATTTAAAGATTTAACTATCGCTTTGGAGCAAAACTGGTGATACTCCATTTTCGATCGTTTCAATCTAATTAAAGATTCATTAAAACTTCACTTAGTTTTAATCTTTAACTGGGTTAAAGAATCAGTGTCATTTAAAACACGGTTCACGATGAATCCAAAGTCACATTCCATTCTATCAACCCTTAACCGTAAAATAGCCAGTGAGCAATTCCCTAAATATTAACCCCGAAGGCCGAAACCAACATCAGATCAATACCCAAGAAACCATTCAACTTAACTAATCTCCGGTTAGTTTCTGATCTTCTTAACTCAGTTGGGTCTAAGAACAGTATTATTGAAGATACCGTTCACGACAACCCAAAATCACATGGCATTAATTATCGGGTTAAAGAACAAGTGTTATTCAAAACACTGCTCACGATAAACCCAAAACTCAATACCAATTCAATTCCAATTAAATATTATTTAATTGGTACATTTCATTAAATCTAAATAAAAAGATTTAATCTTTTTCTCCACTGGGCTTAAGAGCAGTGTTAATGAAGACACCATTCACGACAAACCCAAATCACATTTGATATTAAATACAAGGCTCTGAATAGAAAATATATCGGCTTATATTCAATATCAAATTCTACGACCAACAAATATCGTATCGGAAATAACGATATTAATATATCTTTCAAATTTCCACAACCATATCTGTATAATCACGAAATCCAACATTGAAATATTCCGAAGATAATTTCGATTCAAATCCATTCCAATTCCTATACTGGAAATTCTGGTTATTTTCAAAACCACTTTCAAATTCAATTTATTTATTTCAAAAATAATTTGGTTTTAATTCTAGTTCAAACTAGTTCATTTCGATAAAACCTATTTTTATCTTTTCAAATATGGAGTTTTTCATCCCAATTCTTCACAAATCATTTCTTATGATTTTACACAAATTATAGATATTTTTAATAATTTTATCAAGGCCCGTACAGTCGATTTCCATCAACAGCCATCGAACTGCACTTACATCGACCTTTTTCAAATTTGATTTGGACATAATTCCAAATCCAACCGTTAGATTTCAACTTTCTAATATTCGTTAGAAAGCTCTTTTCGATACGAACCCAACGGTTCCGGTTTCAGGAGAATCCGACGGTCGGATCTCCCGTAATGTCAATTCGAAGTCAATGGTCGAAATTCACGAACTGCCGCGGCGCGGCGCGTTCTATTCAGGCCATTATATATATAATATATATATTATATATATTTCGTCGATTTCTTTTTTTAAACGAATTTTATAAATCGTTTTAAATTCGTTTTCAAAACAAATTCAACTTCCTATTCAATTTCGAATCAAAATTGAATATTCATATAATTCGTTTTAAATTCACTTCCAATTGATTTCAATTCGAATTCATTTCTATTTCATTTCAAATCGAATTCATTTCAATTCGAATTCATTTCTATTTGATTTCAATTCGAATTTGTTTTATATTCAATTCAATTCGAATTCGTTTTATATTCAATTCAATTCGAATTCGTTTTATATTCAATTCAATTCGAACTCGTTTTATATTCAATTCAATTCGAATTCGTTTTATATTCAATTCAATTCAAATTCGTTTTATATTCAATTCAATTCGAATTCGTTTTATCTAAATATTCGATTTTCAAATCTCTTTTCAATATTCATTATAGAAACGAATATAGTCGATATAAATATCGTTCGCGTCAAAATAGCGCATCTCTAATCAACACGGCTTTATATTTTTCAATGACCTTGTTATTTTATTCAACAAATGAATATTTATTCTATTCAACAAATGAATATATATTTCAACACATGACTAATCTCAACAAATGAGTACTGTCAACACGTGACTATTTTTGTTATTTAATATATTTTATTAAAATTATGGTATCTGTCGTTTGATTTCAAATCAGACTCCAACTGTAAATTAGTAAGAGAACGATCCCCTAAATATTAACCCCGATGGCCGAAACCAACATCAGATCAATATTCAGGAAACCACTCATCTTATCTATTTTCCAGTTAGTTTCTAATTTTATATATGATAAAGATGTAAATTTTATTGTTAAAATATTTCGTTCAACACATGACTAATCTCAACGAATGAGTACGGTCAACACATGAACCTATATTTTATAATATTCTTTATTTTCTAAATTGGAATGAGGCCCAATCAATTACCATATAATGTTAGTTATATGGATCCCATACAACACATGTATATAATAGCAACGATAAATAATCAACCATCATCCAAAGTGCACTACACAACTGCATAAGCATCAAATATAAATAATTAACGCTCACACAGTCTGTCGACCAATCGATCGACATACAATTAAATAATTGGGATTAGTGTACGTCAAATATCATCCCAACACCCGTGTGGGGTTTCCAATCCACAAACACTAAATATTATTTGTGCAGTTGGGCGATGTGTAAAATTTGTCGTCTCAATTAATGTCCTTCAAATAGGTGTACATAAACAAACCGTCTGGTTTGTAAATGAAGATTTATTTATTCACATCCACGTTAAAAATTATATTTTTAACGATAAAATATTTTTAACTATCTAAATATTTTATTTCATTTCCCATCACACAATCAATTCAATCAAATTTATCAACCAAACAAATAAATCAATCACCAAACAATTAACTAAACAAACAAGCCGTCCATGGTCTGTGGACGATGGGTGTCGGGTGCTGCTAAGCACCGTCTGCATCCTAGTATATATTTTTATAACTAGAAAATAAAATTTAAAGTGAGAAGTTCTCACAGAGGGTTCCACTCCTCCAGTTATATTTCTGAATTTCTGAACATCTGGATTTGCCCGTACTCCCAACATAATCATTATCACGCTGTTCACGTTAAAATTATATTTTTATTGCTTCATTTAATAAATAAAAATTCATATTTTTATTACTACTTCATTTATTTTTATATCGCTCTTCTTCTAATAAAGACTATATTTTTATAACTCTATCTAAACAAAAATCATATTTTAATATGCCACTAGTATAAAAACTATATTTTTAACCTTTCTATAAATTACAAATCACGTCTTCTTCATTTCAAAAGCCACTTCTTGTTCATTTCAAAAATCACTTCTTTATTTCCCTGCTTATATAAAAGATCATATTTTTATTATTCTTATGATATAAAAACCATATTTTTAATGATCTACATAAGTAAAAATCATATTTTTATTATCTACCTATATAAAAATCATATTTTTATTATCATTAAAAATCCTAACTCTATATATTTAAAAGTTATAAATTCTATGTAGATAATAGTCATAGCTTTTTATGGTTAAAAAATCATAACTTTATGTTTGCTACTTCACATATAACAATCACATTTTGCTAAAACTAATTTATATATAAAAATCTAATTTTTAAATCTAATATATATATATAAAAATCCTTTTTTCCTCTACAATGCCTATTATATTAGGGAAAATCACAAAAGAAAATAACAACGTTATTTAACCAAGTTAATTAGGCTTGAAAACTCATCGTACAATGCGTTTTTACTGAGAAAGGGGCCCATAGGCGTCGCTGACGTGGCAAGGAGCTCGGGGGTGGAGCTGAGGTCTAGCGATGGGCGCTTGGAGGAGGAGGCGCGTTCGATTCGGGGTAGGGGGTGACGGGTTTTATTGGAAGAAGAGGAGAGTGGGCGCGAGAGGAGAGGGCGGCCGAAGGAGGAGGTCGAGGTGAAGGAGGCAGATCGACGGAGGCCAAGGGGGGGCTTGCGATGAATGGCGTCCCTAGGGTTAGGGGAGGGGCGTTGTGGGTTTGCTCGAGGGGATCTGGAGGACGGAGGCATCGCGATGGACCAAGGGGAGGCTCGCGAGACCGAGGCACGGCGACTCCGGCGTAGCCCGCCTCATGAGGCGGCGGCGGAAGTCGATGGGCGGGCTCTGCCCTTTTTTTTTAAACTGAAATGAACGTGGGAGAATAGTGAGGAGAGAGAAGGAAGTCAAGGGGCTATATAATAATTTATATTATTTATTTAAATTTTATCTCCAAAAAGCAACTTGAAATTTTGGACTCGAAATCGAACCCACCGACTGTCATCCCTAGCGTAATACCCCCAGTTTGAACACAATGGGATATGTATCATAAGCTAATTCGATCGTTTCGATCAGTTTCCGTTGAATTTACATTTAAATCATTATACTGAATTTTAAATGTACATTTCAAATTACTGGGGTCACATACGGACTCGAAAAATTCCAGAAAAATATTTTCTAGCTTAGTATTGACGATACAGTCCTAACAAAACTGGTTTCATCGAATTCTGAGACCGTTTGAAAAATGGTCATTTTCCAGTTGATTAAAATCAACTAAAACTGATCAAACGCGTTTTCCTTTGCCATGCTCACATATTGATTCGAAAAATTACGAAAATTGGAATCTAGCAATAACTTGACATCACGGATCCAACAAAAGTGGTTTCATCGAAATCCGAGGCTGTTTGCAAAATTTCCATTTTTAAGGGCTAGAATTCCATAACGACTATTCTGAAATTTCAACTGGACATAACTTTTTATTCCCGCTATGAAATTTTGATTTTTCGGATTCGTTAGAAAGATATTATCAATTAGATCCTATTATTTTTGGTTTCACTAAAATTCGGTTTATTTTGCACCCGGTACATTCAATTGAAGTTTGAAATCGAATTATCGAACTACCACGCCGTTTTCAATTCCTATTTATAATTAAAATAAAATTTTATATTCTAACGACGATCTGTATAACTATATACGTTTGAATTCTGCTAAAATAAATTTCTCATCGATATTATTTAAAATAATCTATTTTAAATATCAAACTTCATCGAAATTGCCAAAATAAAAATTTTAAACTGGCTCGCATTTTCCGGGTTGTTACAATCTCCCCCACTTAAAACTTTTCGTCCCTGAAATGGAACGAAGCCAAAAGTTGTTTTAGAAACCAACTCAACTTTCTTTATTTTGATTATGGCTTAAGTTCTTCAACTTTTCAGTTTCTAAGAACTTTTCAAATTTTTCAAAGATTTGGCTAACACCCTAAATTTTCGAAAAAAATCGCCATAACCTCCCCTGCACCGGGGACTTCGGGATATTTCATATAGCCTCCCATGGCCTTTTTCAATCCAAAAGAAAAAGAAAAAGCCAAGCGGCTAGCCAATCGGCTCACAAAATCACCCAAAACTCAAGAAATACAATAAACATGTACCTATTTGTCGGGCAAACAATTTTATTCCTCTGCTCTAGCCTCCTTGCTATGACCTGCTCACATATATATATATATATATATGCACATGCATGCAATTGTAGTCATTTTTCAATACAGTTAACTACTTGGTTCAATTTGGCTAAAAGTTCAACATTTAATTATTCAAACAATAGTCAAACCACACAACCATCAATCAATTAGTTGATTAGCATTTTAAATTCGTAACTTTGATACATAGTCAAAAATCACATTATTGGTGCCAAATCACAACAATAGGCCCTATCTAATTTTTGGTTCTCACACCAGTCAATTGGAAATATATAGAAATCCCACTTTCGACACACGAATATAAATTCTGATGATACTCGAGTAATCATCAGAATCATCTCCGGGCGGCTAGAGTGTGATACTATATCTATCCAGTATATTAAAACTTCGAATATACGTTCATGACGCGTATATGCAAAACCTTTATATACTAGATTGTCCAAATTCAAAATAAATAAATATTCAAATACATATAAAACGATTTAAATTTTCAAAACAAAATTGTTTTCATTTGAAAAATATACTCTTCACACTCGTTCTAGGATACTACTGATCCCATCTCTAACGAGTTATTCTAATTGGATTTTACTAATCCAATATCTGATGAATTCTTTCGTATGGTTCTAACGTGTCTTGTTCTCGAGCTCTGTAAACCAAAGCTCTGATACCAATAGTGATAGCCCGTAACTTCCCCGTAAAGGAAAGCCCGGATTACCTTGAGAACACGACAAAATAGAACGCAAACAGAAGAACATTTCATTGTTTATTTCAACAATTCCATCAGATACAAGAATATACAGAGTATAAATGAATAAAATACATTCGATAAATATCAGAGATTACAATAAATTACAAAATAGCGGAAAAACAATATAAAACACAACTGAAAGTAATACACGGATACAGAGCTTTCCGAGCATCGTTCCAGCTGTAAATCAGGATCCTGTGAATATAAATCTGCAAAACCAAAACTACTAGCTGCCCGTGTCGAAAATAAGGGCACCCAAAGTTTAGGTTAAAACAATAAACCCCAGGTCAGTCATGTGACTGGTGTGAGAACTAAAAACAGTCATTAAAACTTTACTTTAAAAGAGAGTAATTCAAGGGACCACGCCGTATAACACGGAACAGGTTTCCTCCCAAGAATACCAGTGCATATAAATAAACAACGCAATGCTTTTTCGAAAAATGAAGCTATTATAAGACCCAGGTCCCATCACACAATGCAACGCAAGCCGGAGGATAGGGTTTTCCCTTATAATAGCCAAACATGCTTGGTACGTTTAAAACAAATCATTTGATACTATTATAAGTGTATAGTGTCAAAACATTTCAATCATAAATATCAATCATAGGCGGCATGGGTACCATCTATCATGTCGCCATACTAGGCTCTACAAATAAAACCAAAATATCTCGTATTGGAAATTGGATTTCCGTCATGAGTCGAGGCAAGGGGCAAGCTCCTCTCCACTTTGAGACACTCTAGCAAATGCCTCGGGATTACACACTTTGGGTAACCCCTGGATCGGCTGGGCCGGTCCTCCGTTACGTTTGAGGATTGGCAATTCCTGAACACACGTTTCCCGGTCCTTACAGACCTATAATCGAGGCGCCTCGCATCCAACAACCACATAGGTGAAAATAATATAAATGTCAGGGCTGGTAAGTCACTGACACCACCAAAGCTAGAAAGAAACGTCGTGTTCTCCCAGCGGTCCGTATCCCGTTTTTAACTCACACCGAGGTGTGAGGCTCGCGAATTCATGTTATACACAAAGTTACGCCACGTAGGCCGTGCTTTGATCATCAACCACAAGACTCTGCTTTTCAACAAAAGCCTTGATCATTGCATCTCAGCGTGCCACACAGGCAATTCATGCTATGCGACTGACATCTATCGATATATAACATCTGAGCTCGTACGTCTCAGAGAAGGGCGTTAAGCAAGAGAATAAATTCGCCGCCGCCAAACAGATATATATTTAACAGAAATCAATCAACACAGAATAAAATCTAATGTCAGACACACAATCCATTTACAAGTTCGTTCTGGGTCTGAACGAAACCGGAGGCACTTTCCTCGCATATCCATCGATCTCCAAGTACGTCTGGACGACCACTAACTGATTCCATCCTCTTGGGTGTACAGCCCAATCAAGATCATCAGTAATCACCCAAACGATGTGAAGACTTCCGGTCTTCTACCACCGTCTTCATCTTCGACATTTCGTCGAATCGGTTATTCAGAATGGGTATAAACTCGGCCTTTCTGAATGACCCGCGTATATAATAAACAAATGTTACACAATCACAACCTATGCCTCATTCCAATTCAGAATATTCTCTTTTATTCAAATTTTCACATTCTTAGGGAAAGGTTCCCATTAATTTTATCCAAGATAAATTCTTCTAAATTTATTCTTTAATCTTCCTTTGGATATCATTTCAAACCAAATTATGGTTTTCCAAACTAGTCGGGATTAGCGAACCACACCGAAGTAATTATTTATTTTATTTCCCAATCCCAACTTATTTATCCCATGAAGCAAAACTGGTAATACTCCATATCTAACACCACGGTGTTATCGGTAAAATTAATTATCATTTCACGTTCAAATCTATTTAAAGATTTAACTATTGCTTTGGAGCAAAACTGGTGATACTCCATTTTCGATCGTTTCAATCTAATTAAAGATTCATTAAAACTTCGCTTAGTTTTAATCTTTAACTGGGTTAAAGAATCAGTGTCATTTAAAACACGGTTCACGATAAACCCAAAGTCACATTCCATTCTATCAACCCTTAACCGTAAAATAGCCAGTGAGCAATTCCCTAAATATTAACCCCGAAGGCCGAAACCAACATCAGATCAATACCCAAGAAACCATTCAACTTAACTAATCTCTAGTTAGTTTCTGATCTTCTTAACTCAGTTGGGTCTAAGAACAGTATTATTGAAGATACCGTTCACGACAACACAAAATCACATGGCATTAATTATCGGGTTAAAGAACAAGTGTTATTCAAAACACCGCTCACGATAAACCCAAAAATCAATACCAATTCAATTCCAATTAAATATTATTTAACTGGTACACTTCATTAAATCTAAATAAAAAGATTTAATCTTTTTCTCCACTGGGCTTAAGAGCAGTGTTAATGAAGACACCATTCACGACAAACCCAAATCACATTTGATATTAAATACAAGGCTCTGAATAGAAAAATATATCGGCTTATATTCAATATCAAATTCTACGACCAACAAATATCGTATTGGAAATAACGATATTAATATATCTTTCAAATTTCCACAACCATATCTGTATAATCACGAAATCCAACATTGAAATATTCCGAAGATAATTTCGATTCAAATCCATTCCAATTCCTATAATGGAATTTCTGGTTATTTTCAAAACCACTTCCAAATTCAATTTATTTATTTCAAAAATAATTTGGTTTTAATTCTAGTTCAAACTAGTTCATTTCGATAAAAACCTATTTTTATCTTTTCAAATATGGAGTTTTTCATCCCAATTCTTCATAAATCATTTCTTATGATTTTACGCAAATTATAGACATTTTTAATAATTTTATCAAGGCCCGTACAGTCGATTTCCATCAACAGCCATCGAACTGCACTTACAGCGACCTTTTTCAAATTTGATTTGGACATAATTCCAAATCCAACCGTTAGATTTCAAATTTCTAATATTCGTTAGAAAGCTCTTTTCGATACGAACCCAACGGTTCCGGTTTCAGGAGAATCCGACGGTCGGATCTCCCGTAATGTCAATTCGAAGTCAATGGTCGAAATTCACGAACTGCCGCGGCGCGGCGCGTTCTATTCAGGCCATTATATATATATATATATATATATTATATATTTCGTCGATTTCCTTTTTAAAACGAATTTTAAAAATCGTTTTAAATTCGTTTTCAAAACAAATTCAACTTCCTATTCAATTTCAAATCAAAATTGAATATTCCATATAATTCATTTTAAATTCACTTCAAATTGATTTCAATTCGAATTCATTTCTATTTCATTTCAATTCGAATTCATTTCAATTCGAATTCATTTCTATTTGATTTCAATTCGAATTCGTTTTATATTCAATTCAATTCGAATTCGTTTTATATTCAATTCAATTCGAATTCGTTTTATGTTCAATTCAATTCGAATTCGTTTTATATTCAATTCAATTCGAATTCGTTTTATATTCAATTCAATTCAATTCGAATTCGTTTTATCTAAGTATTCGATTTTTAAATCTCTTTTCAATATTCATTATAGAAATGAATATAGTCGATATAAATATCGTTCGCGTCAAAATAGCGCATCTCTAATCAACACGGCTTTATATTTTTCAATGACCTTGTTATTTTATTCAACAAATGAATATTTATTCTATTCAACAAATGAATATATATTTCAACACATGACTAATCTCAACAAATGAGTACTGTCAACACGTGACTATTTTTGTTATTTAATATATTTTATAAAAATTATGGTATCTGTCTTTTGATTTCAAATCAGACTCCAACTGTAAATTAGTAAGAGAACGATCCCCTAAATATTAACCCCGAAGGCCGAAACCAACATCAGATCAATATCCAGGAAACCACTCATCTTATCTACTTTCCAGTTAGTTTCTAATTTTATATATGATAAAGATGTAAATTTTATTGTTAAAATATTTCGTTCAACAAATGACTAATCTCAACGAATGAGTACGGTCAACACATGAACCTATATTTTATAATATTCTTTATTTTCTAAATTGGAATGAGGCCCAATCAATTACCATATAATGTTAATTATATGGATCCCATACAACACATGTATATAATAGCAAGCACTACACAACTGCATAAGCATCAAATATAAATAATTAACGCTCACACAGTCTGTCGACCAATCGATCGACATACAATTAAATAATTGGGATTAGTGTACGTCAAATATCATCCCAACACCCGTGTGGGGTTTTCAATCCACAAACACTAAATATTATTTGTGCAGTTGGGCGATGTGTAAAATTTGTCGTCCCAATCAATGTCCTTCAAATAGGTGTACATAAACAAACCTTCCGGTTTGTAAATGAAGATTTATTTATTCACATCCACGTTAAAAATTATATTTTTAACGATAAAATATTTTTAACTATCTAAATATTTTATTTCATTTCCCATCACACAATCAATTCAATCAAATTTATCAACCAAACAAATAAATCAATCACCAAACAATTAACTAAACAAACAAGCCGTCCATGGTCTGTGGACGACGGGTGTTGGGTGCTGCTAAGCACCGTCTGCATCCTAGTATATATTTTTTAACTAGAAAATAAAATTTAAAGTGAGAAGTTCTCACAGAGGGTTCCACTCCTCCAGTTATATTTTTGAATTTCTGAACATCTGGATTTGCCCGTACTCCCAACATAATCATTATCACGCTGTTCACATTAAAATTATATTTTTATTGCTTCATTTAATAAATAAAAATTCATATTTTTATTTCTACTTCATTTATTTTTATATCGCTCTTCTTCTAATAAAGACTATATTTTTATTACTCTATCTAAATAAAAATCATATTTTTTATATGCCACTAGTATAAAAACTATATTTTTAACCTTTCTATAAATTACAAATCACGTCTTCTTCATTTCAAAAGCCACTTCTTGTTCATTTCAAAAATCACTTCTTTATTTCCCTGCTTATATAAAAGATCATATTTTTATTATTCTTATGATATAAAAACCATATTTTTAATACTCTACATAAGTAAAAATCATATTTTTATTATCTACCTATATAAAAATCATATTTTTATTATCATTAAAAATCCTAACTCTACATATTTAAAAGTTATAAATTCTATGTAGATAATAGTCATAGCTTTTTATGGTAAAAAATCACAACTTTATGTTTGATACTTCACATATAACAATCACATTTTGCTAAAACTAATATATATATAAAAAACTAATTTTTAAATCTAATCTATATATAAAAATCCGTTTTTTTCCTCTACAATGCCTATTATATTAGGGAAAATCAGAAAAGAAAACAACAACGTTATTTAACCAAGTTAATTAGGCTTGAAAACTCACCGTACAATGTGTTTTTACTGAGAAGGGGGCCCATAGGCGTCGCTGACGTGGCAAGGAGCTCAGGGGTGGAGCTGAGGTCTGGCGATGGGCGCTTGGAGGAGGAGGCGCGTTCGATTGGGGGTAGGGGGTGACGGGTTTTATTGGAAGAAGAGGAGAGTGGGCGCGAGAGGAGAGGGCGGCTGAAGGAGGAGGTCGAGGTGAAGGAGGCAGATCGACGGAGGCCAAGCGGGGGGCTTGCGATGAACGGCGTCCCTAGGGTTAGGGGAGGGGGCGTCGTGGGTTTGCTCGAGGGGATCTGGAGGATGGAGGCATCGCGATGTACCAAGGGGAGGCTCGCAAGACCGAGGCACGGCGACTCCGGCGTAGCCCGCCTCCTGAGGCGGCGGCGGAAGTCGATGGCGGGCTCCGCCCTTTTTTTTTAAACTGAAATGAACGTGGGAGAATAGTGAGGAGAGAGAAGGAAGTCAAGGGGCTATATAATAATTTATATTATTTATTTAAATTTTATCTCCAAAAAGCAATTGAAATTTCGGGCTCGAAATCGAACCCACCGACTGTCGTCCCTAGCGTAATACCCCCAGTTCGGACACAATGGGATATGTATCATAAGCTGATTCGATCGTTTCGATCAGTTTCCGTTGAATTTACATTTAAATCATTATACTGAATTTTAAACGTACATTTCAATTTACCGGGGTCACATACGGACTCGAAAAATTCCAGAAAAATATTTTCTAGCTTCGTATTGACGATACGGTCCTAACAAAACTGGTTTCGTCGAATTCTGAGACCGTTTGAAAAATGGTCATTTTTCAGTCGATTAAAATCAACTAAAACTGATCAGACGCGTTTTCCTTTGCCACGCTCACATATTGATTCGAAAAATTACGAAAATTTGAATCTAGCAATAACTTGACATTTCGGATCCAACAAAAGTGGTTTCGTCGAAATCCGAGGCTGTTTGCAAAATTTCCATTTTTAAGGCCAAGAATTCCATAGCGACTATTCTGAAATTTCAACTGGACATAACTTTTTATTCCCGCTATGAAATTTTGAATTTTCGGATTCTTTAGAATGATATTATCAATTAGATCCTATTATTTTTGGTTTCATTAAAATCCGGTTTATTTTGCACCCGGTACATTCAATTGAAGTTTGAAATCGAATTATCGAACTACCGCGCCGTTTTCAATTCCTATTTATAATTAAAATAAAATTTTATATTCTAACGACGATCTATATAACTATATACGTTTGAATTCTACTAAAATAAATTTCTCATCGATATTATTTAAAATAATCTATTTTAAATATCAAACTTCATCGAAATTGCCAAAATAAAAATTTTAAACTGGCTCGCATTTTCCGGGTTGTTACACTACGTATGATATATATATGTGTGTGTGTGTGTGTATTCTCCCTATGTCGCTGATGGTCACTACTTTGGGCATTAGTAGTGTACTTTTCCTTTACTTTGCTTTAGAGACAGTTTGAAAAGTTGTAATAATGATGATGTGGAACATAAGCTGTATTTGAATTTTCCGTTGTTATTATGGTTTAGTTTTTCGCTTATGCACAGTCTCGCCTGTTTTATGTCAAGTATGTTATTATTATACTTTATCCCATGCGCTGTGAGACATTCTACAGGTTCCCTGTTAGTTCACCATTAAGTTCAAATTCCTTACTTTTCCTTTCTTTGGCGACCGTTCTGTGCTGGTCGGACATCTGTACAGTGCATTTCAGGGAAACGTCGGCTGGTGCGGGGCGGGCCGTCACACTTGGTATCAGAGCTCTAGGTTGCGTTGTTAACCTAGGGAAAGACACCAGGGAGAGATAGTATACATATATCAGAGCGTGTATTTGTGATATTTTGGTTTTCAAAAGTTATATATATATATACCATTAGTATATTTAAGGGTGGAGTCGCACTGCACTGACACCACTTAAGAGATGGTTAATCGTTTTCTCCTTACAGATTGAACGATGAGTCGACATACGAGGGGTACTGGTAGAGGAGCTAATAATGGGAATGCCCATGATATGAGGACGATGTTCACAGACTTCATGAGAGAGATAATTAGGGATGTTCAGAGGGCAGCTCCTAGTGCTGCAAATGATGGTGGTGTAGCGGTGCAGGCACCTAGGGCCGATTTCGCCAAGCTTTGTAAGGACTACACTAGTCTGGGTGGGAAGTTATTCCACGTAACAGAATTGGCTACAGAAGTTCAGGATTGGCTTGATAGTTGTGAGCGCATCTTCGAGGACTTAGGGATCGATGATGCGATGAAAAGGAAGCTAGCATCCCGTCAACTGCAAGGACGGGCTATGAATTGGTGGAATGCTATTAAGGTAGCTACCCCTGAGGATCAAGTTACTTGGGATCAGTTTAAACCCGATTCAATGATAAGTTTATCCCAGCTGCTCAGAAATCAGAATTGTTCAGGAAGTTCTTGGAGCTTAAACAGAATGGTAGGGCAGTCACGGAATATATTGCTGAGTTCGACACTTTATCGAAGTATGGATTATCCCTCATTGACGCTCCCGAGAAGAAGAATGAGAAGTTCATAACAGGCTTAGATCAGTACTTGGGGGAATGGCTTATAAACCATATTGACGAGACTTTTGAATCGATTGTTGGGAAAGCATTGAGATCAGAGAGCCTTTATCCTAAACCCAAGACTCAAGTCGCTGTTGCATCTGCAGAGGGGCCAAAGCCGCAAGCAAGCGGTGGAGGCAAGAATAATTCTTAAAACAAAAGGAAACATAATCAGACTAAGGATGATCAGAAGAAGAGAAAGGAAGATGTGGAGTGCTTTAGCTGCGGCAAGAAGGGCCATTATGCTAAAGAATGTCGAGCAAAGCCAGCGGATAGGAAGTGCTTCAACTGCGGCCAAGTGGGACATCACAAAGATAAATGTCTGCAACCCCTAAAGAGAAGCAGATTGTGAAACAATATGCTATTAATGTTGTTCCTTCTTCGTCGAATGCCCCAGCTGCGGCGGAGAAAGGAAAGAATGTCGTCATTCAAGATATGCTTTCTGTTTATGATGTTCCTGTTCGAGTACTGTTTGATACTGGGGCTTCCCGTTCCTTCGTATCTAGTGACCTGGTAGATAGGTTGGGATTGGAACCCGAGATAGTCGATAGCCTTTAGCCGTTACAAACCCTATTGGTGGTTCGAATAGTTTGTCGTAATGTGGTCTTATCGAGCCATGGATGTATGTTTGCTTGTGATTGCTTTGTTTTGGGCTTTACTGCGTTTGGCATTATTTTGGGAGTCGATTGGCTCCAAAGGTACGGGGTGGTGGTAGACTGTGAGGGCTTTTTGGTGACAGTTAGAGCGGATGATGGGCGGAGGGTAGTGTTTGGTGGTCTACCTAGTGATAGGGTAATGGCTAGTTTTCTAAATTCCCTCGACGTCCCGCATGATGAGTTGTCAAATGTGACCGTGGCTGGCCTGTATCCGGACGTCTTCGAGGAAGTGATCGGACTTCCACCACACCGAGAGATTGAGTTTCGTATTGATTTAGTGAAAGATGTCAGACCTATAGTGATGCCACTTCATCGTATGGTACCAAGGGAGCAACGAGAGCTCGGGATGCAAGTGAGCGATCTTTTGAAGAAGGGATTTATCAGAAGAAGTGTTTCTGGGTGGGGGAGCACCAGTTGTGTTTGCTACCAAGGCCGATGGTTCCCTTCGATTATGTGTGGACTACCGCGAGTTGAATATGGTGACGAGGAAGAATAAGTATCCTCTACCACAGATAGATGATTTGTTTAATCAGTTGAGTGGCGTGAGAGTGTTCTCCCAATTGGATCTCGCGACAGGTTTTCATCAGCTTAGGGTGGAAGATGAGAGTATAGCTAAAACAACCTTTCGGACGCTGTCTGGATTCTATGAGTGGTTGGTCATGCCATTCGGGTTGACCAATGCACCAACATATTTTGTGGATCTTATGAATAGGGTATTCAGAGATCAATTTAATAAGTTTATTTTTGTGTTCGTAGACGATATCTTGGTTTATTCAAGGACAGAGGAAGAACACAAGGAATATTTGAGGATAGTGATGGAGGTGTTGAGAAAACACCAATTGAAAGAAAAGTTTTCTAAGTGTCACTTCTGGAGGAGGGAAGTGAGATTCTTGGGCCATGTTGTTTCAGAGAATGGTATTGTCGTGGATCCTGCGAAGGTGGCTACGGTACAAGATTGGTCTACGCCCAAGAATGCAACAGACGTAAGAAGTTTCTTGGGATTAGCTGGATATTATCATAAGTTTATCCAAGATTTCTCCAAGATAGCGGCACCGTTAACTCAGTTGACCACGAAGAATCAAACTTTCGTTTGGGACGAAAAGTGCGAGAATGCATTCAAGAGTTTAGAGGGAAAGTTGACATGTGCACCAGTGTTAGTCATTCCTAAGGGGGATGAAGAAATGCCAGTATATACAGATGCATGTAGTACGGGGCTAGGTGTTGTATTGATGCAAAGAGGTAAGGTTGTAGCTTATGCTAGTCGGCAATTGAAACCGCATAAGAAAAGATATCCTACCCATGATTTGGAATTGGCAGCAATCATGTTCGTATTGAAGATGTGGAGACATTATCTCTTAGGAGAAAGATTCGAGTTGTTTACCCATCATAATTCATTAAAGTACCTTTTCTTCCTGAAGGATCTAAATCTCTGACAGCAGAGATGGTTAGAATTCTTAGCTTCCTATGATTTCGATATCGCATATACACCAGGAAAGGGCAATGCGGTAGCTGATGCACTAAGTAGGAGATATGCCAGTTTAAGGGCTATGTTTCTTGAATGGAAACAACTAGAGTATATCGCAGGGTATGAATACAGACCAAGGTGCGAATAGGATCCAGAGATGTTAGCAAGTTTGACGATCAGACCCACTTTAATTGAGCGGATTGGTTTTAGTCAGAGGGACGATCCTAACTTATTGAAAAACATCTCCAAGTTAGAGATGGGTATCGATAAGGAGATGGAGAAGTATGGGCTTGATAGAGATGGAGGGCTTAGAAAGAATGGAAGACTAGTTGTGCCCAATGTCAATGGATTGAGAGATGAAGTGCTTAGAGAATGTCATCACTCAAAACTGACTATAAATCCCGGTAGTAACAAAATGTATCGAGACATGAAGCAGACCTACTACTGGGAAGGGATGAAAAGAGACGTTGGGAAGTTTATATCCAAATGCGTGAACTGCCAGCTAGTTAAAGCTGAGCAAAAGAAACCTAGTGGTTTGTTGCAACCATTAGAAATTCCAGAATGGAAATGGGAACAAGTCTCAATGGATTTCAATGATGGGCTACCAAGGACTAAATCGGGCCATGATAGCATTTGGGTGATTGTGGATCGATTGACCAAGAGTGCAAGGTTTATACCTGTCAAGTCGAATAGAACAACAGCTAAGTTAGCAGAACTGTATATGAAGTGGGTAGTGAGATTTCATGGAATACCCAAAGGCATTGTGAGCGACTGAGATCCGTTGTTTACTAGTGGATTTTGGAAGAGCTTACAAGAGGAGTTAGGATCAGAATTACATCTCAGTACAGCGTATCATCCTCAAACCGACGGTCAGACAGGGAGGGAGAATCGAGTATTAGAAGATCTCTTGAGAGCTTTCATATTAGATTTTGGAGGATCATGGGATGACCATTTGCATCTGGTTGAATTCGAATATAATAATAGTTATCAATCCAGTATTGGTATGGCTCCATTTGAAGCTTTGTACGTAAGACCGTGCAACTCACCATCATGTTGGTTAGAAACCGGTGAGAAGTTTGTGCTTGGGCCAGATGTGACAAGGGAAACGTTAGACAAGATCAAGGTTATACGACAACAAATGAAGGCTGCTCAAGATAGGCAGAAGAGTTATGCTGATAAGAGACGAAGAGACTTGAAATTCTCCATTAGCGACTTGGTGTTTGTCAAGATTTCTCCGTTAAAGAGCGTGATACGATTTGGTAGGAGAGGCAAGTTAACACCAAGATTTGTTGGTCCATTCCCAGTTCTCGAAAAAGTTGGGAATTTAGCCTATAAAGTTGGGTTGCCTGACAAGATGGCGGGATTTCATAATGTATTTCATGTTTCCCAGTTAAGGAAATTTGTGCACGACCCCGATTTGGTATTTCACTTGATCAGTTGGATGATATCGAAGTAGAACCCGAGGCGGTTGGGAACCGCAAGCCGATTCGTATTGTCAAGCACGATACAAAGAAACTTCGAAGGAAAGCGGTGAATCTAGTCAAGGTTTAGTGGGGTGAGGATGAGAATGTACTTGGGAAACAAAGGAGAGCATTAAGGAGATGTATCCAGAACTCTTTGTTTGGTAAGGTTTTCATTTCGATTTAGTCTTTCTGCATGCTAGGTTAGGTTTGTTTTGTGTGTTTGATTGTTTGTGAATGACTGATTGGCATGCGAAACACCTCTGTATGTTTTTGGTTAAGGAATTTTGGGGGCTAAATTTCTTTAGAAGGGGAGAGTGTAACGACCCGCATTCTACGTATCGAAGGATCGTAGAATATTTGTTTCTTTTTCATATAAGGTCGTATGGTCGTGTAACTTTGGGGGACAACTATTGGGGTCATTTCCCATGTTCATGATTTTTACCGATTTTAAATGACCGTTTTGCCCCTAGCTGATCTTGCTTCGGCTATAACTTTTGATTGGTAAGGAGTTTTGACCTGGAACAACTTCCATTAGATCCGGATGATGGTTTACCTTTCCGTAGAGTGGTGATATTAGCCAAACGGACTCACCGTTTGGGAGATATGGCTGAAATAAAGTTTAGAAGGTGAAAAACAGCTTAACTGGGCCCAATTAGGGTGATTAGTAAGAGGGCCCATAACCCATTTCGGGATTAGGGTTGTGGGGAGGCTGAGAACAGTTAGGAAATAATCTATTTTCATTTTCTCAGCCGCCTTAAACATTTCTCTAACCCTAGCCATGGCCTCCACCTTCTAATTTCATCCCAAATCGCTCTCTAATCAAGGATTAAGCTAATCTACGTCAAATCAAGGAGAAATAGCACCAAATCAGAGTTGGAGCTACTGTGTTGCATAGAGATTCGACCCAAATCAGAGATAGTTTCAGATCTAAGATTTATTTGTGACTAAGGTGAGTGATTCGCGTTGTTTTTCACTAATTATGGCTAATTAGGGGTGATTAGTGTTAATTAGCGAAATTATAACTCGGAAAAATTTGGAAAAATGTTTAGAAATTCTTAAATATTATTTTAAGTCTCTGTTAGAAATTTGGGTTAATTTGGATATGTTTTACTAATCATATCATTAGTTATGCATAAACACGACTAAGGAAAAAACATGGGTTTTAGGCAAGTTTGATCTATAATTGATATGATTCTTCATCGTTTGGTGTTTACAGTTGATTATATATGTTGCTATGACTGTATGGTATGCTTAGTGGTTGTTTAGCAATGTTAGAATGGTCGAAAACGCCATCGTGTGGCGTAAACAGTAGCTGGAAAAGTTGTAGGAAAAACAGTGCAGGAAATCTGAACCGAACCGGTTCGTGACCATGAAGCCACGACCCGATCCGGTCAAGACCCCACGAGCTGACCCGTGTTGCGACCCTAACCACCAGATGGAGGCTCGACCCGAACCCAATGGGTGCTCACGATCCGACCCGAGGAGTTGACATACATGGACTGATTTGAAGCGAGGAGCCCGAACCGACCTAATGGGTGACCACGAGCCGAGCCATTCGTGACCAGAAGATCCACGATCCGAACCGGAGCACCACGAGCCGTTCCATGCATCACGACCGAACCGCTACTCCGAATCGAAGCACCACGACTGGAGCATCACAATTCGACCAAGAGGAGAAGCAACGAACCAGTGGGGACCCAAACTAGATGAAGATCGAACCGATGTGTGATTACAAAGCAAAGCAAAGTGAAGTAAAGGGTCGAACCGATACGGAGAAGACCAAACCCAAGATGCAAAGGTAGTCCAAATGGGAAGTTTATACTCAGGATCCAGTTGGGGGCCAACGAGTTGACTTCATGATTGGACTTTGCTGCGGGACGTGTGCAAAGGGGTTATCGACGTCTATAGCTTTGATTCACCATTGAGAGACGGATATTGGCTACGGATCAGTGCAGTGAAGTCATCATGGCTTCATGGGGCAGAGTGATCATAGCAAGGCTATGAGCCAGTGCAGTGGAGTCGTAATGACTTCATGGGGTAGAATGGACATACCAAGGACTAGTAGCTATGAATCAGTGCAGTGGAGTCGCCATGGCTCCATGGGGCAGAGTGATCATAGCAAAGGATTTGGGTGGTCAAAGTGGTGGATATCGTATGCTTTACGCTCTGAGTGAGAGCTGTGAGGACGGTTGCTATGCTTGATTGTTTGATATCACTATGACATGCACACCCCTCCCCCGTATCTTTACACCATATGTTAGTGTCACCTTAGAGTATTGTACACCTTGTTGTGCTAACTCTTTGGTTGCAGGTCCAAGTTCAGGTATGGTTTAGTATACCTGTTATTGTTCTGTTCTGCTGCTTATCGCTCATACCAGACTTTTTTATGACCCAGAGTTTTATGTCTCTTCTTATTACTTTGGGTGCTCTTAAACGGGCAGACTAGAGACAAGTTAGCTGGTTATGCATGAGTAGCTGATCCGGAGACGAGCAGAAGGCTCCCACGTATGATATATATATATATATATATATATATATATGTGTGTGTGTGTGTGTGTGTGTGTGTGTGTGTGTGTGTGTGTGTTCTGCTTATGTCACTGATGGTCACTACTTTGGGCATTAGTAGTGTACTTTTCCTTTACTTTTCTTTAGAGACAGTTTGAAAAGTTGTAATAATGATAATGTGGAACATAAGCTGTATTTGAATTTTCCGCTGCTATTATGGTTTAGTTTTCATCTTATGCACTGTCTCGCCTGTTTTATGTCAAATATGTTATTATTATATTTTATCCCATGCGCTGTGAGACATTCTACAGGTTCCCTGTTAGTTCACCATTAAGTTCAAATTCCTTACTTTTCCTTTCTTTGGCGACCGTCCTATGCTGGTCGGACATCTGTACAGCGCATTTCAGGGAAACGTTGGCTGGTGCGGGGCGGGTCGTCACAATGTGCAATCGTTATATTGTGTTATGTGAGATATGATAAATTGAAGCATGAGCTTGGAATAGTGTATTTTGCACATTTTGACTTAAGCACGAAAAAATGCATGAGTCTAAAATCTAAGTGAGCCTACTGAAATAACAATAATGCTTAATCATCTTTAAGATGATGTAATACGTCGAACAAATGTGGTAAATTACTTTTTTTTTGTAAATGTGAACAGTTAGTAAAACTGTATTTTTTGGAAAAATGTGCACATCTTATTGTTTAATGTCCCTTAGGGAGTTTTTGGCTCCGTCCAACGAATGTTGTACATGATCGTTATATAAATAGTCGTTTGTATCAAAAAAATGACCATTTATATTCATCGGGTACAATGTTTGTTGGATTTGTCCCTGTATTGGGCAAGTTATAAACACAATAAGCATTTTATTTTGTATACTATTTCGTCTCAAACGGTTCACATAATTTCAATTTAGCTTTTCCTTTTTGTTTCCTGCGTACACGCATTTATATACAATGAAGGGAACAAAAGGGAAATGCTACTGAAATTTTGTTGAATCGTTTGACACGAAGTAGTATATGAAATGTAAATGCTTACTGTGTTTGAATGGGAAGAAGAATGCCTAACCACGAAAAAAGATACGTTAAAAATAAAATGCGGCATATTTTACATGTGTTATATGACCATGAAAATAAACTTTTTCGAATATTTATTCTTGAAAGAAATATTAAATTTTGAACTTGTGACTCAATATATCAAATAGCAAAAATGATTAACTTTTTGTTGATCGGAGGAGTTGGATGTATCAAAGAACAGGACTAAGAGGCACAACAAAAGAATATTTTTACGATGGTATAAATGTCTTTGTTGAATTCGCTTTAAATAATAATGGAAACGATCCATAAATTCGTTGTCTGTGTGGAAAGTGTAGACGTTTGAAGTATTTATTACCCGATATTGTGAAAATCCATTTGTGCAAAAATGGATTCGTACCCTAGTATTACGTTCGGGATCGTCATGGAGAAGTGTAGCAAATATTTTTGTAGAGTCTAAGATAGAAAGTGTTGTTAATGAAAAAACTGTGTTGAAAATATGGTCGAAGATGCAACATAATCATTGTTTCCTAGGGTCGAAGTTGACGACTATGATGGAAATGTTGACGAACTGATATTTTAAAGCCAATTTTTTATTTATGATTTTCTAGATGATGCTAAGAAACCTATTTAGGAAGGTTGTAAAAGTGGCACCCAATTGTCCGTAATCGCAAAATACATTGCGATGAAGTAAAAATATAACATTACCGAAGCTGGGTTTACGGCTATTGTACAAGCTGCAAAAAGACACATGCCCCCCGATAACTTAACGTGTGAAAATCACTAAGTTAAAAAACTAATGTCGGCTTTTAGTTTACCTTATCATAAAATAAATACAGGTTTAAATGGCTGCATCTTATTTTGAAAAGAAGGCGTAAACCTTAGAAATTGTAAAATATGTAACCAGGAAAGATATAAACCAAGTAAAAAGAAGGGATAGGAAGTTTTGTACAGGCGTATGCATTACTTACCCATTACTCCAAGATTTCAAAGATTATATTCATCTTTTGTAACTACATTTCATATAAGATGACATTATGTGCGATCGGAGGAAGCAGGTATCGACCCATCCGGCCGATGGAGAAGCACAAAAGCATTTCAATAAAACTTATCCCAATTTTGCAGCGGAGAGTCATAATGTTATACTAGGATTATGCACAGATGGTTTTTCACCATTTTCTCAATTTGATGCTAAATATTCATCGTGGCCCATTATCATCACACCGTATAGTTTACCTCCATGGATGTATATGAAAATGCAATATATGTTTCTTACTATTATTGTTCTTGGCCCCGACGATTCAACATAAGGAATTGATGTTTATTTACATCCATTGATTGAAGAATTAAAAATATTGTGGAATGAAAGAGTGGAAACATACGATATTTCAAAGAAGAATTTTTTTTGGTATGTTTGCTTCTTTATCTTGGATTAAAAGTGATTTTCCTGCCTATGCAATGCTTTTAGGATGAAGTACTGCCGATCGTCTAGCATGTCCATATTCCATGGAAGAAACATGAGCGTTTTCTTTATCGCATGGTAAGAAAATTTCATGATTTAACTATCATTGATGTTTTCTCGATGTAAATCATCCTTTCAGAGGGGATAAGAAAAGCTTTTTAGCTAATAGAGTAGAAACCAGACAACCACCAACGATATGGCCAAATGAAGACATACACGAACTGGAGTGCAAACATACATTGAAGGTAAATTGAGAGTTCATAATTGGTGCAGATAGTCTATTTTTTGGGAGTTGTCATATGTGCTTCGTCATAATATTGACGTGATGCACAATGAGAAAAATGTATTTGATAATGTCTTTAACACAATTTTGAATGTCAAATGGAAGACTAAAGAGGATTTGAAATCAAGATGCGATATAGAAGTTAATTATGCAAACATCCTGAGCATCATATGAAACCAAATGACAGTAAAAAAACTCAAAGCAAGTTATGAATTAGATAAAAATCAAGTTAAATTTGTGTTAAAATGGGTGGAAGGGTTATGATTTCCTGATGGAATTTCATCAAAACTTCGTTGATGTATTGAATTTAAAAATGGTAAATTGAGCAGAATGAAAAGCCATAACTCTCACATAATGATGGAAAATTTATTACTCGTTCTATTCAAAAAACTACTGTCGTTAAATGTTTGGAAGGTAGTAACGGAGCTTAGTATGTTTTACAAAGAGCTTTCTTCGACTACTTCAAAAGTGCAACGTTTAAGTAAACTTGAAGTAGATATTCCTATATTGATCTGCAAATTAGAGAAAATATTTCCGTCAGGTTTTTTTGATGTAATGGAGCATTTACCTGTTCATCTCCCATCTGAAGCACGACTTCGAGGTCCCGTCCAATATGGATGGATGTATCCATTTGAGAGGTATATATAACATGTTACCAAGTAATTTAATTGCATTTAAAATATGAAGTTAATGTAAATTAATTTGGCATAGATATCTGAATCATCTGAAGAAAATAGTGAGACAAAAAGCATGAATTGAAGGTTCGATATGTAAATCTTACATCAAAGAAGAAGCTTCATTTTTCTCTCTCACTATTTCAGTTACCATGTGAATATATCATTTGAAAGTGTTCCTCGTAATAACGAAGGCGGTGAATATGAATCGTCTCAAACAAAGTTATCTATTTTTATAAATAATGTAATCTATTTTTAGACAACATGGACGACCTTTTGGGAAATGTGTAGAAATATGACTAGACTATAAAGGTCTTCATGTAGCACACACTTATATTCTTCTAAATTGTGCTAAGGTTGCACCATTTGTTAGGTAATTTGAAATATCAATTTGTGTTTTATTCATTTCTATAGTGCTTACATGTGTATAATCTAATATAATATTTTATTAACGTTTACAATGTTTATGAACATGAACATCCAAACGAAGATCTCAGTAAAGAATTTTTCGGTTGGTTTTCAAATTACGTTTACGAACGGAGAAATTGTGGTGTTGGCGAAGGGTTGAAACATCTTGCAATGGGACCAAAATGAGTGGTCAAGACATATCAATATATTTTGTCAGTGAATATAAATTTAACACCAAAGAATACGACACTGAAAATTAACGAATAATACATGTGTATTTGTTAAAGGCAGTGACGATCCAGAAAATCACGTAATGATTTTAATGGTGTTTTAACACAAATTTTGCAACTAACATATTTCTCACGACCCGCGGAGGAGATGTTTTAATTTAGATGCAATTGGTTTAGCAATGTTTCAGGTTTTGGGATTAAATGCACTAGGATTATAATCTGATTGAAATAAAGCATACATCGCACTATCACAAGTATGATCCTTTTGTACTAGCCAAACAATCGTTCCAAGTTTATTACTCCTTATCCGTCTCTAAAAAGAGATAAAGCATATTGGTAGGCAGTTTTTAAAACAAAGGTCAAATTTACGTTCGATGGGAAGAATATTCCAAATGAAGAAGCTTATCAAGCAGATCTTGAGCAAAACAATGAAATGATAATTGCATATGATCATACGTATTTTGGACCTTTGATCGGTGAACCAAACATTTTGGTAGAAGCGTCCGAAAGTACGGAGGAAAATATCGTTGAATATGAGACCGATTCTGAATCAAAAGACGATGATGACTGATGTAGATGAATATTATCTTCTTATTTATAATGTAATTATGCAGTATACAACTTATATTTTGCAATTCATGTAACTTTGTTGAATTCTTGAGTATCTTCAGCTTATCATTATTTATATCTTTTATGTTGCATGCATTTATTCACTTATGTTAAAAATGCAACATAATATGTTTTCTCCTAGACCCAATCTAATACAAGTATATACAATTTTATTTCCTTGTCATTTATTTAACAGTTTATGTGACGGCCCGCTCCGCACCAGCCTACATTTCCTCTGGAAGTGCGCTGTACACATGTCCCGACTAGCACGGAACGGTCGCCAAAGAAAGGAAAGAAGGGAATAAACTAATCAAGGAACCTGTAGAATGTCTCACAGCGCATGGAATAAAATATAATAATAATAACATACTTGACATAAAACAGGTGAGACAGTGCATAAGCTGATAACTAAAATCAACATCCATCACCAGAGCAGCGGAAATTCAAATACAGCTTATTACAATTTTCCAAATTTACTGTCTCTAAACAAAAGAAAGCTAAATTAGAAGATACACCACCAATGCCTAAGCAGTGATCTTCAACAATACAGGGAGAATATTATGTATATATTTTACGTGGAAGCCTCCTGCTCGTCTCCGGATCATCTACCCGTGCATCACCAGCTAACCTGTCTCTAGTCTGCTCGTGTGAGCACCCAGAGTAATAAGAGGAGACATAAAACTCTGGGTCAGACATAAAGCCTGGTATGAGCGATAAGCATCTAAACAGAATAATAACAGGTATACTAAACCATACCTGAACCTGGACCTGCAACCAAAGAGTTAGTACCAATACCGTACAATACTCCAAGGTGCCATAATAAATAGTGTAAGAATACGGGGGTGGGGTGTGCATGTCATAATGATAGCAAACAAATCATCCATAGTAACCATCCTCACATTTCTCACTCAGTGCGTAAAGCATACGATATCTACCACTTTGGAACACTAGACAAACTGAGGTAACGACGAATCCCGACTTGTAGAAACCCTGCTATAACCAAGCTAAACATATGGGGTCATGACCAACATTTCAATGACCCACTTCATTGGTTGTAGCCCTTGGTCCTACCGATGCCATAATGGCCCTGAATCCGCCTTCGTACCTCCTACCATAGTGGTCCAAAGCTATAGACGTCGATAACCCCTTGGCACACGTCCTGCAGCAAAGCCCAACCATGAAGCGAACTCGTTGATTCCCATCTGAATCTTGAGCTCTAACTTCTCATTTGGACTTCCTTTGCATCTCGGGTTTTGATCAAGTTGGAGTTGGTCTTCAAAAGAGTCATCGCATAGAAGTGGTCCTGAATTCGATTCGGTTCGGTAGTCATCACCCTCGTCGGTTCGGGTCGGGTGCTACGCTTCGGGTCGGGTCGGTGTCCTCATCCGGGTCGGGTCGGGTTGCTGTCTTCCTTCCAGTTTTCTCCGATCAGCTCCCTCGTTTTCCATCTACTCCGACCCGATCCGCTCCCATTCTCCATCTACTCCGATCCGATCCGCACTTGCTGTCTGATCCGCGTGGCTTTCCCTCTTGCTAGTCCTCCAAAGAGTTTACTTCCGATCCGAGCCCTGCGTCTCCAAGTCGATCCGATCTGGCCCTCATTATTCTTCCGATCCGATCCCCTTTTGTCCACTCCAACTCTAAGTAAACGGCCTTCCTTTTTGCCAAGTCTCCTATATGCCAAACTCCAGTTCGGGTCGGTTTTCTTGCCCAGTTCACATATCCGATCCGAGCCTCATCCGATCCGAACCGGTTAGGAATCTGCACATTTCTGCAACTTTCCAGCGAGCTTTCTACGCCATTCGACGACGTTTTCGACCAATTTAACTATTCTAATCAATCATAAAACATACCATAGAGTCATAGCAACATGTAATAGCAACCACAAACAGCAACAACAATTCAAATGAATCAAAATGGATCAAAAGTGACTAAAACTTCATATTTTCCAATAGCATGTTTAAGTAGAACTAATCATAGGGTTAACAAGACTTAATCAAATCGAACCAAATTTCTAACAGAAGCATAAAATATTATTTAAGAATTTCTAAACATTTTTCCAGAATTTATTAGTGTATAAATTCGCTAATCTTCACTAATTACCCTTAATTACCGTAATTAGTGCAAAAACTATGCAAATCACTCACCTTTGCCACAACTAAAACCCCAAAACTAAAATATTCTCTGATTTGGCGCTGTTCCCAATCTTACACAGCAGCTCTACCTCGGTTCTCGTGCTAATACTCCTTGATTTGATGTTTGCTAAGCCTAATCTTCAATTAGAAAGTGATTAAGAGGTGTTTTGAAGAGATTTAGAGGGTGGAGGCCATGGCTAGGTAAAGAGGAATGAATAGTGACGGCTGAAAAATGAGAAAAAGGTATTCTCCAAACCCTAACAGCCCTTTTAAACTCCTAATCCCGAAATCTCCCTTTGGGCCTAGCTGTTAATCACCCAGTTAAGCCCAATTAAGCTGTTTTTCACCATCTGAAACTTGTTTCAGCCATATCTCCCAAACGGTGAGTCCGTTTGGCTAATGTGACCACTCTACGGAAGGAGAAACCATCATCCGAAGCCAATGGAAGTGGTTTCAGGTCAAAATTCATTTCCAGTCAAAAGTTATGGCCAAAACAGTGCCAACTAGGGGTAAAATGGTCATTTAAAAATCGGGAAAAATCATGAACATGGGAAATGACCACAATAGCCGTCTCCCAAAGTTACATGACCATACGACTTCGTATGTGAAAGAAATAAATATCCTACGATCCTATGATGCGTAGAATACGGGTCGTTACATTCTCCCCCCTTAAGAAATTTCGTCCCCGAAATTCCTTAACCCAAAACATACAAAGGATCCCGCATGCCTAACAACCACATACATCCATCAAACGTGTAAAACAAGCAAAACAAACCTATCCTAGCATGCGGAAAACTAAATCAAAGTCAAAATCTTACCAGGCAAAGAGTTCCGGGTGCGTCTTCCTAATGTTCTCCTCTGTCTCCCAAGTACAATCATTCTCGTCCTCGCCCCACTGAACCTTGACTAGCTTCACCGCCTTTCTTCGAAGTTGCTTCATGTCGTGCTCGATAATACGGGCCGGCTTGCGGTTCCCAACCGCCTCGGGTTCTACTTCGAAGTCCTCTAACTGATCAGGTGAAATAGTCATATCTGAGTCGTGAACGAACTTCCTTAGTTGGGAAACATGAAATACGTTATGAACTCCCGCCATCTTCTCTGGTAAGTCAATTCTATATGCCAAATTCCCGACTAGTTCAAGAACAGGGAATGGGCCAACAAATCTTGGTGCCAACTTGCCTCTCCTGCCAAATCGTATTACGCTCTTCAACGGAGAGATCTTGACAAACACCAAGTCACCAACGGAGAATTTTAAGTCTCTTCTTCTCTTATCAGCATAACTTTTCTGCCTATCTTGGGCTGCCTTCATTCGTTGTTGAATGATCTTGATTTTATCTGAAGTTTCCCTCACCACATCTGGTCCAAGCATAAACTTCTCGCCAGTCTCTATCCAACATGATGGTGAGTTGCACGGTCTTCCGTACAAAGCTTCAAACGGAGCCATACCGATACTGGATTGGTAGCTATTATTATATGCAAACTCTACTAGATGCAAATGGTCATCCCATGATCCACCAAAATCCAATATACATGCTCTCAAGAGGTCTTCCAAAATACGGTTCACCCTCTCCGTCTGACCGTCGGTCTGAGGATGATATGCGGTACTGAGATGTAACTCTGACCCTAGAGCCTCTTGTAAGCTCCTCCAAAACCCACTAGTGAACAACGGGTCTCGGTCACTCACAATGCTTTTAGGTATTCCATGAAATCTCACTACCCACTTCATATACAATTCTGCTAATTTAGCTGCCGTTCTGGTCGATTTAACTGGTATAAATCTTGCACTTTTAGTCAATCGGTCCACAATCACCCAAATGCTATCATGTCCCGATCTAGTCCTTGGTAAACCATTGATGAAATCCATCGAGACTTGCTCCCATTTCCATTCGGGAATTTCTAATGGTTGTAACAACCCACTAGGCTTCTTTTGCTCTGCTTTAACTAGCTGGCAATTCATGCATTTGGATATAAACTTCCCAACGTCTCTTTTCATCCCTTCCCAGTAGTAGGTCTGCTTCATATCTCGATACATCTTATTACCACCGGGGTGTATAGTCAGCTTTGAGTGATGACATTCTCTAAGCACTTCATCTCTCAATCCATTGACATTGGGTACAACAAACTTTCCATTCTTTCTAAGCCATCCATCTCGATCAAGCCCATACTTGTTCATCTCCTCATTGATATCCATCTTTAACTTGGAGATGATTTCCAATAGGTTAGGATCGTCCCTCTGACTAGAGCCGATCCGTTCAATTAAAGTGGGTCTGATCGTCAAACTTGCTAACATTTCTGGATCCAATTCGCACTTTGGTCTGAAATCAAAACCCGCGATATACTCCAGTTGCTTCCATTCAAGGAACATAGCCCCTAAGCTGGCATGTCTTCTACTCAATGCATCAGCCACCGCATTGCCCTTTCCCGGTGTGTATGCGATGTCAAAATCATAGGAAGCTAAGAACTCTAACCATCTCTGCTGACGGAGATTAAGATCTTTCTGAGAGAAGAGATACTTTAACGACTTATGATCTGTAAACAGCTCAAATCTTTCTCCCAAGAGATAGTGTCTCCACATCTTTAACGTGAACACGATCGCTGCCAATTCTAAATCATGGGTAGGGTATCTTCTCTCGTGCGGTTTCAATTGCCGACTTGCATAAGCTACAACCCTACCGCCTTGCATCAATACAGCACCCAGTCCGGTACCACAGGCATCCGTGTATACCGTCATCTCTTCATCCCCCTTAGGAATGACTAACACTGGTGCGCTTGTCAACTTGTCCTTTAGACTTTTAAATGCATTCTCGCACCTTTCATCCCAGACAAAAGCTTGATTCTTCTTGGTCAACTGGGTCAATGGTGCTGCTATCTTGGAGAAACCTTGGATAAACTTACGATAATATCCAGCTAATCCCAAGAAACTTCTTACATCTGTTGCATTTTTGGGCGTAGGCCAATCTTGTACCGTAGCCACCTTTGCTGGGTCCACGGCAATACCGTTCTCTGATACAACATGGCCCAAGAACCTCACTTCCCTCTTCCAGAAGTGACACTTAGAAAACTTTGCTTTCAATTGGTGTTTTCTCAACACCTCCATCGCTACTCTTAAATGTTCCTTGTGTTCTTCCTCTGTCCTAGAATAGACCAAAATATCATCAACGAACACAAGGACAGACTTATTCAACTGATCTCTGAATACCCTATTCATAAGATCCACAAAATATGCCGGGGCATTAGTCAGCCCAAATGGCATGACCAACCACTCATAAAATCCAGACGGCGTTCGAAATGCCGTTTTAGCTATACTCTCAGCTTCTACTCTAAGCTAATGAAAACCTGTCGCGAGATCCAACTAAGAAAATACTCTCGCGCCACTCAACTGATCGAACAAATCATCTATCCGCGGTAGAGGATACTTGTTCTTCCTCGTCACTTTATTCAACTCGCGGTAGTCTACACACAAACGAAGGGAACCATCCGCCTTGGTAGCAAACACAACTGGTGCTCCCCATTCAGAAACACTCCTTCTGATAAATCCCTTCTTCAAAAGATCGCTGACTTGCACCTCGAGCTCTCGCTGCTCCCTTGGTGCCATACGACGAAGTGGCATCACTATAGGCCTGGCATCCTTTACCAAATCAATACGAAACTCAATCTCTCGGTGTGGTGGAAGTCCGGTCACTTCTTCGAAAACATCCGGATACTGGCCAACCACGGGCAAACCTGACAACTCACTATGCGGAATGTCGAGGGAGTTTAGAAAACTAGCCAATACCCCCTTACTGGGTAGACCACCAAACACTATCCTCCGCCCATCATCCGCTCTAGCTGTCACCAAAAAGCCCTCACAGTCTACCACCACCCCATACCTTCGGAGCCAATCTACTCCCAAAATAATGCCAAAC
Organism: Allium sativum; assembly: GCA_030737875.1. Taxonomy (NCBI): domain Eukaryota; kingdom Viridiplantae; phylum Streptophyta; class Magnoliopsida; order Asparagales; family Amaryllidaceae; genus Allium; species Allium sativum. The sequence goes on along the minus strand of CM060925.1, from coordinate 156,790,009 downwards.
CCAGTAAAGCCCAAAACAAAGCAATCACAAACAAACATGCATCCATGACTCGATAAGACCACATTACGACAAATCATGCTAAGGCTAGTCGAACCACCAATCGGGTTCGTCACTACTAAAGGTCTATCGACAATCTCGGGCTCCAATCCCAACCTATCTACCAGGTCACTAGATATGAAAGAACTGGAAGCTCCGGTATCAAACAAAACTCTAACAGGAACATCATAAACTGAAAGCATACCTTGAATGACGACATTCTTTCCCTTCTCCGCCGCAGTTGGGGCATTCGACGAAGAAGGAATAGCATTGAGAGCATATGCTTTCACCATTTGCTTTTCTTTAGGGGTTTGCGGACACTTGTCCTTGTGATGTCCCATTTGGCCACAGTTGAAGCACTTCCTATCCGCTGGCTTGGCCCGACAATTACTAGCATAATGGCCCTTCTTACCACAGCTGAAGCACTCAACATCTTGCTTATTCTTCTTCTTCTGGCCATCCTTAGTCTGACTCTGCTTTCTTTTATTCTGGGAACCACCCTTGCCTCCACCACTTGCTTGTAGCTTTGGCTCATCTGCGGATGCAACCTCAGTCTTCGGCTTAGGGTAGAGACTTTCCGATCTTAATGCTTTCCCCACAATCGATTCAAACGTCTCATCGATGTGGTTAATAAGTTTTTCCCCCAAGTACTGATCCAAACCAGTTATGAATTTCTCATTCTTTTTCTCGGCAGTATCAATAAGAGATAACCCATATTTTGACAAAGTGTCAAATTCAGCAATATACTCCGAGACAGCTCTGCCATTCTGCTTGAGCTCCAAGAACTTCTTAAACAGCACTAACTTCTGAGCAGCTGGAATGAACTTCTCACTAAAGCGAGCCTTAAACTACTCCCAAGTAATCTGATCTTCGGGAGTAGCTGCCTTTATAGCATTCCACCAATTCATTGCCCGCCCTTGCAGCTGACGGGACGCTAGCTTTCTTTTCATCGCATCCTCGATACCCAAATCCTCGAAGATACGTTCGCAACTATCCAACCAATCCTGAACATCCGTAGCCGACTCCGTTCCATGGAATGACTTCCCACCAAGACTGGTATAATCCTTATTCAGCTTGGCGAAGTCGACTCTTGGCGCCTGCACTATTGGACCACCACCATTGGGAGCTGCCCTCTGTACATCTCTAAGCATCTCTCTCATGAGGTCAGTAAACATCGTCCTCATGTCAGCAGCATTCCCATTATTGGCTCCCCTACCAGCACCTCTAGTATATCGGCTCATCGTCAATCTGAAAAAGGAAACGATTAACGACTCCATAGCACTGCTAGTGCAGTATGACTTCATCCTTATACTAGTAATAGTATATATATATAGCTTTTGAAAACCAAAGTAATCACAAATACGCTCTCTCGTATACGTATATTATCTCTCCCTGATAACTTCCCTAGGTTAACTACGCAACCTAGAGCTCTGATATCAAGTGTGACGGCCCGCTCCGCACCAGCCTACATTTCCTCCGGAAGTGCGCTGTACACATGTCCCGACTAGCACGGAACGGTTGCCAAAGAAAGGAAAGAAGGGAATAAACTAATCAAGGAACCTGTAGAATGTCTCACAGCCCATGGAATAAAATATAATAATAATAACATACTTGACATAAAACAGGTGAGACAGTGCATAAGATGATAACTAAAATCAACATCCATCACCAGAGCAGCGGAAATTCAAATACAACTTATTACAATTTTCCAAATTTACTGTCTCTAAACAAAAGAAAGCTAAAGTAGAAGATACACCACCAATGCCCAAGCAGTGATCTTCAACAATACAGGGAGAATATTATGTATATATTTTACGTGGAAGCCTCCTGCTCGTCTCCGGATCATCTACCCGTGCATCACCAGCTAACCTGTCTCTAGTCTGCTCGTGTGAGCACCCAGAGTAATAAGAGGAGACATAAAACTCTGGGTCAGACATAAAGCCTGGTATGAGCGATAAGCATCTAAACAGAATAATATCAGGTATACTAAACCATACCTGAACCTGGACCTGCAACCAAAGAGTTAGTACCACATACCGTACAATACTCCAAGGTGCCATAATAAATAGTGTAAGAATACGGGGGTGGGGTGTGCATGTCATAATGATAGCAAACAAATCATCCATAGTAACCATCCTCACATTTCTCACTCATTGCGTAAAGCATACGATATCTACCACTTTGGAACACTAGAAAAACTGAGGTAACGACGAATCCCGACTTGTAGAAACCCTGCTATAACCAAGCTAAACATATGGGGTCATGACCAACATTTCAATGACCCACTTCATTGGTTGTAGCCCTTGGTCCTACTGATGCCATAATGGCCCTGAATCCGCCTTCGTACCTCCTACCATAGTGGTCCAAAGCTATAGACGTCGATAACCCCTAGGCACACGTCCCGCAGCAAAGCCCAACCATGAAGCGAACTCGTTGATTCCCATCTGAATCTTGAGCTCTAACTTCTCATTTGGACTTCCTTTGCATCTCGGGTTTTGATCAAGTTGGAGTTGGTCTTCAAAAGAGTCGTCACATAGAAGTGGTCCTGAATTCGATTCGGTTCGGTAGTCATCACCCTCGTCGGTTCGGGTCGGGTGCTACGCTTCGGGTCGGGTCGGTGTCCTCATCCGGGTCGGGTCGGGTTGCTGTCTTCCTTCCAGTTTTCTCCGATCAGCTCCCTCGTTTTCCATCTACTCCGATCCGATCCGCACTTCTGTCTGATCCGCGTGGCTTTCCCTCTTGCTAATCCTCCAAAGAGTTTACTTCCGATCCGAGCCCTGCGTCTCCAAGTCGATCCGATCTGGCCCTCATTATTCTTCCGATCCGATCCCCTTTTGTCCACTCCAACTCTAAGTAAACGGCCTTCCTTTTTGCCAAGTCTCCTATATGCCAAACTCCAGTTCGGGTCGGTTTTCTTGCCCAGTTCACATATCTGATCCGAGCCTCATCCGATCCGAACCGGTTAGGAATCTGCACATTTCTGCAACTTTCCAGCGAGCTTTCTACGCCATTCGACGACGTTTTCGACCAATTTAACTATTCTAATCAATCATAAAACATACCATAGAGTCATAGCAACATGTAATAGCAACCACAAACAGCAACAACAATTCAAATGAATCAAAATGGATCAAAAGTGACTAAAACTTCATATGTTCCCATAGCATGTTTAAGTAGAACTAATCATAGGGTTAACAAGACTTAATCAAATCGAACCAAATTTCTAACAGAAGCATAAAATATTATTTAAGAATTTCTAAACATTTTTCCAGAGTTTATTAGTGTATAAATTCGCTAATCTTCACTAATTACCCTTAATTACCGTAATTAGTGCAAAAACTATGCAAATCACTCACCTTTGCCACAACTAAAACCCCAAAACTGAAATATTCTCTGATTTGGCGCTGTTCCCAATCGTTCACAGCAGCTCTACCTCGGTTCTCGTGCTAATACTCCTTGATTTGATGTTTACTAAGCCTAATCTTCAATTAGAAAGTGATTAAGAGGTGTTTTGAAGAGATTTAGAGGGTGGAGGCCATGGCTAGGTAAAGAGGAATGAATAGTGACGGCTGAAAAATGAGAAAAATGTATTCTCCAAACCCTAACAGCCCTTTTAAACTCCTAATCCCGAAATCTCCCTTTGGGCCTAGCTGTTAATCACCCAGTTAAGCCCAATTAAGCTGTTTTTCACCATCTGAAACTTGTTTCAGCCATATCTCCCAAACGGTGAGTCCGTTTGGCTAATGTGACCACTCTACGGAAGGAGAAACCATCATCCGAAGCCAATGGAAGTGGTTTCAGGTCAAAATTCATTTCCAGTCAAAAGTTATGGCCAAAACAGTGCCAACTAGGGGTAAAATGGTCATTTAAAAATCGGGAAAAATCATGAACATGGGAAATGACCACAATAGTCGTCTACCAAAGTTACATGACCATACGACTTCGTATGTGAAAGAAATAAATATCCTACGATCCTATGATGCGTAGAATACGGGTCGTTACAGTTTATATCGTTTATGTCGATTAACCGTAAAATATATTTCAGTAGCATGTTATTGTTCTCATTTATAATGATGTGTATGCGACAGGTATATACATATGTCATCGAGAGTTAGGAGTTCTTCTCATTCTTATCGAGGAAATGGTTGAGGTCCATCGCAATAGTCACAGCGTCCTGTCGTTTACTTAATACCTAGAGCCGAGGGATAAAAATAAACTTTATTCGGCATGATAGTTTATCTACCAACTATACACTTATGTATATCATATTTAACACACGGGTTTCGACCTGTAACATTCAAAGATTGTTCTAGATGTTTCGAAAGTGGCATATAAGGCTAGGATGTCGGAATGTTGGACGAAGTGGGATACCATCCTGCCTCACAACTTAGAGTGCATTTGGCAGGACGTCCTTGTAAGTATATTCTTTTTTATTGCTGATATATTTTACATATTTTATTACTTATTGTTTTTTTACCGTGAAATATAGGCCGAGCTGGATATATAGACCGGCGACTTACAGCTGGCCCTACTCAATTGGATGCAAAATATGAGAAAGAATTATAAGGATTCTGTATGATCGATAAAGAAAAAAATGGAAAAGCCTAGCTTGATGGGGGCGAGCGTGTGAGAAGGACGACTCAAATATTGGGATATTGATGAGGCAAAGGTAAGTTTACTAATTTTTTATATATATATATCAAAAAATATTTGATCAATAAATAACGTATCAAAGTTTGAATGTACAGGCAGAGTCAGAAAGAAACTCTGCAAATAGGAATATAAATCCAGTTACCCATCGAGGAGGACCGAAATCATTTTGGCGATATCGGCAGGAGTTGGTAAATTTTATAAATGCGAATTATAAAAAGCTAATATGCAATATAATTTTGAATGTATAGAAATTATATGTAATAATCAAATTCAGGAGGCTGAGGGGCATGGTCCAGTCTTATATTTGGAAGTGTTCACACGTACACATGCCATTAAGCATGTAAATCCAGATGGGACCATCTCATATACATGGCACGATAAAAAATCTAGGAAGAGCCATGTAAGCATATTTCATTTTATGTAGTAGTATTTGTAATAATTGTTGAATTATAATGAAATAAAATATCATGATATTAATTTTATCTACATTCTTATTTGATCATCCAAGAAAAGTATATAGAGCAGCGCCAGCAGCTTCTAATAGATGAGGACGTTATATTCCAGTCAGTTATGGATCCAGCGCCGCGAAACAAACATTATGGATATGGAAATTAAGTGGTATTCAATTTTTTCAATGATTTAGTTTTAGTTTAGAAATAAAATAACATTTTTGAGTTATTAGTAATTAATATAATTGCATATGATTTAAAGATTATTAAATAATTGTTAGAGGTTAGCACTCAGCGACGGAGCACGCACACCAGAGTCGATATTGACTTAGCAGATTGAGGTCTAGATTGGAGGAACTTGAGGACCAGAATCGCCTCTAGACCGTTGAGATGACACACCTTTTGGAGTAGCGTATGAGCGGGTTCATGCAGCAGCATGGCTGCTTTGTGTCTTCTGTTGGCTCTGCAGGAGATGATCGGTGACATAAATGTGAGGTATGACTTTTTTCTGTAGTATGACTTGGTGGTTAACTAAACAGTGTGGGTTGATATTTTGTACATATTATCCGGTGGTAGACTTTGATGTTGTATGGTAGACTCAATGTATTTATTGTTATTTGATGGTAGACTATGTGGTATGTACAAATTTATATATTGTATAATTAGTGGTTTGATTTTGTGGTGAAATTTATGTTGATTTTGTGTTTTTTGTTTATTGAATTCGGATTTGTTTGATTTTGATATTTGGCTGATATATGGTATACAAGGGTTGTATATTTTGTATGAGAAATGTTGTTGGAAGGCTAAATAGCATTTGTAATATAAAAACATATGCAAGTTTTCCGACGGCTTCCGACGTCTAGCAACGGCTTATTTGCACACGTATAAGCAACGATTTTCGAAGTCTTCCAACAGATGACGCTAGCCATCAGAAACTGTCTCTAGCCATTGATAACTGTCGGGACGACGGGCTGTGTTAAGGCCGTCAAAAACTCTATTCCCCGACGCCCTCATTTCCGATGGCCGGTGGCTGTTTTGAACCGTTGGAAATGGCTTTTATTCTTGTAGTGTTTGAAATCTTGTACAATTAATTTGAAAATATTAATTAAATTTAGAAGTGATTCTTGTATCTTTACTAGAATTGAATAAACTTATAGTCTTATAAAATATTCAATACTTCAGAAAATTCACAAAAGAAATCAAATTTCAAATATATTTTTAGTAGCTACATTGTCAAATGCATAGAAGTCTCTATATTATATAAAATCTTTCGGCTAAATTCGTTTACTGGTTTTCTTTGGCAGGCATAAAGATCATTTTGGCTCCAAACTTTCAAGTTCTGGCTTCAAAACCAAATATTTGGCTCGAAATCGTAAAATTTTCCTTACAACCTGGTATTTTTGTCAGTAGCTTAATGAACAATAAAGACAATTAGAGAAAATTAAACAGAGAATTTTATTGTAATTTTATTGATTGATAAGATTGATACAAAGACCATGTATTTATACATAAATATGTAATGGCTAGTATAATACTTGTCATATATAACATTGTAAAGGCCAATACTTGCTGATTATAACATTGGAACGACTAGTATAATACTTGCTGATATACACGTAAATGTGTTTATTTTATCCACTTTTTATCTTGTTTTATATTTAATATAGTTGATACTGTGTATTTATAGTTGTGTTTTTAGATTATTTATGATGAATGGATTAATGCACTTAATTTTTGAAAAGCTTGAAGAATTGGTGTAAGAAGAGTGTTGATTTTGAGAGTTAGATCAAAGCTTGAAGAAATGTTGCTGTTCAACCACCTTTTACCGCATATTTTAATGATTCAATACCTTTTCATAAAGGTCGCTTGTCTTAGATGTTATGGAGTTCCTATTCATGCTTAAAACAATTGAAGTTGATGCCATTTGATGCCCGCAATCTATGACATTTGAATTCACATGCGTTCACATTTAGCTATTTGGTATATTCGTTATTTTGGGAAAAGGGCTTTTGTCCCACATTGTGTAATTGGCCATTTAGTCTCTGCCATTGCAACTACAAATACACTTGTATTTCTTTTATTTGGAACCATTCAATCTTAGGTTTTGTTCAGTAATTCTTTGCTTGGAATAAAATTCTTCTTCTCCTTCTCTTTTTAGCTGTTATTTTATTTTATTTTATTTATGTCTGTTATTTTATTTTTCTCTTCTTCTTTAGCTATGTCTAACTAATCTCCTTTAATTAGGGGGTGATGATGCTTAGATTAGATTCAATATGAATCACATAGCCAAAGAGTTTAGGACTTTACGCATATAGATCTAGATTTGAACCAAGCGTTAGATCTGAACCTTCATACTCTGTATCGTTTAAGAGCTATGCTCCTTCACAGGGTATATTCGAATTCGATTTAACGCTTATCAGACTTAGATCTAACTTTTAGGGTTTTAGAAATAAAATAGTGAATCTGTCCTGATAGCCTATGGTTGTTTAAGAGCTTAGCTCCTACATAGGCTATACTTGTCATTATTCACCTATTCGTTTCTAGAAACCTAATTATCGTTGATTCATGTTTGTGACAAAAACATGAATTAGATCTGTATTAATCTATTTGGTTATTAATTCATATAAATATAGTTTATGTCATTGCTCCCTAATTGTTTTCATTTATTATTAAAAAACTCTCTTTTTGTTTATTTTCTGCTATTTTCAAACAATCAAAATTTCGGAATAACTTGGTTGGATTTATTCTTAAAATAATTTTGGTCCTATAGCTCGACACCCTTTACAACAACACTTGTTGTTTAGGAAAGCCGAACGAATAAAATAGTTGTTTTCAATTGTTTAATTTGTTCGCAAACAAATTTTGGTGCCGTTGCCGGGATCTCTACCTGCCATTGTTTTCAAAAGTCCTTTGCAAATTTTTCTTTCACTTTCTCTTGCTCATAGCCTCGCTACCTGTCTGTTTTCACCATCTCCTACCATCCTCACACAACGATCAACCACAACCTTCATGACATCTTCTGCCAAAACGTGAGCGTTTACAATCAGCACAATATCAACTCAGATCAGTTCCTCCTACCATAACCCTTCCTGATCGCTTATACCCACCCAATATCACCCTTCACAACTCAACTCAACCTCTCACAACCATCATTGACCTTCACCACAAAACTACAGCTCCCAAAAGCCTCAACTCCCAAAAGCATCACCATGCAGTTTTTACAACTTCACAATCCCTCTTCTCTGTTGCAAATTCCACGCTACACCCAGTTCCACAAATACACACAACAACTCTCTGCCATCTTCATAATACTTGTGCTCTGCATCCAATTCTAACGCCATACCCACGCACCGTACCTGCATATACATCCATCATCTAAGAAACCCTAATGACATTATCATCACCAATAATCACAAATCACCCAACTATCTACCCCAATTCGCATCAGAAAACCAAATATTCGCAACACTCAAATCGCGAACCATTTTAAACCCACATCGGAATTTGAGCGAAGCACCCAGTTCAACGGTGATCCCACCTCTTTATATCTAACCACCTGACTTCCTAACTTCTTTCGCCAATTTACTCTTGGCTTCCTTAAATCACTGACCGAATCAGCATCTGAAAGCCCCAAATCGCAATCCCCTCTCCGCTTTTAATATAGAAAGCCACAATTTTTTTTGGGTCTGAAATTTTGTTTGTTTGCGGATTTTAATTGAAATAGGAAGTGGCGTTCCTTTTGGAGATTACTGTGTGGCATAGTGGGCTTGGCTTTCGGTCATAGTGGGCCGTTTTGGTCTTTGGGTTGCATTGTGTTTAAGTATCAAATTTTGTCCCTCCTATTAGTTTAACTCTTTATTTTATTTTACTTCGTTGTTTCTTTTTTTCTTCAAATAAAAAAAATGTCTTTCTGTTTGGCCGTATGGTGCTTGTTTGATTCTAGTACTTAGGTTTTGGTTTAATATTTTTGAGTACCCTTTTGATCAATTTCAACTTTTATTTTTCTAAAAAAAAATCAAGGGCAAAGTGAATAGAGTTCAATCAATCAAAGCGAACAAAAACCAGAGGTCAAGCAATTTGCAATTGTCATAATTTGAATTGTTGGAGTGGTTGCACACCAAGTGGGGTGTAAACATGCCAGCGCTACTCAGTTGCACTAGACGGACTATCGATCTAAGTGAGATTTTTTCTAAACTCTACAAGATTTGCTGCTGCTTGAAAAATATAAAAAAATTGCACGTAAAGATTTTGTGTAGGTGCCACGACTTGCTTGTAAAAAAAATTATTTCTGTAATTTATTATTCTGTGATTGATTATTTTGCCTGTTGATGTGTGGTTGGAAATTTTAAAATGGATGTGCGATAAATTGAAAAGTTCGTTTTTGAAATAAATTATTTCTGAAATTGAATCGAGGATTCCCCAAAGCTCATAGAACAAAATATTCGTTAAATTGACAATTTAGATTGATACTCTCTTAGGTGTCTAAGTAATGGTAGATTTTAGAACTCAAATAGGTTCTTAAACCTTCAGTCGTGTTTCTACGGTGATTCGTGGCACACTGATAACTCATGTCCGAACCTGGCCTAGACTTGTATTCATATAATCCGAAGTTGTTAATTTTAATGTATTTTTTCAGAGCTTCTTTAGAGCCAAAAGTTTTGCAACTGATTTTTTGACGAAAAACTCTCTTATTCTTGTACATATGCGCTTGCCCCATGTACAACAAAAACTGTAATTTTTTACAAAATTTAAAAGATTTTGGTTACAATTCAAATCAGAATGAATTTCAAGTTGAAAACTTCTCAAACAATTTCAACGCTTAAAACAATTTCAACACATGTTTCAACGAAATTTTTGAAAACCAAAATAAATTTCAAAATACGACTATTTTGGTTATCGAATATGAAAAATGTGTTGCGAACAAGATAAATTTTTGGTGATGTTGATTGTGGAAAATAAATAATGGACGATTTCTAAGAGATGAGGTGGATGAATTTTTAAGGTCAACCAGTGAGGAACACATAGGAACGACAAATCTAAAAAACAACTTCTTGAATTCTGATGTGTCTACCAATTTTCTTAAAGAAATCCTGAGTGAAATTGATCAATTAATACATGAAATTTGGATTTGTCGCGAGGAAATCAAGGAATGGGCGCGAATTTTATATGAAAAACAAGATTCTAAAAATAAAGATATCGAAAACATGTGTCTCATTCAACAACTGGCTCGATACACTACTGAACTTTGGCAAAATCTAAAAAATCAATTATTGGAAGGAATTGATGACGTTGATGAATTTGAGGATTTCATGAAACTTGGCTTGACTTACTTCGAAGAACTAGCTCAAAAAATAACAGATAGCAAACTGAGTTGCATTGAAATTGCTAGAATAGTTTATCAAATTGCTCTTCTTCAAACTGAAGTTACGAACTTGTACAACAACTATAAATCCCAATCTAGTGACAAACAAGTTTTTGCCATCGCTTCTTTTGAAACAAATAATCAACCATTAACTTCATCACAACATTGCGTAACAATTATTGATGATTCTGACGATATGACTGTTGATGAAAATGAAAATTTTGAAAAATCTCTTGTGCAAAACACTGATTTCTGTGAAATAGAAATTCAAACTCAAACTCATGCTTCAACTGAAAATTCAACTCTTACTGAAATTGAAAATTTTCAGTAAACAACCTTTGAATTTGATGAAAATCTTAATGAAGTTGTTGAAAGCTCTGTGATTGATTTGAATTAAAATTATCTTGAAAACAAAAATGTCAATCTTTAATTTTATCTTCCTCTCTCAGATTTTGAAAATTTTGAAAATTTAGCAACTTTAGATTGTCAACTTGAAAGAAATGATGAAGTTGGTAACGACTATTTAAGTGAGGACGACTTTGATGAGCGAAAACTTCTTAAACCGATTGACGAATATGTTGTTGGGTCTGAAATTGAGAATGAAACATTTGAAAACTTTGAAATTCTTGATGTTGAAAACAACGAAACTGCTGAATGTGATCTTAAATACAATGACGATTTTTTTAAAACTGTTGAAACTCCGTCCGACTTGATCATTTTAACTGAGCCTCACTGTGATCACTTGTTTTTCAATGATAAATTTCTGCAGTACATGAAATCTTTTTGGAATAACACAGTTTTTGAGAAAATGCAATTTCGAAATTTACTGAAAATTCATTTGTTTGGTTTTAACTTTAGGTTTATGAATGAACCTTTAGTCAACAAAATTTCAAATATCAAAGCAAAATTGAACAATATTTCTCAAAACAAGTGTGGGGGTAAGAACGATGCACACATCTCTCAATTTATGCATCACCTGAACAAATCAATTTTTTTTTGATACTTTTACTGAACCTCGGCTTGATGACCTCTCTTTAGTTGCTACGAAAATTCAATTCGATTTTAAGATCGATTGTAAGCTCAAAATTTTAAAATTAGCAACTCAAACTTTTGAAAAACAAAATTTGTTTTTCCAAATCTGACATGTAATATAAAGTCCTTTATGATTGATTTTCTGTGCTTAAGTTGTGTCTCATAATCTTAATGAGGCTGACCCATTGGTCCATCGTTGACCCGTTCATCTATTCGATGACTGCATATTTTCTGCATGGGTATCCGGTAAGCCATGCTTACCCTCTTATTTTCTTTCTCTTTCACTAAGATATGTCTGATTAATGACTGTGAGGACACAATCACACTCAAGTGTGGATAGGTATTTACATTACATCAGCAACTAAATTTTATGAACTAGGTCATTCGTTGAACAAGGAGTAACTTAAAATTCACAAATGACACCTTAGTTCTCTATTGATAAGTTGAATTGTTGGGTGATGGGAATGAACATTATTTATTCATTGAGTTGTAATGTGTCTTTTTAAGACGCTAGCTTGAGACTGTATAGACGTCAGTCGTGTTCTGGAGTAAGCGTGTCAACCCTTATTATACATTTTAGAATGTGCAAGTAAAAAATAAATCATAAAAAAAATTCAAATAAAAATGAGTTTGCACCTACATTTGTTGGATTTTCTGAGTTCGTTTTCATGCATAATATTTTTTTTCATTAAAATTTTCAAACTTGTAAGTTCTAAATTCCACTTGGCCCACTTAAGGAGAAATGACTCATTATAGCGTTCTTCTTCGATACCCACATTATTCAAACCCTGGTTTTAGTTGATTTACATCCATGTTTTGACAAGTTTTTCTCATATTGGTATACTATAGAACCTTGTACTGATTTATTTTCAAAGGTTCAAAACGTCACTTTTTATACCAATATTACACTACCCACTCCGTACTTGTTTTAAGGCAGGATAAACATATACCACATCTTATTTTATATGGGTTATCTATCTTACGAAACTGTGCTTATCTCTCCTTTCAACTTTTTAATAACATCAATCTAGACTTATGTGTTGAATTAGGGTTATAAAAGTTGTAACACCCCGAATTTTTAACAACATTAAAGAGGATAAATTAAATAATAATTAATTTAATATTCAGAATTAGAGGAAACGGACTGCATCATTGCGTTCGTCTCGAAATTCTGGTCAGGATAGACATTTAGTTTGCGTAAAACGTACATCGTATGAAGAAGTTATGAGGATTTTAAGTTTGTATACACGCAGAAAGATTATATATATACGCATGAGTCAGAGATGAGTCAGAATTTTATCCAGAACAGTTCAAATTTGAAAATTGAAAAATAGTGGCAGAATTCCCGCTCTAGGGGGTCGACCCCCTAGATGGGGGTTGACACTGGGGTCGACCCACCCACAGGAGTGTCGACACCCCTAGGGCTAACGTGGCACTTGGTTTCAGGGGGTCTGGCAGCTATATATATGTGTCATATTCTCCTATTTTCTTCATTGGAAATCATGGAGGCCATATGCTGCCGAGGTGCGAACTGAGACGGAACTGTTTTCTACAACAACATACTTTTTGCAAATCATATTCAGAAATTCAAGATCTGTTATTTCTCAATTCTCTAAACCTAACGCTGTGAGTTTCTAGTTGCTTTTAGGTTTAGATAAATAAAAGTAAATTGTGAAAGACTGTGAATTGGATATGTTGTAAAGTATGATTATATGCTAGTGTTAAATCATATATTATGTCATGATAGATCTATTTCCCTAGATCTAATACAATTGTGGTTATTCTATTATGTTGCCTATGTGGATTTTGACTTGTAACTATATTCTGGTGAATGTACATCTATTAAATTGGACAGTTGTAACATTAGCTAGATCTAGTTCTTTATGTAAATCCCCTTTTCACCTGTCAATTTGTGACCAATCTAGATATGTTGTAAACTTGACAGGTGAAGACATCTTTAGATCTAAACATGTTACTATGTCACCCTAATTAGGCTATATCTAAATAGTTGGACACCTAAATGGTTACTTTAGATCTCATTATGCTTGCTTTGACATCGTAGTTGCCACAAGTTCACCAGTTTTATGTCCACCTTGTTATGATGATTACATGTCCATTCACCTTGTTATCATGCTAGTTTATGTTTATGCCAAGATATGTTGAAACTATCACCTTTGTCATATTCCCTTTTCATTGTTATGGCTAGGCTACTTTATAGCCTAGATGCTGCCAAAATACGTGCGAATACGTTAGTTAGGAAACGGGGAAAAGGGATTTATAATTGGCATAATTTATGTAATATTTATATGAATTGGACATATAATTCAAATGTGGAAACATAGAAACAATCACCTATAATGACATAGGTAGATTTGGATAAGAATGGAATGTCTAGTAATTACAATTAGGAATTGTAATTGCACTTATGACACGAGGTTAGGTTGCATCAGTGGTGGAAGTCTGCCCGGACCCGACCGGCATATCAAACGGCTACTAATGTTGAACCTAATATGAGAGGTCTAAGTGTGCAAATACGAATCGGGCTAAGACACGAGGTTAGCCCCAACTATGGAATAAGACTGCCCGGACCCAACCGGCATATCCATCATCCACACGTTGTAGGCCTAATGTGGGAGGTCTAGCCCATTATAACCATAATTGGACATGGTAATGAATTGGATTACTTAACCTAATTTAATCCATATGGGTTGCATGATTATAAACTTAAGCTTGGGTTAAGTAAAATTGGATGGGTAGTGGGTGGGTTAAATAAATTAGAGGGGGTGGGAAATATTTACATATAGGCCCACGAACTTAACCCAATAAGGTTATTTAATTAAAGACACCTAGTGGTATACATAACCAATGGAAAAATATAATAAAGTTATGTAATTAAAGACACCCTTTAGGGTAAGCATAACTGACATAGGGCTATGTAATTAAAGACACCTGGGGGTATACATAGTCAGTGAAAAACCTAGTGGGGATACAAGACAAAGGGGGAGAGCTTGTATCATATTGTTTGGGACCCATTTCAGTCAGTAACGCTGAGTAGGTATCAAATAAAGAACTCCGTGCTAGGCGGAGAAGGGGCACGCTTACTGATTGATTACAAGAGATCCAAACGAGACGGACGGTGTGGGCGGCGCAAACCGACCGGGCCATGTGCTTCATGAGCCGAGCAGAGGGGGATAAGATGACCTTGACACCAGTAGATATGGTTGTGCACATCTTAAGGGTTGCCACTTTAGGAAGTGATACCTCCTACTGTGGGGACAACACATGATATCTATGGAGTAGGGAGCCGATTGATTAGGGTAGTGGTTAGGGTACACTCGGACATATGCCCTAAGTCTAACAACTTATAGTGGAAGGGATCATCTCATTTTAGTTATACTAGTAATAGTGCAGAGTAATCATTAGAGAAGTGTATACACCTTACCCTGTCTACCTTGTCACACCTGCCATTTATGTAATGATCTCACTTATCCACTTTATATGCTATCATGTTACTTTTATTTATTTACTGGCTAGAAGTAACTAGACTTGCCAGACTTTATGTCTAACCCTTTCGTTTCTCCTTCTTTCTTTCGTCCCCCCCCCCCCCCAAGGTTCTCAGGGAGGAAACACTCAGGCTTAGTTAGGACTCAGATATCATCTTGCTAGGAGCTACTTCTGAAGTATGGCTCAATTTCTTGTCCCTACTATAACTTAACTCTTTCAATTGGGGAATTATGTTTTTCGTATTCTTTTGTACTCTGATGATGCAAGACAGAAGTTATTTTATTGTGATGGTTTTTGTGACTTATTATATTATGGACCACGACTTTATGATTTATGTTTGAAATAAAATTTAAAATTTCCGCTGCTACCTTATTTATATCTATCGTGTAATTATTCTGTATCTATTTACCTATAACACTTCACGAAACTTAATGCATTCCCTTAGTGAGTGACATTAATGGACGTGGGGTGTCACACTTGGTATCAGAGCTGAAGGTTACCAGATTAGATAAAAGTTTTTGAAAAATATTTTCAAAATGGGTTTCAAAAGAAAGAATTTTCAAAATGAAAAGTCTGTTTTGAAAAACACTCCCCAAAAAGCCATATGTAATATTCTTTGGTCCTTTATCTAGATTTCTTCCTTTTTCCTTTTTTAGCATGTCCGGGGAACAAAACATTCATAATATCCCAGAGGGTGTCACAATACCAGGAAGGGTCCGTATGTTTTTGGAGGCCACGGCGCCTGCCGAAGGCCAAAGAGACGTTTCTCCCCTAGCCGCACCAGTCATTCCTCCTCCTCCCCCTCCATGAGCAGATAACTTCACCAAGATCTGTAAAGACTTCTATGCTATGGGTGGGAAGCCATTCCATAGGAACGAGAAGTTCGTAAAAGCTAGGAACTGGCTTAAGGAGACCGAGGACTTGTTCGTAATCTTTGAAGTAGAGGACCGAATAAAGATTCAGTTAGCTGCTTGGCTATTAAAGGATGAAGCCACATTTTGGTGGGAAGTCACCCAAGCTGGACGTCCAGTGGAAACTTAGGAAGATTTTAGATAGAGGTTCGAAATGAAATTTCTTTCCCAAGCTGAGAGAAGCATACAGATGGAGAGGTTCTTAGCACTCAAACAAGGAAACTTGACGGTGAAGGAGTATGTGAACAAGTTCAACCAGCTGGCAAGGTTCGGGTTAGAGTTGGTGGATACACCGCACAAATGGGCTTTGCGGTTTGCTAAAGGGATAAATGAGCCTCTGCATAGGTTAGCCATGTCCCATATTCCAATGGGGGCCACTTTTGAAAAGCTTGTTGATATAGCCCTAATGCATGAGGAGGACAAGGGAGAAAAGAAGGAAGCAAAAGCTGAAGGGACATCGCAGAATAGGAAGGTGTGGCTCAAGAAGGGGCAACAACAACAACAACAATAGCAGAAGAAAGGAGGGAAAGATGACAAAGGCAGGGATGAGAGAAAATGTCACAATTGTGCAAAGGAGGTTCACTTGATCAAAGACTGTAAGAGAAGGAAGAGCAATTGCTTTAATTGCCGTGAGGTCGGACACTTCTCTGCCCAAAGAAACAGGGATCGTAGGGACAAGGCCAAAGAGCAGGAACTTCTGGAGGGAAGGTGCATGCTCTCGCGACCAGTGCTCCTGAAAGAGGTAGAAAATTTTCCGTAGAAAGTTTAGTTTCTCTTTCAAACCATCCAGTTAGAACACTTTTTGATTCTGGCACTTCACACTCGTTTATATCTAGTTCTGTGGTTGAATCTCTGCACTTGATTACTAGTATGGTAGTAGATTCTGTAGTTGTTTCAAACCCCATTGGTGGTTCGGCTCATTTATCGATGATTTGTTGGGGTCTGAAAATATCTGTGTTAGGCGTCGAGTTTGAGTGTGATGCGTATGTGCTCGGGTTTATAGGCTATGGGTTGATTCTAGGAATGGATTAGCTTACCACGTATGGGGCCATTCTAGATTGTGAGATGAGGATTGTTAGACTCGTGACTTGCCATGGGAAGACCCTCAAGTTTCTTGTCACCACCAAGGGTCTGTTATGCTTAGCTTTCTAGAGTCTCTAGATGCATAGATAGATGATTTGCAATATGTTTCGGTGGTTTGAAATTATTTCGATGTTTTTGATGAGGTACAGGGTTTACCTCCAAGGCGTGAGATCAACTTCCGCATATATCTGGTAGACAATGCAAAGCCAGTTGCATTACCAATGCGCCACATGGCTCCAAGGGAAAGGAGGGAGCAGAGTAAGCAAGTAGGGGAGCTACTTGAGAAAGGGTTTATCAGACGAAGCATATCTGAATGGGGTGCTCCAGTAGTATTCGCAACTAAGGCGGATGGTTCGCTTCATTTGTATGTTGACTATAAAGAGTTGAATAAGCTCACCAAGAAGAATAGGCACCCGCTTCCAAGGATTGATGATTTATTTGATCAGCTTATTGGTGCCTAGGTATTTTCTCAGTAGGACTTGGCTACGGGGTTCCATCAGTTGAGGGTGCCTGAGGACAGCATAGATAAGACTGCTTTTAGAACTCCGGATGGTTTCTTTGAATGGCTTGTGATGCCTTTTGGGCTGACGAATGCACCCACCTATTTTGTCGATCTAATGAGTAGGGTTTTTCGGGAGTTCCTAAAAAATTTGTCGTAATCTTTGTTGATGATATTTTGATCTTCTCCAAAAGCAAAGAAGAGCACACCCAACATTTGAGAGAAGTTTTGAAAACTCTCTATGACCATCAGCTTAAGGCGAAGTTCTCCAAATGCCATTTTTGGAGAAAAGAGGTGATATTCTTAGGGCATGTGGTCTCCAAAGAAGGGATAGCTGTAGATCCCGCCAAGGTGGTTGCAGTGCAAGATTGGCAGATTCCTAAAAAATGCAACCGAGGTGAGAAGCTTTCTTGGGTTGGCAGGTTACTATAGGAAGTTCATTAAGGACTTCACAAAGATATCATCCCCTCTCGCCAAGATGACAAAGAAGAATTTGGCATTTTCATGGGATATAGACTGTGACGTTGCTTTCCAACGACTGAAGAGGGCTCTAACAACAGCCCCCGTCTTGACCTTATCTGACGAGAATAAGGTGTTTACTGTTTACACTGATGCGTGTGGTACAGGGCTTGGCGCGGTTCTAATGCAAGAAGGGAAAGTAGTATGTTATGGGGGTAGACAGTTGAGAGTTCATGAGAAGAACTACCCCATCCATGATCTAGAGCTAGCTGTCATAGTATTTGCGTTAAAGACGTGGCGTCATTATTTACTTGGAGAGAAGTTCGAGTCGTACACCGATCATAAGTCTCTCAAGCATCTGTTCTCACAGAAGGATCTCAATTTAAGGCAATAATGATGGATGGAGTTCTTAGCTTCTTATGATTTTTAAATTGCTTATACCCCTGGCAAGGGTAATGTGGTGGCAGGCGCACTAAGTAGGCATAGGATGGCCCTGAGTCCTCTGTTTGTGGAAAGAAAGAACTTGGAGTTCATATCAGCTTTTGATTTTAGACCCTCCATCGAGGTCTTGCCTGGTTTGTTTGCATCCTTGGAGATACGACCTAATCTTATGGACCAAATAGGAGCTTCGCGACAAGGTGACCCTCAGATTTTAGACATCATGGAAAAGCTCAGAAAAGGGGAGACTTCTAGTCACCTCGGTAGATATGTCATAGATGAAAAGGGGTGGTTGCGAAGAGATGGAAGGCTTTGTGTACCTCAAACTGGAAGCTTGATAAATGCAGTCTTAGAAGAAGCCCACCATTCTAAGATGACCATTCATCCAGGCGGTGATAGGATGTACAAGGACATGAAGAAGGTTTTCTTTTGGACTGGGATGAAGAAGGATGTGGCCGAATTTGTTTCCTAATGTTTAGTTTTCTAGCAAGTCAAAGCTGAGCAAAAGAAGCCCGGTGGATTAGTTCATCCGTTGGAGGTTCCGCAGTGGAAATGGGAGAGCTTCTCTATGGATTTCATAGATGGTTTGCCTAGATTAAAGAAAGGTAAGACCAGTATCTGGGTGGTAGTGGATAGACTCACTAAGAGCGCTCACTTTATTCGAGTTAAGAGTAAGAGGATGGCATCATGGTTGGCAGCAATTTCTGTTCGTGAGATAGTTTGTCTTCAAGGAGTACCTTCCAGCATCGTGAGCGATCGTGACCCCATCTTTACTAGCGAATTTTGGAGGAGTTTGCAAGAGGCATTAGGTACACATTTGTGTTTGAGTACCGCTTATCATCCTCGGATCGATGGGCAGACAGAGAGGGTGAACAGAATTCTTGAAGATATTTTAAGACTGTGTATCCAAGACTTCGGAGGGACTTGGGAAGAGCAACTTCCTTTAATAGAGTTTACCTATAATAACAGTTATCAAGCTAGCATCAGCATGGCACCCTTCGAAGCATTGTACGGACGACCCTATAGACCACCAACTTGTTGGTGGGAATCTACAGAAAGATTATTACTTGGACCAGATATGGTTAGGGAAACGTCCGAAAAGATTGACCTTATTCGACGGCGGATGGAGACAGCTCAAGATAGGCAGAAGTCCTATGCAGATAAGAGAAGAACCGACATCGAATTCTAAGTAGGAGACTTAGTTTTTATCATGGTATCACCTCTGAGGAATGTGGTTCGCTTCGGAGCAGTAGGGAAGTTGGCACCTAGGTTTGTGTGACCATTTCCTATAACCGGGATAATTGGCCAAATGGCCTATAGAGTGAAACTTCCAAAAAATATATGCGGTGTTCATGACGTTTTCCACGTCTCTCATCTGCGGAAGTGCCTGCATGACACCGCAGAAGTTGTTGAACCAAGTACGTTGGAAGAAGTGGAAGTGGAACGGGAAGCGACAGTCAGATGAGTCCCTACCCGTATTCCTGAATCAGAAACTAAGAAGTTGCATAATAAGGAGATCAAGTTGCTAAAGGTTCAATGGGGAGATAGTGTAACACACCGTAATTTTAAAACATTTAAATTAACAAATTTAAGAACACTTAATTTTTAGAAGAAGAATTAAGGGAAATGGGTTACGCCATTGCGTTCGTCTCGGAATTCTGCTTGAGATAGAGTCCAAGTTTGCGTAAATCGGACTCCATATGAAGAAGTTTTGGAGGTTAGAAGATGTCAAGTGTAAGCAGAAATTAAATTAAAATAATAATTAAATAATCAAAACAGATTCGAAATTCAAAATTCAGGAAATCGGCTGAGCGGGAAATCTCCCTCTCAGGGGTGTCGACCCCCCCAGGGGGTGTCGACATGGGAGTCGATCCCCCTATATGGTTGTCGACATGGGTGTCGACCCCCTTGTAGGGGTCGACCCCTGCTGACTGTTCTGGACAGTGACGACTTTCTGAGTCATAGGGCTACGTGGCGACTTCTGATTGGCCTGATGACGCATTTTCCTGGACTGAATGGCTCTGATGACTCCTAGGTTGATCTAAAGGCTCATATTAATCCTATACTCCTATATAAACACATCAAACCTTAACCCTAAACCTCACAATCCTATTCTATTAAGCCGTCATGTTGTCCATCTCTAAGCTATCCTAGCCTCCACCTTAACTAATCAAATTCAAGATTAAACAGAAAAATCAAAGCCTATATCAACGGATTAGCTTATCAACTTCAGAAATCAGATCCTAAATATTCTCTTCTTTCTTAATCTCTGTGAGTTCATGTAGCTTTCACACGATAATTAAACTAAAGTAATTATGATAAGTTGTAAATTATGATCATATGATTATGCATATCTTATTAAATTTACAAGTTGTCATCTTTTTTGGTTCATAGCCTATGCTTTTGTGATCAATTCTATCAGTTCATGCCTATTCATGCTCGTATATTTATGCCTATTTTGATACCATGATTCTCTTCCCTCTTCCTTTTTCCTTTTTCTTTTTATGAGTTAGGCTACTTCGAGCCTAATATATTATGCGAAATTCGCACACGTATAACGCTTGAATGATGGGGAAAGAGTTTGGGAAATGTTGAATAACATGTGATTTGTAAAAAGGCATAAATTGATGATGGCTATGGTTTAGGAAAAATTGTATATAATAAGCAAACATGAGACTTGACATAGATGGGTTTGGGTGTAAACTTGTGATAATTTGGTAAGTTCAGTTATTTCTTAGACTTGGAACATGTAATCGGAGTCACAACTTGTAATGAATTGAATCTAGAACTATGCCTAATTGTAAGATAATCAATTCTGATTCATGCTTATTCTTTTGTCAAATCTGAATTACCTATGCCTATGAGACTGTTGTGATTGATACAATGGTACCTATCATGTTGTACACCAAATTGGTGATTCTTTTATGTTCAATTCTATCGAATCTTTATGCCTATGATGTAACTTGCTCAGTTTAGCCAATGTACAACATGTCTATTGGAAACATGATTCTTGAGTTGGGTACACCTTTACATGCCTATTTTGTTCTTTATGTCAATTCTTGTGTTTCTCCTCTATCCCTCTCCGTTTTATTTTTTGGACCTTGCTTTACGTGCGATTGAAACGCGGGGAATTGGGTATAACTTAATTAAGTAATTTTGGGCATAACAAGTAAATGTGGCATAGCTTGAATTGACCACACTTATGGATAATTTACATATAAATGTAGACTTGGACAGTAAATATGTAACTTGGATAAAAGATGAACGCCTAAGAATGAGGTTAGACTTGATTTGCGGTATAAGACTGCCCGGAACTGCCTGGCATATCCAGCAACCACAAACGACGGTCTAATGTGAGAGGTCAAAGGCATAAATTAGATGCTTAGACACGAGGTTAAGTCTGGCTTGTGGTGGAAGTCTGCCTGGAACTGCCCGGCATATCCAGCGGCCACAAGTGATCGACTTAATGTGAGAGGTCTGTGCATTAATAACTAATTAACGTTGAATATGATACCTAAAGGAGTTAGGTGGGTGGGGTTAAGTTAACATGGGTAAGAAGACAACTTAACCAATATTACGTGAACAAAGTGGATAGGGTTAAGGCAAGCTGAACCAATAATACATATGGACTTGATAAGTGGAAGGGTTAAGTAAATCTTGGGTAGGTGGGTAATATTAGTATATATATAGGCCCACAAACTTAACTGTTAAATAAACATGTGTGAATCAATGGAAAGGTTAAGTAACGTATGAATAGGCGACACTTAACCAATACAACATGTTAATTAAAACAGATGGATGGGGTTAGGTTATATTGAGAACACTTAACCGCTATAACATGTTTATCAGGAAACCCTAGTAACGGGGACCCATTTCAGCAGTAACCCACATAGATGTATCACGGTACCCTGAACTAGGCAGGGTGGGGCACGATTACTGGGCTGATTATAAGCGGTCAAAATAGCGGCGGGTGGTGCGTCGGTGTAGGTTCCGACGGAGTACAGGCGTGCATGTGCTCCGGAGAGGAAAAAGCAGGCACTGGGCATTAGTAGTCATACACTGTGCATCTTGAATTGTGTCGGGTTGCCATCATAGGGATTGATACACCCCATGGTGAGACCAGCACAGGTATCTACAAACAAGCGGGGCCGAATGACACAAGTAATAAATACATGCGAGTTAGGGAGCCGATCGATTAAGCGATAAAGGGGGTAGTGTGGGGATATCTAGTATTTAGTATGGACAAGTAAGGACTGTATGGGGTGGATACCTCTTACTAGATTTTACGTCTGAGGACTACCAATTACAAGATTGGGATCAACATTCAGTATGGAACTAGTAACGGTGCGATATATTTAGCATTGGTGCAGTGTTTTAACTACCCCATAGTGATTAGAAGCGCAATCAACATTTATCTTATTCATCTTGCCTACCTTGTCATGCATGCTTGTGTACAGTCATTTCTTACTTTCCAGTTTTGTTCTTATCCTGTTACTTTAATGATTATATTGTTAAAGTTACTAGACTCACCAGACTAATGTCTGACCTAGTTTGTTTCTCCTCTTTTCTTCCATCCCCCCTAGGTTCTCAGGGAGGAAATACTCAAGCTTAGTTCAGATGTCTCTTTCTTCCAGCTTGAAGTTGAAAGATGTATTACTTGGCTTTGATTCTGCTTATGACATTTTCCGTTGGGGATTATGGCTTTAAAATTTTGTACTCTGAAGGCTTTTGTACAAGACTAATATTATGTACTTGGTTTTGTTGTTTTGAAGGTGTAACCAAACCTATTTCTGTTTTCGCTGCAATAAAGTTATAAATTTTTCAAGTACTACTTTACCCATCTTGTAATATTCCGTTCTGTTTACTTATAATGCTCCACGAAACTTAATGCATTCCCCTTGTGAGTGACATTAACGGACGTGGGGTGTTACACTTGGTATCAGAGCTGAAGGTTACCAGAACAGATAAAAGATTTTGAAAACCTTTTTCAAAAGCATTTTTATAAAGAAGTATTTTTTTTTAAAAAAGACATGTTTTAAAGAAGGGGTTTTCAAGAGAAAGGTTTATTATGAAAAACATAATCACAAAAAAGCCATATATCTTTCTTTCGATTCTTTATTTCGAATCTCTTCCTTTTTCCTTCTTGAGTCTCTTTCCCCGCGTGTATATGCTTTTTCTAACGGCTTACATGCGATGGGCGGAAAACCGTTTCATAGGACTGAGACATTTGTCGAAGCTAGAATTGTCTCAAGGAAGCGGAGGACTCATTTAGTATCTTTGAGATAGACGATGGAAGGAAGGTTCATCTAGTTGCTTGGTCATGAGGGAGTTTAGGCTAAGGAGCACAACCTAAGAATGAGGAATTTATTGATATGGCTTTAATCCACGAAGAAGGTAAAGGAGGAAGTAGAAAGAATAACTAACCCCGTGACAAAAGAAGGTGTCTTATTTGAGGTATAATGGGCCATATAATTAAGGACTGTAGGAAGAAGAAGAAGCCTAGTTGTTTTCATTGCGATGAGGCAGGACATCTGATTAAAGACTGCCCGAGGAGGCAAGGACAAGGGCAAGGGCAAGGGTAGAGGACATGACCTACTTCTAGAGGACAGGTTCATGCTCTCATGGCACCTGCACAGGAGAGAGATAGAAATGTTTTTGTAGAAAGTTTGATTTTTCCTTTTTGATCATCCTGTTCGAACTTTGTTTGATTCTGGCTCTTCGTACTCATTTGTATCTGCTTTGTTACTTGAAACACTGCACCTAAATAACTAGTCTAGTTGTTGATCCCATTGTAGTCTCAAATCCTATTGGGGGTTCGGCTCACTTATTTATGCTTTATCGGGATTTGAGAGTGTCTATCTTGGGCGTTGGGTTTGAATGCAACGCCTACGTTCTTGGTTTCATGGGCTACGACTTGATTCTTAGAGTGGATTGGCTGGCCAGGTATGGTGCCATCCTAGACTGCGAAAGGAGGGTAGTTAGACTGTTAACTCGTTGTGGAAAAGACCCTTGTATTTCTTATGACCCTAGAGGTCCGGTGACGCTTAGCTACCTAGAATCACTTGACACATCCATCGATGATTTGGAATCTGTTCGAGTAGTCTGTGAGTATGGTGACATCTTTGATGAGGTTTAGGGTTTAACCCCAAGGCGCGAGATAGACCTCCGTATATACTTAGTAGAAAATGCAAAGCCAGTTGCATTACCAGTGCGCCACATGGCTCGGAGAGAGAGGAGGGAACTCATTAAGCAAGTAGGGGAGCTACTTGA
Source organism: Allium sativum (assembly GCA_030737875.1). NCBI lineage: Eukaryota > Viridiplantae > Streptophyta > Magnoliopsida > Asparagales > Amaryllidaceae > Allium > Allium sativum. Next base: position 156,765,313 of record CM060925.1, on the reverse strand, counting down.
GGAAGGGTTCATAAGAAGAAGTATTTCGGAATGGAGTGCTCCAGTTGTTTTTGCTACAAAGGCTAATGGTTCGCTTAGATTGTGCGTGGACTATAGGGAGTTGAACAAGCTCACGAAGAAGAACAGACACCCATTGCCGAGGATAGATGACTTGTTCGATCAGTTGGTTAGCGCTTCGGTTTTCCCGTAGTTGGATTTAGCTAAAGTATTTCATCAGCTAAGTGTGGCTGAGGATAGCATAGATAAGACTGCATTTAGGACTCCCGACGGTTTCTTCAAGTGGCTCGTCATGCCTTTTTCGTTTAATAAATGCACCCGCATATTTCGTAGACTTGATGAGTAGGGTATTTAGGGAGTTTCTAAACAAGTTTGTGGTAGTCTTTGTAGATGGTATTTTGATTTTCTCTAGAAGCGAAGAAGAGCATGCCCTACATCTTAGGGAAGTCTTAGAGACCCTACGAGCGCATCAACTCAAAGCTAAGTTCTCCAAATTTCATTTTTGGAGGAAAGAAGTGAGGTTCTTAGGACACGTGGTCTCTAAGGAAGGGATAGCAGTGGATCCTGTAAATGTGGTGGCAATCCAAGACTGGAAAGTTCCGAGAAAAGCAACGGACGTAAGAAGCTTTCTAGGGTTGGCAGGCTACTATATGAAGTTCGTTAAGGACTTTGCGAAGATATTAGCCCCGGTTTTGACTTTGCTAGATGGGAGCAAACCGTTCACTATATACCGGTGCTTGCGGGACAAGGCTTGGAGCAGTTTTCGATGCAAGAGGAAAAAGTGACATGCAAAAGGTGGTAGGTACGTAATTATGTTTGAGCATCGCGTATCGTCCACAGACGAATGGACGGACAGAATGGGTGAATAAAATCCTTGAAGATCTTTTTTTGAGATTATGTATCCTAGGTTTTGGAGGGACATGAGAAGAGCACCTTCCATTTGTGGAGTTCGCTTATAACAACAGTTATTAAGCTAGTGTTAGGGTTTATATGGACGACCGTGTCGATCACCAACTTGTTGGTGGGAGTCTATGGATAAGATTTTGCTTGGACCCGAGCTGATCAGAGAGAAACTTCAGGGAAGATGGACTTGATTTGAAGATGAATGAAGACGGCACAGGACTGGAAAAAGTCAAATGCTGATCAGAGACGAACCGATCTTGAGTTCGATGTTGGAGACATGGTTTTTATTATGGTGTCACTGTTGAGGAACGTAGTTTGCTTTGAAGCTGCAGGGAAATTAGCACCAAGGTTTGCAGGACCCTTTCCCTTTACAGAGAGGATTGGGCAGATGGCGTACAGAGTGAAGTTGCCGGAGAAGCTTAGTATTGTTCATGATGTGTTTCACATGTCGTATTTGCAGAAGTGTTTACATGATATCGCGGAAGTAGTGGAGCCGAGCATGCTTAGAGAAGTGGAAGGGGAGCGAGATGCCATGATTAGATGAACTCTTACATGCATCCTTGGATCAGAGATCAAGAAGTTACACAATAGAGAAATCAAGTCAGTTAAAATCCAATGGGGAGATGATCAAGGAGACGCGACTCGGGAGACGGAAGACATGCGTCTTACCCTTTCCTTTTGTGAGGATATGTTCTTAACTTCTCCCTTTTCTACTGCTTTGTTTATACTTGTTCTATCGTTTAGTATGTCCTCTCATTTACATCCTCGATCTTTAGATAGGAAAATCCTATGGTTGTAAACATGTGTTTGAGACATGTTATGTTTGGTGGATGCAAGTGGATGCAAGTGTTTGCTAGTGGTTGCTCGTGGATGCATTTACACACACATTAGGCACTAGATCGGCTTAGTCACTTTCATATTGCATATACATATATGTATTTGTATATGGATTGAAACTTGATGTGTTATCATATGGATGTTGCATTTGTATGAATGTACGGTTGTGCACTCATATAGAAAAATATATGTATCAATAGGATTTTTTGCATACATAATGGACGCATGGAACTATCATGATTTTCATTCAGGAGGTCTACTGAATCAGTAGACCGCCTGATTTTGCATTAGATAAGGACATGTACACATATTATGCATATGATCATAAAAGCATTAGAAATCTTCTTAAGGACAATGGATGCCTATGATTGAATGGTTGAGTAGATGGATGTTGGATGGTAGGATATACATTCTTCTTGAATTGGAGATTTCGGGGACGAAATCACATAAGGAGGGGAGAATGTAACACCCCGTAATTTTAAAACATTAAAATTAAAAAAATTAAGAATACTTAATTTTTAGAAGAAAAATTAAGGGAAACGGGTTATGCAATTGCGTTCGTCTCGGAATTCTGCTTGAGATAGATCCGATTTTGCGTGAATCAGACTGGGTTTGAAGAAGTTATGGAGGTTAGAAGATGTCAAGTGTAAGCAGAAATTAAATTAAAATAATAATCAAAACAGATTCGAAATTCAAAATTTAGGAAATCAGCAGAGCGAGAAATCTCCCGCTCAGGGGTGTCGACCCCCCAGGAGGTGTCAACATGGGAGTCGACCCCTTATAGGGGTGTCGACATGGGTGTCGACCCCCTTGTAGGGGTCGACCCCTGCTGATTGTTCTGGACAGTGACGATTTTCTAAGTCGTAGGGCTACGTGGCGACTTCTGATTGGCCTGATGACGCATTTTCTTGGACTAGATGGCTCTGATGACTCCTAGGTTGATCTAAAGGCTCGTATTAATCCTATACTCCTATATAAACACATCAAATCTCAACCCTAAACCTCACAATCCTATTCTATGAAGTCGTCATGCTGTCCATCTCTAAGCTAGCCTAGCATCCACCTTAACTAATCAAATTCAAGATTAAAGCGAAAGATCAAAGCCTACATCAACGAATTAGCTTATCAACTTCAGAAATCAGATTCTAGATCTTCTCTTATTTCTTAATCTCTATGAGTTCATCTAGCTTTCACAAGATAATTAAACTAAAGTAATTATGATAAGTTGTAAATTGTGATCATATGATTATGTCTATCTTAACAAATTTGCAAGTTGTCATGTTTTTTGGTTCATAGCGTATGCTTTTCTGATCAATTCTATCAGTTCATGTCTGTTCGTGCTCGTATATTTATGCCTATTTTGATACCATGAATCTCTTCCCTCTTCCTTTCTCCTTTTTCTTTTTATGAGTTAGGCTACTTTGAGCCTAACATATTATGCGAAATTCGCACACATATAATGCTTGAATGATGGAGAAAATGTTTGGGAAATGTTGAATAACATGTGATTTGTAAAAAGGCATAAATTGATAATGGCTATGGTTTAGGAAAAATTGTATATAATAAGCAAACATGAGACTTGACGTAGATGGGTTTGGGTGTAAACTTGTGATACTTTTGGTAAGTTCAGTTATTTCCCAAACTTGGAACATATAATAGGAATCATGACTTGTAATGAATCGAATCTAGAACTATGCCTAATTGTAAGATAATCAGTTTTGATTCATGCTTATCCTTTTGTCAAATGTGAATTACCTATGCCTATGAGATTGTTGTGATTGATACAATGGTACCTATCACGTGGTACACCAAATTGGTGATTCTTTTATGTTCAATTCTATCGAATCTTTATGCCTATGATGTAACTTGCTCAGTTTAGCCATACTTATTGTTAATATACAACGTGTCTATTGGAAAATGATTCTTGAGTTGGGTACACCTTTACATGCCTATTTTGTTCCTCATGTCAATTCTTGTGTTTCTCCTCTATCCCTCTCCATTTTATTTTTGGACCTTATTGTACGTGCGATTGTAACGCGGGAAATTGGGTATAACTTAACTAAGTAATTTTGGGCATAACAAGTGAATGTGGCATAGCTTGAAGTGACCACACTTATGGATAATTTACATATAAATCTAGACTTGGACAGTAAATATGTAACTTGCCTAAAACATGAACGCCTAAGACACGAGGTTAGACTTGGTTTGCGGTATAAAACTGCCCGGAACCGCCCGCATATCCAGCAACCGCAAACGACAGTCTAATGTGAGAGGTCAAAGGCATAAATTAGATGCTTAGACAGGAGGTTAAGTCTAGCTTGTGGTGGAAGTCTGCCCGGAACCGCCCAACATATCCAACGGCCACAAGTGATCGACTTAATGTGAGAGGTCTGTGCATTAATAACTAATTAATGTTGAATATGATACCTAAACGAGTAAGGTGGGTGGGGTCAAGTTAACATGGGTAAGAAGATAACTTAACCAATATTACATGAACAAAGTAGATAGGGTTAAGGCAAGCAAAACCAATAATACATATGGACTTGATAAGTGGAATGGTTAAGTAATTCTTGGGTAGGTGGGTGATATTAGTATATATAGGCTTACAAACTTAACCGTTAAATAAACATGTGTGAATCAATGGAAAGGTTAAGTAACATATGAATAGGCGACACTTAACCAATACAACATGTTAATTAAAACAGATGGACGGGGCAAGGTTATATTGAGAACACTTAACCATTATAACATGTTGATTAGGAAACCCTAGTAATGGGGACCCATTTCAGCTGTAACCCACATAGATGTATCATGGTACCCTAAACTAGGCAGGGTGGGGCACAATTACTGGGCTGATTATAAGCGGTCAAAATAGAGGCGGGTGGTGCGTCAGTGTAGGCTCCGACGGAGTATGGGTGTGCACGTGCTTCGGAGTGGAAAAAGCAGGCACTGAGCATCAATAGTCATACATTGTACATCTTGAATTGTGTCGAGTTGCCATCATAGGGATTGATACACCCCATGGTGGGACCAGCACAGGTATCTACAAACAAGCGGGGCCGAATGACACAAGTAATAAATACATGCGAGTTAAGGAGCCGATCGATTAAGCGATAAAGGGGGTAGTGTGGGGACATCTAGTATTTAGTATGGGCAAGTAAGGATTGTACGGGGTGGATACCTCTTACTAGATGTTATGCCTGAGGACTACCAATTACAAGATTAGGATCAACTTTCAGTATGGAACTAGTAACGGTGCGATATATTTAGCATTGGTGCAGTGTAGTAACAACCCCATAGTGATTAGAAGCGCAATCAATGTTTATCTTATTCATCTTGCCTACCTTTTCATGCATGCATGTGTACAGTCATTCTTACTTTCCAGTTTATGTTCTTATCCTGTTACTTTAATGATTATATTGTTAAAGTTACTGGACTCACCAGACTAATGTCTGACTTAGTTTATTTCGCCCATTTTCTTCCGTTCCCCTCCCCTCCCCCAGGTTCTCAGGGAGTAAATACTCAAGCTTAGTTCAGATGTCTCTTTCTTCCAGCTTGAAGTTGAAAGATGTATTGCTTGGCTTTGATTCTACTTATGGCATTTTCTGTTGGGGATTATGGCTTTAAAATTTTGTACTCTGAAGCCTTTTTTACAAGACTGATATTATGTACTTGGTTTTGTTGTTTTGAAGGTGTAACCAATCTTATTTATGTTTCCGCTGCAATAAAGTCATAAATGTTTCAAGTACTACTTTATTCGTCTTGTAATATTCCGTTCTGTTTACTTATAATGCTCCACGAAACTTAATGCATTCCCTTTGTGGGTAACATTAACAGACGTGGGGTGTTACAGATAGCCCAGAAGATGCGACTTGGGAGACCGAAGAAAAGATTTGTGCTTCGTACCCTTTTCTTTTCGAGGGTATGTTCTTAACTCCTTTTTCAAGGTTTTATCAGTACTTGTTTCAATCAATTGAGTATATCTTATCCATAGTATTTTTCGGCCTTTAGATAGGATTCCTATGGATGTAAACATGTATTTGAAACATGTTATGTTTGATGGATGCAAGTGTTTGCTAGTGGTTGCCTGTGGACGCATATTCACACACATTAGGCACTGAGATCGGCTCAATCACTTTCATACTGCATACGGATGCGTGTGCATTTTCTTTTCTTTTATGGATGGAAATGGATGTATTAGCATATGATTGTTGCATTTGTACGAATGAGTGTGCACACATATAGAGCTTACATGTTAGGATAATTTGCATACGTATTGGATTCATGGCACTAACATACATTGCATTAAGGAGGTCAACTGAATCAGTAGACCGCCTGATTTTCGCATTAGTGTTGGGACATATACACACACCTTTGCATATATTCATATAAGCATTAGAAATCTTTAAGGACAATGGATGTCAGTGATTGGTGGATGAGTAGATGAATGATGGATGGTAGGATATACATTCTTCTAAACTTAGAGATTTTGGGACGAAATCCTTTGAGTAGGGGAGAATGTAACACCCGAATATTTAACAACATTAAAGAGGATAAATTAAATAATAATTAATTTTATATTCATAATTAGATGAAACGGACTGCACCATTGCGTTAGTCTCGAAATTCTGGTTAGGATAGACATTTGGTTTGCATAAAACGGACATCGTATGAAGAAGTTATGAGGGTTTCAAGTTTGTATATGCGCAGAAAGATTATATATACACGCATAAGTCAGAGATGAGTCAGAATTTTATCCAGAACAGTGCAAATTCGAAAATTGAAAAATAGCGGCAGAATTCCCGCTTTAGGGGGTTGACCCCCCTAGAGGGGTGTCGACACCGGGGTCGATCGTCGACCTAGGGGTCGACCCACCCACAGGGGTGTCAACACCCCTAGGGCTGACGTGGCACTCGATTTCAGGGGGTTTGGAAGCTATATATATGTGTCCTATTCTCCTATTTTCTTCATTGGAAATCATGGAGGCCATATGCTGTCGGGGTGCGAACTGAGATGGAACCGTTTTCTACAACAACATACTTTGCAAATCAAATTCAGAAATTCAAGATACGTTCTTTCTCAATTCTCTTAACCTAACACTGTGAGTTTCTAGTTGCTTTTAGGTTTAGATAAATAAAAGTAAATTGTGAAAGATTGTGAATTGGATATTTTGTAAAGTATGATTATATGCTAGTGTTAAACCCTATACTATGTCATGATAGATCTATTTCCCTAGATATAATACAATTGTGGTTATTCTATTATGTTGCCTATGTGGATCTTGACTTGTAACTATATTGTGGTGAATGTACATCTATTAAATTGGACAGTTGTAACATTGGCTAGATCTAGTTCTTTATGTAAATCCCCTTTTCGCCTGTCAATTTGTGATCAATCTAGATATGTTGTAAACTTGACATGTGAAGCCATATTTAGATCTAAACATGTTACTATGTCACCCTAATTAGGCTAGATCTAAATAGTTGGACACCTAAATGGTCAATTTAGATCTCATTATGCTTGCTTTGACATCGTAATTGCCACAAGTTCATCAGTTTTATGTCCATCTTGTTATGATGATTACATGTCCATTCACCTTGTTATCATGCTAGTTTATATTTATGCCAAGATATGTTGAAACTATCACCTTTGTCATATTCCCTTTTCATTGTTATGGCTAGGCTACTTTATAGCCTAGATGCCGCCGAAATACGTGCGAATACGTTGGTTAGGAAACGGGGAAAAGGGATTTATAATTGGCATAATTTATGTAATATTTATATGAATTGGACATATAATTTGAATGGGGAAACATAGAAATAATCACCTATAATGACATAGGTAGATTTGAATAAAAATGGAATGTCTAGTAGTTACAATTAGGAATTGATTGCACTTATGACACGAGGTTAGGTTGGATTAGTGGTGGAAGTCTGCCCGGACCTGACCGGCATATCCAGCGGCCACTAATGTTGAACCTAATGTGAGAGGTCTAAGTACGCAAATACGAGTCGGGCTAAGACACGAGGTTAGGCCCAAATTTGGAATAAGACTGCCCGGACCCGACCGGCATATCCAGCATCCACACGTTGTAAGCCTAATGTGGGAGGTCTAGCCCATTATAACCATAATTGGACATGGTAATGAATTGGACTACTTAATCTAATTTAATCCATAAGTGTTGTATGATTATGAACTTAAGTTTGGGATAAGTAAAATTGCATGGGTAGTGGGTGGGTTAAGTAAATTAGAGGGGGGGGGGCAATATATACATATAGGCCCACGAACTTAATCCAATAAGGTTATGTAATTAAGGACACCTAGTGGTATACATATCCGATGGAAAAATATAATAAAGTTATGTAATTAAAGACACCCTTTAGGGTAAGCATAACTGATATAGGGCTATGTAATTGAAGACACCTAGGGTATACATAGTCAGTGAAAAACCTAGCGGGGATACAAGACAAAGGGGGAGAGCTTGTATCATATTGTGCGGGACCCATTTCACTCAGTAACCCGGAGTAGGTATCAAATAAAGAACTTTGTGCTAGGTGGAGAAGGGACATGCTTACTGATTGATTATAAGAGATCCAAACGAGACGGACGGTGTGGGCGGCGCAAACCGACTGGGCCATGTGCGTGCATGAGCAAGGCAGAGGGGGATAAGACGACCGTGACACCAGTAGATATGGTTGTGCACATCTTAAGGGTTGCCACTTTAGGAAGTGATACCTCCTACAATGGGGCCAACACAAGATATCTACGGAGTAGGGAGCCGATCGATTAGAGTAGTGATTATGGTACACTCGGACGTATGCCCTAAGTCTACCAACTTATATTGGAAGGGATCATCTGATTTTAGTTATACTAGTAATAGTGCAGAGTAATCATTAGAGAAGTGTATACACCTTACCCTGTCTACCTTGTCACACCTGTCGTTTATGTAGTGATCTCTATTATCCACTTTATATGTCTACCGTGTTACTTTTATTTATTTACTGGTTAGAAGTAACTATACTCGCCATACTTTATGTCTGACCCTTTTGTTTCTCCTTCTTTCTTCCGTCCCTCCCCCCCCCCCCCAGGTTCTCAGGGAGGAAACACTCACGCTTAGTCAGGACTCAAATATCATCTTGCTAGGAGCTACTATGGCTCAAATTCTTGTCTCTACTATGGCTTAACTCTTTCAATTGGGGAATTATGTTTTTCGTATTCTTATGTACTCTGATGATGCAAGAAGAAGTTATTTTATTGTAATGGTTTTTGTGACTTCTGGTATTATGGACCACGACATTATGATTTATGTTTGAAATAAAAATTTAAAATTTCCGCTGTTATCTTATTTATATCTGTTTTCTAATTATTATGTGTCTGTTTACCTATAACACTTCACGAAACTTAATGCATTCCCTTAGTGAATGACATTAACGGACATGGGGTGTCACAGAAGTAGAGTAACTAGGGCATAACACTTTCCTTTCATGAAGTGTTGGTTATGATTCACTTAGTAGAGGAGGAATCAAATGAAATAATATACGGTATCATTCCATTCCATCTCCACTCATCATTCATCATGCATAATAGAAAAAAAGAAAAGGAAAAAGAAAAAGAAAAAATGCAATAAAGAGAAAATCTTTGAAAATAAAATAGACATTCATCATTCTTGACTATAAAGCATTTCCATTCCATCCACATCCATCATACTATACTTAGAAGCGAGGATTTTAGTAGAGGAGATGAAAGGAAACAAAACGTCCAAATGTGCCTTAGTATTACTTTATCTTTTGTAGCTTGAAGTTCAACTAATACACTTTCCCTCTTATCTGTACTATTGTTAGAATTTACAAAATTTTCCTTCATCTATGCATAACTCGCATCCAATACATTACAATTATGGTGGTGCAAAATTATTCAAAAAAAAAGGAATGAATAAATGATTCGGTGCACATTGTCGATGTGTAGAACCTTGATTGACACCATGCTCTTAACCTTTAAGGCAATTACCGTGTTATCAAGGAATTACGATTAAGTTTGAAATTTTTTATTCATTTTTGCACCAATAATGGGATGGACAATTTAGGACTAAACCGTTGTTAGTGAAGTTAGGTAAATTCCTTAGAATGTGAAAGACCTTAAATATATTGTTTGATTAATCCATGTACAAAAGACGCTTTGGATTTTGTGGGTAGTATCCGTTGAAAACCCTCACGAGACAAAAATCGTTCTACCAGGGACAGCTAGGGGGTTTAATGGCCAGTTGCATACGCTAAATATAATTGTGTTTCCTACGAAAGTGTGACATATTTAAGTTTAGTTTATTCGAGGACGAATAAAAAGATAAGTGTGGGGTATTTTATATACACGTAAATGTGTATATTTTATCAGCTTATTTTATTGTATATTTAAAATAATTGATACTGTGTATTTATAGTTGTGTTTTTAGATTATTTATGATGAATGGATTAATGCTCTTAATTGTTGAAAATCTTGAAGAATTGGTGTAAGAAGAGTGTTGATTTTGAGAGTTAGATCAAAGCTTGAAGAAATGTTGTTGTTCAACCACCTTCTGCTGCATATTTTAAAGATTCAATGCCATTTCATAAAGATCACTTATCTCAGATGTTATGGAGTTCTTATTCATGCTCAAAGCAATTGAAGTTGATGCCATTTGATGCCCGCAAGCTATGACATTTGCATTCACACGCGTTCACATTTAACTATTTGGTCTATTTGTTATTTTGGGAAAAGGGCTTTTGTCCCATATTGTGTAATTGCCATTTAGTCTCTGCTATTGCAACTATAAAAACACTTGTATTTCTTTTATTTGGAACCATTCAATCTTCAGTTTTATTCTGTAATTCTTTTCTTGGAATAAAAAATTTCTTGTCCTTCTCTTTTTAGCTATTATTTTATTTTATTTTATTTATGTCTGTTATTTTATTTTTCTCTTCTTCTTTAGCTATGTCTAGCTAATCTCCTTTAATTAGGGGGTGATGAAGCTTAGATTAGATTCAATATGAACCACATAGCCTGAGAGATGAGGACTTTACGCATATAGATCTAGATCTGAACTAAGGGTTAGATCTGAACCTTCATACTCTGTGTCGTTTAACAGCTATGCTCCTTCACAGGGTATATTCGAGTTGGATCTAACGCTTATCAGATTTGGATCTAACTTTTAGGGTTTTAGAAATAAAATAGTGAATTTATCCTGATAGCCTATGGTTGTTTAAGAGCTTAGCTCCTGCATAGGCTATATTTGTCGTTATTCACCTATTTGTTTCTAGAAACCTAATTATCGTTGATTCATGTTTGTGACAGAAACATGAATTAGATATGTATTGATCTATTTGGTTATTAATTCATATAAATCTAGTTTATGTCATTGCTCCCTAATTGTTTTCATCTACTATTAAAAAACTCTCTTTTTATTTATTTTCTGTTATTTTCAAACAATCAAAATTTCAGAATAACTTGATTGGATTTATTATTAAAATAATTTTGGTCCCAGAGTTCGACACCCTTTACAACAACACTTGTTGTTTAGGAAAGCCGAACAAATAAAATAGTTGTTTTCAATTGTTTAATTTGTTCACAAACACTTGTCATATATAACATTGTAACGACTAATACTTGCTGATTATAACATTGTAACGGCTAGTATAATACTTGCCATATATAACATTGTAACAGCTAATACTTGCTGATTATAACAATAGTTGTTAATGATATTTTTCGGCAACACCGGCGATAGGTCAATGGGAATGGACCTAAGAGAAAAATGGGTTATCCAGCCTTTACAAGTTCGGGTTAGATCACCGTCCTTACGGTATCAAGGTCTAGAATCCAAAAGAATAGTTACTCTTCCTTCAATGGGGTGAATATCATGCCCAAACGATTCGAAAACCAATAAGTACCTTTGGGAGAAGGATCACTAAACACAACCTTTGATAAGGGACACAACGGATGGTAGAATGGAATTTTTCATCAAGCTCGTCGAGAGGTCTAAACTCGTAGGGAGGGTTTAAGCTTGCAGGAAGGGTTTAAGCCTATAAGAAGGAGTGTTTCCTCCGATCTGCGGAAAGGTTCAGACAAGAATCCATACATATGTAGGAAGCAAACAGTAAATCATAGCAACGATCACTAAGAAATGGTAAGATAACTCATAGGAAATCACTATAAGTATGGATTTTCTTTTTATTAATCTTCGATCTAGAATACATGAACAAAATATAGGAAATCCTCATATTCATCTCAGTATTAGGGTTTTCTTTTTGGGAGAAAGAAGAGTACAAGAATTGGAATGAGAAAAATCCCCCTTCAAATGTGACCCTTGGGATCTTATTTATAAAGGATTTGGATGCCCCTTCCGCTGTTGGGCCATTGGCCTGTAGGTACTTCTGTCGGTTGCCTTTCTCTTTGGTTTTAGTTGCTTTAGGTCTCGAACGCTTTTAGGTGCAAATTATAACTTCCGGATGGAAGGTCCCGGCGAGCTAGGGCTTCTTTGAGAGTGATATGAGCTTCTTGATGTAGTAGCTTTTCGGAAGGTATTTGAGCCTCCGGTTGTATGCTCTCGGTTATAAGCTCCCAGATGTAGGCTTCCGGTTTTCTTGTGAATACTTAGAGGAGCTTATCCTCGAAATGGATGTAGATAGCTATCGATTTGGAACCACTGTTGGTGTCTGTAATAAATAGACCAGTATGTATAGCCTGTATCCTTTCTAGGGTTCTGGTTTGCCTTCCGGTGGAGTCTCTGGGTACGGCCTAGTCTTCCGGAGGGTCGCTCCAGGTGTCTTTCATGTAGTCTTATCAATATGACCTTTCAGTGTTTATGCAGTAGGTGTGTCGGAAGCTAGTTCCGAATAATATTTATGTACCTTCGGCTTGATATCTTGATGTATTCACATCCTTGTGTATCGGCTTTAAACGGTTAATATCGACAACCCTTCCGCCCTTTGGGTTTCTGTTAGTGGAACTCTTGCTTTTTCTTTCTTAGCTTCTAACGTAGATGACCTTTCATTATAGAACCCCTGCTGGGTATTCCTTGTCGGATAGGCTGTGTCGGCATTTCGTATACTTCGAGTTTCTTTCCCCTAGGAAGGTGTCGGTTTGTATTGCTCTCGGATCATTCCTTCATGCTTGTGTTCACTGGCTACCCCTTCACCATTAGCTGGTTTCAGGGTTAATTTTGGTAGTAACATTTGCCCCACTTGATGAAGGGGTGTTTTTGACTTTTCAAGTCAAACTTTCTGTCTTTTCCGAAGTGTTATCTCTGAGCCTTTTGATCTCCCTTGATTGGAAGCGCTGATTGGTTCCATTTGTACGGTGTGGATTTGACGTAATTTTTGCATAACTACCACCGCTTCTTCTTCTTTAGTTTTTACCTATAACATTAATTTCTCAAACCAGATTACTTGTTCACTGAGGACTGAAAGCTTGTTTCAGGAAATTCTCAGTTGAATTTCTGGTAAATATTTCTGCTTTAAACTTTAACTAGGTGTTAAATCGCTCTGTTTAGTCTAATTAGAGTTTTGGTGTTGAACATAAGTTGTTCAAATGTCAATGATCAAGATTAGGATTCATGGTAGGCTACACATACGCTCTTTTCCCCAAATATTAATTTTTAGGGTTTAAGATATGAAATCTGTACAAAAGAATCTATTTTTATAATTGACCGACAGAAATGGTGCTGCTGGCACCATCGATTTTACTGGTGCCGAGAACCAACCACATCTTCAGTGCTGACCTATGGTTGCTAGGTTCTGGTCCAGTCGTTACTTTTTCCTTTGAGCCCTCCTAGCATTATCCGTAAGAAAAACTGATCCTGTTATTATGAAGGGCTCAATTATTTTTCATCAAATGCGACATTTGCTGTGTGTTTAATCTAAGCTAGCATCTAGGATCATCTTAATGTGCACTATCTTGGTCACTTGTAACTAGTAGGTGTATGTGCTATCACTCCATGGTATTTTAATGAGTGGGATATGAATTTTACGTATTTATGGAATTATATCACATGGCAGCACCATGTCTGATAAAAGGAGTTCTAGCCCATCATCAACTGTTGTTTCTGGCATTTCTCGGAGCAGGAAATCTTTTACCTTGAAGAAGTCTTTGATTACTTCTCAAGATGAAGTACATTCCATTCTCGCCAGCTTTGGAATAGGTAACGTGGAGGCCATCCCTGCTACTTATTGTAATGACATCATGAATCCTCCTAAAGGATATTTTGCTTATTCAGTTGCATATATTTGGCATGAGGGCTTCTTCCCTTTTTCATCTTTCATATTTCAACTTCTACGGGACTTGGAGGTTGCGCCCATCCAACTCTTACTAAGCAATTATATGCTCCTTTATGTCTTGAAGTACTTGCTCTTGAATCGGGTCAGGCTTCTCTTACTTCTAACCTCATTCAACACCTGATGCGTTTTTCAAAAGGTGCTAACTTCCCTATATTCCATGCTACCCCCTTGTTAGCGATGGTACGGGTAAAGATATATCTTAGAAAGATCAATTCTTCTTCATCAGATGCCCTGTTGGTATTTCAAACAAATTTTTTGATTATGGTGAATCCTCTAACTCTTTGTGAGCGACTATTTTTCTCATCTGTGACTTAACTTAAGTCGTTATCCTTTAGATCCTGTGTGACGGCCCGCCCCGCACCAACCGACATTTACTCCAAAAGTGCGTTGTACACATGTCCAGTTACCACGGGACGGTCGTCAGAAAGAAAGGAAGAAGACGAAGAATCAACAAAGAAGCTGTAGAATGTCTCACATCGCATGGAACAAAATATAATAACAACATACTTGACATAAAACAGGTGAGACAGTGTATAAGCTGAAACAAACTATCATAGCAGCGGAAAATCCAAAGTATAGCTTATGATCCAAAGCCAACATTATTACAACTTTTAAAAAAACTGTCTCAAAAAGCTAAGCAAGAAAGGTACACTACTAATGCCCAAAGTAGTGATCAGCAACGACACAGGGATGATATATATATATCATACGTGGAATCCTCCTGCTCGCCTCAAAATCCGCTACTCGCCTATCACCAGCTAACCTGTCTCTAGTCTGCTCGTGAGAGCACCCAGAGTAATAAGAAGAGACATAAAACTCTGGGTCAGACAAAAAGTCTGGTATGAGCGATAAGCAGCAAAACAGAACAATAACAGGTATACTAAACCATACCTGAACCTGCAACCAAAGAGTTAGCACTACATACTGTACAATACTCCAAGGTGCCACTACATACGGTGTAAAGAATACGGGGGTGGGGGTGTGCATGTCATAACGATGGCAAACAATCAAGCATAGCAACCATCCTCACATCTCTCACTCAGTGCGTAAAGTATACGATATCCATCACTTCGATCACCCAATACTTTGCTATGATCACTCTGCCCCATGAAGTCACAACGGCTTCACTGCACTGGTCGATAGCCACTAATCCTTCGCTATGTCCACTTTGCCCCATGGAGTCGTACACACCCCACTGCACTGGCTCATAGCCTTACTAATCCTTTACTATGTCCACTCTGCCCCATGAAGTCGCAATGGATCCACTTCACTGGCTCATAGTCCTACTACGATCACTTTGCCCCTCGAGTCATGGTGACTCTACTGCACTGATACGTAGTCCCGCTAAGATCACTTTGCCCCTCGAGTCATGGTGACTCTACTGCACTGATATGTAGCCCATCATTCCTTTTCAGTGGTGAATCGAAGTTATGAACGTCGACAACTCCTTAGCACACGTCCCGCAGCAAAGCCCAATCATGAAGTGAACTCATTGGTTCCCGGCTAGATCCTGAGCTCTAACTTCCATTTGGACTACCTTTGCATCTCGGGTTTTTGGTCAACACTGGATCGGTTCGGATCCTCAACTCTTCTTCTCTGTCGGTTCGGATCGGTCTCTTCCAAGTGCTCCGGGTCGGATCGTGGCCTCCAAGTCCCTTCGTAGTACATCGGTTCGGTTCGGGTGCTCTCTGGCGGGTTGGGTCGGGTAGATGCATCTTGGTTCGGTTCGGTGTACCATTGCTCCATCGGTTCGGTTCGGGTTCCTGGTCTCCGATCTGATCCACTTCCCCTTCCGAAACCCTTCTCTTCCCTTCAGTCGATCTGATTCCCCCTTCTTTAGCTCGATCTGATCCCGGTTCAACCATTGTGGCCTTCATTTTTGCCATACTTTCCCTTGTACCAATCCTCGGTTCGGTTCGGTGATCCTTGCCCAGTCCACTATCTGGTCCGAGCCCATTCCCCTGATCCGATCCGAAAGCCTGCACCACTTTCCTGCAACTTTATCCAGCGAGTGTTTTACGCCATTCGACGGCGTTTTCGACCATTCTAACTATTCTAATCAATCACAAAGCATAACATACAGTCATAGCAACAAGTAGAAGTGACCTCAAACACCAAAACATAAATACGATAGATTAAAATGGATCAAACATAGCCAAAACCCCATATTTTCCCTTAAACATGTTCAAGCATAATTAATGATAGGATTAGCAAAACTTAACCAAATTAACCCAAGTTCATATCAGAGGTCTAAAACATCATTTAAGAATTTATAAGTATTTTTCCATATTTTTATCATGTTTAAATTCACTAATTAACACTAATTACCCCTAATTAATCATAATTAGTGAGGAACCATGCAAATCACTCACCTTAGCCACAAATAAACCTTAGATCTGAAATAAATCTCTATTTGGGCGCGAACAACAATGCTAAACAACAGCTCTAATCTTGATTTGGTGAAGATCTCCCTTGATTTGATGTTGCTAAGCTTAATCTTTGATTAAAAAGTGATTTGGAGGTGATTTAGAGGTTTGAGGTCATTTTTAGGGTTTCTAAGAGGTAGGTGGAGGCTAGAAAACTGAAATGGAATGAAACCCTAACTATTTTCAGCCTCCCCATAACCCTAATCCCGAAATGGGTTATGGGCCCATTCACCAATCATCCTATTTGGCCCGGTTAAGCAGTTTTTCACCTTCCAAACCCTATTTTAGCCATATCTCCCAAACGGTAAGTCCGTTTTTCGCATGTGACCACTCTACGGAAAGGTAAACCATCATTCGAAACCAATGGAAGTGGTTTCAGGTCAAAACTCCTTTCCAATCAAAAGTTATGGCCGAAACAAGATCAGCTAGGGGCAAAATGGTCATTTAAAAATCAGCAAAAATCATGAACATGGAAAATGACCCCAATGGTCGTTTCCCAAAGCCACATGACCATACGACTTCATATAAGGAAGAAATAAATATTCTACGATCCTTCGATGCGTAGAATGCGGGTTGTTACATCCTGCTTCTAAGAGAGCTCCCTTGACCGAAAGTGAGTCTTGTGTGTTTGGGCTTCTCTTGAAACTACTCGAAGAGCCGTATGGTCGATCTGTTCTATTAACCAAGGACAAGTTGCGTCAATATGATCTTCTTCCTGATGGGCAAAGGGTATTCGGACGTCCACCTATTCGTTTTCCAGGCTCTAAATGCTTATTGTCGGGCTCAGAGGTGTTTTCTTTCTCTTGCCCCTTGTCTCCCGGTAAGTTTTGCTTAATTCGATAGTTTCTTTATCGAAGTCTCTTTAGCATCCAAGTCCTATATTCTTGAATTTTTCTTTGATTTTTCATTTGACTAGGAGTTTTGATTTCGGAAGTCTCGACCCTCGCCGACGTTTTGAATCGATCCACCGCTGTTGCTATTAAGAGGTTGGTTGAGTTGCCAATCGAACCGCCAGCTAAGAGGTTAAAGCTTGATTTTCCTGCTCTAGTAATTCCTGAGGGTACTTCCAATAGGGAGAGTGGGGGTTGTATCCAGCCATCATCTCTTCCAAGTTCATCGGGAGCGGGTGCACATGTCATGTCGCGAACTCCGTCTTCCCAGTCCATAGAGCCTTCAAGGACCCCCGATCTTTCAACTGGTTTTGTGAAGCGTGCTCTTTCATGTCCGGTTCTGATATCTCATTACCTTCTTCTTCTTGGTTGATTTCTACTAGCGACTAATCATCCGACAACTCCAGGTACAACACTTTCTTTTTATCTTAACTTTTAATTTGTTGTGACCGTCTACTGAATGCTTTTATCTTTCAATATTCCAAAAGATGGCTTTTGCCCAAATCAACCGCTTCTTCCCCCACCTCCGAAATCGTTAAGCTTCGGGAGGCGAATGAAGCCTTAAGTGATGAATGTGAGAGGTTGAAAGCTTCCCTAGAACACTCCGAGGTAGCTCTAGAGAAAGAAAGGTAGGTAGGCCAAGGACGTAACCCTTGACAAAGTGTTGGCCTTGGAACATAAAATAGAGGAAGATGTGGTTACTCATGCTGAGGAGCTCCAGAAGAAGGACGAGAAGCTTTGTCGCGCTGTGCAGATAATTTATGCAGCTGAAGGCAGGATTTCTAACTTCTTGCAAGTTCATCTTTCGCAAATTAGGACTGAATATTATGAAGATGCTTTATTTCACCTTCTTTCTGATAACCTTCAGAGTCTTCCCGAGATCCGAAGCAACAAAGTCCATCCCTTCGTCAGGGATTGATTTACGGAAAGGATTAGGTCGGGCGAATGAGGTGTCGGGATGCCACAGAAGGGTGAATCAAAAGTCGAGGATCTTATATATATTAGTAGTCTCTCTGATGAGTCTGTTGAAAGAGAAGAGGCTTCTACCTTCGTTGACAACGATGGGAGTGACGGCGGTAATGGCTCCGGAAGCAGGGGCCGACAGGGTGAACACCAGAGGAATAGAAATGATATTTCTTCAGGAGCCGAGGCGCCCCATGATCACATTAGGCATAATCCTGAAGTAGGAGGCTCCCACGTTGCCTTCGATCTTGAATCTCCTCTGTTTAGATAAGCCGGCCCTTCCGGCCTTTCGGGAGGGGAGAAAGCCGTAGGCCCTAAAGCTCTTTTTCTTGGGTATAATTTCTACTCTGGCGACGTTTTCTCTTTTTCTGAGTATTTTGACCACAACTAGTTTTCTGCTGCTATATTTAATAGACAAAAGAAAAGTGGTTTCCTGCCTCAAATAGAATTAGATGGTAAACAGAGGGAACTAAATCGTTTTTACGTAGGACAAGAAGAATACTTATAAACTTAATCCAATCAATTTATGTAAAATTTGTACGGAGTCCTAATTACTATATGTGTCTGCTAATACGCTTATTTGCATTATGACAAAATTTTGTTCCCTATGAAGATGCACCACGTGTGACTTGTCGACTGAGAAGGGAATTTTTTAACAACATCAATTCATTTCGAGAAACTTAGGAGCGCTTATACTGAATTCCCTCAGCTCTCTTTTAACTTTCTGAGCGAAGATCGTGAAGCAATACTAAAGATTTTAAGGCTTAAACATGTCGAGATGTTATGTAAACAATAAATGTATTAATCAAGTGAAAGTGATCTTTTTGTAACTCTCTTTTTATCTATATTCCACGGTAGATTGGTTTCGGATTAAGCTCACACAAAGCTTTTTATAAAATAATGGAGTTTTACTTTTGTAAACGAAAAGATAATATAATCGTAACTATTTTCATGTGTTCTTATGGGTAGGTTGACCGCTGTGAGATCCTCCCATCTCATAGCGAAGCATTGCCGGCAAAAGAGATTCCTTCTATGTCTCAAGAGAGGAAGGTTTTACACCGGAATTTATCCATTAAACATTTGAATGAGAGAATGAATGAAACACCCCACCTCCGTTAGGGTCACTCTCAAAGGGAATGCCCTAATTTTGGTGGAGGTTTATAAGTACAAGTCACAGATATACAAGACAGATATAAGAACACATATTTGTAAACAGCGGAAGAACAACAAACTTTTATTTCATAAAATCAAATACGTGTTACAACAACATCCTTTTCAAAAACATAGCATAACACTTTCATAATCTGTCTTGAGTACATGATTTAAAGAAGCATAAATAAAACATAGACAAACTGCCAAAGCCCCATAGTGGATTGTCCAAAGCCATAGTTCAAAACAGGAAAGTCCAAGCAATACATTTCTCTTCTTCAAGCTGGATGTTGAGGTAGGTCAAGCTGCTGTGTTCCCTCCCTGAGGACCTGGGGGGGGGGAACGGAAGAAAGAAGACGAAAGAAAAATAGAGTCAGACATAAAGCCTGAGTAAGTCTAGTACTACTTTGTCTATGAATAAAGAACTGGGTATGATAAGTAAAACAGGAAGTGGGCAACATTATAAACTTGGTTAAGTTATCTAGAGTCGAATATACTATCATACCCCATGTTAATCTCTGAACTCATATAAACTAGTTTCCAATTTGCACCCTAAAATCAGGGTGATGTGATCCATTCTACGATGGTCGGCTCCTACTCGCATAGTTACATGTGTCTTACGGCCCCCGATGTCTGTAGTTACCTATGCTGGTCCCACCATGGGGTGTATCAAGTCCCATAGTGGCAACCCGACACAACCTTAGAGTGCAAAGGTATGCTACTGGTGTCCAGTGCTTTATTTTTCTGCGCCGGAGTGCGTGCACGCCCGCACACCGTTAGAACCTACACTGCTACACCACCGCCGTCGATTTGACCTCTTACAATCAGCCCAGTAATCGTGCCCCACCCTGCCTAGTTTCAGGGTATCCTGATACACCTTCTAGGGTTACTGCTGAAAAGGGTCCCCCGTTACTAGGTTTTCTATCTCTAGCCAACATGCTAAGTTGGTTAAGTGTTTCCTAACCTAACCCCACCAGTCCGTTTAGTTTAGCATGTTCCATTTTGATTAAGTCTTTAGTTCACTTAATCCTAACAATCCTGACTCAGCCTTAATTGTCTTATTAAGGCCCTGACCTCTCACATTAGACAGGTATTGTTGTGGCTGCCTGTTGCCGGTTGGTTCCGGGCAGTCTTACGCCACAACTCAGTCTAACCTCGGGTCCTTGCTGGGCTCCATGTTTAACCTCCCACATTGGATAGGTATTGTTGTGACTACTGGACAGCCGGGCGGTTCCGGGCAGGTTTACATCACAACTCAATCCAACCTCGGGTTAAACACATCGTCTTTTCTACATTTACATATCTTGTCATTCTTCTTTATTTATATGTAAATATTTGCGGCCCATTATTAAGTTAAGGGTGTAAAGATTACACCAACCACGGGCCCAACCCATACTTGAATTTGGGCCCTTCTATTTTATATTTTCATTCATTAATTTATTTTTAACCCAACGTTATTTTCCCCCGTTTTACACGTCCGTTTATATATATATATTAGGCTTAGCCTTTTAAAGCCCAATTTAGCCATGCGAAAAGGGGAGGCTTATGGCGTATACACAAAGAGGGGAAAGTGAGCGCATGAACTTGCATATGACGTTGGAAAATACATAATAGAAATTGGTGTACTTGCATAGTGGTGACATGTATTTTGGTCATAAAACATAGGTGACATAAATCAAGGCATGTAAACTTGCATAGGTTTAACTACAACATGAACCTATATTCTTATTTAGGCATAATGTCAAACATAAGCATGGCCTAAATACTTCTAGCATAAACATGGCATATTGTCAAACATAAGCATGGCATAAAATACTTCTTGCATAGGCATGGCATATGGTCAAACATAAGCATGGCATAAATACTTCTAGCATGAACATAGCATAATTCAACTTAATCATGATTTAAGCCTAATCACATAACGATGGTATAAACATACTTATGCATAAATATTCCTAAACATGGTGTTTGCTTAAACTTGCAAAAAAAGGGATTTTTGAGTCCAACCTAGCCATGTCATCATATAATCCTTTGAAACAAGATAGACTTAATAACGGATTTCAATTATGCCAAATATCATTCCTAGCCATAAATTTGCAAAAGCATGACTTAATACATGGATTATGGTGTCAAAATTCCAACATAGTTTCATATGAACTATAACAACCAAACTTGTCTCAATTGCTTGCAAAACGATTTATGCACAAAGTATACATCATGACGACATAATAACAAAGCCCCAAACTTGCATAAATTTCACTCAACTACATACATGTAGCTTCAACATAGATTACATAATTTGCGCAATATTCCAAACGTATGTTTGCATAGAACTACTGCATGTAGTTCTTTATAATGAATAACATAATTTTGCACAAACATGAATTACTTCCATTGCCACAATTCAAGCATACACATCAACACCGTTGTTTATTTATACCAAAGTAATACTCTACTTACAATGGTTTGATGAATTCTCTAGTTAAGAGACACGATTCCTTTGTTGAATTGATTAGCTTTAGGTTGCTTTGAATTGCTTTAGGCTTAGAACTTTCTTCCTAACTCTCTCTCTAGTCGGCGGCTACTCTTTGTCGTTCCTCAGCAACATGGCGGCTATAATCTTATTTTGAATGAATAGATTAGGGTTTAGTCTAGGGTTGTTTATATAGAGGTTAGGAATTGATTAGGACCCTTGATGTTGCTAGGTTAGATCGTAGCCATTCATTAGGAAGAGAGACCAATAAAAACCCGCTACCTAGCCCTAATGACAAAGCAGACCACAGAAATTCGACCAAACACAGACCTGGCCAGCCAGGTTGACTGGGCTCGACCAGGTCGACACCCCTGTCGACAGGGCTGTCGACAGCCCTGTCGACATGGGTAGCCCAGGTCGACAGCCCAGTCGACCTGGGTGGCTAGGCGGGTGTTTTATCCGCCTGGCCCATTGGGCCCCACTTCAAATTATTATTTTATTCTGTTTGAATTTTAAATTTAATTCAAAACTTCCGAAGGCCATATCTTCTTCATACGGACTCCGTTTTTCGAAAACTCGGACTCTATTTCGCGTATTTTTCCGAGACGAACGCAATGGCGTATCCCGTTTCCCTTAGTTCTTTGATTTGAATTTGATTATACTTTAATTCATGAATTTCAAAGTTATAGAATTTTCGGGGTGTTACATTCTCCCCCACTTAAAAGGATTTCGTCCCCGAAATCTTCAAGTTAGGAGGAATGTAAATCCTAACATCCAATAATCCATCTACTCATCCATCAAACACGAGCATCCATTGTCCTTAAAAGACTTCTAATGCTTCATGATCATATGCAAAGTGTGTGTGTACACATGTACTTATCTAATGCAAAATCAGGCGGTCTACTGATTCAGTTGACCTCCTTAATGCGAATTATGTAAGTGCCATGCATCCATTATGTATGCAAATTTTCCTATTCTTGATTCTACATGAGTGCACAATCATTCAATACAAATGCAACATCCACATGTCAACATATTAATGTTCAACCATAGACGAAAGCAAACATATATGCATATGCAATATGAAGTGACTGAGCCGACCTAAAACCTAGATTGTGTGTGTATATGCAACCACGAGCAACCACTAGCAATCACTTGCAACCACTTGCAACCATCATCCATAACATGTTTCAACTACATGTTTCCATCCAAAAAGATTCTACCTAAAAGATACGGTCGAGGAAATATACCTAAAAAGATAGATAAAAGCGCAACTTAAGGAAAAAGAAAGATCAAGGATGTACCCTCGAACAGAAAAGGGTAGGCAGTACGTATTCTAGCTTCAGTTTCCCAAGTCGCGTCTCCCTCGGCGTCGCTCCACTGAACTTTGACGAGCTTGACTTCACGGTTGCGTAGCTTCTTCACTTCCGTTCCTAAGATGCGGGTTGGAACTTTTCTTATGGTTGCTTCGCGTTCCACTTCGGCCTCTTCGAGGATATTTGGCTCTACCACTTCAGCAGTCTCATGTAAACATTTTCGAAGGTGTGAAACGTGAAAAACGTTGTGGACTCCAGCCAACTTCTCGGGTAGCTCTAATCTATAGGCCATTTTCCCAATCTTCTCGATAATAGGGAATGGCCCTACGAACCTTGGTGCTAGCTTTCCTGTGGTTCCAAAACGAACAACGTTTCTTAGCGGTGATACCTTGAGAAAAACTCTGTCTCCAACTTCAAATTCAAGGTCGGTCCTCCTCTTGTCAGCGTAGGACTTTTGTCTGTCTTGGGCCGTCTTCATCCTTCTTCGTATTAAGTCTACTTTCTCTGAAGTCTCTCGGATCATATCTGGTCCAAGTATGAGTTTATCGGTAGACTCCCACCAACAAGTGGGCGATCGGCACGGTCTTCCATATAAAGCTTCGAAGGGCGCCATTCCGATGGTTGCTTGATAGCTGTTGTTGTAGGCAAACTCCACCAAAGGAAGGTGGTCTTCCCATGTCCCTCCGAAGTCGAGGATGCATAGCCTTAAAAGGTCTTCCAAAAATCTGTTCACTCTCTCTGTTTGGCCGTCGGTTTGGGGATGATAGGCCGTGCTCAAGCATAACTGCGTTCCTACTGCTTCTTGCAGACTCCGCCAAAACTCGCTGGTGAATATGGGGTCTCGGTCACTAACGATGCTAGATGGTATTCCATGGAGTCGCACGATTTCCTTGAGGTAAAGTGATGCTAGGGATGAGGCAGTTCTCTTACTTTTGACAGGTAAAAAGTGAGCGCTTTTAGTAAGCCTATCCACTATTACCCAAATACTAGTGTTGCCTCTCCTAGACCTAGGCAGCCCATCGATGAAGTCCATTGAGATGCTATCCCACTTCCACTGTGGGACCTCCAGAGGATGTAGCAGTCCGCCAGGCTTTTTCTGTTCCGCCTTAACCTGTTGGCACACCATGCACTTAGAAACGAATCCTGCCACGTCCTTTTTCATGCCGTTCCAAAAGAAAGTCCTCTTTATGTCTTTGTACATTTTATCTCCGCCTGGGTGTATCGTCATCTTGGAGTGATGTGCTTCCTCGAGAACCTTCTTTACCAAATCTTTTATCTGTGGGACGCATAGTCTTCCGTCTCGCCTTAGCAAACCCCTATCGTCGATGGAGTATCGGTTGAGGTGACTTGAAGTCTCACCCCTAATTAGCCTATCAATTATTTCCACAAGCTGAGGGTCTTCGCGTTGTGCTGTCCCTACCGAATCCACTAAAGTTGGGCGCACTTCAAGAGATGCTAGCAGGCCCGGTACGAAATCGGAGGAAGGCCTAAAGTCGAAGCTGGCTATAAACTCTAGGCTTTGTCTTTCAACAAACAACGGGCTTAGGGTCAATTTCTTTCGGCTCAACGCGTCTGCCACTACGTTGCCTTTGCCCGGAGTATAGGAGATTTCGAAATCGTACGAGGCAAGAAACTCCATCCATCTTTGTTGCCTTAAGTTAAGATCCTTCTGCGAGAAAAGATATTTCAACGATTTATGGTCAGTGTAAAGTTCGAACTTCTCACCTAGGAGATAGTGTCGCCAAGACTTGAGTGCAAAGACGATGGCGGCTAACTCAAGATCGTGGGTTGGGTAGTTTTTTTCGTGCACTTTCAACTGCCTCCCGCCATAAGCTACTACCCTTCCTTCTTGCATTAAGACGGCGCCTAGCCCTGTCCCACATGCATCCGTATAAACAGTGAACATCTTGCTCCCATCTGGCAGCGTCAAAACTGGGGCTGTTGTGAGAGCCCTTTTCAGTCGTTGGAAAGCAAATTCGCAATCCAAATCCCAATTAAACACTAGATTCTTCTTAGTCAATTTCGTGAGCGGAGCCGAGATTTTTGCAAAATCCCTTATAAATTTTCGATAGAAACCTGCTAGTCCTAGGAAGCTTCGGACCTCAGTCGCATTCCTTGGTGTCTTCCAATCCTGTACCGCCACTACCTTCGCAGGGTCCACTGCTAACCCTTGTTTGGATACTATGTGCCCAAGGAACCTCACCTCTTCTCTCCAAAAGTGGCATTTGGAGAATTTGGCTTCTAGTTGATGGAATCGCAAAGTTTCCATGATTGCCCTTAAGTGCTGAGCATGTTCCTCTTCACTCTTTGAGAAGATAAGGATATCATCTACGAAGACCACTACGAATTTGTTGAGGAAATCTCTAAATACCCTACTCATTAGGTCCACGAAGTAAGCAGGTGCATTTGTCAAGCCGAAAGGCATGACAAGCCATTCAAAGAAGCCGTCTGGGGTTCTGAACGCCGTTTTATCGATGCTATCTTCAGCCACCCTTAGCTGATGAAAACCGGTTGCTAAATCGAGTTGGGAGAAAACAGATGCTCCTACAAGCTGGTCAAATAAATCGTCAATTCTAGGGAGAGGGTGCCTATTCTTTTTCGTTAGCTTGTTGAGCTCCCTATAGTCAACACATAGACGGAGTGAACCATCCGCCTTTGTAGCGAACACCACTGGAGCGCCCCATTCCGAAATGCTCCTCCTAATGAACCCCTTCTCTAGAAGCTCTTTAATCTGTTTACTGAGCTCTTTCCTTTCTCGTGGAGCCATATGTATAACGGGCAACGCAACGGGCTTTGCATTATCTACAAGATATATGCGGAAGTCTATTTCCCGCTTCGGAGGCAAGCCCTTCACCTCATCGAAGACATCCGGATATTCCCGGACCACTCTAACTGATCTCAAATTTTCAACAGAGGCATCTAGCGATTCAAGATAACTAAGCATAACCGCATACGAGGGATTACAAGAAATTTCCAAAGTATTACCGAGCTGGGTTAGGAGCCTAACAACCCTTTTCTCACAATCAAGGATGGCCCCATTACTGGATAGCCAATCCATACCCAAAATCAAACCATAACCCGAAAAGCCCAAAACAAAGGCACTACATAGAAATTCAACACTTAGGATAGAAATTTTCAAATCCAAACAGATCATAGACAAATGAGCTGGGCCCCCAATTGGGTTTGAAACAATTAAGGGGTCCTCTACCATACTAGTTTTTAGGTGCAGAGATTCTACTAAAGCAGACGAGATAAAGGAGTGTGATGCGCCAGAATCAAACAAAGTGCGAACGGGGTGATCATAAAGATAAACTACACTTTCTACAGAAGTATTTATACCTCGCTGTTGCAATGGTGGCGCTTCTTGCACATGAACCTGTGCCCCTGGGGTGGATCCAGTGCCCTGCCCCTGTCCTCGTTTCCTTGGGCAGTCCTTAGCCCTGTGGCCTGTCTGACCGCACGAAAAGCACCCACCATTTTCCTTGGCCTTCTTTTTCCGGCAGTCCTTTACTAAGTGCCCCACTTTGCCACAGAAATTACACTTCCTCTTCTCTTTGTTGCCCTTTCCGCCCTTCTTAAAGTCTGTCTTCTTAGGCTGCAAACCCTCTTTCTTCCCTTGGGAGCTTTCTGCCTTGGTCTCCTTCTTGCCCTTGTCCTCTTCGTTCAGCAATGCCATTTGCACCAATCTTTCATACGTGGCTCCCATGGGTATATGGGTCATGGCCAAACTATGTAATGGCTCATTTAACCCCTTGACGAAACGGAGAGCCTTCTTATGCGGGGTGTTGACTAGGTCAAGCCCAAACCTAGCCAGCTCATCGAACTGATTCACATACTCACTGACAGTCTTGTCTCCTTGCTTAAGAAATAAGAATTTTTCCAACTGCAAACTTCTTTCTGCATCTGAGAGAAACTTAGTCTCAAACCTTGCCCTAAAGTCCTCCCATGTATCCACTGGTCTTTCAGCATTGGTGACTTCCCACCAGTAGGAAGCCTCGCCCTTCAATAGCCACACCGCTAGTTGTACCTTTTGTCTATCTTCTACCTCAAAGATGATGAATAGGTCCTCCGTTTCTTTCAGCCAATTTCTAGCTGCCACGAAGGACTCAGTTCCATGGAAATCCCTTCCTCCCATAGCTTTAAAATCTTTGCATATCTTAGCGAACGTGTTTCCCCGTGGAGGAGGTGGAGGAAAAGGTGCTGCTGCGGCTGGATGATTCCCTTCAGCTGGAGGAGGAGGAACGGTAGGACCTGGCTGAGTGGCCCTTGCTTCTAAGAAACGTCTAAACCAACCAGGTATGGGTACCCCTTCAGGCAAGTTAAGTTCTTGGGACATGCTGAAACAAAAAAGGATAGATTCAAAATGAAGGAAATTTAAAGAAGCATTTTTAAAAAGAAAAATATTATTTTGAAAATAATTTTTCAAAACTTTTTATCTTATCTGGTAAACCTATGCTCTGATACTAAGTGAAACACCCCACCTCCGTTAGGGTCACTCTCAAAGGGAATGCCCTAATTTTGGTGGAGGTTTATAAGTACAAGTCACAGATATACAAGACAGATATAAGAACACATATTTGTAAACAGCGGAAGAACAACAAACTTTTATTTCATAAAATCAAATACGTGTTACAACAACATCCTTTTCAAAAACATAGCATAACACTTTCATAATCTGTCTTGAGTACATGATTTAAAGAAGCATAAATAAAACATAGACAAACTGCCAAAGCCCCATAGTGGATTGTCCAAAGCCATAGTTCAAAACAGGAAAGTCCAAGCAATACATTTCTCTTCTTCAAGCTGGATGTTGAGGTAGGTCAAGCTGCTGTGTTCCCTCCCTGAGGACCTGGGGGGGGGGGGGAAACGGAAGAAAGAAGACGAAAGAAAAATAGAGTCAGACATAAAGCCTGAGTAAGTCTAGTACTACTTTGTCTATGAATAAAGAACTGGGTATGATAAGTAAAACAGGAAGTGGGCAACATTATAAACTTGGTTAAGTTATCTAGAGTCGAATATACTATCGTACCCCATGTTAATCTCTGAACTCATATAAACTAGTTTCCAATTTGCACCCTAAAATCAGGGTGATGTGATCCATTCTACGATGGTCGGCTCCTACTCGCATAGTTACATGTGTCTTACGGCCCCCGATGTCTGTAGTTACCTATGCTGGTCCCACCATGGGGTGTATCAAGTCCCATAGTGGCAACCCGACACAACCTTAGAGTGCAAAGGTATGCTACTGGTGTCCAGTGCTTTATTTTTCTGCGCCGGAGTGCGTGCACGCCCGCACACCGTTAGAACCTACACTGCTACACCACCGCCGTCGATTTGACCTCTTACAATCAGCCCAGTAATCGTGCCCCACCCTGCCTAGTTTCAGGGTATCCTGATACACCTTCTAGGGTTACTGCTGAAAAGGGTCCCCCGTTACTAGGTTTTCTATCTCTAGCCAACATGCTAAGTTGGTTAAGTGTTTCCTAACCTAACCCCACCAGTCCGTTTAGTTTAGCATGTTCCATTTTGATTAAGTCTTTAGTTCACTTAATCCTAACAATCCTGACTCAGCCTTAATTGTCTTATTAAGGCCCTGACCTCTCACATTAGACAGGTATTGTTGTGGCTGCCTGTTGCCGGTTGGTTCCGGGCAGTCTTACGCCACAACTCAGTCTAACCTCGGGTCCTTGCTGGGCTCCATGTTTAACCTCCCACATTGGATAGGTATTGTTGTGACTACTGGACAGCCGGGCGGTTCCGGGCAGGTTTACATCACAACTCAATCCAACCTCGGGTTAAACACATCGTCTTTTCTACATTTACATATCTTGTCATTCTTCTTTATTTATATGTAAATATTTGCGGCCCATTATTAAGTTAAGGGTGTAAAGATTACACCAACCACGGGCCCAACCCATACTTGAATTTGGGCCCTTCTATTTTATATTTTCATTCATTAATTTATTTTTAACCCAACGTTATTTTCCCCCGTTTTACACGTCCGTTTATATATATATTGGGCTTAGCCTTTTAAAGCCCAATTTAGCCATGCGAAAAGGGGAGGCTTATGGCGTATACACAAAGAGGGGAAAGTGAGCGCATGAACTTGCATATGACGTTGGAAAATACATAATAGAAATTGGTGTACTTGCATAGTGGTGACATGTATTTTGGTCATAAAACATAGGTGACATAAATCAAGGCATGTAAACTTGCATAGGTTTAACTACAACATGAACCTATATTCTTATTTAGGCATAATGTCAAACATAAGCATAGCCTAAATACTTCTAGCATAAACATGGCATATTGTCAAACATAAGCATGGCATAAAATACTTCTTGCATAGGCATGGCATATGGTCAAACATAAGCATGGCATAAATACTTCTAGCATGAACATAGCATAATTCAACTTAATCATGATTTAAGCCTAATCACATAACGATGGTATAAACATACTTATGCATAAATATTCCTAAACATGGTGTTTGCTTAAACTTGCAAAAAAAGGGATTTTTGAGTCCAACCTAGCCATGTCATCATATAATCCTTTGAAACAAGATAGACTTAATAACGGATTTCAATTATGCCAAATATCATTCCTAGCCATAAATTTGCAAAAGCATGACTTAATACATGGATTATGGTGTCAAAATTCCAACATAGTTTCATATGAACTATAACAACCAAACTTGTCTCAATTGCTTGCAAAACGATTTATGCACAAAGTATACATCATGACGACATAATAACAAAGCCCCAAACTTGCATAAATTTCACTCAACTACATACATGTAGCTTCAACATAGATTACATAATTTGCGCAATATTCCAAACGTATGTTTGCATAGAACTACCGCATGTAGTTCTTTATAATGAATAACATAATTTTGCACAAACATGAATTACTTCCATTGCCACAATTCAAGCATACACATCAACACAGTTGTTTATTTATACCAAAGTAATACTCTACTTACAATGGTTTGATGAATTCTCTAGTTAAGAGACACGATTCCTTTGTTGAATTGATTAGCTTTAGGTTGCTTTGAATTGCTTTAGGCTTAGAACTTTCTTCCTAACTCTCTCTCTAGTCGGCGGCTACTCTTTGTCGTTCCTCAGCAACATGGCGGCTATAATCTTATTTTGAATGAATAGATTAGGGTTTAGTCTAGGGTTGTTTATATAGAGGTTAGGAATTGATTAGGACCCTTGATGTTGCTAGGTTAGATCGTAGCCATTCATTAGGAAGAGAGACCAATAAAAACCCGCCACCTAGCCCTAATGACAAAGCAGACCACAGAAATTCGACCAAACACAGACCTGGCCAGCCAGGTTGACTGGGCTCGACCAGGTCGACACCCCTGTCGACAGGGCTGTCGACAGCCCTGTCGACATGGGTAGCCCAGGTCGACAGCCCAGTCGACCTGGGTGGCTAGGCGGGTGTTTTATCCGCCTGGCCCATTGGGCCCCACTTCAAATTATTATTTTATTCTGTTTGAATTTTAAATTTAATTCAAAACTTCCGAAGGCCATATCTTCTTCATACGGACTCCGTTTTTCGAAAACTCGGACTCTATTTCGCGTATTTTTCCGAGACGAACGCAATGGCGTATCCCGTTTCCCTTAGTTCTTTGATTTGAATTTGATTATACTTTAATTCATGAATTTCACAGTTATAGAATTTTCGGGGTGTTACAATGAATGCTTGGATTGAAGGCATACATAAGGACCATACCCTCTATTGAATTTGAGGATGAATTGAGGAGTTTATGCCAACCTATTGTCGATTTGTAAATTGATTTAAATAATGTCAACACGAAGTGTGAGACGAGGGAATATTGTAACAAAAATATCCCTATCATGATGGGATCTCAGCCTCCCGGCGTTACAACCATCCATAAGGCCCCAGCCTCCCAAAAGTGTTTTTACTTGAATAACTGACCTCCTAGGTTAAAGGAATCAGTTACTTCTGAGTGGTGTATGAAAGTGGTGGCCGAGATAAACGGGACCTATGATACTAAGTTGATTAAGGACTCTCATGACCGTGTTGTCCGGTATGTTGATCAGATAAGACGTTTACAAGAGGAAAGGCATGATTTGTGTATGAATGTTTTCGAGTTAGAAAAAGAAAACAAGTCTCTTAGAGCAATGTGCAAGGCTTATAATAGAGCTTTGAAAGTTCAGATTAAGCCTTCTGATCATCTAGATGAAACAGGTAGGACAGTAGGACAATGCGAAATCTTAACAAGCTTCTAAGCATCGCACTTCGTCATGCCATTGACCCTCCTTTGCTTGAGGACGGAGAAGACCTAGATTTTTAGTGACATTTTGTAATAGTTACATGTAATTATATCCATCTTTAAGGTATTGAGAATGTAACTTTTGTGAATGAACTTGTGTATTGATGTTGTCTATTATGTAAATGGTTGTTAATATAAAATGCATAAAATAATTGTTTGTACGTAAATGGTTTAAGAGTTTTCCCTGACAGGAGGTAAGCATTTTACTTGAAGCCATTTTGATGATGTGCTTTCCCTTGAGAGTGTATTTCTGACTATGCTGATTTACCTCAGAATTCCTTCATTAGTGAATTGTAAGCTTTCAGATCCATCCCATACTAGGATCATTTGTTAGAGGACTGCGAATTAGCTTCTGATGCTTTAATAGAGCCTTTGGTCAATTTTAAGCTCGCGTACATGGCAGGAATCCCGAATTAACATAGATTTAGGCATTGGAATAAGACCAGGAGTTTACTTCCGGTGTTTGCAGAAGTCTTGAGCTAACCCTTGTTTGGGGTAATTAAAGATTTATGGACAGAAATCCCCATCTGGTAATAATAGAAATTTCGAACTACTTTTTATCTAAGTAAAGATTGAAGACCGGGAATCTCCTTCCGGTATTTGCGAAGAATTAAACCAACCTAGATTCAGGTATTAATATTGCAGGTCTGAAACCACCCTTGTTCAGGTAATTAGGGATTGAGTACAAGAAATTCCGTTCTGGTAATTGTGATGAATTAAAACAACCCATATTTGGATATTAGTATAGAAGACCTGAACCAACCCTTGTCCAGATAGTCAGAGATTGAGTCCCAGAAATTCCCTTCCGATATCAGTGTTTCGGTATCCCCTTTGGATTTGATTTGTGTAACAGAGGATGTACGTGCTCCTTGAGCAACTCTCTGGGCTTATGATGTCAAAGAAGAGGATGTACATGCTTTGTTGGCCACT
This sequence comes from Allium sativum, assembly GCA_030737875.1. Classification (NCBI taxonomy): domain Eukaryota; kingdom Viridiplantae; phylum Streptophyta; class Magnoliopsida; order Asparagales; family Amaryllidaceae; genus Allium; species Allium sativum. The sequence goes on along the minus strand of CM060925.1, from coordinate 156,732,819 downwards.
CTCTGGGTCTGTGCGTCCGGTGCGCTTGGCTAGCTTATCCACAAGCTGGGTCCAATAACTTACCCAACCTCCCTCCAGGAGGCGCCTTATCCTGACCATTGTAGGTGATGATAAGGTCTTAGAAACTTAGACGGGGCTATTGTAGGAACAGAACTAAGGTTTACTCTTTTGATGCTCTATACTTACCATCGTATACTGATAGAGGCTTACACGCCACCCCCTCCAAGGAATGCTCTATCCTGACCATCGTAGGTGATTATAGGAGTTTGTGTTCCCTTCTGCAGGTAACATGGAACATAAGCAGAGGTAGGATGTGCTCTTCTGCGAGAAGATGTAGGACGTGCTTAGTTCTAACAGAGGCAGGGCGTACTCTTCTGCGAGCAGAGGCAGAGCGTGCTAATTTTAGATGCACCGCCATGACCAATTCAGGTGTGAAACGGAGGCTTATGCTTTTGATGCTTTAACCTAGCCCCCCTCTGATTTGGGCATGGAAAAAGATTAGCACACCACCGCCCTTCGGGGGGTGCCTTGCTCTGACCAATTTGGTGATGACAAGGGTTTTTCTTTTCTTTTATCCATTTGTCGCTTGACCTATCCTTGGCTATTTCAAGTTTGTGGGGATTTTCTTCTTTACAATCGAGTAGATAATCATTTTCCTTTCTAGAAGATTTTACCGGCGTAATTTTGTAGCTTTCCTTGGCTTAAGAAGTTGATGATCATTCCCTCTAAAACTCTGCAATGGTTTGTTTCATGTCTGTTTACCGTATGGTAGTAGCAATACGTCCTTCCCCCTTAGCTTCATTTTTGGTTTCTTCTTTAATAATGTCCAAAAGTTTAACTGGTGTCTGGTTAGGAAGTAGATACCCTCAATTGACATTGTGAGCTTACAACCATTTGGCAACCTTGACTTGAAAGCCGTCTTTCATTATTGCCTTTTGGCCCTTTTACCACTTAATTTTGTTATTCCTTCTTCGTTTCTAAACTTCCTTTTAACTACCTTTCGACATGGGGGTATATCTCTTTCAGACCTTTTATTGGTAAGAGGAGTGGAAGCCTTCTCCACCTTCTGTTCGAATATGGTTCCCCTAGCCTGTGTTAGGATAGCTTCTTTGATATGGAAAAAGAAGTTATATCTTTCTATCAAGAACTGATTTAGGGCAAAAATCGGAGTCGGTCCTAAGTGGAAGGGGTTAATGCTCCATCGATTAGGGTCATAAGGTTCTACATCCCTCTCTTTCTCTTAGATACGCAAGGTTTTTAATTTGAATCTTTCGGTCGCCTACGGTTCGCCAATACTTTTCCCAACCATGGGAAACCCATTAGTAACTAGTAGGGGTCTTTATTCATAATGTTCGCCTCTTCAAGGTTTAGTCCAATCCAGGACGGAACAGCACAGGTGGATATGTGGAAAGGTTAACTATAGGATTGGAGGTTCATGCCCTCCTTCTAGCGCCGAAATGTTAACGATATTTTTTGTCAACACAGGAAATAGATCAATGGCAATGGACCTAAGGGGAAAATGGGTTGTCCAACCTTTGCAAGTTTGAGTTAGATCAATGTCCTTAGGTATCAAGTTATAGAATCCGAAAGAATGGTTACACTTCCCTCGATGGGGTGAGTATCATGCTCAAACGATTTGAAAACCAATAATTACCTTTGGGAGAAGGATCACTAAACACAACCCTTGATAAGGGACTCAACGGTTGGCAGAAAGGAAGTTTGCATCAAGCTCGCTGAGAGATTTAAACTCATAGGGAGGATTTAAGCTTGCAGGAAGGGTTTAAGCCTATTAGAAGGGGTGTTTCCTCCGATCTGCGGAAAGGTTCGGACAAGAATCCATACATATGTTGGAAGCAAATAGTAAATCGTAGCAACGATCACTAATAAATTGTAAGATAACTCACAGGAAAATACTATAAGTATAGATTTGCTTTTTATTAATCTTCGATCTAGAATACATGAACAGAATAGAGGAAATCCTGATATTAATCTCGGTATTAGGGTTTCCTTTTTGAGAGAAAGAAGAGTACAAGAATTGGAATGAGAAAAATCCCCCCTCAAATGTGACCCTTGGGATCTTATTTATAGAGGATTTGGGGGGCCCTTCCACTGTTGGGCCATTAGGCCTACAGGTACGTCTGCCGGCCGCCTTTCTCTTTGGTTTCTGTTGCTTTAGGTCTCAGTCGCTTTGAGGTGCGGATTATAACTTCCGGAGGGAAGGTCCTGGTCAGCTGGGGCTTCTTTGAGAGTGATATGAGCTTGTTGATGTAGTAGCTTTTCGGAAGGTATTTGAGCCTCCGGTTGTATGCTCTCGGTTATAAGCTCCCAGATGTAGGCTTCCAGTTTTCTTATGAATATTTAGAGGAGCTTATCCTTAAAATGGATGTAGATAGCTGTCGATTCAGAACCACCGTCAGTGTTTTTACTAAGTAGACTAGTATGGATAGCCTGTATCCATTCTAGGGTTTCGGTTTGCCTTCCGTGGAGTCTCTGGGTACGGCCTAGTCTTCTGGAGGGTCGCTACAGGTGTCTTTCCTATAGTCTTACCAATATGACCTTTCAGTTTTTATGCAGTAGGTGTGTCGAAAGCTGGTTCAGGATAATCTTTAAGCCCCTTCGGCTTGATATTCTTGATGTCTTCATATCTTGGTGAATCGGCTTTAAGCGGGTTAATACCGACAACCCTTCCGCCCTTCTGGGTTTCTGTTAGTGGAATTATTTCCTCTTTCTTTCTTAGCTTCTGACTCATATGACCTTTCGTTATAGAACCCCCTGCCGGATAGACTGTGTCGGCATTCCGTAGACTTCAATTTTCTTTCCCCTAAGTAGTTGTCAGTTTGTGTAGCTCTCGGATCATTCCTTCATGCTTGTGTTCACTGGCTACCCCTTCACCGTTAGTTGGTTTCGGGGTTAATTTTGGTAGTAACAATAGTCAAGCCCTAGCCTGTAAATGAGCCCAATACGATGTATATGAGACCATATTCAAAATGAATGACTGTGATGAATGATGACATCATCTTTATTATTTCGTTACTGTCCCTCAAACCAAACTAGGGTTCCCATTTCTATCTCCGCCTCCATCAACTACTTTCCCATTTCTACCTCTATTTCCATCAATGACTTTTAGATCCTCCCTTAATCTTATAAAATTCTTGGTAGACAAACCTTTTGTAAGAACATTAGCTCACTGATAATATGCAAGGACATGACAAACCGCTAGTTTTCCTGTTTGGGTTTTGTCTCTAACAAGATGAAGACCAATTTCAAGATGCTTTGTCATCGAATGTTGAATCAGATTGAGTGATAGAGACACCGTACTCTTGTTGTCACACCAAATAATTGGCTTTCGGTTTAGGGTAAACCCTAGCTCCTCCAATAGTGACTGTATCCAAGTAACTTTAGTCGTTGCGCTTGCCAAAGCTCGGTAATCTGCCTCCGTACTGGCCCTGGAAGTTTTTTGTTGTTTCTTTGTGCACCAAGATACTATGTTGGAGCCAAGATAAACACAGTACCCCAAGACTGGCTTTTGGTCATCATTATCATTTGCCCAATCAGCATCGCTAAAGCACTGTAAGCTAAGTTCTTTCTCATATTTTATTATTATACCATGACATTTTGTGCCTTGCAAGTATCGTAGTATTCTTTTAAGAGCTATCCAATGTTCTGATAGAGGATTCTGCATGTATTGACTTAATTTGTTAACACTATAACATATATCTAGACGAGTAATAGTTGCATATTGAAGTGCTCCTATTATTCTTCTGTATTCCTTGATGTTGTCGATGGCTTCAACTTTGTACTTAGAAAGTTTTAGATTGCTTGTCATTGGCGTAGGTAAAGAATTTGCTTGATGCATTTTAGCCCTTTGCAAGATTTCTGAAATGTAATTTTGTTGAGATAAAAATAATTCTCTGTCATTTTTCTTGATAACTTGTATTCCAAGAAAAAAATTTAGTTCCCCCATGTCTTTTAAAGAAAAGTTTGGATTTAGTCTTCGTATGATGCTGTCTATTTCTTGGTTGTTATCTCTTGTTATCAACATATCGTCTACATATACCAAAATATAGATAGTTCCATGTGTGCTTCTCTTCATATATAACGAATTATCGGATTTAGCTTGTATGAAACTCATGTTGGATAAGGTTAACTTGAGTTTCTCATACCAAGCCCTCGAAGCTTGTTTTAAACCATATATAGCCTTATGTAACTTGCAAACTTTGTTACCATTGTTGTAACCTTCGGGTTGATACATATAAACTTCCTCGGTCAATTCCCCATTCAAGAAAGCATTGTTGACATCCAACTGCCTTATGTTCCATCCTTTGCTCATAGCAATGGTTAATATGATTCTAATTGTTGTGGGTTTTATAACTGGAGAAAAAGTCTCATTGAAATCAAATCCAAATTGTTGGGCATAACCCTTAGCGACCAGTCTAGCTTTGTATTTATCAATAGTTCCATCCTCCTTTCTCTTTATTTTGAATACCCGTCTACATCCAATAAGATTTTTATGTTTAGGTGGTGTCACCAAACTCCATGTATTATTTTCAGCTTGATATTCAGCATTCATAGCCTCTTTCCATTTCTTTGATTTTATTGCATGCTCAAAGTTGATTGGTTCAACTTCAATAACTGAGATGTTATACACTTTAGGTTTGTATATGCCACTCTTCGACCTTGTTGTTATATGATGTCATTGTTGGTGCTTGCCAGTGTTACGTGTTTGTTGGTGTCTGTCAGTATTGCTGCTTGTTCTTTTGTCTCCATTAATGTTGTTTCTTGTAGCATCATTGCTTTGCATATCTTCGTTGATTTGATATGTGTGCATACTTTCTGAACTATTCTTTGATTCATTTGTATTTGCATTTGTTACTTCCATGGAGTCGTTCTGCATGCTGATGTCTAGCTAGTCTTCACTAATGCCATCAATAGGCGATTCAGTAAGTAACTGTTTGAGTTGATATCCCTTGACAGAATGCTCTTCGTAATTTTTAGTTTCTTGTTTTCCTGCAAGGGAAAAAGTGTTTTCATCAAAAATTACATGTCTAGAAATATAAATTCTTCCATTTTTGTCTAAGCATTTATATCCTTTTTGATTCTGAGCATACCCAATGAAAGTGCATGGGCTTGATCTCATGCTTAGTTTGTGCCTATTGTAGACTCTTAAGCATGGAAAACACAAACAACCATAAATTTTTAAAAAACAGTAGTCTAGTCTAACATTATATATCATTTCATGTGGAGTTTTATTATATAAAACCTTAGTTGGTAATTTGTTGATAAGAAAAACTTAAGTGTAGAAAGCTTCATTCCAATATTTCATTGGCACTGAGCCTTGAGACATTAGTGTTAGAATAGTCTCTACAATGTGCCTGTGCTTTCTTTCAACCAAACCATTTTGTTCAGATATGTGAGGACAAGTCAGCATATGTTTGATTACTCTTTTAATAAAATAATTAGTTAATAGCTTAAACTCTCCCCCACAATATGTTTGGATAGTTTTGACACTACAATTGGTTTGTTTTTCAACATGAGTTATGAATCATAGTATTACATGTTTCTGATTTATTTTCAGCATGTATATCCAAGTACATCTCGAATAGGCATCCACAAAGGAAAGATAGTACCTGTGTCCTTGATATGAGTTCAGTGGTGCTAGTCCCCATAAATCAACAGATATCAACTCGAGGGGTTTACTGTACTTTGTTTCAAAATCTCTAAAAGGAGGCTTATGATTTTTGCCAAGTTGGAAGTGTGTGCATGTGTGCTTAATAGGTAGGCTTTTATTAAAAGAAATATTATTATTGCTTAATTTTTTTTAATAGTTTCAATGCTAGGATGCCCTAGTCTCATATGCCATGATTCAATATTTCCATCATACCCATTGTTACTACTAACATTAGTTTCCCTATTGCAAGCATTACTACTAGTTTCTACATTATTACATAAGAGTTTGCCACTAGAGTTTCCAGTCTTCAAGGTGTCAAACATGTAAAGCCCATCATGTAGATTACCTTTTAGTAATATTTCATGATTTAGTAAACCCTTAACTACACAGAACTTAGGGTGAAATTCAAAAAATATGTGATTGTCATTAGCAAATTTTGACACACTTAACAAATTTTAATTAATAGAAGGCACTCTAAGCATTATATTTAATTTAAGTTGCCTTTTTCCTAAGATGGAACCCTTGCCGATGTGTGTTATACATGCAGTTTTACCATCACCCATATGTAAATGTTTCATACCTGAGTAGATTTTGCTCCCGATGTTAAGAATTTGGAGATTATTTATTATGTGATGAGTGGCACCTAAATCTGGGTACCATTCTTCAAAACCGCTATCTTCATTATTACTTCCATCATCATTACTTGTATTCTGACTATTATTTGCATCATTACTGCTTCTATTTGAGTTCATCATAGCCATGTTGGCTTGTGGTGCCTTCTGACTCGAATTGCTTTGATTATATTGCTGCCTATTGTCAGTATTATACCTGAAATAGCATTTGTTTGCCATATGACCAAACTTTTGACATATTTGGCACTTTACCCTGTTGTTATTATTCTATCTTCCACGTCCTCGTCCTCTTTGTGGCCGAAAGCCTCTCGTTTGTGGCTGGAATCCCCTTGAATACTGATTGTCTTGTCTGTTTGCATTGATAATATTGTTGCTTGCCTATGATTGCCTATTTTTAGTTACAGCGTAATTAGCAGAAAATTCACCTTGTGTTGTTTTCCTTTGATCAGTCCTTCCTTCATGAGCGAAGAGTGCAGATCGGATGAACTACAGATCAGATAACGTTTGTTGAGTAGCAAGAACAGTTACTAAAGACTCATATTCTTCATCAAGTCCTCCGGTAATAAAAAGTATTTGCTCATTATCACTGATTTTATGCCCAATAGCACTTAATTTACTGCATATGTTTTTAATTTTGCCTAAGTAATCATTCATGCTTGTATCTTCCTTTCTACAATTTTGAAGTTCCCTTTTGTATTGCATGATCCTTGCTGCAGATTAAGAGCTGAAAATTTGCTCTATAGTAGTCCATAGTTCGTATGATGAGTTGCATCCAACAATTTGTGATAATAGATTAGAGATGATAGAAGATAAGAGCCGTGATGATAGTAAGCTATCATGCCTTTGAAATTTGATGTATTCAGGATTTGATACTGTTTTTCCTTCTTCATCAGTAATCACTACTGATGGAGTAACTAATTTTCCTTTTATGTAGTCTTGTAGACCATATCCTTTGAGAGCAATTTCTATTTGATATTTCCATAGAATATAGTTATCTTCATCCAATGAAGTTGTAATAACTTGTCTTTGTGGCTTAATCAGGTTCATGAATCTTGGAGATGAGCCATTGGCATTGCTGCCAGACAGAGTAGAAGTAACTTCATTATCATTGGCCATGGCGTGGCAATATCAAGTTGACACGGGAAGAATAATGCCTTTCTGCAAATTAGAGCTCTGATACCATAAAGAGAACTAGAAAAAATTAAACAAAGAATTATATTGCAATTTATTGATTGATAAGATTGATACAAAAACCATGTATTTATACATAAATATGTAACGGCTAATATAATACTTGTCCTATATAACATTGTAACAGCTAATACTGGCTAATTATAATATTATAACGACTAGTATAATACTTGTCATATATAACATTGTAGTGGCTAATACTTGTTGATTATAACATTGTAACGGCTAGTATAATACTTCCCGTATATAACATTGTCATGGCTAATACTTGCTGATTATAACAATAGTCAAGCCCCAGCCTGTAAATGAGCCCAATACGATGTATATAAGACCTTATTCAAAATGAATGGCTGTGATGAATGATGACAGCATCTTTATTATACCGTTAAACAAAGTCTCAACTTCTTCCCATCTCATCTTCTTCAGGTCCCATCTTTCAAACCTTAATCTCAATTCTCGCTTCAAAAATTTCGCTACTTATCATCTTAAATTTTTCCTCTTTTCTTTCGCATGGAAGTCGTAGGTCTAATCATTGATCTCCTTCAGTAATTCGCGAAGGACATCGTCTGCCTAGTTAAAAGATGCCATAGGTATGATAGCAAAGAGTTTACGAAGCTTACCTTCCGTACTGCTATTGGGTTTGTCGTGATGGGATTTGTTGGCTTCTCCGTGAAGCTCATCTTTATTCCAATCAACAATGTCATTGTTGGATCTGGGTGAGATAGTCATCTGAAATTGGAAGATGGCTAAACTTCTACACCATTTTTTTAATATTTTCTCTAGAGTAGAGACTTTGTCTTCCTCAAATTCATTTTCTTCTTCCCTCTTGCTTTCATTTCAATGTTGGAACAATAGACTAAAAATGCCTGTGAGTTTGTTAAAATTTAGTTACAGTGATGCTGCAGTTGGGCTAAAGAGTACAAAATTTGTAATTCTAGTTTTATGAATTCAGAATGTAATGGTCATCGAGACCAGGTCACAAGTTTGTTTGCACAAGACTTCATTATAGTTTGCACTTTTTTTATGTCACGAGATGATCAGATTGGCGATTTCAACGTCCAAAGAATTAACCAGATGTGGCTAGAGTAACAGGGTTTGTTAGCATAATTTGTTAAAGTTTTTTCTCGTCCATGACTTTTTCTGTTAAGATTATTAAACTTGATAATATATTAATTGATTGAGGTTTCTGAGAACTTAAATCCCATAGTAACAATGTTTCACTTACTTGGGTTTCTTACCGAGCTTAAATTATGCATTAACTTATAACATAAATTTTGATTTTTAAGGCTATTGGAATTTGAAAGCCTTCTTACGGTCAATGGTGTTTGATTCAATGCATGATAAAGTTTATATTAAAAAACAACTTATTTATCTAAGCTATTTTTATGTGGAATTATTGAATTCTTTAATGGTAATATATGATTAAATTGTGTGATGCAGGTGATGGTTGCATTGTCATTCCTTCTAGTACTTTTAATTTGGACACTAGCAATATAAAATTGCGGCGCTGGTCATGGCATTAGGTAATTCAATCTTCTCTATTTTCTTTATTTTTCTATTTGAGAATTGTTCATAAGAATCCATCCACATTACTATGTCTTACTGGTTACCAACTTTTGAAAACTAGTAAAAGGAGAAATAAACTAGGTAGCCTTTTATCACTAATTAAGAAGAGGATCTGGTAAAAAAAAATTATTGCTTGCATGTGTATTTAATATATTTTAGGCACATTCACTATGATGGTTGAGAGTGTGTTAGCATATACTTCATATAACTTATCTATGATTATGATGTATAATAAAGGATTCACAACCAAACATCTACTAACTGTCGTAGAGAAATTGTTATCGATATATACCCAAATACCGACAAAAAGAAGAAATGATTCGCATGTTCTCAGTTTTAATTTCAACTTCTATCAACTTTTTATTACTAAGTGGAAATAACTGAAATATACCACAGTAATTGGTTTGACATTGAATTAAGATAAAAGGAAGTGTTGAGCACTTACATTACATGGTAGCTATGAAGGGGTCGAGCCTTCATCCATTCTCTATTGCAGATAAAGCTGGATTAGATTCGGTACCGAAAATTCATATTCAAAACCATTACCATACCAATTCATATAGTAATACAAAAATCATATCATTACCAACCAAAGTAATCGGTAAACCGATAATTTGGTTTTTGGTTGGTAATGACTGGTAGAGATCAGTAATTACTTTTTACCGTTTGCAAGTTTGATATCTATTTGTTAACAATTTGTCACACTAAAAGAGTAAATACTAAAAGTTGTTGTTTTCTATTATATGATTATTTATAACTTTTATTTTGTGTAGGCAAGAAGTTAAATATTGTACAAAATCATATTATCTTTAAAAAATACACAATAATAATTGCATTTAATTTGATAACATAATAGTATTTTGCTATATTTTCTATTAAATCATTATACCATAAATGTAGTGTTACATAGTAGAAATATTACACACACACACACAAACACACACACACACACACACACACACACACACATATATATATATATATATACATATATGTACGTATGTATGATCGCATAATTTCAAGCGGTTCGGCAAACCGTACCAAACAAATGATTACCAATTTTTTCGATACCATTTCAATGGTAGCGGTTTATAATGACGATAAGTGACAATATGGTAAAAATGTCCAACCCTAGTTGCAGATGTTGCCTACATGTAAGAGCTTTTAGTTGCAGTTATTACAGTTGTATGATATGACCAGTTTGTTAGTAACTGGATCTAAGTGATATAGACCAAACTTATTAGCAGTTGAATTCTCATTTACCTATTCTTACTAGATTTGTACGTTTGAGACTCATTGGAGTTTCTTGATCTAAGAGATTCGGACTTGATTAGAGCAAACGATGTCCAACAATGCTGATATATGTTATTTTGGTAATTAGTTCACATATTTTTAGGCACTGATATTTGGGCATTATGCTTTTAAATTAAATTGTGTGTACTTTTTTATGTCAAAATAGATTGGTCCATACATGTAAAAGTAATCCTATCAATGGTGTTAAAAAGATTTTTATGTATGAAAGATTGAAAAATTTAATGTATTATTTTGGTTTGCTTTTTTCTATATATTAGTTTTGTAGATAATAATAATGTGATATTTGAACTGCTTGAAGTGTACCATTATTTTCATTCTATTATTTATGTTTATCTGTTGTTTGTTTTAGTAGCATTTTTTTTTTCATTTTTATCACAACTTCTTATAGGAGTAGTTAAAAAGTCTTTTACAATTACCAAAAGTTGTAGCAAAAAGTTTTTTACAACTCCCAAACATTGAAAAACCATTGTAAACTGCATTTTACAACAGTCAAAAACAGTTATCAAAATGTTTTTCACAACCGCCATACCTAATAACAGTTGTAAAAAAGGTTTTTACAAGTGTCTGAAACAGTTGTAGAAAAGTCTTTTGCAACAGCTAAAAGCAGTTGTAAAAAATTATATCTCAGGTACAACTGCGGATGTAACTACCGACGGAAGCAAGTTGTAATATATTTACTACAACTGTTTTTGGCAGCTGTAAAATGGTATTTTTGTTGTAGTGTTCGTGTTGTTATGTGACCATCATTATTGTTTGGTTATGTGATTATGTTGTGATGTTTTCATATAGTTTTTGATAACAAAACGAGATATATTATTCATGTAATATATGTAGCAAAAATATCATATTAGGGGGGTACATGTTATATATCGTAAACTATGATTAAAAACTATATAGTTGTCATCATAACGTTGGAGAATATTAGAATCTCATCTTTTGGGTTTTAATGACAACAACTACACAACCATATATGGAGAAATATTTCTATTTACATGTACAAGATGGAAGAAGAATGTGTTACACAGTGACATCGACACTCAAAGATGTGTATTAAGACAAGTGGGACCAGAAGGTTAATATCATCAAATATATGGTTGTCAACTTTTCTTATTTTATGATAATAGATATCTTATGCAATCCTTCCTAAATCATACACATCAATTATTGTCTAGTCGAAATAATTTCATACAATTTAAAGCAAATCCAACTTGCATTTCCCCAACTGGTGAGACAGCTCGGCCATAAGGTTGGTTGTCTGATCAAAGTTTTGAGTTGTAGGTTTATTTGACAACCAGATGCCATAAGCTTCTAATTAGACATCTGACTAATGTATTGGATTTTGTATTGGATAAATATCTGACTTATTGCACCAGACGCTTAATTATACTTGCAATTGACATATCTGAAAAGATGATTCTCTTCGCCTCCTTCGAGCATGCCTTCTCATCAATAGTTGTAGCTTCTAATTTAAAAAACTTATTATGGCCATTGTAATCATTGATTAGACCTATTGATTATTTATAGAAATAATTAATCTTAAGACTGAGAATAACAATTCTATTTTTGACTCTTTCTACATGCTTACACATTCGGTTGTGCTATTATTGATCTAATATTCTCAACAATCATTCATTGCAAAATCCATACAATAGTATTTAAATCTACTTCCAACAAATCCAGATGCTCACACGTATTACATTAAAGTGAGTTTATACGAAGAATTGCACTAGCATTCAATATCTGTGTTATATAGAACATAAGCTTGACAAATAGATACGGTCGTATAAGACTATTCCTTTAGGCAAAAGAAGGGCTTTCGATTAGTGAAATATCGAAGGAGAGTTTCGAGAATTGACATAGGATGGGAAGCCCAGGCCAATACAAAAACTATGTTGTGGTCATTTCTATCTACTTTATATTTTATACTTTGTTATACTTGTGTAGTTAAAGCGCTTAGCGGATCCAATGTGACGGAGATCTAAAAAGTCATGGCGGAGCTAAAGCAAGGAAGATATAACAGATGACTCTGAAATAGTAAATGTAACTCATTCGTAGTGTTTTTATGAATGTAAAAATGATAATTAAAAGAAAAACTAGCATTCAGTTTAACTATAATTAGTACATTCTTAATTTTAAATAAAAATATGCGCAAATATCTGTAAATAGACATAAATTGCAATTTAACTTAATTCAATATTATATAATATAGAGTATTTTTGCTTCTAAAAACATATATTAAAAAATTCAATTAAAAAGCCTAACATCATAAGTTTTATTATGTATAGATGTTATTTTTCTGTTCGTTTCTTTCATCAAAGATATAATGGGAATAGCATAACATAGCGAAAATAGGATATATCGGGTATAGCGGGGCTTAAAGCGAAGAGGCTATATCAGAGGCTATTTGGAAAAAGCATAGCAGTGATAATCCGCTATGGGATAGAGTGGTGTAATAGCTGGGTATTAACATCACAGTGTTATACACATCCTATACATACATATATACGTATCATATACACAAGCCATATTACATAATACATAAAACTTTCAGTTTGCTTAATAATAGTTGTTACTATTTAAACAAGGACAATGTTTTTGGGCTATAGAGTTGATTATGGTCTACAATAACATTTAGACTATTATTAAATTTCATAATTCCAAAGTAATATAGTTTTGACAAAAAGAATTAGTATAAATAATTATCGTTGCTTGTAATGATTAATAAAGTAAAATTAGATTTTACCGAAACCAAATAAGAAATAAATTTGGTTACAATATCATGCCACCTCTAAACCCTCCTTTTGATAAGGTAGTTATTATTTGGACTTCAACATTTGGATTGCTCGGAACTGAGTACGGATCATCACGTGAACCCACAATCGTATGGGTTCATTGGAATATCGCTTTAGAACAAGTTGGAAAAACATGTTGAATTTGACTAAGTATGAGATTGGCAAAACACTTAAATCAGGATCAGTAAGGCTCAGAAGAAGGACTGGACCAAAAGATATGGTTAAATATGGAATCGCTGTGTATCTGATATTCAGAATTGCAAAACTCAATAACCGATCTGAATTTCTTCGATAACTAGAACATCGAAGACCATAACGATGAATAGTCAACTCGAGGAGTAAGCTAACAGATAACGGGACCCACCATAGGGGTCGCACCCTTTTGGGTGCAGTCCCTAGAGGTTGGTACCGATCCCTCATAGGGGATCGGGTCTAACCCTACTTGTGGGGTACGATCTTAGCCTTCCTTTGTGAGTCAGGTCACACCCCCTGGTGGGTCTCTTGTTCGTTTTTCTGTTGATATGACATCTTCTCACCTTTATAAATACACATCTAGGGGATTCTGAAAAGGGATCTTCTTCTCTTTTAAACACGAAAGCCTTACTGCAACTTGAAAATAACTTCAACCTCGTTTTTCTTTATTCATACGACCAATAACTGTACTAGTAATCAGCCAGTACAAATAATATATTACTTGAAGTGGACGTTGACTGACATTTTTCGAACCACTATAAAAACAGTGTCATTTACTTTTCTGTACCTTGTGACTGTGATTTGAGACTCCTCTATGATTATCATCTATGATTTACAAATTTTGGTATTACACTCGATTGACCGAAATTCATTATCAAAACCACCCGCTGGGTGAAGTGTGAACGTTAATATTTAAATTGTTTGATATTAATCAGCGAACGAATTTAAGCATAAGAGTCACGCAACTAAAACACTAAATACTCATTTTTTTCCACGTGATTTAATTAATAAGTAATGTTATAAACTAATCAATATTTATGAAATATAAATTATAAACTTATTTTTATGTGTATTTAATACTATTAATTAGTTTGCATGCAATACTTATATAAACATTGCCCTACACACGATACCGATACGTGTTTATGTTGGATTTTGGTGATACTATATTCCGTATTTAAGTAGATTTTTGAGATATTTTAGTCTACAAGGAATTATGAGTATAGAACATTTTTTATTCCATAGATTTGATGGATTATGTGGAGCAATTATTGCTCTTTTTAATGCACTAGAAAAGGCAACAAATAATCTACATGAGAAAGATTTTCTATAAGATATATTTTGGAGATTTTTTAAGGCCTAATTAGGGTATTGGCTTAGGTTTTCTATTCACTTATATAAGCATCTTTTAGGGTTGGATTATTTGTATCGAAAAAGGGAAAATTTGTTTTTGTTTTGGGATTGAGACATCTTCTCAATTAATTAGGTTTTCTTTTGTAATCAATTGGTGAACTAGTAAAGGTTTTGCTCAAAGGAATATGTTTGTCATCTTTCTTCTTTCCTCTTTTATAATCTAATTTTGTATAAATCCTAAGAATGTCTTAACAATTGGTACCCGAGCCGAAGGTTATGGACTGGGTCATGCAGGCAAGACAATGCTCTCAAAAGATACTCGTAAGATGCGGGTCAAGGAAAAGACTATTAGAATTGTCTCGCATGTTGTTAAGGTACCGAAATGGCGGTTTGAATAAATAGTTCCACATCACGAAATAAATTGAGGGAGTGGAGTACAAACATGAGTTGGTAAGCACGTAACATCAGGGATTCCTTTTGTTACAAGGATGTGTGTGTCAACTCATATGCGTGCGCCCTATGCAGGAGGAGGGGGAGCTTTTTTCCAACCACCCTTACATAATAATTTAAGATGGGTTTTAAATGCAACAAATATCATTTGTGCCTGAAGTGGATTTAAATCCAATATGAGGCTTGATATTTTTGGCTGTGAAGAGGGCATAATAGGTTGGCCATTTCATGGCTTATAGGATAAAGTTTCGAAGATTTAAAAAGAGGAGAATAGGTAAGGAAAATTAAATATGTTGATCATACTTTTTCTCTTTATTCTCCTATATATATAAACATCTTAGCCATTATTATCCTTTGATATTTTTATTGCCTCCATCATCCATTTGTTGGTCAAAATATACCCCTCCTTCTCCTTGGGTATTCCATCAATTTAAATACAAATTAAAATAGAATCATTTTCAGTGGTAAGGTAATTCGGAAACTAGCAACCTCTGGATTTGAAATCATTTAAAAGTATTTGTTTCTTTGTTTCAACATGTGAGCTTTGGTGAAACTTATTTTTTTAGTTTGTTATTATACATAAAAAAAACTTATATGATCATTACTCATATTTTTTTGTTAGAAATATCATGAATCGATGTATTCATGAAATGTCATATATAGATGGTTATGTACATAAATGTAAATATATATTATTACAAAAAATTATACTCAATTATGTGTAATGCTTTTGGCTTAGGAATTATTATTTTTAACTTAAATTAATAGTATATTAAAAGTGAATTCTAAATCTAATTTTAGAAGTTCAATGTAACAGATATAGTTTATACTTTTACAAAATTTAATCCAATTGATGAAATCTTCAGCAAAGAATTTTTTTTATTAGGATTTACATATATTAATATATATATATATATACTATTATTTAATTAAAAACTAGTTATATTGATAAAATGCACATGTATTTTACATATATAAGGTATAAATTTCTATAAAAATTAATAGCATGTTTTGATTAAGTTCTTTCCAGAAATATTTACTTCGTACGGTTTTATAACTAATAAATATTCTAATTATATATATATATAAAAAATAAACTATATCTAGCCGTGAATATTATATTAAATATTTGCTAATATATATATATATGTATTATTTATTTTGTGTATTTGCAAAATTAAACCACTAATTTCACACGTATAAGTTAATTAAAAAAATTCTATTCGGTTTTATGTTGTAATATACACATATATATATAATCAAAATAAAATTTTAAAATAATACTTTAAAATATATTTTATCATAATTTAGTAC
The DNA here is from genome assembly GCA_030737875.1 of Allium sativum. NCBI lineage: Eukaryota > Viridiplantae > Streptophyta > Magnoliopsida > Asparagales > Amaryllidaceae > Allium > Allium sativum. The sequence goes on along the minus strand of CM060925.1, from coordinate 156,716,566 downwards.
AAATTTTATCATAATTTAGTATAAATTTTTTCATAATATTTTTATATATATTTGCAAATATGTACATTTAAATAGATTATTTACAAATACTATTCTAATATATGTATGTATGTATCATTATATCTTACATATATAATTATTTTCATAATAATTTGATAAACATTCACACACATGTTTAAAAAATCCAATTGTAGACGCGAGGGATTAACATGTCTTGTGCCATGCAAAAATCAACACCCCTCTATGGCCATGCCACTCCATGCATACATTATCATGTTGCAATGCACGTACACACATGCGTATATGATACACATATATAAATAGCATAAATTGGAAATTTATTTATAACTTAAATAAAATGTATTGGTAGAAAATTAATAAAGTTCCAAAAAAATTTAGACTACGTGGACCTATTAAAGGTTCGATGTTGGAAATCACTTAAAATTTACCAAAATTTCTACGATGCGAGTTGAACCATCCCCAACAAGTATCACGGACGGTTACTGTAGCTCATAGTTGAAGTCTTTATCCAAAGCAATAAGGTCAATAACAAATGTAACTATTAGACCAATGATTTTGTTTCAACGACTAATTCAAGTTGAGTATAAATGGTAACAAATGCTACTATTAAACAAATAATTTTGTTTCAACAACCAACCAAGTTAAGTACGAATGATACAGGAATTTTGATCAAAGATCAAATTCCATAAGTCTTAGAGTGGCATAAACCAATGAAGAGAATTGATATTTATATAATAACTGCTAGAACGTATCATTTAAAATAATTATCACAATTTCCCTTTATGTTTTTAGTAAATTTGTACCTAAACTTGTTTATTTTCCCTTCCAGTCATATCTACTGGTTTTCGGGGAAATCATTGCCATCATTTTCTTCATTTGGGATATTGCCAAAATTTATTCCATATTACGGTTAAAACATTAAATCATTTTATTTGATATAGTTACCATAACATTTTTTTTAGTGAAGCCCCAATTGAATTAGCCTCTTCTTTTCCATAAATGAAATCCATTCAACGGTACCTTAACATATGTATCTTTTTTATACCAAGTAAGCTAAAATTATACAATTGAAATAAAAAGTGCTTTTGACTTGTCCTTAATAATAGATGAAACATCTTCAATGCCACACTTTCTTAACATCTACGTGAACTAGAAAAAATATTATATATATATATATATATTGAAAATTGCTTTTTTATTAATGACGTTAAATGTAACATCCCAAAATTTTAGCAATTTATTTATTTAATAATTTAAACTAGTGGTTTGATAATTTGAATAGCTCGAATTCAAATATTTCGAATATTTAATTAATATAAATTATGAAATAATATATTTTATTCTGAAATAGTCGAAATGGGTTGAATTTACAATATTTTGTGAACTGGATAATATAAGAGATTAGATTGAGTATAGATTCTAATTATAATAATGAATTTATTTATTTAACGATGTTTGAACGTATTAATTATAATATAATTTAAATGAGCTCGTAACGTCGCGGTAGTTCATTTTTTTCATTTTGAACTTTAAATGATTATACAAGATTCGTTATAAGTGTGATTTCTTTAACAAGAAACATTCGAATTTGTTAAACTATATTTTTCTAATGAAAGTGAAAAAAACCTGGATTTTGTCTTGTAGATTGCGAGTTATGTCCAAATCAAATTAAATGGATATTTGTGCGTAACTTGAGCAAACGATTGAATCAAGATGCGAGACAAGTTCTGTTGAGTTTGTATTGATATTTAGAATTTTTCTGTAATTTTTATTTTGAAAAAAATAAGCTACTTTTCGTTTAACGTATATTGCACCCTAAATCAACATTTTTTGGAATTTCACAAGATAAGTTATTTTGTCTACTTTATTATATTTTTGGGATCGGGGCACATTGCTCGTCAAAATTGTATTTTTATTTTTGTCGTTGGCAGTCCATAAATGAATGAAATTTTATGCAATGGGGTACCCTTAATATATATATAATATTTGCAATATGAATTCCTTAGCTATGCCTACCATTTTTCATCTGCACTCTGGACATACACGCTGAATGATGACTACCTTTTCCTTGGTTGTTAAGTATCCTAATGTGTGTGTGTGTGTATAAAACCTACTCTATGGACTAAAAGACGCTATGTGAAGGCTAATCAAAATATATAAACTCATAACACCTATAAACAATCACATTTCACATCAAATCCTATCCTAAAGCTATATGAGAGCTAAACCCAATGTTGTATACAATGCTGGATTCATAAGCAAGGGGAATGAAAATGCAGTACACCCGATATGTTCATACACAGACCTAAGAAGTAGATTTTCAGACTATGGTTTTCAAAGATTCATGCCAAAGAAAATGCAGTCCTACCCCATGTTCTCTAGCTACCCAATTTTGGCCTAATACTTGCGTATGAAGAAACTGAGTGCCTATATATACACACTCATGCATCAAAGCCTCCATCTCTTCTTTCCTTTCCTTGTTCTAAGCCACTCACGTTTTCTTCTCCCTGGCAATGCACAATCCATGCAACCGAACCCTTCACTTCCCCATTTTTCTTTTCTCATTCCTTTTTGAGTGTTTATAACTTTATATGATACGTGTATGATATACATATACACACACGTGAGTACATATGTAAGTAAAGTGTTCACAAGGAGCTGATGCTAGAGGGCAACAAGTAGGAGGTGTGTTTGTTCGTGCGAGTATACATTCACATATGTATATAAGGGTGTGCTACCGGGTCTGCAAGCCAACATGGCGGCGATATCAGTGATGGTGGAAAGGAGACAGGCGCGGGTTCAATGAAGAATGGGAATATTTCATGACATTAGCTCAGTATGTGCTGCGTGTACAAGAGTCGCGATAGTGTAGAGAAGGGTAGCAGGCGTTGAAATGAAAACATGCGCATGCAGTATAAAAAAGGAAATGGAAAAAAATTGTCACGATTCCTGTATGCGTGAGCAGGCCTGAGAAATGCAAGGGGAGAGTGCGTGCGAGCTCTACATTTCAGGGATGGCATGATGAGAAGCATAACGGTGAAAGGTTTTAGGAATGGTGGAGTAACGAAGGAGCATGGTGGAGATGGGAAGCACGGTTATACACAGTGGCAAGAAGAGAGCTGCGGGTTTTCTCTGAGAATAGGAGTGTTGCAGTTTCAGGAAAATGGGGAAAAAGCTGCTACAGTATGTAGCAAGTAGAAATTTTTGATGTAGGCCGAATGTTTGGTTCAGCTCGATTTTTGTATAAAAAAAGAAAAAAGAGAAATGTTGGGAGAAAGAATAGATGGGAGAAGCTACAGCAAGTCGGGATTTCTTAATTGAGTAAGAAGGAAAACTTTTTGAAGCAGGAGGTTTAAGTTTGGGCTAAAGAATATAGGTAAGGCCCAATAACTAAATTAAATATAGAATTTAAGTTTTATTCGAATAAGGTATATAAACTTGTTAATTTTAAATATCTGGTACATACGTTATAAAAATTGTGCAAATTCGGTACCGTTGGAATCGTATGAATGCAAGCTAAATACTGGAACTAGTTGGAGCCATTCAGAGCTCGCTTGAATTTATCGCAAAATAAAACGTCTGATTTAACCATCCGACGTTAATCGTTATTCAACGATTAACAACCAAGGCAAGTAAACTCCCTAACTCTGTCCATTTTTATAATATTATAAACATATTTTAATATTGATGAATGATGATTGAATGTTGTGTGATGATTGTTTGGATGAATTGCTTATAAATTGGTTGAAATTACAGAAACAAATATAAATATAAATCGTTATTTAAATATTGATTCTATTTATTATGATATCTCATATTAAAATGAAACTGATGATATTTACGTTGATTGACATCTATGGATGCAGGGAAACAGGTTAGAGGGATCCAACAAGATTCCTCAAAAATTATTACTGTTTGTTTTCATATATTGTGATATATGATAGGTTAATTGTTTAATGATAGATTTGGTTGGGTTGATTGCTTGAATAGCATTGGCCCTAAAATAATTGGTATTTAATACCATAAAAATATATTCGAATGATTTGGAAAATTGAATTTGGGTTTTAAAAGGAAAAAACTATTTTAAAAAATAATTGAAATGTAATTTTGAATGGTCTAGAATATAATAACTTGATTTTAATAATAAAAACAAGTGGTTTGATTTATAAATGATGTTTATAAATGAAGTGAAATAAATTATCATTGGATAATTTGGGAATATAAATTCAAAGGTGAATTTAAAAAGGGGAATTAAAAATCGGTTTAAAAAGGAAACGATGAAATTTGTTTCAACGTTCGGAATGTAATTGGAATCAAAATAAATCCATAAAGATTTATAATTGGTATTTAACTGTGTCGAAATTTATAAAAATAATTTATTTTAAGAAATTATATATTTTATAATTTGGAACCTGACAAGATAATTAATATTAGGTTCGAAACTGATATATTATAATCAAATGTTAAATTGATATAGAACTATAAACTTATATTAGATAAAATAGATTAGAAATTGATGTGTAGACGAAATTTGATAAATAAAATAGAATATGAATAAAAAGTTATAAAATGACTCGATGGGAATTTGAACCGGTAATAGTATTTAAAATTGAAATCAAGATTTAATTATTTGATATAACGAGTCCAGTTTTCCACAACAACAGAAATACCCTTTTGCAACTGCCGAAAACAGTTGTAATAGGTCTATTAATATTACTACTAATTAACAAATGTTGCTTATTAGTCATTAATTGTTAAAAATTAATAACTAAATAGTAAATATTTAACTATTGGCCTTAATTATTTATTATTACTTCTTAATTACTAATAGCAATTATTAATTAATAATAATCAGTAGTAAATATTAAATGCTGTATTATCAAATTGATTTAAACACTCACAATTTTTAACAAATTTTACAAATATTCAAAATTTATTTTAACTAATTTCTAATTTTCAAAATCCCCAAGATATACGTTATAATTTTCAGCGGTAATTAGTAAATAATAAATCGAACTAAAAAACAAAAATCAATCACTAATTATTACTTGTTTACAATCAATTATTGCTTTTTAATTTTTATTTATTATTTATTACATATTAATTATAATTTAACATTTGTTATTGAAAGTTAATTATTATGTATATTACCAATTATCAATTATAAAGTATATAATAGTAATAATCAAAAGCTAATTACTATTTTTAGTTAATAAATATTATCTATTAATAATTAATAGTAATTATTGATTTGCAAGGTTACTATAAAATTGATTATTGAATATTATTTATTATTTTTACTTATTAATAATTATATTATTCATTGATTATTAAATAATATTTATTGATGTTAATTATTAACCGTATTTTTTATTGATTGTTTAATTACTAATTATTAAGTATTATTATTTAATTATAGTTATTAGATAGTGTAAAGTGAAAATTTTAAAAACGAATATTATAATCGACCAAAAAGAAGAGTGGTTAAAAACAAACATCTTCTACAACTGACAAAAATAGTTGTAATAGACATTTATTACAATAGGCAAAAAATAATAGTTGCGAAAAATAGACATCTTTTACAACTGACAAAAATAGTTGTAATAGATATTTATTACTACGGACATGAAAAAAGAGTTGTAAAAATAAGTACCTATTACAACTGGCCAAGGGGAACAGTTGTAATAGGCATCTATTACAACTGACAGAGTAAAAGAGTTGTTGAAAAGTAAACTATTATAACATTGAAAATAAAACAGTTGTAAAAAATATCTATTACAACCGTCATTTTGTGACAGTTGTAAAATTACAGTTGTAGTAGGGTATTTTTGTTGTAGTGTTCTATAAATAAATAATATTCACGTTTTAAAGTGAATAATGATTTAATAGCAAACGTTTTGCAGATTAAAATGGATATAAAGTAAATGGGTAAATGTTTGGAAGTGGTAAATTCAAAAATAAATTTAGAAACTGATTGGATTTAAAACTGTAGATTATTCCCAAGTTCGGAACGTTGATCGAATATAGATTATTCGAAAGAGAGTTGTCGAATAGAGATTATTCGGAAGAGGGTTATATATTGAAATTCGATTATATCGAATTCAGGAAAGTACTATTAGCTTTCCATTTTAATCAAGATTTATTACTTAATTTATTATTTATCCAAATTAATGAATAAAAATTATATTTTGAAGTTAAATATTTTAGGAAGCAGGGATTATAACGCAATCGTTATAACCGATGTTTTCTGTAAAGAAGTGACTTCGTAAACTAAATCTGAGAGTTGCGTAAGCAATGATTGATAAGAAATAAGCAACGATTGATAAGAAATTAAGGAAATTAGAAGCTAACTAAAGATTGGTTGAGTTGAATGGTTTCCTGAGTATCGATCTGATGTTGGTTTCGGCCTTCGGGGTTGATATCAGGGAGTTGTTCTCTTACTAATTTACGATTAAAGACTGATGATTGTGGAAGACTAGTCATGCGTGAATAAGAAATGGGAAATGTTTTCCAATGTTAATAACGTATATTTTCTATATTTAGAAAATAAGAATTTGTGAATATATGAAAACGTTTTCCGAGAATTGTGAGAGGCTAAACGAGTTGGAGAAATATTTAGGTATGATATTGAAGATAAATTGGGAAATGAACAATTTAATTATAAATTAATTTAAAGGGGCTCAGTGTTGTTTTAATGGTTGATCGGTATAATTTCCATTTGGAAGTAGGATCGTTGTTTGTATGGATGTTTTCCTTTGATAGTTAAATAACCGGCCATCAATATTTTTGATCATTTTAATACGAAGAGACCCGGATCAGATTATTATCGGAAAACCACTCCATATTGGCATAAGCCTTGCGAATCGGATTATGTTGAAGGCAATTTGAAGACGGAGTTATGCAAGGGTTGTTCTGGAAATCCTAGGTAGAAATTGTCTAAGATGGATTGACGGAACAGTGTCTTCGGTTTGTCCAGTCCTAGGACAACTTGTATTGACGAATGTCTGACAGGGTATGCCAACAAATCATGTACATTGATTTCTTTAAACATATTACGTGGTGGCGGAGGAATTCATTTCTCTTAGCTTTATACCCGTGATATTGTTGGAGAAATCGATAAATGGTTTGACAGGTTTGACAATGTGGAATTCAAGGGAATGAAGATATAATATTCTTAAAAAGGTAAGTTATGACCTCAAGCCTCACAACTGGAAAATGACAAAAATCGGGCAAGCAACATGGCTAAGTGGGGTCGCTCCCAATTAGGGTGTATATCACCTATCTAGAGAAAAATTCATTTCCTTCTTTAATCTATCAATGTTGTCCCTTTCGGGAAATGTTTGCTGATCCCAACTGTTGGTGATATACATTCGAAACACTCAAGCAAATTGAGTGGTCGGTCATGTGTGGCCGGGTTGCAAGATGTTCTTGTTGAACCTAATGTATTCCCATCTAGAGATGCACTATCGGAAGATGGTTCCATACCTTGTCATAGTTGGAAATCCATTACCGAATAAGCGCTTGAGGTTTTCGATTGCATATTATGTATGTGGTGCGTGAGATGAACTAGATTGATATTTACTTGATTTAGACACTATTATAATATCAGAATAGTATTGATTTCAAAGAATGTTTTGGGTTACCGTAAGGTAAAAACCATCCGTGTTTATGTGTGGATCGGTCTTATGATTATCCTTTATTTTAAAGGTATTTTAAAAGTTAAACAAAATGGTTGGAGTTTACTCACACCAGTCCTTGTTGCTTGTTGTGTGCTTGGTACACATGATAGGGGGTTCTCGCTTCGCGTTATGTGGCGAACAGGAGACTCTTACCCCCTACATGTCCTGAAAATGTGGGTTGGTTGCGAGTCGAGAGGCTAGCTGTAAAACAAGGTGCTGGGGTACAATGTAAGCCTCGGTGGGAGATTAGCACGTTGACTTGGGGGTGGAAGGATGGTTGAAAAGCCTACCGAAATCGCCAGTTTGTTACAGTGGTATCAGAGCTAAAGTTTAAATGATTACCTTGGCACTTTAGTGTAACTCAATAGAGATGGGAATAGTAATACCCTAGATTGAGTTTGAGTGTATACATATGAGCACGTATTTGTTATTTAATATAAAGTGGTTTTATATTGTGGAGAATTTTTGGTTGAGTGGCTCACGAATTATGGTCGATCAGTTTGATCCACAGTATCGGTAGGAGTTTCTAAACACTTGAATATGATGAACAAACACGGTATATTTTGAAAAGAGGTAAATGAAATAATTTTACCAAATTATATTTTGATATAAAGGAAGTGTATATTGGAAATATTATAATATATTGGATGTGTTGGTTGTTATTATAATCAAATAAAATTATAATTGGAATGGTTATAGATAACCAATTAGAATTCATATAAGTGTAATATATGAAACTCGACAAATAAATCTAGATTTAAACCAGAATTAGAATTAGAATCTAGAAAACTTGGAAAAGTGTTTGTGAATGAATTTTTAATTAAATGTATGGAGATTTTAAGATCTTGGGAGATTTGGAAATGTTTTCAAAGGCATGGTAAAGGATAGTTTGAAGTAATGGTAGTGTTTAAAAATGGTTTTCAAAAGTGAGGTAGTATTGAACTCACTTCGGTTGCTGGAGAATAACCCTGATGATGTTGGCCACACTATCAGTGTTCATTTTCGAGTTTCTAAGTGACGGATTACTATCAAATATATTATTTTTGAATTGTTTTGAGAAAACAAGTTGTTTTGAAATGTAATATTTGATTTTTTGAAAGCTAAGCTGTTTAAAATTCCCAGGAAGAGATGGTTTGAATTAAAAACAAAATTAAATAAAAATTTGTGAAAGCAAAATTGAAATTAAATTAAACCAGTTAAGTGGAAATTGAATTGGAAAAGAAAGATATCAAATAAAATTGGATTGTGAGATAGGAATCTGAAGTGGCACTGGATTGGTGAGTTAAGAGTTTAGAACCGGAAATGGAACTTGGTTTGAAATTTAATTTGGCTTGGGTATAAGCAAACGATTTGGTTGGAGGATAAATTGATTGGAGATCAATTGGAAATGTATTTGTATATGCTGACTTGGTAGCAAAATGCAAGAGACAGGTAATATGCTCGACAAAAAGGTACAAATTTATATTTTAATTGGGTATGAGATTTTTATGAGCCTGTTTGGCAAGCCGTTCGGTAGTTTGATTTTCTTTGGATTGGAGAAGGCCTAGAGAGGCGAGTTGTAGTTGTACCAATTGAGCCATGCAAAGGAGACGCTGGCGAACCTTTTCGGAGATTTAGGGTGTCAGAAAATTTTCAGAATTTTTGGAAGTTTTTGTTAGTATGAATGAATTAATAATTTAATTGAAATAAATTGATTCAGTTAAAACTAAAGTTAAGAAGTAAAACAAAGGATTTTTGACCTGGTTAATAGGGTTTGCAGTATTTTTCCTATCTTAGTAATTTCGAGGACGAAATTCTTTTAAGAGGGAAGAAATGTAACATCCCGGATTTTTAGCAATTTAATTATTTAAATTAGTGGTTTGATAATTTGAATACTCGAATTCAAATATTTCGAATATTTAATTAATATAAATAATGAAATAAGATTCGAGTTATAATAACGAATTTATTTATTTAACGAGGTTTGAACGTATTAATTATAATATAATTTAAACGGGCTCGTAACATCGCGGTAGTTCATATTTTTTTCGTTATGAACTTTAAATGAATATGCAGGATTCGTTATAAGATGGATTTCTTTAAAACAAGAAACGTTCGAATTTGTTAAACTATATTTTTCTAATGAAAGTGAAAAATCTAGATTTCGTCCTATAGATTATGAGTTATGTCCAAATCAAATTTTTAGAAAGTCGCTATGGTATCGTTTATAAAATATAATGATTTATTCAATTAAATTAAATGGATATTTGTGCGTAACTTGAGCAAACAATTGAATGAAGACGTGAGACAAGTTCTGTAGAGTTCGTATTAATATTTAGAATTTTTCTGTAAGAAAAAAATAAGTTACTTTCATTTAACGTATATTGCACGCTAAATTGGCATTTTTGGAATTTCACAAGATAAGTTATTTTGTCTATTTTATTATATTTTTTGGATTGGGGCACACTGCTTATGACAACGGTATTTTTATTTTTGTTGTTAGTAGTCCATAAACGAACTGAATTTTATGCAATAGGGTACCCTTAATATATATATATATATAATATTTGCAATATGAATTCCTTAGTTATACCTACCATTTTTCATTTGCACTTTGGACATACACGTCATATGATGCCTACCTTTTCCTTGGTTGTTAACTACCCTAGTGTTTTTATATATATATATATATATATATAGGAAATTGTTTACTATATTGCAAAACCAATCATATACTTCATATATATGCCTCATCAAAACCTCATGCCCCCCTAATGGGTACCACATAAGGAAAAAGAGCACATATATAATCCATATATTAACAACATTACACATCAGTTCGAAAGCATTACAACCATAACAAACATACAAACCTCAAAACCTCTTCCTCACCCTCTCGACAAACATAACATCTCAAATACAAAAAACACAGAAAAATCAAACTTATCAGCCTGTATCCTTCAGCTCCACTCCAAATTGACATTATACTCTGAAAGTTCTGATTTACTACCATTGTTATTGATTAAGTAGTGCACTTCTCTTTCAATCATCCTCACTTTAACTTCTTTTGCTATACTTTTTCCATTGAACTGTCTCATATTTCTTTCCATCCAAATGTGATATATCACACATGTGAAAACTGCACAGGCAACATCCTCCAACTGGTCTTTACATTTGAACATAGACAAAATCTTCTCAGCTTCCTCCTCCAAAGAACCAAGTGAAAATGCATCAAACCCAAGCTTCATAGTAAAATATTCCCAAACATATTTAGAAAATTCACATGAAAAAAACAGATGACTTACTGTTTCCTCTGCAAGGCCACATAGAACGCAACCACTATCCTCAATGACACCAAACTTCTTCATCTGATCTTTAGTACCAAGTCTATCCTTATGTGCTAAGAAAGAAATCATGGACATCCTCTTAGCATTTGAATTATGCCAAATCACTTTATAAATTCCATTGCAATTTTGTTTTTGTCTCACATGTTGCCAAGCTTTGTTAAAAGAGAATTCCTCCTTCCTGTCCACTCATAAAAATCAAAGTTAGCATTTTCTTTAATTTTCACATTATTTACTTCATTCTGAATTTTTTTTGTAGCTAGATGGAGATGGCTATTTAGTTTTCCTTTCTGCATAATACATGAAACCAATTCCTCCTTTTTTTTTCCAAAATCTGAAATCTAGATAGGCCTATAATATCAACCAAACACCTACTATTCAACCAAGGCTCAAACCATAATGATGTAGTCAACCCATTAGCTAGCACCTTATTAAAAAGCTGTTTTCCTGGATTTATCAATCTCATAATAGTTTTCCAAGTGCATGATGCATTATTATCAATTTCCATGTTCCAAAAAAATTTCTTACCCCAATATTTCTGCCTCATCCATTCACTCCACAAAGAAGAGGAAGTTAATATTTTCCATAGTAATTTAATACCAGCAGCTCTTTTCAAGTCTGAAAAGGATTTAAATCCTACTCCACCTTCGGATTTTGGCAAAAAAAGTTTGCTCCAACTTATTTTATGTGTAGAATTACCCCAAAAGAAATCAGCACACAATATGTGCAACTTATCAATCAAATGTTTAGGTAATTGATAAACGAAGATCCAATATAAAATAGTTGGAGTCACTACACTCTGAATTAATTCAGCACGACCAGCTAAACTTAGAAAATTAACATCCCAACCTTGAATTATAGCCTGAAACTTACTAAGCAATGCTTGACATTCATTGTAGTGTAGATAATTGGATGAAATGAGAACTCCTAAATACTTAACTAGCAATTGGCCTATTTGAAAATTCAGTATAGATGAAATTTCATAAGTATATTTGGCTTGTGAACTAAAAAATATTTTAGTTTTCAAACTGCTCACAATTAAACCACTTTATTTCTGAAGATTATCAAAAACCTCCTTTAAAGCAACTACACAACCAGGAAGACTTTTCCCAAACATCATTAGATCATCAGCATAGAGTAAATGGGAAACTATTGGTTCAAATTTATGCACTGGAAAAAAATCATTTTTCGGCCACCTTTATGTTCATACAGTACATAAAATATTCTAAGGCAATAGAGAATAAATATGGTGATAGTGGATCCCCCTGTCTTAACCCTCTATTTGAAAATATAAATCCAGTAGGTACCCCTTGCATCAGAATAGAAAAAGTTGGTGTTGAAATACAAGCATATATGATGTTAACAAACTTAACAGGAAAACCCATTACCATCATAATATGACAAATAAAACTCCCTATTAATCATATCATAAGCCTTGTTAAGATCCACTTTAACACAAAATTTGCTGACCCCTGGCCTCTTAAAATCCCTCAACAATTCATGTGCTAAAAGTATATTATCCCCAATGTATCTAAATGGAATGAATGCACACTGGTTTGGAGATACTAAATGAGAGAGATACCATTTAATCCTATTACAAAGAATTTTACTAAAAATCTTGTAATACATATTGCAACAGGCTATTGGTCTATATTGTGAAATTCTAGAAGGCCTACCTACTTTTGGTATCAAAGTTAAAAAGGTGTGGTTGCTACCTTTAGGTAATTTGGCTGAACAGAACATATCCTGCATAGCATCTAACAGTTCTAACTTACAATCTTCCCAATGAAGTTTATAAAATTTAGAGTTCATACCATCTGGTCCTGGGCTTGAGTCTTCATGAACTGGAAATATTGCACATTTGATCTCTTCTAAAGAAATTGGCTTCATCAAAGCTTGCTTTCCTTTATCATTAATAACATTTACAGATTGGAATGAAGGGAACTCCATGTTAACATCTCCATTATATAATCTTGTATAGTACTCAATAGCTTCAAATGCTAATTCTTCCTGATTATATATTAGATTGCCATTAGTATCAATTAAAGCTTTAAGATTATTTGAGTACCTTCTCAAAGACATTTTGGAGTGAAAAAACTTTGTGTTTGTATCTCCATCCTGCAGCCATGAAACTTTTGATTTTTTCTTCAGATTCCAGAATTTAATATGCTTTAGAATAGACATTGATTTCTTGGCTTCAAGCATCTGTTCATATAACTCTATGTATTTAGGATCAATATCCAATTCTAATTCCTTTTGTTTGAAGAGTTCTTCAGTGTTCAACAGAAAATCATTACCCTTAACTCTGGTTTTATTCCAACTCTACAATTCTTCCTTACAAGCTTGTAGTTTTTGCATAAAAAGATAGCTGGGAAAACCCAAAATATTAGCTGTCAAGCCTTTATTAACACACTCTGCATATCCTTCTTTTGAGCACCAGTCATTCACATATCTAAAAGGAAACCCTTTTGAACCAGCAGATGAAACAAACTCTAAAAGTAGGGGGTTATGATCACTTGACATTTGTGATAATGATAGAGCCTTTAAATCAGAAAATCTTTTTAGAGCTAAATGATTAACAAATATTTTATCAATATTGTTTGCCATACCTTTTCTTCTCCAAGTATAATTAAATCCACTTGCTTTAATTTCAATCAGACCAGCCTGATCTAAACAATTATTAAAAGCCCTTATATGTTGAAAAGGTACAAGCAACCCTCCTTTTTTATCCATATGAGACGTGGCATTGTTAAAATCATCCATTAATATCCATTCTCCATTAATACTACCAGCTTCATGAATGAGACTTTGCCACAAATTTTGCCTTTCATTAAATGTGTTGCTAGCATACACCATGGTGACAAATAAGATCAGACCACCCTTATTTATGATTTGAGTTGTAATGTGATGATTTAAAGAATATAGTATTGTCACCTTCCATATATCAGAATTCCATAACATCAAAATTCTACCACTAAAGGAAGCATCATCTTTAGGTAGAAAGCTCCATGACCTTGGAATTAATCTTTCAAACACCTTCAAATTCTCTTTATTTATTTTATTTTCTAACAAACCAACAAAAGTTGGTTTGAATTTGGTTAGAAGAGTTAATACATCACCCATACGATGTGGTGTATTAATACCTCTGACATTCCAAGACATGAGTGTCATTTAATCCCAGCATTACTCCTTGTAGCTTTTTTAGGAGGAGTAACATTAACTGTAGGGTTTGCTTTATTTTTCCCTTTAAGATTCTTCAAATAATCAGCATTCTTTGCATTCCTTCAGATACATCATTAACTTCTTCTATGTTCTGATCTTCTTGAATATTTCCTGCAACATGATCTATGACTTCAGGCAATATATCATTAGGAAGTTCTTTATCCAGAAAATCCAATCTGATATCCTTATTACTCTTATCACCATCAAGTGTAGTGCAACTAGATTGATTATCCTTGCCTACAGCTACTTCATCAATAAAAATATTTCCAGTTAGACAATCCTTCTCTACATCTATTTCCCCATCAAGAGTAGAATTTCCATTTTGATTGATCTTGTAAAGGCCCGCAAATCCGAGCTATCTGAGTTGACTAAATACACCACACGTCCAACCCAAATAACACAGAAATACGACTCATTATTAGAAAGAAGTTAGAAGATGAGAAATAGGAAGAAAGAAATATTAGAATAGAAGAAAAACGAAGATCACAACTCACAGCGGAACGAATAAAATATATTCTATAACATAAGCTTTGAAATACAAATCTGTTTTGTACATGTACACATACCATCATCAGAGTACACATAACATTTGATTCAGCGGAAGTAACTCTAAATAACTAACGTTGAAGCCTCCTTCTTCAAGCTCCTCCAAGTGTATCTGTAAAAGCCTGAAACACTTGACTGCCCGTACAAATTTGGGCACCCAAGAGTTTAGGGAAAACAAAACAAAATAAACTCTGGGTCAGTCATGGGACTGGTGTGAGTAAACTCCAACCACTTGCTTAACTTTAAAAATCCTTTCAAAAGAAAGGGTAATAGTAAGACCAGCCCACACATAAACACGGACGGTTTTTATCTTACTATAACCCAAAACACTTTGATACGAAAATCTAGTGATATTATAATAATGTCTACATCAAGTAAATAACCAAATAGCAGAACGCTTGCATCTCACGCTCCACATATATAGTATATAATCAAAAACCGCATGGCGCTTATTGGAGATTGGATTCCAACTATGACAAGGTATGGGACCACCTTCCGACTGTGTATCTCTAGAGAGGAATACACCTGGGTTCAACAAGAACGTCTTGCAACCCGGCCCACACATGACCGACCACTCATTTCGCTTGAGTGTATCGAATGTATATCACCAACGGTTGGACTCAAACCACCGTTTCCCGAATGGGCAGAATCGATAGATTTAGAAACAAAAGGAATTTCTCTAGATAGGTGATTATACACCCTAATGGGTGCGACCCACATAGCCATGCTGCCTGCCCGATTTTTGTCCTTTTCCGGTTGTTGAGGCCTGAGGCTACGAATACTTACCATTCGTTGATAGCACAATCACTTTGAATGCCACATTGTCAGATCCGTAAATCACTAGTTGAGTTTGCACAAATATTCTGGATATTATGCTAAGGGATAAATCCGTTGCAACCATATATATTCATACAGACCAACCCATTTGATCATTGGAAATACTTTGTCAGACATTCGTCCATTTACGTTCGTTCTGGGATTGAACGAAACCGAAGGCACTATTTCTATTAATAGAAAAGCCCTTGCACTTTACTCCGTCTTCAATATATTCAGCATACTTGGTTCGCAACGCTTATGCCGATACGGAGTGGTTCTTCGGATAATAATCCAACCGGTCTCTCCATATTGACAACGATGGTCAAAACTTCGATAGTCTGTGATTTAACTATCGAATAAAAACAAGTGTTCATCCAAACATATCAAACAAATCACTGGGCTCCTTAATTAATATTTCATTCATTAAATCTCTTCTATATTCTCTTATCAATATTTGTATATATCGACACAATGTTTTCTAACTATCACAATATCTTCAAAATATTCTAACTCCTTAAATTTCCGGAAAAATTCGCCATAACCTCCCCTGTATCGGGAGCATCGGGAAATTTCAAATAGCTTCCCGGTATCTTCCTCAATCAAAAAGAAAAAGGAAAAGCCAAGCGGCTTGCCGATACGGCGCATAAATCTCATATATGAATTAAACATGTACCTTTTTGTCGAGCACATAAATTATATACTTTATATACTTCATTCCATACCTGTCCAACACCTGTTCACCTGTTTTCAATTCAATTCAATACCATCTAATCGTTTGAATTCAGTTTCGCCCATTTATTCTTTAATTAGTCATTTTGCCTCTCTCACTTCTTTGTTGAACATAACATGTTCAAACAAAATGTTTAACTTGTTCATAACCAAATTGAATTTCAATTTCAATTCTAGTTCTCTTTTCTATTTCGAATATAAATTTTCAAATCGAATTTACTTATTCAAACCCCAATATCCATTTGAAAGCTTCTTAACTAATTTCTATTCAATTTAGTTAATTCCATTCAATAAATCAAAATCTGGTTTCTGTTTCAAAAATCATATTCATTTACACAACTTGAATTCGCATATATTTTACAACTCACTCTGAAATTTTCTAAATAGAAACTTCGGATTTTCTCGCTCAAAAATCCTTTTATAACATTAAATAAACCATTATGGTTTTAAAACGATTCTGGCGCTGCTTTTCTGAAAATTTGATTTTGACATAACTCAAAATATGTACGACGAAATCCAGATTTTTCTCCTTCATTAGAAAACTATTATCAAATCGGTCCTGACGTTTCTTGTTTCAAAGAATTCCGACTTCAATTTCGTTCTGTATACTCAATTGAAGTTCGAATCGCTATTTTACGAACTGCAGCGCTGCGGCGAGTTCGTTTTAATTATATTTATATATATAAACCTTTAAACTTCTCTAAAATGAATTCAACTTCATTTAACTCTATTTGAATTCCTTGATTCAAATTCCAATCTCACTTTTATTTGAATTCTATATTCAAATTCCAATTCCTTTTCTATTTGATATTCAAATTCAATATTTGAATTTCTATTTGAATTTCCTATATTCAAATTCTATGTTTGAATTCATTTGAATTCTCTTATTCAAACTCTATATTTAAATTCCATTTGAACTTCTATATTCCAATTTCTATATTTGAATTCTATTGGAATTCAAATATTCAAACTCCTTTTTAAATTCTATATTCAAAATTCCATAGTTTAAAACCCATTTGAATTTCATATTCAAATTCCATAGATTAAATCCTATTTGAATTCAATTTGAATCTCTTATATTCAAATTTCATTTTCCCTTTCCATTTGAATTCTAATATTCAAACTTATTTCCAATCCCATTTGAATTCTAATATTCAAACTTATTTTTAACACCATTTGAATTCCCTCGAATCCAAATTCCATTTCAAAATCATTTGGATTTCCTATTTTTGAAATCCTATTTGAAATTCTATTCCCAATTCTACTTTGAAAATCCTATTTCAAAGTTTATTTCAAATTCTATTTTGAAATTCTACATTCAAATCTCTATTTGAATTTCTTTATTCGAATTCCTTTGAATTCAAATTTTATTTTAATTCCTTGAATTCAAATTCTATTTTTTTCAATCTAATTTCGTCTATTCAAATTCTATTTTGAACTTCTATTCGAATTTCTAATATTCAATTTCCTTTTAAAATTCAAATAT
Organism: Allium sativum; assembly: GCA_030737875.1. Lineage (NCBI taxonomy): Eukaryota > Viridiplantae > Streptophyta > Magnoliopsida > Asparagales > Amaryllidaceae > Allium > Allium sativum. The sequence goes on along the minus strand of CM060925.1, from coordinate 156,698,744 downwards.
TTAAACTCCTTTTAAAATTCAAATGTTATACTCAAATTTCATTTGAGTTATATATTTAAAAATTTCTTTTCACATCCTATTTTGAAATTTCAATTCAAATCCCAATTTCACGCTTCTATTTCTGAATTACCAAATGATAATTCTTTTCACTTCACTTATAACTTCGTTATAAAAGAACTATTTATAAACTTCGTTTAAAAAGAAACTTCTTGTTTTATTTTTCAAAACAAGTTTATATTTCTATTCCCTTTAAAAATTCAAATTCTATTTAAAAATAGAATTTTCCCTTCTAAATCTCAAATATCCTTCTATGATATTTTAAATAAATTAACACTTAGCCCAGTGATATTTAAACCAATCAAATCACCAAATTTTCAATCATTTGATTTTTAACACGTCATATATGAAAAATATATATGTAATCAAACAAACAACAAACAAACAGATAATATATTTTTGAGGAATCCAGTTGGATTCCTCCAACCTGTTTCCTGCATCCACAGATGTTAGCACATAAATAATACCCATTCTGCTTCGTGGCAGAATATCGCGGTATAGAAGGTCATCCACTAATCATAGCTTGGGGCGTATAGGGTAATCATCCGCTATGGTACCGCGGGCATCCGCTAATGAGACTGCGGGAATCCAACCAATCAATCAACCCAATATATATATAATAGCCTAAATAACTAATATATATAAATCAACCATAAAGCATTCACACAAGCAACAAACAATTTATTTTTAATGAAATAAAAATAATTCTAAAGGTGAGTGAGATTTACTCACCGATTTTAATCCGCACTTGTATCAATTTCAATTCCATTTGATTGATTTCTGAGTCCTCGAACTCCACACGAGTGATTTTATTTGATTTCCCTCGCCTAAGAAAACCCGAATTTTATAAATAAGCCAATGAAACTTCTAGTCAGGGTCATACGTTAAAAATATAATAACATTTAATTTTCTTTCTTTCTAAGCTTAGTTTTAAACAACCTAACAATTTCATGCTTACTTTTTCCACCTATCAATTTTTTTTTTTTTTAAATGGTCTACTAGATAAAAGAATTTCCTTTTAAAATTCGAATTTCCAGATCAATAGTGAATACCGTTTTCTTTTCTCACAACAGTACTCATTTTAGGTTAAACTAATATATATTTATATATAAATTAAACATCCTAAATTAATTTAAATAACTAAAATTTGTCTTACCTCAAAATCCATGTTCACAGTAAGACTTCAGACAGTGTATTTTCTTTACAGTGAAGCCCCAATTCGGATTCCACCATTTTACACAACTGAAGCCTACTACTTCTCTTTTTACTGTTATCTCGTCGGCTACTGACCCACTCCACCATCGTTGAATCCCAGGCAGCCGCACAACAAGTCGAGCCCTAGACACCTCGCGTCGCGCCCAAGACTGGTCTACCCGATTTGAACTCGACCACTCAGAAGACGATCGCACTCCTTTTTGAGGCAATTGAGCTTTTTGAAACTCGCAACCCCCCTTGACCTGCGAATGATGTGGTTGTCGTCGAGCTCCAGAGGACTCAAGATCCTTGATTTCGATTGGGAAGGAAATCGCGATCTTCATAAACAGAGGGTCGATCATCGATTGGGAAAGAGTAGGAAAAGGGGAAGACTGGAAATCGGTTTTGGGTTATTTTTGATTGTGGAAAGGAAAGAACGGGAGTGAAGAGCTTTAGATTGTTCTGCGATTTCAGAATGAAGAAAACAATGAAGTTCCGGCTTAATTTATAGATGCGTGAGGAACACACAGTACTAAAGCCATTAAATTCACTGTCTACTTGATACTGAAAATAGGAGGCAGTTTAAACAGCTCGGAGAAGATATGTCCGCGTGATTTTATTTGTTTAGGGTGGCTCGATTTATTGTAGGTCGGCTGGAAGTGATTTTGTCTGATTTTATTATATAAAATATTTCGAAATATCTCGTGGTTCCTAAATAGCAAATCCCGAACCGCTATCCAACAGTAAGGACCAATGTATGCCAGTTATATCATCATTCTGAACTTAATGAATCTGGTTCTGAGATTTTAATTTGAACGTATATTTAAAATAGCCATATTAAATCATTTTAAATTCAAAACAAATAATTTCTTCAACGATGAATTTCTATTATCATCGTTCATATAGTATATATATTGTTCATCTGAACTGTTTTTGATTCAGTTCTACCTTAGAAATTGAATTATCTCCAACTTCTCGTATTTCGATAATTATCAAAATAAATCGTATTTCGATTATTTAATCGATAACCCAATAAAATACCATTTATATTTTAAATTCAATATTTAAGAACCATACTAAATATTTAAAATAAACTGTTCAAAAATCTGGGTCGTTACATTCTTCCCCCCTTAAAATAATTTCGTCCTCGAAATTGCTAAGGTAGGAAAAAGGGTATAAATCCATTTCTTTTCAACATCTCACTTATGTTGAAACTCAACTCCTCATATTTCTATGACTTTAATTTCAACCAAAACTTTTGGTTTCCATTCATATGCATCCTAATCCATATTCATTTCAATTTATTTCAATAAATCTATTTAAATTGATTCTAATCAATTCATTCACTTCGACCCATTTAACTTGTTTAAGTTAAATTTAAATTCCAGAATTCAAATCCCTGGGTTTTTCTTTTCAAATTCTTTTGAAATCCTATAAATATATACATATATTTATTTTCATCTTAATTCAAAACATTTGAATTTTCAAACCACTTGTTTTCTTTCAACAAATTTCCATCAAAACTTTTTCTAAGGTAGCAATTCATCACTTAGAAACTCGGAAATGAACACTGATGATGTTGCAATCATCATCAGAATAATTTCCCAGCCACTGAAGTGAGTTTAGTGCCTTATTATTTCAAAATCCATGATTTTCTTTCAAATCCTTTAAAACAAATCTATATTGTGCTAATATACTTCCAAAAATATTTCAACTTCCCAGGATTAAATTTTCAAATTCTGGTTTGAATTTCAATTCTAATTCATCTCATTTGTATATTTAATTTCATATACAAATTTTATTTGGTTATAAATAACCATTTCAATTTTATACTCTCATTTGATTATAAAATCAACATCCAACACATCCATATAATAATTCTAGAAAATTATTCTTTCTATATCAAAATAGAAATTTGGGTAAAATTATTTCATTCGCCCACTTAAAAACAATATCGTGTCGTATTTTATGTTCAAGTGTTTAGAAATCCCTATCGACTTCGTGGCGTCCCACGATTCGACCAGAATTCATAAACCACTCACAGACTAGCCAACACAATATAAAACAACTTTTTATATCAATTTACAAATACGCTCTCTCGTATATGTACGCTCAACTCATTCTAGGGTACTACTGACCCTATCTCTAATGAGTACATACCACACAAGCCTAGGTATTCGCTCAACCTAAGCTCTGATACCAACTGTAAAGGCCCGCAAATCCGAGCTATCTGAGTTGACTAAATACACCACACGTCCAACCCAAATAACACAGAAATACGACTCATTATTAGAAAGAAGTTAGAAGATGAGAAATAGGAAGAAAGAAATATTAGAATAGAAGAAAAACGAAGATCACAACTCACAGCGGAACGAATAAAATATATTCTATAACATAAGCTTTGAAATACAAATCTGTTTTGTACATGTACACATACCATCATCAGAGTACACATAACATTTGATTCAGCGGAAGTAACTCTAAATAACTAACGTTGAAGCCTCCTTCTTCAAGCTCCTCCAAGTGTATCTGTAAAAGCCTGAAACACTTGACTGCCCGTACAAATTTGGGCACCCAAGAGTTTAGGGAAAACAAAACAAAATAAACTCTGGGTCAGTCATGGGACTGGTGTGAGTAAACTCCAACCACTTGCTTAACTTTAAAAATCCTTTCAAAAGAAAGGGTAATAGTAAGACCAGCCCACACATAAACACGGACGGTTTTTACCTTACTATAACCCAAAACACTTTGATACGAAAATCTAGTGATATTATAATAATGTCTACATCAAGTAAATAACCAAATAGCAGAACGCTTGCATCTCACGCTCCACATATATAGTATATAATCAAAAACCGCATGGCGCTTATTGGAGATTGGATTCCAACTATGACAAGGTATGGGACCACCTTCCGACTGTGTATCTCTAGAGAGGAATACACCTGGGTTCAACAAGAACGTCTTGCAACCCGGCCCACACATGACCGACCACTCATTTCGCTTGAGTGTATCGAATGTATATCACCAACGGTTGGACTCAAACCACCGTTTCCCGAATGGGCAGAATCGATAGATTTAGAAACAAAAGGAATTTCTCTAGATAGGTGATTATACACCCTAATGGGTGCGACCCACATAGCCATGCCGCCTGCCCGATTTTTGTCCTTTTCCGGTTGTTGAGGCCTGAGGCTACGAATACTTACCATTCGTTGATAGCACAATCACTTTGAATGCCACATTGTCAGATCCGTAAATCACTAGTTGAGTTTGCACAAATATTCTGGATATTATGCTAAGGGATAAATCCGTTGCAACCATATATATTCATACAGACCAACCCATTTGATCATTGGAAATACTTTGTCAGACATTCGTCCATTTACGTTCGTTCTGGGATTGAACGAAACTGAAGGCACTATTTCTATTAATAGAAAAGCCCTTGCACTTTACTCCGTCTTCAATATATTCAGCATACTTGGTTCGCAACGCTTATGCCGATACGGAGTGGTTCTTCGGATAATAATCCAACCGGTCTCTCCATATTGACAACGATGGTCAAAACTTCGATAGTCTGTGATTTAACTATCGAATAAAAACAAGTGTTCATCCAAACATATCAAACAAATCACTGGGCTCCTTAATTAATATTTCATTCATTAAATCTCTTCTATATTCTCTTATCAATATTTGTATATATCGACACAATGTTTTCTAACTATCACAATATCTTCAAAATATTCTAACTCCTTAAATTTCCGGAAAAATTCGCCATAACCTCCCCTGTATCGGGAGCATCGGGAAATTTCAAATAGCTTCCCGGTATCTTCCTCAATCAAAAAGAAAAAGGAAAAGCCAAGCGGCTTGCCGATACGGCGCATAAATCTCATATATGAATTAAACATGTACCTTTTTGTCGAGCACATAAATTATATACTTTATATACTTCATTCCATACCTGTCCAACACCTGTTCACCTGTTTTCAATTCAATTCAATACCATCTAATCGTTTGAATTCAGTTTCGCCCATTTATTCTTTAATTAGTCATTTTGCCTCTCTCACTTCTTTGTTGAACATAACATGTTCAAACAAAATGTTTAACTTGTTCATAACCAAATTGAATTTCAATTTCAATTCTAGTTCTCTTTTCTATTTCGAATATAAATTTTCAAATCGAATTTACTTATTCAAACCTCAATATCCATTTGAAAGCTTCTTAACTAATTTCTATTCAATTTAGTTAATTCCATTCAATAAATCAAAATCTGGTTTCTGTTTCAAAAATCATATTCATTTACACAACTTGAATTCGCATATATTTTACAACTCACTCTGAAATTTTCTAAATAGAAACTTCGGATTTTCTCGCTCAAAAATCCTTTTATAACATTAAATAAACCATTATGGTTTTAAAACGATTCTGGCGCTGCTTTTCTGAAAATTTGATTTTGACATAACTCAAAATATGTACGACGAAATCCAGATTTTTCTCCTTCATTAGAAAACTATTATCAAATCGGTCCTGACGTTTCTTGTTTCAAAGAATTCCGACTTCAATTTCGTTATGTATACTCAATTGAAGTTCGAATCGCTATTTTACGAACTGCAGCGCTGCGGCGAGTTCGTTTTAATTATATTTATATATATAAACCTTTAAACTTCTCTAAAATGAATTCAACTTCATTTAACTCTATTTGAATTCCTTGATTCAAATTCCAATCTCACTTTTATTTGAATTCTATATTCAAATTCCAATTCCTTTTCTATTTGATATTCAAATTCAATATTTGAATTTCTATTTGAATTTCCTATATTCAAATTCTATGTTTGAATTCATTTGAATTCTCTTATTCAAACTCTATATTTAAATTCCATTTGAACTTCTATATTCCAATTTCTATATTTGAATTCTATTGGAATTCAAATATTCAAACTCCTTTTTAAATTCTATATTCAAAATTCCATAGTTTAAAACCCATTTGAATTTCATATTCAAATTCCATAGATTAAATCCTATTTGAATTCAATTTGAATCTCTTATATTCAAATTTCATTTTCCCTTTCCATTTGAATTCTAATATTCAAACTTATTTCCAATCCCATTTGAATTCTAATATTCAAACTTATTTTTAACACCATTTGAATTCCCTCGAATCCAAATTCCATTTCAAAATCATTTGGATTTCCTATTTTTGAAATCCTATTTGAAATTCTATTCCCAATTCTACTTTGAAAATCCTATTTCAAAGTTTATTTCAAATTCTATTTTGAAATTCTACATTCAAATCTCTATTTGAATTTCTTTATTCGAATTCCTTTGAATTCAAATTTTATTTTAATTCCTTGAATTCAAATTCTATTTTTTTCAATCTAATTTCGTCTATTCAAATTCTATTTTGAACTTCTATTCGAATTTCTAATATTCAATTTCCTTTTAAAATTCAAATATTTAAACTCCTTTTAAAATTCAAATGTTATACTCAAATTTCATTTGAGTTATATATTTAAAAATTTCTTTTCACATCCTATTTTGAAATTTCAATTCAAATCCCAATTTCACGCTTCTATTTCTGAATTACCAAATGATAATTCTTTTCACTTCACTTATAACTTCGTTATAAAAGAACTATTTATAAACTTCGTTTAAAAAGAAACTTCTTGTTTTATTTTTCAAAACAAGTTTATATTTCTATTCCCTTTAAAAATTCAAATTCTATTTAAAAATAGAATTTTCCCTTCTAAATCTCAAATATCCTTCTACGATATTTTAAATAAATTAACACTTAGCCCAGTGATATTTAAACCAATCAAATCACCAAATTTTCAATCATTTGATTTTTAACACGTCATATATGAAAAATATATATGTAATCAAACAAACAACAAACAAACAGATAATATATTTTTGAGGAATCCAGTTGGATTCCTCCAACCTGTTTCCTGCATCCACAGATGTTAGCACATAAATAATACCCATTCTGCTTCGTGGTAGAATATCGCGGTATAGAAGGTCATCCACTAATCATAGCGTGGGGCGTATAGGGTAATCATCTGCTATGGTACCGCGGGCATCCGCTAATGAGACTGCGGGAATCCAACCAATCAATCAACCCAATATATATATAATAGCCTAAATAACTAATATATATAAATCAACCATAAAGCATTCACACAAGCAACAAACAATTTATTTTTAATGAAATAAAAATAATTCTAAAGGTGAGTGAGATTTACTCACCGATTTTAATCCGCACTTGTATCAATTTCAATTCCATTTGATTGATTTCTGAGTCCTCGAACTCCACACGAGTGATTTTATTTGATTTCCCTCGCCTAAGAAAACCCGAATTTTATAAATAAGCCAATGAAACTTCTAGTCAGGGTCATACGTTAAAAATATAATAACATTTAATTTTCTTTCTTTCTAAGCTTAGTTTTAAACAACCTAACAATTTCATGCTTACTTTTTCCACCTATCAATTTTTTTTTTTTTTTAAATGGTCTACTAGATAAAAGAATTTCCTTTTAAAATTCGAATTTCCAGATCAATAGTGAATACCGTTTTCTTTTCTCACAACAGTACTCATTTTAGGTTAAACTAATATATATTTATATATAAATTAAACATCCTAAATTAATTTAAATAACTAAAATTTGTCTTACCTCAAAATCCATGTTCACAGTAAGACTTCAGACAGTGTATTTTCTTTACAGTGAAGCCCCAATTCGGATTCCACCATTTTACACAACTGAAGCCTACTACTTCTCTTTTTACTGTTATCTCGTCGGCTACTGACCCACTCCACCATCGTTGAATCCCAGGCAGCCGCACAACAAGTCGAGCCCTAGACACCTCGCGTCGCGCCCAAGACTGGTCTACCCGATTTGAACTCGACCACTCAGAAGACGATCGCACTCCTTTTTGAGGCAATTGAGCTTTTTGAAACTCGCAACCCCCCTTGACCTGCGAATGATGTGGTTGTCGTCGAGCTCCAGAGGACTCAAGATCCTTGATTTCGATTGGGAAGGAAATCGCGATCTTCATAAACAGAGGGTCGATCATCGATTGGGAAAGAGTAGGAAAAGGGGAAGACTGGAAATCGGTTTTGGGTTATTTTTGATTGTGGAAAGGAAAGAACGGGAGTGAAGAGCTTTAGATTGTTCTGCGATTTCAGAATGAAGAAAACAATGAAGTTCCGGCTTAATTTATAGATGCGTGAGGAACACACAGTACTAAAGCCATTAAATTCACTGTCTACTTGATACTGAAAATAGGAGGCAGTTTAAACAGCTCGGAGAAGATATGTCCGCGTGATTTTATTTGTTTAGGGTGGCTCGATTTATTGTAGGTCGGCTGGAAGTGATTTTGTCTGATTTTATTATATAAAATATTTCGAAATATCTCGTGGTTCCTAAATAGCAAATCCCGAACCGCTATCCAACAGTAAGGACCAATGTATGCCAGTTATATCATCATTCTGAACTTAATGAATCTGGTTCTGAGATTTTAATTTGAACGTATATTTAAAATAGCCATATTAAATCATTTTAAATTCAAAACAAATAATTTCTTCAACGATGAATTTCTATTATCATCGTTCATATAGTATATATATTGTTCATCTGAACTGTTTTTGATTCAGTTCTACCTTAGAAATTGAATTATCTCCAACTTCTCGTATTTCGATAATTATCAAAATAAATCGTATTTCGATTATTTAATCGATAACCCAATAAAATACCATTTATATTTTAAATTCAATATTTAAGAACCATACTAAATATTTAAAATAAACTGTTCAAAAATCTGGGTCGTTACAGATCTTCTCTACAACTACCTCAGCATTAGATGTACTTGGATGATTTGAATTATATCTCGGAACCCACTCTGGTTCATTTGAAACTTGATGTATGATACTCTTATGTCCAAATCTTTTACACTTCTCATACTTTGGAGGAATGAATTAATATTCTATGCGTATCTCTTTTCTCAGACCATTGTTGTAACATCCGTAATTTTTCAGTTTGTATTTGAATATTTAAATATGTTCAAATATTGAATTCATAATATAAGTGGATTTATACATTAATTAAAACGAAGTTGAACGTATAAAAATATATATTAAATATAATCGAGCCCATAATGTCGTGGTAGTTCGTAATTTAACGTTCTGAACTTCAACTGAGTATACAGGACTCGTTTTAAATCGGATTTCTACGAAACAAGAAACGTTGGAATCTGTTGAACTGTATTTTTCTAAAGGAGGTGAAAAATCAAATTTCTGAATTATATATTGCAAGATATATCCAAATCAAATATTCAAATAGTCGTTGTAGAATCGTTTATCGACCGTAACGCTTTATTCGATATAACTAGATATGGGTTTCGAATTTAGACAAGGTTCTTTTGAGATGTAGTGATAATTTAATTTTTAGAATTTTACTATAATTTTTAATTAATTAAATAAGCAACTTTTTATTTGGAGTATTGTGCACCCTATATCAGCATTTTGGGATTTCACAATATAAGTTAATCTACCGATATTATTATATTTTTGGGATCGTGACACCTCGTTGAACGCGACTGTACTCTTACTTTTGTCCATACATAAGCGTCATTCACACATCCTAGTTTTCTATAAACATCACGCATGGTTACTTCTTTAAGTGTCCAAGCATATATATACTAATAAAAATCTTATACCTTACCTGCTAAGTAAATCGTACACTACTCCTTTTCTACGATGTAAACTGGTCATGGCACCTTACTACCCTATATTTGAGACTCATTTACATGAGAAGTTTCCTATATCCAAACTTAGCTTCTAAGTATTTGTCCTTAAGTAAAATATAAAAGAATAGTCATCTATCCTAACTTCTACAGCCAACCTTGGAAGCTTAAACAATCAATTCGAAAAGAAACGCACAGACTACCTAATACAAAACCATTCCCCTATACTCACATCTAAGTTGAAAAATGCAGTCATCTACTCAATTAAAATATCAAGGCATAACCTTAAGCCTATGTATTAAAAACATAGACAACACATGGAAGTAAAATCAAACCCATTACCCATACCCTAAGCTAATAGCTACTCATGCTTCATCATTAAGCAATTCATATTATATATACAGAACGACATGCGTTCATTAAACAAGCAAGATAAATCCTTCAATTCCTTTCTAATGAACATAACCAAAGCTAAAGCTACCTGAATTCAAACATCAGAAAAATTATAATAATAAATCTGCTTGTCTCTCCATATTATTAGAAAGTTTCAACTCCTCCATCCAAAGCTCAATATAGAGATTGAAACCACATTTCAAACTAGATCTCCAGTATACATTTCGCGGAGCTCCAAGAGGAAGATGTTCGCATCTTTTTTTAAAGCGTTGCGTGGGAAGGATAGGCCGAAGTTCAGCAGAGTTAGAGGCCGAATCGATGTCACTATGAGGTTCAGGCCATCAAGGCGCACACGTAGAGAAAGTTTGAGAAGTTTCCAGACTGTTTTAGTTCATTTGTTTTCTCCTTGCAGGCGCAGCAGTTCACAGCAAGTTGATTATCGATGGGGAGGACGCATGGTTACTATGTGGTTACGAAAGGCTTCGAAGTGGGAAGAAACCAAACTAAAAATAGAAAAGGGGTCACATGTATGTGTAACGTTGGGCATGCAAGAGTGTTCACACCTGATGGACTTTGGTTGCCTGTAAGAGTTTTTGGATTTGTGTGGAGGAGTTAAGGGGGGTACTGTTAACGCATGGCATGGAGATGGACGTGAGAGCAGAGGGGTGAATGTATGGAGTTGCTATACAGGTGAAATTGGAGTGAAACATTTTATAAGTGAGATGGAAGAAAATGGGAGGGGCGCAAGTTTGTAAATGGTAGTAGCGAATGGTTCAGGGTGGAAGGCTTGGAAATATCCGAGAATGGTGTTATACAGGAGCGGAACGAATCACCTCATACTGGAAAGAAATATACATATAAAGAGCTGCGTGTATGGTGGAAGTCAGAACGTGAAGGGGAGAGTAGAACTGTAAGATAATGATCAGAAAAAAGGGTAAATGCTGAAAAGCGTCTACACTTAGTTATAGGAAAAGACAATGCACATCATTTCTTTGTTGCAACTCAAGATAAAGGTATCAAAGAGAATACTGACGTGAGGGAATGAGCTGTTGCTCACGTTCAAAACTTTGAGAAGGGGAATAGCAAGTTGAAGAAAGAATAAGCACAGTAGCTTCATGCGTTCTAAAGGTTTGAGAAGAGAATTGCATGGGGCATATCAAAGAAACATACTGAAGGCATGAAGAACGTGGGTTCTTGCGTATGGGAAAAGAGTGGACGTGATATGGTATGTAGTTGATGGAGCGGTTACGGCAATGGGAATACTTGGGGTGGATCCGTAAATTTTGAAGTGCACGGTGTTTGATGAAACAGTTGATGGAGAACTAATTAAGGCGTAAGGGCAGTACGAATGGTTCACATAAGGGAATGAGTTTCCACGCAACACTGAGATGTTTGTTTTCTAGAAAGTGAGAAGAAGGATCAGTAAAAGTTTGGGTAGGAAATATGTTGAAGGGGAAGACGGGCTACAGGAGTACACACGGACGTGGCTCTTTTTGTTTGAAGAGGTATTGGGCCGGTTAAATTCTATGTGGAGCCCAGAAGTAGAAAATTTTAATAAATGCCTATGAAGTTGTTTTGCCTTGGATATATAAATTACTGGAGATGGAAATTTTGATCAAACGGAAGTCCGTGGTGATCTCAGACAGATGAACGATGGTTAGTGTGTGAACGGAAATGAAGGAGTGTTTGAAGAGAAAGGAAACGATGCTTTGGGCGTTGAGTTCTGTGAAGTAGCGATGACGGACGGATCACACAAAGATTTGCCATGAAGGGATGAAGGCAATCGAGGATATTGGAACTGGTTCATAACCACTAGGAGCTCAATGGAAATTATAACGTCTAATCCGGTGTACCGACGCAAATCAATATGTAACGGTTAACGCGCAAGGTGAGTAAATTCACTAACTTTGATCTGTTTTAAAATTTTATAATTATATTTTAATGTTGGTTGAATGCTGCGTGATGGTTGATTAGGTAAATTACAATTTAATTGGTTGAATATTGTCGTATATACACACATCATTTGTTGGATACTGATCCCATCGATTATAAGATTCAATAGTATGAAATTAGTGTAAATTGTATGGACTAACAACTGTGGATGCAGGAACCAGTTGGAGGAATCCAAACGGATTTCACGATATCTATCTTTACTGTTGGTTTTATATTGTTTATATAAGCGTGACTGTTATGTCGAAACTAGTTATAAAGGTGAATATTACAGCGTATGACAAGTCTTTGAACTGTAACGATAAAATAACGTTGTTGACTAGGCATAAGCGTGACTGTTATGTCAAGATTAGTTATAAAGGGGAATATTACAGCGCATGACAAGTTTTTGAACTATAGCGATAAATTAGCGTTGTTGACCAAGCTTAAGCGTGATTTTTATATATAGCACTACTCCCTAGGAAATGTATTAAAGTAGTTTATTTTAGAAATTATAATCTGATAGGATAGTTAATATTTGGCTTTAAACCAATAAATTATAGTAGGGTATGAAATCGATATTTAGTTATAAACTTGATATTGATTTAAAAAGAATCTGACTTAGAAATAGAGTTTATCAAAGAGAATGGGAATATGAATTATAAAAGGAAGTCGGTAAATAGGATATGAACCTGTAAGGATATTTATTTCTGGAATGAAGAGTTAAGCAAATAATTTCCAGATTGAAATGATTAAATGAGAACTGGAAATGTTTTCCAAAGATTTATAAGGTATATTTTCTAAAATATAGAAAATAAGAAATGGGAAAAATGATAGGAATGTTTCCGAAGATTAATAACGTATATTTTCTGGGATATGAGAAGTTGGAAAATTAACATAAATAAAAAGGGGCCAGTGATTGTGTGATGATTCGTTGTACATTTGAATGAATGTTGTTTTTACTTCGATAGTTAAAGAACCGACTATCGAAGTGTTTTGACCATCGTTGTCAATACGGAGAGACCAGTTGGATATATTATCCGAAAACCACTCTGTATAGGCATAAGCGCGGCGAATTATATTATGCTGAAGATAATTGAAGACGGAGTGAAATGCAAGGGTCGTCTTGTTCCAGAATGGTGTTTTATGTTTGTCCAGTCCCAGGACAACTTGTATGGACAAGTGTCTGACAGAGTATACCTAACAAATCACGTACAGTTGATCTCTTAAAGATATTACGCCTGGTGGCGGAGGAATTCGCTCCTCTTAGCTTTCTATACCGTGATATTTTTGGGAATCGATTAGTGAATTGACGGGTTTGACGATGTGGCATTCAAAGTGAATGGTGATCAGATGTTCTGAAGATAGACGTAACCTCTAGCCTCACAACCAGGAAGTAACAAAAGTCTGGCTAGGCAGCATGGCTAGTTGGGTCATCCCCAAGTAGGGTGTATTGTCACTGATCTAGAGAAAATTCATATTTGTTATTCTTTTTCGATTATGTATCTTCGGATGACGGTTGGATGGCCAACAACCGTGGGTGGCAATATATTCGATACACTCAAGCTAAATGAGTGGTCGGTCATGTGTGGTCGGGTTGCAAGACATTCTTGTTGAACCCAGGTGTATACCCTCTAGAGTACACTGATCGGTAGGTGCTCCCATACCTTGTCTGTTGGAATCCAATCCCCAATAAGTGCCCTGCGGTTTATGATTTTATACTATATATATGTGGAGCGTGAGATGCAAGTGTTCTGCTACTTGGTTATTTAATTGAGTAGACATTATTAAAATATCACTGAATTTTGATATCAAAGATATTTTGGGTTATAGTAAGGTAAAAACCGTCCATATTTATGTGTGGGCAGGTCTTACTATTAACCTTTATTTCAAAAGAATTTTCAAAAGTTAAAAAGTATGGTTGAAATTTACTCACACCAGTCCCATGAGTAACCCAGAGTTTATTTTGTTTGTTTTTCCCTAAACTCTTGGGTGCCAAAATTTGTACGGGCAGTCAAGTGTTTCAGGCTTTGTAGATTCATTTAGAGGAGCTCGAAGCAGGAGGCTCCACTGCTAGTATTTAAAGATTATTTCTGCTGTGATATATCATGTATTATACTCTGATATGGTATGTATATATAATATAGTTTTGTAATTCAAAGTTATGTATATAATACATTTTATTCTTCCGCTGTGAGTTCGTGTTTACTCTGATTTAGTTTAGTTGTGATCTTCTTCTTCTTCTATTCTATTAGTTCTATCTTTTCTATCTCATCCTCTAATTTATTTCTATTAATGATCTGAATTTTCGTGCACTTTGAGTTGAATGCGTACACTACAAGAAAAGTTATCTTTTATAACGCTAATAGATAACGCATTATTTTAAAGTGTTATTGTTTACTTTAGTTATTTGTTATTTAATTTTAATTGTTTTATTTCATGCTAGATAACGCTGCGCTGCGGGTAAAAAAGAAAGTCTCCCACCTTCTAATTTTTCGTTCCCCGCTAGATTAAAAAAACAAGCAATATCATTTTACCCTTTTCACTTTTGTTCAGCCCTAAATCAAAAGTCCCCCAAAATTTCTTCTCCCACTAATAGATAGATTCCAAACCCAGCAATTTATTCGAAAATACCCCATCGTTTTAAATTTCCAAACATCGGGTTTCGCTAAAGAAAACCACTGGATCGTGAGAAGCTTTTCTACGAAATCAGGTCAGGTGTTTGTTGTAGAAAGTGGAGAAGGAAGAAGCTGAGCTTGTGATCAATACTTTCTTATCGGGTGTAGACCCTGTTAAACCTCCAGCTCCTATAAGGTTTGTCTTACCATCACGTTTGATCGATAGTGAAATTTAGTTATAAAGATTGCATCTTTTTTTCCCCTTTCCCCGACAGGTAGCTAATAGGTTTATGCTACGCTTGTGCATGAAACACCCATGGGCTATTGATATATAGTTCAGTCAAACAATCTTTTGCATAAACGATATTGCTCAGTTGATCATTTATGCTTCTGGTTGATGTTTATGCTGAATCCATTACAGATTGACCTCGTCTTACTCTTATTTATTTTTAAATGCAGTGATTAGTCGCAGCTTTCTGTAGACTTTAATATAGTTAAATATGTCTGCGTCTAAACGAAGTCGTTAGGCTTATACATCACCAAATTCCATTTCTTTCTGTCAATCGGCAATTGCACAGTTTTAAGTTTGGTAAACAATATACACATGTGGGTAAAAATCAGAATACTGATAAAACAGAGGGAAAAAAAATAAGTAAAGCCTTTCTGTCTATATAATCTTTAATCAACGTATAGTTGACCTCCGGCTTACTGGTAATTAATATTTGTTCCTATGTCATTTACCGATTGTAGTTGTAACGAGTTGTGGATTGTTACCTGCACGCCTTTCAGCATTAGTAGTTGATGCCATGACTTATGGGAACAGAGGATTAACAAGTGATGAAAAAATTACATGATATTTGCTAACTTGTATTCATTTTTCAAACAGTAGTTGCTTGAATATATAGTAAATTTACTATTTGTTCTAAATCTTGGTTGTGTTATGTGCATGTTATAACCATTTAATGATTGGTTCAAAGTGTTGGTTATGTTATGTGATGTTTTGCTTCCTGTTTACGTACATAACCAATGGTTAATCTGGTAAAAACTTGTGCTAAACCTGTTCGGTTATAGGATAACTATTCATTTCTATTTATGCGACCTTAATTGTTAGTATAACCATTTTTACCCTTTAAAATTAATTGGTGGGTTACAGATCCTTTGACTAAACCTGTTCTTGTATATATTACCTGACTGAAAGATATCTTCCTGCTAAGTACAAGTTCATGAACCATTTGAAGAGGTTGGTCATATGATTTTATTTTGGCAATGAGCTGATGTCAGACTTCATTTGCATTAAATTTATCGTTTAAAATTCAAACAAATCTTTCTATGGTTGTTGTATGTGTTTTGTTTGTAGTATGTTGTACTTGCTTTGTTTCCGACACAAGTATTGGATGGAGATAATTTGTCTCATAATTTTATCCCTAATAGTTGGGAAAACCCCCTTCCCTTTACTCGAGGGTAAAACCCATCTGCTATTTTCAAATTCAATATTCAAGATATTGTTGCATACAAAACATTATTCTTTTCTAATTGTAGTTCCCATAGGCAATCATTTAAATATAGAAAACATCATCTTTTTATAGGAACATCAAGTTGACTTTCATTTTCATTATAAAATAATAAATATCATTTTTCCCCTATAAAATTCATGTTTCATCGATGCAAAAATTTATCAAAATGTGCTTACATTATTTTTAAATGCAAATATTTGCACTTCAGAATATAAATGCACTTTCAGTTGACAATGTATATCACAAATATCATGTTTTTCTTCATTTATTTTGCTTCCAAAGTGAATATAGTTTTATACAAATTAACTACTTTATTTGTAATTTCTCATGATATGTGATATTCCATGCATGTGTACTTCAAGATTTATGCATCACATTAAATTCGATGATACATCGTTTGGTCAATTCGCACATAGATTATATGCCAATGGTAGTAATATGTCACCTACGAAAAAAATGCATGCATCTTCTGTTTTTGATCGTGATCATCAACAAAATTTAATTGTTTGATTATTAATTTCTTATCATTATCTTTATCCTTCCATCCATCATGTAACTTTTTTTTTGGTAATTACCTGATTTAGGCTAAATATTTTTTTGCTATATAATTCTATTGGACATACAGTACAGTAGGAAGAATCTGGGTTATCCCAGATTGAATACGTTAAGTAGTAAACTTTCGGTTCAATTTCAATTCCTGTGTATGGTACCCATCATAATGAAAAGGCATGTTATATCCTTTTTCGTTATCTAGGAACCAATCTGTAGGGAAGCTTTCAATACTTTCACCCCCATATAGACGTACTGACCATGCTTACATATTCATACCCCCACCACATTACGAAAATTTGCATCTCAATAGAAGCAAAAATTCTATTTTTTTTAAAATGGACATCTATGTTCATTTATAACTGACAAGGGCAACAGAGTTGGAGAAAATTGATTGCTGAAGAAAATGACTTAGGGAATAAATGAAATAATAATTTTATTGTAAAGTTTTCACTACAAACCTTTGGAAGGCTTTGCTTCTGAAGAAAAACAACCACAACATTTATTTATTTACCAATAGTATAGTAGGGTACACGTATACTTTGGGCCTAATAAACCCATATAATTATCTGTATGCATCACATATATAACAGCAATATGAAAGAAAAAAGTTGATGTTGTTTAACCGATTTAAGTTTTATTAGCAACATGAGTTCCCAAAAAATAGTCATCGGTTCCATCATGATCGAACAACTAAATTTGCCTCAATGTGAAAATAGATTGTATTGAAATGGTGTTGGCATTTATATCCATGTATGATATAGTAGATGTTTGATTGCTACAACGGATATAAGAGTAAAATCATTGATTTCGTAAAAAGCTAGATAATTTATATAATGTACTGTGACAATGGACATAATGGGAGGTAGGATATAAACCCACTGCAAACCCTGTACTTTTTCCAATAGGAAAAAGGAATATATAGAAACCAATGTTTTAGTCTGCTAATAATGATTTTTCCATGCAGTTTTACATCCCTTTTTGAACTACTCATATTAAAAACATAATCTACAGATATTTCTCAAAATACACATGTTATTGCGTAATACATGTTTCTGCTGAATATGGGGGTGTTTACATGATAGTTTGACAAAAACTTTAACCAAACTAAAAGCTACAACCTTTATAGAATCGAATTATACAATTATTATGTAAATTTATTGAGCCTTGCATGTATAATGTAGTATAGGTATCATTCAATGTTTTCCTCGTTGTTGGAGTATGTGGAAGACCACGGCTTGGAGTTCTTCAAGGAAACTCTTTTGGACTTGCATTTAGAAGTGTTGTAGGAGAACTGGTGTAGAGTATTTTCTTGCTTAACTTACTACACAAGTGTAACGACCCATCTTTTGCTCGATTTTTTGGCGGTAATTAAACCGACTTAAAACCGTTCAGAAAGACGAATTGTTATGGGTATATACGTATATTGAACAAAACAACAGAACTTTTTGTTTCATTACAAAATATTACATCAGAGTTACCAGGAATACATCAGAGTATATCGATATTTACACAGCAGAAGAAAACAAATAACCATACTCTTAGCGGAAGAACAAACACAGCGGAAGCTTCAACTCTATCGTGGACTCCAACTCTGGAAGCGCTATGGATCCTGCTCCAACGATCTATAACTGCAAAACTAAACTACTGGCTGCCCGTGTGGAAATTAATGGGCACCCAGAGTATAGGAAGGAACAATAAACTCCGGGTCAGTCATGGGACTGGTGTGAGAACTCAAAACAGTTGTTATTTAGGATTCATTTTTAAAGTTGGGTAATTCAACGGACCACGCCGCTAACGCGGAACGGGTTAACTCCATATGAATTCCCGTGCATAGAAATTCGCTATGACTTTTGAAAATGAAGCTATCATAAGCTCGTCCCACATTACACAATGCAAGCGCACACCAGATGGGCGAGTTTTATCTTATGATAACCAACCGTGCTTTCATACGTGAAAATCCTCTTTTAATACTATCATATAATGTGGAAAACAAATTTCGCAAATAAATGTATTAATCCTAGGCAGCATAATACCATCAATATTATGTCGCCATATATATATATACAAACCAAAATCGTATGGCTCGTATTGGAGATTGGATTTCCAACTTGATGATTCCTGGCACGAAAGATCAATCAGGGATACAAAACGAAGTGCCTCAATGGCTTTTTCATCCATATGCGGACACCAACTACACATCGTCAGGGCAGATCAACGGTTTTCGACTAGGCACGGCCCCCCGAACATACCCAACTTCCCCAGGTTCATAAGTGGGTTCCCACTGCTGCACAGCTTCATCATCAATTCATATATAAGTATAAAACCTAACCGCCAGTTTCTCATCAATCCGGGGTGTGAGGTTTGTCGATGTCACGTCATCCACAAAGCGATGCTTCGATAAGCCATTCTTGATCATCACTAGCTCGTTTCATAACTCGGGTATGCCACATTGACAATTCACGACATATCACTGATTTAAATCAATGCATACCCTCTAAGTTCATATGACTTAGAGACGAGGATAATATATTGCCACAGATCCGATATACATTAACGGAAATCAGTGCTATGCGGTCAAATTTCAATGTCAGACACACCATCCATACAAATCCGTTCTGGGTCTGAACGGAACAACAACCCGAAAATACTTGAATATGTTCAGGTCTCATGCAACCCATACCTTGTATTGGGTGGCCTACCCAACCAAGACATAAATCAACAATCAATCTAAACAATTCAAATATTCCCGGTCTTCATTCGTCGTTACCAAGTCTTGAATAACGTCATATTACTACTTAGAATGGTTTTCGAACATATGCTCGATCCCGGTCTTTCCAAGTAACAAACGTACTTTAAACAGTAGCTATGGTTTACACAGGCCTTTCAATTCAAGTCTCCTTCCACATAATTACTAATTCATTTATGACTCAAGATTTGAATTACTTTAAATTCATATATCTCGTTATCACCTTAAACTCTTCTTTGAAATTAAAGATTATACCTTCGCTTTAATTTCTTATCTTTAATTCCCTCGAATCCAAGATTTGATTAAATCTCCAATTACGATATGAATTTCCACCATTCAAATCTCATCGAGTTTTCAAGAATGATATTATTGAAGATACGATTCATGACAAAACCCAAATCAATCGATATTGAATCATAAATTACACGGAAATTTTATCCACTTATATTCGATATAAATTCTCATAATCAATGAATACCATAAGTGGAATAATGATATAATAATATCTTCCAAAATCCCCAGATAGTATTCATTTATACCATGAAATTTTATACCAAATATCGAAGATTATTTCTATGTAACTCATTTCAATCAGGTGGAAAACCTATATCTTAATTAAAAGATTTATCCAATTCTTCGACATTAGACCTAGCCAGAAATATCATCGACTTATCTTCAATATTAATCTCCGTATCCAACTCATATTATAAGTGGAATAATGGTGAATTACCTTTTTAAATTCCTTAGATAATATGAATTTTCATCCACCGAGTTAATATCAAACATCCGAAGATTTATCTCCAACCATATCCAAATTTTTAACTTTGGAAAACCCATTTTAACTCCATGTAAATATTTCCAATACTTAAATAATCTTCGAAACCATTCTTATAGTCAACTAATAGTTCATGCTTATAAATTTCAAAACCAATAACAACATTTAGGTGTGTTACCAAAGGCACTGCTGTTAAAATATCCATTTAAATCAATTAGATTTAAAAATTTATACGAAATCCAAATATTCAAATTTCTATTCGCCTTTGAAATTTATAAATAGGAATTGTCATAAATTTCTCAAATTTTGATAACTCGTGTTATGATTGCTGACTGCAAACATATCGATCTTTCCAAATTTGTTATGCTTGAAATCAGCCGTTGAAATTTTGAAATTCCCTTTATTATTCCAAACTGTTATCATTTGTAATTCAACGGTTTCTTATTTCAAGACGAGTAAATTTTCGAATAATCAAGTTAAACTTGAGATTGATATTTACGAATTGTCGCATCATAGTGCGTTCTATTCAAACCATATAATGATTTAAATATAAATCATTTAAACTTATATTCCCAAATCATTTGAAACAGTTTCAAAATATATTTCAAATTTACCATCCCGTTGTCGGACCAGTTAGGGATAGCCAGGGAGAGAAGGAAACTGAATTTCCAAACCCAAGCCTAGACACCATCCTCTCTGTCATCCTAAAACGTTCTGGTGTCTATATATATGTATATATTATCATATTATGTTTTCAAAAACATATAAAGCCATAATCAAATTTCAAAAATCTCATTTTTTTGAAATAAATTGAACATGATAATATTTAATATTAGAAAATCAACTTCGTTTATATGGAAGGGAAACAAAATCGATCACCTTTATAATCCCATAACCATGGTATTGTGTGTGTATCATACAACAGAATAAATCAACCATATATATACGATGATAATGAATTATCGTTATCATCAACAACAACCAATTCAGTTGTGCACAAGCCTTACTGTCGATAACGCTTTTCAGTGTTCAGTGTATTATCTAACTACATGCACACCCATTCACATAATAACATCCATCACACAATCATCATCAACAGATTATAATTAACTCAGCTAATTATAATTAACTAATTTAAATAAATAAAATTTAAATTAGAATTTCTCACCAGTCGAGCTTCAAAATCTTCATTACCAGAGCGAACCAACCAACGAATACTGCAACCTCTACTCGTTCTGCTCTTAGTCCATTCTTATCAGCAACTGGTAAATTTTCTGCTGATTTATATATTGAAAATCCTATTAACAACGATCTTCGTTATATTAATATATAATGACTTTTATTTATTTTTATTACAAATTTATACTTGATAAAATTTTAAATACTATATACCACTGCGTTCTAACTTCGAATACGATTCTAACGCTTCTGACGGCGAGCGAATCGGAGTTAAACTGAATGAGATACTAGCTTTTAAAGTTTAACTAAATTAAACTTAAACTAACACATACCCTAGCAAAGAAGGCCCGGCCCAACCCATTTGCTCCAAGCCCAACCCGCGTGCTCCCCCTTCTTCTTCTTCCTCCCATTCATTTTCACGTTGGAAACCCATTTGCACGTTACACCGTGTGCACATGCACCACCCCAAATGTTCATCGAATCAACAACAAAGATCACCAGCAAGTTTCTCTCTACTTTCTAGTCAATCTGCACACCAACGCCACAACTCCAGAGCCCCGCATCAAAATCTGTCGTCCACCGAGACCAGCTCCGAACCAAAAACCCGCGTCACCCCCTACATGTCGCACCCCCCAATATTACACCGATATTCACCAATTCTTGCCACCAGAAAGCTCTCTCCAACCTCGACACAACACCATCCTCTGATTCTCCTCTCGTTGCTTCCATCTCCGTCAAAGTCTAAACCTAGTTTTCAACTTCACAAATCATCAACACGGAAATGCATGAAACTTACATGAAAAATACTACTCTCCTTGTTGATTGCAATGGTGCAGACGACAAGATCTAATTCTTTACGGATTTTGAGTTATGATTTTTTGAATTCTATGAACCCATTCTTCCATTTGCGGTGATTCTTCGATTTCTCTCTCAATAATCAACGAAATACTGATCGGTTTGTTTCTAAAAATCTAAAATGATGATACGGACAACACGCATGTGAATTGTTTTGGCAAAAATCAAGCGGATTAGAAGTTGTTGATTTTTGATTGAGAAGGAGGATGGATTTTCTTTACTGTAAGCTGAAATGAGAGAAGAAGAAGGAAACAGACGTGAGGATTTCAGCTGAAGCTTAGACCAGGAGAAGAGAAAATGGGCTTTTGTATATTGATTTAAAAGAAATTTAAATATTTAATTAAAGGACACTTGTGCTCTTCCACATGAACTCTCTCCATGCAAGTAGACACATAATCCTCATTTTAAAAATCTACCAATGCATGTTTGACAAAATTAGTTTATTTATTCATTTATAAAATCTAAATTGGGTAACATATATAAATGTAATAGATTTCAAATGCTTATAAGTGTAATCAAAATTTTACTTAAGATTTTAACAAAATACTTATTTACATAACTTATAAATAGTTAAAATATTTATCTATATTACTTATCATTTAATTTACCAAAGTTTATACTAACAAATGGTTTAGAATAAATGTCTATCAATCCTTATAAAATTTTATAAATGCAATTATAATTTACCAAAATAAAATATAATAATCATTCATGTAAAAATCATAAAATAAATTATCCTTTACAAAAAAATCATTTACAAATCAATATTATCAAAACAGAAAATATCATTACTTACATAAATCTTATAAATAAAATATAACTTTTTAAAATAAGTTTTTTTTTCTTATACAAAAATCATATTTAATAAAACAAAATACTTATTCAAAGTTAAAATTTATATTCAAACCTTATAAAAAAATCAATCTATATTCAGGAAAAATCCAACTATATAAAATAAAAATCCAAATCGAACTTAGAAAAATTCTAGGATGTTACAACAAGTATGGCTTAATATCGGTGCTAATCTATAGAATCACCGATATACTTTAGTATCAGGCATGCATTCAACCTTTCAGGAGGAAGATCTACATAAAGTTTGACAGTAAAGAATTACAGCAGCTTATTATTACATACAGTTAATAAATGAATAATTATATGCAGGGACACTTTTACAATCGAATCCTCTTTGTTTGTGGAATTCAGGTCTCCAGATTAATGCAGCCTAAGTCCTTCGAAATAGATTTGTGCTACGAGTTCAGCGAAACTATGATTAAAATTTAAAAGCATCAAATTTCCAACCTGGTTGCTATTATGCCATTCGGGATGATACCGTCTACCCCTGTAGAAAATTTCTGGAAGAAGAGAAAGTACCAGTTGAATTGCACTAAAGTCATCAAGGTTAGTTTTGTATATATCAATATAAGGCATATTTTCTTGATTTGTATCGTCTCTTTTGACCTAAATCTATTTAATGTTCTACGGCTTAATCTGTTATTGAAGTTTATTTGGACTTTTGTTGACATTATATTAGTTTTTGCTTAAAGATTATATAGTAGACTTGCTTTAAATTCTTATTCATGCAGTTCATACTTCTTCGGTTAATTTGATTGGTGGCTTTAACTATGTATTACTGGTTATTAGTAATATAAAGTGACAGTTTCACCATGTGAAATGCTTACTACTGTATATCTTGTGTTAAGATTACATTTTAGCTTTACTTTGACTGAATAATAGAATGCAATAGCTACATTATTCTTACTGATTGTTTCCACTTGTTCTGTCTTTTAGTTAAGGGAACAAACCAGAAATAGCCGGAAAATTAGGCCATGTGATTGTGCATGCATGGCGATGTGCATGTTTTACTCGACCGCCTAATGGCGAGAGTCTTGAAATGTGTGGAGAAAGGGTCGTTTCTTATTTCACCGAGAATGTGAGTATATTCAAAAGGATGCATTATTTATCATTATTCATATTTCCCTATAATATGTAACAATTCAATGATACAAATTTGAGTCGTCAACATTGCCATCATATTGGTTAGATTATATGATTCACAGATTGAGCGCCAGCCTCAAATAGGGAAGAACCTATTGATAACTGCATATGCAAATTCTTTGAGGTCAATATCATGTATTTGGAAAATCTAACTCCTGAAGAGGTGAGTCTCCATTCTTGTATAACTTATTTTTGCACAATGGATGTTTTAATATTTTGTCATGAAATCTGAACTGTACATTGTGATGGGGACAAATATTTTATTGCATATTACTAATCTATAGGTAGCCACTGTGGTTCCTATGCTTTACACATGCAAAGATGGAAATTTTAAGTGAAGAGGGAGTCTCATGAAATCTTCGGAGATCGGTGTTTATGCGTTAACGCTCTACTAAATGACTGCGAATGGTACCATAAGAAAGTAGGTCACATAGTTGTCGTAAGGCAAGAATGAATGAAACGTAGATTTTCCATTTGTTGTGGTAATGTGTTGACCAAGAGCGCTTTGTTCCCTTAATTAGGATACTGACAACATCTTATGGACAACTTTTTCTATAGAAGGTTGCACATACTTTAGAGCAAAACCAGTATGTAGTAAAGCCTACAACTAAGCTACTTATTAACAGCCACTTCTAACTCGTTGGAAATATTGTAAAAACTAAAAACCTGTTGCTCCTGTCAACTTTACTAGTCCTGAAACGGTGAAGTTTTAAATATGTTCATATGTATTCAAGTGTATGTATCTAGAGTAATTGTAATTTCCAAATGGCGAGTCTGGTCTGCGGTGGTGATTTATTAATGTTCATATGTATACAAGTACATATAATCCCACAGTTTAAAACCCCAAATGACCCTTAGATAACATCCCGCTGGCCATTTCTCATATCTAAGAGTTTTGATATGAATTAAAACTCAGTAGAAATGATCTCGTTAACACCAAAATTAACCTTCAAAATCACAGAACGTTTACAAGTAGTTTAACATGTTGAAAATAGTAAGTTGATGG
This sequence comes from Allium sativum, assembly GCA_030737875.1. NCBI lineage: Eukaryota > Viridiplantae > Streptophyta > Magnoliopsida > Asparagales > Amaryllidaceae > Allium > Allium sativum. The sequence goes on along the minus strand of CM060925.1, from coordinate 156,673,201 downwards.
GAGTCATTAAATCCACATATAATCCTATTTAGGAGAGACTCATAAGAAGATGGATGAAGATTCTCCTTTACAGGCAGATTTATCAACATATTCTTTATGCATATTAGTACGTACATATATCCATGTATGGTGTATGTATAGGACAGAAGTGGACAAAAGTATCTTAGCATAAAACATGTGTGATTTAAATGGTTTGAACGGTACGCATGAAAAGGCAGAATCGATCCAAGTGAATAGGTTTGCCCTCTGATATTTCCTCCTGCGTTGTACAATTTACCCACATATTTAAATGATCCTTAATCTATTTCTCTTTTATTTTTACCTGCATGAGTTGATTTCCTTTTCGTAAAATGTTAACATTAAATAAATGTTTTGAAAGCATAAACTGGCTTTTGACTATAGGCAGCAGCTTGATCCAAAATAGCACATGAAGTGAAAAAGATCTTAACTGATGAGAATACTGGTATGGTGGATTTGGATACTAGCACATATGTTCATGTTAGTATTTTATAATGTCATATTGGATTTTACATGCAAAGCACATCTGCTCTTTGATTTACCATTATTTTCCTGCTGTTTTCTTCTTCTGTGGTTTCTAAGATTCCGTTTTGATTATGGATCTGATTTTTTTTTTGTTTTGGTCTGCACCTGCAGAATTATTGATACGTACCACAAATTTACAAATGCTTCATTTTTGTTTAGCTTCACTGAAAGCATAATGGTGATGGTCTTCGACTTGTGCGTTTGGACAGTGAATATGTAAAGTAGAGACCGAATGGGTAGCATGGTTGTGGAAGTTTGGAGGAGAGCAGTTGGTTAGGATTTTATTGTAGACTTTAAATTTGAACTACTTTTTATTTTTTGTTAACTCAAACTGACATCAATATGAAATTGAAAACATATGTATTGAACTTATTTTCTGTTAGTTGATCCTTTATTTTGCTATCATGAATATGTGTTACATTTGTTGAGTATTATAATTTTTTGGATCATATAATGCTTTTGAAATTGTTGTGAAGATTCATTTGATTGTTACTATTATAATATATTGAAAAGCGTTATAAAAGATAATGTAATACAGGAGCTTGTTGGCAAATGATATCATCGAATAAGTGTTATATCTACATATTTTATAGCAGCATATATAGGCTATAAAAGGGTTTAGAAATGCTATCCTGTTGTTTTATAGCGCGATAAACCCGCTATTGAATTAATATTTTATAGCAGCTATAAAGTGTTATAGAAATTCGTTTTTTCATGAAGAATGACATGTTTTATAGCGGCAATAGCGAGCTACCATCCTTACATATCATAGCGGTATAAAGCCGCTATAAAATTATACCCTTTTATAACGGCAGCTTCTATGTTATAACTATTCAACTATTTTTTATAACATGTTAATATACAGCGCTTTTCAGACCGCTATAGTATTGTTTAATAGCGGCTATATGCCGCTATAAATGACTATTTCTGTTGTAGTGGTAGGATATTAGTCAGCTCAAATTGGTATGGATTTTCGGGCCATCACAATTGGTATTAGAGCTATTGGTTAAGTGATTACCTTGGCTCTGTGGCGTAACTCAATAGAGATGGGGTTAGTAATACCCTAGATTGATTATGAGTGTATATATATGAGTGCGTAGTTGTAAATTAATATAAAAATTGTTGTGTTGACTGGTCAGTCGAGTGGTTTATGAAATATGGTCGAAACAATAATGCAAACTGTGTCAATAGGTGTTTCTAAACTCTTGAACAGAGTATTTCGACACAGTATGTTTTGAAAAGAGGGTAAATGAAATAATTTTACCCAAAAATATATTTTGATATAAAGAAAACATATATATTGGAATTATCTAATATATATTGAATGTGTTGATCGTAATTATGATCAAATAAGATTTATAATTGAGTTGGTTATATAAATAACCAATCGAAATATTATATAAGTATAATATGCAAAATCAGATGAACTGAATCTGAATTTAAAACCAAAATTTGAAATAAAACTCTAGAAACTTGGAAAGTAAATAAACTTTGAATTGAATATATGGAAAATTTAAAATCATGGGAGAGATTTGGAAATATTTTCCAAGCATTTTGAAAAGATATTTTGAAGTGATTTTCAAATGAAAATGTTTGAAAATAAGTGTTTTGAAAGTAATATAGTATTGAACTCACTTCGATGTCTGGAAAATAAATTCCGATGATGAACCGCGGCATTATCGGTGTTCATTTTCGAGTTCTAAGGTGATAGATTACTACCAATGATTTTGTTTTCAGTTGTTTTCAAATGTTTTGAATTGCTATTATTTAGATTTCAAACTAATTTGAAATAAAACCCAGGAATTTGAATTCCGAAATTTAAAATTTTACTTATGAAGTAAATAAATAAAAATTTAAATAAGTCAAATAAAAATTGGTTTGGATTAGAAATAAGCTGGAATAGAATCGAATTGATGAATTAAGAGTTGGAATTGAGAATGGAATTGGAGTTGAAATATAATTTGGCTTGAGTATAAAAGGATTATGGGTTTGATGATTAATGGATTTGAGATCAATTGGAATGCTGGAGTATAGATTGGATTGGTAGCCAATAGGAGAGGCAGAGTTGAATGCCCAACCAAAAGGGTACAGATTTATATTATATGGAGTAGAAGATTTTTGAGTCTGTTTGGCAAGCCGTTTGGCTGTTTAATGAATTAGAGAAAGCCCGGAGAAGCAAGTCGTAGTAGTACAGAATGAGCCGTGCAGAGAAGATGCTGGCAAACTTCTCTGAAAATTAAGCTATTAGGAAATTTTCAGAATTTCTGAAAGTATTCGTTAATATGAAGGAATTAATATTTTAATTGGAATTAATCGGTTCGGTAGAAACTGAATTTAAGAAATGAAATAAAAGATTTTAAACTTGGTTATAATATGGATTGTAGCATTTTTCTACCTTAGTAATTTCGGGGACGAAATTCTTTTAAGGGGAAAGGAATGTAACGTCCCACATTTTATCAGTTTGTATTTGAATATTTAAATCAGTTTAAATATTGAATTCATAATATAAGTGCATTTATATATTAATTAAAACGAAGTTGAACGTATAAAAATATATATTAAATATAATCGAGCCCGTAATGTTGCGGCAATTCGTAATTTAACGATCTGAACTTCAACTGAGTATACATGACTCGTTTTAAATCGGATTTCTGCGAAACAAGAAATGTTGGAATATGTTGAACTGTATTTTTCTAATGGAGGTGAAAAATCGAATATCTGAATTATATATTGCAAGATATATCCAAATCAAATATTCAAATAGTCGTTGTAGAATCGTTTAACGACCATAACGGTTTATTCAATATAACTAGATATGGGTTTCGAATTTAGACAAGGTTCTTTTGAGATGTAATGATAATTTAATTTTTAGAACTTTACTATAATTTTTAATTAAATAAATAAGCAACTTTTTATTTGGAGTATTGTGCACCCTATATCAGCATTTTGGGTTTTCACAATATAAGTTAATCAACCGATATTATTATATTTTTAGGATCGTGACACCTCGTTGAGCGCGACTGTACTCTTACTTCTGTTCGTACATAAGCATCATTCACACATCCTAGTAGTCTATAAATATCACGCATGGTTACTTCTTTAAGTGTCCAAGCATATATATACTAATAAAAATCTTATACCTTACCTGCTAAGTAAATCGTACACTACTCCTTTTCTACGATGTAAACAAGTCATGGCACCTTACTACCCTATATTTGAGACTCACGTACATGAGCAGTTGCCTATATCCAATACTTAGCTTCTAAGTATTTGTCCTTAAGTAAAATATAAAAGAATAGTCATTTATCCTAACTTCTACAGCCAACCTTGGAAGCTTAAACAATCAATTCGAAAAGAAACGCACAGACTACCTAATACAAAACAATTCCCCTATACTCACATCTAAGTTGAAAAATGCAGTCATCTACTCAATTAAAATATCAAGGCATAACCTAAACCTATGTATTAAAAAGGTAGACAACACATGGAAGTCAAATCAAACCCATTACTCATACCCTAAGCTAACAGCTACTCATGGTTCATCATTAAGCAATTCATATTATATATACAGAACATCATGCGTTCTTTAAACCAGCAAGATAAATCCTTCAATTCCTTTCTACTGAACATAACCAAAACTGAAGCTACCTGAATTCAAACATCAGAAAAATTATAATAATAAATTTGCTTGTCTCTCTATATTATTAGAAAGTTTCAGCTACTCCATCCAAAGCTCAATATAGAGATCGAAACCACATTTCAAACCAGATCTCTAGTATACATTTCGCGGAGCTCCAAGAGGAAGATGTTCGCATCTTTTTTTAAAGCGTTGCGTGGGAAGGATAGGCCGAAGTTCAGCAGAGTTAGAGGCCGAATCGATGTCACTATGAGGTTCAGGCCATCAAGGCGCACACGTAGAGAAAGTTTGAGAAGTTTCCAGACTGTTTCAGTTCGTTTGTTTTCTCTTGGCGAGCGCAGCAGTTCACGGCAAGTTGATCATCGATGGGGAGGAAGCATGGTTACTATGTGGTTACGAAAGGGTTCGAAGTGGGAAGAAACCAAACTAAAAACAGAAAAGGGGGTCACGTGTATGTGTAAAGTTGGGCATGCAAGAGTGTTCACACATGATGGATTTCGCTTGCCTGTAAGAGTTTTCGGATTTGTGTGGAGGAGTTAAGGGGGGGTACTGTTAACGCATGGCATGGAGATGGACGTGAGAGCAGAGGGGTGAATGCAAGGAGTCATGATACAGGTGAAATTGGAGTGAAGCATTTTAAATGCGAGATAGAAGAAAATGGGAGGGCGCAAGTTTGCAAATGGTAGTAGCGAATGATTCAGGGTGGAAGGCTTGGAAATATCCGAGTATGGTGTTATACAGGAGAGGAACGAATCACCTCATATTGGAAAGAAATATACGTATAAAGAGCTGTGTGTATGGTGGAAGTCAGAACGTGGAGTAGAGAGTAGAACAGTAAGATAATGATCAAAAAAAGGGTAAATGCTGAAAAGCGTCTACACTCAATTGTAGGAAAAGACAACGCACATCATTTCTTTGTTGCAACTCAAGATAAAGGTATCAAGGAGAGTACTGACGTGAGGGAATGAGCTGTTGCTCACGTTCAAAACTTTGAGAAGGGGAATGGCAAGTTGAAGAAAGAAGAAGCATAGTAGCTTCATGCGTTCTGAAGGTTTGAGAAGAGAATTGCATGGGGTATATCAAAGAAACATACTGAAGGCATGAAGAACGTGGGTTCTTGCGTATGGGAAAAGGGTGGACGTGATAAGGTATGTAGTTGACGGAGCGGTTGCGGTAATGGGAATACATAGGGTGGGTCCGTAAATTTTGAAATGCACGGTGTTTGATGAAACAGTTAATGGAGAACTAATTAAGGCGGAAGGGCAGTACGAACGGTTCACATCAGGGAATGAGTTTCCATGCAACACTGAGATGTTTGTTTTCTAGAAAGTGAGAAGAAGGATCAGTAGAAGTTTGGGTAGGAAATATGTTGAAGGGGAAGACGGGCTACAGGAGTACACACGGACGTGGCTCTTTTTGTTTGAAGAGGTATTGGGCCGGTTAAATTCTATGTGGAGCCCAGAAGTAGAAAATTTTAATAAATGCCTATGAAGTTGTTTTGCCTTGGATATATAAATTAGTGGAGATGGAAATTTTGATCAAACGGAAGTCCGTGGTGATCTCGGATATATGAACGATGGTCAGTGTGTGAACGGAAATGAAGGAGTGTTCAAAGAGAAAGGAAACGATGCTTTGGGCATTGAGTTTTGTGAAGTAGCGATAACGGACGGATCACGCAAAGATTTGCAATGAAGGGATGAAGGCAACCGAGGATATTGGAACTGGTTCGTAACCACTAGGAGCTCGTTGGAAATTATAACGTCTGATCCGGTGTACCGACGGAAATCGTTATGTAACGGTTAACGCGCAAGGTGAGTAAATTCACTAACTTTGATCTGTTTTAAAATATTATAATTATATTTTAATGTTGGTTGAATGCTGCGTGATGGTTGATTAGGTAAATTACAATTTAATTGGTTGAGTATCGTCGTATATACACACATCATTTGTTGGATACTGATCCCATCGATGATAAGATTCTATAGTATGAAATTAGTGTAAATTGTATGGACTAACATATGTGGATGCAGGAAACCAGTTGAAGGAATCCAACCGGATTTCACGATATTTATCTTTACTGTTGGTTTTATATTATTTATATAAGCGTGACTGTTATGTCGAAACTAGTTATAAAGGTGAATATTATAGCGTATGACAAGTCTTTGAACTATAACGATAAAATAACATTGTTGACTAGGCTTAAGCGTGACTGTTATTTCAAGGTTAGTTATAAAGGGGCATATTACAGCGCATGGCAAGTTTTTGAACTATAGTGATAAATTAGCGTTATTGACCAAGCTTAAGCGTGATTTTTATATATAGCACTACTCACGAGGAAATGTATTAAAGTAATTTATTTTAGAAATTATAATCTGATAGGATAGTCTATATTTGGCTTTAAACCAATAAATTATAGTAGGGTATGAAATCGATATTTAGTTATAAACTTGATATTGATTTAATAAGAACCTGACTTAGAAATAGAGTTTATCAAATAGAATGGGAATATAAATTATAAAAGGAAGTCGATAAATAGGATATGAACCTGTAAGGGTATTTATTTCTAGAAAGAAGAGTTAAGCAAATAATTTGCAGATTGAAATGATTAAACGAGAACTGGAAATGTTTTCCAAAGATTTATAAGGTATATTTTCTAAAATATAGAAAATAAGAAATGGGGAAAATGATAGGAATGTTTTTGAAGATTAATAACGTATATTTTCTGGGATATGAGAAGTTGGAAAATTAACATAAACAAAAAGGGGCCAGTGATTGTGTGATGATTCGTTGTCAATACGGAGAGACCGGTTGGATATATTATTCGAAAACCACTCTGTATAGGCATAAGCGCGGCGAATTATATTATGCTGAAGATAATTGAAGACGGAGTAAAATGCAAGGGTCGTCCTGTTCCAGAATGGTGTTTTATGTTTGTCCAGTCCCAGGACAACTTGTATGGACGAGTGTCTGATAGAGTATACCTAACAAATCACGTACAGTTGATCTCTTAAAGGTATTTCGTCTGGTGGTGGAGGAATTCGTTCCTCTTAGCTTTTTATACCCGTGATATTTTTGGGAATCGATTAGTGAATTGACGGGTTTGACGATGTGGCATTCAAAGTGAATGGTGATCAGATGTTCTGAAGATAGACGTAGCCTCTAGCCTCACAACCAGGAAGTAACAAAAGTTGGGCTAGGCAGCATGGCTAGTTGGGTCATCCCCAAGTAGGGTGTATTGTCACCGATCTAGAGAAAATTCATATTTGTTCTTCTTTTTCGATTCTATATCTTCGGATGACGGTTGGATGGCCAACAACCGTGGGTGGCAATATATTCGATACACTCAAGCTAAACGAGTGGTCGGTCATGTGTGGCCGGGTTGCAAGACGTTCTAGTTGAACCCAGGTGTATACCCTCTAGAGTACACTGATCGGTAGGTGCTCCCATACCTTGTCTGTTGGAATCCAATCCCCAATAAGCGCCCTGCAGTTTATGATTTTATACTATATATATGTGGAGCGTAAGATGCAAGTGTTATGCTACTTGGTTATTTAATTGAGTAGACATTATTATAATATCACTGAATTTTGATATCAAAGATATTTTGGGTTATAGTAAGGTAAAAACCGTCCATGTTTATGTGTGGGCAGGTCTTACTATTATCCTTTTGTTTAAAAAGGATTTTCAAAAGTTAAACAGTATGGTTGAAATTTACTCACACCAGTCCCATGAGTGACCCAGAGTTTATTTTGTTTGTTTTTCCCTAAACACTTGGGTGCCCAAATTTTAACGGGCAGTCAAGTGTTTCAGGCTTTGCAGATTCACTTGGAGGAGCTCGAAGCAGGAGGCTCCACTGCTAGTATTTAAAGATTATTTCCACTGTGATATATCATGTATTATACTCTGATATGGTATGTATATACAATACAGTTTTGTAATTCAAATGTAACGTCCCGGTTTTTGACTGGTTCTGTAATACAATTTATTTTGGATTATTTTAATAATAATAAATTGTAAATGATAAATATTGGAGAAAATTCCAAATATATATATATATATATATATATAGAATGTAATGGTTTCTAGGATATATATATATATATATATATATATATATATATATATATATATATGTTTATAAAACCAGATAAATAATATTTGGTAATTTGTTTTGTAAACTTATTTTAACTTTGATTAAAATATGGAAAAATATAAGACATGAATATTTTAGCAAAATTAGGATGATAAAAAATCATATTTGTATATTTTTACTTGTTTTATTTAAAATGATGTTTTAATATCTTGTTTGTATTTAAACTTGATTCGATAGGGTATATTGGGTGTAAAATATAAATTAACTTCACATTTATGATGGTAGCACACTTGCTACCCTGAAGTACATTAGTTTGCTTTTGTTGAGTTTTATATCCTTATGTATAACTGTATGTGTACTTCAATAAATCAGATTCATGTGTGAACAACATTTACACAGTGAAAGACCCAAGGAAAAATCCACCAGACCCAATTACCGACTAGCATAGTAATATATAACCCATATATATATACCTTAAGAACTAAGCTTCTAACCCTGATTTGCACATGCTTGCATAGCTATAAAATAGGCTAGTCCTATTAGTATGCAGACAAAAGATTTTAGCAAGATCATTCAATGAAAGCAACTACAACTCTAGATATTTTAATAGCTTATATAGGTTCAAATCAAAAGATACATAACAGGAAAAAAAATATACATCATGTGATAAGTACATGTATGGGCTGACCGTAGCATTTCCTCTCCTTTTCATGTTGCACAGCTAGCTTGCACAGCTAAATATCTAGGCAATGTCACTCAATCAAAACACTTGCTAACACATCCCTTTCAAGATGAAATGAAACAGCTTTTATGTCCATCAAATTAAACATATGCTCGAGAACCAAGCATGGATTTAAACTGATCCATACATATGCATTATGTACCTCCATTTACCTGGCCATATAAACCTAAGTATAAAAGTAACGAGCTAAATCCCTTTTCCAAATCAAAGAGGCTGCAGCTACTCTGCAGCTATATATATGTCTCAATCACCTATTAGGTGTCACCAATATTTTATGATTTAAAACATATATAAATAGACCATATACTTCATGTTTTCCCTCACACAAATCATTCGAACAAGTTCAAAACGAATCTGAAGCAAAGTCGTAAGAATGGAAGCTCAAAACATGGAATTAGTGTAGCATGAAAGGTTAAGAACAGAGGACTTCAAACAGTGAGTAAACACTCCTTTTTCCTCTTGTTGTATGAAATGATAAATGTTAAATTCTAGACTGTATATATGAATTTATGTTGTCAAACATGGGTGTTAGTGGTAGTTAAAATGGCTGAAATATAGTTAATATTGTTGGAATGTGCTATGTCTGAAAACAGAAAGGACAGAGTACATTTTTTTGTGCATAAACTTTTATTTTGGACAAAACTGATGTGTATTAGATCTAGATGGATGCTTGATTAGTGTTGGATGAGATACACTTATATATGTCCGGAATGTGAACATTTGTAGACCAAAATGTTTGAACTAAATAATATATAACTTTGTAACACAAAACAGAGAGATGATTTTTTTTGTGAGTAACCCCATTTATAACTTTATTTGAATCTACTCGTAAGTGTTTTACTATATATCGTTTAAGTTATAAAAGTATATATATGCTAGTTTGTGATGTATAACAGCTCACTAAATTAAATCCAAGTCTGAAATTTGTGTATGCAATAACAAATAAAGGGGAAGGGGAAGAACCCTGGTGATAACTGAAAATGGAGGATCTAGATGGGTGAGTAAACCCCCTCCCTCTTTTATTTCCATGTAGATAAAACCTCGGTTATGACTAAGAGCAAAGACGCTGGTGAAGAACCATGAGATAGAAAGAGTCATTAAGCTTAACATAGAGGATTTTATATGACATGAAAGTAGTATTAATATTTAGATGTCTATTAGGTGTTTATTTTGGAAACTACCATATGTTAACAATGTCATTTAAGTTTTGTCTTTTCTAGTTTCAATGTTAAATCATTTTTTTTATTCCATATAATCCAGGTTTAATACGGCTCCCTTATGTCTTCGGTTGAAAAACACGTATAAAGTCTAGAAGTTAGCAGTGTATGCAAAGACATTAGCATTTGCATGTTTTTGTTGCACGTTGTTCTCTGTTTTGTTGTAATGCTTGTTTAATTAAAGCATTTTCTTTGTTATCAATAAAAGGTGAAGTTCATCATATCAGAATTGTTTTGCATTCACTTAATAGTATATGCATTGTTAGAGAATATGGTAATTAATAAATATTAGAGAATATGGTAATCAATAAATGTTAGAGAATATGCTAGGAATATGCTAGAGAATAAAGGAATATTCTAGAGAATAAATAACCCTATAAATATAGGGTTCAGCATTGTATTATTAAATTAAGCAATTATCTCTTTTGTAATAGCAATTAATAAATCTATAAAAATGTAGTCCTTTTATTGTTTACCGTTTATCTCTCTTCTCTCTGGATCTGAATTCTAACATGGTATCAGAGCTAGGTCAGAGAGGAGAGGAGAGAGGAGAGGGAGAAAAGAGTTAGTTTTTATTTTGTTGTTTCTTGTTTTCAGATCGATTCTTTTTTGTTTTATTCGGTTGTTTTCTTCTCAGTTAAAAAAAAAAAAAAAAAACGAATATAAGCTATTGATTCGGGTTTCAAAGTTTTCGAGAAAAAAAAAAAACATGAATCTTTTATTTCGATTGGGGTTTCAATATGCGATCGGAGGTGCTTTCGGGAGATCAATTTGGGGTTCGCTCGATTGCAGCGTTATGGAGAGGTTCGAATTGGTTGTCTGTGGTTGCAATTTCTGGTGAGGGTTTCGTGGGTTCGGGATATTGGTGATTTTGCAGGTCGGATTTGATTTTTTATTTGGAATCGGTGGCTTCAGATTGATTCAGGGTTTCGACGTTTGCTGATTTTGGGTTAGCGGAAGTTGGTTGATGAAGTCGCGTTTGAGGCTTGAGGAGTTTGCGAATTCGATCTTGTTGATGGGGAAGGAGATGACCAGAAGTGGTGACGGGCAGATTGGTGTTGGAGTAGTCGTTTGGATTGGTTTGTGGTGAAGCGCAGGGAAGACTTGGGAGAAGGGTCTGGCAGTTGGTTATTCGGTGGACTGATTTTGGTGAGGTGTTTATGGCGAGACGATGTATAGTTTGTGTTGGTGGAAGAAGCAATATGGGCAGTTGGAAGGTGGTTGAATTGTTGAGATAATTTTTAGGTGAACGAGGTATGTGGATGTGCAGCAGTTTTGGTTATTTGACGTTTGGCGAATTGCAAAGGGACGTTGTTGCTTGAGATGATGCTGTTTTGTGGTAGGATGGGAGTTTGGTGTTGTGTACTGTGGTGATGAAGTTAATCAGATGGTTGGCGTGCTGGTTTGTAGGTAGTTGCAGTGGGTTTTTGATGTTTACTGAAGTGAAACTTGCAGATTGAAGATTGTTTTGGATTGTTGAGTTGATGTTGAGTTTTTGGTATTTGGCAGTTTCTTCTTCTTTTAGCAGCTTCTATTTGGCAGTTTCTTCGCAACTTCTTTTGGCAACTTCTATCTGGCAGTTTCTTCTCTACTTCTTTTGGCAGCTTCTATTTGGCAGTTTCTTCTCTACTTCTTTTGGCAGCTTCTATTTGGCAGTTCTTCTCTACTTCTTTTGGCAGCTTCTATTTGGCAGTTTCTTCTCTACTTCTATTGGCAGCTTCTATGTGGCAAATTTCTATTTGGCAGTTTCTTCTCTACTTCTTTTGGCAGCTTCTATTTGGCAAACTTCTATTTGGCAGCTTCTTCTCTACTTCTTTTGGCAGCTTCTATTTGGCAGTTTCTTCACAGCTTCTATCGGCAGCTTCTATTTAGCAGTTTCTTCTCTACTTCTTGTGGCAGCTTCTATTTAGCAGTTTCTTTTCTACTTCTTGTGGCAGCTTCTATTTGGCAGTTTCTTCTCTACTTCTTGTGGCAGATTATATTTGGCAGTTTCTTCACAGCTTCTATTTGGCAAACTCACGATTCACCGCATCGTGAGTTTGAGGGGGGATGTTAGAGAATATGGTAATTAATAAATATTAGAGAATATGGTAATCAATAAATGTTAGAGAATATGCTAGGAATATGCTAGAGAATAAAGGAATATTCTAGAGAATAAATAACCCTATAAATATAGGGTTCAGCATTGTATTATTAAATTAAGCAATTATCTCTTTTGTAATAGCAATTAATAAATCTATAAAAATGTAGTCCTTTTATTGTTTACCGTTTATCTCTCTTCTCTCTGGATCTGAATTCTAACATGCATGTCTACTGATGGTATATACATCCTTTTCTATTTAAGGTTTCAGAATTTATCCTTAAAGCAATTAAACATGATACAGGAAATAATTCGCCAAAACAAAAAGGGAAATATACTGGTGGATTGTTCTCAATAAAATAAGCTATCATGTTATATGTAAAATAAGAGAAATAGTAGGGTATTTACACTAATGAATATGGTAGCTTAATCGCGTGTACATGTGCACACAACACATGCAGGGTACTCGGAAATCTGGAAGCAGTAAACTAGGATGAGAAGACAACAGCAGTGATAAAGGAAAGAGATGAGGGCCGAATATATTGTTTAGCATCACAATTGATACATAATGATGGGAAGATTTGGTGCGATACAGCCTGCTTTTCATTTGGTGTCTCTTTCGGTTTTAAGTTACCTCAATCCGGTAACTAATGATATAATACAGAAGTGCAAGTGGGTAACAATTTGAATGCAGATGGGTTCGAAGATCCAACAAACTGAAAAAAAAATTGATGAAACACTATAATTTGTTTAGGGGATTGAAGCCAGTTCGGGTGACTGAAAATGGGCTTCGGGTTGGCGATGATATGAGTGGCGATGGCGGCAGAGGTGTAATGATCGAGGAGGAGAGGGTGCATGTGCACGATGTGCACACAGTTCGCTGAAGCCTGGAAGATGAGAACAGAACTAGGAAATGAAGAACAGATGGCTGGAACGTGATGAAAGATAAGAGCATCTGTTGTGATGTACGAGGTTCTAAAGGATCACCTGATGTATAATGTATCAATATACGGTGTTAACATTTCAGATTATAACAGTTAATATCACTCTTTCTCCTAGCAATATTTCTAAGGCCTTCAATAACCCAAGTTAGAACTGTAAGATCACATAAGGATAGTGAAAAAAAAAACATTTTAAGAAGGAAAGCAAAACAACTTATAAACGAAAATCAAAATGGTATTTAAAAGTGAAGGTGAGACTACCTGAAGGTGAATGAACAAACATAATTAACAAGAGTACATGATGTACATCCTGCAACTAACAAAAACTGTTAAAATATTGCCATCTCAACTACACTTGAAATCACATAGATCTAGTTTGAAAGAAAAATGAAAGCACTAGAGTAAAGGAAGCAAGGGTGGAAACCTTGGTGGGCGTTTGAGTTGCCTGGAAGATCTAAGGGGTAATATGAGGGGACGTGTCATAATATATCGAAGAAGAGCAGAGAGTGGCTTGTCATGTTTTGTTGTTGATGTGCCTGTGTGCCGCAACTTTGGGTTAATGGGTGGGTTCTAGACTAGTTTCAGCTGATGTATGAAAACACGTATATATAAACAAACAAGAAAAGGTTAAGGAAAAGAAATGAGATAAAAGTCAACACAACAATAGAAGAAGATAGAAGGGATACACCATGCGCGGATCTGAAGTGTTTTGGCTTGCCTGAAGAACCTTTTGCGTGGATCATTTGTAGGGTTTGGGCCCATAGTATATGAAAATATATAAAGAAGGAAAATAAAGGGAGGTTAAAACCAATCAATAACTCAAGTATATATATTTAAATTACTCATGTATATACATATATTGATAAGGTTAGATCAAGGAAATATGATTAAATAGTTGGCTCATGTAAGTACGGTTGAATAAGTCGATAGTAAGTAACGTAATGTAGCTATCGAATTTTAAATAAGTTGATTTATATTAAATAATAATAAAAACGATTTTAATACTGACTATCGTTTAAATTTAATCGAACGCAAAATTTGTCGTGAACGGGATTAATGCGTAACTACTGATCGATAGTGAGCTATAAATATAGTAAATACTGAATTAAATGTTCAACCCATCGATTAATTTATCAAGTCATTATAATTACGTGAATCATAATTATATATTTTTACTTGACATCTGTTAGTGGGATTAGACACCGTTCCACTATCTATTTGATTGACTGAATTGTTTAAACCACCCTGTTAGCAAAAATAAACATTGTTATGCTATTTTGATATTTATTTGTATTTAGACATTATTATAATATCAGAAGAATTTCGTTTTCAAAATGTTTTGGGTTATCGTAAGATAAAAACCATCCATGTTTATTTGTGGATCGGTCTTACGATTATCTTTTCTTTCAAACCGTTTTTGGAAGTTAAACTAGTGTTTGGATTCTCAAAAGAGAAAAACCCTTTCCGTTTTTACGGCGTGGTCTTATGAGATATCCATTATTTAAATCAAGTTGTTTTAAAATCGTTTACTTACACCAGTCTCATGACTGACCCATAGTTTATTTTTCTTGTTTTACCTAAACTCTTGGGTGTCCAAATTTGTACGGGCAGTCAAGTAGTTCAGGATTTTACAGATTTCTTTGGAGGAACTTGGAGTAGGAGGCTTCGACGTTTAGATATTTAGAGTTGATTTCCGCTGTATTGTATATGTAATGTACTCTGATGATGTATGTAAGTTCAAAATCCAGTTGTATTTCAAAGGTGATTTTATATATTATATTTTGTTCCGCTGCGATTATGAGATTCTGTGGTATTGTTCAGTTCGATCTTCCATCTATTTTCTTCTATTCTAATTTTCTTTCTTTATATTTCTCATCCTCTAACTTCTTTCTTTTAATGATTCGTATTTTCGTGCAATTTGGGTCGGACGTGAGTTGTATTCAATCGATTCAAATAGTACGGATTTGCTGGTCGTTACATCAAAGTTATGTATATAATACATTTTATTCTTCCGCTGTGAGTTCGTGTTTACTCTAATTTAGTTTAGTTGTGATCTTCTTCTTCTATTCTATTAGTTCTATCTTTTCTACCTCATACTCTAATTTCTTTCTATTAATGATCTGAATTTTCGTGCACTTTGAGTTGAATGTGCAGGATATTAGTCAGCTCAAATTGGTACAGATTTTCGGGCCATCACAATTGTTAAGTACTGTAGGAACATTTGGAACCAGTTTAGATTCACAGTCAATAGCAATCAGCACTCTACCAAATCTAGTGACTATCTTATTAGAAGTTTTCAGATCTAATCTAGTAGGCACTCCAATAAAACTAGCGATTCTCGAAAACGCCTCATTAGACCACATTTTCATCTCTAGATTAAACATTTTAATCCAGATCTCCACTCTAGAAGCCTTAAACTTGACAAAATCATATCCCGGATACCATTTATACACCATCAATAGTTTTCCAAAATAGGAATATGTGGAAGACTTTAGAACATATGAATAATCAGAAACATCTTCAAATTTAACAGTATAAAAAAACCCAGGAGCTATATGAATGATGAATCTACCTTTCGGTCTCCAAACCTTGAAATGTATTCTTTAAGCTTCATGACTGATCAACTGGATGAAGAACAACTGTATTTTTGCCAATAATCGTCTGACATTTTAAAAGTATTTTCCGGAATAAAAACATGGTCCAAAGAAGCTTCAATAAACTATAGATCTAGATCTGATTCAACATCTAAAACTTGAATAGACGTCATAGTATCAACTAGATCTTGTGGATTACTACATAGATTTAGAAAATTAAGAGGAGGATTTAGATTTAGTTTAGGCTTTCGATTAGGGAAAAAGAATCCCTAACTCGTCCGCCATTTTTTCTTATATTAATGGATACATATATATACATACATACATACATATATACATATATATATATATATATATATATAAGCGGCTATTGGGACACAAAATTGAACACAGAATTAAACACACAAAATCTGGACCGTAGGATTTGTTTGTCTTTATGTGTGAGGTGGAATTCAGGGGAAAATTTTGTGGTTAAGATTGCTTGTGTATAAATATATGTCACCATTTTGTGTTTAAATAGACTTTCCATATATATATATATATATATATATATATATATATATATATCACCTACTCTATGGACTAAAAGACCCTATGTGAAGGCTAATCAAAATATATAAACACACGACACCTAAAAAAAATCACAAAAAGGTGTTTTCACATCAAATCCTACCCTAAAGCTATACGAGAGCTAAACCCAATGTTGTATAAAATGTTGGATTCCTAAGCAAGGGGATTGAAAACACGGCACACGCTATATGTTCATACACAAACCTAAGAAGTAGATTTTCATACTATGGTTTTCAAAGATTTGTGCCAAAGAATATGCATGCCTACCCCATGTTCTCTAGCTACCCTATTTTGGCCTAATACTTGCGTATGAAGGAACTGAGTTCCTATATATACACACTCACGCATCAAAGCCTCCATCGCTTCTTTCCTTTCCATGTTCTAAGCCACTCACGTTTTCTTCTCCCTGGCAATGCATAATCCATGCAACCGAACCCTTCACTTCCCCATTTTTCTTTTCTCATCCCTTTGTGGCAAGAAGAGAGCTACGGGTTTTCTGAGAACAGGAGAGTTGCGGTTTTAGGAAAATGGAAAGGAGCTGCCATAGTATGTAGAGAGTAGAAATTTTTGATGTGGGCCGAAAGTTTGGGTTAGCCCAATTTATATATAAAAAAAGTAAAAAGAGAAATGTTGGGAAAAAGAACAGTTGGGAGAAGCTACAACGAGTCGGGATTTCTTAGTTGAGGAAGAAGGAACACTTTTTGAAGTGGGCGGCTTAAGTTTGGGCTAAAGAATATAGGTAAGGCCCAATAACTAAATTAACAATAGAATTTAAATTTTATTCGAATAAGGTATACAAACTTGTCAATTTTAAATATCTGGTACATATGTTATCATTATTATGCAAATTTGGTATCTTTGGAATCGTACGAATGCAGGCTAGGTACTAGAACTGGTTTGGAGCCATTTAGAGCTCGTTTGAATTTATGGCAAAATAAAACGTCTAATTTAATCAACCGACATTAATCGTTATTAAATGATTAAAGACCAAGGCGAGTAAACTCACTAACTGTCCAGTTTTATAATATTATAAACATATTTTAATATTGATGAATGATGATTGAATGTTGTGTGATGATTATTTGGATGAACTGCTTATAAATGGGTTGAAATTATAGAAACAATTATATATAAAAATCGTTAGTTAAATATTAATTCAATTTATTATGATATCTCGTATTAAGATGAAATTGAGGATATTTACGTTGATTAACATTTGTGGATACATGGAAACAGGTTGGAGGGATCCAACTGGATTCCTTAAAAGTTATTACTGTTTGTTTTCATATATTGTGATATATGATAGGTTAATTGTTTTGTGATAGATTTGGTTGTGTTGACTGCTTGAATAGCACTGGCCCTAGAATAATTGGTATTTAATACTGTAAAAATATATTTGAACGAAATGGAAAAATGAATTTGGGTTTTAAAAGAAAAAACTATTTTTTTTTTTAAAATAGAAATGTAATTTTGAATGGGATAGAATATAATAGCTTGTTTTTAGTAAAAACAAGTGGTTTGATTTATAAACGATGTTTATAAATGAAGTGAATTAAATTATCACTGGATAATTTGGGAATATAAATTCAAAGGTGAATTTAAAAAAGGGTATTGGAAATCGGTTTAAAAAGGAAACGATGGAATTTGTTTCGACGTTCAGAATGTAATTGGAATTAAAATAAACCTATAAAGATTTATAATTGGTATTCGACTATGTCGAAATTTATAAAAATAATTTATTTTGAGAAATTATATATTTTATAATTCGAACCGGACAAGATAATTAATATGCGGTTTGAAACCTATATCTTATAATCGAATGTTAAATCGATATAGAATTATAAACTTATATTAGATAAAATAGATTAGAAGTTGATGTGTAGATGAAAATTGATAAATAAAATGGAATGTGAATAAGAAGTTACAAAATGACTCGATAATTGTAATTTGAACCAGTAATAGTATTTAAAATTGAAATCAAGATTTAATTTGATATAACGAGTCCAGTTTTCTATAAAGAAACAATATTCACGTTTAAAATGAATAATGATTTACAAACAAATGTTTTGCAGATTAAAATGGATATAAAGGAAATGGATAAATGTTTGGAAGTGGTAAATTTAAAATGAATTTAGAAATTGAGTGGATTTAAAACGGTAGGTTAGTCCGAAGTTCGGAACGTTGATCGAATATAGATTATTCGAAAGAGAGTTGTCGAATAGAGATTACTTGGAAAAGGGTTACATATTGAAATTCGATTATATCGAATTCAGGAAAGTACTATTTATTTTCCGTTTTAATCAAGGTTTATTATTCATTTTATTAATTATTTATTTATTTATCCAAATTAATGAATAAAAATTATATTTTGAAGTTAAATATTTTGGGTTGCAGGGATTATAACGCAATCGTTATAATCGATGTTTACCATAAAGAAGTGAATTCGTAAACTGAATATGAGAGTTGCGTAAGCAATGATTGATAAAAAGTTAAGGAAATTTGAAACTAACTGAAGATTGGTTGAGTTGAACGGTTTCCTGAGTATCGATTTGATGTTGGTTTCGGCCTTCGGGGTTGATACTCACAAAGTTGTTCTCTTACTAATTTATGGTTAGGGACTGATGATTGTGGAAGATTAGTCATGCATGAATAAGAAATGGAAATCTTTTCCAATGTTAATAACGTGTATTTTCTAAATTTAGAAAATAAGAATTTGTGAATATATGGAAACGTTTTCTGAGCATTGTGAGATGCTAAACGAGTTGGAGAAATATTTGGGTAAAGGTATTGAAGATAAATTGGGAAAAATGAATAATTTAATGATAAATTAATTTAAAGGGGCTCGGTGTTGTTTTAATGGTTGATCAGTAAAATTTCCATTTGGAAATAGGATCGTTGTTTGTATGAATGTTTTTCTTTGATAGTTAAATAATCGGCTATCAAAGTTTTTGATCAGTTTTCCATTGTCAATATGGAGAGACCAAGATCAGATTATTATCTTGAAACCACTCCTATTGGCATAAGCATGGTGAATCAAATTATGTTGAAGACAATTAAAGACAGAGCTATGCAAGGACTGTTCTGGGAACCCTAGGTAGAAATTGCCTAAGATGGATTAACGGAATAGTGATTTTGGTTTGTCCAGTCTCATGACAACTTGTATGGAAGAATGTCTGACAGAGTATGCCAACATATCATATACATTGATCTCTTCAAACGTATTACGTGGTGGCGGAGGAATTCGTTTCTCTTAGCTTTATACTCGTGACATTATTGGGGAAATCGATAAATGGCTTGACTGGTTTGACAATGTGGCATTCAAGGGAATGAATATATAATGTTATTAAAAAGGTAAGTTATGAACTCAAGCCTCACAACCGGAAAATGACAAAAATCGGCCAGACAGTATGGCTAAGTGGGTCACTCCCAATTATGGTGTATATCATCTATCTAGAAAAAAATTCATTTCCTTCTTTAATCTATCGATGTTGACCCTCTCGGGAAACGGTTGATGATCCCAACTATTGGTGATATACATTCGAAACACTCAAGTGAAATGAGAGGTCAACCATGTGTGTCCGGGTTGCAAGATGCTCTTGTTGAATCCAATGTATTCCCCTCTAGAGATACACTATCGGAAGGTGGTTCCATACCTTGTCATAGTTGGAAATCCATTACCCAATAAGCGCATGCGGTTTTTAATTGTATATTATGTATGTGGAGCGTGAGATGTAAGTGTTCCGCTAGATTGATATTTATTTGATTTAGACACTATTATAATATAAGAATAGTATTGATTTTAAAGAATGTTTTGGGTTACCGTAAGGTAAAAACAATCCATGTTTATGTGTGGATCGGTCTTACGATTATTCTTTCTTTTAAAGGGATTTTAAAAGTTAAACAAAATGGTTGGAGTTTATTTACACCAGTCTCATGACCGACCCAAGGTTTATTTTGTTTTACCCTAAACTCTTGGGTGCCCAAATTTGTACGGGCAGTCAAGCAGTCGGGATTTTAGAGATATACTTGGAAGAGCTTGGAGCAGGAGGCTTCAGCACTTTATATCTATTATTTATTTCCGTTGTGTTATAAAGGTTGTACTATAATAATGGTATGTATATACAAGTACATAATTGTATTTCAAAGTTATGTTATATTATATATTTATTCGTACCGCTGTGAGATTCGTGTTTACTCTGATGTCGTTGTATTTATGTTGTTCTTCTATTCTAACTTTTTTTTTTCTATTTCTCACCCTCTAAATTCTTTCTATTAATGATCTGATAAATTCTTGGTGCTTGGTTAGTCGATATGATATTTGTGTCGATAACCAGGATCGGAAATCTATCGGTTCGTTACATTAAAGTACACTTAGTTGATTTGTCTTCTTAAAAAACCCTATCAGAACAATAGGGAAAAAGAGTACGACATCAAACTATTAACTCCATCTCATACAATATATACAGCATATACAAAATAAAATACAATCGGTTCTTCGCCAAAAATAATAAAAAAACAACCCTCGTCCCATAACCAAAGTCCAATCCATTTGCTCATTTCTTATACTTCGGCCTATTCAAAGAAAACAAAGCTTCCAGACCGACCTCAAAAAATGGAAGAAAATTAGGGTTTTATGCTTTAGCCATTGTCCTGTAGTTCGATTCCCCAGTTTTTAAGTATGCGATTGTATGAACTGTTGCTCATCTTCTTCTTCACTGATTTGCGCATTAGGTATGCAATTTCAACTTGAATGACTTTTGCTCTTTCTAACTTATTCATCTTTTTTTTTGTTCGCTCCTTTCTTTCCAGATATGATAGGTTGAAGTAACTATTGATGCTGTTGAAAGCTGGTAGATACTTCGGTCTTTGGGTTTGTAGCAATTCTGAATCTTCTGGATCTCGCTCTGGAATGTTACCAAATGTTACTATATATATATATATATATATATATATATATGAGGCAGGTTCGAGAGCACGCTAAACAGTGCAGCACCCCAAATGCCCCTCAATCTCCACCAAATATTTCTCCTTTTCTCTACTTTCACTCACTCTCTCATTTCCCACTCACATTCTTTAATATAAACGGATGGTGGAAATCAGGGGGCATTTGAGGTGCTTCATTTTTGGGTGCAACCGAACGCTTGCCTATATATATATATATATATATATATATATATATATATATGAAAATTGTACGCTTTTATTAACAGACGAAAAAAAACAGTACTGCAGAAAAAAGAAAATTATAAATAAAACATAGAATATATGCTTGTTGTGATTTGTGACATGAAATCACATATGTTGATAGAGACGAGGCGTAGATGTGCTTGGTGGTAGAGGAGATGGTGCAGCAACAGAAAGAAGGTTAGAATGAGCAGTTTGGTGTTTGAGCGGATTTATTGCTGGAATTTGACCTGGTCTTTCTGTGACTTATCTGCAAGTATTGAGGGGATATATTCCTAATATATCTCTAAGAGGAAAATTGGATATTTTTCCTAGGCCTTCTATTCTCCTATAAAACAACACATTGGGTTGGATTAATGTATGACCGAATAGAGTGGCGGCTGCGTGCCTCTAGGGCTTGGTGCCCTAGAGAGGATTGGTGCCTCCCAATTAATCCAAGGGTTAGCCGTCGTTCTTCATTGTTCTCCTCCTCCAACAGAAGTTGTAGTCATCTAGATATTCTTTCCCTTTCTCAATAAGGTTATTGATTCTTGTAATTTTGTTTATTGTTGGTTTTGATCCATTGAGTGTAAACAAAATTCGTTTTGTGAATCAATAAAGAGGGTGGTTGAGTGGAATATCTTGTGTTTGCGCGCGTGATTTCATATCTATGTTTGTTTCCATAGAAATCATCTTTAAGTAATTGGGTGAATAAGATCCTGGACGCTTCCGCAAAGGCGCAGTTTTCCATAACAGTTGGTATCGGAGCTAGATCATCGCAAAGCTTAAAGTGATTTTGGATTGGAAAAATTGATTTTTGTTCGGAAAAAAATTGATTTTTTTTGAAAAAATTGATTTTTTTTATGTCGGATATGATGGCGCTGTTGGTGATGACTAATTTTGATTGGGGATTTGAAGGCCTCAATGTTTTGGTTGATGGAGTTGAAGAGAAGCCCTCCGACGTGGATGAGGGAAGATGGAAGAAGACGAAGATGTTGGCAATTGGTTTGATTTGCCTATACCTTGGTGATTCGGTTCATGTTTTCGACAGGGGTCTTCACGTTGATGATGCTCGAGCGATCAGGAGTGGTCGAGGAAGGAGCTCAGGTCAAGTGGTAGACGGGTGTCGATGTGGCAAGCGAGTGACGGTTGAAGAACCTAGTCCACAGCAAGGTGGAGAGGTTAATATGGTCACTGCTGATGGTCCTAAGGTGGAGGATCATGGTATCGACAAGGGTCTAGATGTTGATGATACTCGAGGGATCCCGGAGATGAAGAGATCATGTCAAACGGAAGACGGATGTCGAGTTTTGAAATCCACAAAGACGATGGAGATCTTGTGGTATTGCAAGCATTTTTTAGACCGTTGGTGTATGCACGGTGCAGCTCAGATGGTAGATGCATCTTTTGCAGACGGTGGGTTGTGCTTGTAATTGAGGTGTGGTCGTAGTCCTTTCAAATCGACTGGGTGTGATTGTTGCCCTGAAATCAATTGAGTCCCTGTACTCGGAACAGTGGGGTGTATCTCGTTGCCTGGAAATCGAGGTTGGTTTTAATTGAGAGAAGGTGTCGTTGAAAGAGCTACATGACTTGTTTGGTGATTGTTGGAGTGTTGATATGATTTCAAATTAAGGTGGAGCATTGTGATGGTGATTTCACATGCCCGTGGAAGTCGGTTGACTTGTTGTTGATGTGATTTCATATCAAGGTGGAGTGTTGTGATTTGTGACATGAAATCACATATGTTGATAGAGACGAGGCGTGGATGTGCTTGGCGGTAGAGGAGATGGTGCAGCAACAGAAAGAAGGTTAGAAGGAGTTGTGACGACCGCCCATAACCCCCGCACTAAACAAGAGGAATAATATACTAAAGGTGTGCCAGGCTGCTATGGACGATCATCAGAGTAGGTAAACACATCGAAACCTGTTGTAGAACTCACAGCGCATGGATAAAATATAGTAGAACATATACAACAGGTAATAATAATGAGGTATCATATAGCAAACTTTTGAAACTTTCTCAACATCCAGAAAGATTATCCAACTGATATCAAAGTTTGTACATAAGGCCTCACTACAGCTCTCAAGCAACTCAAACAGCGGAAACAAAAATACTAGCTAGTAATAAAACTGGTACGCCAGCCTCCTGCTTGTCATCGCTCAGCTTCCTCGTATCACTAAGCTCCATTACCTGTAACCTGCTACTTAGTCTGCCCATCCACAACCGGATGAACAGCCCAAGGTAATAAGAGGAGACATAAAACCTTGAGTCAGACAATAGTCTTAGTGAGCGATAATACAGCTAACAAACTTCAACAAGAAAGCATATGAGAATGGGTAAATGAACAACTTATCTACCCACATCACCAGAGAAGAACTCAACCTTATCTTCCCCACATCGGACAGTGATAGCCTTTACACCAAGCATTTCAACCATTCATCCATAGAAACCAGAACACCCATTCAATCATACATAATACACATGACATCCAGATTATATAGGTCTCACACAAACAACCCTAATCGAGTTTAACATTCCTCAAGTACTCTCGCCAGAGGCCTAGACCAATATCACTTAAGCACTCAAAGAACATCTCCCTCGACTTTGGATAATCTATGTGAGATAGTACAAACAGAACAACCAACCATCCATGACTGACTCTGGCTATCACCGCCAATCCTGCTTCGAAACCATCGTTATCGTATGACTAGCCCATATTGCCATCCGTCAAGGGCCATACTCGAAACCCCGGTTCTAGCGAAACTCCATACACCATACAACGAAATTTATTCCAGGCCATACAACGAAACCCAGGGTATTCGACCATACAACGAAATCGTATAACCCTTGCTCTGAGCCCGCTAGAACCCATGATAACGATAATCTCTCGGCCTTCGCATCTCCAATCGCTATCAATCGCGACTGTTCACCAACTCAGGACACTTTAGAGTTGTCATGCTCAGAACACCATAGAGCAATCCTCATCACCCAACTCAAGACACTTTAGAGTTGTCACTACATTCGTTGATCCACCTTGATCAACGAACACATTCACCACTTCGAGCCTTCCTACTTGAACCACCTCGAAGTTAGCACTACCTTTGATCCGAAGTAAGCATCAATCATAAGGATCAAAACAATCCATAACATCATATCAACTTGCTAGAGAAAGCCAACGACAGCACATAGGCTATTCACCACAGCATTAAAAAGCGCTGCTGAAATTCCCTCCATTTTAACCAACCAGGGTAGGACCGACCCGACCAACTCCAGGACCGACCCGCCTCCCTGCATCCTTGGACCGACCCACCCCCTTGGGACCGACCAGAATATGCTTCCACCTGACCGACCAAGATTTACCCCATCTGACCGACCAACTCCTCTAGAGCGACCAGCTCCAGAGCGACCAAGATTCCAGAGCCACCAGGATTCCAGAGCAACCATAGTTCCCGAACGACCAGGATTCTAGAGCGATCAGCTCCAGAGCGACCTGCCTCCATGCAACTTTGGATCGACTCGACCTCCTTGCAGCTTTGGATCGACTCGACCTCCTTGGGACCGACCAGCTTTGGATCGACCCCGTCAAGACCGACCAGATTTTGCATCCATCTGACCGACCAGCTCCTTCAGAGCGACCAGGATTTGCTTCCAGTAAAACCAACCAGAATGCCATCATCTGAAACCGACCAGAAACACTTCTGCTCCTTCTGGACCGACCAGCTTAAACCGACCAGCTCCCTGACTTGCTTCCCAAGCCATACTTTGACCGACCACCTCATTCCAGACTGACCCGACCAACTCCAGGACAACCAGAAATCTGCACATCTCCAATTCGACTCCGATTTCGACCAAAACTTCGCCAAACGACGAATCCGACGAAACCAGCTTATCCGATTCATCCAAACGCAATCACAAACATGTTATGCAACCAACAATATCATCAATCTAACAATTTCCATCAAAACACATAAATTTCCCAAAACATGATAAGTGAATCATATGAACATAAAAACGGATCTAACTTGCATAATCTTGAGAAAAATCATAAAATTAACCATTTAAATTATCTAGATCAGATCCTAAGGTGATTCATATATAAAATGGACTTAGCATGGTGTAGATCTAAGGAAAATAACATGGAAATGATGAAATTAACATCCTAAAACCCATATACTTGCATGAATTCGAATGAGAGATGTAAATCACTCACCAATTCTTCAAATCGATGCAAAAACAATGAAAAAGAAATCCGGACAGCGAACACTTCGAATCAAACTCCTCAATCCGATGAATTCGCCCTTGAAACGATGTAGATCTAGCCTCTTATGGTGTAGATCTTCGATTTCCCTCCTTGGATTTTGGAATTTTAATGGTGGAAAGATGTTAGAGGAAGAAGGAGATCAAAGCCTCCCCATAAGAGAATGGAAAATGCCCCTTTCTCCATATCCCTTACCCCCTATTTATAGCCTCCACCTACCCCCTAATGGGTCTTCTCCAAATCAGCCCATTAGCCTTCCAAAACCTGAACAGCCAACTAAAAAACCTTAAAACAGCGATTTCTCCCTAACCGCTGAACCAAATCCTTAATGTAACCACTCTACGGAAAGAGAATCATCAATTCCTTTCCAATGGCACAGGTCTCACCCTCTGATTCGACCTGAGTCAAAAGTTATGCCCTGTACAAGACTGACAGGGGCAAAATGGTCACAAACAAAATCGGTAAATTTTATGGACATGTCTCACATCTGCATAAGCAACATACTAAAAGATGAGAATGATCCAACCCTCAGGGAATAAAATAAAATTATTTTATGATCTTCCGATGCATAAAATGCGGGCTGTTACATTCTCCCCCCCTTAAGAATTTCGCCCCCGAAATTCCAAGCAAACACAAGCAACCACAACAATTCCGCATGCCTATCATCCATGTGAAGCCAATCAGAGCAACCATCAATCCATGCATCCATAGCCTTATCCTAGCACGCGGAATTCTATCAACAACATGACCGTATACCTCCTAAGCTATTTCGTGTTGTTCCTCTCAAACACGAAGCAGCTTACGAGGTTTCGTAACTACGGACTCAACTTCTAGGTTTTATACTACCCTGGAGAAACCACCCCATTCGGAAATACTCCTCCGAATGAATCCTTTCTCCAAAAGATCGCGAACTCGCACCTCTAACTCTTGCTATTCCTTAGGCGCCATCTGCCTAAGAGATAAAACGATAGACCTAGCCCCCTTGATCAAAACGATCCTAAACTCATCTCACGATGCGGCGGCAACCCTTTGACCTTGTCAAAGACATCTACATACTCATTAGCGATCAGCACTGATGATGGGTCTTCCTGTGAAATCCCAAGCGAATATAGATAACTCACGAAGACCCCGTCTTCGTGCTTACATCTAGTCAACACCTTTCGCCCTTCCACATCCCCGACCCTCACCTCTTAGCTTCTCGCAATTCACCCTTGCCGCATACTTCTTGAGCCAAACTATGCCCAATATGATCCCAAATCCAGCGGAGATCATCTCAAAGACAACCATGACTCGACAAAGCAAGAGCATGCCAAACATACACAAACTAGACGAACCCTCAGCTGGATTGGCCTATCACGCATCTCGAGTTTCAAACCCAAGCGACACACATGCTCATAACGAACAAATGAGCGCAAAGCTGCAGTGTCGAACAACACTCGAACTGAAACACTTTTAACGGAAAGAGTACCTTGCACCACGACACCCTTTCCTTTCTCTTCAACAGTCGGACCCCTCGAAGAAGACGGCACGGCTTCCAAAGCATAATCCTTCACGATCTGGTTTCCCTTAGCTACTTCCGGACAATCTTTCTTCTCATGTCCAGACTTTCCACACTTGAAGCACTTCTTCTCAGCCTTGGGATTCTTGCACTCATCAGCAAAATGGCCTTTCTGCCAGCAGTTATAGCAAGTCACTTCACCCTTTTGCTTCTTCTGTCCACTTTCCCCTTCCTGTTGTTGCTGCCTCTTCTTCTTATTGTTATCACCACCCGGCTGTGGTTTCTGATCTCCTTTAGTTGCAGCGACAACATTTGCTTCCTTGGAAAACAAGCTTTCATGCCGAATAGCCTTTTCCACAATCTTTTCAAATGAATCATCAAGGTGGTCCACAAGCGGCTTTCCAATATGAGTATCCAAACCCAAGACAAACTTCTCGTTCTTCTGATAGGGTGTATCAATGTATGAACGAGCATATCTAGACAAAGCCTCAAAATCAGAAATGTAGTCAAGAACTGATCTGCCATTCTGCTTCAACTCTACGAACTTCTTGAAGAGGACGGACTTCTGAGCAGTGGAGATAAACTTTGCTTCAAACTTAGCTTGGAATTGCTCCCATGAAATCTCCTCTTCCGGAGTCTCGAGTATAACGGAATTCCACCATTCCATGGCTCTACTCTGAAGCTGCCTTGATGCAAGCTTTCTCTTCATTGCATCCTCAATACCTAAGTCTCCAAAAATCCGAACACATGAATCCATCCACCTCTGAACCTCTTCAGCTGGCTCAGTTCCCTTGAATGGTTTCCCTCCTAGAGATGTAAAGTCCTTGCACATCTTTGCAAAATCTACCCTAGGAACTCGCACACCTACATCTACCGTAGCCGCCACTGGAGCGGGTACCCTTCGCATAATTGCTTCTGCCATGGCTTCAAACATGGCCGGGTAATCTGGTTCATCACCATTTCCCCCTCCAGTATTAGCTCTCCTAGCAGCGTGTCTTGATGGCCGTCAACTCATTCTAAGTCTGCAATTTAGAATAGTTAGCCACTTCCAAGAAAACTGCTAAAAGAATACAACCGCTACTACTATATATGCTAATATATATATAGTAAACATCCAACTGAAATCTACAAATACGCCTCTCATACGTAATTACGTCTTTGAACTTTGGCCAAAATCGTTGACCAGAGCTCTGATACCAAATGTGACGACCGCCCATAACCC
The DNA here is from genome assembly GCA_030737875.1 of Allium sativum. Taxonomy (NCBI): domain Eukaryota; kingdom Viridiplantae; phylum Streptophyta; class Magnoliopsida; order Asparagales; family Amaryllidaceae; genus Allium; species Allium sativum. The sequence continues at coordinate 156,644,642 of CM060925.1, read as the reverse complement.
CCGCACTAAACAAGAGGAATAATATACTAAAGGTGTGCCAGGCTGCTATGGACGATCATCAGAGTAGGTAAACACATCGAAACCTGTTGTAGAACTCACAGCGCATGGATAAAATATAGTTGAACATATACAACAGGTAATAATAATGAGGTATCATATAGCAAACTTTTGAAACTTTCTCAACTTCCAGAAAGATTATCCAACTGATATCAAAGTTTGTACATAAGGCCTCACTACAGCTCTCAAGCAACTCAAACAGCGGAAACAGAAATACTAGCTAGTAATAAAACTGGTACGCCAGCCTCCTGCTCGTCATCGCTCAGCTTCCTCGTATCACTAAGCTCCATTACCTGTAACCTGCTACTTAGTCTGCCCATCCACAACCGAATGAACAGCCCAAGGTAATAAGAGGAGACATAAAACCTTGAGTCAGACAATAGTCTTAGTGAGCGATAATACAGCTAACAAACTTCAACAAGAAAGTATATGAGAATGGGTAAATGAACAACTTATCTACCCACATCACCAGAGAAGAACTCAACCTTATCTTCCCCACATCGGACAGTGATAGCCTTTACACCAAGAATTTCAACCATTCATCCATAGAAACCAGAACACCCATTCAATCATACATAACACACATGACATCCAGATTATATAGGTCTCACACAGACAACCCTAATCGAGTTTAACATTCCTTAAGTACTCTCGCCAGAGGCCTAGACCAATATCACTTAAGCACTCAAAGAACATCTCCCTCGACTTTGGATAATCTATGTGAGATAGTACAAACAGAACAACCAACCATCCATGACTGACTCTGGCTATCACCGCCAATCCTGCTTCGAAACCATCGTTATCGTATGACTAGCCCATATTGCCATCCGTCAAGGGCCATACTCGAAACCCCGGTTCTAGCGAAACTCCATACACCATACAACGAAATGTATTCCAGGCCATACAGCGAAACCCAGGGTATTCGACCATACAACGAAATCGTATAACCCTTGCTCTGAGCCCGCTAGAACCCATGATAACGATAATCTCTCGGCCTTCGCATCTCCAATCCCTATCAATCGCGACTGTTCACCAACTCAGGACACTTTAGAGTTGTTGTGACGATCCCAAAATCCGAGGGGCGGTATTAAGGATAATCATTGGGAAAATAACACATTAATCATCATAGCAGAGTACAGATAATAGCAGAAACAATAAATAAAATACTTTTACATGGATATGACAGCGGAATCACAACATGTAGGGATATCAGAATAGCATAACGTGGGATATACTTAGTAAAAAGAAAGGGAAGTGATCAGTCATCATCGCCAGAGGCGGAATACATACATGCAGTGACATAATAAGAGTATCAGTCTACATCGCCGAAGGCGGGATACATATACATATAGTGAGAGATACGGAAAGTAAATCAGTCTGCATCGCCAGTGGCGGAATCATAACATAAATACAGTAATGGCGGAAAATATCTAAGTCATCTCTATGAAGTCAGCCTCGCCATGAGCCAAAAGTGCACGCTATGCAGCAGTGCAGAACCAAAAACCACATGTCACCTGTGTACTAGGCTGCCCGTGTGAAAATAAGGGCACCCGCGTTTGCAAAGTGAAACAAACAACGAGTCAGTCATGGGGACTGGTATGAGGAATCTATTTAACAGTTAAACAACAGTAATAGCAAATCATAGGACCACGCCACTTTCGCGGAACGGGTTTACTCCAGTGATTGCTAGTGCATTTAAAACAAGGTAAATTCCTTTATAACAACGCAATGCTTTTAGAAAGAATGAAGCCATTATAAGACTCAGGTCCCATCACACAATGCAACGCAAGCCGGAGGATAGAGTTTTTTCCCTTATAATAGCCAAATATGCTTGATACGTATAAAACGAAGTCATTTGATATTATTACTAGTGCATATATGTTTCAAAACGAATAGCATCATAAATATCAATCATAGGCGGCATAGATACCATCTACTATATCTCCATACTAGTTCTACAACCAAATCCGTCATCTCGTATTGGAAATTGGATTTCCGTCATGAGTCGAGGCAAGGGGCAAGCTCCTCTCCGCTTCGAGACACTCTAGCAAATGCCTCAGGACTACGCACACTGGGTATCCTGGATCTTCAGGGCCGGTCCTCACTTACGTTAGAGGATTAATTATGCCTGAACACACGTTTCCCGGTCCTTACAGACCTATAATCGAGGCGCCTCGCATTCCAACAACCACAAAGGTGAAAAGTAGATATATATGTCAGGGCTGGTAAGTCACTGACACCACCATAGCTAGAAAGAAACGTCGTGCTCTCCCTGCAGTCCGTATCCCGTTTTTAACTCATACCGGGGTGTGAGGTTCGCGAATCTACGAAATACACAAAGCTAGGCCACGTAGACCTTGCTTTGATCATCATCCACAAGACTTTGCTTTGCAACAGAAGCCTTGATCACAGCATCTTGGCATGCCACATAGGCAGTCCACTCCATACGATTGATTTCCATCGATATATAACCTCTAAGCTCGTACGTCTCAGAGAAGGGCGTTAAGCAAAAGAATAAATTCTCCGCCGCCAAACAGATATATATTTAACAGAGATCAATCAGTATAGAACAAAATCCAATGTCAGACACACAATCCATTTACAAGTCCGTCCTGGGTCTGAACGAAACCGGAGGCGTCAATTCCTCGTATATCCGTCCAATCAACACATACGTTCAGACGGCTACTACTTCCGTCCCCTTCCGGTAGCTACTCCGGTTAGGAACCTCAGTAGCGCCCATCCAACCGATACGAAGATCGTCGGTCTTGAATCGTCTTTGCATTTTCCAATTCGAATCGCTCGCTAAATTATTTGAAATGAGGGTTAGCTCGGCCTTTTCAAATAATTCACGTCATTAGAATTTAAATCGATTCTGTATGTGGTTATATCATTCGACATCCATCTTCAAGTTATTTAGTGTTATTTTCATGTCATACACATACAACCATCAAATATCAAACAATTCAAGCCCAATTGGTTTATTTGCAACCTATGTTGCTTATAATATTTTATAACGATTTTTCGCCATTTTTATTTATTTAAAAATGGCCATATTTAATTAAACGACGTTTCAGGTCGTGTCGTGGCACTGGCGCTGTTTTTCTCTTAATTTGTTTTACACATATCGGAAAATCTAACCGTTGGATTTCCACAAAATTTATATCAGTGGGAAGGTATTCCCAAAGCGAACCCAACGGTTCCAGTTTCGTGAGAATCCGACGGTCGGATCTTCCACACTAGTCGTTTGAAGTTACGGTTTCAAATTTCGAACTGCAGCGTCCTATTCGATTAATTTTAATTATATTTATATATAAATATAAACGATTATGGCGCTGTTTTTCTTCAGATTTGAATTAAATATTCCGGACAATCCAACCGTTGGATTTTTACAAGGTTGGTGCCGTTGGAAAGATATTTCCAAGGCGAACCCAGCGGTTGCGGTTTTGGGAAAATTCGATGGTCGGATTTCTCGTACTAATCGTTTCAAATTACGATTCCGAAACGCGAACTGCACGGCCTCTATTCCTTTTAATTATATTTATATTTATATATATAAATATAGTTCATTCCATAGTTTCAACTATAGTTCATTTTATATTTTCAACTTCGTTTTCACTTCAAATATTTCACTAACGCCTTAATATTTCGAAAAATTTCGCCATAACCTCCTTTGTACGGGGAGGGGTTTGGAAATTTATTGGGCCGTATTAGGTACCCAATAAATCCTAAAAAGCATCCACATATTTTTAGTGATATATTTTGGTGTTTACGGGGGAGCATGTACTGATAATCACTCCAGAGAATAAATTCCCGTCACCCCGTTTCCGTGTGGAAATAAATAGTCCATGTGCCGTATCTAATAACTAGAGCGACGTGATTATTGTCAACTCTAGACCCGTGTGGGGTTTTTATTAATCTGGCAATTTATCGTTATAATTTATATAGTCCATATCAGTCATCAGTTCAACCTGTAGTACATAGTCATCACCATACAAGCCTCTTGCTTATATGGTAAATCTTCCACCTCGTCACACAAGCTCCAATTGCTTATGTGGAATATGATGAAGTATGCCTATCGTCAAGAAGTATGCCATGTAGTGTAGTTCAAAATTAATTGTTACTATCCTATGGCGTTGTTTATTATTTCACACAGAAAAACCAGCACTCCGCATCCAATGGCATTCACATGAGTTGATATATAAATAAAATTGCGCAGCCAACTCATCAAGGTTTACCTATTTGTCGGGCACGCAAATAATTTCTTTACTCAACAGCTAATCCATTTTTCCTGTTCAGCACACGTATATATATAAGCAGAACAAAGCTAATAATAATATTTCTAGCAAACTATTATTTATTTCAACACGTGTGTATTTTTAACTAAGCGTATACATGATAAAAGGAATATTTTTATCATCAAAAATATTTATTCGACACATGTGTATTTTTAACTAAGCGTATACATGATAAAAGGAATATTTTTATCATCAAAAATATTTATTCGACACATGTGTATTTTTAACACTTCATATTTATCATAAAAATATAATTTTCAATGTCGATTCATTTTATTTTTAAAAGTTGATAACTTCAACACATGAACTTCAACTCAACGAATGAATTGGAATTCAACACATGAATATTCGTTATCGTTTGTATATATATAAAAATGTGATTTTTATCGCTAAAGCCATTTGTTTAAATTCAAATAATATTCAACACATGAATTTCAACTCAACACATGAATATTCGATATAGTTTGTATATATATAAAAATGTGATTTTTATCGCTAAAGCCATTTGTTTAAATTCAAATAATATTCAACACATGAATTTCAACTCAACGAATGAATTGCAACTCAACACATGAATATTCGATATAGTTTGTATATATATAAAAATGTGATTTTTATCGCTAAAGCCATTTGTTTAAATTCAAATAATATTCAACACATGAATTTCAACTCAACGAATGAATTGCAACTCAACACATGAATATTCGATATAGTTTGTATATATATAAAAATGTGATTTTTATCGCTAAAGCCATTTGTTTAAATTCAAATAATATTCAACACATGAATTTCAACTCAATGAATGAATTGCAACTCAACACATGAATATTCGATAAAGCATATGTAAATAGTTTCAATGAATGAAAATTATTCTAACACATAAATATTTCAGAAAATTTCGGCAGCATAACGGCAGGGTAGTTAAAACCGGGACCGTCCCTAGTACGGCTCCTCGCTCTACCTTAAAACCTCGCGGTTTTTGACAATGGGGATCATGCATCTAATTCGCACGCAGGCGACATGTTTTATTTTCAATTCCACAATCCTATTCTATTTTGTTTCAACCACAAGAGGGTATTTTTCAACCACAAAGGTATTTTTCAACCATAAAGGTATTTTTCAACCATAATATCAACCACAAACAATTATTTCCAACCATTCGTCATACCATATAATATCACGTCAAACACAAGCAATAAATATCGTCCATGGTTTGTGGACGAGGGGAGTATATATCTACATATATAGTATAATAATTCACTTGCATTTCATCACAATTCAAAGCATATATATATATATACGTGTGCTGAACAGGAAAAATGGATTAGCTGTTGAGTAAAGAAATTATTTGCGTGCCCGACAAATAGGTAAACCTTGATGAGTTGGCTGCGCAATTTTATTTATATATCAACTCCTGTGAATGCCATTGGATGCGGAGTGCTGGTTTTTCTGTGTGAAATAATAAACAACGCCATAGGATAGTAACAGTTAATTTTGAACTACACTACATGGCATACTTCTTGACGATAGGCATACTTCATCATATTCCACATAAGCAATTGGAGCTTGTGTGACGAGGTGGAAGATTTACCATATAAGCAAGAGGCTTGTATGGTGATGACTATGTACTACAGGTTGAACTGATGACTGATATGGACTATATAAATTATAACGATAAATTGCCAGATTAATAAAAACCCCACACGGGTCTAGAGTTGACAATAATCACGTCGCTCTAGTTATTAGATACGGCACATGGACTATTTATTTCCACACGGAAACGGGGTGACGGGAATTTATTCTCTGTAGTGATTATCAGTACATGCTCCCCCGTAAACACCAAAATATATCACTAAAAATATGTGGATGCTTTTTAGGATTTATTGGGTACCTAATACGGCCCAATAAATTTCCAAACCCCTCCCCGTACAAAGGAGGTTATGGCGAAATTTTTCGAAATATTAAGGCGTTAGTGAAATATTTGAAGTGAAAACGAAGTTGAAAATATAAAATGAACTATAGTTGAAACTATGGAATGAACTATATTTATATATATAAATATAAATATAATTAAAAGGAATAGAGGCCGTGCAGTTCGCGTTTCGGAATCGTAATTTGAAACGATTAGTACGAGAAATCCGACCATCGGATTTTCCCAAAACCGCAACCGCTGGGTTCGCCTTGGAAATATCTTTCCAACGGCACCAACCTTGTAAAAATCCAACGGTTGGATTGTCCGGAATATTTAATTCAAATCTGAAGAAAAACAGCGCCAGAATCGTTTATATTCATATATAAATATAAATATAATTAAAATTAATCGAATAGGACGCTGCAGTTCGAAATTTGAAACCGTAACTTCAAACGACTAGTGTGGAAGATCCGACCGTCGGATTCTCACGAAACTGGAACCGTTGGGTTCGCTTTGGGAATACCTTCCCACTGATATAAATTTTGTGGAAATCCAACGGTTAGATTTTTCGATATGTGTAAAACAAATTAAGAGAAAAACAGCGCCAGTGCCACGACACGACCTGAAACGTCGTTTAATTAAATATGGCCATTTTTAAACAAATAAAAATGGCGAAAAATCGTTATAAAATATTATAAGCAACATAGGTTGCAAATAAACCAATTGGGCTTGAATTGTTTGATATTTGATGGTTGTATGTGTATGACATGAAAATAACACTAAATAACTTGAAGATGGATGTCGAATGATATAACCACATACAGAATCGATTTAAATTCTAATGACGTGAATTATTTGAAAAGGCCGAGCTAACCCTCATTTCAAATAATTCAGCGAGCGATTCGAATTGGAAAATGCAAAAACGATTCAAGACCGACGATCTTCGTATCGGTTGGATGGGCGCTACTGAGGTTCCTAACCGGAGTAGCTACCGGAAGGGGACGGAAGTAGTAGCCGTCTGAACGTATGTGTTGATTGGACGGATATACGAGGAATTGACGCCTCCGGTTTCGTTCAGACCCAGGACGGACTTGTAAATGGATTGTGTGTCTGACATTGGATTTTGTTCTATACTGATTGATCTCTGTTAAATATATATCTGTTTGGCGGCGGAGAATTTATTCTTTTGCTTAACGCCCTTCTCTGAGACGTACGAGCTTAGAGGTTATATATCGATGGAAATCAATCGTATGGAGTGGACTGCCTATGTGGCATGCCAAGATGCTGTGATCAAGGCTTCTGTTGCAAAGCAAAGTCTTGTGGATGATGATCAAAGCAAGGTCTACGTGGCCTACTTTGTGTATTTCGTAGATTCGCGAACCTCACACCCCGGTATGAGTTAAAAACGGGATACGGACTGCAGGGAGAGCACGACGTTTCTTTCTAGCTATGGTGGTGTCAGTGACTTACCAGCCCTGACATATATATCTACTTTTCACCTTTGTGGTTGTTGGAATGCGAGACGCCTCGATTATAGGTCTGTAAGGACCGGGAAACGTGTGTTCAGGCATAATTAATCCTCTAACGTAAGTGAGGACCGGCCCTGAAGATTCAGGATACCCAGTGTGCGTAGTCCTGAGGCATTTGCTAGAGTGTCTCGAAGCGGAGAGGAGCTTGCCCCTTGCCTCGACTCATGACGGAAATCCAATTTCCAATACGAGATGACGGATTTGGTTGTAGAACTAGTATGGAGACATAGTAGATGGTATCTATGCCGCCTATGATTGATATTTATGATGCTATTCGTTTTGAAACATATATGCACTAGTAATAATATCAAATGAGTTCGTTTTATACGTATCAAGCATATTTGGCTATTATAAGGTAAAACTCTATCCTCCGGCTTATGATGCATTGTGTGATGGGACCTGAGTCTTATAATGGCTTCATTCTTTCTAAAAGCATTGCGTTGTTTTAAAGGAATTTACCTTGTTTTAAATGCACTAGCAATCACTGGAGTAAACCCGTTCCGCGAAAGTGGCGTGGTCCTATGATTTGATATTACTGTTGTTTAACTGTTAAATAGATTCCTCATACCAGTCCCATGACTGACTCGTTGTTTGTTTCACTTTGCAAACGCGGGTGCCCTTATTTTCACACGGGCAGCCTAGTACACAGGTGACAGGTGGTTTTTGGTTCTGCACTGCTGCATAGCGTGCACTTTTGGCTCATGGCGAGGCTGACTTCATAGAGATGACTTAGATATTTTCCGCCATTACTGTATTTATGTTATGATTCCGCCACTGGCGATGCAGACTGATTTACTTTCCGTATCTCTCACTATATGTATATGTATCCCGCCTTCGGCGATGTAGACTGATACTCTTATTATGTCACTGCATGTATGTATTCCGCCTCTGGCGATGATGACTGATCACTTCCCTTTCTTTTTACTAAGTATATCCCACGTTATGCTATTCTGATATCCCTACATGTTGTGATTCCGCTGTCATATCCATGTAAAAGTATTTTATTTATTGTTTATGCTATTATCTGTACTCTGCTATGATAATTAATGTGTTATTTTCCCAATGATTATCCTTAATACCGCCCCTCGGATTTTGGGATCGTCACAGTTGTCATGCTCAGAACACCATAGAGCAATCCTCATCACCCAACTCAAGACACTTTAGATTTGTCACTACATTCGTTGATCCACCTTGATCAACGAACACATTCACCACTTCGAGCCTTCCTACTTGAACCACCTCGAAGTTAGCACTACCTTTGATCCGAAGTAAGCATCAATCATAAGGATCAAAACAATCCATAGCATCATATCAACTTGCTAGAGAAAGCCAACGACAGCACATAGGCCATTCACCACAGCATTAAAAAGCGCTGCTGAAATTCCCTCCATTTTAACCAACCAGGGTAGGACCGACCCGACCAACTCCAGGACCGACCCGCCTCCCTGCATTCTTGGACCGACCCACCACCTTGGGACCGACCAGAATATGCTTCCACCTGACCGACCAAGATTTACCCCATCTGACCGACCAGCTCCTCTAGAGCGACCAGCTCCAGAGCGACCAAGATTCCAGAGCCACCAGGATTCCAGAGCAACCATAGTTCCCGAACGACCAGGATTCTAGAGCGACCAGCTCCAGAGCGACCTGCCTCCATGCAGCTTTGGATCGACTCGACCTCCTTGCAGCTTTGGATCGACTCGACCTCCTTGGGACCGACCAGCTTTGGATCGACCCCGTCAAGACCGACCATATTTTGCATCCATCTGACCGACCAGCTCCTTCAGAGCGACCAGGATTTGCTTCCAGTAAAACCAACCAGAATGCCACCATCTGAAACCGACCAGAAACACTTCTGCTCCTTCTGGACCGACCAGCTTAAACCGACCAGCTCCCTGACTTGCTTCCCAAGCCATACTTTGACCGACCACCTCATTCCAGACCGACCCGACCAACTCCAGGACGTCCAGAAACCTGCACATCTCCAATTCGACTCCGATTTCGACCAAAACTTCGCCAAACGACGAATCCGACGAAACCAGCTTATCTGATTCATCCAAACGCAATCACAAACATGTTATGCAACCAACAATATCATCAATCTAACAATTTCCATCAAAACACATAAATTTCCCAAAACATGATAAGTGAATCATATGAACATAAAAACGGATCTAACTTGCATAATCTTGAGAAAAATCATAAAATTAACCATTTAAATTATCTAGATCAGATCCTAAGGTGATTCATATATAAAATGGACTTAGCATGGTGTGGATCTAAGGAAAATAACATGGAAATGATGAAATTAACATCCTAAAACCCATATACTTGCATGAATCTGAATGAGAGATGTAAATCACTCACCAATTCTTCAAATCGATGCAAAAACAATGAAAAAGAAATCCGGACAGTGAACACTTCGAATCAAACTCCTCAATCCGATGAATTCGCCCTTGAAACGATGTAGATCTAGCCTCTTATGGTGTAGATCTTCGATTTCCCTCCTTGGATTTTGGAATTTTAATGGTGGAAAGATGTTAGAGGAAGAAGGAGATCAAAGTCTCCCCATAAGAGAATGGAAAATGCCCCTTTCTCCATATCCCTTACCCCCTATTTATAGCCTCCTCCAACCCCCTAATGGGCCTTCTCCAAATCAACCCATTAGCCTTTCAAAACCTGAACAGCCAACTAAAAAACCTTAAAACAGCGATTTCTCCCAAACTGTTGAACCAAATCCTTAATGTAACCACTCTACGGAAAGAGAATCATCAATTCCTTTCCAATGGCACAGGTCTCACCCTCTGATTCGACCTGAGTCAAAAGTTATGCCCTGTACAAGACTGACAGGGGCAAAATGGTCACAAACAAAATCGGTAAAATTTATGGACATGTCTCACATCCCCATAAGCAACATACTAAAAGATGAGAATGATCCAACCCTCAGAGAATAAAATAAAATTATTTTATGATCTTCCGATGCATAAAATGCGGGCTGTTACAGGAGCAGTTTGGTGTTTGAGCGGATTTATTGCTGGAATTTGACCTGGTCTTTCTGTGACTTATCTGCAAGTATTGAGGGGATATATTTCTAATATATCTCTAAGAGGAAAATTGGATATTTTTCTTAGGCCTTCTATTCTCCTATAAAAGCAGCACATTGGGTTGGATTAATGTATGACCGAATAGAGTGGCGGCTGCGTGCCTCTAGGGCTTAGTGCCCTAGAGAGGATTGGTGCCTCCCAATTAATCCAAGGGTTAGCCGTCGTTCTTCATTGTTCTCCTCCTCCAACAGAAGTTGTAGTCATCTAGATATTCTTTCCCTTTCTCAATAAGGTTATTGATTCTTGTAATTTTGTTTATTGTTGGTTTTGATCCATTGAGTGTAAACAAAATTCGTTTTGTGAATCAATAAAGAGGGTGGTTGGGTGGAATATCTTGTGTTTGCGCGCGTGATTTCATATCTGTGTTTGTTTCCATAGAAATCATCTTTAAGTAATTGGGTGAATAAGATCCTGGACGCTTCCGCAAAGGCGCAGTTTTCCATAACAATGCTATCTAAGACCCACGATAAGGTCGACTTCGTCTCGCTAGCTGCACAGTGTGCACTTCACTCCACACTCATCAATAACACAATAGCCGAGAATTACCAGAAGCATCACCAAGAGAATATGTGTCACCAATTAATGGGATAAACTTGGTGAAATCCTGTTTTACCACCCATTATATCAAACAATTCAACTGCTTACCAAATGTCAAGGCCTGCACTTGTACTTCCAAACCAAATTCTTTTTGCCGGCAAAATCAGTTTCATTAAAACAGATCCACAGCTTCTAAATTTGGAACAGCTAATAAGTACAAAAGCCAAATTCATAAGCTGAAGAACTGGAACTGTTCATCTCCAACCCAAATTCAGCAGACTTCATTGTATGCCACCATCTATATAATGGCCGAATTGAAGATTCTGCCCCAATAAAGTAAAACTTGGAAGGCCAGACTGACCAAAAGCACTGATCAAAAAAGCTCTTAAACAAATGGATTTGCACCTAAATTCCAAAAAAATCAATTCCACAGACTAAGTCTGGTTGATGATTCACAACATAGTGAATCAATCTTAGTACTGGAATCTACACAATGATCACATAGAATCCAAGCACCAATTCCTTGATATCAAATAAGAGCTATAACCAGGTCATGGATTGCAATATGAAACACCATACATGATATGAGCTAGTCATTACAGGCCAACTTGATCATTATCATCAAAAAAACAGACTGCATTAAACCATCATGATTCCTTTCAATATAATAGAAGTTCAAGTAAAGGACCTTCATATCATAGATTGACTGCTCCAGCATATATTTTGAATCAAAACCAGCTTGTTAATACAATTAGCACACATCCTCTTTCATCCAGACATAACTTCAGAATTGGTAATCTCAGAATGATGATCGACTTCAAACTTTCACTTGATATCATAAACGGGTACACATAATATCACATAAAAGCAAAAGAAAAGATCATTGTTTATCCAATCTACCAATCCAACCTTCTGAAAGCCATTAAAACCCACTCTGCGTGGATATCCCCAACTCCAAACATATCACCACCGATCAAACCGGGAATTGGGGACAAAGATGTTGCAGGCCAGTGGATCTATATATATATATATATATATATATATATATATATATATATATATATATATATATATATATATATATATATATATATACAAGGAGGGTTCCGTTATACCTCTTATACTGCACGTGAACTCTCCCCCTTAATCTCTACCACTCATTCTCTCTTTTCTCATTTCAATATTATTTCTTAGTGGGAAGAGAGAGAATGAGTGGAGAAATGAATGGTGGAGATTAAGGGGAGAGTTCACTTGCAATATAAAAGGTGTAGCGAAACCATCCTCTCTCTCTCTCTCTCTCTCTCTCTCTCTCTATATATATATATATATATATATATATAATATGATCAAACAATAAAACTTTCTTTACAAATTCAAATATCCCTCCACAAATGTTACCAAATATTAATATCACTAAAATATGTTCTCATAATTAAATTTCCATTACAAATTCGATCTTTATAGTAGTAATATAAATAAAAGTGTGACTAAATATTTATATAAATCAACGTGATAAAGATATACCATCTTTTGAGAAAAATTCAAGCACAATCATGCGTACGGCTTGTATAAAAAAAATAGAATTATTTCATATCTAAAAGAGAAACAATATTGTAAAAATAAAAAAGAATAGAAAAAAGAAAAATATGTATATAAAAGACTTTCGTTATCGAGATTTGAACCTATAGCTGTAATAACATCTCAAACTTTATAAATAATAATTATTGTGATTAGCATATGAGTTAAGTAGGATTATGTTGCCAGCTGTTAATCCTCAACTTTACCCAGTAGGGATATTATTCAAACTTGATGGACGAGCCAAAACTCTACTCACTATTAACAAAAAGATTTTATTTACGCTTTTCAAATGTTCACTGGCCGCAAGGGCACCCATATGCGTCTAGTTAAAAAAACAAACAGAATGGACAAATATGCCCCCCCCCCCCCCCAAATAACATTAAGACGCCCTTAAATTCAGAGGCCGAGGCCACTGTTTTGTCGACCGACTCATTACCTGTAGCCCATTTTTCATGTTCTCCAAAACGGGTGTATTGACGATTGGCTATAAGAAACAAATGCCATTTGTTGAGGAAATGAATGCGACAGCTCATGTTCAACACTCAACAAAATGAAATTTCGGCAACCATATCTGGCAATGAAACCAACGAATACATAACAGCTCTGCCTTAAAAAAATGGTCTTAATCTAGTATAATCGTAAATCATTGAAAGAAGTTATATTACATTATTTTAAAAAAAATGTTAATCTGATTTGTATCATTTTTAGTTAAACATCAAAATAACAATGTGATACGAAAACTTTATAATTGGAGAAATTATTTGTTTTTTATAACAAATAGTTCATTTCGAATAATTTGTTTAGAATGTTTTTTCCATCTAAAACCAAAACCAATCCAGTTTAGATGACATTTGGTTTATTTTATGTTTTATCTTTTAAGTTTTCAACATTTACTATAAAAAATTGAAAGAATCGAGAAAAGATGGAGGAAATGAAGTGAGAATTGATGGAATGAAGGGGAAGTTGGATGGACGACCGAAGAATGAAATTCTCTTTCGTTCTTCTTCCATTGTTTTCTAAAACACGAACAATAAATTAAAAAAAATTGTTTTTTTTGCATACGTTAACTTCAATTCTTATAAAATGACAATTTTCATACGTCGTTTGCATTTTCGTATATATGGATGAAAAACCAAAATTATAAAATGCAAACCTAATGATGTTTGATTTGTATTATATTTTGTGTTTTGAAATTTCAATATATATTACAAAAAAAAAAAAAAAAAAAAAAAAAAAAGTTGATGAACAGCGGAGAAAAAAAAAATGAAACGGGATAACAAGGTGATAAAAGAATGAAGAAATGATAAATTATTTTTCATTTTTCCGTTAGTTTTCGAAAAACAAAAAGTAAATAAAAGTAGTTTTCTGTTTTACTTGTTTTAATTTCGTTTTCTAAAACAATATTTTCATGATATACATACGTTGTTCGAATTTTTGCAAGGGCAAAATTCCAAAACTAGAAAGTATAAACTAAACACTACTTTAGCTTTCAAAAATCTAAAAATCAGACTTATGTAAGTGGATAATTGAATTAGATTTGAGAAATTTAAGAAGACACCATATCTTCTTTGTTTTTTTTTTTTTTTTTGTTTTTTTTTTCACAGAACTTGTTTAAACACGTCTATATTACACAATCCTCTTTTAAATGTCGGTTTGATAATTTGGAACTAAAATGAACTTACTCAAGCAAAGATGAAAAAAGAATGTAAATCATGCAACTTTCCGAAGACGGCGTGAGAGAAATAAAAAAGAATAAAAAAATGGACCAAACCTGGTGCAATACATATGGCTTTGAGTAACATAAGCATCTGCCGCCTTGTGCAGCAAACGAAAGCAAAATGCAAACTTCATCCGCAGCAATCATAAATCCTGCAGATATTTAAATCATACAGCTACTAAAACACTTAGAATATGTGCCCTCGCATGCATTATGATTCAAATTACAGTATTACACATACACACAAGTCTGCACTTCAAAAGAAAAAACCAAGCAAAACTTCAGTGCAAAGACATACAATATCAGAGTAACAAAATGAATCAAAAATACAAACACAACATAAATAACACAGCCTAAAGCATGCATTGTACTATAAACATGCACCTTACATTTGTTAACTTACCGTAGTTCATCGCCTAAGCGGGTTTCCAGGACGAAAGTGCATGGACAGTTCTACCCTTCCAACCCTGAAGCAACCATCTACCGTTCTCGTCCACGTCAAAATCCTTATGGTAAAAGCTTTTGACCTTGTCCCTTGCTTTCTTCATAATATTTCTATTTATCGGATGCTGCACAAACCCTGCCCTCATATTCCTAACCTGCCACTGCTTATAGGTCTCAGGCCTCTCCACTCTCTCCATCCCTTCACAAGCTATCACATTCAAGGCCTCTCTTCCGAGTACCTCCCTCTCTATCAATTCTCTTTGTTCATCCTCTCGTGGTACGATCGTTTCAAGCAAATCGAAAAACGCCGAAAAATGATACATTGCCTCTTTAAACCTAGTTATGAAAAACGGAGCCCCATAAGACCCGTTAACAATCCCATGAATGAAAATACTAGGCTTCATCTTCCTTATCTTCTCAAGCACAACGTTCCTCGGAGATTTCGTATTCGGGTCGATCACCAAAGTCTCATCCGCAAGCCACCTCATTTGGTACAAGCAATTCACTATCAAAACCTCATTTTCTCTTATGTCGAGTGCCTCAATCTCAACATCTTCCCATTTCGATGCAATCGAGTTATATTCGAAGGGAACGTTGAAGCTACTAGCATAGTCAACGAGCCTAAGGCCCGTTTCTTGGATCCTCTCATCAGGCCGGAACCCAGGTTGAGGGACATCGATTCCAGTGATGCGAACCTTTGGCGGGCCGTCGGGCCTAGCGGCAAAGCGTTGGATGAGGGAGGGCCATTGGAACCCAAAGTTGATCCCGAAGTCAACCACATGCACGCTGGTGGCGTTCTCGCAGACGTCGAGTATGGTTTGGTTCGAGAAGAACTGTGAAATCTTCTTGAAAGGGCAAGCGGCGAGATATAGTCGATAACCCTTTAGGAAGTCGGACGTCGACCTAAGTGACATGCCATAAGACTTGTAGATCTCACTTCCATTACCGGCTAAACGTGCTTCAAGCCCATTTGCAAAGTAGTGGGCCAGTCTTTGGGACCCAGAACCAAGGTGGGAGGAGTGTTTCCTTATTTGTTGGAGAAGCGAGTAGGTGCCACCTTGATCGCCTGTGCTTATGGTGTGAGCGCACTGGATAAGTAGACTTGGTAGGTCGACGATTTCTTCTTTCGGTTGTCTTTTCCCTCGCTTTTTATTTTGCTTGTTTGTGAGTGTTGCGTGATGGAGTCTTTCCCTAATTGCGTCGAGTGCTTCTGAGAATTTGCCGCCATGGCAAAGCAATACCTCATCGAACATTTTAGACCTTACATTTTCGTCTGATAAAACTATGGATTGCTTAACGCTTCTGCCATTGTTGAAATCTGAAACATTACTTTGTGGGACTTTGCGCACCTTATTTACTTGTACTTCGTTCGACTTTACCAACGGGGTAAAATCATCCACTGCTAGATTAATACCATTAGCTATAAATTTGCTAGTGTCCTCAAGCTCACCATTAAAATGCAAAGGAAGGGTGTTTTGAAGGAACAAATTGGAAAACCCATCGTAGCCATCACCTATAATATTGTTATCTGTAACACCATTAAATGGCTGACTACTGAATTCGAGTGGCAGATGGTGCTCTGAATAATCATATGGCCAGTTATAGTCTATAACCACATTGCTAGTAGAGGCCTCTGAATCACATTTATTGACATTTTGGCGTGCAATACTAGAGATGCCAAGACTGCTAAGATTTGATTCTGGCTGTGAGTTAACTGGCAGTGGTAAATAGTTGTTTTCCAGCATTTCATAGAAGGATTTCTCCGTTTCATCACGATAGGGAGCTCCATTAAAACTATCATCGAAAAAGTCATCAATAGTAATGTTGTCGTTCATGAGCAATTGACTTATGTGATTGAATGAAACATCAGTGTAAACCTCAGAATCATCTGGACTAGTATTTGAAGACTGCGATAGGCCTAATAACTGTGTGTTATTATTCCTAGATCCGTTGCCCATACCTTCAAAATTCCACAAGACTCTAATCGAAACAGTGATCTGGAAGTAAAGAAAAATGAATATGTTGACCTAAATACTATAATTCTACCATAAATAATCCAACTTGAACAGCGAATAAGTTGAAGAAGCAGCTAACGAGAAAACTAAGTGAAGAAATAAATACTCCATGATTTTACTTCAGAAGAATAAAGAGCTAGTGACTGAATTGGGGGAAGAATCGCACCTTGTGTAGGGAGGGAGATACAGTGCGAAATCATAGCATGTGGTGGTCTTGAATCTTGACTCCGGACTACTATCGACCAGATTTGACTCTATCAAGGAACGCTCTGAGCGAAAACAAAAAGGTTTGTATTAATTAGCTTGTTCCGGCCAAGAGGCCAACAACATGTGGCATAGTAATGCTGTATTTACCTACAGAGCAAGGTCGGGAGTTCAATATTTGCATTAGACCTATAGTGATGTATTAATCAATTCTTTTTTTAAAAGAAAAAAAAAAGATAGTTTGTTCCTCGAGGACACTCGGGTTAGGACCAAGAGTAACTATGTTCAGCAGTTAAGCTCGAGTTTAGCTGACAACCATCAAACGTGGTTGAACGTGACAATTTCCAACCATTCAGTTTGATGTCCTTACCACTACAATTATTTGATTTTCAAATAAAACGGACAAATAAACATGTTTTTATCTACATTCAAGTGAAGACTGCCAGAGCTTATCTAGAGCAAAGTAAAATAATCTCTGTGATTAACAGGAAGGTAAAAAGTAAACTAACAAAAGTTATTGACAAAATGAAGCTCTCATTGATAAGTGATCGAAACAAAAGAGTCATCGGTTAGTTATATTCAATCAAGATAGTACATCATGTCAATATCGATTTTCGCATATCGGTTGTTCAATTAGTAGTTATATGGTTCAGTTAGCAGTTATATTCAATTTTAATGTTAGTTTAAATTCCCAAATAACAATTAAATAAATCATACCACATCATAAATTTAATCTAACTTATAATGGAAAATCTTAGTAATTCGCGGGTGGCTTTAAACACTCACCTTCAATTTCAAGTCCAATTAATATCCAAACATACGCACTTTTCCTAACAGTCTCCAATCTCAATCAATGAAGTTTCATATTGTCCGAATTTTGATATGAGTAAAAGAAAGAAATCCAACATAAATCAATGTTCTTATCCTAAAGTTATTAATGGCAGAAGATTTGATTTTAAACTCAAAACAAATTTAAATAATAAAAAAGGAACAGACCAATGAAGAGAGGGCACATCACTATACCCTCATCTGATATGAAGCCGAACCAAACCCTAATACGTGCACAACCGCGAACTTCATCACCATCGTCATATTAATTGTATGGTTTTATTAAAGAGGTTTTAGCCTCAAGAACAAAATGAATAAAAAATTTGTTCCATAAGGACAAGAGGTTAAATTTTTATCCATAAGGACAAATTTTAATGTAAAGTGAGGAATTCAAAGGACACTATAAATCCTCCCTTTACATTAAAATTTGTTCTTAGGGACAAAATTTTAGCCTTTTGTTCTTATGGAACAATTTTTTGTTCATTATGTCCTTCACATTATTTTCCTGTTTAATAAAAAGAAAATATTACTTGTATGGTTTTGCATGTGATTTTATTAAAGAGAAAATATTGCATGGCTTTGATAATTATATAAAAATTAAATATTTTTTATGATTAGTATTTTACTTTTAAAATATAAAGGTTAAAAATAACATTATATGATAATAGTAGAAGTATTTTTTTTTTGTATGTTATTAGTAATAAAATAAAAATTAAATTAAAAAATATATATGATGTATGTACGTATTTTTGTGTGTGTGTGTGTGTGAATTAGAATAATGCATGGCTTTATTAATTCGGTTAACTAATGTTACTATAAATAATATTGTTAAAATAGCGATTAATACATAGTAGACTTTTATATTAGTAAAGAAATTATGGTATTACTTACAAGATAAAAATTTAGCCGTATATGGTACTAATGGTACAATTAGTAACGAAAAACAATAATGCACCGTACTAGTTTAGTAAAATAAAACCAAAGGATGTACGATATTGCCCTTTTTACTTATTTTTATAAAGCGAGGATTTTTTTTGCTTATTCTGATAGAGTGGGATGAATTATTTTAAATCTCGAAGTTAGAAGTATAAGAAGTTCGAAAAAAAGTGATACAACAATTCAATTAAGCATGGAATCATCTCTAAAAATTGTTTCTAATGATAGAACAAATATAAAAAAATAATATAGAATCCATGCGGTAAATGTCATTGTGTAAAACTCCAAAAATATCATATTGTCGTTCTACATTTGCATACAATGGGTTATATGCCAGACTACCACATGTGGAAATTTCATGATGAAATCGAGATAAGATGTAAATCTATAGTGATAGATGTAGATGAACCCGAAAACATCAATGTCAATCTTGAAGAACCTAATACAGAAGATATAATGATAGCCATGATTCATGATGTCAGTGGTTCTAGTGTGTGGACTAACAAACTTGAAATAAAAACTTGGCCTAGAATTGAATATGTGCTTTGATATGTTAGAAGATTCCAAAGGACTATTGTATAACGGATGTAAAACTGCACATTGTCAGCGACATCTGCGTTAATCGCTATAAGATCATCAAAAAAATCTTTGAAAAATCTATTAAAATCGAATCTTAGTCTTTCTAAGGAAACACTTTTATTAAATAATGTCATGGGAGATGATTAGTATTTGTTAAAAAAAAGTCCGCCATTGTTATGTTATATGTAAAAGTTGACACATGTCCGTGTGAATGCATGATATATTGGACGGAAGATAAAGTCCTTATAAGATTTGAATTCTATAATAAGCAAAGACATAAATCGACAAAGAGTAATGATATAGGCATACCTTTTGCTTATATGTCGTGTAGACCACCCTACACCACAAGCACTCAAGTATAACATGAAAAGTGCATTTTATTTATGCATAGCCTATGCAAGACAATTGTCAAGGATTAAATTAAAGTACAATATATGAAACATCGTGACACACATCATATATCTCTCGTAGTGTATCAAATGAAATATAATAATCATCACAAATATACAATATGCGAGATAATAATAATTGAAAGAATCATAGAAATACACAAGTAGTACATGTATACATCACGTGTGGTAAAGTTTATACAACTACTAATACACTCAAATAAATAAATGTATCTAAATTGATAAATGCATTATTAATCTTCTAGTGTTGCATAATGGAATAATAAACAATAACAACTAAATATAGCATCACCTGATGTCAAATTCTATAAAGTCAATACCTGATTTGTCCCTACTCAAATAATTGTTAATGCATTACTTAATGGTTTTGATGACAACAACCATATATGTCATATAAATATAGATGTGAACATTAATTTATAATATATAGTGCAGATATTAGACAGGCGATGGTTTGAAGACTGTACATTATAAAGACTTAAGATGCCGATATGAATAGTCAAGAGATAAGCATAAAGACTTATGAGTTTAAAGAATCATGATATAAAGACATGAAAAACTATAGTTACACATTCATTGCTTATATTGTTAAGGCCTTAATAGCACTTTCTTGATCTTTATTCCCCATGTTTCAAAATGATTTTTCTATCAACCTTTCAAAATTATTTTTCAATCCATTTTCAAAATGACTTCCCAGATTATCCTTTGGAAGATTTCTAAAATATCTTAGCCTTTATTAAATTTTAAAGTATATTATAACTTTTATATAATATTAAATTTCTAATATTTTTGTCCTTTTGGTTAAACATACTTTCGGGTTATACAAATATTTTATATTTTAATTAAGTACATTTTTAGTTTTTAAACCTTCCGGCACAGGGCAGGCATTAGGCCTCATACATGGTCTTACGACTTTGCGGAGACCTGTGTCTTTGGTAAACAGTCGCCCGGACCTGGTCACTGCGACCCCCTTTGTAAGGAGGCACCCCTTCTTTCGAAGCTACGGGGCTATTTTGCCAAGTTCCTTAGAGAGAGTTGTCTCGAGCCCCTAGGTATTCTCTACCTCAAACATATCAAAATCGAAACAAGACCAGAATATTATAAGGACTCTTCCGACCAGACAAAAATCTCTAATTGTCAGCAAAGTTGTTTCTTTATTCAAATTTCAATGAAATTTTTATTCAAATCTAAAAATTTATATTTTATAAGCCATTTATATTTTATCTTTATAAATCTTTACATTTTTAGTTTTACAAATCTTTTATAATATTCAAATATATTTTTGTCTATCTAAGATATATTTGCTTTCCAGATTGTTCAATTGCAAAAATCAATACAGTTTGTGCAAACTTTATATAGAGAGGTGGGCTTCATAAGGTAGGTTACAAATTGCTTTGTAGGCCCAAAAAAGAAGGGGGGTTGGGCTGAAAATTTTGTTTGAACTTAAACAGGCCTATGGGTTGAAGCTACCATGGAAGATAATCTCCTCTAATTACCTTTGGGCCGTGTGGATGCGGGCCAAGTATATGAAAGACAATTTTTGGACTTCAAAAATTGACAATGATGTATTGGAGAATGGAGTTTTGATGACAACATCCTTATTTCAATTATCATTATTCATTGATTATAAAATATATATTAACATCACTATCTTGAATATATATATATATACATACATACATACATACATACATATATATATATATATATGCAGGCTTTATATACAGGATTTATATACAAGACTTAAATATTGAATAATATACAGTTTTAGAGTTTCAAGAGATTTAAGATTCAAAAGAGATTCGAGACTCATGAGTTATGAAGTTATCAAGAGATCAAGAAAAATATAGTAATAGAGTCTAGTTTATATGTAAGACTCTGGATAACACTCCAGGTTCAAATTCAAATTGTTTTTCAAATTATGATTTTTAAATTTCAAATTCTGTTTTCAAAATTCAAATTCTGTTTTCAAATTATTCTATCTTACTTATGATTTCAAATAAATTCAAAGTTTTGAATATATATAAGTTTATATATATATATATATTGTTTTATAATCTTATGGTTTTATAGTTTTAAACCTTATAGTATTATAAATATGTTTATATAATATATAATTATGTTTTCATATGATTTTACACTTTAGAATATTCATTTATATCACTAGGTTTTAATTCAAGAAATTCTAGAATAATATATATGTTTAAACACTTGAAAAATAATTTTAACATACGTATGTCGACATACATAAGAGGCTATGTCGATATACAACTGTCAGAAATTCAATTTTCAAAGGGAGTGTCTTTTCACTAGTTGTAATGATTCAGTAATATGGAACGACTTGAATTTAATCTCTCTTTCGCAAAGTTGCTCTTTAGCCTCCTCCTGTACCTAATAGTTTATAGGATCAAGTGGTCTAACAAAGGTTGTTATACCACTCATTTCTTTGTTTACATCAAGCAAAGTACCCTTAGGAACCCAAAATTGTTTAGTCTTCATCGAATTCATTTTATTATCTTTTGGGATCCAAACACGTTTAATTAGATTGTTTCTAAACATGTTCTCATCTCATTTATGATTTAAAAATCCTTTGAAATTATTAAAGCCCAAATTTTCAATTCGACCTTTTCCAAAGCAACTTGAAGGATTTTTTAAATCATTTGAATTCAGCTTTTCAAAATCATCAATTTTCCCAAAGCCAAGTCCATTCTTATTTCCAAAAGAAAATTGGTTTTTCAACAACATATTCAATGATTTTTCTTTAGTAGATAATTTTTTTCAAACTCGACTCAAGACCGTTGGTTTTAGATTTCAAAAGATCATTCTTGTTTATTAGCTTTGAACATTGTTTCATAGCAAACTCTCTTTTCTTAGCATCATTTTGTTTCAAAATCGAATTTTCATTTTCAAGCATTTGATTTTAGCCTTGGACTCAGAAAACTCAAATTCCATTATTTTTTCTTTCCAAGCCGAAGTTTTTTAATTTCTTTGAATTTCTCAATTTCTTTTTCAAACTCATTCAAAATTGATTCAGTTTTTAGCAAATTTTCCTTTTTAGCAATTTCATGTTTGAAATTTTTGGTCATAAAACATAGTATTTCTGAGTTAGCTCATCCTCCTGATTTTTCAAAATCGAAATTTTGTTTTCCAGCTGTATAAAATTTTCTATAAGATAAGGAAAATTAGTATTCAAATTGAAACAAATTTTGAAATCAGAGTTTCAAAATTTCTTGATGTTTTCAAGTTTTAATTCCAAAATATCAATTTTTCCACTCAACTCAAGATTCTCATATTTCAGAATTTTATTTTTCGATTAAGACTATCAATGAATTTGGTTAATTTTTCACAAAAGAAAACTAATTCTTCAAAAGAAAAATGACATCACTCATCAACTGTTGAGTCTCCTCATTTGTATATCCTGTCTAACATAAGCCAGAATTTGAGTTGACATTTGAGGGTTTTTAGCAATTGTTGTCCTTTCTTCCATACTTCACAACAAGAGTTTCCAAATTTCCTATGCGTTCAAATAATAGGAGATATGTTTATATTGATCATCATCAATATAAGAATATAAAATGTGTGTAGCACGAGAATTAATCACAATATCATTCTTATCTACCATATCACATCCATTGATAATAATATCTCAACATCTAACATTAACAGATTTTAAATAGAATTCCATTTTTGATTTCCAAATTATAAAATATGTTCCATCGAAAATAGTTGGAATATTACTGGACTGACTCTCGCTAAACTGGCAGCTAGAACAATCACCGTTTGGGTGATCTATACCTCTAGAGTTAAAAAATACTTTCTCTAATACCACTTGTAGGATCTAGATTAAAACTTGAGGGGGGTAAATAGTGTTTATTGCAATTTTGAGGAATATAGAAAATATCATTGCTTGAATCACAGTTGAATAAATAAATGCAGAAAATAAACAACGTAGATTTTACCTAGATACGGCAAAACCTTACCTACTGCTGCATTCCCCAAGGTTTATATTAGAATTAAAACAATCTCTATGCTTATAATTCTTTGTAAACTTGCCACACCCGCTCCCAACTGTTTTAATCATTCGCTCAAAAACCCGTACTGATCTCGAATCCTGAGATCAGATTTTCCCTAACTATAAATCCTATAGCTAGACTCCTCAGTTTACATAAAACTATGAATCGATTTACAAAGAATTAAAACAACTTAAAAAACAAAACAAAATGCAAAAACCATTAATAATTTTGACATATATAAAATATAAGTTGGCCTCCCTTTTTATTTCCAAAGCGTCGGCTTCCTCCTTTTTCTATTTGTTGGTGGTATAACAAAAATTAGGGTTTTATGCTCTCTACCCCAAATCGTGACTTCAACTACTTCGATTGATTTAGAGATGGCTTCGTTATGCAATTTCTACCAAGTCGAACGATTTGGCGTTGAACAAAACAATAAATTTATACTCTAAGAGTTTCTATGATCTTTTGATTTCTCTTATGCACGAATTTGATTGCTTTGTTTCGATGATTTCTTGACTGTGATGAATGGTGTTTAAATAGGGTTTCAAACCCATGATTTCCTCTGATTTTGCCCTTCAATTTGGTTGTGATATTCTCTTGATTACACACGCCTTTGAATTGGCTTGTGTATCTGGAAATCCTTGATCGAAATTCTTACCCCAAAAATATCCTTGATTTGCAGACCAAGAAATCTCTCTTGTCAGATTGAAAACTTTCCCAAAATATGTGCATGACGATTTTAATAGTTTTTAATTCTGGAACATAATTTCTAGCACTTGCCAAAATAGCAAATTTAATGTTTCAAAACCTTCCTGTAGTGTTCAAGCTGTTTTCTGCGAACTTTCTCCTACCAAATAAAGATGGGGTTTTTCAAATCATTCATTGTGTTCATTTATATCAAGAGCGGATATTATATATTTGATCCCCTGTTGTATCACCATTTGTTTGCATAAGTACGTACACCATTTCACCTGAGCATGCATTTGGGCACTAGTATTTGGATTTGGCTTCCTTTTTCCTATGCATACCTAAACTATTTGGTCTTGCACATGTGTTGCTTTGCTGGTCCATATAAAAAAGCTTAGGCTGATTTGTTTGAAGTTTTGGATCATTCTAGTTGATTTTCTTGGCTGGTCTTGACCATCTTGCATTGGCCCTTTCAACCACTGTCTTTTGCCTTGTTGTGCTATGCTATTTGAGCCATTTGACTTGCCTCCTTGTAGCTTTTGCTGTGCACATGCCATTTGTTTTCCATGTTCATGCTTCACTTGAAACTGCAAGTTTTAGTTTGCATACTGGCTTGCTTTGTGTATGAGTACACTTGCTTGAACTTGGATCTTAGCTAATCATGTGCCACTGCCATCATGCACACTTGAATTTGTACAACTAGCTTGCTTTGACTTGGAGCTAGAATGATTTATGTTGTATGGCCCTAATTTGTCGCTACTATTTTCTTGTGCCTTTGTGTGATTGCTGATTTGCTTGACTTCTCCATGCTTTTTCATGTATATGCTTGCTACCAACTTTTGTACATGTTTCCATGCACCACTTTGATGCATTGTCATTCCATTTTTGTCCTGCGTTTGTGCACTATGCCCATGCACTTGTATTTGAACTTCGTTGATGAGCTCGAGCAAAAAAGGTTCTATATAATTAGGCTTGACCCAGTGTTGCACCCTTGTATCCATGCTGGCCCATGTGTACACTTGCTTGCACAATATATGTATGGCTTTGTTGTTACTTGTGATGTCGCCATATATACGTACATGTAAATATATACATATCTCTTGGCTTGTACATCTGTACACTTGTATTTGTGTGTGTCTGGTATGTTGATGCTGCTCCACATTCATGTGCATATGTCACTCGCCTTTTACTTGTTCATGATCCTAAAATGAAGGTTGTAACGTACTTGGGCACACACACCTCGGCCATGTGTATTTGCTTCTTGAATTTTGTCGATTTCCCGTATCACATTTTCCATTTTCATATTTCTTGCTCCATATGCATGTATACATATTTATGTGTGTATATGTATGTCATGTTGCTTGACACAGTTTTTTGTACTTTGAGGCTTTGTGCCATGCCTAAGTGGCTTAGTCAATAGCTGCGTGAGTTGTGTTGTTCACCTTGTTCACTTTATTGGCTTGTTCATTTTACTGTCATGTTTGCTGAAATTTGATGATGAATTGTATTTCCATGTGCATTTTTGATAATTTCTTTGCACTTTATATATGTGTATATACATACACATGTATGTGTATACATGTATTATGCATGTGCAGTTATATTTTCTATTTACGTCAGTAGACCACTATACAATGTGTCATGGCTCGTCAGGATCAACATACCACAAATGTGAGTTGAGGATGATCTGCAAGCACTAGTATTCAGTCTGCCTTGTGGTATTTGCAGTGAATCACTATGAAGATCACAAGCAGTCTAGACTCAAATAGATGTATATACATATCAGACCAAGTCTAGAATGATGACGAGAAACACATCAAAATTCTTAAGCAAATAAAATTTAAATAAATTCATATTTGTCTACAGTAAATTCTATTTTTGTTCCATTTTACTATGTGCGTTTCTTTGATAGATATACAGGCGAATGGACGTGATATAGAAGCATTTAAAGACCCAGTGTGTCAATGTGTGTGTCAGAGTGAACTGAGTGAAATGTAGTGAGGAAGAAACTATGTATATGAAACTATATATGACATTGAATATGCAATTGAGAGAAATCCGAGTGTTGTAGTGTGAATGTGAAATGAATATATGATTAACATGTAAAAGTGTTTATTTTTATGCTCTATCTTATCTTTATTGTAAATAAATAAATTTCACATTGGGTATTTTTCGTATATTTTCACAAGTCGTTCATCAATCTCCATGCACCCCTAAAAGCAAGATATTACACAAGAAAAAGATCAACTTCGAAGATTTTATCTCATGTGCTTCTGGAGTCTAATAAGAGTCCATGTTTGGAAGAATTAATCACATGCAAATCTTTTGTCAATCAATTAGCCACATGGAAGATTTGGAAGATATGGAAGATATTCACCATGATATGCTCAGATATTCTTAAAGATTATTTCCAAACAAGCTTGGTCAAGAAAGACATGAGATATGATAATAATTCTTAGGAAAAGAGGCCCATTTATTCAAAGATCTGATTAGGGTTTGGCCTATCCCACCTATAAATATACGTTGTACTCATTGTAAATGTGTATGTCATTTTATTCTGTATTCTCGTTTATGAATAACAAAGTTCTTCGTCATTTTAGTTGACTGTCTTTTTCTTTCATAAAAATTTGTGTGTCTACTCAATTAGTTTTGGTAGAACACATATTGTTATTTTCTTTTATTTACTGCATTTTAGCGATTGACCGTTTGATTAGATTCAACGCCAATCCTACTTTTAATTTTCTGTTATTGTTCTAGTTGTTATTTTCTTTTTCTAGTAATTGGTTCCTTTCTTTTCAGTTGTTGAATTTGATATTGATCTGATTAGATTCAGATCCATAGCAAATTAAATAGCATTAATTCAAAAACATCTCCAGATTTTTGTCAAACTTGCCTGTAACGGCCCGCATATCCGTATTATCTGAGTCGACTAATAACACCACACGTCCAACTCAAAATGCATAGAAATACAAATCATTATTAGAAAGAAGTTAGAGGATGAGGAATAGAAAGAAAGAAATATTAGAATAGAAGAAAAAACGAAGATCACAAACTCACAACGGAACGAATAAAATATATAACATAACTTTTGAAATACAAATCAGTAACTTTATATACATACCATCATCAGAGCACAACAATTATTCTTGGAACAGTTATAAACACCTGTTTCCAGATACCACATAGCACACAACGGAATATATGAGTCTATAGCTAACTGGTGAAGCCTCCTGCTTCAAACTCCTCCAAGTGAATCTGTAAAATCCCGACTACTTGACTGCCCGTACAAATTTGGGCATCCAAGAGTTTAGGGAAAACAAAATAAACTCTGGTTTAGTCATGGGACTAGCGTGAGTAAACTCCAATCATTTGTTTAACTTTAAAAATCCTTTCAAAAGTAATGGTAATCGTAAGACCGATCCACACATAAACACAGATGGTTTTTACCTTACGATACCCAAAATATTTTTGATATCAAATCCAGTGATATTATAATAATGTCCACATCAAATAAATAAAATCTAGCGGAACGCTTGCATCTCACGTCCCATATATAATATAAAATCAAAAACCGCATGGCGCTTATTGGAGATTGGATTTCCAACATGACACGGTATGGAACCTGTGACGGCCCGCCCCGCACCAGCCGACATTTACTCCAAATGTGCGCTGTACACATGTCCAGTTGGCACGGAACGGTCGTCAGAAGGAAAAGGAAGAAGGAAATGAACTAACAAGGAACCTGTAGAATGTCTCACAGCGCATAGAACAAAATATAATAATAACATATTTGACATAAAACAGGAGAGACAGTGCATAAGCTGAAAACCAAAACTAAACATCATAGCAGCGGAAATCCAAAATACAGCCTATTACAACTTTCAAACTGTCTCAAAGCAAAAGCAAGATAAAGGAGGTACACTACTAATGCCCAAGTAGCGACCACCAACGACACAGGGAGAATGTGTATATATATATATCATACGTGGAAGCCTCCTGCCCGCCTCCGAATCAGCTACTCGCGCATCACCAGCTAACATGTCTCTAGTCTGCTCGTGTGAGCACCCAGAGTAATAAGAGGAGACATAAAACTCTGGGTCAGACATAAAGGCTGGTATGAGCGATAAGCATCTAAAGTGAACAACAACAGGTAGACTAAAACATACCTGAACCTGGACCTGCAACCAAAGAGTTAGCACTACATACTGTACAATACTCTAAGGTGCCATATCAAACAGTATAAGATACGGAGGTGGGGGTATGCATGTCATAGTGATGGCAAACAATCAACCATAGCAACCATCCTCACATCTCTCACTCAGTGCGTAAAGCATACAATATTCACCACTTCGATCACCAACCCTTGCTACGATCACTTTGCCCCATCAAGTCATAAAATGGCTTCACTGCACTGATAACGTAGCCACTAATCCTTCGCTATGTCCACTTGCCCCATGGAGTTATTCACCCCATCTGCGCTGGCTCATAGCCTTACCAATCCTTACTATGTCCACTTGCCCCATGGAGTTATTCACCCCATCTGCGCTGGCTCATAGTCTTACCAATCCTTACTATGTCCACTTGCCCCATGGAGTTATTCACCCCATCTGCGCTGGCTTATAGTCTTACTACGCATCACCTTGCCCCTCGAGTCGTAATGACTATATTGCACTGATAACGTAGTCTTGCTACCAACACCTTGCCCCTCGAGTCATAATGACTCTACTACACTGATAAGTAGCCCATCATTCATTTTTAGTGGTGAATCGAAGTTATGAACGTCGACAACTCCTTAGCACACGTCCCGCAGCAAAGTCCAACCATGAAGTGAACTCATCGGTTCCCAACTGGATCCTGAGCTCTAACTTCCCATATTCGACTACCTTTGCATCTCGGGTTATTGGTCAATACTGGGTCGGGTCGGATTCCCTTCAAGCCATCGGTTCGGGTCGGGTGTCCCTACGTTGCGTCGGTTCGGGTCTTCTTCTGGTATGGGTCGGGTGTTTCTCCTCGGGTCGGGTCGGGTGCCATCTCCCTTCCAGTACGTGCTTCCGCTCCGATCCGCTTCCTCATTCTTCACGTGCTCCGATCCGATCCATCCTCCTCTATCCGCTCCGATCCTTCCTCCTTAATCCGATCCGATCTCAGTTCAGTTAGCGTGGCCTTCCTTTTTGCCAATTTTCTCAAGTGTCAGGTTCCGATCCGATCGAATCCTTTGCCCAGTTCAACATATCCGATCCGAGCCCTCATATCCGATTCGATCCGATCCTGCACTTTTTTCTGAAGCTTTTCCAGCAAGTGTTTACGCCATTCGACGGCGTTTTCGACCATTCTAACTATTGAAATCAATCACAAAGCATATCATACAGTCATAGCAACATGCATAATCAACCACAAACATCAAAACATCGATATGATAGGTTAAAATGGATCAAACATACCCAAAACCCCATATTTTCCCCTTAAGCATGTTTAGGTGAAACTAATGATAGGATTAGCAAAACTTAACCAAATTAACCCAAAATTCATATCAGATGTCTAAAACATCATTTCGGATTTTATAAATATTTTTCCCGAATTTTATCATGTTTAAATTCGCTAATTAACACTAATCACCCTTAATTAGCCATAATTAGTGCAAAACTATGCAAATCACTCACCTTAGCCACAAATAAACTAAGATCTGAAATAAATCTCTGATTTGATGCAAATCCCAATACTAAACAGCAGCTCCAATGTTGATTTAGTGGAGATCTCCCTTGATTAAATGTTGCTAAGCTTAATCCTTGACCAAAAGATGATTTGGAGGTGATTTAGAGGTTGGAGGCCATTTTTAGGGTTCCTTGGTGATAAGTGGAGGCTAGAAAACTGAAATGGAATGATTCTCCATCTCATTTCAGCCTTCCCATAACCCCAATCCCGAAATGGGTTATGGGCCTACTCACTAATCACCCGATTTGGCCCGGTTAAGCAGTTTTTCACCCTCCAAACCTTATTTCAGTCATATCTCCCAAACGGTAAGTCCGTTTTGCTACTATGACCACTCTACGGAAAGGTAAACCATCAAACGAATCTAATAGAAGTGGTTTCAGGTCAAAATTCCTTTCCAATCAAAAGTTATGGCCAAAAGAGTACCAACTAGGGGCAAAATGGCCATTTAAAAATCGACAAAAATCATGAACATGGGAAATGACTCTAATGGATGTTTTCCAAGGTTACATGACCATATGACTTCACACGGGAAAGAAATAAATATTCTACGATTCCCCGATGCGTAGAATGCGGGTCGTTACACTCTCCCCCCCTTAAGAAATTTCGCCCCCGAAATTCCTTAATCAAAACACGCACAATGGTTCCCGCATGCCTATCAACCATAAAACAACCATCAAACATGCAAAACAAGTAAAATAAGTCTATCCTAGCATGCAGAATAACTAAATCGCAAAGTAAATCTTACCAGGCAAAGAGTTCTGGATATGCCTTCCTAATGCTCTCCTCTGTCTCCCAAGTACAATCACTCTCGTTCTCGTCCCACTGGACCTTGACTAGCTTCACCGCCTTCCTTCGAAGTTGCTTCGTATCGTGCCCCACAATACGAATCGGCTTGTGGTTCCCAACCACCTCGGGTTCTACTTCGAAGTCCTCTAACTGATCAGGTGAAATAGTCATATCTGAGTCGTGAACGAACTTCCTTAGTTGGGAAACATGAAATACATTGTGAACTCCCGCCATTTTCTCTGGTAAGCCAACTCTATATGCCAAATTCCCGACTAGTTCAAGAACAGGGAATGGGCCAACAAATCTTGGTGCCAACTTGCCTCTCCTGCCAAATCGAATCACACTCTTTAACAGAGAGATCTTGACAAACACCAAGTCACCAACGGAGAATTTCAAATCTCTTCTCCTCTTATCAGCATAACTCTTCTGCCTATCTTGGGCAGCTTTCATTCGTTGCCGAATGATCTTAATCTTATCTGAAGTTTCTCTCACCACATCTGGTCCAAGCATAAACTTCTCGCCAGTCTCTATCCAACATGATGGTGAGTTGCACGGTCTTCCGTACAAAGCTTCATATGGAGCCATACCGATACTGGATTGGTAGCTATTATTATATGCAAACTCTACTAGATGCAAATGGTCATCCCATGATCCACCAAAATCCAATATACAAGCTCTCAAGAGATCTTCCAATATACGATTCACCCTCTCCGTCTGACCGTCGGTCTGAGGATGATATGCGGTACTGAGATGTAATCCTGACCCTAGAGCCTCTTGTAAGCTCTTCCAAAACCCACTAGTGAACAACGGGTCTCGGTCACTCACAATGCTTTTGGGTACTCCATGAAATCTCACTACCCACTTCATATACAATTCTACCAACTTGGCTGTCGTTCTGGTCGATTTGACTGGTATAAATATTGCACTCTTAGTCAATCGATCCACAATTACCCAAATGCTATCATATCCCGATCTAGTCCTTGGTAAACCATCGATGAAATCCATCGAGACTTGCTCCCATTTCCATTCGGGAATTTCTAATGGTTGCAACAACCCACTAGGCTTCTTTTGCTCGGCTTTAACTAGCTGGCAATTCATGCATTTGGATATAAACTTCCCAATGTCTCTTTTCATCCCTTCCCAGTAGTAAGTCTGTCACATGTCTCGATACATCTTATTACCACCGGGATGTATAGTCAGTTTTGAGTGATGACATTCTCTAAGCACTTCATCCCTCAAACCATTCACATTGGGCACAACTAGTCTTCCATTCTTCCGAAGCCATCCATCTCGATCAAGCCCATACACATTCATCTCCTCACCGTCGATGTTCATCTCTAACTTGGAGATAATTTCCAATAGATTAGGATCGTCCCTCTGGCTGGAACCAGTCCGCTCTATCAAAGTGGGTCTGATCGTCAAACTAGCTAGCATGACTGGGTCCAATTCGCACTTTGGTCTGAAATCAAACCCCGTGATATACTCCAGTTGCTTCCACTCAAGAAACATAGCCCCTAAACTGGCATGTCTCCTACTCAAGGCATCGGCTACCGCATTACCTTTCCTAGGTGTGTATGCGATATCAAAATCATACGAAGCCAAGAACTCTAACCATCTCTGTTGACGGAGATTCAGATCTTTCTGAGAGAAAAGATACTTTAACGATTTATGATCGGTAAACAACTCAAATCTTTCTCCCAAGAGATAGTGTCTCCACATCGTCAGTGCAAACACGATCGCCGCTAATTCCAAATCATGGGTAGGATACTTCTTCTCATGCGGCTTTAGCTGTCGACTAGCATAAGCTACAACCCTACCTCCTTGCATCAATACAGCACCCAGTCCGGTACCACAAGCGTCCATGTATACCGTCATCTCTTCATTCCCTTTAGGAATGACTAACACTGGCGCACGCGTCAACTTCTCTTTTAGACTCTTGAAGGCATCCTCACACACTCCGTCCCAGACGAAGGACTGATTCTTCTTAGTCAATTGAGTCAACGGTGCTGCTATCTTGGAGAAGTCCTGGATAAACTTACGATAATATCTAGCTAACCCCAAGAAACTTCTTACATCTGTTGCATTCTTGGGCGTAGGCCAATCCTGTACCGTAGCCACCTTCGCAGGGTCCACGGCAATACCACTTTCTGAAACAACATGACCCAAGAATCTCACCTCCCTTCTCCAAAAGTGACACTTAGAGAATTTCGCTTTCAATTGGTGTTTCCTCAACACCTCCATCACTATCCTCAAGTGTCCCTTGTGTTCCTCCTCTGTCCTTGAATAAACAAGGATATCATCCACGAACACAAGAACAAACTTATTCAATTGATCTCTTAATACTCGATTCATAAGATCCATAGAATAGGCTGGTGCATTGGTCAACCCAAATGGCATGACCAACCACTCATAAAATCCAGACGGCGTCCTAAATGCCGTTTTCGGAACATCTCATCCGCTACTCGTAGCTGATGAAATCCTGTCGCGAGGTCCAACTGGGAGAACACTCTTGCTCCTTCCAGTTGATCTAACAAATCATCTATCCGCGGTAGAGGATACTTATTCTTCCTCGTCACCTTATTTAACTCGCGATAGTCCACACACAAATGAAGGGAACCATCTGCCTTAGTGGCAAACACAACTGGTGCTCCCCACTCGGAGACACTCCTTCTAATAAATCCCTTCTTCAAAAGATTGCTGACTTGCATCCCGAGCTCTCGCTGCTCCCTTGGTGCCATGCGACGAAGTGGCATCACTATAGGTCTGGCATCTTTCACTAAATCAATACGGAACTCAATCTCTCGGTGTGGTGGAAGCCCGGTCACCTCCTCGAAGATGTCCGGATACTGGCCAACCACGGGCACATCTGACAACTCATCCTGCGGGATGTCGAGGGAATTTACAAAACTAGCCATAACCCCATCACTAGGTAGACTACCAAACACCACCCTTCGCCCATCATCCGCCCTCACTGTCACCAAAAAGCCCTCACAGTCTACCAGCACCCCGTATCTTTGGAGCCAATCGACTCCCAATATAATGCCATACCTAGTAAAGCCCAAAACAAAGCAATCACATACAAACATACATCCATGACTCGATAAGACCAAATGTCTGCAAATCATACTAAGGCTAGTCGAACCGCTAATCGGGTTCGTCACAACCAATGGTCTATCGACTATCTCGGGTTCCAGTCCCAACCTATCTACCAGGTCACTAGATATGAAGGAACGGGAAGCCCCAGTATCAAACAAAACTCGAACTGGTACATCATAAATAGAAAGCATACCTTGAATAACAACATTCTTTCCTTTCTCCGCCGCAGTTGGGGCATTCGACGAAGAAGGGACAGCATCAATAGCATATGCTTTCACAATCTGCTTCTCTTTAAGAGGTTGCGGACACTTATCCTTGAAATGTCCCACTTGACCACAATTGAAGCACTTCTTGTCCGCTGGCTTGGCCCGACAATCTTTAGCATAATGGCCCTTCTTACCACAGCTGAAGCACTCAACATCCTTCTTGCTCTTTTTCTGGCCACCTTTAGATTGGTCCTGCTTCCTCTTATTCTGAGAGTTATTCTTGCCTCCACCGCCTGCTTGCGGCTTTGGCCCTTCTACAGATGCAGTCTCAGTCTTTGACTTAGGGTAAAGACTCTCTGATCTCAAAGCCTTCCCCACAATCGATTCAAAAGTCTCATCGATGTGATTGATAAGCCTTTCCCCAAGTATCCATCCAAACCAGTAATGAACTTCTCATTCTTCTTCTCAGGAGTGTTAATGAGAGACAGTCCATACTTCGACAAAGTGTCGAACTCAGCAATATAGTCAGAAACTGCCCTTCCGTTCTGCTTGAGTTCCAAGAACCTCTTGAACAACACTGACTTCTGGGCAGCAGGAATAAACTTCTCGCTAAAGCGAGCCTTGACCTGAACCGAAGTAACCTGGTCCTCTGGAGTAGCTGTTCTAATGGCATTCCACCAATTCATCGCTCGCCTTTGCAGCTGACGAGACGCTAGCCTTCTCTTCATCGCATCCTCAAGACCCAAGTCATCAAAGATACGATCACAGCTATCCATCCAGTCTTGAACATCTGTGGCCGACTCCGTCCCATGGAACGGCTTTCCACCAAGGTTAGTGTAATCCTTGCACAACTTGGCGAAATCGACCCTAGGCGCCTGTACTACTGGGCCAACACCCACTCCGGGATTGGGAGCTGCCCCTTGCACTTCTCTAAGCATGTCTCTCATGAGGTCAGTAAACATCACCCTCATGTCAGCAGCATTCCCATGGTTGGTCCCTCTACCAGCACCTCTGGTGTCTCTACTCATCGTTCAATCTGTAAAGAGAAAACGATTAACGACCCCATAGTGGTGCTAGTGCAGTGCGACTTCATTCTTATACTATCAATAGTATATATATAGCTTTTGCAAACCAAAGTAATCACAAATACGTGCTCTCATATACGTACTATCTCTCCCTAGTGTCTTTCCCTAGGTTAACTACGCAACCTAGAGCTCTGATACCAAGTGTGACGGCCCGCCCCGCACCAACCGACATTTACTCCAAAAGTGCGTTGTACACATGTCCAGTTGGCACGGAACGGTCGTCAGAAGGAAAAGGAAGATGGAAATGAACTAACAAGGAACCTGTAGAATGTCTCACAGCGCATAGAACAAAATATAATAATAACATATTTGACATAAAACAGGAGAGACAGTGCATAAGCTGAAAACCAAAACTAAACATCATAGCAGCGGAAATCCAAAATACAGCTTATTACAACTTTCAAACTGTCTCAAAGCAAAAGCAAGATAAAGGAGGTACACTACTAATGCCCAAGTAGCGACAACCAACGACACAGGGAGAATGTGTATATATATATCATACGTGGAAGCCTCCTGCCCGCCTCCGAATCAGCTACTCGCGCATCACCAGCTAACCTGTCTCTAGTCTGCTCGTGTGAGCACCCAGAGTAATAAGAGGAGACATAAAACTCTGGGTCAGACATAAAGCCTGGTATGAGCGATAAGCATCAAAAGTGAACAACAACAGGTAGACTAAAACATACCTGAACCTGGACCTGCAACTAAAGAGTTAGCACTACATACTGTACAACACTCTAAGGTGCCATATCAAACAGTATAAGATATGGAGGTAGGGGTGTGCATGTCATAGTGATGGCAAACAATCAACCATAGCAACCATCCTCACATCTCTCACTCAGTGCGTAAAGCATACAATATTCACCACTTCGATCACCCACCCTTGCTACGATCACTTTGCCCCATCAAGTCATAAAATGGCTTCACTGCACTGATAACGTAGACACTAATCCTTCGCTATGTCCACTTGCCCCATGGAGTTATTCACCCCATCTGCGCTGGCTCATAGCCTTACCAATCCTTACTATGTCCACTTGCCCCATGGAGTTATTCACCCCATCTGCGCTGGCTCATAGTCTTACCAATCCTTACTATGTCCACTTGCCCCATGGAGTTATTCACCCTATCTACGCTGGCTCATAGTCTTACTACGCATCACCTTGCCCCTCGAGTCGTAATGACTCTACTGCACTGATAACGTAGTCTTGCTACCATCACCTTGCCCCTCGAGTCATAATGACTCTACTGCACTGATAAGTAGCCCATCATTCATTTTTAGTGGTGAATCGAAGTTATGAACGTCGACAACTCCTTAGCACACGTCCCGCAGCAAAGTCAAACTATGAAGTGAACTCATCGGTTCCCAATTGGATCCTGAGCTCTAACTTCCCATATTGGACTACCTTTGCATCTCGGGTTATTGGTCAATACTGGGTCGGGTCGGATTCCCTTCAAGCCATCGGTTCGGGTCGGGTGTCCCTACGTTGCGTCGGTTCAGGTCTTCTTCTGGTACGGGTTGGGTCGGGTGTTTCTCCTCGGGTCGGGTCGGGTGCCATCTCCCTTCCAGTTCGTGCTTCCGCTCCGATCCGCTTCCTCATTCTTCACGTGCTCCGATCCGATCCATCCTCCTTTATCCGCTCCGATCCTTCCTCCTTAATCCGATCCGATCCCAGTTCAGTTAGCGTGGCCTTCCTTTTTGCCAATTTTCTCAAGTGTCAGGTTCCGATCCGATCGAATCCTTTGCCCAGTTCAACATATCCAATCCGAGCCCTCATATCCGATCCGATCCTACACTGTTTTCTGAAGCTTTTCCAGCAAGTGTTTACGCCATTCGACGACGTTTTCGACCATTCTAACTATTGAAATCAATCACAAAGCATATCATACAGTCATAGAAACATGCATAATCAACCACAAACATCAAAACATCAATATGATAGGTTAAAATGGATCAAACATACCCAAAACCCCATATTTTCCCCTTAAGCATGTTTAGGTGAAACTAATGATAGGATTAGCAAAACTTAACCAAATTATCCCAAATTCATATCAGAGGTCTAAAACATCATTTCGGATTTTATAAATATTTTTCCCGAATTTTATCATGTTTAAATTCGCTAATTAACACTAATCACCCTTAATTAGCCATAATTAGTGCAAAACTATGCAAATCACTCACCTTACCCACAAATAAACTAAGATCTGAAATAAATATCTGATTTGATGCAAATCCCAATACTAAACAGCAGCTCCAATGTTGATTTAGTGTAGATCTCCCTTGATTAGATGTTGCTAAGCTTAATCCTTGACCAAAAGATGATTTGGAGGTGATTTAGAGGTTGGAGGCCATTTTTAGGGTTCCTTAGTGATAAGTGGAGGCTAGAAAACTGAAATGGAATGATTCTCCATCTTATTTCAGCCTTCCCATAACCCCAATCCCGAAATGGGTTATGGGCCTACTCACTAATCACCCGATTTGGCCCGGTTAAGCAGTTTTTCACCCTCCAAACCTTATTTCAGCCATATCTCCCAAACGGTAAGTCCGTTTGGCTATTATGACCACTCTACGGAAAGGTAAACCATCAAACGAATCTAATGGAAGTGGTTTTAGATCAAAATTCCTTTCCAATCAAAAGTTATGGCCAAAACAATACCAACTAGGGGCAAAATGGTCATTTAAAAATCGACAAAAATCATGAACATGGGAAATGACTCTAATGGATGTTTCCCAAGGTTACATGACCATATGACTTCACATGGGAAAGAAATAAATATTCTACGATTCCCTGATGCGTAGAATGCGGGTCGTTACAGAACCACCTTCTGATAGTGTATCTCTAGAGAGGAATACACTGGGTTCAACGAGAACATCTTGCAACCCGGCCCACACATGGTCGATCAC
This sequence comes from Allium sativum, assembly GCA_030737875.1. Lineage (NCBI taxonomy): Eukaryota > Viridiplantae > Streptophyta > Magnoliopsida > Asparagales > Amaryllidaceae > Allium > Allium sativum. Next base: position 156,606,013 of record CM060925.1, on the reverse strand, counting down.
TGATTTCGCTTGAGTGTATCGAATGTATATCACCAACGGTTGGGATCAACAACCGTTTCCCGAATGGGACAGCATCGAATAGAATAAGGAGTTAAATGAATCTCTAGATAGGTGATTATACACCCTAATGGGAGCGACCCACTTAGCCATGCTGCCTGCCCGATTTTTGTCATTTCCCGATTGTTGAGGCTTGACGCTACGCTTACTTGCCATTCATTTATAACACAATCACGTTGAAAGCCTTATTGTCATATCCATTAATCACTAACTGATGTGCACAAATATATTCTGGATATTATGCTAAGGGAATAAATCCGTTGCCACAATATCTATTTGTACAGATCAATATATTCGATTATTGGAAATACTCTGTCAGACATTCGTCTATTTACGTTCGTTCTGGGATCGAACGAAACCGAAGGCACAATTTCTATTAATAGAAAAAGCCCTTACCCTTTACTCCGTCTTCGATTATCTTCATGTAATCTGATTCGCAACGTTACTACCAATACGAAGTGGTTCACGAATAATAATCCAACCGGTCTCTCTATATTGACAACGATATTGGCAAACACTTCTATAGTCGGTTATTTAACTATCGAAGAAAAATAAACATACATTCCATTCATCCATAATATCAATCAATCACTGGGCCTGTTAATTAATATTTCATTAATTAATCACTTCTCCATTTCTTATTAATATTTGTAAACCAAATATTTTCAGTGATCTTGTTGGACTCTTACGCTATTTGGAAAAAAACATTTCCCTATATCACCTTCTTTCATTTTCTATACTTAGAAAATATATTCTATTTGCAATTGAAAACAATTTCAATCACTTGTCTCGAATAATCAACGTTATAAAAACCAATTATTCATTTTAAACCCGTAACATTTCTTTCTTCTAATTCTACCAGGTTTAATTATAGATTTCCCTTTTTGTTTATAATTTTCCATATTTAAGTTTGTTTCCTTATCGAATTCTATATGTATCGATACATTGATTTTAAGTCATCAAAATTTCTTAAAAATATTCTAACTCCTTAAATTTTCGGAACGCCATAACCTCCTTTGTACCGGGAGCATCGGGAAAATCCCCAAACCGTCACACAGGCCTTTCCAATCAAAAAGAAAAAGAAAAAGCCAAACGGCTTGCCGATTCGGTGCATAAAACCTCATATGGAATTTAAACGTGTACCTTTTTGTCGGGCATTTCAATATATCTCTTCATATACTTCCTTCCATACCTGTCTAATACATATATATCCATTCCCAATTTATTATAACTCAATCCAGTCATTTTAAACTCGATTCGCTAATTTATTCTTTATATAACTCTTTTGCCTATTTCACTTCTTATTTGAACATATCATTTTCAAATATAAATTAATTTGTTTATAAAACAATCAAATGTCAATTTCAACTCATATTCCAATATTCGATTCCAGATATGAATTTACAAATCCAGTTCACTTATTCAAAGTCCAATTTTGATTTAAAATTTCATTAACTAATTTTTATTTAAATTAGTTAATTTTATTTAATACTTAAAAATCTGATTTTTGTTTCAAAAATCAATCCACTACTCTATTTGAGTTCAGATATATTTTACAACTCAAATCTGAAATTTTCTAAATAGAAATTCGGATTTTTCCGCTTAAAATCCTTTTATAAAATTAAATAAACCATTATGGTTTTTAAATGGTTATAGCGCTGTTTTTCTGAAAATTTATTTTGACATAACTCAGAATATATACGACAAAATTTAGAATTTCCTCTTTCATTAGAAAACTATTATCAAATCGGTCCTGGCGATTCTTGTTTCAAAGAATTCTGGTTTCAATTGAGTTCTGTATACTCAATTGAAGTTGGAAACGCCAATTTACGAACTGCCGCGCTGCGCCGAGTTCGTTTTAATTATATATATATAAACTTTTAAACTTCGTTTAAAATAAATTCAACTCCATCCTGGTATATTTAATATATATCAAATCCATTTCAACATAATATTTCCGATCTTCTAAAATTGTCGATTTTCCCTAACTCGAAAATAAATTTATTTATACTTCGATCTTCTATATTAAAATTCCATTTCAATTCTATTTAAATTTCCTATATTCAATTTCCTTCAACTCTATTTGAATTCTATATTCAAATTCCCATTTCAACTCTATTTGAATTTCATATATTCAATTTCCCATTTCAACTCTATTTGAATTCAATATTTCAATTCTATTTCAAATTCTCTATATTCAAATTCTATTTGAATTTCTATATTCAATTTCTATTTTCAATTCTATTTGAATTTTCTATTTTCAATTCTATTCAAATTCTGTATAATCAAATTCTATTCAAATTCTATATATTCAAATTCTATTCAAATTCTCTTTATTCAATTTGACTTCTATTTAAATAAAATTCGAATTTATCGAATTCAAATCATAAATCTTTACGAATTTATTTTAGTCCAATTTATATTCTAAACATCAGAATACATTCCATCGTTTATTTCTTTAAAACGATTTCCCCATTTCTATTTTTAAATTCACATTTGAATTTAAATATTCAAATTATCCAATGATAATTTTTCTCACTTTATTTCTATAAACACTGTTTATAATTTCATTTCAATTATCTGATTACCCAACGAAAATCAATCTATTTTATTTATAAACACCATTTATAAATTCACTTCAATGTCTTTAATTTATAAACATCATTTATAAATTCAATACTTGTTTTATTTATTTTCGAAACAAGTAAATATTTTCAGCCCATTCTAAATTCAAATTCTATTTTAGAAAATGGAATTTTCCTTTTAAATCTCAAAATCTCTTTCACGATATTTTTATATATCAACATTAAGATCCAGTGATATTTCAAACAATCAAACAACCAATTATAATTGACAGGTTTTCTAACACATCATATATGACAGTATAGGTGCAAACAAACAAACAAACAGATAATATATTTTTGAGGAATCCAGTTGGATCCCTCCAACCTGTTTTTCCTGCATCCACAGACATTAGTCAAAATAAATAATACCCATCCTGCTTCGAGGCAGGATATCACGGTATATAAGGTCATCCACTATCATAGCGTGGGGCGTATAGGGTAATAATCCGCTAATGGTACCGCGGGCATCCGGTAATGATACTGCAGGAAATCCAACCACCTATATATATATATATATATATATATATATATAATAGCAACCACTAATATATTTAAGATGCACAAAAATATTGAATGCAACCAAACAAGCAACAAACAATTATTTTTAACTGATAAAAATAATTTTAAATAAAAGGTGAGTGAGATTTATTCACTAGGGTTTCTATTTGCTGAATATCCTAGTTTAAATTAAATCGAATAGCATTCGATTAAAATTAAATCCCGGTAAATTCTGATCGACTCCAAATTATTCCAATGCGAGATCTACGCCTATGAGAACCCAACGGACTTCGTTTTCATGTAATCCTGATTGCATATGAACAATATAAATTTATCACAAATTTATAACTTTATTTATTTATTTTAAAACAAATTATAAAATTAACAATGTCCTTTATTAAATTTAAATTACCTAATTAGCTCCTAAATTTCTTGTCTGTAATTAATCTTCTAAACTTATTGACTATTTTAGTTTTATTATCTAAAGTATATTGTTACATACCATGATTCTCTAATGACTAATAAAAATATTAATTAGTTAACTAAGTCATTACCTTAAATTTATGCTTCCTTTATCAAAGAACACATGCCTGCACTACCATGGATGAAATCCTCACTTCACCTAACTTCTTTCTCTACCCAGTATTTCACTCGTAAGCTTCTGGTCACCAAATGCCATGCTCGAAACATTTACTTCCCTTTTTCTCACTAACGAACTTCAGAACGTCATCATACCTAAAACAACACTGTCGCAACTCCTAATTTCTCCTGTACAAATCCATTTTTCAGTCGAATCACAGCAGCCCTATCTCTTCACTCCACCGCGATCTGGAACCCTACACCGTCAAGCAACAGACGCTCGATTCAACAATCCATCGCAACCTCCCAAAAGCCAAATTCTTGCGTCAAACTTCGATCGAACTACTTCTGCCATTCCCAGAACTTCGTCGATCTCTTTCGAACTCCCTCGAGGCATAAAAACACGGAACTGACCCCCAAACCTAGTCGCGTGGTGATGAAGTCAGACACCACAACATGCATTGCAACTAAAACAACTTATACTACAACGGAGGGCAGCTCGATTCGAGCTTAGAGGAATAAGCCTAGGGATTTAATGGCTTTTATTTCAATTTGATTCGATGTTGGAATCCATCGGCCATTTTTATTTCAATTTGAAAGCTTTCGATTTTGTTTTGAAAAGGAACAGAAGGCTATCGCGATTTATAACAGAAGGAGGAATAGTACACGAGTAATAAATATTTGGTCGGCTAAGTACATAAAAAATCTTTTATTTATTTGAATTTTTTTTTCTAATTAATTGGATTTGATTTGATATAAAGAGATCTTTTATTCTTTTTAAATAGATATCGGTTTGATTTTCGATTCGATTTCGATCTTATCCATTATAAATATCTCTGGGTTCAAAATAAAAAATCGTGAGTTGCTATTTCAGCATACCGATCGTCATTCCAATATTATAACGCTATTCTGAACTGAACAGAAGCGATTATAAAATCTTATTCGAACGTAAATATAAATAATTATATTAAATTAATATAATATAATATAACTAAAATTCAGCACTAACCACTTTCTCGATAATAAATTATTATTATTATCGATTATATTCACATAGAATTTATATTTATTATCTGAATTGTTTTGACTCAGTTTAAATCTCGAATTGAATTATTTTAGTTCTCGTATTTCGATAAATATATATTCGAAATAAATCGTATATTGATTATAAATGGATAAATTAATAAAAAAATTGATTTATATTATCAACTCAATATTTTAAAACTATATTAAATATTTAAAATAAATCGACCAAAAATACGGGTCGTTACATTCTTCCCCCCTTAAAATAATTTCGTCCCTTAAATTGCTAAGGTAGGAAAAATGGTACAAATCCATTACTTTTCAAAATCTCACTTATGTTGAAACTCAACATTTTATATTTCAACAAATTCAGTCCGACCAAAACTTTTGGTTCTCGTTTATATTACACCTCATATATACTCACATTCCTTTTTATCTGAATGATTTACAATTCACATTCAATTCATATTTCACTCATGTATATTCAAATTCATTCGAATTGATTTTAAATCAATTTATTCACTTCAATCCATTTAAATTTCCACATTCACATTCCTGGGATTTCTTTTTAAATCCTTTCGAAATCACATAAATATATACTTATATTTATTTCCATCTCAAATTAAAAACATTTGAATTTTCAACCATCTTGTTTTCTTTAAACAATTTTCATCAAAACTTTTTTGAGGTAGCAATCCATCACTTAGAAACTCGAAAATGGACACTAACGAAGCGGCAGTCCTCATCAGAATTATTTTCCAGCCACTAAAGTGAGTTCAGTGCTTAACAATTTCAAAACCCATCTATTTTTTTTAGAACTCCTTTTAAAACAAAGCTATATTATTCTAATATACTTCAAAAAATATTTTCCAACTTCCCCGGATTTAAATTCCAAATTCTGGTTTGAATTCAATTTTAATTCTTCTCATTTGTATATATTTTATTCTTATACAAATTCTGTTTGGTTATAAATAACCATTTCAATATTTTTTTCTTTTTTTTTAATCTCATCTGATTATAATAATACATCTAACACACCCATATATTATAATTTCAAAGAATTATTCTTTTCTATATAAAAATAGAATTTTGGGTAAAATTATTCCATTTACCCACATTAAAACAATATCATGTTCAACCTTCCGTTCAAGTATTTACAAATTCTTATCAACGTCGTAGCGTCCCACGATTCTATCAGAATTCATAAACCACTCAACAGACTAGCTAACACAATATAAAGCAACTTTTATATCAATTTACAAATATGCTCTCTCGTATATATACACATTCCACTCATTCTAGGGTACTACTGACCCTATCTCTAATGAGCACATCCCACCAATGCCTAGGTATTCGCTCAACCTAAGCTCTGATACCAACTGTAACGGCCTGCATAACCGTACTATCTGATTCGACTAATAACAGCACACGTCCAACTCAAATTGCATAGAAATACGAATCATTATTAGAAAGAAGTTAGAGGATGAGGAATAGAAAGAAAGAAATATTAGAAGAGAAGAAAAAACGAAGATCACAAACTCACAGCGGAATGAATAAAATATATTATATAACATAACTTTTGAAATACAAATCAGTAACTTTATATACATACCATCATCAGAGCACAACAGTTATTCCTGGAACAGTTATAAACACCTGTTTCCAGATACCACATAGTACACAGCGGAATATATGAGTTTATAGCTAACTGGTGAAGCCTCCTACTTCAAACTCCTCCAAGTGAATCTGTAAAATCCCGACTACTTGACTGCCCATACAAATTTGGGCACCCAAGAGTTTAGGGAAAACAAAAAAAAACAAAAAAAACTCTGGGTCAGTCATGGGACTGGTGTGAGTAAACTCCAATCATTTGTTTAACTTTAAAAATCCTTTCGAAAGAAATGGTAATCATAAGACCGATCTACACATAAACACGGATGGTTTTTACCTTACGATACCCATAATATTTTTGATATCAAATCCAGTGATATTATAATAATGTCTACATCAAATAAATAGAATCTACAGGAACACTTGCATCTCACGTTCCATATATAATATAAAATCAAAAACCGCATGGCGCTTATTTGAGATTGGATTTCCAACATGACAAGTTATGGCACCACCTTCCAATAGTGTATCTCTAGAGAGGAATACACTGGGTTCAACAAGAACATCTTGCAACCCGGCCCATACATGACCGATCACTCATTTCGCTTGAGTGTATTGAATGTATATCACCACCGGTTGGGATCAGCAACTATTTCCCGAATGGGACATCATCGAATAGAATAAGGAATTAAATGAATCTCTAGATAGGTGATTATACATACTAATGGGAGCGACCCACTTAGCCATGATGCATGCCCGATTTTTGTCATTTCCCGGTTGTTGAGGCCTAAGGCTACGCTTACTTGCCATTCATTTATAACACAATCACTTTGAATGCCACATTGTCAGATCCATTAATCACTAATTGATGTGCACAAGTATATTCTGGATATTATGCTAAGGGAATAAATCCGTTGCCACAATATCTATTTGTACAGATCAATATATTCGATCATTGGAAATACTCTGTCAGACATTCGTCCATTTACGTTCGTTCTGGGATCGAACGAAACCGAAGGCACAATTTCTATTAATAGAAAAGGCCTTTGCCCTTTACTCCATCTTCGATTATCTTCATATAATCTGATTCGCAAAGTTACTGCCAATACGAAGTGGTTCACGGATAATAATCCAACCAGTCTCTCCATATTGACAACGATATTGGCAAACACTTCGATAGTCGGTTATTTAACTATCGAAGAAAAATAAACATACATTCCATTCATCCATAATATCAATCAATCACTGGGCCTGTTAATTAATATTTCATTAATTAATCACTTCTTTATTTCTTATTAATATTTGTAAACCAAATATTTTCAGTGATCTTGTTGGACTCTTATGCTATTTGGAAAAAAAACATTTCCCTATATCACCTTCTTCTATTTTCTATACTTAGAAAATATACTCTATATGCAATTGAAAACAATTTCAATCACTTGTCTCGAATAATCAACATTATAAAAACCAATTATTCATTTTAAACCTGCAACTTTCTTTCTTCTAATTCTACTAGGTTTAATTATAGATTTCCCTTTTTGTTTATAATATTCTATATTTAAGTTTGTTTCCTTATTGAATTCTATATATATCAATACATTGATTTTCAGTTATCAAAATTTCTTAAAAATATTCTAACTCCTTAAATTTTCGGAAAATTTCGCCATAACCTCCTTTGTATCGGGAGCAACGGGAAAATCCCCAAACCGCCACACAGGCCTTTCCAATCAAAAAGAAAAGTAAAAAGCCAAGCGGCTTGCCGATTCGATGCATAAAACCTCATATGGAATTTAAACGTGTACCTTTTTATCGGGCATTTCAATATATCTCTTCATATACTTCATAGACTTCATTCCATACCTGTCTAACACACATATATATCCATTCCCAATTTATTACAACTCAATCCAGTCATTTTAAACTCGATTCGCTAATTTATTCTTTAATTAACTCTTTTGCCTATTTCACTTCTTATTTGAACATATCACGTTCAAATATAAATTAATTTGTTTATAAAACAATCAAATGTCATTTTCAACTCAAATTTCAGTATTCAATTCCAGATATGAATTTACAAATCCAGTTCACTTATTCAAAGTCAAATTTTAATTCAAAATTTCATTAACTAATTTTTATTTAAATTAGTTAATTTTGTTTAATAATTAAAAATCTGATTTTTGTTTCAAAAATCAATCCGCTACTCCACTTGAGTTCAGATATATTTTACAACTCAAATCTGAAATTTTGTAAATAGAAATTCGGATTTTTCCACTTAAAATCCGTTTATAAAATTAAATAAACCATTATAGTTTTTAAATGGTTATAGCATTATTTTTCTGAAAAATTTATTTTGACATAACTCAGAACATATACAACGAAATTTAGAATTTCCTCTTTCATTAGAAAACTATTATCAAATTGGTTCTGGCGATTCTTGTTTCAAAGAATTCCGACTTCAATTGAGTTCTGTATACTCAATTGAAGTTCGAAACGCCAATTTACGAACTACCGCGCTGCGGCGAGTTCGTTTTAATTATATTTATACATATAAACTTTTAAACTTCGTTTAAAATAAATTCAACTCCATCCTGGTATATTTAATATATATCAAATCCATTTCAACATAATATTTCCGATCTTCTAAAATTGTCGATTTTCCCTAACTCAAAAATAAATTTATTTATACTTCGATCTTCTATATTCAAATTCCATTTCAATTCTATTTAAATTTCCTATATTCAATTTCCATTTCAACTCTCTTTGAATTCTATATTCAAATTCCCATTTCAACTCTATTTGAATTCATATATTCAATTTCCCATTTCAACTTTATTTGAATTCAATATTGAAATTCCTTTTCAATTCTATTTCAAATTCTCTATATTCAAATTTTATTTGAATTTCATTATTCAATTTCTATTTTCGATTCTAATTGAATTTTCTATTTTCAATTCTATTTGAATTTTCTATTTTCAATTCTATTCAAATTCTATATATTCAAATTCTATATATTCAAATTCTATTCAAATTCTCTTTATTCAATTTGACTTCTATTTAAATAAAATTCGAATTTATCGAATTCAAATCATAAATCCTTATGAAGTTATTTTAGTCCAATTTATATTCTGAACATCAGAATACATTCCATCATTTATTTCTTTAAAACGATTTCCCCATTTCTATTTTTAAATTAACATTTGAATTTAAATATTCAAATTATCCAATGATTATTTTTCTCACTTTATTTCTATAAACACTGTTTATAATTTCATTTCAATTATTTGATTACCCAGCGAAAATCAATCTATTTTATTTATAACCACCATTTATAAATTCACTTCAATGTCTTTAATTTATAAACATTGTTTATAAATTCAATACTTATTTTATTTATTTCAAAAACAAGTAAATATTTTTAGCCTATTCTAAATTCAAATTCTATTTTAGAAAATAGAATTTTCATTTTAAATCTCAAAATCTCTTTCACGATATTTTTATAAATCAACATTAAGACCCAGTGATATTTCAAACAATCAAACAACCAATTATAATTGACAGGTTTTCTAACACATCATATTTGACAGTATAGGTGCAAACAAACAAACAAATAGATAATATATTTTTTAGGAATCTAGTTGGATCCCTCCAACCTGTTTTTCCTGCATCCACAGACGTTAGTCAACATTAATAATACCCATCCTGCTTCGAGGCAGGATATCGCGGTATAGAATGTTATCCACTATCATAGCGTGGGGCGTATAGGGTAATCATCCGCTAATGGTACTGCGGGAAATCCAACCACCTATATATATATAATAACAACCACTAATATATTTAAGATGCACAAAAAATTGAATGCAACCAATCAAGCAACAAACAATTATTTTTAACTGATAAAAATAATTTTAAATAAAAGGTGAGTGAGATTTACTCACCAGGGTTTCTATTTGCTGAATATCCCAGTTAAAATTAAATCGAATAGCATTCGATTAAAATTAAATACCGGTAAATTCTGATCGACTCCAAATTATTCCAATGCGAGATCTACGCCTATGAGAACCCAACGGACTTCGTTTTCATGTAATCCTGATTGCATATGAACAATATAAATTTATCACAAATTTATAACTTTATTTATTTATTTTAAAACAAATTATAAAATTAACAACGTCCTTTATTAAATTTAAATTACCTAATTAGCTCCTAAATTTCTTGTCTATAATTAATCTTCTAAACTTACTAACCATTTCAGTTTTATTATCTAAAGTATATTGTTACATAACTTGATTCTCTAATGACTAATAAAAATATTAATTAGTTAACTAAGTCATTACCTTAAATTCATGCTTCCCTTATCAAAGAACACATGCCTGCACTACCATGGATGAAATCCTCACTTGACCAAACTTCTTTCTCTACCCAGTATTTCACTCGTAAGCTTCTGGTCACCAAATGCCATGGTCAAAACATTTACTTCCCTTTTTCTCACTAACGAACTTCAGAACGTCATCATACCCAAAACAACACTGTCGCAACCCCTAATTTCCCCTGTACAGCTCCAATTTTCAGTTGAATCACAGCAACCCCATCTCTTCACTCCACCGCGATCTGGAACCCTACACTGTCAAGCAACACACGCTCGATTCAACAATCCATCGCAACCTCCCAGAAGCCAAATTCTTGCGTCAAACTTCGATCGAACTACTTCTGCCATTCCCAGAACCTCGTCGATCCCTTTCGAACTCCCTCGAGGCATAAAAACACGCAAATGACCCCCAAACCTAGTCGCGCGGTGATGAGGTCAGACACCACAACATGCATCGCACCTAAAACAATCACTACAAGAAAAACCGAGATTAGCAACAGATTTTTAGCACTGGAAAATTCCATCGCTAACTAGCAGCGGATTTCCGTGGGCTTTGTAAGAGAAAATATTTTGGATTTTATATGTCATCTTATTATAAATTATTACCGTCGAATACTAATTCTGTCGCTAAATCAATGGAAATTGCAGCTCTTTACCGTCACATAATATTTGACGCTAAATTCCGTTGCTAATAGAGTCGGATTACCGTCAACATAATTTTGAAGCTATTTTCCTGTAGTTTTCCAAGAGATTTGAAACGAACTTTACATTTTTTATTTATTAAATGTTTTAAATTTGTGTTATTACTTAGTAATTAATTAGTAAATTTAAATTTTAAATAATTAATGTTAATAATACATTAGTAATTAATAATAAATAATAACTATTAGATGTAAATAAAATTCAATAGTTAATGCTAATTAATTTTATTTATTTTTGAAAATTAATGCTGATTAATTATTAATTACTATATAATATAAATAAGAGGTAATAGTAATTAATAAAATACATTGTTGTTCGATGTTTATTAAATTTGTTTTGATAATCAATGATTATTTAATAGTCTTTAATACGATTAATTAAATTAATATCAAGAAATTATTAATACATATTTGCTTTTAAGAAATTGATTGGTACGTATTATTAATTAAATTACTCTTGTAATAATTAAATTACTCTTATTATAAAAATTAGTATTTAATTGATGGCGCGAGTCGATCACACCTTGAATCTCTTCCAATTTGCTTGTCTTTATCTCCATACACTGCAAAACCACTGTTTCTCTTCCACTTCACTAACTCCTCTTCACTAACATCACTTATTAACCCAAATTTTTCTACTTCTTCCACACATTGTGGAACACCAACTACAAACAATATTTAATAATTAAGACATAATATTTATTATCAATATTTTATAATCAAATTGTTATTCAATATGAATTATCTAATATTTGGTAATTTAGTTTGTAGTTTGTAAAATTGAATTTAAAAACAAGTTCATCAAATACAAAAATAAAAATGTAAATTTTAAGTTGAAACTTTACTGTAATAGTATATCAATTATTAAACGTTGACTATTATATATATTATTAATTATTATTTAACTAACATTAGTCATCATATTAATTATTGAGAGTTAATCATAAATTATCAGACACGAGGTATAAATAATAATAACAATTAGTTTTTATTTCGAAATTTTCTAAACTATATTAACCAGTAACAATGATATGTACTTAGTATTTGAATGTGATATTCTATTGGATTAAATCACAAATATAGATTCTAAATTATTTTTTAATTAATAATTATAATATGTTGAAAATTATTTGATAAACGTAAACCATTAGATCTACAGTTTACAACCAGCTAGACCTTCCAACTTACGTTACAAACAGGAAAGAAAGGCGCCATCGTATTTTATATCCCACTCTAAATTTTTCACGGCATCCTCCACTTTTGTTTCCCAACTAACCCTAAAATTCAAATTCCATCCCCTAATCACAAATTTTTGGGCGGAGAAATCAAAATTAATATCGGCAAACAAAATTTTTTGGGCGATTGGAAAAAAATAAGAGCTATCTGTTCGCTTTAACCTAAAAATCACACGCGCCTTCAATTCCAGATCTACAATCTAATATTCGAAACCATCGTCTTCCGGACATCTTCAAAACCAACGTCTTCTAGTCAGTTCCAGTTGTGCTTTGTCTTGATCTTACCGTTTAGTGTTTTCGTGTGTTTCTTATATTTTTGTTGTTTTTCTTATATTGCGGATAAAAAAAGGCGGCTAGGGTTTGTTAAATCCTTCGATTTCTGATGCTTTGAGTTTGCCGCACTTGTCTCTGATGCTCCACCTACTCCAGATCATTTAATTGCTTCAATTCAATTGATTTAGTTGCCTTTTGGATGCGAAATTGAACTTCCTTCTCGGGTATGATTTATCTTTGATTTCCTATTGAATTTTATCTCGAATTCGCAAGTTTTAAGCCAATGACGATTCAGTGTATATTTATAGGGTTTACTCCCGATATTATCATCTGATTTTCTGTTTATACTTCAATCCTTTCACTGCCAAATCTTCAATTATCCTTATACTTTGGATATATTAGTATATACGTTGTGAATTTGTGGTATTTGAATTACTATTAATATACGTCCTGATGTCCCTGCCAAATCTTCAATGTTTGTTTTGGGTAGGGTACTTGCCCTTTCATGATCAAAATGGGATGGCTATGTATAAGAAGATGAAACTTGATTTGTGTTGGGTGATCGCAGAGTATGAGGAGTTTTGTAGCAAGGAGTTGAAAGCTGGATTGCTACATCTTATGTTTCCTGATGACGACGTTCCTTCCAACATAATTTCTGATACAGAGTAAGTTGTGCAGGTAATTGCTAGTTTAGCTTGGGTTTGTTTTGGTAGCAACGGTAATTGCTGGTTTAGCTTCCCTCGTTGTTAATTAGCGTTGCTCCATCAAATCTGTCTTTTGAATTTTAAATTGTTGATTTCCACTATTTCGCTTACTTCTTCTGGCCTGTGATTTCCACTTGTCTGTGATTTCTGAATTGTTTCTAAGTTCATTTCCATTGGTTGTGATTTCTAAGCATAATCAAACCAACTCAAAATGTAGGATAGAAAAATGAACAAAAAGCATCGCTACCAGACGTTTGTACAATGTTAATCACAATAGTGCTTATAAATTAAGCATATAGATTGTTTGTCACATCACAAAAACTATACCATTTATCACGTGTTTGCGCTTTACTGCTTCACCTTCATGTTGTATATCTAATCCAGGACGACTTAAGTATACCTATCCAGGTTCAATTATATTGTTTTGGTTTAATCATCTAGTCGTAAGACCAATCTTTTGTATATTGAATAACAACGATTAATAATTGATTTAGGTTGTTCACTGGTCATGAGTTATGCTAGTTTTGACTATTTTTTATCTGTATTTTCATTGTAAATGCTTCGGTTCATTACCATGCAATGTGTTTTCACATTTCTATTGTGGTTCTTTTAAGGGAAATCATTTAACCAATTCTAACACATTCTAGATTTTTAGCATTTTCTTCTGCTTACGTTATTGTATAGCCTTAATTATTTTAGATTAATTTCAAAAAATTGTGTAATGAAGAGGAGTACTGTCAATTGGTCAAATTTAATCATCCTTTACTCGGCAATAACTGACATTTCTAATGGATCATAGATGATTGAATTATGTTTATATCCAAGGTAATTCTCTTTTTTGACTTATCACATGCTGTCGTTCCAAATATACTTGTTGTTTTGTAAAGCTTGTGTTAAAATACGAAAGATAAAGAGCATGTTCATTTATGATTGAATTGTTCACAAATGTTTAAAAGAGAAGAGCTCGAAAGAAAAAAAATGTCACGTTGATATGCACTGATCGTAAACATTTAATTCCCTTTCCTACTCACTAAAGCGACATAGCTTGCCTCTCCATCCCCTTATGTAGATATGCACTGATCGTAAACATTTAATTCCCTATGATTTATTGTACATGCATTTATTAATCTTGTATCTGTATCACGTTGATCATTCTAGATGATGATCTTTTATTACATATATAATCTGCAGATCTTAAACCTTCCTCTTAGCTCATTTTGTTGCCTAGATAGTATTATATTACAAGAAAATTTACACATGCACAATGAGTTAATTCTGATGGGCTGTACAATAATAATAATGTTATTTATTGCACATGCATGTTGGCAGTTCAGATTAGTAGATTGTCTTATATTGATATGTGCAGGGTTTAACCAATAAAAAATAAGATTTTCTCATAGAATAACGTATTATTTCCACATGTTTCCTATATTTATTTCTTGTTATGTTTGTACTTTATAATGCACTTCTTACTTGTCTGTATATTTTTATTCATGATCAGATACATACTTAAGGGAAAAGAGCTTGAGTTTTACTTTAAGAAGCTGCAGAAGAAGAAGGACAAGACTACTGCTGCTTAACTTCCTATATTTACTTGAGGGTAGGGCTATGGTTTTTGGTGACAGTTTAGTTGGTGATGTGAATGATTACTTTAGACTATTTTGTTGATTATGTATTGTATTTTGATCGAATACTATGATTATTAATATATGTGAATGAATTTGATTTAGTTATATTTGTTGCATTGATATTTGAATTATATTATTATCAATATATGAATGAATTCTATTATTATTAATATGTTAATAATGGGAGTGTGTGTTTATATATATATATATATATATATATATATATATATATATATATATGTATGTATAAGCAGATCAGAAGGGGAATAGCGGCAGATTACCAACAAAAAAAGTGCGGTTGAATTTACCTCAACTTAATTTCCGTCGCTAATCCCTTGGCAATTAGTAAAGGTTTACCGACATCTTTTATAAATGATAATTTATTACAAATTAATTATCCGTCGGTAAATAAATTAAAATAAAATTATTAAATAAAATTATATTTTTATTAAATAAATAGTAAAGTGATGGAAAACTGTCGGAAAACTCATGCAATATTCCGTCGCTAAAATTGACACAATTACCGTCATTGTTTTTACCGACCACCAAGTTATACAGGAAATCCGTCGCTAATATCAATTTAGCGATGGATTAGAAGCGGATTTTACCGTCGCTATTTGCTGTTTTTCTTGAAGTGAACTTATACTACAACGGAGGGCAGCTCGATTCGAGCTTAGAGAAATAAGCCTAGGGATTTAATAACTTTTATTTCAATTTGATTCGATGTTGGAACCCAGCGGCCATTTTTATTTCAATTTGGAAACTTTCGATTTTGTTTTGAAAAGGAACAGAAGGCTATCGCGATTTATAACAGGAGGAGGAATAGTACACGAGTAATAAATATTTGATCGGCTAAGTACATAACAAATCTTTTATTTATTTTAAAAAAAGATTTTCTAATTAATTTGATTTGATTTTGATTTGATATAAAGAGATCTTTTATTTTTTTTAACAGATATCGATTTGATTTTCGATTCGATTTCGATCTTATCCATTATAAATATCTCGGGGTTCAAAATTAAAAATCGTGAGCCGCTATTTCAGCATACCAACCGTCATTCCAAAATTATAACGTTGTTCTGAACTGAACAGAAGCGATTATAAAATCTAATTCGAACGTAAATGTAAATAATTATATTAAATTAATATAATATAATATGAACTAACCATTTTCTCGATAATAAATTATTATTATTATCGATTATATTCACATAGAATTTATATTTATTATCTGAATTGTTTTGACTCAGTTTTGAATTATTTCAGTTCTCGTATTTCGATAAATATATATTCGAAATAAATCGTAAATTGATTATAAATGGATAAATCAATAAAAAAAATTGATTTATATTATCAGCTCAATATTTCAAAACTATATTATATATTTAAAATAAATCGACCAAAAATACGGGTCGTTACATCCCCTAAGAATAAATAAATAATAAGATTTAAAACACCTCCCTATGATTCGACCTGCATATTACGCGACCTGTGCGCTTGCAGTATTTATTTCAAAATTCGTTCTTTTCTATTTCATAGGGAAGTGACGAACAAGTTTTTGGCGCCGTTGCCGGTAGGTAACGATTAAATTTTATTATTTATTAAATTTCTGATTTGTGTTAATTTAAATTTATTTGGTTTCCATTTGTTTTCTTGTATATATATATATATATAATTCTCAATTAGTTGATTTGGTATTGATTGCTGATACTTTAATATCTAAGCAAGAGAAGAAAAAAATTCTTTCCATTTTTCTTTTATTTCATTCCTATTTTCAACCTCTTTCCCCTTTCCCTTTTTTTCCATTTATTTGTTTCCCTCTTGCAAATTCATTCCTACTTCAGGCAAATAATAAATAATAATAATAAAAAAAAAAGTTGCCAATTTTCTTCAGATTTCTTTCCCGTTACAATTCTTCCCTCTTTTAAATAATTCTAAAAAAAAATCCTTTTGTAATTTCTTTCCTTTTTTCCTCAATTATCTTCTACAAATTAGTCTTTGATCTGAAACCTCTCTTTCTTTCTCATACCATACAACCCCTTCTCCTTTTCACAAACCCCTCTGCCGCCACCATACTCACAAATCAAACCATCAACTCCGAGGCCCCCATCTTCATCAACTTACCCACAATAGTATTACCCAAAACCACCTCACGTACAATAACCACTTACGAATACCTCGGACTACCAAACACTACCAACATCTTTAAACGATCCATGCATCCACCAAATCGCCTCTGTCAATCAAAACTGGAAACCACCAAACCTTTTAGAAGTTCGAACCCGAACGCCCTCACCATCGGAACCCTCCTCGTCTGACACAGTAGACACAATTCAAACTAAAATCCTCCATACCTAACTTTCATCTACCCGTACTCCCACTGCAAACCATAGTACAACAAATATTGAATATCATTATCACACCAGACATCAACCTTTCCTACCCTTCCACCATTCACCAAGCAAACAGCATCACCCCCATACCTTCAAACCTCAGACCATCAGTTCAACCAACCACGTCAATTGACAAACCCGTCCATACGAACCCTCCACCTTCCGTCCTCTTCTCAGATTCCAAAACCCACAACTTCCACCACAGTCTACAGTCACCACAGCCATGCTTCCAACTTCCCAAACCACAACATCCGCCATCAAACCGCAACCCAAAATCCCCATCACCAATTTCTACATCAACAGAAATTCCTACCTTGAAGCCTGCGCTAAAATCCTAATCCAAGCCAAAGTCCTTAAACATCAATGCAACACCATGATCATCGAACACCAAAAACCGATCGAAGCACTTCAACCGTACACCGCAAATTCGAACTGACAACCGGAAAATCCTAATTCCACGGCTCAAGATCGAGTTTTCTGTGACTCCGAATTTTCTTTTGTCTTTCTCTGAGCATGAAAAGAGGCAACTTTTATTGATCGTGAATTGATTTTCTTTTTTCTGATTTGTTATTGGTTTTGGTAAGTGTCGTTTTAGGCAAGGAATTGTGAATTATCTTAGTTTTTGGGGAGTGTGATTTGTTTCATGAAAACAAAGAGGGGCATGATCGTGTTTTCTCCTGTATTTATTTTTGTTTAGGGCGTGATTTGCTTAAGATAAGGACGTGAGTTGTGGGCCTTTCTATAAGTTGTGGGCCTTTGGTTTTGAGTCATTGTGGCCTTGTTTTAATTGATTTGTTTTTCCTTTCTATTGTTGCTTTTATCATTCGAAGAAAAAAAAACCGTAAAAAAAAAGGGAACCAAAGATCAAAGTCGAGGAGCAAATTCAAGCAAAGAAACTAGCAGCCAAAGGTCAAAGGATTTGCAAACAGTCGATTTGAATTATCAGTGTTTCACAAATACTCAAGATGGACAGCTATAACCCACTGTAAAATTTATTCAACTCTACAGGTTCTGCAGTTGCTTGAAAAAATATAGACATTACTTGTAAAAAAAATCTGCAGGGGCAGCGACTTGCTTGTACAATTCTTTTATTTCTGCAATTATCTGTGTTTGATTGTTGTTTTGGCTACATTCTGAAATAAATCTAGTTACGAGCAAAGCTCTAACAAACATAAGGTGAGGAAGTCATTACCTTTCCTTGGCTCCAAAACAATTAAACTTTGTCAATTGCATACTCCTTGGACTTAAATAAAAATTGATTAGACGTTGGCCTTAGGAGAAAAACTCAAGCTCAATAGGAAAAAACGAATTGGGCTCAATATCTTAGATTTGGAAATTTATTTTGCTGTGTGAAATTCATTTTATTCCTCTTGTAAAGGATGGTGATATGTATTACATCAGGAATTTTTCGACAATCTAGCAACTTTTCTAATCTATTTATTTATTTTGATTTGCAAAATATTTAACTACAAGAGTGTATTTTGTGAAATTGATTCTCTCAAGGGTTTGATCGTGGATATATATTAGTTCAATTTTTTGAACTTCTAGCAAAAGAGGTTGCGTACTACCCATAAAACATTGGTCGTATCCCTTAGTATTTATACTATACGTGAACGGCCATAAGACCCTCTTCCCCCTTCAAATCGAGATTATCAACTAATAAGACACAATTATGTTCGTTATTTATTTTGATTAGGAGCTTCTTGTGTCAACCTTAAGTCTAGGATTTTTCCTTATTTGCATTCAACAACAATGAGTAAAAAAAGTGTTAGCCAACATAATTCTCCTAGGGGTTCTCGAATAAACCAAAACTTTCCAAACTTTGGGGATCAAAATTGAGTAAATCAAAATTTTCAAAATATCAATATCGAAATGGATAGACCCTTATCTCTTCGTGATCGATGTTATCCAACTAGAACTATTCAACCCTCTGTCATTGTGTTCCCACCAGCTGAACGAAACAATTTTGAGCTTAAACATTCTTTTATTCAAGGGGTTCCAAAATTTATTGGGACTGAAAATGCTTATGAATTTCTAAGTGAATTTGAGTTGTATGCATCCACAACAAAAATGCAACAATTATCTAACGAATCGATCAAGCTAAGGCTAATCCCATTTGCACTACTTGAAAGCGCTAAAAGATGGCTAATTCTCTTCCCAAACATTCCATAAGAAGTTGGGATGAATTTGTCACTGCATTCTTGAAAAAGTTTTTCCCTTTCCATAAAACTCTCAAAATTCGAACCGAGATAAATCAATTTTGTCAAAATGAGGGGAAAACTTTTTCAAAATACTTTGAAATATTCAACCAACTATTATATAGTTGTCCTCATCATGGAATTCTAAAATATCACTTATGTTAAATTGCATATGAAGGGCTAAACTATCAGACTAGAACTCAACTAGAATCAATATGTGGAGGAGACTTTATGTCTAAGACGACCGATGAAGCTTGGCAACTCTTAGAAGATTATTTTGAAAAGGGCATGCAATGGGAATCAATTTGTGTTCCCGTTCATACTTCTACTAGAGGAGAGCATGTCGTGGACCCAAGTCAAATTTCCTTAGAAAATCAAACTCCTTAAAATAATCCTTACTCATCCACGTACAATCCTGGTTGGAGGAACCACCAAAATTTTTCTTGGTCAAACACCAATAATTCGGCTAACCCGTCTCACGTGCAATCCTTTGTTCCAAATCCGAGTTATCAAGCTCCACCTCCCAATTCTCAAACCTCTCAAGCTGCACCTCAATCCAAACAACCTTATAGGCACCCCAACTTTCAATCATCAAACCAATTCTCTCAACCTTCTCAACCATCACAAGAAATTGTGTGTTTAGAGAAACAGTTGTACTCTTATGAAGCTAAAATGAACTCGCACGACATTAAACTCGACCAAATGATGAATATGATGAAGGAATTAATGAAAAATAATGAGAAAGGAAAGTTGCCTAGTCAACCCAAGGTGAATCCAAAATATAACTCTCGTGCTATAAATTCTTGTGAGGACGAAAACCATAATCCGGTCAATGCTATTACAACCCTTCGATCTGGAAAGAGGATTGATAATAATGTGGGCAACCCTGACGAACCTTCGAACTCAACCCCAATGCCAAATCTTGATGATCACCCATTGTCTACGAATGCCAATTCTTCTAAACCTCCATTTTCCTCAAATGTTGGCAATCTCAACTATTCTTCTCCTAGTGTCGGCAAACCCGACCCAACTTCGAAAATCAATGTTGGGAACACCAACATTTCATCTTCTACACCCTTACCACCTTCCTCCTCGAATGATGAAACTGATCATAGAGTCGAAAATACCTCCATTTCCTTATAGACTCAATAACAAGAGCAAGGCAGAAAATTTCGATAAAATTTTGGAAATTTTCAAACAAGTCCGTGTGAACATTCCTCTTTTAGACACCATTGAACAAATTCCTCAATATGCTAAATGTCTTAAGGAATTGTGCATAAAAAAACATGCGACTAATGTTCCAAAAACCGCCTTTCTAACTGCGAATACAAGCTCTATTCTTTCGATTATTGCCCCAGTCAAGTACAAAGACCCTGGCTTCCCTAAGATTGATTGTAAAATAGGAAACACTCACATATCTCATGCCTTACTTGATCTTGGTGCCAGTGTCAATCTTCTTCCTTACACTGTTTACCATCAACTTGGACTAGGGGAGATTAAACCAACAAACATTACTCTTCAGCTAGCTGATCGATCTGTCAAAAAGCCATTGGGAATAATCGAAGACGTCTTGATACAGATCGAATAGTTTTACTTCCCTATCGATTTCATAGTTCTAGAAACCAAGCTTGTCTCAAATCACAATGTTCAAATACTGTTGATTTTAGGACGGCCCTTCTTAGCAACCTCAAATGCTGTCATTAATTATAGGAACGGTCAACTCCGACTTTCCTTCGAGCACCTAACCATTGAGCTAAACATCTTTAATCTCAACAAACAACCTAGGGATTCTGAGATCAATGAAATTGACATGATTCAAACCACAGTTGATGAAACCTTTAATGACACTTCTGAAGCCTTGAAAATGTGTCTTGACCATTTCGACTCCGATTTCGATAAACTCAAATACATTTCTGAATTGAATGAATTTCCTGACTCCAATCCTTCGTCATCTGAATCTAACCAAGGAATGTTGACCAATGTTAACACTCAAGAACATCCTAAGTTAGACCTCAAACCCTTGCCACAAGACCTTAAGTACGCATACTTAGACTACTCAGAAATTTTTCCCGTAATCTTGACCTCTGATCTAACCGAGGACCAAGACGAAAAACTCTTGGAAATTTTGCGGGAAAATAAAGATGCCTTGGGGTGGGAAATTAGCGATATAAAAGGAATTAGCCCATCAATTGTGGAACCTCACATACATTTAGTTGATGAGGCTAAACCCACCCGTGAGGCTCAAAGGCGATCAAACCCAAACATGAGAAAAGTGGTCAAGGAGGAGATAATCAAATGTCTAGACAATAACATCATCTACCCTATCTCTAATAGTACTTGGGTGAGTCCGGTACAAGTTGTACCAAAGAAGTCGGGTGTCACAGTGATCAAAAATGAAAGTAATGAGCTTGTCCCAACAAAAATCAAAACAAAATGGCGTGTGTGTATTGACTGTCGAAAGCTCAACTCCGCAACATGAAAAGACCATTTTCCCTTGCCTTTTATTGACCAAATGCTCGAACGCTTAGCGGGACATCAGTACTATTGTTTTCTCGATGGATACTCTGGCTATAACCAAATTCCTGTTGCTTTAGAAGATCAACATAAGACCACCTTTACTTGTCCCTTTGGAACCATTGCTTACCATCGCATACCTTTTGATCTTTGTAATGCCCTCGCAACTTTCCAAAGGTATATGATGAGTATTTTCTCTGATATAGTGGAAGAATTCTTGGAAATATTTATGGATGATTTTTCAATCTGCGGATCGTGTAACGCCCCACATCCGTTAGTGTCACTCACTAAGGGAATGCACTAGGTTCTGTGAAGCATTATAGGTAAAAGATGCAGATAAACTACAAGACAGACAAAATTAAAACAGCGGATAATAAAACTTTACTTTATTGATAAAATAGTTTGTACAACAATTGTTTTCCAATACCATAGTATCTGTCTTACAAAATAAAGAAGCACAAAACAATATTTATATTCCCCAATGTAGCGTGAGCCAGCCATAGCAGTGGAAAAGAGAATCCAAGCAAAACTTTGACTAATCTTCAAGCTTGGAAAGAAAACTGAGCTAAGTAGTAATATTCCCTCCCTGCGAACCTGGGGGGAGGGGGGAACGGAAGGCAAGAAAGCAAAAGAAAACAAAGTCAGACATAAAGTCTAGTAAGTTCAGTAACTTCCAGCATGTGAACAGGTAAAAGCAACATGACATGAATTAACTTAATACAAGACAATGCCATGGTGATGGGAATCATAAGGTTAGCTCAAGAATAAGACAAGGTGAAATAAACCGGATGCGCTTCTATACTTTCTCTGCTTCACGTCTACCTTGTTACTCTAATTTCTAGGTCTCTGCACCACCTAACTAATGTCCCAACTAGTAATCTTCTTAACATGATAACGTGATCCCAATCCTCGAAATTGTGGTTGCTTTCAGGTGTACATCTATTATTTATTACCTAGATCTAATCTAGGGTTTATTTATTGAACGCCTCCCAGGTTCAACCAGGGTTTACGCTACCTAGGTCTAACTAGGTTTTGTGCTACCTATTGAATGCTTCTCGGTACTCAGGGTTTATGCGACCTAGGTCCAACTAAGGATTATGCTACCTGTCGAACAATGCCCCTTAGTCTAGGACGCACTATCTAGAGTGGAATATGTTCCTAGACTTTTCCCCACGTATGTGTCGCGAATCGTTATCGCTGTCTAGATGCACATGTCCTCTCTATGTGCGACCCGAGTCCCGTGGCAGGGCTAATCAAGGAACACGGGACTCGGTCAGGAGCTTTTCAGATATATGCCGATGCAGATGCTAAGATCTGTTTTTCCAGTGGCTATGGCCCCACTTGACACCTCCCTCAACTAATGAAAGACATACCTTGAAAAAAATGAGAACTATACGCAGGCCCTCTATGCCCCCCACTAACCTATGGCCATCCGCACCCATAACTAGATAGCAAGTATATAGTCTTTTGGAGTTCTCTGCCTTTCCGCTATACGTATCTCGACCGACTCAAGATGGTAGGTTGACGACGAGTTGCTATCACAGGGCTACTGGTCTCGCCAAATCACACTGGTCCATCCTAGTCTTTAGGTGCCTTATGATGCAACCAAGGCATACCCTAGGTTTTTCTAACGCAGACCTTAACCTCTGTTAGCCCAGGAGGATCATCTGCAGCCTCATAGAGGGATACCAAGAGTATCCTCACGTCCCCTCGAAGTCACGTGCTTCGTAACCCAAATTCGTTGGAGCCTTCTTCATGTTCAGGTGGACGTTCGCACCTTCTCGTGTTCTACTTGGTTTTCTTGACTAAGGTTTACTACTTAGTCCTCTTAACTAAGGTTTACCACTTAGTTTCCTGAATCGTTAACTTTCTTCTCTAAGGTTTACAACTTAGCCTTCTTAACTAAGGTTTATTACTTAGTTCTCCTTCTCGTTATTTACTTAGCTCTCTTTAACTAAGGTTTATCACTCTGGTTAAGTGTTGGCTTTCTTGTGTTTAACTTAACCCTACCCATTCATCATACTACACTGGTTAAGTGCTCCTCATTAACCTTGTTCATTTATCATGTTATAACGACTAAGTGTTCTAAGTTTACTTAACTCCACCTTCTAGTCTAGTTAACATGTTATAATGGTTAAACCTTCTCTTAACCTCACCCACTTGTCGAGTCAACATGTTATAACAGTTATTTAACCACTACAAGTCTTCTCTTGTTAACTGTTAAGTTGGTTAAGTGTCCCTATGGACTTAACCCTTCCGTTCTAGCTTAACTGTTTCTTAGCTTTAAAATATTCATTTAAAGCACCAACCACTCATATTAGACAGATATTGTTGCGGTCACTGGATGTGCCGGTCGGTTCCTGGCAGATTTACACCGCAACTCAGTCTAACCTCTGGTCCTTTTGGGCTCAATGCTCTAACCATCCACATTAGATAGGTATTGTTACAGTTGCTGGATTTGCGGGGCGGTTCCGGGCAGTCCTATACCGTAACTCAATCTAACCTCGGGCTAGGCATATTCATCTTTCCTAGATTTACATATTTATCCTTTTTGTCTATAAGTAAATCGCTAACAAATCTTTTAAACAAATTTGGCCTATATCATATTCATTTGTCATGCCCACTAACAAACCTTTATTCTAGGCCCAAATCTTGATTTACCCAACCTGCAGTTTTATGCCAATTTAGATCTAGTATTCCCTTTACAGTTCATGTCAAAACTATATTTGATACTCTAGTTTACAATTTATGCCTTAAGCTTAGGTTTCTAGCCAATACTGGATTTAATATATCAAATTACATCTTCTATAATTCATGTCAAATTACCCCAATTTGCATCTAATAGTCATGTTATAATACATGCTCTAAATTATGCCAAATAATATAGATTTCATGTTATACCCAAATAACCCCGCATTCATTACATACGTATACCATGATTTCACAAGTTTCCTAAATACTCATGAAATGAAACTAAAAAGGGAATATAGGATAAACATGAGAATTGACATAAAAGAATAGGCATGCAAAAGCGAGCCAAATACAAGGATAATGGATCCAATGGTTTTGGGGTACATAATAGCGAATAGTGTTGGAACTAGAATAACCCTAGAGGAGGGGTGAATAGGGTTTTTCATAGTTTTTCGCTGAGTTAAAAATCTTATAGGATATTGAATAATAAACAGGTCACAGAATACAGCAGAATTAACAAACAGACAAGAAATAACACACAGAGATACCCAGCTTCAGCAAAATCCTGCCTACTGCTACATTCCTAAGGTTTCTACAAGGTGTTATCAACAGATCCCGCATACAAGACCATGTACACTCGCAGTGCCTGCTCCTGTCCTAACCCTACGCTCAAAACCCTAGACTGACCGATATCCCCTCGATCAGATTTCCCCGAATTACAACCCTATAATCCATAACCCAGATTTTACAGACTCTGAAACTGACAGTCAACAACCTGACTGATATCCTAGACTTTACAAATCTAGACACTATTTGAATTTGGTTTACAAAACAAAAACAAAACACAATACAAAATTAAAAACAAAAACAAATGGAAATCCTTGTTTTAGAATAAACTAAAGGAGATTAAATAAGAGGGGTCATCCCCTTAATCACTCAAAGAATAGGCCGGCCTCTTTAAATTGTGTTGCACCCTTTTTCATTTTTCACCCGATCACTTTGGTTGGAACAAAAATGGCGGCGGCTCCTAGGGTTTCCTCTTTAATCTTCAAATCATGACTTGATGACGATCTAGATTGATTCTCTGGAAAAAATGAGTCTCTGATGCTTGTAAACTTACTGATGTTCTTGATTGATTTCTGGTATTCCTCTTTTCACGATTTGGGGATTGTTGCGATCGAAAAAACGGTGAGTAATTTCTGATTTGATTTTTATGATTTTGTTCTTGGATTTGCGTTCTTGGATTTCATTCGATGCTCTCTGCCAGTGATGATATTGGTGTAAATATAGGATTACATAATCCTAAGATTGCTCTGATTTTGTTTAAATGACTTGGTCTGGTTTTTGCGTTGGTTTCCCTGCTTTGAATTTTCGGTTTTGATTATACTTACGTGACAGACTCTTGAATGAACTTGCCCCTTTTGAGTTTAAATGATCTCGGCTTTGATTGAATATGGCAATACTAGAAAATTGAAATTTAATTGCTTGTCAAAAACAGGAAACTAATTTCTTGATCTTTCCATTTGTTTTTCCCTTAATTGTGAATGACTCAAAAATTGTTTTTTGTCCAAAAAGAATACTTGCCGGTTTTTGCCCAAAAACAAAAAAGATTTTCAAGAATAAAAACTTTCTATTTTTGTCATGTTTATCATGATCATATCAGAGAAGCTTTAAACCTTTCCTGATTGACTATTTTCAAAAAAAACTTGTGTGATTGCTCAATGAACTTGGATGGCTTTATACACTATTCTGGATGTTGGCAGAAACAAAATTCGATTTTCATAATTAATGTTTTCCAAATATATCCTCTTTGATTGCACAGATGTTTTCTTGGTTGATTTCTGGAAATTGATGACAAGCCTTCATTTCTGCAAGCATTTCATATCCATATACTGATTTGTACTGCATCATGAATGCATTTTGAAAAACCATATTTGATATTTGCCAAAAAACATTTTTGTGAAATTTGATTTTCTTGATATTCACTTGTCTATTCTCATACCTGTATGCACCAACCCATACCAGTGATATGCTACTATAGTGTTGTGATCTATCATGCTCTTTGTTACACTGCACTAATGTTAAATATGTTGAACCATTCTGTGCTTGCCTCACCATAAACTGTTGTGTAATCATATTAGTGCATTGCTGAACTGTTTAGCTTTGACATGCATGTGCATACCCTGTTTTGAAAGCACTTGAGTCATGTTGTACATTTCTGAACCATGCTACTAGCCTTGTTTGTGCACAATACTAAGCCATCATCCCATGCACTCTTCACATATGCCATGTATACTTACATTATTGCTGAGCCATGATTTTTGAGCTGATTGTTTTGCACTGATCAGTTTAGCTGCTGAACCACTTCATGCTTGACCTTCTTTTTGACTGGCCTGATCACTTGTGCATTCATGTTCAAATATTTTGTAGCTCCATCACCATGCTTTTGCATCTCTGTTTTGGCCCTGTCTCATCTGTATTTGCTGTGTGTGTACTACACTGTTGTTGCTTGTGCTAACATGCATGTATTATTGTTGCTATATTTGATGACCATACACTTGAAACTGCCTTGACACTTCGCTGCACCATCGCTTGCTGTCTCGACTATTTGGGCTGCACTTGTGTATTTGCTGCCTTGATCATGTACAGTTGAAACTATCTCAACCAATTTGAATTTGCTGTTGACTTTGAAAGCTATTCCATATTGATCATTTACATGCTGCCTTATATTAGTGCCATGCCACTATTCATTTTTGCTTTGCCCCTTGCTCGACCATGCTATTGTCTTCATGAATTTGCCGTGCCATGCTTTTTCATCATTATTATTTTGAGCCGTCCCTTGTATTTGATTGTCCCACTATTGATTGTGCACTGAGTCGAGATGGTCCACATGGCTACTCCTCAGTTGCTAGCTGATTGGCGAGGCAGTGCACACGTGTATATTTATACGCGTGTGTATATGCAGCCATCAGACAATATATTTTGTCCCTGTACTATACAAACTGACCAGACACAGATGAATCAAATCAAGCCATGAAAAATGATGAGAAACACACCAGAAATCTGAGGCAAATAAAATTTTAAAAATAAAATTTATATACACATGTATTTAGTTTTATTTCTATTGCTATGTACTGTGTGTTTCTGTTTCATGTGACAGGTAAGAGGACGAGACTGGACTGAAGTGACTGGACTGAAAGCTGTGAAGACAGAAGACTGAAGACAGTGAATGAATGTGTCAGTGAAATGTATAAGTGTCAATGTGCCTGTATAACATAATGTATGAAACAGTGAATGAAAGTATATATGAAATGAGTGACAGAGTGATTCTATATTGAGGAGTTGTATATATGAAATATGATATGCCATGAAATGTAATACAAAGATGTACAAATAATGGAGTATAAAATTTGTACTGTTTGATATTGAAATAAAATATTCTATTCAAATAAAATACTATGAATATTTAAATTTCTGTACAGTTGTATTTTATTTAAATAAAAATATTATATTCATGTATGTTGTGTAGTATATGAAATAGTACAGTTACAAACACATATATATAATAATATATATTTGGTAGTTATCATCAAACAAAAACCATATAATTGTGTATACAACACTGTTATATACAACAATCTCCCCCTTTTGATGATGACAAACAAATATGAAGATTTTGAATATAATAAATGTGTTTGAGAGTGAAGAACTGAACTCCCCCTATTTGAATGCTCCCCCCACAACAAAAACTCCCCCTATAACTGTGCATAAGTGAAAAGAATGTGAAACTGAACTGGAATTTTCAAAATTAAAATATTTATAAACTATTCACTCATAAATCAAAATCTCAATCCATTCTCCCCCTTTTGTTATCATCAAAATGATTCAGAATTTAAAATACAGATGAAAAATGACTAAAAAATATAATTTCAGCATAAGAGGAAGAACAGTCATCATAAATCTCAATCAATCAAACAAAAATCATAATATTCTAAGAACTAGTGGCATATTTCACATTTTAGAGAATGACCGATTTACGATGAATTTTATATAAAATGGGAAGAGTTAAAAAATGAGTTTCAATCATTTTCCATTTTTTTTTTTTAAAATGAGGTTCAAAACCAGTGATGGAATTTGGACTATAATTAATAATTCAATTTAAGTGACAAAATCGAATATTCTCAAATCCCAATAATTATCAATCAACAAATCATAATACGTCATAAAATTTCAACATATTTCACAGAATAGAATATGGATTGATAGACTTGTTTTTACACACCAAGGAGAATTTCAAATTAATTTCTATTTAGCACATTTTTCTTTCTATTTTATTTAAGAGCACACTGACCACGCATAACCAGAGTTTGGATTTTTAAATGAGGTCAGTCGCAACTTAAATTATAAGTTGTCTCATAACCATGCATGACTAGAACTTGGATTTTTAAATGAGGTTAGAGACAAACTTATGTATTAATTATATTTATTATTTTCAACTTAAAAGGAAAAAACTCCTCGGTATATAAAACCAATATGAATGATAGAAAAGTGGTAGATACAGAAATGGACTGTGAAATAAATTTCTAAATTAATTATATTATGAAATATGATCAACTGAACTGAGATCATTGAAAATTTCAATTGTCACTAATTCTGAAAAATAACATGACCACAATTCCATTACAAGTATTTTCACTGTTTATTCAAAAAGATTCTTAAAAAAAATTAACTCTCCACATTAATATAAAATCATAATGGATGGCAGAAGGATGATAGGTAATGAAGATGGTCGTGAAATAATTGCCAGTTCAAAGATATTATAATAAATGTTCAACCATCATAAAAATATAAATAAAATCTCCTCTTGTTACGAAATATAATGCAGTAACAATTCATCACAATTTCAAAAACTGATAATTATTTTGATGAATTATAAATACAGTTCAATTTTGATATTGATTTCAATTTCTGAGTGAATAACTGATAAATAATTCTAAATTTGAAAATCAATTACAAGAGGAATATGGTGATCTATACATGACAAGAAGGAAAAATGTGTACAAGGAAAAAAGAGTGTGTGGATTTATACATGGTGAGGATTTGAATCTAAGTACAGATGGGTGAGACAAATATAAGGCACTTCTGATACCACTTGGTGTCCCAATTAACGTGGATTATAATCACACTGGAGATAAACAAGAATTTCATGGACAAACTGAAAATCAACCACAAGGCCCACAAGACTAGCAAATAAATTTCATCTATCATAGCAGCAGTAAAAATAAGCAGTTATTTGAAAATCTTTTTTTTAAAGACAATATCAGAGCAACACAGAAATCAATATCACAGTAGACTTGTCAGAAAATGTTTCATAGAAGTTTCAGATGGTCACAAAAGATTTTTCATGATCCCAGATTTAAAAAATATTGTTTATTTTAAATCATTTGAAGGAATATGAAAATATCAAAATTTAATGAATTAATCACACCAGATCAAAAAATTTGATTCTAGATAAGTGTGTGATTCATTAAATCAATAATTTCAAATGATTTTAAGCAAACAAATATTTAAATCAAATAACCATGAAAGAATAAAGAGATTTAGGACCATTTTCTCAAAGAGTTTTTCCAAATTATTTCTGACATGCACAAGGAATTTTTCAGAATATTTACATGAAGTTTGAAGACATATTCATGATCCAAAAAAAAAAATTATTTATTTGATATCACATGAATGAATGTTGATCATGAGATACAATGAATCAATCACAGAGAATTAATAATTTCAGATCTGAGAGGTGTGTGAGATTCAACATATCAGAAATTTCAAATGATCTCAAACAAACAAAGAACTAAACCAGACGATCATGAATAATAGTGAACATCAAGCTATAAGCAATGATTCAAGACATATCAAAAATGTCCAAGCCAATCTGAAAATTTCTGAAGTTATCACAACTGATAAGTAACAGAGTGTACTGTAATGAGTATAATATTTTAAGCGTTCCCCAAATAAATTGGAAGAAACTCGAAACAGCACAAGTGTGTGAAATTTCATCAATTATTCAGATCTTCAAAAATTTAGAATACAAAATAACAATGTTCAAGATATGATATTAATGCTTCAGCACTGTTAAGAATAAAAAAAAACTTCAAAAACAATTGCAGATAATTACAAATTTAAATTCAATATCTGGAAATGATTAAAACAAGAGAGTTTTATCCATAGAAAGCAAATTTCCAGAAAAACATAACTTCTGCAATTGGAAGTTAATGAAGTCCAAAAAAAAAATATGGCAGTGATAAATTAAAAAAAGAAAAAAATAAACAGAGGAGATAGAAGGAGAAATAAATAAAAAATATATTTACAAAGGTGAGTTTAGAGATCATACCAGAATCCAATGTAAATCAGAATCTCTAACTCAACGGTCTTGGCTAAGGAACTGTGAAGAATACAGAAATATAGAACAACTTGAAATCAATCTCTTTTCAGCAGAGCAGTTCCTCAACCTTCTTCGGTACCTAACAGTTGAGAGAATCGAGTGGTCTAACAAAATTTGTAAAACTACTCACAGTTTTTTTCACAGCTTTAGGTACCCAAACTTGTTTATATAACAACCCATCAGAATTTACCAAAGTACCTTTAGGGACCCAAATCTGTTTGAAATTAAATGAATTCACTGTATTTCTTTTTGGGGTCCAGAATGGTTTAAATGGATTGTTATCAAACAAATTCACATCACGTTTATGATTCAAAAATCCTTTGAAATTAACAGAGTTCAAATTATAAAGTCGATTCTTTTCAAAGAAGTATGAAGGATTTTTCAAATCATTTGAATTTTGTTTTTCAAAAGCATTAATTTTTCCAAAGCCAAGACCACATTTATTTCCAACAGAAACTTGGTTTTGCAAGAGCATATTCAATGATTTTTCCCCATTAGAAAATTTATCCAAAGTTGATTCTAATCATTGAATTTTGGATTTAAGATCACTATTTTCTTTTATCAAATTTGAGCGATGATTTATAGCGATCTTCTGTTCAGCACTGGACTGTTTCAAAACCAAATTCTCATTTTCAAATAATTTAATTTTGGCTTGGGATTTGGAAGTATCAAGTTTAAAATGGTTTTGCTTTTCAGATTCAAGTTTCTTCAAATTTTCAATCTCATCTTCTAGCTCTTTCAAAATCAAATCTGTTTTCAACAAACTTTTATTTTCAGTAATTTCATGTTTGGAATTTTTGATAACCTTAAAATTTTCAAATTCCTTTTGTAAAGAATTGTTTGCATTTTTCGGCCCAATCTCGTTATCTTTCAAAATCAGATTTTCTTCTTCAAATCTTTGAATATTATAATTGAGATGAACGAGATCAGTTTTTAATTTCAAACAATTTTCACAACTAGAATTTTCAAATTTCACAACATTTTCAAGTTTTAATTCCAAACAATGAATTTTGCAAGTCAACTCACAATTTTCAGTTTTCAAAGATTTATTTTTAGAATGGAGTTTGTCAACAGGTTTAGTTAAATCCACACACATATAAACTAATTCTTCATATGAGAAATTTTCTGTCTCAGTGTTTGTTGAATCTCCATCGACAGATCCATTTGTATTTTCATTTGTAAATCCTGTTAAGCAAAACTCTGAACCTGAGTTGACATTCTGGGGTTTTGAGCTATTGTCAGATTTTCCATACTTTGTATTGAGAGTATCCCAAATCTCCTGTGCATATAAACAATGACAAATAAGATTAAACTGTTCAGTACTAAGATAATCAAATATAATTTTCATAGCACGAGCATTGAAAGTAATATCTAAACTATTAAACCCATTGATAACAACATCCCAACATTTAATATTAACAGATTTTAAATAAAATTCCATTTTGGATTTCCAGTTTGAAAAGTCTGTTCCATTGAAAATAGTCGGAAATGAACTGGACTGACTCTCTATGTACTGACAACAAGGAATCACCATTTACTCTAGAGTTAACAGAATACCTGCTCTGATACCACTTGTTGGATCTAGAATAACCCAAGAGGGGGGGGGGGGGGTGAATAGGGTTTTTCATAGTTTTTCACTGAGTTAAAAATCTAATAGGATATTAAATAAAAAACAGATCACAGAATACAGCAGAAATAACACACATAGATACCCAGCTTCGGCAAAATCCTGCCTACTGCTGCGTTCCTAAAGTTTCTACTAGGTGTTATAAACAGATCCCGCATACAAGACCATGTACACTCGCAGTACCTGCTCCTATCCTAACCCTACGCTCAAAACCCTAGACTGACTGATATCCCCTTGATCAGATTTTCCACGAATTACAACCCTATAATCCGTAACCCAGATTTTACAGACTCTGAAACTGACAGTCAACAACCTGACTGAAATCCTAGACTTTACAGATCTAGACACTGTTTGAATTTGGTTTACAAAACAAAAACAAAACACAATACAAAATTAAAAACAAAAACAAATGGAAACCCTTGTTTTAGAATCAACTAAAGGAGATTAAATAAGAGGGGTCATCCCCTTTATCACTCAAAGAATAGGCGGGCCCCTTTAGATTGTGTTGCACCCTTTTTCATTTTTCACCCGATCACTTTGGTTGGAACAAAAATGGTGGAGGCTCCTTGAGTTTCCTCTTTAATCTTCAAATCGTGACTTGATGACGATCTAGATTGATTCTCTGGAAAAAATGAGTCTCTGATGCTTGTAAACTTGCTGATGTTCTTGATTGATTTCTGGTATTCCTCTTTTCACGATTTGGGGATAGTTGCGATCGAAAAACCTGTGAGTAATTTCTGATTTGATTTTAATGATTTTGTTCTTGGAATTGCGTTCTTGGATTTCATTCGATGCTCTCTGCCTGTGATGATATTGGTGTAAATATAGGATTACATAATCCTTAGATTGCTCTGATTTCGTTTAAATGACTTGGTCTGGTTTTTGCGTTGGTTTCCCTACTTTGAATTCTCGGTTTTGATTATACTTGTGTGACAGACTCTTGAATGAACTTGCCCCTTTTGAGTTTAAAAGATCTCGGCTTTGATTGAATATGGCAATACTGGAAAATTGAAATTTAATTGCTTGTCAAAAACAGGAAACTAATTTCTTGATCTTTTCATTTGTTTTTCCCTTAATTGTGAATGAATCAAAAATTGATTTTTGTCCAAAAAGAATACTTGCCGGTTTTTGCCCAAAAACAAAAAAATATTATCAAGAATAAAAACTTTCTATTTTTGTCGTGTTTATCTGATGATATCAGAGAAGCTTTAAACCTTTCCTGATTGACTGTTTTAAAAAAAAACTTGTGTGATTGCTCAATGAACTTGGATGGCTTTATACACTATTCTGGACGTTGGCAGAAACAAAAATCGATTTTCATAATTAATGTTTGCCAAATATATCCTCTTTGATTGCACAGATGTTTTCTTGGTTGATTTCTGGAAATTGATGACAAGCCTTCATTTCTGCAAGCATTTCATATCCATATACTGATTTGTACTGCATCATGAATGCATTTTGAAAAACCATATTTGATATTTGCCAAAAAACATTTTTGTGAATTCTGATTTTCTTGATATTCACTTGTTTATTCTCATACCTGTATGCACCAACCCATACCAGCGATATGCTACTACATGTGTTGTGATCTGTCATGCTCTTTGTTACGCTGCACTCATGTTAAATATGCTAAACCATTCTGTGCTTGCCTCACCATAAACTGTTGTGTAATCATATTAGTGCATTGCTGAACTGTTTAGCTTTGACATGCATGTGCATACCCTGTTTTGAAAGCACTTGAGTCATGCTGTACATTTCTGAACCATGCTGCTAGCCTTGTTTGTGCACAATACTAAGCCATCATCCCATGCACTCTTCACATATGCCATGTATACTTACATTATTGCTGAGCCATGATTTTTGAGCTAATTGTTTTGCACTGATCAGTTTAGCTGCTGAACCACTTCATGCTTGACCTTGTTTTTGACTGGCCTAATCACTTGTGCATTCATGTTCAAATATTTTGTAGCTCCATCACCATGCTTTTGCATCTCTGTTTTGGCCCTGTCTCATCTGTATTTGCTGCGTGTGTACTACACTGTTGTTTCTTGTGCTAACATGCATGTATTATTTTTGATATATTTGATGACCATACACTTGAAACTGCCTTGACACTTCACTGCACCATCACTTGCTGTCTCGACTATTTGGGCTGCACTTGTGTATTTGCTGCCTTGATCATGTACAGTTGAAACTGTCTCAACCAATTTGAATTTGTTGTTGACTTTGAAAGCTATTCCATATTGATCATTTACATGCTGCCTTATATTAGTGCCATGCCACTATTCATTTTTGCTTTGCCCCTTGCTCGACCATGCTATTGTCTTCATGAATTTGTTGTGCCATGCTTTTTCACCATTATTGTTTTGAGCCGTCCCTTGTATTTGATTGTCCCACTATTGATTGTGCACTGAGTCGAGATGGTCCACGTGGCTACTCCTCAGTTGCTAGCTGATTGGCGAGGCAGTGCACACGTGTATATTTATACACATGTGTATATGCAGCCATCAGACAATATTTTCTGTCCCTGTACTATACAAACTGACTAGACACTGATGAATCAAATCAAATCATGAAAAATGATGAGAAACACACCAGAAATCTGAGGCAAATAAAATTTTAAAAATAAAATTTATATACACATGTATTCAGTTTTATTTCTATTGCTGTGTACTGTGTGTTTCTGTTTCATGTGACAAGTAAGAGGATGAGACTGGACTGAAGTGACTGTACTGAAAGCTATGAAGACAGAAGACTGAAGACAGTGAATGAATGTGTGTTAGTGAATGTATAAGTGTCAATGTGTCTGTATAACATAATGTATGAAATAGTGAATGAAAGTATATATGAAATGAGTGACAGAGTGATTCGGTATTGAGGAGCTGTGTATATGAAATCTAATATGCCATGAAATGTAATACAGAGATGTACAAATAGTGGAGTATAAAATTTGTACTGTTTGATATTGAAATAAAATATTCTATTCAAATAAAATACTATGAATATTTAAATTTCTGTACAGTTGTATTTTATTTAAATAGAAATATTATATTCATGTATGTTGTGTAGTATATGAAATAGTACAATTACAAACACATATATAGTAATATATATTTGGTTGTTATCATCAAACAAAAACCATATAATTGTGTATACAACACCGTTATATACAACAAATAGGAATAAACTAAGCAAGTCACACCCTAGGCATGAGATCCAACAAAATGCCAGTTCGGTGTACAACATGGTTTGTAACTATAGTGTTATAGGCATAAGCAATTAACCATAATAGTCTTAGGAAATTAACCACAATAGTCATAGTCATGGTCATAGGTAGAAATCTCATAGTTATGAATCATAGGCGATTTACCACAATAGTCATGGATAATTAACCAAAATAGTCCTAGGCAATTATCCTAAATAGTCATAGGCAATTAACTGTAATAATTTCAAACTCATGGTCATAGAAAATAGTCTTATGTTCATAATCATAGGCAATAATCTCATAGTCATGAATCATGGTCATAGGCAATGGTCTTATGTTCATAGTCATAGGCAATAGTTTCATAAGCTACAGTTTCATAGTCATAGTCTTAAGCAAAAAGTCCCATAATCATAGTCATTAACAATTAGCCACAATAAGTTCTAGGCCATAATCGAGAATCAGATCCAAAGACATATACAAGCACCGATCCAAACGAAATGATTAGGCATATTCTCATATCCATTTAATTACATGTCACAAATAGATCTAGGCGTTCAAATCAAAAAATAACTGACTTACATTGATCGGTTTAAGGAAAGGATAATAAGATAACGTTGTGGTGATTTGCTATGATTTGCATGACATTGCTCGAAGCCGTTGAATTAGCCTTTGCTTCCCTTCTTGAAGCTTTAACTTGATTTGAATCTCCAATTTGCGAATCTCGCGTTGCTTGAAGAAGAAGGTAGAAGGACTCTCTTAATTTGATTAATCTTGTTTTAATTGAATCATGTAGTCTTCAAGAAATAGTCTTCATGTTTTATTTTAATTTATTTATTTCAATTATTCCAGAGGCAGCATAAGGAGAGAATAAAATGGTGTAAAGAGAATGGAACTAGGGGCTGTTTATATAGGATTAGGCAGACGAATCTAGACTGAAAACGAGACCAGAAACATCAGAATGAACTCAGGCTCAAAACTGGGTTTCAGCACCAGGTCGACCCCCAGGTCGACCATAGGGTCTACCTGGTCCCTGGGAGGTCGACCATAGTGTCGACCCCCAGGTCAACCCGGTCCTGGGTGGGAAAATTCCCGCACAGTCTGCGCTGGGGTTTGAATTCGAATTCGAGCTGTTTTTCTGTTCTGAAAAATCCTTGAACTTCGGAGGGTCATATATCCCTCATACGGACTCCGTTTATCGAAAACTCGGACTCGTTTCCAAGCAGAATTTTGGGACGAACGCAATGGCGCAATTTGTTTCCCTTGATTCTTATTTTAAAATTTAATTATACTTTAGTTTGAGAAACTTAATGTTACAGAACTACGAGGTGTTACATTCTTCCCTTCTTAAATGGATTTCGTCCCCGAAATCTTCAAGTTAGGAAGAACGTATCATACCATCCAATCACCCATCTACTCAACCATTCAATCACAGGCATTCATTGTCCTTAAAAAGATTTCTAATACTTTCATGTTCATATGCATAGTGTGTGTATATGTCTTTATCTAATGCAAAATCAGGTGGTCTACTAATTCAGTTGACCTCCTTAATGCGAATTATGTCAGTGCCATGCGTCCAATCATGTATGCAAGCATCCTTAGTTATGTAAATACTACATGTGTGCATAGTCATTCATCCATATGCAACATCCATATGATAACATATCAAGTTAAATCCATTAAGCAAATACACATATGCGAATGCAATGTGAAAGTGACCGAGTCGTTCTAGCACCTATGATGTGTGTATGCATCCACGAGCAACCATTTGCAACCATCAGTCATAACATGTTTCAAATACATGTTTCAAATACATGTTTACATCCATTGGCTTCTACCTAAGGATCGATGATACGCCCTAGAGGATATACCTTAAAAGCTAGAAAGTATGCATAAAATTCCTAGAAAAAGAGATCAAGGATGTACCCTTAAGAAAAAGGGTATGATGCGTGTATCTAGTCTCCAGTCTTCTAAGTCGCATCTTCTTGAGCTTCAATATTCTGTACCTTATCTAATTAATCTTCACGATTGCGAAGCTTCTTGACCTCCATTTCCAAAACTATCGTTGATCGGATATCTGGCTTTTCATCGTCAGTTGGATACATGCGGAAGTCTATCCCGCGTTTTAGGGGCAAACTCCTAACCTAATCAAAAACATTTATGTACTCATCGACTACCCTAACAGATTGCAAATCGTTGATAAATGCATTAAGCGATTCTAGCTAGCTAAGCCTAACAGATTCTTTACACGAAATCTTGATCATATTTCGAAGGCAAGTCAAAAGTCTAACTACCCTCCTTTCAGAATTACAAGCCAACCAACCCATGCCTAGAATCAACTCATAGCCCATGGAACCAAAAACATAAGCATTACGCTTAGACTCAACACTTAATATAGTTATTCTCAAATCCTTACAAACCAAAGGTAAATGGGCCGAACCACCAATTGGATTTGAGATACTAATGAGATCTTCTACCATACAAGTACTAAGGTGCAGAGACTCAACTATGGAAGTAGATATGAACAAATGTGAAGCGCTAAGATCAAAAGAGTACTAACTGGTTGATCAAAACGAAAAGCTAAACTTTTCCAACATAGAATTTTACTATCTCTCTCTCAGGTATTCTGGTGGTGAAAGCATGTACTCGCCCTTCTGAAAATCCCATCCCTTGTCCTTGTCCTTAATTATATGCCCTATTATACCATGCAAAAGATACTTCCTCTCGTCTTAGGTTTTATAATTCCTTCTTTCTTCGTGAGTCGAGTTTATGTCCATGAATTTCTCATCCTTGCGTTGAGCTCCCTAGCCAAACTCCCTCATCCTCATCTTTACCATCCCTGTGTAATCATATTGACAAGTTTCTCAAAAGCTGCCTCCATCGTACGAAAAACCCTTCAAAGCTTGAAAGAAAACTAGTTGCAGGTGAAACTACTATGGCTATATATGGAAGTCGGGCACTACTTTGCCCTTCGATAGGTATCGTAGTCTTATCAAGCCTACGGAACCGTGCCACGATGAGGTTATCTCCCAGAAAGCCAGGAGCCCCGAAGACTCAAGAAAGAAGGGAACAAGAATTCAAACAGAGGATCAGAAGATAGTGCATATGGATTTTTGGGAATATGCCTTTAAAACAAAACTTTTCTTTTGAAAATGCTACTTTTAAAACCGTTGAAAATAAGTTTTCAAATCTTTTATCTAATCCGGTAACCTTCAGCTCTGATACCATGTGTAACACCCCACATCCGTTAGTGTCACTCACCAAGGGAATGT
Organism: Allium sativum; assembly: GCA_030737875.1. Classification (NCBI taxonomy): domain Eukaryota; kingdom Viridiplantae; phylum Streptophyta; class Magnoliopsida; order Asparagales; family Amaryllidaceae; genus Allium; species Allium sativum. The sequence continues at coordinate 156,566,375 of CM060925.1, read as the reverse complement.
ACTAAGTTCTGTGAAGCATTATAGGTAAAAGATGCAGATAAACTACAAGACAGACAAAATTAAAATAGCGGAAAATAAAACTTTACTTTATTGATAAAATAGTTTGTACAATAATTGTTTTCCAGTACCAGAGTATCTGTCTTACAAAATAAAGAAGCATAAAATAACATTTATATTCCCTAATGTAGCATGAGCCAGCCATAGCAGTGGAAAAGAGAATCCAAGCAAAACTTCGACTAATCTTCAAGCTTGGAAAGAAAACTAAGCTAAGTAGTAATATTCCCTCCCTGCAAACCTGGGGGGTGGGGGGGGGGGGGAGGGGATGGGGGAAATGGAAGACAAGAAAGCGAAAGAAAACAGAGTTAGACATAAAGTCTGGTAAGTTCAGTAACTTCCAGCATGTGAACAGGTAAAAGCAACATGACATGAATTAGCTTAATACAAGACAACACCATGAAGACGGGAATCATAAGGTTAGCACAAGAATAAGATAAGGTGAGATAAACCGGATGTGCTTCTATACTTTCTCTGCTTCGCTTCTACCTTGTTACTCTAATTTCTAGGTCTCTGCACCACCTAACTAGTGTCCCAACTAGTAATCTGCTTACCATGATAACGTGATCCAAATCCTCGAAATTGTGGTTGCTTTCAGGTGTACATTTATTATTTATTACCTAGATCTAATCTAGGATTTATTTATCGAACGCCTCCCAAATTCAACCAGGGTTTATGCTACATAGGTCCAACTAGGGTTTATGCTACCTATTGAATGCTTCTCGGTACTCAAGGTTTATGCGACCTAGGTCCAACTAGGGATTATGCTACCTGTCGAACAATGCCCCCTAGTCTAGGACACACTACCTAGAGTGGTATATGTTCCTAGACTTTTCCCCACGTATGTGTCACGAATCATTATCGCTGTCTAGATGCACATATCCTCTATATGTGCGACCCGAGTCCCATGGCAGGGCTAATCAAGAAACACGGGACTCGGTCGGGAGCTTTTCAGATATCTGCCGATGCAGATGCTAAGGTCTGTTTTTCCAGTGGCTATGGTCCTACTTGACCCCTCCCTCAACTAATGAAAGGCACACCTTGAAAAAAATGAGAACTATACGCAGGCCCTCTATGCCCCCTCTAACCTATGGCCATCCGCACCCATAACTAGATAGCAAGTATGTGGTCTTTTGGAGTTCTCTGCCTTTCCGCTGTACGTATCTCGACTGACTCAAGATGGTAGGTAGATGACGAGTAGCTATCATAGGGCTACTGGTCTCGCCGAATCACGTTGGTCCATCCTAGTTTTTAGGTTGCCTTATATTGCAACCAAGGCATACCCTTGGTTCTTCTAACGCAGACCTTAATCTCTGTGAGCCCAGGAGGATCATCTGCAGCCTCACAGAGGGATACCAAGAGTACCCTCATGTCCCCTCGAAGCCGCGTGCTTTGTAACCCAAATTCGTTGGAGCCTTCTTCATGATCAGGTGGACGTTCGCTCCTTCTCGTGTTCTACTTGGTTTTCTTGACTAAGGTTTACTACTTAGTCCTCTTAACTAAGGTTTACCACCTAGTTTCCTGAATCATTAACTTTCTTAACTAAGGTTTACAACTTAGTCTTCTTAACTAAGGTTTATTACTTAGTTCTCCTTCACGTTATTTACTTAGCTCTCTTTAACTAAGGTTTATCACTCTGGTTAAGTGTTGGCTTTCTTGTGTTTAACTTAACACTACCCATTCATTCATACTACACTGGTTAAGTGCTTTCTATTAACTTAACCTTAGCCATTCATCTTGTTATATTGGTTAAGTGTTCCTCATTAACCTTGTTCATTTATCATGTTATAACGGCTAAGTGTTATAGGTTTACTTAACTCCACCTTCTAGTCTAGTTAACATGTTATAACGGTTAAACCTTTTCTTTACCTCATCCACTTGTCTAGTCAACATGTTATAACGGTTATTTAACCCCTACAAGTCTTGTCTTGTTAACATGTTAAGTTGGTTAAATGTTCCTATGGACTTAACCCTTCCGTTCTAGCTTAACTTTTTCTTAGCTTTAAATTATTCATTTAAAGCACCAACCACTCACATTAGACTGATATTGTTGCGGTCACTGGATGTGCCGTCGGTTCCGGTCATATTTACACCGCAACTCAGTCTAACCTCGGGTCCTTTTGGGCTCAATGCTCTAACCACCCATATTAGATAGGTATTGTTACGGTTGCTGGATTTGCCGGGCGGTTCCGGGCAGTCTTATACCGTAACTCAATCTAACCTCGGGTTAGGCATATTCGTCTTTCCTAGATTTACATATTTATCCTTTTTGTCTATAAGTAAATCGCTAACAACTCTTTTAAATAAATTTGGTCTATATCATATTCATTTGTCATGCCCACTAACATACCTATATTCTAGGCCCAAATCTTGATTTACCCAACATGCAGTTTTATGCCAATTTAGATCTAGTATTCCCATTTATAGTTCATGTCAAAACTAGATTTGATACTCTAGTTTACAATTTATGCCTAAAGCTTAGGTTACTAGCCAATACTAGATTCAATATATCAAATTACATCTTCTATAATTCACGTCAAATTACCCCAATTTGCATCTAATAGTCATGTTATAATACATGCTCTAAATTATGCCAAATAATATAGATTTCATGTTATACCCAAATAACCCCGCATTCATAACGTACGTATACCATGATTTCACAATTTTTCTAAATACTCATGAAATTAAACTAAAAAGGGAATAGAGGATAAACATGAGAATTGACATAAAAGAATAGGCATGAAAAAGCGAGCCAAATACAAGGATAATGGATCCAATGGTTAATAGCGAATAGGAATAAACTAAGCAAGTCACACCCTAGGTATGAGATCCAACAAAATGCCAGTTCGGTGTACAACATGGTTTGTAACTATAGTGTTATGGGCATAAACAATTAACCATAATAGTCTTAGGCAATTAACCACAATAGTCATGGTCATAGGTAGAAATCTCATAGTTATGAATCATAGGTGATTAACTACAATAGTCATGGATAATTAACCAAAATAGTCCTAGGCAATTATCCTAAATAGTCATAGGCAATTAACTGTAATAATTTCAAAGTCATGGTCATAGACAATAGTCTTATGTTCATAATCATAGACAATAATCTCATAGTCATGAATCATGGTCGTAGGAAATGGTCTTATGTTCATAGTCATAGGCAATAGTTTCATAGGCCATGGTTTAATAGTCATAGTCTTAAGCAAAAAGTCCCATAATCATAGTCATTGACAATTAGCCACAATAAGTTCTAGGCCATGATCGAGAATCAGATCCAAAGACATATACAAGCACCAATCCAAACGAAAGGATTAGGCATATTCTCATATCCATTTAATTACATGTCACAAATAGATCTAGGCGTTCAAATCTAAAAAGTAACTGACTTACATTGATCGGTTTTAGAAAAGGATAATAAGATAACGTTGTGGTGATTTACTATGATTTGCATGACATTGCTCGAAGCCGTTGAATTAGCCTTTGCTTCCCTTCTTGAAGCTTTAACTTGATTTGAATCTCCAATTTGTGAATCTCGTATTGCTTGAAGAAGAAGGTAGAAGGACTCTCTTAATTTGATTAATCTTGTTTTAATTGAATCATGTAGTCTTCAAGAAATAGTCTTCGTGTTTTATTTTAATTTATTTTTTTCAATTATTCCAGAGGCAGCATAAGGAGAGAATAAAATGGTGTAAAGAGAATGGGGCTAGGGGCTGTTTATATAGGATTATGCAGACGAATCTAGACTGAAAACGAGACCAGAAACATCAGAATGAACCCAGGCTCAAAACTGGGTTTCAGCACCAGGTCGACCTGGTCCTTGGGAGATCGACCATAATGTCGACCCCCAAGTCAACCAGGTCCTGGGCGGGAAAATTCCGGCCCAATCTGCGCTGGGGTTTGAATTCGAATTTCGAATTCGAATTCGAGCTGTTTTTCTATTCTGAAAAATCCTTGAAACTTCGGAGGGTCATATCTCCCTCATACGGACTCTGTTCCTCGGAAACTCGGACTCGTTTCCATGTAGAATTTCGAGACGAACGCAATGGCACAACCCTTTTCCCTTGATTTTTATTTTAAAATTTAATTATACTTTAATATGTGAAACTGAATGTTATAGAACTACGGGGTGTTACAGATCATCTTTTTCCCAATGCCTCTCATTTAGAACTCGTCCTAAAATGTTGTAAGGAGAAATCACTCGTGTTTAATTGGGAAAAATGTCATTTCATGGTAAAAGGGGGATAGTTCTCGGTCATGTCGTCTCAAAAGATGGCCTTGAAGTCAATAAATCCAAAATCGATTTGATTGCTAATCTACCTCCTCCTAAGTCTGTTAAGGATGTTCGTTCATTCCTTGGCCATGCGGCATTCTATAGAAGATTCATCAAGGATCTCTAAAAAATTTCAAAACCTCTCTCGAACTTACTTACCAAAGACGTCAAGTTTGAATTTTCCAATGATTGCAAAACATCTTTCGGAACTCTTAAGTCAATGTTGACCACAACTCCCGTCATTCAACCCCCTGATTGGACTCAACCCTTCGAACTTATGTGTGACGCTTCTGATTTTGCTATTGGAGCCATGTTGGGTCAGCGAATCGATAAACTCCCTCGAGTTATTTATTATGCTAGCAAAACCATAAGCGAGGCCCAACTGAATTACTCAACTACTAAAAAGGAATTTTTGGCAGTTGTCTTCGCTCTTGAGAAATTCAGACCATATCTCATAGGATCCAAAGTCATAGTTTACAATGACCATGCTACCTTATGATATTTGCTTTCTGAAAAGGATGCCAAGGCCTGCTTGATTCATTGGACCCTTCTTCTTCTTCAAGAATTTGACATAAAAATACAAGATAAAAAGGGTTCTGAGAATGTTGCAGCTGATCATTTCTCTCGAATTATGCACGAAAATGTTGATGACACCCAAATTGATGACTATTTTCCCAACGAACAAATCCTTTCAATCTCTAACACCCCTTGGTACGCTGACATTGTGAATTATCTTGTCACATAGCAAACACCTGCTGAATTGTCAAAACGAGATAAACAAAAATTTCTCTCTAAAGTTCGAAACTTCTATTGGGACGATCCATATCTTTTCAAATATTGCCCAGACCAAATCATTCGCAGGCGTGTACCCGATCATGAACACCAAAATATTCTCTCTTTCTCGCATGACCATGCTTGCGGCAGTCATTTTAGAGCAAGAAAAACTGCTGCAAAAGTATTGCAAAGCGGTTTTTATTGGCCTACACTCTTCCGTGACGCTTTCAAAATTTGCTCTAAATGCGATCGATGTCAAAGAACGGGTTGAATCACTAAGAGAAACATGATGCCTCTCAACCCCATTTTAGTGATTGAGTTGTTCAATGTTTGGGGCATCAATTTCATAGGACCATTCCCTAACTCATTTGGGAATCTTTACATTTTGCTTGCGATGGACTATGTCTTAAAATGGGTTGAGGCCATCCCGACCAAAACCAATGATAACAAGGTTGTTATCAAATTCCTTAAAGAAAACATCTTTTCACGCTTTGGAACACCTCGATCTATCATTGGCAACAATGGCACTCACTTCTGTAATCGTGCTTTTGAGTCCTTGCTCAAGAAATACTCAATCACACACAAGCTGTCGACCCCTTACCATCCATAAACTAGTGGGAAGTAGAAGTTTCCAATAGACAAATCAAACAAATCCTCGATAAAACGTGAATTCCAATAGAAAAGATTGGTCCTTCAAACCGATTGATGCACTTTGGGCATTTCGCACTGCTTACAAAACCAATCTAGGGATGTCACCATATCGGTTAGTCATTGGAAAGGCCTGTCACTTACCGCTTGAATTAGAGCATCGTGCTCTATGAGCAATTAAAGTTTTGAATTTCGACTTAGAGAAGGCCGGCTCACATAGGAAGTTACAAATTTCAGAACTAGAGGAATTAAGAAATGAAGCATATGAAAATGCGAAAATCTTTAAAGAAAGAACCAAAGCCCAACATGACAAGAACATATTTCGTAAGGAATTCAATGTAGGACAAAAAGTTCTTTTGTACAACTCTAGACTTCACTTGTTTCCAGGAAAACTCAGATCTCGATGGAATGGACCTTATATTGTGAAAACAGTATATCCTCATAGAGCAGTTAAAACTGAAAATCCTAAGGATGGAAAAGTCTTCAAAGTAAATGGTCAACGACTGAAACCATTTTTGGAATTCGAGCAATACGAAGACGATGACCTTATCGATCTTCATGAGCTTAATCATCCACCGTAAAATCAGGTGGTACACATTCTTATTCTTTTATTTTTGTTTTTTCCCTTCCATTTTGGTCTGCATACCTTAGACAGTTGGGACACTGTCTCAATCTAGTGTGGTGGAGTCAACTCTGCATTACATCATCAAAAAAAAAACGCACACACACACAGAGACATGACTCTTTTTAGAGTGATACAACGAAATAAGTTTACAATTTTTAGTCAGTTGATAGTATTTTTTTCTCTCAACTTAGATCGAATAAGAAATGTAATGAAAAGTTTAATTTTGAGGGATAATAGTGCAACCGGTACATTTGGAGATTCTTAGGTGATGGCCATGAAATCTATTCTATATTGTAGACTTTGTTTAAATAAGTGGAGGACTTAAAATACTTATATTTGCTTTTCGAATCATTAAAACTAAGTTGTGTTAAGTTGAATTCGCATAACTCTCTTGTGCTTATAATTTCAATAATAATAATAATAATAATCCAAGGGTATCCAACATTGCTTGTATATCTAGCGTTGGTGTGCAAACCTGCCAAGCTCTATCCGACATGTTGTTGACAAAATCAGCGTTGGAATATGTGACGGCCCGCCCCGCACCAACTGACATTTATTCCAAAGGTGCGTTGTACACATGTCCAGTTAGCACGGAACGGGTGGTCAGAAGGAAAGGGAAAAAGGAAATGAACTAACAAGGAACTTGTAGAATGTCTCACAGCGCATAGAACAAAATATAATAGTAACATATTTGACATAAAACAGGAGAGACAGTGCATAAGCTGAAAACCAAAACTAAACATCATAGCAGCGGAAATCCAAAATACAGCTTATTACAACTTTCAAATTGTCTCAAAGCAAAAGCAAGATAAAGGGGGTACACTACTAATGCCCAAGTAGCGACCACCAACGACACAGGGAGAATATATATATATATATATTTATATATATATCATACGTGGAAGCCTCCTGCCCGCCTCCGAATCAGCTACTCGCGCATCACCAGCTAACCTGTCTCTATTCTATTCGTGTGAGCACCCAGAGTAATAAGAGGAGACATAAAACTATGGGTCAGACATAAAGCCTGGTATGAGCGATAAGCATCTAAAGTGCACAATAATAGGTAGACTAAAACATACCTGAACCTGGACCTGCAACCAAAGAGTTAGCACTACATACTGTACAACACTCTAAGGTGCCATATCAAATAGTATAAAGATACGGAGGTGGGGGAGATGTGCATGTCATAGTGATGGCAAACAATCAAACATAGCATTCATCCTCACATCTCTCACTCAGTGCATAAAGCATACGATATTCACCACTTCGATCACCTAACATACCTTGCTACGATCACTTTGCCCCATGAAGTCATAAATGGCTTCACTGCACTGATAACGTAGCCACTAATCCTTCGCTATGTCCACTTGCCCCATGGAGTTATTCACCCCATCTGTGCTGGCTCATAGCCTTACCAATCCTTACTATGTCCACTTGGCCCATGGAGTTGTTCACCCCATCTGCGTTGGCTCATAGTCTTACTACGCATCACCTTGCCCCTCGGGTCATAATGACCCTACTGCACTGATAACGTAGTCTTGCTACCATCACCTTGCCTATCGGGTCATAATGACCCTACTGCACTGATAAGTAGCCATCATTCATTTTTAGTGGTGAATCGAAGTTATGAACGACGACAACTCCTTAGCACACGTCCCGCAGCAAAGCCCAACCATGAAGTGAACTCATTGGTTCCCAACTGGATCCTGAGCTCTAACTTCCCATATTGGGCTACCTTTGCATCTCGGGTTATTGGTCAATACTGGGTCGGGTCGGATTCTCTTCAAGTTATCGGTTCGAGTCGGGTCTACCACATTGCGTCGGTACGGGTCTTCCTCTGGTACGGTTCGGGTCTTCTTCTGGTACGGTTCGGGTCGAGTCCACTCCATCGCGTCGGTTGGGTCGGGTGTCCCACTTCGGTTCGGGTCGGGTGCCATCTCCTATCCAATTCGTGCTTCCGCATCGATCCGCTCCCTCATTCTTTACGTGCTCCGATCCGATCCCTCCTTCTTTATCCGATCCGATCCCTTCTCCTTTATCCGATCCGATCCCAGTTCAGTTAGCATGACCTTCCTTTTTGCCAATTTTCTCAAGTGTCAGGTTCCGATCCGATCGAACCCCTTGCCCAGTTCAACATATCCGATCCGAGCCCCCATATCCGATCCGATCCGAAACCTGCACTGTTTTCTGAAACTTTTCCAGCAAGTGTTTACGCCAATCGACGACGTTTTCAACCATTCTAACTATTGAAATCAATCACAAATCATATCATGCAGTCATAGCAACATGCATAATCAACCACAAACATCAAAACATCAATATGATAGGTTAAAATGGATCAAACATAACCAAAATCCCATATTTCCCCTTAAGCATGTTTAGGTGAAGCTAATGATAGGATTAGCAAAACTTAACCAAATTAACCCAAATTCATATCAGAGGTCTAAAACATCATTTAGGGATTTATGAACATTTTTCCAGAATTTTATCATGCTTAAATTCGCTAATTAACACTAATTACCCTTAACTAGCCATAATTAGTGTAAAATTATGCAAATCACTCACCTTAGCCACAAATAAACTAAGATCTGAAATAAATCTCTGATTTGATGTGAATCCCAATGCTAAACAGCAGCTCCAATGTTGATTTGGTGTAGATCTTCCTTGATTAGAGGTTGCTAAGCTTAATCCTTGACCAAAAGATGATTTGGAGGTGATTTAGAGGTTGGAGGCCATTTTTAGGGTTCCTTGGTGATAAGTGGAGGCTAGAAAACTGAAATTGAATGATTCTCTATCTCATTTCATCCTTCCCATAACCCTAATCCCGAAATGGGTTATGGGCCTACTCACTAATCACCCGATTTGGCCCGGTTAAGCAGTTTTTCACCTTACAAACCTTATTTCAGCCATATCTCCCAAACGGTAAGTCCGTTTGGCTATTATGACCACTCTACGGAAAGATAAACCATCAAACGAATCTAATGGAAGTGGTTTCAGGTCAAAATTCCTTTCCAATCAAAAGTTATGGCCAAAACAAGATCAACTAGGGGCAAAATGGTCATTTAAAAATCGACAAAAATCATGAATATGGCAAATGACTCTAATAGATGTTTCCCAAAGTTACATGACCATACGACTTCATACGGGAAAGAAATAAATATTCTACGATCCCCCGATGCGTAGAATGCGGGTCATTACACTCTCCCCCCCCTTAAGAAATTTCGCCCCCGAAATTCCTTAATCAAAACACACACAAAGGTCCCGCATGCCTATCAATCATAAAACAACAATCAAACATGCAAACAACAAAACAAGTCTACCCTAGCATGCGGAAAACTAAATTACAAAGTAAATCTTACCAGGCAAAGAGTTCTGGATATGCCTTCCTAATGCCCTCCTCTGTCTCCCAAGTACAATCATTCTCGTCCTCGCCCCACTGAACCTTGACTAGCTTCACCGCCTTCCTTCGAAGTTGCTTCGTATTGTGCCCCACAATACGAATCGGCTTGCGGTTCCCAACCGCCTCGGGTTCCACTTCGAAGTCCTCTAACTGATCAGGTGAAACAGTCATATTTGAGTCGTGAGCGAACTTCCTTAGTTGGGAAACATGAAATACATTATGAACTCCCGCCATCTTCTCTGGTAATCCAACTCTATATGCCAAATTCCCGACTAGTTCAAGAACAGGGAATGGGCCAACAAATCTTGGTGCCAACTTGCCTCTCCTGCCAAATCGAATCACACTCTTTAACGGAGAGATCTTGACAAACACCAAGTCACCAACGGAGAATTTCAAGTCTCTTCTCCTCTTATCAGCATAACTCTTCTGCCTATCTTGGGCAGCTTTCATTCGTTGTTGAATGATCTTAATCTTATCTGAAGTTTCTCTCACCACATCTGGTCCAAGCACAAACTTCTCGCCAGTCTCTATCCAACATGATGGTGAGTTGCACGGTCTTCCGTACAAAGCTTCATATGGAGCCATACCAATACTGGATTGGTAGCTATTATTATATGCAAACTCTACTAGATGCAAATGGTCATCCCACGATCCACCAAAATCCAATATACAAGCTCTCAAGAGATCTTCCAATATACGATTCACCCTCTCCGTCTGACCGTCGGTCTGAGGATGATATGCGGTACTGAGATGCAATCCTGACCCTAAAGCCTCTTGTAAGCTCTTCCAAAACCCACTAGTGAACAACGGGTCTCGGTCACTCACAATGCTTTTGGGTACTCCATGAAATCTCACTACCCACTTCATATACAATTCTGCTAACTTGGCTGCCGTTCTGGTCGATTTGACTGGCATAAGTCTTGCACTTTTCGTCAATCGATCCACAATTACCCAAATGCTATCATATCCCGATCTAGTCCTTGGTAAACCATCGATGAAATCCATCGAGACTTGCTCCCATTTCCATTCGGGAATTTCTAATGGTGGCAACAACCCACTAGGCTTCTTTTGCTCGGCTTTAACTCGCTGGCAATTCATGCATTTGGATATAAACTTCCCAACGTCTCTTTTCATCCCTTCCCAGTAGTAAGTCTGTCTCATGTCTCGATACATCTTATTACCACCGGGATGTATAGTTAGTTTTGAGTGATGACATTCTCTAAGCACTTCATCTCTCAAACCATTCACGTTGGGGACAACTAGTCTTCCATTCTTTCGAAGCCATCCATCTCGATCAAGACCATACACATTCATCTCCTCATCGATACCCATCTCTAACTTGGAGATGATTTCCAATAGGTTAGGATCGTCCCTCTGGCTGGAACCAATCCGCTCTATCAAAGTGGGTCTGATCGCCAAACTAGCTAGGATAACTGGATCCAATTCGCACCTTGGTCTGAAATCTAACCCCGCGATATACTCCAGTTGCTTCCATTCAAGAAACATTGCCCCTAAACTGGCATGTCTCCTACTCAAGGCATCGGCTACCGCATTACCTTTCCCAGGTGTATATGCGATATCAAAATCATACGAAGCCAAGAACTCTAACCATCTCTGCTGACGGAGATTCAGATCTTTCTGAGAGAAAAGATACTTTAACGATTTATGATCGGTAAACAACTCAAATCTTTCTCCCAAGAGATAGTGTCTCCACATCTTCAATGCGAACACAATCGCTGCCAATTCCAAATCAGGGGTAGGATACTTCTTCTCATGCGGCTTTAACTGTCGACTAGCATAGGCTACAACCCAACCTCGTTGCATCAATACAGCACCCAGTCCGGTACCACAAGCATCCGTGTATACCGTCATCTCTTCATTCCCTTTAGGAATGACTAACACTAGCGCATGCGTCAACTTCTCCTTTAGACTCTCGAAGGCATCCTCACACATTCCGTCCCAGACGAAGGATTGATTCTTCTTAGTCAACTGAGTCAACGGTGCTGTTATCTTGGAGAAATCCTGGATTAACTTATGATAATATCCAGCTAATCCCAAGAAACTTCTTACATCCGTTACATTCTTGGGCGTATGCCAATCCTATACCGTAGCCACCTTCGCAGGGTCCACGGCAAAACCACTCTCTGAAACAACATGACCCAAGAATCTCACTTCCCTTCTCCAGAAATGACACTTAGAGAATTTCGCTTTCAATTGGTGTTTCCTCAACACCTCCATCACTATCCTCAAGTGTCCCTTGTGTTCCTCCTCTGTCCTTGAATAAACAAGGATATCATCTACGAACACAAGAACAAACTTATTCAACTGATCTTTGAATACTCGATTCATAAGATCCATAAAGTAAGCTGGTGCATTGGTCAACCAAAATGGCATGACCAACCACTCATAAAATCCAGACGGCGTCCTAAATGCCGTTTTCGGAACACTCTCATCTGCTACTCGAAGCTGATGAAATCCTGTCGCGAGGTCCAACTGGGAGAACACTCTCGCTCCTTCCAGTTGATCAAACAAATCATCTATCCGTGGTAGAGGATACTTATTCTTCCTCGCCACCTTATTCAACTCGCGATAGTCCACGCACAAACGAAGGGAACCATCTGCCTTAGTGGCAAACACAACTGGTGCTCCCCACTCGGAGAAACTCCTTCTAATAAATCCCTTCTTCAAAAGATTGCTGACTTGCACCCCGAGCTCTCGCTGCTCCCTTGGTGCTATACGACGAAGTGGCATCACTATAGGTCTAGCATCTTTCACTAAATCAATACATAACTCAATCTCTCGGTGTGGTGGAAGCCCGGTCACCTCCTCAAAGACGTCCGGATACTGGCCAACCACGGGCACATCTGACAACTCATCCTGCGGGATGTCGAGGGAATTTACAAAACTAGCCATAACCCCATCACTAGGTAGGCTACCAAACACTACCCTCCGCCCATCGTCCGCCCTCACCGTCACCAAAAAGCCCTCACATTCTACCACCACCCCGTATCTTTGGAGCCAATCGACTCCCAATATAATGCCATACCCGGTAAAGCCCAAAACAAAGCAATCACAAACAAACATACAACCATGACTCGATAAGACCAAATTCCTGCAAATCATACTAAGATTAGTCGAACCACCAATCGGGTTCGTCACAACCAATGGTCTATCGACTATCTCGGGTTCCAGTCCCAAATTATCTACCAGGTCACTAGATATGAAGGAACAGGAAGCCCAGTATCAAACAAAACTCGAACTGGTACATCATAAATAGAAAGCATACCTTGAATAACAACATTCTTTCCTTTCTCCGCCGCAGTTGGGGCATTCGACGAAGAAGGAACAACATCAATAGCATATGCTTTCACAATCTGCTTCTCCTTAAGAGGTTGCGGGCACTTATCCTTATGATGTCCCACTTGACCACAGTTGTAGCACTTCCTTTCTGCTGGCTTGGCCCGACATTCTTTAGCATAATGGCCCTTTTTACCACAGCTGAAGCACTCAACATCTTTCTTGTTCTTTTTCTGGCCACCCTTAGATTGGTTCTGCTTCCTCTTATTTTGAGAGTTATTCTTGCCTCCACCGCCTTCTTGCGGCTTTGGCCCTTCTGCAGATGCAGCCTCAGTCTTTGACTTAGGGTAAAGACTCTCTGATCTCAAAGCCTTCCCCACAATCGATTCAAAAGTCTCATCGATGTGGTTGATAAGCCTTTCCCCCAAGTATCCATCCAAACCAGTAATGAACTTCTCATTCTTCTTCTCAAGAGTATAAATAAGAGATAGTCCATACTTCGACAAAGTGTCGAACTCAGCAATATAGTCAGAAACTGCCCTACCACTCTGCTTGAGTTCCAAGAACCTCTTAAACAACACTGACTTCTGGGCAGCTGGAATGAACTTCTCGCTAAAGCGAGCCTTGAACTGAACCCAAGTAACCTGATCTTCTGGAGTAGCTGTTCTAATGGCATTCCACCAATTCATCGCTCGCCCTTGCAGCTGACGAGACGCTAGCCTTCTCTTCATCGCATCCTCAAGACCCAAGTCATCGAAGATACGATCACAGCTATCCATCCAATCTTGAACATCTGTGGCCGACTCCGTCCCGTGGAACGGCTTCCCACCAAGGTTAGTGTAATCCTTGCACAACTTGGTGAAATCGACCCTAGGCGCCTGCACACTTGGGCCAACACCAACTCCGGGATTGGGAACTGCCCCTTGCACTTCTCTAAGCATGTCTCTCATGAGGTCAGTAAACAACACCCTCATGTCAGCGGCATTCCCATTATTGGCTCTTCTACCAGCACCTCTAGCATATTGGCTCATCGTCAATCTGTAAAAAGGGAAGCGATAAACGATCCCACAGTGGTGCTAGTGCAGTGCGACTTCATTCTTGTACTACCGATAGTATATACATATATAGCTTTTGAAAACCAAAGTAATCACAAATACGCGCTCTCATATACGTACTATCTCTTCCTAGTGTCTCTCCCTAGGTTAACTACGCAACCTAGAGCTCTGATACCAAGTGTGATGGCCCGCCCTGCACCAACCGACATTTACTCCAAAGGTGCGATGTACACATGTCCAGTTAGCACGGAACGGGTCGTCAGAAGGAAAGGGAAGAAGGAAATGAACTAACAAGGAACCTGTAGAATGTCTCACAGCGCATAGAACAAAATATAATAATAACATATTTGACATAAAACAGGAGAGACAGTGCATAAGCTGAAAACCAAAACTAAACATCATAGCAGCGGAAATCCAAAATACACCTTATTACAACTTTCAAACTATCTCAAAGTAAAAGCAAGATAAAGGGGGTACACTACTAATGCCCAAGTAGCGACCACCAACGACACAGGGAGAATATATATATATATATATATATCATACGTGGAAGCCTCCTGCCCGCCTCCGAATCAGCTACTCGCGCATCACCAGCTAACCTGTCTCTAGTCTGTTCGTGTGAGCACCCAGAGTAATAAGAGGAGACATAAAACTCTGGGACAGACATAAAGCCTGGTATGAGCGATAAGCATCTAAAGTGCACAATAACAGGTAGACTAAAACATACCTGAACCTGGACCTGCAACCAAAGAGTTAGCACTACATACTGTACAACACTCTAAGGTGCCATATCAAACAGTATAAAGATATGGAGGTGGGGGAGATGTGCATGTCATAGTGATGGCAAACAATCTAACATAGCATCCATCCTCACATCTCTCACTCAGTGCATAAAGCATACGATATTCACCACTTCGATCACCCAACATACCTTGTTATGATCACTTTGCCCCATGAAGTCATAAATGGCTTCACTGCACTGATAACGTAGCCACTAATCCTTCGCTATGTCCACTTTCCCCATGGAGTTATTCACCCCATCTGCGCTGGCTCATAGCCTTACCAATCCTTACTATGTCCACTTGCCCCATGGAGTTGTTCACCCCATCTACGCTGGCTCATAGTCTTACTACGCATCACCTTGCCCCTCGGGTCATAACGACCCTACTGCACTGATAACGTAGTCTTGCTACCATCACCTTGCCTATCGGGTCATAATGACCCTACTGCACTGATAAGTAGCCATCATTCATTTTTAGTGGTGAATCGAAGTTATGAACGTCGACAACTCCTTAGCACACGTCCCGCAGCAAAGCCCAACCATGAAGTGAACTCATTGGTTCCCAACTGGATCCTAAGCTCTAACTTCCCATATTGGGCTACCTTTGCATCTCAGGTTATTGGTCAATACTGGGTCGGGTCGGATTCTCTTCAAGTTATCGGTTCGGGTCGAGTCTACCACATTGCGTCGGTTCGGGTCTTCGTCTGGTACGGTTCGGGTCTTCTTCTGGTACGGTTCGGGTCGAGTCCACTCCATCGCGTCGGTTCGGGTCGGGTGTCCCACTTCGGTTTGGGTCGGGTGCCATCTCCTATCCAATTCGTGCTTCCGCTCCGATCCGCTCCCTCATTCTTCACGTGCTCCGATCCGATCCCTCCTTCTTTATCCGATCCGATCCCTTCTCCTTTATCCGATCCAGTTCAGTTAACGGGGCCTTCCTTTTTGCCAATTTTCTCAAGTGTCAGGTTCCAATCCGATCGAACCCCTTGCCCAGTTCAACATATCCGATCTGATCCGAAACCTGCATTGTTTTCTGAAACTTTTCCAGCAAGTGTTTACGCCATTCGACGACGTTTTCAACCATTCTAACTATTGAAATCAATCACAAAGCATATCATACAGTCATAGAAACATGCATAATCAACCACAAACATCAAAACATCAATATGATAGGTTAAAATGGATCAAACATACCCAAAATACCATATTTCCCCTTAAGCATGTTTAGGTGAAACTAATGATAGGATTAGCAAAACTTAACCAAATTAACCCAAATTCATATCAGAGGTCTAAAACATCATTTAGGGATTTATGAACATTTTTCCAGAATTTTATCATGCTTAAATTCGCTAATTAACACTAATTACCCTTAACTAGCCATAATTAGTGTAAAACTATGCAAATCACTCACCTTAGCCACAAATAAACTAAGATCTGAAATAAATCTCTGATTTGATGTGAATCCCAATGCTAAACAGCAGCTCCAATGTTGATTTGGTGTAGATCTTCCTTGATTAGAGGTTGCTAAGCTTAATCCTTGACCAAAAGATGATTTGGAGGTGATTTAGAGGTTGGAGGCCATTTTTATGGTTCCTTGGTGATAAGTGGTGGCTAGAAAACTGAAATGGAATGATTCTCTATCTCATTTCAGCCTTCCCATAACCCTAATCCCGAAATGGGTTATGGGCCTACTCACTAATCACCCGATTTGGCCCGGTTAAGCAGTTTTTCACCGTCCAAACCTTATTTCAGCCATATCTCCCAAACGGTAAGTCCGTTTGGCTATTATGACCACTCTACGGAAAGGTAAAGCATCAAACAAATCTAATGGAAGTGGTTTCAGGTCAAAATTCCTTTCCAATCAAAATTTATGGCCAAAACAAGATCAACTAGGGGCAAAATGGTTATTTAAAAATCGACAAAAATCATGAATATGGGAAATGACTCTAATAGATGTTTCCCAAAGTTACATGACCATATGACTTCATACGGGAAAGAAATAAATATTTTACGATCCCCCGATGCGTAGAATGCGAGTCAGTACAGAATATCTTGGTCTCATTTTATGAGATTGGACACCTAAGGATTACCGACATGTTGTTGACAAAGTCAGCGTCAATCTGCACAATCCGCCAAGCTCTGTCCTAACTCTCCGTCAGTCCGCAAGGCAGTGTATGGGTGGTATACCTTGGTATTTTTAGTTAGGTGTATGTAATTAATTGTAAATTTCAATTTCTATAGAGATGGAGAATAAGCGATGATGCCCAAACACTTCTTGACCTTATTGATTTGACTAGCTATACACGAGGAAATAATAATACCACTTTACAAACTGTGCCAAGCAAACTAATAATTTATTTCATGACTGTACTATGTTATCGACCGAACCAACCGACCAAACTAGAGTTTAACATTAAAAGCTTGATTTATATTGAAAATTTGTAACAAGTTGAGGTATCTAAAATAAAATCAACTGACTAGAATTGTAAATTTAATTTGTTGTACCACTTTTCAGAAACAGGTCGTGTTGTCAATTTTTTTGTATATATCCATTGCATTCATATAGTTGCATTAGATCCACACATACTGCATTTGGATTTTGTGGGTTGTATCCGCTGAAAACCCTCATGAGACACCACTCGTCCTACTAGAGACACCTAGAGGTTTAACGACTTGTTGCATATGCTCATTGCAGTCGTGTTTCCTACGAAAGTGTGACCTGTCTAGTTTAGCTTTTCAATTTTTTTTTATTTTTCTTTCTTTTCACTCGAGGACGAGTAAAAGACAAGTGTGGGGGTATTTGATTAACATGTAAAAGTGTTTATTTTTATGCTCTATCTTATCTTTATTATAAATAAATAAATTTTACATTGGGTATTTTTCGTATATTTTCACAGGTCGTTCATCAATCCTCATGCACCCCTAAAAGCAAGATATTACACAATCAACTTCGAAGATTTTATCTCATGTGCTTTTGGAGTCTTATAAGAGTCCATGTTTAGAAGAATTAATTACGTGCAAATCTTTTGTAAATCAATTAGCCATATGGAAGATTTGGAAGATATGGAAGATATTCACCATGATATGCTCAGATATTCTTAAAGATTATTTCCAAACAAGCTAAATGGCAATTAGGAAGATTGAGGTGGAATACTCACGATCTGAAGGCTACCACAATTGCGGGGATTGGGATCACATTACAATAGGATCATTTTATATAGATTACTAGTTGGGACACTAGTTAGGTGTTGCAGAGAAGTAAAATGGGTGCGATAGCATATTCAGCCTTATTATCTTATTTCTAGGGCGTTGTCCTAGATTCAGTTTATTCATGTCATAACCCTTTCCTTGTTTACATGCTAAATAGTCACTGGACTTACCAGACTCATGTTTGTCCCATTTTCTTTCGTCTTCTTTTCTTCTGTTCCCCCTCAGGTCCGCAGGGAGAGAATACTTCAGCTTAGATTAGATCATTTCCAGCTTGAAGAAAGTATATGTATTGCTTGGAATCTTTTTCCTTGGGCTATGGCTTTGGATACTCTCTTATTGGGGATTTATGCTACCTTACTGTTGTTTTTATGCTTCTTTATGTTTTAATTCAAGACAGAATTTTTATTGTAATAATGTAGAAGTTGGTTTGAGATAGTTGTTGTAATGTTTTAACTGAATCACGTACTTATGAAATAAAGTTAGTTTTTCTGCTGTTTATATGTCTGTCTTGTAAATTATTTGTATCTTTTACCTAAAATGCTCTACCAGTTAAGGCATTCCCTTTGTGAGTGACCTTAACGGAGGTGGGGTGTTTCACTTGGTATCAGAGCTGATGGTTGCTAGATTAGATAAAATTTTTGGAAACTAATTGTCAAAACGGTTTTAAAAGAAGAATTTTCAAAAGAAAAGTTTTGTTTTAAAGGCATATTCCCCAAAGCCGTAAGCACTATCTTTAGATCTTGTGTTTGAATCCTTGTTTCCTTCTTTCCTGAGTCTCCGGGGCTCCTGGCTTTCTGGGAGGTAACCTCATCGCGACATGGTTCCGTAGGCTCTATGAGACTACGACACCTATCAAAGGGCGAAGAAGTGCCCAACCTCCATCCATAGTCATAGTAGTTTCACCTACGGCTAATTCTCTTCCAAGCTTTGTAGGGTTTTCCGTGCGACAGAGGCAACGTTCGAGAGACTTGTCAACATGGTTCACAAAGGAAGTAAAGAGAAAGAGGCCAAAGGGGAAGAATCACAAACAAGGGATTGGAATATAAGAAGGGCGGAGGAAATAATAGATCTCGCAACAAGAGGAAGTATCTTTTCTACGGTATAGCGGGACATTTAATTATAAGAAGTAGAAGACAAGTGGTTGTTTTCAGCATGGTGAGGCAGGGCATCTTATCAAGGATTTCCCAAAGAACAAGGACAAGAGAAAGGATTTTCAGGAAGGCAAGTGCATTCTTTCACCGCCAGCGTACCTAAGGGAAAGATAGTAAAAGTTAGTTTTTCTTTTTGATCATCCTGTTAGTACTCTTTTTGATTTCAACGCTTCACATTCGCTCATATCTACTTCTGTAGTTGAGTCTATGCACCTTAGTACTAGTATAATAGAAGATCCCATTTTTTTCTCAAATCCGGTTGGTGGTTCGGCTCATTTATCTTTGGTTGGTAAGGATTTGAGAATATCTATGTTAAGTATTGAGTTTAAGTGTAATGCTTATGTTTTTGGTTTCATGGGCTATGGGTTGATTCTAGGCATGGATTGGTTAGCTAGTAATTGTGAAAGGAGGGCAGTTAAACTTTTGACTTGCCTCAGGAATACCCTCGAGATTTCATGCGTTCCTAAGGGATCAGTTTGACTTAGCTACCTAGAATCACTTAACGCATCTATCGACGATTTGTGATCCATTAGAAAAGTCCACAGATGTTTTTGATTAGGTTAGGGATATTCCTCCTAAAACTCTAGATAGACTTCCGCATATATCTAGTTGACAATGCAAAGCCAGTTGTGTAGCACCCTGAATTTTTGAATAATCGAATCAACTAAATTAAAGAATAATTAATCTCAAATGTGAGAATTAAGGGAAATGGGTTGCGCCATTGTGTTCGTCTCGGAATTCTGGTTGAGATAGAGTCCGAGTTTGCGTAAATTGGACTCCGTATGAAAAAGATATCCTTAAATTAAATATTGCAGCAAAACATGAAAAAAAAAGAGAATGAGAAAATAATAAATATTTAGCATTGTTCTAAGGTTTGTAAGCAAAAGAAATAATAGCTCATTTGGTTGGAACATGTGACTTGCATACAAGAGGTACAGAGTTCGATCCCCGCCAACGCTATATTTTTGTTTTAGGGGAATGGCTAAAAAGCGGCTTAGTGTGAACGCGGTTCAAAAAGTAGTTTAGTGTGAAAATGGTTAATTGGGAAGATATATATATATATATATATATAAATATATATAATTGAGAAGATAAATACAGTCAATTTATTTGGTGGGAAAGATTTATGCATAAATAGATATGTATGTATGCAGGTAACTTCATTATGCATTAATTTTGCATGTTGCAAGGAAAGTAGAAAAAAGGGGGAAATTAAATTATATACTCGATTTCCTTTTTTTGACCTAAGCAATCAATTTGCATTATTTGTCAATATTAGAATTTATGAATAGGTGCGTATATATATATATATATATATATATATATATATATATATATATATATGGGCAGTTAATGTAAACATGAATAGATTGAAACTAATTTGTAGATGAGTGTTAATTTGTCATTGATATTAATTAAAAGGGATATATATATATATATATATATATATATATATATATTAAGTAGGCATAATTTGGGAACATGTATCATGGCATGATTGTTTTTTTAGGTGGCCTTTTTTGATTGGCTTTTATGACAAATTAAAGGTAAGAAAGATTTATGCATGTATAAATGGATATTTGTATATGGGTAATTAATGTATACGATAAAAGGGAGGATATGTAATTAACAATAAAAGATTTATAATTTACATATAAATATGAAGGATAAACATGAAAATTACATGGCATAGATTGGTTCATGGAACGGTATATTTAGTATACCATTGATTGTGAGCATAATTAAAAATATAGTTATGGCATAATTAAAATGGGAATAATTTACATATGGAATTTGTCATAAATAAGAAATATGTAAATTATAAAAAAAATGAACATTTAATACACTGTGCTGAGTCATTAGGGCTGAGGTGTCACCCTATCTTGTTTGGATGGTTCAGGTTGCTTCTAGGTTGATCGGATGGCCTAAATTAATCCTAAACTCTATAAAAACACCTCTAGACTCAAACCCTAAAATCAAAACAAAATTAGATTCATGGCCTCCATGCCGTCACCTAGCAACTCAGCATAGCCTCCACCAATTAGAGTGGAAGAAAGCTAGTCTAAATCAATCCTTTTCAACTTTAACAACGAATCTTCTTCAAGGGAAAGCTATTACAACTTCAGAACTCAGAATTCAGAATTCAAGACCTTCTCTGAATTGTGAGTTTGATAATTTTAATAAAATAATTAGCAAATTAATTTGATTGAGTTATGATGTGGACTATTTGGATATGATGTGAATTATTGACCGCATGTTATTATTCATGTAGTAAAATTGCGATGTTTATGTTGTAAATTCTATGATGCTGTCTTGTAAAGTTGTGATCATCTATGTTGTAATTTTATGATTGGCTTATGTATAATCGAATCATCATGTTGTTCATATGCTAGTTTGGGTATGTTGATTCATATGATAAATCATAAGTATGTATGCAAGTTTAGATTTTTATTAAGACATGAATCACATGCAAGTTGGGGAAAATTATATGTATAACCTTATATGCTTCATGGCACCTATTTTAGATCTAAAGTTAGGCTATGACATGTGTGAGTTATATGCCAAATTCTGCATGCTGGTTTACATGTTTAGATGTAACTTTATTCTATTGTTATGTTGCATAAATCACATATGCAAGTTTATATGAATACATGTGTTTGAATATGAATCATGTTATGCAAGTTTGTGGTTACTGCCTATGCAAGATTACACCTTTAGATGTAGATCTATGACATACATGATTTATGCAAGTTTGATTATCCCAACAAGTTCACACCTTTAGATTTGGGTCTATGACATATGTAGTTTTATGCAAGTTGTAACTTTGGCCTATGCAAGTTTTAGATGTAGAACATCATTCACACATGCAAGTTCACCCCTATGTTTAGATCTAGTTTTAATTATATGTATGTTGTGATGTTTTCTCTTTATTCCATGAGTTAGACTGTTTGAATCTAACGTATATTTTACGTTAAAAGAACGAACGTACAACGTGGGGGTAAAGGGGATAATATTAAAAGATTTAATTGGCATAAACGCCCCAAAAGACATAAAATAAATTTGTGATGAAAATTGGTATGATTTTACATACCATAAATGGATGGACATAATTGAGTCAATTATGGACATCGTTAAATTTGGAATTGATTGATAATTTGAATAGGGAAAGTAATTCAAATTGGGGAATGATTAATTAGGAGTAATTAATCGTCTAAGACACGAGGTTAGGCTCTTTTGTGGTGTAAGACTGCCCGGACCCACCCGGCAAATCCAGCTGCCACAAATGCCAGTCTAATGTGAGAGGTCTTAGGCATAAATTAAATACGTAACAATTGTAAAGACACGAGGTTAGGCTCGTTTGTGGTGTAAGACTACCCAGATCCGCCCGGCAAATCCAGCTGCCACAAATGCCAGTCTAATGTGAGAGGTCTTTATGAGGTTACGGTCTTAATGAATTAAGAAACACTTAACCAGATAAACATGTAGCGGGACATGAGGGGGTTAAGTGGCTGCCTTGGGTGGCATGTGGAATCTAGTGGGTGCCTTGGGTGGCATTTGAAATACGATTAGAAATACTTAACCAAAATTGAAACATGTAAGTGAACATGATAAGAAGTGGGTTGAAACACCCCACCTCTGTTAAGGTCACTCACAAAGGGAATGCCTTAACTTTGGTGGAGGTTTATAAGTAAGAGTCACAGATAAACACAAGACAAATATAAATACACATATTTTAAACAGCGGGAACCAAACAGACTTTTATTTCATCAATACGTGTTCAAACAAAACATTTTCATATTTGTCTCAAAATACTTCCAACATTACAACCCCATTATTGTCTTGATTATTAAAGAAGCATAAAACATAAATAAAGTAACAAAAATCCCCATAGTGATATCCAAAGCCATAGTCCAAGCAAAAGAGATCCAAACCATACATTTACGGTCTTGGAGCTTGCAAAGAGTCTGACTAAGCTGGGTTGTTTCCTCCCTGTGGACCTGGGGGGGGGGGACGAAAGAAAAGAAGATGAAAAGAAAATAGAGTCAAACATAAAGTCTGAGTGAATCTAGTAGCTCTTCAGTATGTGAATAGGAAAAAGGCCATGATAGATATAAACTGAAAACAGTAAAGTATCACAAGCTAAGGAAGTGTAGTTTAGATTGAGTTGTGGTGTAAAACTGCCTGGAACCGCCGGCACATCCAGTAACCACAACAACACCTATCTAATGTGAGAGGTTAGTGCATCATGCCCATGGAAAATCCGAGGTTAGATTAAGTTGTGGTGTAAAACTGCCCGGAACCACCCGGCACATCCAGTAACCGCAACAACACATATCTAATTTGAGTGTTTGGTGCATTAATAAATCAATTAATGCTAATGGACAAGATAAATGACTAGGGTTAAGTTGATGAGAAACACTTAACCAATATAAGATGAATGACTAGGGTTAAGTTAATGAGAAACACTTAACCAATATAACAGGATGGATGACTAGGGTTAAGTTAATAGGAAACACTTAACTAGTATAACATGATGAATGGGTAGGGTTAAGTTAATAAGAAACACTTAACCAATATAACTTGTTTGTGGTAAGGTTAAGTTAAAACAAGAGGGCAACACTTAACCAATATAACTTGATTTGTGTTAAGGTTAAGTTAAAACAAGGGGGAAACACTTAACCAACATGACATGATGAATGGAAGGGTTAAGTTAACACGAGAGGACAACACTTAACCAATATCACTTGATTTGTGGGAGGGTTAAGTTAACAAAATAAGGCAACACTTTACAAAAGTAACATGACAAGTAGGTGGGTTAAGTTAACTTGAATTGATTGATGACACTTAACCAATATAACTTGACGAATGAACTCGGTTAAGTTAATAAGAAACACTTAACCAACATGAAACGATGAATGGGTGGGTTAAGTTAACATGAATGGACAACACTTAACGAATATGACATAATGTGTAGAAGGGTTAAATACATATCAAGTTGGGTGGGTAATATTAGTAAATATAGGCCCACAAAATGTGACTATCTCAAAACCCTGTGCTACGGTGTTAAGGATAATCATTGGAATATAACACATTAATCATCATTAGCAGAGTACAGATAATAGCATAAACAAGAAATAGAATAATTTACACAAATATGACAGCGCAATCATATATATATCACCACATCAGAGAGCATAGTGCAGGATACAACTTAGTGCATAATAATACATAATCAGTCAACATCGCCTGAGGTGGAATCATATACATAATAAGTACATAAATGAAACATCACTCTATATCGCCGGAGGCGGAATCATAATACATATATAGTAATGGCGGAAAAATCGTAGTCATCAACATGTAGTCAAGCCTCGCCATGAGCCAAAAGTGCACCTCTGCTGTGGTGCTAGCCAAAATGCATCAGCTACCTGTAACTAGGCTGCCCGTGTGTAAATAAAGGCACCCGAGTTTGCAAGGTGAAACAAACTACGAGTCAGTCATGGGACTGGTATGAGAAATCTACTTAACTAATTAACAACAATAATAAGGCAAATCAAAGGACCATGCCACTTTCGCGGAACGGGTTTACTCCAATGAGTGCTAGTGCATGAAATAAAGTAAATTATTAAACCATCGCAGTGCTTTTTATAAAAATGAAGCCATTATAAGACTCAGGTCCCATCACACAATGCAACGCAAGCCGGAGGATAGAGTTTTTACCTTATAATGGCCAAGAGATGCTTCATACGTATAAACAAAGTGTTTGATATTATAACTAGTGCATATATGTTTCAAAAGCGAATTCAATCATAAATATCAATCAAAGACGGCATAAATGATCCATACCACTATGTCGCCATATTAGCAATATAATCAAATCCGCAATTTCGTATTGGAAATCGGATTCCATCATGAGTCGAGGCAAGGGGAAAGCTCCTCTCTGTTCGAGACACTCTAGCAAATGTCCCAGGACCACACACAGTGATCCTTGGATCTTCAGGGCCGGTCCTCTCTTACTTTTGAGGATTAGTTATTCCTGAACACACATTTCCCAGTTCTTACAGACCTGTAACTGAGGCGCCTCACATTCCAACAACCACACATGTGAAAAGTATATATATATGTCAGGGCTGGTAAGTCACTGACACCACCGTAGCAAGAAAGAAACGTCGTGTTCTCCCTGTAGTCACTATCCCTTTTTTGACTAATACCGAGGTGTGAGGCTCGCGAATCCACGCTATACACAAAGCTACGCCACACAGGCCATGCTTTAATCATCAACCACAAGACTTTGCTTTGTAACAGAAGCCTTGATCACATGCCACTTAGGCGTGCCACATAGGCAATTCACTCCGTGCGACTTATTTCTATCGATATATAACCTTTGAGCTCGTACGTCTTAGAGAAGGGCGTTAAGCAAGAGAATAAATTCTCCGCCACCAAACAGATATATATTTAATAGAGATCAATCAGCACAGAACAAAATCCAATATCAGACACACAGTCCATTTACAAGTTCGTTCTGGGTATGAACGAAGCTGGAGGCACCAAATTCCTCGCATATCCATAGAATCAACATTACGTCCGAACGGCTACCACTTCAGCTCCTTCAAGGTAGCTACTCCAATCACGAGCATCAGTAGCGCCCATCCATTCAATGTGAAGATCGTCGGTCTTGAACCGTCTTCAACTCTTCGACTTCTAATCATCGATCGATTATTTGAATTGAGAATTAACTCGGCCTTTTCAAATAATCCACGTATATTTAGATTTTCAAATCAATTCTTCACATGGTTCAATCATTCGACATTCACATTTCAGTTCTTTAGTATAGTTTTCATGTCAAACACATTCAACAATCAAATATCAAGCAAACCAAGAAGAATCGGTTTATTTCCACTCTATATCATCTATAAAGATATATCGCCATTTTTATTTATTTAAAAACGGCCCTATTTAATTAAACGATTTTCAGGTCGTGCCGAGGCACTGGCGCTGTTTTCCCCAAAATTTGTTTTACATATATCTGAAAATCTAACCGTTGGATTTCAACAAAGTTTATATCATTGGGAAAATATTCCCAAAGCGAACCCAAAGGTTCCAGTTTCATGAAAATCCGATGATCGGATCTTTCGTTATAATCGTTTGAAATTACGATTTCAAAATGCGAACTGCACGGCCTCGATTCGTTTTAATTTAATTTATATTTATATTTATATATATAAATAGAATTCATTCGACGATATCAATATCATTTTCACTTCAAATATTTCACTAACACCTTTATATTTCAAAAATTTTCACCATAACCTCCTTTGTACGGGAAGGGGTTTGGAAATTTATTGGGCCGTATTAGGTACCCAATAAATCCTAATAAGCATACACACATTTATAGTGATATATTCCGATGTCCACAGGGGAGTGTGTATAGATATAACTCTAGAGAATAAATTCTCGTCACCCTATAATTGGTTTTTGTGCCTTAATGACTAGAGAGACGTGTTTATTGTCATCTCCAGACCCGTGTGGGGTTTTTATTAATCTTGCAATTTATATAGTCCAGATCAGTCATCAGTTCAACCTGTAATATATAGTCATCGCCATACAAGCCTCTCGCTCGTATGGTAAATCTTCAACCTCGTCACACAAGCTCCAGATGCTTATGTTGTATATGATGAAGTATGCCTATCGTCAAGAAGTATGCCTATCGTCAAGAAGTATGCCATGTAGTGTAGTTCAAAATTAATTATTACTATCCTATGGCGATGTTTATTATTACACACAGAACAACTAGCACTCCGCATCCAATGGCATTCACATGAGTTGATATAATGATAAAATTTGCACATCCAACTCATTGAGGTTTACCTATTTGTCGGGCACGCAAATAAATTCTTTACTCAACAGCTAACCCATTTCTTGTTCAACACAGGTATATATATGTGCAAAACTAAGCTAAAAATTATATTTCTAGCGAACAAAGGTTTATTTCCACTTATGGTTATTTTTTACACTTCACGTTTCACTTAAAAATGATATTTTTGTCGAACTAAAATATATTTCAACACATGACTATTTTATTTAGTTCCTATACATGTTAAAAATAATATTCATAGCAAACAAATATTTATTTCAACATTATATATTTTTAGCAATTCACACACATGATAAAAATGGTATTTTTATCATCTAAAATATTTATTCGCCACATGAATGTTTTTAGCACTTCATATTCTCAATAAAAATGTAATTTTTATTGTTCGATCTTTTATTCAACTCATGAACCTTTTTCACACATGAACTCCTCAACACATGAGCCTTTCCACACATGGATATATTTTATATGGTTTGTACATATAGGTAAGATGTTATTTTTATTGTTGAAACAATTTATTTATAATACGAATATTTTACATACTTCATATATATAATAAAATTGTGATTTTTATTGTTAAAACAATTTATTTATTCAACATATGAATTATTTTTCAACACATGAGCATTTACACACATGGATATGTTTTCAACACATGAAAGTAATTTCAACATATGAAAATAATTCTAACATATAAATATTATTCAAAATTTCGGCAGCATAACAGCAGGGTAGTTAAAACCGGCACCATCCCGAGTACGGCTCCTTGCTCTAACTTAAAACCTCGCGGTTTTTGACAATGGGGATTTCATACATCTAATTCACACGCAGGCGAGTATGATTTTTCTTTTGCACAATTTATTTCAATCAAAAATGGGTATTTTTCAACCACAACCAAACAATATCAACCACAAACAATTCTATCAACCATTCGCATTATTCACCAAATTTTTCACACCAATTCACAATCAATAAATATCGTCCATGGTTTGTGGACGAGGGGAGTATATATATATATATTCGTATATAAATATATTTTATTTCCATTCCAACACACATATCATTTATACAATGCATGTATAATTCATACTTCGCTCGTACAACTTATACAACGCGTGTACATGAGGTATACAACACGTATATAATCTATATTTTGCTTGTATGATTTATGCATCACATTTCTATTTCACATTTCAGTTTAGAAATCTCACATTGGTTTTCGAGATGCTAAAAATCGTAGCTAGCTTAGAAAAATCCGCGGTTTCTTCTAGATTGTAGAGAGCGTCCTTGCGGTCACGATGTCTCATGTTTCATCAAATTTCGTTAAAACACCATAAAGATATGATTTTTCAAAATTTGCAACACTTAAAAGTGTTATTTTCAATTTAGAAAATTCAAGCCGTATACCTTTCAAAACCTTCAAAACTAGGTTTTGATTTATCGAACAAATGGTTGCACGATATTGGAATCAACTTGTACCACGTCGAAGAGGAAGGAGGGGGCTTCCAATCGCCGGTGGTGGCGTTCAACTCGGTGGCGCGATTTAGGGGTGGTGGCACATGAAGAGGTAGGAGCGACGATAGAGGGAGTTCTCTATATGGATTTGAAGAGGGGGAGGAGAACTACAAAAAGTTCAACTGGGGGTGGGGCTGGTTCTGCAAGTGGCGATCGAAAATCGACTGGGAAGCGGGGAAAGGGCTTCCGCCATCGAGATCGGGGGTTAGGGGGGAGGGGGAGGGGGAGAGGGTTTGAGATATTTTTTTTATTTTAATTATGAAAGGAGAATTCCTATTGGTCGATGGTTTTATTAAATTTTAAAACAGTGTTTCTCCAAAATAACACCGATTCAAACCCAACGAATGTCGCCCCTAACTAAATACCCCCATTCCGAACACAATGGGATATGTTTCGTAGGCCCATTCGACTGTTACAGTCAGTTATTCTTCAAATTAAAATATAAAACATTCAATATTCAATTTGAACGTACATTTCAATTTTCCAGGGCCACAAACTGATTCGAAAAATTCCAAAAAAAATAAATTTATCTATGTTTTGACTCTACGATCCCAAAAAAACTAGTTTCGTCGAATTCTGAGATCATTTGGAAAATGGCCATTTTCTAGTCGATCCAATTTAATAGAAATTAACCAAACACGTTTTCTTTTGCCACACTCACATACTAGCTTCAAAAATTATGAAATTTGAAACCTAGCAATAATTTGATATCCCGGATCCAACAAAAGCGGTTTCGTCGGATTCCGAGGTCGTTTGCAAAATGTCTATTTTCAAGGGCTATATAATCTCTATAGTGACCATTCTGAAAATTCATTTGGCCAAAACTTTTGATTCTCGCTATGAAACTTCGATTTTTCAGATTCATTAGAAAGATATTCATAAACAGATTTAAATATTTTTGGTTTCACTAAAATCTGTTTCATTTTGCACCCGGTACAGTCAGTCAAAGTTTGAATTCAAATTTTCAAACTACCGCACTATTTCTAGTTCATTATTTTATTGAAATATTCTATTTCAATTGTTTAAATTTCTTTGAAATAACCAATTTTAAAAATTTTAAATTGGTTCACATTTTCTGGGTTGTTACAATCTCCCCCACTTAAAACTTTTCGTCCCCGAAAAGGAAACAACAATACAGTAGGAAACAAAAATGTAAATGCAAAGTATTTTGAAGGTACCTTGCACCGGAGTTAGTCAGAGAGGTCCACTCCGCATTTGGGGTAGGCTTGCTTAATGCTTTCCTCAGTCTCCCAAGTACACTCTCTAGGATCACTACTCCACTGCATTTTAACTAAATCAACCTTCTTGCTCCTTAGCTCTTTAGTTTCTTTGCCAACAATCTTTAACGGCTCTCTTCTAACTGCTAATTCTGGAGTAATTTCCAAGTCCTGTTGCACTGCTTCTTCTACAACAAGATCTTGATCATGCACATGTCTTCTAAGTTGAGATACGTGAAATACATTATGCACTCCGGGCAACCAATCAGGTAATTGAACCCTATAAGCAAGAGTTCCAATTCGTTCAAGTATAGGAAAGGGACCAATAAATCTGGGTGCCAACTTCCCAGTCTTACCGAATCGGATCACTCCTCTCATCGGAGAAACTTTCAAATAAACATAATCACCAACAGCGAATGCCAAATCTCTTCTTCTAGAATCTGCATAACTTTTCTGTCGGCTTTGCGCGGTTTTCAATCGTTTCTTGATGAAATCGACTTTATCAGATGCTTCTCTAATCATATCGGGTCCCAACACAAGTCTGTTGCCAGGTTCTACCCAACATGTCGGAGATCTACACGGTCTACCTTATAATGCCTCAAATGGAGACATTTTTAAACTTGCCTGATAGCTGTTGTTATATGAGAATTCTGCCAAATGCAAGTGATCTTCCCATGACCCACCAAAATCAATAATACAAGCCCGCAGTAAATCTTCTAAAATTCTGTTCACTCACTCAGTTTGGCCATCTGTCTGAGGGTGATAAGCGGTGCTCATATTTAGTTTTGTTCCCAATTCTATCTGGAATGCCTCCCAGAATTTGCTAGAAAATATTGGGTCTCTATCACTGACTATGCTGATGGGAACTTCATGCAGCTTAACAATTTCTTTTAAATATATATGTGCTAGACTTTGAGCGGTTCTATTGGATCTGACAGGTATGAAATGGGCGGTCTTCGTGAAGCGATCTACGATCACCCAAATACTGTCATTACCTTTCTTGGTTCAGGGCAAACCATCTATGAAATCCATGGAAATCTGTTCCCACTTCCAACCTGGGACTTCCAACAGTTGGAACGATCCGGCTAGCTTTTTTTGGTCGCTCTTGACTAATTGGCAAGTAGGGCACTTGCTAACATATAAAGAAATGTCCCTCTTCGTCGCTTTCCACCAGAAATTGCATTTGATATCGTTGTACATTTACTCACTCCAGGATGAATGCAAAGCTTTGAGTTATGGCATTCATCGAGCACCTCTCTTTTGAGCTCAGGGATGTCGGGAACACAAATCCTCCCATTTAATCTCAGAACTCCCTCACTATCCACTTGGAAGCTGGAGCTTTCGCCCTTTTTAATTCGTTTGATCATCTCCTTAACAAAATTGTCGTTTTTCTGAAGAACAGAGATCTTGTCATTCAAGGAAGACGTAACGATAAAACTAGCGATGATCTCATTCTTTCTACTGATCGCATCAGCTACTACATTAGCCTTTCCCAGAGTATACAGGATATCAAAATCATATGCTGCGAGAAATTCTAGCCAACGCTGCTGTCTCAAGTTCAGATCTTTCTGGGTGAACAAATACCTCAATGATTGATGATCTGTAAACAGTTCGAATTTCTCACCTAATAAGTAATGCCTCTAGATTTTCAAAGAGAAACGATGGCTAGCAACTCAAGATCATGAGTTACATAATTCTTCTCATGCGGTTTCAGCTGGCGGATGGCATAAGCGACGACTTGGCCTCTTTGCATTAATACTGCACCCAGACCTATAATAGAAGCATCCGTCCAAACTGTCAAATCTTGATTGCCATCGATAATGGTTAATACTGGAGCGGTTGTCAATTTCGATTTTAATTCCTGGAAAGCTTCCTCGCAGTCGGAAGTCCACTTAAATTTCTCGTGCTTCTTCGTAAGATTTGTTAATGGGACGGATATCTTCGAGAAATCCTTTACGAATTTTCTATAATAACTAGCCAACCCCATAAAACTTCTGACCTCTGTGGGTGTAGTAGGTTGTTTTCAGTCTTGAATTGCTGTAATTTTGCTCGGATCTACAGAAATTCCTTCCTTTGACACGACATAGCCAAGGAACTTCACCTCTTCCTGCCAGAAGACAAATTTAGAGAATTTGGCTTTGAAGACGTTCTTTATCAGAATCTCCAATACTTGTTCTAAACGTTTCTCATGCTCAGGTTTTGATTTGGAGTAGATTAAAACATCATCGATGAATACGAGGACAAATTTATTCAGAACTCCCCTGAACACTCTATTCATTAGATCGACGAAGTATGCTGGAGCGTTGCATAGGCCGAACGGCACTACTAACCATTCATAAAATATGTCTGGACCTTTGAAAGCTATCAAAGGAACACACTCTTCGGCAATTCTCAGTTGATGGAAACCCGTAGCTAGGTCCATTCTGGAAAATACTCTCGCCCCATTTAATTGGTCTAACAGATCATCGATGCGGGGTAACGGGTATTTGTTTTTGAGCGTCTGTTTGTTGAGGTCTTGGTAATCAACACACAATCGGAGAGTACCATCTGACTTAGGGACAAACACTACAGCTGCACCCCAACTAGAAAAGCTAGGTCTGATCAGACCCTTCCACAGCAGTTGACGAGTTTGATCGCCTAATTCTTCTTTTTCCTTTGGAGTCATTCTTCGAATTGGATGTACCATTGGTCTGGCATTCGGAATTAGATTGATTATGAATTCTATTTCTCTTTGCGGAGGTAAGTTTTCAACTTCTTCAAACACGTCCGCATAGTTTCTAACAACAGGAATCTTTTCTAACGAAGTGGGGATAACTTCTAGCGCAGACCAAAATTCTCTTCTATCTGGATTTGAACCATGGCATGGTACAGTAATATACCCAAGCTTTGTTTTAATTTTTACTATTCTTTCCGCACACTTTACTTCAGCTTTGTATTTCGTTAACCAATCTAGCCCGAGAATGATATTGAACTTAGGAAAATTCATGGTGATCAAATTAAAAGAAAATTTATAGGAAGAATAAGAGACTGGCACTCTACAATATGAACTAAGAACTAGGGATCCTCCTATTGGATTATGAACTTCAACTGATTCTCTAAGCTTTCTTTGTTTTAACTTTAATTTGTGAACTGTGTTACTTGCAATAAAACTAAGTGATGCACCCGTGTCGAATAGTACAGAAATATGAATATTTTTAATTGTAAGGGTACCTCCCAAAACATCGGGTTTACGTGCTCCATCGGAAGCAACCGGCGGGTTCGCCCTGTCGTACACATGAGCAACCTCGGCCTTCTTAAGCAAGGGACAATCTCTGACAAGATGTCCTGTCCTGCGGCAGTTAAAGCATGAACGAGGGTTTTGAGAGCTCTGGCTTGACCCTTGAGAGTTGGTCTTCTGTAGTTTCGGGGCTGTGCAAACATTTGAGTAGTTCCCTACTTTGCCACAATTGTAGCAGCTTCCCTTTGGCGGCTTGCTAGTCTGCTGATTCGTGGACGCCGCGTTGCTTGATTCTGGTTGGTTTGTAGAGGGCTTGCATTTATTCCCCGCCTAGCTTTTAGCACGGTCCAGATCAAGGTTCCTTTGATCCAGGTCTTCATAATTGCACGCCATCTCCACTAACTCTGAGAATGCTAGCTTGATGTGGGCCATTGCCCTGTCTTGGTACTTACGCTTTAGCCCGAGGATGAACCTCTTGTTCTTGGACTTGGCGGTCGTGATGAGCTCTGGTGTGTAGCGGGATAACTGTGTAAACTTGTTCAGGTAGTCTTGCACAGAAAGATCTCCTTGCTGGAGGTTTGCAAATTCGTCATGCATGCGCTCAATCGCCTGCTCTGGGATGAATTTTGCTTTGAACATGTCTTTGAACTCATCCCACGTTCTACCTGCATTTCCGTTCTCTACAATGATGGCCTCCCACATTAATTCAGCTTCGTCTTGCAGAAGCCAGGCACCCATGAATGCTTTGTCTTGATCATCCAGCCTCAGGCCTCCTAGTATCTTTTCGCATGTCTTTAACCATGCTAGGGTCTCAATCACAGTGCCTGTTCCAGAGAAGGTTTTACCTCCTAGGTTCTTGTATCTTTTGGCCACTCGGTCGAGCTCGAATGGCTGAGCGGCTGGGGGTTGTATTAAGGGTCCATCTGCAGGTGGGACTTCTCCTTATCCTCTGCCATGGCCAGCTCGGCCTCCTCTACCTGCTGCTGCTCGGGTAGCCATTGTTCAAGTTCTGTATAAGCAATAAAAGAGTCAGCCTATAGAAACGATAATTTTATTGTATGGTAAGGCAGATGAACTTAAGGAAAGACAACGATGTACTGATCAAATTATTTTTGCTATTCTGCTTAGCTCATTCTAGGACATTACTAGTCCTATCTCTAATGAGCTACTCACCTTAGAATACTACTGATTCTATTCCGATGAGGTGTTTAATGTGTTAAATTCCAGAACTAATGTTAACCAAAGCTCTGATACTACCTGTGACGATCTTAAAACCCCGTGCTACGTTGTTAAGGATAATCATAGGAATATAAAACATTAATCATCATTAGCAAAGTACATATAATAGCATAAACAAGAAATAGAATAATTTACAAAAATATGACAACGGAATCATATATATATATATATATCACCACATCAAAGAGCATAGTGCAGGATACAACTTAGTGCTTAATATTACATAATCTGTCAACATCGCCTGAGGCGGAATCATATACATAATAAGTACATAAATAAAACATCACTTTACATCACCGGAGGCGGAATCATAATACATACATAGTAATGGTGGAAAAATCGTGGTCATCAACATGTAATCAAGCCTCGCCATGAGCCAAAAGTGCACCTTTTCTGCGGTGCTAGCCAAAATGCGTCAGCTACCTGTAACTAGGCTGCCCGTGTGAAAATAAGGGCACCTGTGTTTGCAAGGTGAAACAAACTACGAGTCAGTCATGGGACTGGTATGAGAAATCTACTTAACTAATTAACAACAATAATAAGGCAAATCAAAGGACCACGCCACTTTCGCGGAACGGGTTTACTCCAATGAGTGCTAGTGCATGAAATAAAGTAAATTATTAAATTATCGCAATGCTTTATATAAAAATGAAGCCATTATAAGTCTCAGGTCCCATCACACAATGCAACGCAAGCCGGAGGATAGAGTTTTTACCTTATAATGGCCAAGAGATGCTTCATACGTATAAACAAAGTGTTTGATATTATTACTAGTGCATATATGTTTCAAAAGAGAATTCAATCATAAATATCAATCATAGACGGCATAAATGACCCATATCACTATGTCTCCATACTAGTAATACAATCAAATCCGTAATTTCGTATTGGAAATTGGATTCCATCATGAGTCGAGGCAAGGGGCAAGCTCCTCTCCCTTCGAGACACTCTTGCAAATGTCCCAGGACCACACATAGCGATCCTTGGATCTTCAGGGCCGATCCTCTCTTACTTTTGAGGATTAGTTATTCCTGAACACACGTTTCCCGATCCTTACAGACCTATAACCGAGGCGCCTCGCATTCCAACAGCCACACAGGTGAAAAGTATATATAAATGTCAGGGCTGGTAAGTCACCGATACCACCATAGCAAGAAGGAAACGTCGTGTTCTCCCAGCAGTCACTATCCCGTTTTTGACTCATACCGAGGTGTGAGGCTCGCGAATCCACGCTCTACACAAAGCTACGCCACACAGGCTTTGCTTTGATCATCAACCACAAGACTTTGCTTTGCAACAGAAGCCTTGATCACATGCCACTTAGGCGTGCCACACAGGCAATTCACTCCATGCGATTGATTTCTATCGATATATAACCTCTGAGCTCGTACGTCTCAGAGAAGGGCGTTAAGCAAGAGAATAAATTTTCCGCCGCCAAACAGATATATATTTAATAGAGATCAATCAGCACAGAACAAAATCCAATGTCAGACACACAGTCCATTTACAAGTTCGTTCTGGGTATGAACGAAGCCGGAGGCACCAAATTCCTCGCATATCCGTACAATCAACATTACGTCCGGACGGCTACCACTTCAGCTCCTTCAAGGTAGCTACTCCAATCACGAGCATCAGTAGCGCCCATCCATCCAATGTGAAGATCGTCGATCTTGAACCATCTTCAACTCTTCGACTTCTAACCGTCGATCGATTATTTGAATTGAGAATTAACTCGGCCTTTTCAAATAATCCACGTATATTTAGATTTTCAAATCAATTCTTCACATGCTTCAATCATTCGACATTCACATTTCAGTTCTTTAGTATAGTTTTCATGTCAAACACATTCAACCATCAAATATCAAGCAAACCAAGCGTAATCGCTTTATTTCCACTCTATATCGTCTATAATATTTTATAACGATATATTGCCGTTTTTATTTATTTAAAAACGACCCTATTTAATTAGACGACGTTTCAGGTCGTGCCGAGGTACTGGCGCTGTTTTTCCCAAAATTTGTTTTACACATATCTGAAAATCTAACCGTTGGATTTCAACAAAGTTTATATCACTGGTAAGATATTCCCAAAGCGAACCCAACGGTTCCAATTTCATGAAAATCCGATGGTCAGATCTTTCGGTATAATCGTTTGAAGTTACGATTCCAAAACGCGAACTGCACGGCCTCGATTCGTTTTAATTTAATTTATATATATATATATATATATATAATTCATTTGACAATTTCAATATCGTTTTCACTTCAAATATTTCACTAACACCTTTATATTTCGAATTTTTTTGCCATAACCTCCTTTGTATGGGAAGGGGTTTGGAAATTTATTGGGCCGTATTAGGTACCCAATAAATCCTAATAAGCATACACATATTTATAGTGATATATTCCGATGTCCACAGGGGAGTGTGTATAGATCATAACTCCATAGAATAAATTCTCGTCACCCTATAAATGGTTTTTGTGCCTTAATGACCAGAGAGACGTGTTTATTGTCATTTCCAGACCCGTGTGGTTTTTTTTATTAATCTGGCAATTTACCGTTACAATTTATATAGTCTAGATCAGTCATCAGTTCAACCTGTAATATATAGTCGTCGCCATACAAGCCTCTCGCTCGTATGGTAAATCTTCAAACTCGTCACACAAGCTCCAGATGCTTATATGGTATATGATGAAGTATGCCTATCGTCAAAAAGTATGTCATGTAGTGTAGTTCAAAATTAATTGTTACTATCCTATGGCGATGTTTATTATTACAAACAGAACAACTAGCACTCCGCATCCAATGGCATTCACATGAGTTGATATAATGATAAAATTTGCATATCCAACTCATTGAGGTTTACCTATTTGTCGGGCACGGAAATAAATTCTTTACTCAACAGCTAATCCATTTCCTGTTCAACACAGGTATATATATGTGCAAAACTAAGCTAAAATTATATTTCTAGCGAACAAAGGTTTATTTCCACTTATGGTTATTTTTAACACTTCATGTTTCACTTAAAAATGATATTTTTGTCGAACTAAAATATATTTCAACACATGACTATTTTATTTAGTTTCTATACATGTTAAAAATAATATTCATAGCAAACAAATATTTATTTCAACATTGTATATTTTTAGCAATTCACACACATGATAAAAATGGTATTTTTATCATCAAAAATATTTATTCGCCACATGAATGTTTTTAACACTTCATATTCTCAATAAAAATGTAATTTTTATTGTTCGATCTTTTATTCAACACATGAACCTTTTTCACACATGAACTCCTCAACACATGAGCCTTTCCACACATGGATATATTTTATATGGTTTGTACATATAGGAAAGATGTTATTTTTATTGTTGAAACAATTTATTTATAATACGAATATTTTACATACTTCATATATATAATAAAAATGTGATTTTTATTGTTAAAACAATTTATTTATTCAACACACGAATTATTTTTCAACACATGAACTTCTCAACACATGAGCATTTCCACACATGGATATGGTTTCAACACATGAAAGTAATTTCAACATATGAAAATAATTCTAACACATAAATATTATTCAAAATTTAGGCAGCATAACGACAGGGTAGTTAAAACCGGCACCGTCCCGAGTACGACTCCTCGTTCTACCTTAAAACCTCGCGGTTTTTGACAATGGGGATTTCATACATCTAATTCGCACGCAGGCGAGTATGATTTTTCTTTTCCACAATTTATTTCAATCACAAATGGGTATTTTTCAACCACAACCAAACAATATCAACCACAAAAATTCCAACAACCATTCGCATTATTCACCAAAATTTTCACACTAATTCACAATCAATAAATATCGTCCATGGTTTGTGGACGAGGGGAGTGTGTGTGTGTATATATATATATATATATATTTGTATATAAATATATTTTATTTCCATTCCAACACACATATCATTTATACAATGCATGTATAATTCATACTTCGCTCATACAACTTATACAACGCATGTACATGAGGTATACAACACGTATATAATCTATGTTTTGCTTGTATAATTTATACGTCACATTTCTATTCACATTTCAGTTTAGAAATCTCACATTGGTTTTCGAGATGCTAAAAATCATAGCTTGCTCAGAAAAATCCGCGATCTCTTCTAGATTTTAGAGAGCGTCCTTACGGTCACGATGTCTCCTGTTTCATCAAATTTCATTAACACACCATAAAGATATGATTTTTCAAAGTTTGCAACACTTAAAAGTGTTATTTTCAATTAAGAAAATTCAAGCCGTATACCTTTCAAAACCATCAAAACTAGGTTTTGATTTATCGAACAAATTGTTGCACGATATTGGAATTAGCTTGTACCACGTCGAAGAGGAAGGAGGGGGCCTCCAATCGCCGGCGGTAGCGTTCAACTTGGTGGCGCGATTTAGGGGTGGAGGCGCACGAAAGTTCGGGGCTTTGGAGGGAAAAATCTCGAGGTAGGAGCGACGATAGGGGGAGTTCTCTATATGGATTTGAAGAGGGGGAGGAGAACTACAAAAAGTTCAATTGGGGGTGGGGCTGGTTCTGCCTGTGGCGATCGGAAATCGCCTGGAAAGCGGGGAAAGGGCTTCCGTCGTCGAGATCTGGGGTTACCGGGGGTGGGGGGGTTTGAGAATTTTTTTAATTTTAATTATGAAAGGAGAATTCCTATTGGCCGATGGTTTTATTAAATTTTAAAGCAGTGTTTCTCCAAACGAACACCGATTCAAACGCAACGACTTTCGCCCCTAGCTAAATACCCCAATTCCGAACATAATGGGATATGTTTCGTAGGGCCGTTCGACTGTTACAGTCAGTTATTCTTCAAATTAAAATATAAAACATTCAATATTCAATTTGAACGTACATTTCAATTTGCCAGGGCCACAAATTGGTTAGAAAAATTCCAGAAAAACAAATTTAGCTATGTTTTGACTCTACGGTCCCAACAAAACTAGTTTCGTCGAATTCTGAGATCGTTTGAAAAATGGTCATTTTCTGGTCGATCCAATTTAACAGAAATTAACCAAACACGTTTTCTTTTGCCATGCTCACATACTAACTTCAAAAATTATGAAATTTGAAACCTAGCAATAATTTGACATCCCGGATCCAACAAAAGTGATTTCGTCAGATTCCGAGGTCATCTGAAAAATGTCTATTTTCAAGGGCTATATATTCTTTATAGCGACCTTTCTGAAAATTCATTTGGCCATAACTTTTGATTCCCGCTATGAAACTTCGATTTTTCAGATTCTTTTAGAAAGATATTCATAAACAGATTTAAATATTTTTGGTTTCACTAAAATCCATTTCATTTTGCACCCAGTACAGTCAGTCAAAGTTTGAATTCAAATTTTCAAACTGTCGCACTATTTCTAGTTCATTATTTTATTGAAATATTCTATTTCAACTGTTTAAATTTCTTTGAAATAACCAATTTAAAAAAAATTAAATTGGTTCACATTTTTCGGGTTGTACAAAACTTAACCTTTAAATAAACATGCTTGAATCGATGGGAGGGTAAAGTACATCTCGTGTAGGTGGGTAATATAGTACACATAGGCCCACAAACTTAACCGTTAAATAAACATGCTTGAATCGATGTGAGGGTTAAGTACATCTCGTGTAGGTGGGTAATATTTGTACATATAGGCCCACAAACTTAACCGTTAAGTAAACACGCTAGAATTGGTGGAAGTGTTAAGTACATCTCGTGTAGGTGGGTAATATTTGTATATATAGGCCCACAAACTTAATCAACAAGAAACCCTAGTAACGGGGACCCATTTCAGCAGTAACCCACATAGATGTATCATGGTACCCTGAAACTAGGCAGGGTGGGGCACGATTACTGGGCCGATTATAAGCGGTAAAAATAGCGGCAGGGGGTACGTCAGTGTAGGTTCCGACGATTTACGGACGTGCATGTACTCTGGAGTGGGAAAAAGCAGGCATTGGGTACCAATAGTTATGCACTGTGCATCTTGAATCATGTCGGGTTGCTATCATAGGGACTGATACACCTTATGGTGGGACCAGCACAGGGTATCTACACGCAAGAGAGGGACGATCGACATAGACACATGGAACATTAATGCAAGTAAGGAGTCAATCGATATGGTAGTAAGGTACATCTAAATGACAATTAGGCAGATTGAGGTGGAATCCTCACGATAGATGTACACCTGAAGGCTACCACAATTGCGGGGATTGGGATCACATTATAATAGGATCATTTTATATAGATTACTAGTTGGGATACTAGTTAGGTGGTGCAGAGAAGTAAAATGGATGCGATAGCATGTTCAGCCTTATTATCTTATTTCTATGGTGTTGTCCTAGGTTCAGTTTATTCATGTCATAACCCTTTCCTTGTTTACATGCTAAATAGTCACTGGACTTACCAGACTCATGTCTGACCCATTTTCTTTCATCTTCTTTTCTTCCGTACCCCCCAGGTCCGCAGGGAGGGAATACTTCAGCTTAGATCGGATCATTTCCAGCAAGAAGAAAGTAGATGTATTGCTTGGAATCTTTTTCCTTGGGCTATGGCTTTGAATACTCTCTTATTGGGAGTTTATGCTACCCTACTATTGTTTTAATACTTCTTTATGTTTTAATTCAAGACAGAGTTTTTATTATAATAATGTGGAAGTTGGTTTGAGACAGTTGTTGTAATGTTTTAACTGAATCACGTACTTATGAAATAAAGTTAGTTTTTCCGCTATTTATATGTTTGTCTTGTAAATTATCTGTATCTTTTACATAAAATGCTCACCAAAGTTAAGGCATTCGCTTTGCGAGTGACCTTAACGGAGGTGGAGTGTTTCACTAACCATACTCAGCTTGAGAGCAAGTGTTTTCCGTGCTCGACTCATGTTAGATTAGTGCATCCAGCGAGCGGTAGAAGCTCGTGGTGTAGAGAAAGAAGGGGTGAGTATCATCCATACTCGTCTTAAAGAAGTATACCACACTAGGTTTGGGGAGTAGTTGTTAAGATATAGCGGTAGGCTTTCACGCTGACCACATTAAAAGATGGGGGCGAGCTTTAGCCATGCTCATCTTTAGGAGCTCGTGGGTTGACCTGAGGAGCTTTGGAAGAAGGCTGTGGCGGCAAGGCCAGGGAATGAGAGTAACACCCCACCTCCGTTAAGGTCACTAACAAAGGGAATGCCTTAACGTTAATGGAGCGTTTTAGGTAAAAGATGTAGATAAATCACAAAATAGACAAATAAAGCAGCGGAAAATAAAGGCATTTTATAAACAATGTGGTTCAGTCAAGCTTTTACAACAATTTGTCTCAATCATACTTAAAAATAATAAATAGAACTTCTGTCTTGATTCAAAAACTTCCAAGTACAAAAGAAGCATAAAAATTACAATGATATTCCCCAATAAAGCATGAACCAGCTATAGCAGTGGAAGAGAGAGTCGAAAGCAATATATCGACTATCTTCGAGCTTGGAAAGAAAACTGAGCTAAGTGGCAACATTTCCTCCCCGTGAACCTTGGGGGGGGGGGGTGAACGGAAGAAAAGAGGCAAAACAAACCAGGTCAGACATAAGTCTGGTAAGTCCAGTGACTTTCAGCATGAAAATAGGCAAAATCATCATGACATGAATAAACTGAATATAAGACAATACCGTGATAACATGGATAACAAGATAACATACGATTAGCATAGATATGATAAGGCAAGATAAACTGAATGCGCTTCTACTCTGATTTCTGCTTCACTACTACCTTGCTATTCTGATTTTTATATCTCTGCACCGCCTAACTAGTGTCCTAACTAGTAATCTGTGTAAAATGACAATATTACAACCTGATCCCAATCCCCACAATTGTGGTAGCCTCCAGGTATACATCTAGTATGAGGATCTTACCCCAGTCAGCCTAATTGCCATGAATATATTAGATGTACCCTTACTACCCTATCGATCGGCTCCTTACTCGTATTAATTTTCCATCTGTTTGTGTCAATTCGGCCCTCTCTTGCATGTAGATACCCTGTGCTGGCCCTACCATAAGTTTTATCAATCCCTGTGATAGCGACCCGACACGATTCAAGATGCACAGTGTATAACTACTGGTACCCAGTGCCTGCTTTTTCCCACTCCGGAGTACGTGCACGCCCGTAATCTGTCCGAACCTACACTGATGTACCCCCTCGCCGCTATTTTGACCGCTTATAATCAGCCCAGTAATTGTGCCCCACCCTGCCTAGTTTCAGGGATCTTTATACATCCATGTGGGTT
Source organism: Allium sativum (assembly GCA_030737875.1). Classification (NCBI taxonomy): domain Eukaryota; kingdom Viridiplantae; phylum Streptophyta; class Magnoliopsida; order Asparagales; family Amaryllidaceae; genus Allium; species Allium sativum. Next base: position 156,523,742 of record CM060925.1, on the reverse strand, counting down.
ACTGCTGAAATGGGTCCCCGTCACTAGGGTTTCTCACTGGTTAAGGTTGTGGGCCTATATTTACTAATATTACCCACTAACCCGATATGTACTTAACCCTCCTACTGATTCAAACATGTTTACTTAATGGTTAAATTTGTGGGCCTATATTTACTAATATTACCCACCAACCCGATATGTACTTAACCCTTCCACACATTTTGTCATATTGGTTAAGTGTTGTCCATCCATGTCAATTTAACCCACCCGCTCATTATGTTATGTTGGTTAAGTGTTTCTTATTAACCGTTCTCACTCATCATGTTGCATTGGTTAAGTGTTTCTTATTAGCTTAACCCCGTTCATTCATCATGTTATATTGGTTAAGTATTTCCTATTAACTTAACCTCATTCGTTCATCATGTTACATTGGTTAAGTGTATCTTATTAACTTAACCCCACGCATTCATCATGCTGTAATGGTTAAGTGTCGTCAATCAATTTAAGTTAACTTAACCAACCCACTTGTCGTGTTACATTGGTTAAGTGTTGCCTTGTTGTGTTAACTTAAACCTTCCACGCATCCTGTTATTTTGGTTAAGTGTTGCTCTCTTGTTTTAACTTAACCCTACCCATTCATCGTGTCATATTGGTTAAGTGTTTCTTATTAACTTAACCCTTCTCACTTTTCAAATTGACATGTTATAACGGTTAAGTGTTCTAAATTTACTTAACCCCACCATCTTGTCTAATTAACATGTTATAACAGTTAAGTGTTTTAAATTTACTTAACCCTATCTTCTTGTCTAATTAACACGTAATAACAGTTAAGTATTTTTAAATTTACTTAACCCCATCTTCTTGTCTAGTTAACATGTTATAGCAGTTAGGTGTTGCCTTAGTTAACTTAACCCTACTATTCTTGTCATGTCTTGTTCGTTAGCATTAATTGATTTATTAATGCAGCTACCTCTCACCTTAGATCTATGTTGTTGCGGTTACTTAATGTTCCAGGCGGCTCCGGGCAATTTTACACCACAATTCAATCTAACCTCGGGTTTTTCTTAGGCATGATGCACTAACCTCTCACATTAGATAGGTGTTGTTGCGGTTACTTGATGTGCCGGGCCGTTCCAGGCAGTTTTACACCGAAACTCAATCTAACCTCGGGTTAGGCATGTTTATCTATTAGCATGTTTACCATACATGTCCAAGTCTAGATATTATATGCTAATTATCCCAAATTCACAAAACTAGTCATGTTCCAATTCTCGAGTTATACCTCAACAAAGTTAATTTCAAGTTATGCCCCACAAATTCACTTCCAATAGATTTCAGCATATTATTCAGTTTAACAAATTAAACCTCACTTAAAGTTCCATTAACATATCTCGCCTAATAAATTAAGCCTATAAACTTACATGCCCAAAATCATGGTCATAATCCACAATAAAACACATGCCCTAAGGTTTAGTCATATTGCACTGTGCAAAATATTCTCCAAAAACCCCCTATCATGATTCATAGGACAAACCACGCCAAATTAGCCTTTAATTACAGTGCATGCCAATTTACCCGAAATCCTAATTTAGGCATGTTCACATTTAACAGTTATCCCTATCTTACTATAGGTTTTCCTGCATAATCTCCTTCTTCCAAGTCATAAACTATTATATATAATATGCCTCAATTTTCAGGTCTTAAACCATAACATGTACTATGCTTTACATGTTTACAGTTCAATTTACGCCCCAAATCCCAAGTCATATGTCCCGTATACTTTATGTCTCAAATCTCAAGTCATATGTTCGATACACTTTATGTTTTTAATAAAACGCATGTTATGTCCTCAAATCAGTTACAAATAGTTATGCCCAATTATACATAATTTAATACTTTTCCCAATTTTAGCGCTAGTCATGTCCAAATCATATATTATGCCCAATTTTATTTCCAACGTACTTTCTTCTCTTATGGGATTTGGCTCAGGCTCGCAGTAGCCTGGCTATAAAAACAAAAAAGGAAGAAGGAAAGTAGAGACAAAGAATGGACATAATAATATCAAATGAGATAGATCCCATGGATATAGAAAGATAGATAGAAATAGGCATAATCTCATATTCAGATTTATTACAATGTAAGAATCACAATTGAATTTTACTTCTGAAAGTAACATGAACTTACAAATTATAGAATGGTCTTGAATTCTGGGATCTGATTTCTGAATTTGATTAGCTACTCCTTTGATGTAGACTTTGATTGTTAACTTGAAAACTCTAATTTGATTGATTCAGGTGGAGTCTACGTCACTTTAGGTTTTAGCAGCATATAAACGCTTATGAAATAATATGGAGAAAACAAAAGGTTTAAGGGTCTTTTTATATGTGTATAGGGAGATTTAGAGCCTTCAGATCAGTCTAGAAGTCATCAGAATCGTTCATAGCAGAAAAATATGTCACGCAGCGAATCAGGGAGCGACACATCAGCCAAAACACGTCGTCCTGAAATTTCGTCTAGATCTGGAAAAGGGGTCGACACCCTATAGGGGGGTCGATACTTATGTTGACTCCCCTATAGGGGGGTCGACTCCCCTTAAGGTGGGGTCGAAAACTATGTCGACTCCCCCAATAGGGGGGTCGACACCTGTTGAGCGGGAATTTTCCCGCCCACTTTCCTTCGGTTGATTTCGAATTTTAGACCTGTTTTGACTTCTGGAATTATTTTATATGTATATATATATATTTCCTTGTGCATATACAAACTTCTAAGGCTTATAACTTTTTCATACGGTGTCCGATTTACGCAAACTCGGACTCTATCTCAAGCAGAATTCCGAGACGAACGCAATGGCATAACCCGTTTCCCTTAATTCTTTATTGTTACAATTAACTATTATTTAATTCGTTATTTTAATATTCACAGGAAGTACGGGGTGTTACATTCTCCCCTCCTTTAAAGGATTTCGTCCCTTAAATCTCCAAGTCAAGGAGAATGTATCCTAACATCCAATATCCATCTACTCAACCATTCAATCACAGGCGTCCATTGTCCTTAAAAATATTTCTAATGCTTTCATGATCATATGCATAGTGTGTGTACATGTCCTTATCTAATGCAAAATCAGGCGGTCTACTGATTCAGTTGACCTCCTTAATGCGAATTATATCAGTGCCATGAGTCCATCATGTAAGCAATTATTCCTAATCGTACTTTATAACTTCTACATGAGTGCACAATCATTCATAAAAATGCAACATCCATATGATAACACATCAAGTTTTGATTCATACATATAAAAATTCACTCATGCATATACAATATGAAAGTGACTGAGCCGATCTAGTGTCTAATGTGTGTATATGCATCCACAAGAAACAACTAGCAAACACTTACATCCACTTGCATCCACTAAGCATAACATGTCTCAAACACATGTTTACATCCATTGGCTTCTACCTAAGGATCGAGGATAAGATCGAGAGGATATACTTAAAAAATAAAGAATAGAAAATAAACTTTACAGAAAAAGAAAGATCAAGGATATACCCTCAAAAAGGGTATGATGCGCATATCTAGTCTTCTGTCTTCTTGGTCGCATCATCTTGAGCTTCATTCCATATTGCCCTGATTGTCTTAACTTCACGATCTGCGTAGCTTCTTGATTTATGTTTCCAGAATATGCGTTGGAACTCATTTCACTGTCGCCTCTTGTTCCACCTTTTATTCTTATAGTATACTTGGCACTACAACCTCTGCCGTGTCATGCTAACATTTCAAGAACTATCGCTTGACAATAAACAGATGCTAACCATGTTACCAAGTGTATATACTAAGATGATTAGATTCTTCTTCGTCAATCTAGTAAGTGGGGTCGATACCATCATAAAGTCCTTAATTAACTTCCTATATTAGCCCGCTAGTCTAAGAAAGCTTCTTACTTCTGTTGCATTCCTTGGGACCTTCCATTCTTGCACCACAACTACTTTTGCGGGATTTACTGCTCCTAGAAACCTTACTTCTTCTCTCCAAAAATGACATTTTTGGAGAACTTTGCCTTAAGTTGATGCGCTTGGAGGGTATCCGAGACTTCCCTTAGTTGTTTTATGCACAAGCGAAGTGAACCATCCGCCTTTGTAACGAAAATGACTGGAGCACCCCATTCAGAAATACTTCGACTTATGAACCCTTTTTCAGGTAACTCTTTTACTTGTTTACTGAGCCCTTCCTTTCCCTTGGATTCATGTGTCATACAGGTAATGCAACTAGTTTTGCATTGTCAACTAGATATATGAGGAAGTCTATCTCGCGTTTTAGGGGATAAACCCCTAACCTGATCAAAAACATCTGCATACTCATGGACTACTCTAACGAATTGCAAATCGTCGATAAATGCATCAAGTGATTCTAGGTAGCTAGGACAGACTGATCCCTTAGGATCATATGAAATCTCGAGGGTATTCCCGAGGCAAGTCAAAAGTCTAACTACCCTCCTTTCACAATTACTAGCTAACCAATCCATGCCTAGAATCAACCCATAGCCCATGAAACCCGAAAACATAAGCATTACACTTAAACTCAATACTTAATATAGCTATTCTCAAATCTTTACAAGCCAAAGATAAATGAACCGAATTACCAATTGGATTTGAGACAATAATGGGATCCTCTACTATACAAGCTCTAGGGTGCAGAGACTCAACTATGGAAGCAGATATAAACGAATGTGAAGCGCTAAAATCAAAAGAGTACTAACAAGATGATCAAAAAGAAAAACTAGACTTTTTCAATAGAAACATTACTACCTCTCTCTCAGGTACGCTGGCGGCGAGAGCATACACTTACCCCCCCCAAAAAATCCTGTCCTTAGTTCTTGCCATTCTCCTTAATTCTATGACCCGTTATAAAGACGCTTCCTCTTGTCTTAGGTTTTCCTATTCTTCCTTCCCTTATTGTCATGTGATTCTTCCACTTACACCTCTTTCTTTTTACCTCCTTTGTGAACCAAGTCTATATCCATGAGTTCCTCATCCTTGGGTTGTGCTCCTTAGCTTGACTCCCTTATTCTCATCTTTCCCATCCTTGTGTAACTTGTTGACAAGTCTCTTGAAAGCTGCCTCCATCGCATGGAAAACCCTACAAAGCTTGAAAGAAAATTAGCCGCAGGTGAAACTATAACGGCTATAAATGGAAGTTGGGCACTTCTTCGCTCTTTGACAGGTGTCGTAGTCTCATCAAGCCTACAGAACCATGCCGTGATGAGGTTACCTCACAAAAAGCCAGGAGCCTCAGAGACTCAAGAAAGAAGGAAACAAGGATTCAAACAGAGGATCAAAAGATAGTGTATATGGCTTTGGGGAATATGCCTTCAAAACCATTTTGAAAATAATTTTTAAAATCTTTTATCTGATCCGGTAACCTTCAGCTCTGATACCACGAGTAACACCCCACCTCCGTTACGTTCACTCACAAAGGGAATGCCTTAACTTTGGTGGAGCATTTTAGGTAAAAGAGGTAGATAAATTACAAGACAGACAAATAAAGCAGCGGAAAATAAAGTCATTTTATAAACAATGTGGTTCAGTCAAGCTTTTACAACAATTTGTCTCAATCATACTTAAAAATAATACATAGAACTTCTGTCTTAATTCAAAAACTTCCAAGTATAAAAGAAGCATAAAAATAACAACGACATCCCCAATAAAGCATGAATCAGCCATAGTAGTGGAAGAGAGAGTCCAAAGCAATACATCGACTATCTTCAAGCTTGGAAAGAAAACTGAGCTTAGTGGTAACATTTCCTCCCTGTGAACCTTGGGGGGGGGGACAGAAGAAAAGAGGCGAAACAAACTAGGTCAGACATAAGTCTGGTAAGTCCAGTGACTTTCAGCATGAAAATAGGCAAAAGCATCATGACATGAATAAACTGAATATAAGACAATATCATGATAACCAGGATAACATACGATTAACATAGATATGATAAGACAAGACAAACTGAATGCGCTTCTACTCTGATTTCTGCTTCGTTACTACCTTGCTATTTTGATTTTTATATCTCTGCACCGCCTAACTAGTGTCCCAACTAGTAATCTGTTTAAAATGGTAATATTACAATGTGATCCTGATCCCCACAATTGTGGTAGCCTCCAGGTGTACATCTAGTATGAGGATCTTACCTCAATCAGCCTAATTGCCATGAAGATGTTAGATGTACCCTTACTACCCTATCGATCGGCTCCTTATTTGTATTAATTTTCCATGTGTCTCTGTTAATTCGGCCCCCTCTTGCGTGTAGATACCTTATGCTGGCCCCGCCATAAGGTGTATCAATCCCTATGATAGCGACCCGACACGATTCAAGATGCACAGTATATACCTACTAGTACCCAGTGCCTGCTTTTTCCCACTCCAGGGTACGTGCACGCCCGTAATCCATCAGAACCTACACTAACTTTCCCCCTGCCGCTATTTTGACCGCTTATAATCGGCCCAGTAATCGTGCCCCACCCAGCCTAGTTTCAGGGTACCTTGATACATCCATGTGGGTTACTTCTGAAATGGGTCCCCGTCAATAGGGTTTCTTACTGGTTAAGTTTGTGGGCCTATATTTACTAATATTACCCACTAACCCGATAAGTACTTAACTCTCCTTCTGATTCAAACTTATTTACTTAATGGTTAAGTTTGTGGGCTTATATTTACTAATATTACCCACCAACCCAATATGTACTTAACCCTTCCACACATTTTGTCATATTGGTTAAGTGTTGTCCATCCATGTCAACTTAACCCACCCGCTCATCATGTCATGTTGGTTAAGTGTTTCTTATTAACCCTTCTCACTCATCATGTTGGATTGGTTAAGTGTTTCCTGTTAACTTAACCTTGTTCATTCATCATGTTATATTGGTTAAGTATTTCCCATTAGCTTACCCCCATTTGTTCATCAGGTTACATTGGTTAAATGTATCTTATTAACTTAACCCCACGCGTTCATCATGCTGTATTGGTTAAGTATCATCAATCAATTCAAGTTAACTTAACCCACCCACTTGTCGTGTTACATTGGTTAAGTTTTGCCTTCTTGTGTTAACTTAACCCTTCCACGCATCCTGTTATATTGGTTAAGTGTTGCTCTCTTGTTTTAACTTAACCCTACCCATTCATCTTGTCATATTGGTTAAGTGTTTCTTATTAACTTAACCCTTCTCTCTTTTCAAATTAACATGTTATAACGGTTAAGTGTTCTAAATTTACTTAACTCACCTTCTTGTCTAATTAACATGTTATAACGGTTAAGTGTTTTAAATTTACTTAACCCCATCTTCTTGTCTAATTAACATGTTATAATGGTTAAGTATTTTTAAATTTACTTAACCCCATCTTCTTGTCTAATTAACATGTTATAACTATTAAGTGTTGCCTTAGTTAACTTAACCCTACCATTCTTATCATGTCTTGTTCATTAGCATTAATTCATTTATTAATGCACCAACCTCTCACATTAGATCTATGTTGTTGCGGTTACTGGATGTGCCGGGCGGTTCCGGGCAGTTTTACACCACAACTCAATCTAACCTCGGGTTTTTCTTGGGCATGATGCACTAACCTCTCACATTAGATCGGTGTTTTTGCGGTTACTAGATGTGCCAGCGGTTCCGGGAAGTTTTACACTGCAACTCAATCCAAACTCAGGTTACGCATGGTTATCTTTTTGCATATTTATCATACATGTCCAAGTCTAGATTTTGTATGCTAATTATCCCAAATTCACAAAACTAGTCATGTTCCAATTCTCAAGTTATACCTCAACAAAGTTAATTTCAAGTTATGCCCCACAAATTCACTTCCAACAGATTTCAGCATATTAGTTAGTTTAACAGATTAAACCCCACTTAAACTTCCATTAACATATCTCGCCTAATAAATTAAGCCTATAAACTTACATGCCCAAAATCATGGTCATAATTCACAATACAACACATGCCTAAGGTTTAGTCATATTGCACCGTACAAAATATTCTCCAAAAACCCCCAATCATGATTCATAGGATAAACTACACCAAATTATAGCCTTTAATTACAGTGCATGCCAATTTACCCAAAATCCTAATTTATGCATGTTCACATTTAACAGTTATCCCTATCTTACTATAGGTTTTCATGCATAATCTCATTCTTCCAAGTCATAAACTATTATATATAATACGCTCCAATTTTTAGGTCTTAAACCACAACATGTACTATGCCTTACATGTTTACAGTTCAATTTACGCCCCAAATGCCAAGTAATATGTCCTATATACTTTATGTCTCAAATCTCAAGTCATATGTTCGATACACTTTATGTTTTAAATACAACGTATGTTATGTCCTCAAATCAGTTACAAATTAGTTATGCCCAATTATACAAAATTTAATACTTTTCCCAATTTTAGCGCTGGTCAAGTCCAAATCATATATTATGCCCAATTTTATTTCCAACGTACGTTCATCTCTTATGAGATTTGGCTCAGGCTCGCAGTAGCCTGGCTATAAAAACAAAATGGGAAGAAGGAAAGTAGAGACAAAGAATGGACATAATAATATCAAATGAGGTAGATCCAATGGATATAGAAAGACAGATAGAAATAGGCATAATCTCAGATTTAGATTTATTACAATGTCAGAATCACAATTGAATTTTACTTCTGAAAGTAACATGAACTTACAAATTACAGAACGGTCTTGAATTCTGGGATTTGATTTCTAAATTTGATTAGCCACTCCATTGATGTAGACTTTGATTGTTAACTTGAAAACTCTAATTTGATTGATTAAGGTGGAGGCTAGGTCACTTCAGGTTTTAGCAGCATATAAACGCTTATGAATTAGTGTGGAGAAAACAATAGGTTTAGGGGTCTTTTTATAGGTGTATAGGGAGATTTAGAGCCTTCAGATCAGTCTAGAAGTCATCAGAATTGTTCATAGTAGAAAAATACATCCCACAACGAATCAGGAAACGACACATCAGCCAAAACACGTCGTCTTGAAATTTCATCCAGATCTGGAAAAGGGGTCGACACCCTATAGGAGGGGTCGACTCCTATGTCGACTCCCCTTAAAGGGTGGCGACACCTATGTCGACTCCCCCTGGGGGAGTCGACATCTGTTGAACGGGAATTTTCTTGCCCACTTTCCTTTGGCCAATTTCGAATTTTAGACTTGTTTTGACTTGTGGAATTATTTTATATGTATATATATATTTCCTTGCATGTACACAAACTTCTAAGGCTTATAACTTTTTCATACGGTGTCTGATTTATGCAAACTCGGATTCTATCTCAAGCAGAATTCCGAGGCGAATGCAATGGCATGACCCGTTTCCCTTAATTATTTACTTTTTCAACTAAGTATTCTTTAATTCGTTATTTTAATATTCACAGGAAGTATGGGGTGTTACAGGACTCTTGACATATTCGGGAAGCTCCCCTTTTCCAATTCGATCCTCAATGAGGTTGCGCATATGGAGGCATTCATCGGTGCTATGTCCAGCTACATTGTGGAACACGCAATGTTTTCCAGAATCGAGCTCCATCTGGGTCGGTTATCGTCGAGGTGGTCTTGGAGTGGGAAGAGACCCTCGTATGCCAAGGTAGATATTGACCAGAGAGGAATTGAGTTCGGTATACTAGTCATACTTACTTTCGATCCGAGGTCGCACATGACGTTCGCTCTTTTCCAAGGCCTTTCCTCTTCCTTTATTCTGGCCATTGTTATTGAGTGGACCTTGCTATTTGGTGGCTAAGACCTCAAGACTCTCCATCTCAATTCTGGCATCTTCTTGTTGGAGGAATCGCTTGGCCTCGGAATATAAGTCATCTATATCCTTGGAGGGATCTCTGGTTAAAGAGATTGAGATGTCTGGTCGGTTCTAAACTCCAACAATAGCGGCCATAAGTACCATTGATGGCTCGGGCCGATCGACTGATGCTACTGCCGCGTTGAACCTTTCGAGAAAGGATCTGAGCTTTTCTCTTGATCGCTACTTGATGGTGGATAAGAACATAATGCTCATTGATCGAGAGATATGTACTGTGAATTTCTTGATGAAGCGGGTGACCAGAGTGTTCCAGCTACTGATCGACTCTGTTGTCAGCTGTCAAAACCACATTCTGGCTATATTGGTGAGAAAGAGCAGGAAGCACTTAGCCATGACATTGGTCGATGAGCTGAGTACTTCTATATGTCACATGTATCGCATGAGGTGGATGGTTTGATCAGTGCGACCGTTGTATGGCTCGATAGTTGAGAACTTGAAGTTCGGAGGGTTTCGGGAGTTTCTGATTTGCCTAGTAAAAGGGATGCGATTGACATTATCTATGTCTTGCTGCAAGGAAGTGCCCTGAGTAAAGCATCGGATGATGCTTGCAAGCTGGCTTCCATCTCCGAGGAGTCGTTGCCATGAATTTAGCTCAGTATCCGGGGGAAGCTTCAGTGCAAGGATCTGGCTAAAGCATGTTCGGAAGGGCGGCCGTTGGCTGGGCCCGTCTTCCGAGAGTTGAGTGAAGGTGTGAGGGAAGGTGAGCTCTAGTAGGTGGTTCTAGGGAGAATGTCCCCTCTTGAACCTGAGGAGTAGTGAGTCGAGCCGTACTCGTAACGGAGGGCCTAGGCTGATCCAACATAATATGTGATGTTCGGAGCTCGAAGGTGCCCCGGGCAGGAGCGAGGTTAGTAGGGTCTACGTTAGCGTTTTCTTCTACCACTGTGAGGACCAATATAGCGGGGTAGCTTCCTTAGTTCGAAGGGAAGGCCGCACCAGCTCTTCGTTGAAGGTGAAGAATGGTTAGACTGGTCTGTGGTAAGATTTCGGGTTGTATTGGGAATGGCGTTGATTTTGAGGGACCCGATGTCTGCTCGATTGATTGATAGGTCGAGCTATAACACCCCAAATTCTAACGACATTAAAAGAGAATAAGTTAAATAATAATTAATTTAACATTTGGAATTAGAGGGAATAGACTATGCCATTGCGTCCATCTCAAAATTCTGGTCAGAATGGACATTTGGTTTACGTAAAACGGACACCGTATTAAAAAGTTATGATGGTTCGAATTTTGTTTACGCACAAGATAAATAAATATATATATATATAAAATAAATTCCAGAACCTTAAAAAACAATTCAAAAATCAAAATCGGGCCAAAGCGAGATGAGCGGGAAAATTCCCGCTCGTGGGTGTCGACCCCCTAGGGGGTGCCGACATAAGTGTCGACCCCCCTATAGGGGTGCCGACATGGGGTGTCGATGTACGATCTAAATTAACCCTAGAGGGGGGGGGGGTAAATAGGGTTTATCGCAAATTTTCGCAGAGTAATTAAATAAAAACAACACAAATAATAATCAGAATAAATGCGGAAAACAAATAACACACAGATATACCCAGCTTCGGCAAAACCCTGCCTACTGCTGCATTCCCCAAAGTTTCAACTAGGAGTTAAATCAATCTCTAAGCTTACAATCCCCTGTAAACTCGCGACACTCGCTCCCAACTATTCTTAACCCTACGCTCAAAACCCTGCACTGGTTTCTATCCCCGAAACTAGATTTCCCCAAATTACAAATCCCGTAATTCGTCTCCCTAGTTTTAGAGACAAACTAGAAAACTCTCACTCGATTACAATTTGAAATTGAAAAAAAAACAAGAGAAAAACCCTTAAAAAAACAATCTAAAAACCCTTAGGAGTTTAAATAGATGGGTTATCCCCTTTTGGAAAAAGTTTGGTCGGCCCTTTATGAAAGTGTATGCGTGTACTTGTCAAGTAATATACATACAAGGATCGTGTAATATGGCAAACAATATTCAAGTATAAAGTAATAGCTAATCACAGAACAATAGTATAGTAAATGCAGTAAAAATGGAAAAATCACACCAGGGATTTTTATATTGGTTCGGAGCACCGTCCTACGTCCAGTCCCAGACCTCTCTCTGGATTTTCACTAACAACCTCACTTCACCCGGAGGAGCAGGTATACAACACTACTTGATTTACGGGTCACAAGCTTACCCACTTGATTTCACGGGCTACAAGCTTACCCACTTGATTTCACGGGCTACAAGCTTACCCACATAGGACTTTACCCGAGCAGCCGAACGGGATTTCACGCCGCTAACAACACCGAGGACTTCAAAACTTGCCTGATCACACACAGGACTTCAACCAAGATGAATAATCTTGTAGTTTGACAATGTGTGTTCTTAATAACACGGATTTGTCACTTGTAGTACACCCTTCCTATAATCTTATCCTCAAGTATGTAATGTTTATGCGAAGATTGAAGGAAGTATACTACTTATTGAATCAAGAGATATGAAATAATTTTAATGATTCAATAAGCAATTGAAATATTTGAGAGCTTTTAGAATGTAAGAGTATTTAGAAAGTAAGATCAGAAATTAGAGCAAGAATTGGTGATTTGAAAGTATGATTTCAAGTCTATTTATAGTATAGAATAGTTGCATTCCTTCATGAAGAGTTTCTACAAAAGATTGCATCCGTTTCCATTGAAAATTGAAGAGAAAACTCTTGATGAATGGAAGCAACCCTTCATAAAAAAGGCTTGCTGTTCGGGACCGGTCGACTGGTTGAAAATCACTAGTCGACTGGTCAACTTTCTGGAAATTTAAAGAATCAAAAAAATAGCCGTTATGTGCAAACACAGTAAAACCGGTCGACCGGTCCTTTTTGGGCGGTCGATCGTTTTCTGGCTATGGACCGGAGGACCTTGGTCCATAGTCTATATCACTCTGCACTCTTTCCTGTTCGGAGCCTGGACCGTTTGGCCTTTTTTTGTGACTTTTCAATTCCTCAAATATACAGATTTCAACAACGAAGATATGAGCATTCGTGTTATACTTTGAGGATAGATTTTCACATATTTCTAACATGACTCAAAGTAAAAATATGTATAAAACCTTATCTCTATGAAATGATCTTCATTGCAACTTTATATGTTGGCATCGATCAAAATCTTGCCTCAACATTCTCCCCCTTTTTGATTGATGACAACACCTTGGATTTTCTCCCTCTGAATATAAAGCTCCCCCTGAATTTCTGCAACATTTGTTAGTTCATAATATAAATAATCTTACCTTTTGATTTCTGCATTAACAAATGTTAGCACACATATACTATTACCATGTTAGCACATAATTTTAAATGATAGTATATGTAACATTTCTCTTATGAATAATCATAAGAGAAAATATTTCTCCCCCTTTGTCATCGATTAAAAAGAATAAATACCATAATAAGCATAGTAATCGAGAGTAGTAGGGAATACAAATAATTATAGCACCTTTAGTCCAATATCCACTTTCCTCTTTTCTTAAGTGGGACCTACAAAAAATACAATTAAGTCCATGGTACCCACTTTTTATGGGGTCCTAAGAGTTAGGTCTTAGGAGTCCAAACCCATACGGGTCCGGTATCCCTTTTATATACATAATTTGGATTATGATGCACAGAACTCAAAAAATTTTGAATGTACTTGTTCCAAATCAAATTGTTATTTGTTTTAGGAACCCACATTTTTATAGATTTGACATTCTTCTTTTGAAATTTCACAATCGGTTTTGGTTTGGAATATAATAAACTAAGATTTTTCTTAGCTTTAGTTTCTCGTACTTCCTTATTTTTCCTTTTTCTTTTACCAAGATGTTTCTTGATAACTTGTTTCTTATATCCCAAACCTTGTTTATTTGTAGCAGTTTGTGAACTTTCAATAATTTTTGTTAAATTTTCTCGGCCTTTGTTAAAGTTAGAAACATTTTGAGTAATGTCATCTAACTTTGTTTGTAAACTAGCCTTTTCAAGGTCTAACATCTTGACTTTTGCCTTAAGCTCATCATTTTCGGTAGTTAGAGCATCATTTTTCTCTTTTTGAGTTTCAATTTCTTGACTCAAAAGAGATAGTTGAGAATCAATATTAGATGATGATTCTTGAGCTTTTTCAAGTTCCTCCTCTAATATTTTCTTCTCGTCTTTTAACATATCTCGTTCAAATTCTACTCTACTTAAATCATCTTGAGCTTGCTTGCATTGTCGTTTTACATCTTTAAATTTATACATTAACTCAGCATTTATATCTAGAATTGCTTCAAAAGTCGGAATTTGTACCTCATCTTCTTTAGCTATAAAGCATCTATTAGCTTGTTCATTGTCTGAGTCACTTTCACTATCAGATGAAGATGAGTCTGAATCATTCCATGTCACTGAGAATGCCCGTTTCTTTAACTTGTCCTTTTTGTGTTTGAACTTGTCATTTTCTGTCTTCTTCTTTTGTTCTGGACAATCCTTTTGCATGTGTCCCTTCTTATGACAGTTAAAGCATTCTACATTTGATGACGATGGCTTATTTGATCCGAACTTCTTTCTGTTGTATCGACTAGCTTTTCGTTGCTTTAAGAATTTTTTGAACCTTTTGCAATGAATGCTAGATCCTCATCTTCGGAATCTGAGACGTCTTCATCTTTCTCAGCATGAAAAGCTACATTTTTCTTTTCTTCTTTTTGTTCTTTTCGAGCCTGTAAGTTTGCTTCATAGGACATAAGCTTTCCTATCAATTCATCTGGCTTCATGGTGGAAAGATCACTAGCTTCTTCTATTGCTAATACTTTTCCTTCCCATTCATTAGTTAGTGAATGTAGGACTGTTGAAACTATATCAAAATCAGAATATTTTTGTCCTAAACCGATAAGAGCATGATGAATGGTTTGAAACCTTGAATACATCTCATTGATTGTTTCATTCGGCTTCATTATGAAATTTTGAAATTGACTTTTCAACAAAGCTATTTTTGCTTGTTTAACCTTGTTAGTACCTTCATGAGTGGTTTTTTGCGTTTGCTAAATTTGATATGAAGAGGTACAGATACTAACACGGTTATATTGGTTTTGATCTAATGCACAAAACAACATATTTATTGCTTTTGCATTTACAACAGCTACGGTTTTCTCAGCAGCTGTCCATTCTGCATACTCAGTTGTTGGATTGACTATTTCTTTCTGAGTAGCATTCCAAGCATCATAACTGGTTGATTGCATATAAAAAGCCATACGTGTTGCCCAATAGCTATAGTTTAGGCCATTAAAGAAAGGAGGTCTTTGTGTTGACTGACCTTCTGTGTAAGTGGTGTTACTAGTGCTTGCGTTATTTGCCATATTACTAGAATATATCAAATAACTGTGTTACGGTTATGAGATAACCTGTTCTGATACCAAATGAAAGTGTATGCGTGTACTTGTCAAGTAATATACACACAAGGATCGTGTAATATGGCAAACAATATTCAAGTATAAAGTAATAGCTAATCACAGAACAGTAGTATAGTAAATGCAGTAAAAATGGAAAAATCACACCAGGGATTTTTATACTGGTTCGGAGCACCGTCCTACGTCCAGTCCCAGACCTCTCTCTGGATTTTCACTAACAACCTCACTTCACCTGGAGGAACAGGTATACAACACTACTTGATTTACAGGTCGCAAGCTTACCCACTTGATTTCACGGGCTACAAGCTTACCCACTTGATTTCACGGGCTACAAGCTTACCCACACAGGACTTTACCCGAGCAACCGAACGGGATTTCACGCCTCTAACAACACTGAGGACTTCAACACTTGCCTGATCACACACAGGACTTCAACCACGATGAATAATCTTGTAGTTTGACAATGTGTGTTCTTAATAACACGGATTTGCCACTTGTAGTACAACCTTCCTATAATCTTATCCTCAAGTATGTAATGTGTATGTGAAGATGGAAGGAAGTATATTACTTAGTGAATCAAGAGATATGAAATAATTTCAATGATTCAATAAGCAATTGAAATATTTGAAAGCTTTTAGAATGCAAGAGTATTTAGAAAGTAAGATCAGAAATTAGAGCAAGAATCGGTGATTTGAAAGTATGATTTCAAGTCTATTTATAGTATAGAATAGTTGCATTCCTTCATGAAGAGTTTCTACAAAAGATTGCATCCGTTTCCATTGAAAATTGAAGAGAAACTCTTGATGAATGGAAGCAACCCTTCATAAAAAAGGCTTGCTGTTCGGGACCGGTCGACTGGTTGAAAATACCAGTTGACTGGTCAACTCTCTGGAAATTTAAAGAATCAAAAAAATAGCCGTTATGTGCAAACACAGTAAAACCGGTCGACCGGTCCTTTTTGGGCGGTCGACCGTTTTCTGGCTATGGACCAGAGGACCTCGGTCCATAGTCTATATCACTCTGCACTCTTTCCCGGTCGGAGCCTGGACCGTTTGGGCTTTTTCTGTGACTTTTCAATTCCTCAAATATACAGATTTCAACAACGAAGATATGAGCATTCGTGTTATACTTTGAAGACAGATTTTGACATATTTCTAACACGACTCAAAGTAAAAATATATATAAAACCTTATCTCTATGAAATGATCTTCATTGCAACTTTATATGTTGGCATCGATCAAAATCTTGCATCAACACTTTGTCTTGTGCTCCACCCCTTTTCATTTCATTTGTCTCAATCTTCTTTGTTTCTCTGGAAATCAAAATGTCGGGTCCTAGGGTTTTCGATTTTGTCCCAAATTTCAACTTGGACGGCTCTGTAATTGGATTCTCTGCAAAGTGATTGACTATAGACGTGCTTTGATGATTTCCGATGTTGATCTCGTGCTATGATGTCCTTCGATTTGCAATTTTACTCGATTCAGATCCAAGTTATTGGTATGATTTTTCACTTTGATTTTTTCTTTTAATTGCGTTGGAACCTGGATAATCAAGAGCCAAAGATGATGTGGGTGTTTTTATAGGATTAAAAATCCGATATAATCTCTGATTTCATCTAGTGACTTGGTAGTGATATATACGAAATCATTGGGCTTGATTTCTTCTGAAATTCTGGAGAATTCTTCAATTTAAATATGCATGAATTTTCGTCTTGAGGGTTCATTGCCGTGAGTTCTAGAATTTGATTCTTCCTTGATTTTGAATTTGTATGCCTTTTTCCTATTTTTGTTCTGCTCATATATATTTCTAGAAAATATATGTGCCAATGATTTCTGAAACTCTTCCATAAAAAAAACCAAACCAATATTGCTCTTGATTTCTTGATAAGAACAAATATTATACTTCTTTTCCAAAAAAAACTTTAACTGATGCTATACTCTACTTTGATATTTGCCTTAACCAACTTTTAGATAAGAACAGATACTACATATTCTTTGGTCTTGCCGAATAAAACTGTTGTTATACTTGATATTCTAAGAATAGATATTACATATGATTTGCCTCATCCAAACTTCTTTCTCCATGGCATGACCTGTGCACTAGTACTTGAAAGGTGCACCTCTATTTTCAAACTGGCTTGATTTGTGTTAAGCTTTTCCATTGTAATCTTTGCATTCGGCATGCTGTTTGATTTTATTCTTGGGTCTAAAGCTTAACGACTGAAATCTGATACTTGCTTTTGACTAGAACTTGACCATCACAGCTCACATCTGAGCCTTGTATATTTGATCTGAACTTGAGTCTTGTTGCATGTTTATATTTTTTTTGTTCCATCATTGTCATGCTTGCTGAACTCACATTGTTTAGCCATGCACCTATGTTTGGCATGGTCCATTGTGCACATTGATCATGATGCACTACCATGTGTGATCTTCAGCCGCTGCACACATGCTTCTTTGACCATATGCTATCCTGACATTTTTCCTGTGTCCTTAGACCATAAATTCATATATTTACATTCCTATTTTATTTGAAGTAGAGTTGCTTGAAGTCTGCACTGTTTTCTTGTAACTTGCTCGGCCCTTGCTAGCATAAGTTTTCTTGAACCATTTTTCACTGCTTACATTTCTGGACATGAACCTGTAGCTGAAGTAGAAACTTGTCTCTGGCGCCCTGCACTTGTACTTGACTTTGATCATGACCTATTGCTATGCTCCATGTTAATACTGCTCAGCTCAAAATCAAATAAATTATTATTGTGTTGTTGTTATCTCATAACTTGTATTTGAGCTGATAGCATTTGGACATATGAAGAACTTGAACCATTTTCTCTTGTGACTTACTGTATATGAATATCACTATATATATGCTCTGTCCAAAACATGTTTTACACTAACACCATATTCTTAAGACCCATTCGTTTGCCATTGATGCTGAAACATGTTTTTGACCTATTCATGCTATCATTCTTGCGGTAATTAAGATTGAATCTTTATTGTGATTTTGATCTTGATCATTCATGTGTGCCGTTTTGACTTGTGCTCGACCTCTTTGATTATTATTATTACACTGATTTGAGATGGTCCATGTGGCTACTCCTCTGTTGCACGGTGGATTAGCGAGGCAGTGCACGTGTGTATATATACACACGTGTGTATATGCAGCCATCCAGACGAGTTTTTCTGTCCCTGCATATCAGACCATGTCTAGAAAAATGATGAGAAACACAACGTAATTCTGAGGAAAATAAAATTTTAATTTTTTTTATTTGTTTGAATTTAATTTCATTTTTGTTGCAGTCTACTCTGTGTGTGTTCTTCTGTGACAGGTATGAAGATGACTGGACAGTCAGAAGAACGCTATGAAGACAAAAGATCGAAGATGAAAACAAGAATAGTGTTAGTGTGTCTGTATTTGTGAGTGTAAGTGTTGTAGAGAGAAGCTGAGTATGAAATTAAATATATTGAAATGTATATGAGTGATGTATATACAAATAGTGGAGTTGTAAATCTTTACTGTTTAAATATTGGAATAAAATATTCTTATTCAAATAAAATACTATGTGAATATTTAAATTTCTGTATAGTTGTATTTTAATTAGATAGAAATATTATATTCATGTCTGTTGTGTAGTATGCCAGTACAGTTACAAACACATTTAATAATAAAATATATTTGATTGTTATCATCAAACAAAAATCATATAATTGTGTATACAATAGTGTTATATACAACAATCTCCCCCTTTTGATGATGACAAACAAATAAAAGATTTTGAATGTGTTTGAACGTGAAATATATTACTCCCCCTATTTGTATGCTCCCCCTACAACTGAACTCCCCATAAATATGTGGAAAATATGATGATGAAATCCAATTGACCATTCTTCCTCTAGATATTTAATTTCCAATATTAAAATATTTTTGAATTAAATACTCATCAATCAAAATCTTGACCATTCTCCCCCTTTTGTTATCATCAAAAGGATAATAGAAATCGAAACAGTGATGAATATAGACTATAAATATAAATTCAAATTAAGAGAGAGAATATATATTGCTAATTCCGTTTAACCAAACAAAAATCATAATATTCTTTAAATCAGAAGCAAATTTCACTTTCAGAATGAATGGATTTACGATGGATTTTATAGAATGAGGAGAGTTCAATGAAATTGAATATTTGAATATGAATTTCAAAGATTTTAAATATGCTCAAAAAAAATGTGTTAAGCACTTCCTAACCACGCATAGCCCAAAGGTCTTTTAAATGGGGTTAGTAGTAACTTAACTTTATCCTCTCTAATGAGTTCCATCCATGCACAGCCCAAAGGTCTTTTAAGTGAGAATGGAAGCACATAGAAATTAAGGTAATTCACCCACGCATAACCGCGAGGGTTTTTAAATGGGAGTGAATACCAAGGATAAAATATTTTTTATTTTATTTTATTTTTAATTCCAAGAATAATTAGAACTCCCCAAATTAAATAAAACCATGATGAATGACAGAAATATGGTAGATATAGAAAATGGTCGTGAAATAAGCTCTAATTCAAAGATATTATAAAATCTGTTCAATCATCATGAGATTTAAAATAACATCTCCTCTAGTTATGAATTAAACCATAGTCACAACCCATCACAAATTCATAAATCTATTAATAATTTTGATGAGTCACAAAACGGTTCAATTCGATCAATAATTTCAATTTTTGAATAGATAATCAAAAATAATTTTAAAATTGAAAATATCAATTTCAAAAGGAGTTTTTGAAAATATCAATGCAAGTTGAAAATCAGTTTCAAAAATCAATCAGTAGAATATGGAATTTTTCTAATGATTTTAATGCTGATTGTTCCTAGACAATTTTTAAAGACACTTATATACTTAATTCAAATTGTCTATAGAAATTAAAGGTATTTTATAACTGATTTTTCAATTCATCGTTCAATCACTAAATCAAATCAATTTCCTTATCAGAGCAGCACAAGATCATTTTTGAAGCAAGAATCACAATTGACATTCTCAGAGAATTTTTAGACAAACATAAGAAATATTCAACGATCAAATCTATGATAATTATTTGAGATCACTTAAAAAAATCAAAAAAATTTATAATCTAGGAATTTCAACAATCAATAATGAATGATTTCAAAATCATCCAAGTAAAAAATTAAAGAAAATAATAGAAATAAAAACTAAAAAGGAAAATAAACTAAAAAAGAATTGAAATAAAAAAATACGAGTTTAGAGATCATACCTGACTTACCATAATCGATGTGATCCAATGAATCTCCAACTCTGAATCTATGGCTAACGAACGTCAAATAATTCAATAAAGTGGAACAACTTGAATAATATCTCTTTTAAGCACAGTCATTCCTTAGCCTCTCTCGGTACCTAAATGATTATAGAATCGAGTGGTCTAACAAAAATTGTTTTACCACTCTTATCTTCGTTTACACGTCTTGGTACCCAAACCCGTTTATATAACAATCCATTACTATTCACTAGCGTACCCTTTGGAACCCAAATTCGTTTAGATTTATTTAAATTTCTTTTGTTAATTTTTCGAATCCGAACAGATTTAAATGAATTGTTTTTAAACGAGTTATCAATTTGTTTATGATTTAAAAACCCTTTGAAATTATTAAATTTCAAAAATTCAATTTGATCGTTTTCAAAACCATTTAAAGAATTTTTAAAATCATTAGAATTTTGGTTTTCAACTTGATTAGATCCAAAGCAAAGTCCATTTTTATTTTGAACAAAAAATTGGTTTTTTAACAACATATTCAACGATTTCTTTCCTTTGGAAAATTTAGTCAAAGTTGACTCAAGTCGTTGAATTGTAAATTTAAGGTTGCTATTTTCTTTCATTAAATTTGAACAACGATTAATAGCGATTTTCCTCTTTTCAGCATCAGTTTTTTTCAAAACCAAATTTTCATTTTCAAGTGCTTTGATTTTAGCATTGGACTTAGAAATTTCAATTTCAAATTGTTTTCACTTTTCAAAATCAAGTTTTTTAGATTCTCTAAGCTTTTCAATCTTTTCAAAATCACGATTTTCGTTCTTTAAATTCACGTTTTCACTTTTAAGTAACTCAAAATTAGTTTTGAATTTTAAAGAATCGTTACTCAAAAATTGACATTTTTCGCATTCTGAAAACGGTGAATTCTTAACTTTTTGAAGTTCTTTTTCTAAACTATTATTTTCTTGAGTTAGTTTTAACCTATCAGATTTCAATTTCTTAACTTTTAGTTCAAGAGAATCAACGGTTTTTGTGAGGTCGTGACACATTAAAATTAATTCTTTATAGGTAAAATTTGATACCTCACTAGAATACTCTTCACTACCTTCCGAATTAGATTGAGCCATAAGACACAAATTAGTTTACTCTTCATCACTTTCAGAAACTTTTTCTCCTTCCTCGTCATCCCATGTAGCAGCAAAAGCCTTCTTCTTTCTTCCGAACTTCTTCTTCTTTTCATTTTTGAGCTGTGGGCAGTTCGGCTTGATATGTCCGGGTTTCTTGCAATTGTAGCAAAACACTTCATCATTTGGACTATCTGAACTTTCGGACTTGTCGGTTTTTGAATTATTCTTTCATGGCTTGTAATTTACTTTGGCCCACTTTCTCAAAACCATGGCTAGCTCTTCAGCAGAATCTTTATCATCACTTTCAACAGTATTACTTAGAGCGATCGTCTTTTTCTTTGATTCAGAATTCTTTCATTCTTTTTTTGCTTTTAAATCCATCTCGTAAGTGATGAGATTTCCAATCAACTCCTCCATGCTTACTTTATTCAGATCTTTTGACTCTTAAATCGTCGTAACTTTTTCTTCAAAATTCATCGGTAGCACTCTCAATATTTTTCTGATCAATTCCACTTCGGTATAGGTTTTGCCAAGAGCTTTTGCATTGTAGACTAGTGATGAGAAGCGTCCATACGTCTCTTTTATATCTTCATCTCGTTGCATAGAGAAATTTTCATATTCGTTGCTGAGAAGAGCAAGACGAGATTCCTTCACTTGAGATGTACCTTCGTGTGTGACCTCCAACGTATGCCATATTTCCTATGCAGTTTCACAATGAGAAATTCGATTAAATTCTATTTTATCAAGAGCACAGATTAAAGCATTCAGTGCTTTGGCATTATTTGAAAATAATTTTTTATCATTAGCATCCCACCTGTCTTTTGATTTAGGAATTTCAACACCACTAACAATAAATGTGGGAGATCTATAACTCATTTCAATAATATCCCACACATGATAGTCGAATGAACTCAAATAAATTTTCATCCTAGCTTTCCAATAGGCACAATCAGTTCCTTTAAACGTTGGTGGCCTAGCTATGGACCGACCCTCAGAAAACACGTTATTAGACAGATTCATGACTCTAGAGTTAAAATAAAATAAAAAATACATGCTCTAATAAAACTTGTAGGATCTAAATTAACCCTAGAGGGGGGTGAATAGGGTTTATCGCAAATTTTCGCAGAGTAAATAAATAAAAACAACACAAATAATAATTAGAATAAATGCGGAAAATATATAACACGCAGATATACCCAGCTTCGGCAAAACCCTGCCTACTACTGCATTCCCCAAGGTTTCTAGTAGGAGTTAAAACAATCTCTACACTTACAATCCCCTGTAAACTCGCGACACTCGCTCCCAACTGTTCTTAACCCTATGCTCAAAACCCTGCACTGGTTTCTATCCCCGAAACCAGATTTCCCCGAATAACAAATCCTGTAATTCGTCTCCCTAGTTTTAGAGACAAACTAGAAAACTCTCACTCGATTATGAAAAAAAAACAAGAGAAAAACCCTTAAAAACAAATCTAAAAACCCTTAGGAGTTTAAATAGATGGGTTATCCCCTTTTAAAAAAAGGTTGGCTGGCCCTTTGTCTTGTGCTCCACCCCTTTTCATTTCATTTGTCTCGATCTTCTTTGTTTCTTTGGAAATCAAAATGGAGACTCCTAGGGTTTTCGATTTTGTCCCAAATTTCAACTTGGACGGCTCTGTAATTGGATTCCCTGCAAAGTGATTGACTGTACACGTGCTTTGATGATTTCCGATGTTGATCTCGTGCTATGATTTCCTTCGATTTGCAATTTTACTCGATTCAGATTCAAGTTATTGGTATGATTTTGCACTTTGAATTTTTCTTTTAATTGCGTTGGAACTTGGATAATCAAGAGCCGATGAAGATGTGGGTGTTTTATAGGATTAAAAATCCGAGATAATCTCTGATTTCATCTAGTGACTTGGTAGTGATATATACGAAATTATTGGGCTTGATTTCTTCTGAAATTCTGGAGAATTCTTCAATTTAAATATGCGTGAATTTTGGTCTTGAGGGTTCATTGCCATGATTTCTAGAATTTGATTCTTCCTTGATTTTGAATTTGTATGCCTTTTTCCTATTTTGCTCTGCTCATGTATATTTCTGGAAAATATATGTGCCGATGATTTCTGAAACTCTTCAATAAAAAAACTGAACCAATATTGCCCTTGATTTCTTGATAAGAACAAATATTATACTTCTTTTCCAAAACAAAACTTTAACTGATGCTATACTCTACTTTGATATTTTCCTTAATCAACTTTTAGATAAGAACATATACTACATATTCTTTGGTCTTGCTGAATAAAATGTTGTTATACTTGATATTCTAAGAATAGATATTACATATGATTTGCCTCGTCCGAACTGTTTTCTCCATGGCTTGAGCTGTGCACTAGTACTTGAAAGGTGCACCTATGTTTTCAAACTGGCTTGATTTGTGATAAGCTTTTCCATTGTAATCTTTGCATTCGGGATGCTGTTTGATTTCTTCTTTGGTCTAAAGCTTAACGACTGAAATCTGATACTTGCTTTTGACTAGAACTTGACCATCACAGCTCACATCTGAGCCTTGTATATTTGATCTGAACTTGAGTCTTGTTGCATGTTTTTATTTTTTGTGTGGCCATCACTGCCATGCTTGTGGAACTCACATTGTTTAGCCATGCACCTATGTTTGACATGCTCCATTGTGCACATTGATCATGATGCACTACCATGTGTGATCTTCAGCAGCTGTACACTTGCTTCTTTGACCATATGTTATCCTGACATTTTTCCTGTGTCCTTACACCATAAATTCATATATTTGCATTCCTATTTTATTTGAAGTAGAGTTGCTTGAAGTCTGCACTGTTTTTTTGTAACTTGCTCGGCCCTTGCTAGCATAAGTTTTCTTGAACCATATTTCACTGTTTACATTTCTGGACATGAATCTGTAGCTGAAGTGGAAACTTGTCTCTAGCACCCTGCACTTGTACTTGACTTTGATCATGACCTGTTTCTATGCTCCCTGTTAAAACTGCTCAGCTCAAGATCAAATAAATTATTATTGTATTGTTGTTATATTGTAACTCGTATTTGAGCTGATTTGAATTTTACCTGTCCCTTGGTTATGCTTGTGCATATTACTGTAGTCATGTAGCATTTGGACATATGAAGAACTTGAACCATTTTCTCTTGTGACTTACTGTATATGAACATCACTATATATATGCTCTATCCAAAACATGTTTTACACTTACACCGTATTCTTAAGACCCATTTATTTTCCATTGATGCTGAAACACGATTTTGACTATTCATGCTATCATTCTTGCTGTAATTAAGATAGAATCTTTACTGTGATTTTGATCTTGATCATTCATGTGTGCCGTTTTGACTTGTGATCGACCTCTTTGATTATTATTATTATTGTACTGAGTTGAGATGGTCCATGTGGCTACTCCCCAGTTGCACACTGGATTGGCGAGGCAGTGCACGCTGTATATATATATACACGTGTGTATATGCAGCCATTCAGACGAGTTTTTCTGTCCATGCATATCAGACCATGTCTAGAAAAATGATGAGAAATACACCGTAATTCTGAGGGAAATAAAATTTTAATTTTTTTTATTTGTTTGAATTTAATTTCATTTTTGTTGCAGTATATTATGTGTGTGTTCTTCTATGACAGGTATGAAGATGACTGGACAGTCAGAAGAATGCTGTAAAGACAAAAGATCAAAGATGAAAACAAGAACAGTGTTAGTATGTGTCTGCATTTGTGAGTGTAAGTGTTGTAGAGAGAAGCTGAGTATGAAATTGAATATATTGAAATGTATATGAGTGATGTATATACAGATAGTGGGGTTGTAAATCTGTACAGTTTAAATATTAAAATAAAATATTCTTATACAAATAAAATACTGTGTGAATATTTAAATTTTTGTATAGTTGTATTTTATTTAAATAGAAATGTTATATTCATGTCTGTTGTGTAGTATACCAGTGCAGTTACAAACACATTTAATAATAAAATATATTTGATTGTTATCATCAAACAAAAATTATATAATTGTGTATACAACAGTGTTATATACAACAGTCGACCCCTCTACAAGGGTGACTACCCTCCCAGACATATCTGGGCAAAATTCGTTTTATGAACCTGGACTTGATTCTAGGTCTGGTTCATTGGTTCTAGGCTATAAATATGGTCCCCTATTCTCCTATTTTCTTCATTGGAGATCGTGGAGGCCATATGCTGTCGGGTTGCAAACTGAAACAAAATCAAATTCTACAACAACAGGTTAGCTAATCAAATTCAAAATTCAGAATTCAGATCCATTCCTTCTCAATTCTTTAAACCTAACGCTGTGAGTTTCTAGTTATTTTTAGGTTTAAATAATTAAAAGTTAATTGTGAAAGATTATGACTTGGGTATGTTGTAAAGTATGATTTTATGCAAGTATTAAATCCTATTCTATGTCATGGCAGATCTATTTTCCTAGATCTAATACGATTGTGGTTATTCTATAATGTTGCCAATCTAGATCTTGACTTGTAACCATGTTATGGTGAATATATACTTATTAAATTGGACAATTGTAACATTTGTTAGATCTAGTTTATTATGAAAGTCACCTTTCACCTGTTATATTGTGATCAGTCTAAATATGTTGTAGGCTTGACACGTGAAACCATTTATAGATCTAAACATGTGCCATGTTATCCTGATTATGTTAGATCTAAATAATTGGACACATAAAAGGGTTAAATTCGATCTCATTATGTTGCTACGACATCGTAGTAACTACCACCAGTCATCAGTCTTATGTATACCTTATTTTGATGTTAATCACATGTCCATTCACCTTGTTATCTGTTAGCCTATTTTGTGACCAGGCTACCCAAAGCTAGGGACTTGAGTATGAACTTACATTGATTGGCAATCACTTAGATGGAGTGATCGAAGGTTGGAAAACTTGAATTGTACATGCAAATGTCACTGGATCGGATTCCCCCTTTCGGATCGGATCAGATCCTTCCTTTTAGATCAGATCGGACTTGACCTGATCCCCTTTTACTGAAATGGCCTAAAGCTAGAAATTTTAGCATCCTATTCGGATCGGAATGGGAGGACCTGTCTTGCCTAGAATGATGAATTCTGGACAGTTGAAGACCATTATCCCACGTTCTCCACTACTTCCGAAATCCCCTCTGATGCCGCCACGTGGCATAACCGACCCACCATTTACCTGCAGCTATAAATGCATGAAAATACAGCGAATGAAAGGGACCTTTGGGAACTTTATTTCTCCACGTATGCCGTGGCTGAGTTCCTCCACAAATAACTACCTTCTTCTTCAATAAAAATCAATGAATTCAGAAAGAATTATTAATTGAATTCGAGTGTTTGAGGGCAATATTCATTGTAATTGTAATCTATGAATGAAATGAGAAAATATGAAGTGGATGTATGCTCGTTAATGCTGAACCACTATTACTCTCGTGTATTTGCTTGATTTTCTATGTTTTAGTTTATTATTCTTCACAAATCCTATTCAATTAGGTGTTAGTGCCATTTTTTGGTCTAACATTATCATATTTGTTATGCTTATGTTATCATGCTAGTTATGCTTATGCCAAGTTATGCTGAAATTGTCACTTTTGTCATATTCCCTTTTACTATGCCTAGGCTACTGTATAGCCTAGGCGTCGTCAAAATACGTGCGAATACGTTAATTAAGGAATAGGGGAAAAGGGTTTAAAATGGCATAATTTGAATATGAAAATTTATGGACATGTAATTCAAATTATTGGGAATAATAGGTATTGTCACCTATAAAAGGAAAGGATTAATAAATTAATTTAAAATGGCATAATTTGAATATGAACATTTATGGACATATAATTCAAATTATTGGAAAAAATAGGTATTGTCACCTATAAAAGGAAAGGATTAATTAATTGGTAAATTTATTAGAAATGGCATAATTTGAATATGAACATTTATGGACACGTAATTCAAATTATTGGGCAAAATAGGTATTGACACCTATAAAAGGAAAGGATTAATTAATTGATTAATTAATTAAAAATGGAATGTCTAGTAATTACAATTAGGAGTTGTATTTGGACTTATGACATGAGGTTAGGTTGCATTAGTGGTGGAAATCTGCTCGGACCCGACCGGCATATCCAGCAGCCATTAATGTTGAACCTAATGTGGGAGGTCTAAGTACGCAAATACGAATCGGGCTAAGACACGAGGTTAGGCTCAACTGTGGAATAAGACTGCCCGGACCCGACCGGCATATCCAGCATCCACACGTTGTAGGCCTAATATGGGAGGTCCAGCCCATTATAACCATAATTGGACATGGTAATGAAATGGACTACTTAACCTAATTTAATATGACTACGAACTTAAGTTATGGTTAAGTAAAACTGGATGGGTTGTGCTGGGTTAAGTAAATCTTAGGTAGGTGGGTAATATTATTATATGTAGGCCCACAAACTTAACCGTTAAATAAACATGCTTGAATCAGCGGGAGGGTTAAGTAAATCTTGGGTAGGTGGGTAATATTAGTATATATAGGCCCATAAACTTAACCCGATAAAATTATGTAATTAAGGACACCTAGTGGTATACATAATTGGCGGAAATAATAAAGTTATGTAATTAAAGACACCTTTTAGGGTAATCATAACTTGTAGAAATGACATGGTTATGTATTAAAGACACCTATGGATAAGCATAACCGGTTGGAAGATTGGGGGTTATGTATTAAAGACACCTATAGGTAAGCATAACCGGTAGAAAGATTGGAATTATGTAATTAAAGACACCCTTATGGTAAGCATAACTGGTAGAAATAAATAAGGTTATGTAATTAAAGACACCAAGTGGTATACATAATCAGTGGAAACATATAATAAATTATGTAATTAAAGACACCCTTTTTGGGTAAGCATAACTGGTAGAGGGCTATGTAATTAAAGACACCTAAGGGTATACATAGTCAGTGGAAAACCTAGTGGGGGATACAAGACAAGGGGGAGAGCTTGTATCGTATTGTGTGGGACCCATTTCAATCAGTAACCCAGAGTTGGTATCAAGTAAGGACCTCCGTACAAGGCGGAGAAAGGGGCACACTTACTGATTGATTGTAAGAAATCCAAACGAGGCGGACGGTGTAGGCGGCGCAAACCGACCGGGGACATGTGCGTGCATGGGCCAGGCAGAGGGGGCTAAGACGACTGTGACACCAGTAGATATGGTTGTGCACTCCTTGGGTTGCCACTTTAGGAAGTGATACCTCCTACTGTGGGGCCAGCACGGGATATCTACGAGATAGGGAGCCGATCGATTAGGGTAGTGGATAGGGTACACTCAGACGTATAGCCTAAGTCTACCAACTTATTGTGGAAGGGATCATCTCAGTTTAGTTATGCTAGTAATATTGCAGAGTAATCATTAGTGGAGCATTCACACCTTATCTTGTTGCCTTGTCGCACTTGCCATTTATGTAGTGATCTTTCTTATCCACTTTATATGCCTATCATGTTGCTTTTATTTATCTACTGACTAAAAGTAACTAGACTCGCCAGACTTTATGTCTGACCCTTTTGTTTCTCCTTCTTTCTTCCGTTCCCCCCAGGTTCTCAAGGGAGGGAATTCTCAGGCTTAGTGAGGATTCTGCTATCGTCTTGCTTGGAGCTTCTAGATGTATTGCTTAAGCTTCTATCTTCGCTACTATGGCTTATGATTTAGGGAATATGCTTTCTTTATTATTGTACTCTGATATTTAATGTACAAGACAGAAGTTTTAAGGAAGAACAGAGTTTATGTATTTTCAGACATATGGTGTAACCATGCTTTATGATTAATAAAAGTTTTTAATTCCGCTGCTGCCTTATTTATATCTATCTTGTAATTATTCTGTGTCTGTTTACCTATAGCGCTTTATCGAACTTAATGCATTTCCTTAGTGAGTGACATTAACGGATGTGGAGTGTTTCACTTGATATCAGAGCTGAAGTTTACCGGATTAGATAAAAGATTTTAAAAAATTATTTTCAAAAAGGTTTTAAAAGAAAGCATTTTCAAAAGAAAAGTTTGTTTTGAAAGACATATTCCCCAAAGCCATATGCACTATCTTTTGATTTTTCTGTTTGAATCCTTGTTTCCTTCTTTTATGAGTCTCCGAGGCCCCTGGCTTTCTGGGAGGTGACTCATCGCGGCATGGTTCCGTAGGCATGATGAGACTACGACGCCTGTCGAAGGGCAAAGAAGTACCTAACTTCCATCTATAGCCGCAGTAGTTTCACCTGTGGCTAATTTTCTTTCAAGATTTGTAGGGTTTTCCATGCGACGGAGGCAGCCTTAGAGAGAGACTTGTTAACATGTTTCACAAGGATGAGAATGAAAATGAGGGGGTTTGGGCTAAGGAGCACAAGCCAAGGATGAGAAACTCATGGATATAGCCTTGATGCACAAAGAAGATAAAGGAGAAAAGAAGGAGGTCAAGGTTGAAGAATCACATAATAAGGAAGTGGAACCTAAGAAGGGTGGAAAGAAACATAGAACTCGATAAAAGAGGAAGTGTCATTACCGAGGTATGGTGGGTCATATGTAGCCAAAGACCGTAGGAAGAAGAAGAAGAAGACTGGTTGTTATCATTACGGAGAGATAGGGCATCTTATCAGGGATTGTCCAAGGAGGCAAGGGCAAGGACAAAGTACAGGATTTTCCGGAGGGCAGATGCGTACTCTCACGGCAGGCATACCTGATAGAGGTAGAAAAGTTTCCATTGAAAGTTTGATTTTCCTTTTTGATCATCCTGTGAGAACACTTTTTGATTCTGGTGCTTCACACTCGTTTATATCTAGTTCTGTGGTTGAATCTCTGCATTTAGTTACTAGTATTGTAGTAGATCCCGTATTTGTTTCAAACCCCATTGGTGGTTCGGCTCATTTATCGATGATTTGTAGGGGTTCAAAATTATCTGTGTTAGGCGTCGAGTTTGAATGCGATGCGTATGTGCTCGGGTTTATGGGCTGTGGGTTGATTCTAGGAATGGATTGGCTTACCACATATGGGGCCATTCTAGTTTTTGTAGGAGGGTTATTAGGCTCCTAACTTGTCATGGGAGGACCCTCGAAGTTTCTTGTGACCCCCAAGGGTCGGTTATGCTTAGTTTCCTAGAGTCTCTTGATGCATCTGTCAATAATTTGCAATCTGTTCCAATGGTTCGAGATTATTCTAACGTTTTTGAAGAGGTACGGACTTACTTTCAAAGGAGAGATCGAATTTCTTATATATCTGGTGGATAATGCAAAGCCAGTTGCATTACCAGTGCGCCATATGGCTCCAAGGGAAAGTAGGGAGCTGAGTAAGCAAGTAGGGGAGCTACTTGAGAAACAGTTTTCTTTTGGGATGGGATGAAGAAAGATGTAGCAGCATTGTTTCTCAATATCTGATTTGCCAGCAAGTCAAAGCTAAGTAAAGGGAGCTCGGTGGTTTAGTTCGTCCTTAAGAGGTCCCGCAGTGGAAGTGGGAGAGCGTCTCTATGGATTTCATAGATGGGTTGCCTAGATCAAATAAAGGTAATACCAGTATTTGGGTGGTAGTGGATAGACTCACTAAGAGCGCTCACTCCAGTTAAGTATAAGAGGACAACATCATGTTTGGCAGCAATTTATGTTCGTGAGATAGTTCGTCTTTACGAAGTACCCTCCAATATCGTGAGAGATCGTGACCCCATTTTTACCAGCGAATTTTGGAGGAGCTTGCAAGAAGCATTAGGTACACTGTCTTGTTTGAGCACCGCTTATCATCCTCAGACCAACGGCAGACGGAGAGGGTAAACAGAGTTCTAGAATATCTTTTGAGACTGTGTATCCTAGACTTCGGAGGGACTTGAGAAGAGCATCTTCCTTTAGTAGAATTTGCCTATAATAACAGTTATCTAGCTAGCATCGGCATGGGACCCTTCGAAGCATTGTGCGGGTGACCCTGTAGATCACAACTTGTTGGTGGGAATCTGCAGAAAGATTGTTATTTGGACCAGATATGGTTAGGGAAACATCCGAAAAGATTAACCTTATTCGATGGGGGATGAAGACAGCTCAAGATAGGCAGAAGTCCTATGCAGACAAGAGAAGGACTGACATTGAATTCGAAGTGGGAGACTTAGTTTTTATCAAAGTATCACCTCTAAGGAATGTGGTTCGCTTCGGAGCAGTAGGTAAGTTGGCACCTAGGTTTGTGTGGACCATTTCCCATAACCAAAAGGATTGGCCAGATGGCCTATGGGGTAAAGCTCCCAGAAAGTCTATCCGGTGTTCATGATGTTTTACATGTCTCTCATCTGCGGAAATGCCTTTATGACACCGTAGAAGTTGTTGAGCCGGGCATGTTGGAAGAAGTCGAGGTGGAACGGGAGGCGATAGTCAAACGAGTCCCTACCCGTATTCTTGTGTCGGAAATTAAGAAGCTGCGCAATAAGGATATTAAGTTGCTAAAGGTTCAATGGGGAGATAACCCAGAAGATGCGACTTGGGAGACCGAAGACAAGATTCATGCTTCGTACCCCTTTCTTTTTGAGGGTATGATCTTAACTCCTTTTTTCAAAGCTTTATCTATGCCTGTTTTTGTCAATCGAGCATATCTTATCCCTAGTATTTTCGACCTTTAGATAGAAGTCCTATGGATGAAAACATGTGTTTGAAACATGTTATGTTTGATGGATGCTACTGGATGCAAGTGTTTGCTAGTGGTTGCCTGTGGACGCATATACACACACATTAGGCACTAGATCGGCTCAGCCACTCTCTTATACTGCATATGGATGTGTGTGCATTTTCTTTTCTTTTATGGATGGAAATGGATGAGTTAGCATATGGATGTTGCATTTGCACAATGAGTGTGCACACATATAGAACTTATATGATGTAATAGGTTTATTTGCATACATATTGGATTCATGGCATTGACATACATTGCATTAAGGAGGTCTACTGAATCAGTAGACCGCCTGATTTCTGCATTAGTGTTTGGACATATACACACACCTCTGCATATATTCATATAAGCATTAGAGGCTTTTAAGGACAATGGATTCCAATGGATGTTGGATGAGTAGATGGATGATGGAATGTGGGATATGCATTCTTCCCAACTTAGAGATTTCGAGGAAAAAATCCTTTGAGTAGGGGAGAATGTAACACCCCAAATTTTAACGACATTAAAAGAGGATAAATTAAATAATAATTAATTTAACATTCGGAATTAGAGGGAACGGACTATGCCATTGCGTCCATCTCGAAATTATGGTCAGAATAGACATTTGGTTTGTGTAAAACAGACCCGTACGAAAAAGTTATGAGGGTTCGAAGTTAGTTTACGCACATGATATATATATATAATAAATTCTAGAACCTTCAAAAATCAGAATTGGACCAAAGAGGGATGAGCGGGAAAATTCCCGCTCGTGGGTGTCGAACCCCCTAGGGGGTGTCGACATAGGTGTCGACCCCCCAGGACAGATCTGGGCAAAATTCGTTTTATGAACCTGGACTTGATTCTGGGTCTGGTTCATTGGTTCTAGGCTATAAATATGGTCCCCTATTCTCCTATTTTCTTCATTGGAGATCATGGAGGCCATAAGCTATCGGGCTGCAAACTGAAACAGAATCAAATTCTACAACAATAGTTTAACTAATCAAACTCAGAATTCATAATTCAGATCCATTCCTTCTCAATTCTCTAAACCTAACGCTGTGAGTTTCTAGTTATTTTTAGGTTTAGATAATTAAAAGTTAATTGTGAAAGATTATGATTTGGGTATGTTGTAAGGTATGATTTTATGCAAGTATTAAATCCTATTCTATGTCATGGAAGATCTATTTTCCTATATCTAATAAGATTGTGGTTATTCTATTATGTTGCCTATGTGGATCTTGACTTGTAACCATGTTATGATGAATATATACTTATTAAATTGGACAATTGTAACATTTGCTAGATCTAGTTTCTTATGAATGTCACCTTTCACCTGTTATATTGTGATCAATCTAAATATGTTGTAGGCTTTACATGTGAAACCATTTATAGATCTAAACATGTGCCATGTTATCCTAATTATGTCAGATCTAAATAATTCGGCACCTAAAAGGGTTAAATTAGATCTCGTTATGTTGCTATGACATCGTAGTAACTGCCGCCAGTCATCAGTCCCACGTACGGCTTATTTTGATGTTAATCACATGCCCAATCACCTTGTAATCATATTAGTTATGCTTATGTTATCATGCTAGTTATGTTTATGCCAAGTTATATTGAAATTGTCACTTTTGTCATATTCCCTTTTACTATGCGTAGGCTACTGTATAGCCTAGGTGTCGTCAAAATACGTGCGAATACGTTAGTTAAGGAACGGGGGAAAATGGGTTAAAAATGGCATAATTTGAATATGAACATCTATGGACATGTAATTCAAATTATTGGGAAAAATAGGTATTGTCACCAATAAAAGGAAAGAATTAGTTAATTGGTAAATTAATTAAAAATGGCATAATTTGAATATGAACATTTATGGACATATAATTCAAATTATTGGGAAAAATAGGTACACCTATAAAAGGAAAGGATTAATTATTTGGTAAATTAATTAAAAATGGCATAATTTGAATATGAACATTTATGGACATGTAATTCAAATTATTGGGCAAATTAGGTATTGACACCTATAAAAGGAAAGGATTAATTAATTGATTAATTAATTAAAAATGGAATGTCTAGTAATTACAATTAGGAATTGTAATTGTACTTATGACACGAGGTTAGGTTGCATTAGCAGTGGAAGTCTGCCCAAACCCGACCAGCATATCCAGCAGCCACTAATGTTGAACCTAATGTGGGAGGTCTAAGTACGCATCGGGCTAAGACACGAGGTTAGGCCCAACTGTGGAATAAGACTGCCCGGACCCGACTGGCATATCTAGCATCCATACGTTGTAGGCCTAATGTGGGAGGTCCTGCCCATTATAACCATAATTGGACATGGTAATGAAATGGACTACTTAACCTAATTTAATATGACCGTGGACTTAAGTTAGGGTTAAGTAAAACTGGATGGGTAGGGCTGGGTTAAGTAAATCTTTGGTAGGTGGGTAATATTATTATATGTAGGCCCACAAACTTAACCGTTAAATAAACATGCTTGAATCAGTGGGAGGGTTAAGTAAATCTTGGGTAGGTGGAAATATTAGTATATATAGGGCCATAAATTTAACCCGATAAAATTATGTAATTAAGGACACGTAGTGGTATACATAATTGGCGGAAATAATAAAGTTATGTAATTAAAGGCACCTTTTAAGGTAAACATAACTTGTAGAAATGACATAGTTATGTATTAAAGACACCGATAGATAAGCATAACCGGTTGGAAGATTGGGGGTTATGTATTAAAGACACCTGTAGGTAAGCATAACCGGGAGAAAGAATGGAATAATGTAATTAAAGACACCCTTTAGGGTAAGCATAACTGGTAGAAATATATGTAATTAAAGACACTTAGTGGTATACAAAACCACTGGAAAAATATAATAAATTATGTAAATAAAGACAACCTTTTGGATAAGCATAACTGGTAGAGGGCTATGTAATTAAAAACACCTAAGGGTAAACATAGTCAGTCAGTGGAAAACCTAGTGAAGAATACAAGACAAGGGGGAGAGCTTGTATCATATTGTGTGGGACCCATTTCAGTCAGTAACCCGAAGTCGGTATCAAGTAAGGACATTCGTACTAGGCGGAGAAAGGGGCACGCTTACTGATTGATTGTAAGAGATCCAAACGAGGCGGACGGTGTGGGCGGCGCAAACCAACCGGGGACATAAGCGTGCATGGGCCGGGCAGAGGGGCCTAAGACGACCGTGACACCAGTTGATATGGTTGTGCATTCCTTGGGTTGCCACTTTAGGAAGTGATACCTCCTGCTGTGAGGCCAGCATGGGATATCTACGGGATAGGGAGCCGATCGATTAGGGTAGTGGTTAGGGTACACTCGGATGTATACCCTAAGTCTACCAACTCATTATGGAAGGGATCATCTCAGTTTAGTTATGTTAGTAATATTACAGAGTAATCATTAGTGGAGCATTCACACCTTATCTTGTTACCTTATCACACTTGCTATTTATGTAGTGATCTTTCTTATCCACTTTATATGCCTATCATGTTGCTTTTATTTATCTACTGACTAAAAGTAACTAGACTCGCCAGACTTTATGTCTGACCCTTTTGTTTCTCCTTCTTTCTTCCGTCCCCCCTCCCAGGTTCTCAACGGAGGGAATTCTCAGGATTAGTCAGGATTCTGTTATCGTTTTGCTTGGAGCTTCTAGATGTATTGCTTAAGCTTCTATCTTCGCTACTATGGCTTATGATTTGGGGATTATGCTTTCTTTATTATTGTACTCTGATATTTAAAGTAAAAGACAGAAGTTTTAATGAAGAACAGAGTTTATGCATTTTCAGACATATCGTGTAACCATGCTTTATGATTAATTAAAGTTTTTAATTCCGCTACTGCCTTATTTATATCTGTTTTGTAATTATTCTGTGTTTGTTTACCTATAGTGCTTCACGGAACTTAATGCATTCCCTTACTAAGTGACATTAACGGACGTGGAGTGTTTCACGAGCTGTTCCCAAGAGTGGAGGCAAAGTGTTTAACCGATCTAGATCTTGATCACGAGCCTCCTGACGTTCTGTTGCTACAGCTGCGTTGGTCTCTGGAGGCAATACTCTCGGCTGGGATCGATCGGTTGGTGGGACCAAACCAGGATGAAATAAAGGTGTAGCCTAATCAGTGGCCTGATTCTGTGCAGATCGAAGATCCGTTGCTTCCCCAGTCTCGACCAGTGGAGTAATTGATGTTGAAGCATTCAATCCTGTCTCTAGTCGACCGAGAAGGTAATCCATCAATTGCTGCTGTCGTTCGAGGAGTTTATCCTGAGATGTCATGTGGTATCTGAACTCAGCCATGATTTTATCCATGTCGTCCCGCATAAGAAATCGAGACATATCTTCATGGGAGGAAACTTCGTGACTGTTTCTGCAGCATTAGTATTGGCTACATTGGTGTTTGCGGGACGCCAGGATGTTGTATCTTTCTTTCAATTGTTCGCCATGGATTAAGGCAAATCCCCCCTACCTGGCATGCCAAAGTGTTAACGTCAAAAGTTGGTCACAAGCGACGATCAACCCCCAATCATGTGTAGATCACACGAATACTAATTATGAAATGCAGAGAAAAGTAAAGGAAACGGGGAAAACACACAAATTTTTTGTAGTGGTTCGGCAAAGATGGTGCCTACGTCCACTTTATATATATTACTTTTGGTTTTGATTACAAGTACAATGCTTTTCCTATTTGGATAAAAGAGAGAAGGCGGCTATTTTCTCTTCTAGATAATGTTTTTCTGGGAAGAAGAAGTATTATGAGCCAAAAAAAGAAGGTTAGAAAATCCTCCTCATCCTCCTTAAGCTTTGAGGTATTTATAGGCGGTGATAGTAGCTTGGGTTGTTGTGACGTGGCCCGGCCTTTCCGGGAAAGCTTGGACACATGGAGTCCATCACTTGGTTAGAATAGCGGCTGAAGACTGGTTCCACTATTCATAAATAGTATCCTCGGAAGTTGTGGCCGACGCAACATCCATGGTGAGGTATATCAAAAGTAGAGATTTGTCCGGATATAGTTGACCGCCTTTTCTTCCTTGAGAGTCGGGCTAAGTATTTGAATAACTCAGCTGGATATTTCATGTAGACCCGAAATACTCCGTCGATACACCTTGTGCGAGAGCGGTTCTCTCGGTTGACTGGGAGAGTGAGTCTTCTGAGGTGATATATTGACTTGATTGGCTCGATATTGAGCTACTTTAGGCTGAGCTTCTACGGGGCTTCCTGGAATGTGATCTGTCTAACCCTATTGGTTGCGCGTTTGGGCTTCGATTTGGCCCAATACTTCTTTTACCAAAAAAGGGTTAACATTAAGTATAAAAAGTTCATTTTGAATAAACAAGGAAAATTAAGTAAAATTCAGTTGTAAATATTATTAATAGTAGTTAAAAACATGTTGATACACATTTTGATATTTTTAGTAGAGATTTTGTTTAAATTTTATAAGTTTTAGAATTTACCTGTGTCATTTATGGAGAAAAACATTTAAAAACTTGTGTAAACGAAGCCTTAATTCCTTAATTACTTTCCTTAAGGATAAACCATGGGTTAATTGCATAATTAAGGCTTAATCTGCCTCATTTTCAAAGGAAAGTTTGGAGTTCCCTTCCTAAAACATAATTCCCCAACTGTAAAGCAAAGCTAAAAGGAGATTTCTGTTGTAAACTAAATCCATAGCAGGTAGTCCACAATAAAAACTGTATTTCATCTCAATTTGATTATATTTTTGTTTTAGGTTGAAAATTTATCTTTGTATACTATTTTCATGATTTTGTAGATTACTTTAAAGCTGTTGAAGCTCTAAAGGGAGCACAAAAGTCCAACATTTGATCAAATTCAAAGCTTTCTTCCATCAGTCGTTGCTGCAAATCAAAGTGAGGTGTTCCTCACTCTTCTAACTAATTTCGGTAACTACATATATAGATTTGTGCTTGAAAACAAAAATTTTCAATGATTGTTTACTGTATGTCTTCTAAAGCAATGAATCATGGCATAAGTCTATGTTTGATCCCTCGTAACTTCTTCATTTCTTTATAAAATATTGTTATTTTTCTTCTTGTGCTTTGTCAATTTACTATTGTGTTAGCTACAAAAATTCATAAGAATCAGAGTTGTTTTGTGTTATGGAAATCAGACTTAAAGTAGCATGTTCATCTTTATTTTGGCATGGGGATCTTCGCATTGCATGGGTCGACCCAAACCGGAGCTGGGTCAATACATGGGTCAGCCCAAACCTCTTAGTGGGTCGACCCACCTAGGTAAAATGCCCAAGTTGAATACCTATGTTGGTCCAGTGTTTTGTTCCTTGTTTCGTTGTATTCTTAAGCAAGTTGTTGCTCCAATACAAGGGTCATTTCCTGCACTTAAAATCAAGTGTTATTTTCATGAACTTTTGCGGTAATATGGTGGCTTGCTTCAGGTATAGTAAAGCAGTAAATGTCATGAATTTTAGTTGTAAATTGACTTCTACGGTATGCAATCTTGTGGTGTTTCTCTTGTGGTTCCAATCACGCATACATTGATTTTCTAATCGCTTTCAAAATGTTTTGAGAAAAGAAAATGGTTTTGAACAGAATTATTTTACAAAAATATTATATAAAGTTTAACAAACAATCCTACTTATACAAGCATTTTATAAGCTCAGTGATTTTAAATGTATTCCAAAAATAATTTTTTTTGACTTATATTTTTAAAAGTATGTTTTTAAAAAAAAAAACATAAAATCGAACCCTTCGAGAAGGCGTAATGGAGATTAAATGATTTTGTAAACCACATGGTATAGGACACACATGTATATAAATCCGATTAATTTTAGATTCGGTTATCTAAGTCATCATATTCGGTGTTATTTCACATTTCGGTGTTTTCCCATGTTTTTGTGTTTTCCGGTGTTTTCTATGTGGAATTGATGTGCGGTTCAATAGTGAGAATATGTGGTATGAGACACACAGTTACCATATTCTGGTTACTATCTGGGAGTTGGTAACACATTCTGGTGTTATTACAAGTACTAGACCTTCGGGTCAATCCAGCAAACCTTTAGGTCAATTCGGTGATTATGTCTTTGTATAGTGTATAATAACCTACTTGGTCATCTTATAAGGTACCTTGATATATATATATATATATATATATATATATATATATATTATCAGTACTGATAAGGCCGTGATCTAATCTGGTGTTTTAGCACATGCAGGCTTAGCTTTGGTTTGCCACTCTGGTGGTTGGATCCAACATTTGGTGAATTTGTGATTCCCGTGTTTAATGTGATTTCACCATTTTAGAATGATCATTACACATGTATTGCTTCGAACTAATCGGAGATTCCGGTGTACTTGCGTGCATGGTGATTTGTTTCAATGAGTTATGCATATGATTTTCCTATTTTGGTTGTTTTAAATTTAATGTAACTTCCTTGTAGCCTCATGCATTTCAAATTATATCCTTATGGTTATGTGTAAAGGGTTCCTGTTATATTCCCTTATGACCTAAAGGAATGATTCCGTTAACGATTTATTTCACCTTATCTTATGCTAATAACTGATTTAAGTTAGGCTAACCTGCATGTTTATTCCTTAGGTCCGACTGAGTCGCAGGTTAGGTTCTCTAGTTTATGCTTATCGGTTCATCTGTGGATACCATTCTCTACTTTTTGGGTTTCATTGTTTTGTTTTAGTCTTGTGTAGCTTCCGTCTGACTTATCGACTTATATTCTTTTGTAGGGGTAACGATGTATACATTTTGTGTAGTGACTTATCTGACCATATATGATGTATTGTACATAATGTACTTATATGTATATATATACCTATTTTCATTGTTCTGAAATCTGTATACACTGTTATATAGGATTTTGTTCTGGATAAATCCTATAGCCACCATAGTAGTGTATCAGATAAGGATTGAGTATGTCGAAACATGATAAGAAAAAAGGTATAAATCTCAACATATTCAATACTTATCTAATTTAATGTTACGACTGGTCACTCTTCACAATCCATATTCTATGTATTAACATACAGTATTACCAGTTAATACTCTTTGTTAATATGGGTCTCAGGGTTGGGTGTTACAGCTTGGTATCAGAGTTGTGTTCAGAATGAAAAGAAATATTAATACAAAACAGTTTGCATATTGTAACACCCCACACTTTTCTATGCCCAAATTTCAACAAATTCGAAACTCAAACACGTCCAAGTATGGAGTGCGTATATCGGGTACCTGCAATAAATGAGCATGAGCATAATCAGTGTACGATAAAAGAAAACTTACAGCGGAAACAAAATAGGATAACTAGTATTAACTCAAATAACTACCATTTCAAAGTAAGTTACTTTGCCAATATCGAGCATGAGAGAGAACGAGAGCCGAAAACCAAATTTAAACACCTATGAGAACCTAGCCTTCTTTAGAAAAACCTGGGTGGTTGTAATAAGGAGGGGTCAAAACAACAATATTCTAGTGAACATGATATGTACGCCAAAGATTATAATACACAAATGTATCCCGTTTGGTTCAACCCAAGATGTATGCCTACCCAGGTTAGCGATTCTAGCCTAACCTTGTAGTTTCTTACGCACAACCCTATTACCCTTCCATAGTATCATTCCTAAAGTATAGCGTCGAGATAAAACGTTCACACACATATTTGTGAAGCCTTTTACACAAAAGCATAACTGGTTATTAAATAGAGGGCAGACCCTTAATTATGGAGTTTCTATACATATAAATTTCCTCATTCACTATCCTTTATTATTAAATGTCTTACTATCGGTGATAGGTAGGGTGGATTCTCTCTGATCGCTTAAGACCCTAGGCAAACCTATTGGTCACTTATTATTCCTCAATAATATATACAACATTAACATAAACTAGAACGCACTAGCTATGGGCCCTACTAGTTAAGGCTTCCATCATTCACACATATACCCTTACCCCGTGTAAGGTGATAGATGGTGTTTTATCGCTCGCTATACCATTTAGCTGACCTTATTGCTTAATCTCCTTAGTCTCTTACTACTTCCCATAGGATAGGTAGTCATATTTGACATTTTTAGTTTCCAGGTTTGGGCAAGCCCTACACACACCATTTAAGACCCCTAAACTGAAAGACCTACTCCTAGGTAGACTCCTTAACCCAAGGCATTTAAGATCGAGGAAAGCGAACAATACGTGAAGATTATCCGGTTCGTAATACATTAACCTTTAATATCTTTCCCTATTGGGATAAAGTTGGCTACGTTATTAAGTCATTCTCGGGTAGTTCCTTTTCACGGAAATGCTATACATACACAATTAATTATCGTCATGGGTTTGTATTTTTAATAGTGTCTCACATTGCTAACATACCAAGTCCAATTCTAACTTTTAATATGTAAATCCATATTGTAAATAAGGAAGGTTATATTCTCCTTGCCGTAGGATATTTATTTAATTATTTCCCTAATTTGACTTAGTATTTAAACCACAGTCAATACCCATCTATCGCCTTTTTCCATTGTTTAATTATGTTCATAAATTTATTGCCATTTATGACAAAAATGGTCATATCTTTCTATGGCAACCATTTACGCTATGTATTCTTATTTTATCAGTCCCAAAATATCTATTTGGTGTACCCTAACAAAAAATTACTATTCTTGTTTGTTTATTTATTTGTTTCCTATTATATATATATATATATATATATGTACACCAGACCTCTCACATTAAGTTGACCACTTGTGGATGTTGGATTTGCTGGTCGGTTCCAGATAGAGTTCTACCCCAAGTTGAACTTAACCTCGTGCCTTAGTGCACTTATATTTACGCATTAGACGCCTCACATTAAGCTGACTAACCGTGGATGCTGGATTTGCCAGTCGGTTCCGGGCATATTTCTACCACAAGTTGAGCTTAACCTCATGTCTAAATGAGGTTATAATTCAAATTACCTAATTAGGGATTACAACATTTATCCTAATTAATTTAGGAATTGTAACCATTATCCTATTATATCCACTTTTCCCAATCAACATAGGTTACAATTGTTATTTATTGATTTGCAGTCCATTTATAGTATTGATTGCTACAATGGTCACCACAAATATATTAATTCAATATGGAATCCATTTTCATATAATTCAATAATTGAACATTATTCAAACATTCAAGCATTCAATTCAATGTATATTTTACCATCTTACGCTGATTTGGACGGATAATATGTACATATTTATATTTTTATGTTTTCGCGTGGTCAGTTGTGTTATCTTTTATTCTTCTTCTTATTATTATTAATTTTTTTGATTTGGTTAAATCAATAACCAAACATTCCTTTTTACATTAAATCTTGCCAAAATGTTTCAAATCTTCCAAAAAGACAATTAGCTGTAATTATTGTAAATTATGCCTGATTTTTGGAATAGACATATTTCAAATTCACAAGAAATATATATGTTTATATATATTTTAGAGTAGTTGATGCAAACTACGCACAAATATTTATATTTATATTTATACGTATGTTTGCACCACTTTTCCCTTTTCCAATCTTTCTGTCATATCTCTTGTGAATTCAAAATAACATCTTTTGTTCAAAAAGAGGAAAATGACATATTTACAATAATTAAGCCAAAACCCAACAACATTGAATGCAAATAGGTATAATTCTTTTAAAGTTACAATCACACAATTTGACATTTTATCCAATATTCACATAATTTATTATTCAACACTGAAATTAGAGATCAGGAACATAACTACATCTAAATGGTGTTCAATGGGACTGATTTCCAGATCTACAATGTTTTGCAACAAACCACAATACATTATACAACATAATTGTATGAAATATGTATAAACAAATATAAGGATCCTATAAATAATATTATGCCTAACGACAATTCACAATATACATGTTTTAACAATGTTTACAATCAGATCTGATGAGTGTCAATCTAATTACAACAATTTAATGAACAAATCTGATGGAAATAGGCATAAAATTTTAGATCTAATTCAAACGAAATAAATAATATATTATAACAATATTCATAAATTTACCGCTCACCTTAAAGCATCCAAATCCAAATTTTGAACCTTCTTGGCCTACAATTCCCAAATTCTTATAAGTCTACAGTTTATCTGAAAAGGTGATAAATTTCAGATCTGTAGATGCGTAAAAAAATAGGATGAGAGAAGAGAATCTGATTTGGAGCATCAATTCACATTCTTTTCCATTGAATCTTAATCCTCTCGGCTCTACATGATTTCGATTTGATTTATTGTACTTGAATATGTTTTTATTTAAGAAATTATGTTAGAAGAGGGAGGAAAATGGCAGAGCTCTGCTGCTACTACAGATTTGTATGGAAAAGAATGAGGTTATACCCCTTTATTTATAGGAGTGAAATTGGCCTTGAACCGTTAGATTCATTTTAATCCATATATGTCCATTCGTTTAATATGAGACTATAACCTAACCTTATAAAACCTAGTCGTCACTGGGCGTTCTGACGCCCAATGGGTCGACCGCTTGGGTCATCAATTGCCCAGTAAGGCTCGTTAAATAAGGTATATAATATTCAATTATTCTGATTTATTTATTTTCCATCCATCGTATTTCGTCCGTAACCTTTTCATACAGACTCCATTCACGAAACACCAAACATGAAATTTGACCAGAATTCCTAGACGAATGCATCGGTTAAAGTTTCGTGGTCAAATTCCATCATTTGAGGAAATTCTTTTTTTTTTGAAATTCTAAAAATTATTTCTTATTGCCAAAATTCCAAGTTATTACATTCTTCCCTCCTTAAAAGGAATTTCGTCCCAAAATTCTTACACCTATCGTCCTACTCTACACTACCAATTTGTGTACATCCACTTAGCAACCATGTGTATATGTGCATGGTGTACATAATGAAATTTCAACCATAAAACATGTATGCAAGATGATTCTTTGTCGGATCCTCCTACACATTAAATTTTTGAAATACTTTTTGAAAGCATGATGCAAAACATCCTAAATATGCCTGCAGTTCTATATGAATGCAACTTTTGAAATTCCTTTTTCATCCATTATCTTCACACAATTACGGATAAAAGTGTGAAGCA
This sequence comes from Allium sativum, assembly GCA_030737875.1. Lineage (NCBI taxonomy): Eukaryota > Viridiplantae > Streptophyta > Magnoliopsida > Asparagales > Amaryllidaceae > Allium > Allium sativum. Next base: position 156,479,313 of record CM060925.1, on the reverse strand, counting down.
ACCAATTTTGCATCCAAACCCTACCATCCAAAATGTCAAGCAATCTAATCGTTTCCTATTTGATTTTCTCCTAAAACAGAAAAAGGAAATCGATGCGAAGAATTTTAACATTTCCTCCACTTACAAATAATCCATTTCCTGCACTATAGTGGAATTTTCTTTTCAATTACCCAAAATATTCCAAAAGCTTCCATCTATAGACTGTAAAGGAGGCTGAAAACAAGCTCTAAAATATAAATTGAGTAAATTAATAACCCACGCGCATCATTGACAGGGTATGAAACAAGTTTCCAAGGCTAGAATAACCATTTCCTTGTTATCGTTAACGTTTTTATCGTATCGTCGGTCCAACTGCACCGCTAAAACATGCACACAAATCATCCAAACATCTACCTTACACATTTATGTGACCAAAAATCGAAATTCTTCGCAAAAATAAATTTCCGCTTGAAATCTTCTTATGTTTATTTTGAAAATTTCCTTTCAAAACCATTTCACTTTCCTATAAAAATAAGAAAATAATAAAAAAAAATCAAACAATGTTTTCCAAGGCATCAAAAAAATGTATTTTGCGGAAACTTAAACAATTCAAGTCACATGTTAGCCCAAAAAAAGAAGTCAGTCGTGACAAAATGCGAAAACTGAAATCACACAAAAGACCAAAATAAATTTTAGTTTTATCAAGGAGCGGTTATTTATTTATTTATATACCCGTGACGTGGAACCAGTCCTTTACTAAAATTTATCAAACATAGAATTCTATTCTTTCCAGCTCTAGGACAAATGCTAGTTTTTGAACGAGATTTCATTCAAATACATATGCATGAATAACAACAATTTTAAACGTAGAAATCTATTTAACCAAAGTGGTGCGTTTTTTCAATACTAGCTGTTACAACACTACAACAACAACAAAGATAAAGAAAATGCTGGAAAGGGAAACACACGATACAAGATAAAACATGCGCAAGGCATGCACTAACAACAACTATGACTACCACTACCGGCTGGTCTACCCCGCGGATGGAGCATGATCCATTACCACGCCCGTGCTAGGAGTGTAGTATGGTGAAGATGCATCCTATCTCATGCGCCTGCCGTCGCCGCTTATCGTGAACCTTTCGGAGCTCAGCTTGGATGGTGCAGAGCGCGGCGAGCTCTGGACTCTCCTGGCCAGGCTGCTGGGGCTGATGAGTGGGAGCGGGTGCTGCAGGAACAGGAGCATCAGGCAGTTGAATGCTTATATTCCGGAGAGTGGCACGGCTAATGGTTGTCGGCACCTTCCTCACCAACATCTCCCCAGAAATTCTCACTAGAAGTGTCAGAAGACATGGGTGAGAAGATGACTATAAGGAAAATGGCTCCATGAGGTGCCAATGAAGGGTCATAAAGATGGATCAAAAGAATGTGCGCCCAATTGATGACTATGCCGCCAAGAATAACATAGGTGGCGCGGTGAACAGAAGGATAAATCTACTCCAGGCTTCCCGTCTTTGGGAAGATGTTGTGTTGCAGGATGTGCACAACAGCTCGGGCGATGGGTCATAGGTTGGCGGTGGTCCAGACTCCGGGGGCTCCATGGAAGATACATTGAAGAATCAGAGGGTCTCCATCTCTATATTATCAAGCTCGGCTTCGACTGCTGAGATTCCCAAAATCTGAGCTAAGTCATCATCAGTGAACTCGATGGGGGTGCCCATTACCTAGATCTGATAACGTAGGACTCGTCATTGATGTCGGCATCCATCTGAGCATCAAACAGACGAACACAGCGCAAATACATGTCATGCCCAAAGATGTCAAAGCACAGGATCGGCGCTAGGTCTGCAGTGACAAAAAGCTCCTCTAAACTAAAAGCGGAGAAATCAGCAAACTTCACTGGTCAAACAATCTGAAACTCAAAACTGGCTATGGCTAAGTAGTGCTTGATCTTCCCCTCATCACGGTCTAACCAAGAGGCTTCTTGAGGTGTGAGAACAGGGTTTTGAGTGCGAGGTACCATGGAGGAATTGCTGAATTGGACAAAGGAAATTGCAAATCTGGAGCATAATTGGCTAGAGACCTGCTGGAGAAGGATTTTGGTGGTAATTAGGATGAAACGGAGTGGAAGGTTGATCGGATTGGAGCTTTGGAAGGAGGATGGTTTGGGTTTCGGTATAAATTGGGGTTTAGGGAGGAAGAGTTGGCTGGAACGATATATATATGTATATATATATATATCATTTCAGCCGATTCGGGTTGGGCCGGTCGACCGCATGCCTCATAGTGGGCACGGTACAAACCTCGGCCCAACGGCCCGTATAAATTATATATATATATATATATATACATTAAAATAAAGTTTCTATTATATTGAAATGATTTCCACTTCCAAACGAATTCTCATGTCGACTTCCACCACTCTTCGAGTTAGGAAATTAAAATTTCCAACGTCTTTTTCCATGCCTCCAAAAAGGTTTGCGACCACCGAATCGAACGAACTTAAAACAAGAAATAAGTGAGAAATCCAAAATAAAATTTAAAACGGATTACCCCCTTGCTAGCCAACGTAAACTAAATGATTCAAAATCAAATACCCTGAAAATCTAAACGAAGGATTTTCCTCAGCATTTTTGAAGAAAAATTTAAAACTTTTTCGAAAATGGAATTTTATTATAATATAACGGTTTCGCATTTATTAATCCGTCTTATTGTCACTATTTATATTACAAACTGAAAAATCTTTTCGTTTTAAAAATGATGGAGCTTTAAAATCTGATTAGTTGTGATAATTTCAATAAATAATCCAATATATATATAGGAAGAGGGATACTAAAAAATCACAAGGAATAAATATTTATTATTCTTAAGACTAGCGGGATATTCCTTGTCATATCAAGTTCCTTCTTTCCTACCAATCAAATTATATATATTTTTTAGTTTTACACAATAGCCCTAATAATTTTGAAACATGAATAGACTAGAAACTAAATACCATATCTTTATAAAATTAGGCCTTTAAAAACCATTTTTCGAAACCGTATTTCTTAGCTTTCAAAGCCGATTTTTATTTTCTTCAAATAGTTTAAAAAATAAAATTTCCTTGAAAACCAGGCCAAGAAATCAATTAAACTTTTCAACAAAGGTAGATTTGGAAATTCAATGAAGTAACAAATGGATATACCTCATGATTATATTTCTGAAATGGATACGAAATAATAACGTGGACTTTTCCCATTTTGGATCGAGTAATGGTCTTAAATGGAACTAACAACGAAACCAAAAACCAGATATCAGGACTATCTCGGTTGTAGCTATTTTTTTATATTATATTTATTATTATTCCATTTTCCGATCCGAATCCATGGAATCCACCATATATCGTCCTCATTCTCTTCACGACAAGATTGCCAACATGTGGGGTAATATAGAATTGGTTAGAAATCCGAGCTCAACATATTTCAACTCTTAGTCTCCTAGAGCCCATTTTTACATAATTAGTCCCATGAGTAATTCATTATTCAAATAAATTAAAGTCAAGTAAGAAAGATGAAGAAAACAGAAAAGAAAATCTAATTACGTTCTCTCATGAATCCTATAACTAATTTCTCTGATCGTTTATCCTAGGCTCTGATCTTTTCTTGGTCCTGAAATGAGAAATTCACATTAATGTGTCATTATAGTCCGAAAATATAATTACAAAGTATATCCACTTGATATTTCATTTTGTAAATCTGGATAATCATTTGATAGAACTATTAATTTAAATCCTCGGTCTTATATTCAGAGAAAATCCAAATTTTTAAACTTCTTTTTGAAAATAAAAAGGATTTCAAAAGTTTTAAATTATGTTTATCAAGAATTGTTTAATAAATGAAGAGTTGCCAAAATAAATAAATTTTAGAAATTTGAATCTAACCATTTTTGTATTATTTTAGTTTTGTTTAATTTTAATTAATAATCAATTTAGGTAAAAAGAAGGAATTTAGAAATGATAAGGACTAAGCTTCAAAATTTTGAAACTATAATTACCCATCACTTGTGATTTTTAATATATTTTTGGATATTTTAGATGATTTATAGAAATTACCATAGATAACCGTTTTGAAGTTTAAAAATCTCAACAATTTAGAACATGGAATGATTGTGCTAGTAAGTAATATATATTGGGATATAAACAATTAAAATAATAAGACAACGCAATACCTTTAGTTTATAAATAAAATTAATTTCGAAATTTTTTCAAAATTCTCTTTGAAAAGACTAAGAAAAATTTCTATTTAGCTTGGGGTATTTTATTTCTTAAATCGTTCGTTTTGTTTGTCAGCTAGGTTAGGGGAAATTCCGTTTTAATTTATTTTAGATTTCTAGCCAATTTTTTTATTTTGAGATTTTTTATCGTTCGTTTGATGGTCGCTACTGTTTTGAGGCGAATGAGTAGTGTTGGGGAAATTATTTCTCAACTCAGTTGATGGTGGATGTCAGCACGAGATTTCAGGAAGAGCCAAGAAGGCAATGCGATTTTATTATAATTTTTAAAGTTGAACCAGCCTATTTGGGTCGAGATTCAAGCCACACCCCAAAAGGGGTTAGGTGGTCAACCACTAGCGGTTGACCACCCTCCATCCTAGAAGTTGATCGCTACCTCCATTTCGGGTGCGACCCGAACTTGGGAAGCGATATATAATATCGCTTTAATGTCAAGTAGATCATTTTCCTCTATCTTTCCCAATTCTAACAGCCGAAACCCACCTCTACCACCTCCCCAAGCTCCAAACTCGTGCCTCCAACCTCCATTTCTCCTCTAATTACCCCCAAATTACTGTGTTGTAGATCTATCCCCTCCTAAACTCCTGATTTGCATATGCCTTATCTAATTTCATCGATTTTCACATGATGCCTCCTCGAGCTTCTGACATCCTCGCGCAACACACCGGTCTCACGCCTCAAGAGACCACATGGCTTGATCATAACCCAAGGAAGATAGATGCCTATTTTGAAACAACGAATTATGAGTTTCACCAAGGGTGTCTAGTGAAATTCCCTATTTCATTCAATTCCATCTTGAGGAGCTATTTATCGCTGTAGGGATGGCACTGTTCCTACGCCACGACACCTTTAAGCGTGAGTGCTATTTGCGCTGCATTCTTCTTTTTGACACCCAAATGGTTGTCAATTTTGATAAGGGCACTAGTCTGATCCAGTTCGAACTAAAAGGGACCCACATCGAGTTCACCGACCATGATCTATCAGAGGTTTTGGAGATTTCCGCAATTAGAGAGGATTTGGATGACATAGAGATGACTAACCCACAGATCCTTTCTTGCACCTTTCTTGGAGCTGCTGGTGTTTGGGACATTGGTAATCAACGACCTATCGTCCATCTTGTTGTGTGCATCATTTAGCATAGCATAATTCCTAAGACGGGGAAGCTCAACTAGATTTATCCTTCAATGCACCAAGACAACTACGCTATCATCGACGGCCTGCCGTCAATTGGGCACACGTAATGATGATCCACTTCTACGAGCCCTCAGCGGGTACTTTGAGGACTCATTTCCTACACAGTCATCTTCTCACCCGTGTCTTTCGACACTTTTGGGCGAACCTTCATGTGGAATCAGTGATCAAAAAGACCCATATTGCCATTGATCATGCCTCTCTTAGGAGAATGTGCATTCGGCTTCCCGTAGCTCCCGCTCGTATCTCCTGCTCCTGTTTCTGCACCTCCCTCTCAAGTCGAACTGCAGTTGCCAACCGTAGTAGGCCCGGAGAGTCCTAAGCTTGCTACCCTTCGCCAGATTCAGGTTGTGCTCTATGGGGTTTGTAGGGGACAACATTGATAAGAGCAAGAGATTGGATGTATTTCATACTTACTACGTTCCTGGAACGACATAGCAATAGATTGAGTTTCAGTCATGGTGCGCGGCTTTCTCTTAGCTTGTAGGCGATGTCTTATGTGTCTTTTGTATCGTTTGTGTATCTTTCCCTTTCCAGCATTATTATCTTTCTTGGTTGTAGTAGTGTGTCTGTAACTATTTGTGTTGTTGTTTCTGAAAATCGCACGATGATGTAATGAGATTTCAGTTGTGTATGTCTTTCACGCTTAGTTGAGTGAAATCTCATTTTTCTTATCTATCTAACTAACAGTTGTTTTAAAGCTGGAAAGAATAGAATTTTATGGTGGATAAATTTTAGCGAAGGACATATTTTTGGTTGTTTCATCAAGGGTATATTTACTATTTATATCCTCATCCTTTTTAAGCTAAAATTTAATTTTGAGTTTTATGTTTGGTTTCGATTTTTGTATTTTTCTGCGTGACCGACTTCCTTCCTTGCCAACATGTGACTTGAATCGTTTAAATTTCTGTACTTGCAAAAGTTGCTTGAAAAAATTCCTTTTATATTTAAATATCTAGTCTAATTTACTTTCTTTTTATTTTATTCAATTTACACCGAAAACACGGATTCACGTATGGAAAATTACATATGGTTAAACATTTGTTTTGTATAAAAAATAGATGGTTTAAAGAGAGCAAAAAGCATGTTACAAAAATAGTAGTTTTTGTGCAAACTTCATATGAAAACTAAAGCAGTATGAAAAATGAATTCCAAAATTTACATGAATTTTAAGAAGGAAAAATTATTTTTAGTGGAAATTTTGATTTTTGGATCGCATGGAAAGAATAAAGAAGATTTTGGATGATCTATTTGCATGTTTTAGCGATGCATTAGCAACGATGGTGCGTAGAAATGTTAACGATAAACGATGCATGCAAGTTGTTATTTAACTTGTTTTACATTTTAGAGCTTGTTTAAGCCTCCTTTAGAGTCTACAGATGGAAATTTTTAGAGTATTATGGGGAATTGAGGCAAAATTCCATTGTAGGATGGGAATCTTAAAATTCTATAATTGCTAAGAATGTTGAATTCTCCGCTTTAAATTTCCTTTTTTCCTCATAGGAGAAATTAATAAGATGCGATTTAGATACATTTACGTATTGGATGTTTGGGGTTGGATGCAAATTTTGTTGCTCCACACTTCTATTCGTAGTCATGTGGAGGATTTTGGATGAAAAATGTTTTCAAAAGTTGCATTCATATAGAACTACCAATATATTTAAGGATGTTTTGCATCATGTTTTTAAAAATGTATTTAAAAAGAAATGCATACATATAAGAGGATCCAATTTAGAATCATCATGCATGCAAATTTTGTCGTTGGGATTCATTATGTACACTGTGCACATGCACACATTGGTTAGAAATTTGGATGTACACTAATTGGTTGTGTAGTTTGGGAAAATTAGGTACCAACACCATGACTTAGTCATTGTTAAAATTTCGGGATGAAATTTCTTTTAAGGAGGGAAGAATTTAACATCCCAGAATTTTAGCAATAACTAAATTAGCAACTTAATTAGATTCCAAATATAGATTTTTTACAAATGATGGAATATGATCAAGAAACTTGAACTAATGTGTTTATAATGGAATTATGGTCAACTTTTATGTTTGGAACTTCTCGAATGAATTTCATTTGAAAAAAACCGAAATGGACGAAAAATAAATAGAATCTATAATGAATAAATTATCGTTTATTACCTACCATTATGGAGGAAATACAACCCAGAGCGGTCGACCATCGGTCGATCTGGGGGGGGGGGATGAGGGTCATATCCCTGGTCATTTGCAGCCCAGTGGTGGTTGGGGTTAAGTTATATAAAAATTATCTACGGACAGATCTTTCTGGAATTCAATCTGACTGCTCAGGGTCATTTCTTTCCCATTACTAATCCTCCCCTTTCTCCAAAAACCTAAAATATAAACATACACAAATCTAATCAACAAGAACTAGAGAGATTAAATTCAGATTTATGCAAAAGGGTTGGTTCTTCAATTACGTATTTCATTTATTTAAATTTCTTTTTTTCCTATTCATCTTTAAGACCTACAAATCTAAATCATCATTGTATACCCCCTTTGTAAATAAATTGTAGAACCGTAAGGTTTGAGAATTGTAAGCCTAAAAGCTATGTTTAGATTCAATTTGGATAGCTTTCAGGTGAGTGAGAGATATAATCATTGTTTATAATATCCTATATTTCGGTTGTGCGGAATCTGAATTATATGCCTAAAAATTTATCAGATTAGTTTTCTTTTGTTAAATATGAAAAGTGTGGGGTGTTACAGTGGACAACCCATTCATTTTTCTAGAGCTTGCTCAAAGCCTCATATGTGTGGTTATTGTAATATAGAGGTTCATGAGGTCCCTTCTTGTCCTAGGAGGCTAAAGAGGACTAATCCTTGTAACTTTAACTTGGCCAATGCATTAGCCTAGAGGTATGCCTTCTATTCTTGAGGGTTCATTGTTGTTTAGAGATCGATCTATTCGAGTACTATTCGATATGGGTGCTTTGCATTCATTCCTACCAAAGGAACTCGTTGATATCCTATCCTTGGGTGTATGTACGTTGACTTCTCTTCGAATTGCGAATCCTATTGAGGGATCCACAATGCTTAGTTTGTTGTGTGAAGATGTCGAGTTATATGTATATGGCTTTCTTTTCAGTGTGAATATGAACCCGATTTATTCTTTGGGACTTGATATGATTATGGGTATGGACTGGCTCATGCTATTTGAGTCCAGGATTCTTTGTGTTGAGTGAATCTTATATCTTCGACATCAAGACTCACTCGATCATTTATCTCTTATTCTTAAGGATGTTGGTCCGCATTTAGAAACATTCTTGTTCTCTATTGAGTGCCAAGACCACAACGATTAGAGTGATGTGTCTTGTATTCTTATTGTTGTTGGACAATGGAGTTTAGATGACAAAAACCTTATTTCAATTATCATAGATTATAAAATATATGTTAACACTTTTTGTATAGAATATATATATATATATATATTTGTACAGGAATTATATACAGGAAATATCACTGAAGACTGTATAGTTTTAAAGATGATAGAGATTCAAAGATCGGAGAAATTTCAAGACTCATGAGTAATCAAGATTTCAAGAGTTCAAGAATTCAAGATTAATACAGTTATAGAGTCTAGATTTTGTAAAACTCTAAGTAGCACTTCAGGTTCAAATTCGAATTCTAATTTTTAAATTTTGATTTTCAATTCTATCCTCAGTCCTCTTAATTTTATTTTTCTATTTGTTTCTATTTTTATTCTTCTTTGTTTTTCAAACTTAAGTTTTTATATACTTTATATTCATATTCTTATATTTTATGTTTATGTAGTTTAAAACCTTATAATTTTATAAATATATTTAAATAGTTTGAATTTATGTTTACATATGTTTTTCTATCATATAATACTAATTTACAACACTATATTTTTACTCCGAAATTTCCAGAATTATTTTTATATCAAAACACTTGAAAAATGTTACAAAATTTAAAAATACACAAGGATATGTCGACATACCAAAAACACCATGTCGACAAACATCTGTCACTTTTTCCAATTTTGAAAGGAAGTGCCTTTTCACTATTTGAAACGATTAAGAACCGTTGCAACCTTTCATACTCTATAAAAAGGGGTTAAAACCGAATTTTTTATCATCTCTTCTTCTCTAACTTTATCCTCTTCCTCTACACCATTATTCTTAATCATTTTTATGGTTTTTACACTTATACTTAGCCGAATTCAATTCCGTTTTGATCAAACTTCTTCTCTCTACACTCTCTATGCTTGGGTTGAATAAACTTTGTTTGTGTTAAGTCAAAAAGGAATCGGTGTGTCCTTGTAGCCGTGAAATTAAGGAAATAGGAGTCGGTGTATCCTTTTTGAGCCGTGAAATCAAGGAAGTAGGAATCAGTGCCTCCTTGTTGAGCCGTGAAATCAAGGAGGTCTACTTGACTATTGGAAATAGTAATAAAACTCTGTGCAATCTAGCGTTGTACGGGACTGGACGTTGGGGTAATCCGAACCAGTATAAAAGCCGGTGCGTTCTTTCCTTTTCTGCATATTTATTTCTATTTATTTTGCATTTATGTTTGAATCTGTGCATGTGATTGTGTTTGTGGTGTTTGGTTCATCCCGTAGTTCACTTTAGTTTTAGATTTTATTTAAATTCTTACAAACACTATTCACCCCCCTCTTGTGTTTGCTTTGCCTTGACGATCCATTCTGCATTCCCTAACAATTGGTATCAGAGCAAGGTCTTTCAAAAGTTCATAATCTGATTTTTGAAAATAGTGATAATGGCAACCAACATTGGTAGCAATAATAGTTCTTTTATAGAGGGTCAATCCACTGTTAGACCACCATTGTTTAATGGTAGTATTTATTCATATTGGGTAGTATGTAGAATGAAAATTTATTTACAGTCTTTAGGATTAGATACATGGAATAGTACACAAAATGAATATGTTGAACGCACAACTGCATTTGCACAATGGACAAATGAACAAAAGGCTGCTACATAGAGCAATTCTATAGCCATGAATATGTTATTTTGTTCATTAGATAGGAATGAGCTTAATAGAGTATTAGTATATAAGACTGCTTATGAAATCTGGAGAACTTTACAAGTTACTCATGAAGGAACTAGTTAAACAAACTAAGATAGACATGCTAGTTAATCAGTTTGAATTATTCAAAATGGACGAGAATGAGTCTATTTCAGATATGTATTGCAGATTTCAAGAGATAGTGCATTCACTAACAACACTTGGAAAAACTTATTCAGAAGCAGATCAAGTCAGAAAAATATTAAATTCATTAACTCAAAAATGGGATCAGAAGATTTGGCTATAGAAGAAGCCAATTGTGTCAATGAAATGAAGATTGAAGAGTTGATTGGAAATTTGATGCCATATGAAGTTCAATTACAGAAAAGAAATGAAAATAGATCAACTGAAAAGAAATCCATTGCACTGAAAGCAACAACAAATGATTCTGGCTCGAGTAGTGAAGATGATGAAGAAACCACACTCATGACAAATCATTTTAGAAGATTTAAGTAAATTCAAAATTGAATGATGGGCGATTTTTAACTGCAACAAAATAGGTCATGTAAAGAAAATGTGTCCATATCTAGACAAATCTACTCAGCAGACGGACAACACCAATTCATCAAGGAAAAGAAAGAAAGCATATGCAGCAACATTAGATGATTCAGATTCGTCATCAAGTGATGAAGAACTAGAAACCAAAAATACAAATATATGCTTTACAGCAATTCATAGTTTAAAAGATCATGAAGAAAAGGATCAAAAAACAGGGTAGGAATTAATTAAATTTTAACTTTATTTGGTTGAATGGTTGCTTTGTTAATTTGCTTTGGTTTGAATTTAAAACTATAAAAAATAAATATTTTTTTTAAAAAAAAATTGAAATTTGAAATTCAAAATAATAATATAATATTAAATAACTAATGAATTAATAAAATAAATTGTTTGTGTGTTTATTAGGATTAGAATTATTTCAGGAAATCGTTAAACCTGAAATATAAATCGATAATATGTTTCAAAACTTGAAAATCCAATTCCCTTTTGAAATAAGCCTAGTATGTCAACATATAGAAAAATACATGTCGATATATCTAACCAGTTTTGAAATTTAAATTTTAAATTTCAAAAGTTTAAACTTTCAAATTTCCCTCCAATCTTTTCACCAACTCCCAAGGTCTGAAAAGGTGTCCTTTCAATTTGAAAAGTTGTGCCTATTCAAGTCATATTCATTCAGTTCATATCTACTCATTTTCTATATATATATATATATATATATATATATATATATATCCTTTCTACCTTCCATTCACAACTCAAAACAATATTCTGCATATTTATTCTCTTCAAAATTTTCATTTCAGTGGCTTCCTCAAGTTCATCTCAAAAATTGAAGATATCCAAAACCATCAAAGGTTTTCTTTACAATGACAAAGTGTCCATCAAAATCTATGGTAACTATTTAGCAAATGCTAAAGTTAACATAGGTGCTTTCATCATCTTTAGCAATTTTCCATCTTATGATCACGTCTCTCTTTTCGAACACAACGAAGTCTTGAGTCTAATTGACTCTCGTGATAACGACGAAGTGTATTATCCCAAACTCATGAAGATGTTCTATCCAAATCTCAATCACAGATTTTACAAAGGAAATGAAAACCAAATTTGGAGTAGTGTCAAGGGAACTCAATTGTTCTCGATGCTGAACTTTTAGGCAAAATTCTAAATTATAGAAGCGTAGGCTCGGATTTTTCAACTTTTGATATCAAAGAAACCGATATGGAAACCTTTCACGATATCTTCGAAGATGGTGCTCCATTGGGTTTCAAAAATTGTTTCATACGTCCAAAAACAAGAATTATCAACCTTCTCCTTCAATACACCATCACTCCTCGTTCCGGAAATTTCAACAATCCTACACTTAAAGTCCAAAAGATCTCTTTGCCATTATGGGTGGATATCTTATCAATTGGGCCGAAATGATTCTAAATGAAATAAGCCCATAGATTTATCTACAAGAGAAAACACTCTCTACTATGGTTGTTATCTAACTCGTATTTTTAAACACTTTAATGTTGATCTTCATGGAGAAGAATTTGTCCCCAGAAAAGTGTTTTACGCATCAAACATTCATCTTATGCAAATTCCTCTCACTTTCAAACATTATGAGACATTTGAGGCCAAACAAGCTCAATTGCAACAAGAACAAGACCCAATGGAAGTCGAAGAAGAAGAGACTTCTATGGAAAGCATTGAGTATCCAACCTCAAAGCATATCTACAAAGATACGATTGTTCAAAATCAAGCTAAAATCGTCAACAATCAAAAGAAGCTTAACAAGAAGCTTTCCAAAATATCCAAATTCATGGTCAAGATAGGAAGAAAACTTGGAATTTCATCTTCCTCATCATCATCCAAAAACTAGGCCATCTAGTTTAATCTATCTTTATATATTTCCTTGTATTTGCGTTCGAATCTCGTATTTAAAGTATGTCTTGTTTAGTTGGATGTATCTGCTTTCTATCAAGTAATGAATGGGGTTTTTATTTATGATATAATCATCTTTATGGTTCTGTAAATACTATAAAACTAATTATAATATAATATAATTCAAAAGAATTCAAAATATCAAAATTTTCAAACATTAACACTATAGTATGTCGACATGACAAAAAGAGTAACTGACATATTTTCAAATTATTTCAAACTATTTCAAACTTTAAAATTTAATAACTACTCATGTCCATTCAAAATCCAACAAATTCGAGACCCTATTGAAGTCCATTTCTCCCAGAAAATTTCATTATTCCATTACTCCTTCTTCCTTAATTATTTCTCATCAAATCCATGGCAAATCCTATTCATAATATAAGTAAGAATCTTGATGATTCTTTGAATTCTTTCAAGAAAACTCTCTCCATAGTACTATGTAATCAACGCAAACTAGAGTTAATTCAAATGAGGATGGTTAAACATCAAGAAAACATTTTGATGTGATTCATTGGGATATTTCTTCTCATTTCAAAAATGAAAACAACGAAACATCACATAACATTAAAGAAGAGTAGAAAGATATTCAGAATAACCCAATTACTGGACAAGATGAATGGGTTGAAGTTCCAAAAAACGTTTAATTATTCAGTACGATTTGTTTAAGTATTCTGAAAACATATGGTGTGGTGTGATTTTAATTCTATTATTCGAAACTTGTATATATTAAGACATATGGTGTGATTTGATTTGGTTTGATTTGTGTGTGTGTATATATATATATAAGACAAAGATATGTAGTAATGATACTTGGATTAGTTTGTATTTAATCATCATATTAGTTATTATTATAAGTTTGAATAGATAAACAGATTATTCTACATAGAATTAGTTAATAAATTAAAGGGGAATATTTTTGGATAGTTACTTATGTTCTATTTGAGAAATTATACAATTTAGTGGGTATCTTTAGGATTTCTTTTTGATAATGCCAAAGGGGGAGAAATTATAAAATATAGGCATAGTTTATAGGATTCTTACAGATATGGGGAGTATAAAAGGAACATCATCAAATAGGTATATACAAGTATGATATTTTATAAATAAGGTTATCATCATCAAACAGGGGGAGATTGTTGGAGAATGGAGTTTTGATGACAACAACCTTATTTCAATTATCATTGATTATAAAATATATGCTAACACTTTTTGTATAGAATATATATATATGTATATATATATATATGCAGGAATTATACAGGAAATATCACTGAAGACTGTACAGTTTTAAAGATGATAGAGATTCAAAGATCATAGGAATTTCAAGACTCATGAGTAGTCAAGATTTCAAGAGTTCAGGAATTCAAGATTAATATAGTTGTAGAGTATAGATTTTGTAAGTGTCTAAATAGCACTCCAGGTTCAAATTGAAATTCTAATTTTAAATTCTGATTTTCAATTCTATCCTCAATCCTCTTTATTTTATTTTTCTATTTGTTTCTATTTTTATTCTTCTTTGTTTTTCAAATTTCAAACTTAAGTTTTATATATTTTATATTTATATTCTCACACTTTATATTTATATAGTTTAAAACCTTATAATCTTATAAATATATTTATGTAGTTTTAATTTATGTTTTCATATGTTTTTCTATCATATAATATTTATTTACAACTCTAGATTTTTACTCAGAAATTTCCAAAATTATTTTTATATAAAAACACTTGAAAAATGCTTTAAAATACAAAAATATACTAGGGTATGTCGACATACCAAAAACACCATGTCGACATACAACTGTCACTTTTCCAATTTTGAAAGAAAGTGTCTTTTCACTGTTTGAAATGATTCAGAATAGTTGCAACCTTTTATACTCTATAATAAGGGGTTAAAACCGAAGTTTTTATCATCTCTTATTCTCTAACTTCATCCTCTTTCTCTACACCATTATTCTTAATCATTTTTATGTTTTTTACATTAATACTCTACCGAATTCAATTCTATTTGGATCAGATTTCTTCTCTCTGCACTCTCTACCCTCTGAATCAAGTGCTATTGAAGAGTTATAGGGCTGTTTGTAATTGCTTGGTTGAATAAACCTTGTTTGTGTTAAGTCAAAAAGGAATCGGTGTATCCATGTGGCCATGAAATCAAGGAAATAGGAGTCGGTGTATCCTTATAGAGCTGTGAAATCAAGGAAGTAGGAATCAGTGTCTCCTTGTTGAGCCGTGAAATCAAGGAAGTTGTACTTGACTATTGAAAATGGTAACAAAACTCTGCGCAATCCAGCGTTGTGCGGGACTGGACGTAGGAACAATCCAAACCAGTGTAAAATTCGGTGTGTTCTTTCCTTTTCTGCATCTTTATTTCTATTTATTTTGCATTTGTGTTCGAATCTGTGTCTGTGATTGTGTTTGTGGTGTTTGACTCATCCCGTAGTTCACTTTAGTTTTAGATTTTGTTTAAATTCTTACAAACACTATTCACCCCCCTCTAGTGTTTGCTTTGCCTTAATGATCCATTCCGCATTCCCTAACAATAGTATGTGACTTTGCTGACTTATTTAAGCTAGTTTTGGGTTTCCCACCTAAACGGGCTATTGAGTTTCACATCAATTTTGTAGCATCTCAGAAAATTCAATGCACGAATTTTCGACACTAATACTTCAACCGTACTTACGTGTCCAAACTCAAACGCCGAAATCGCTAAAAGAAAAAAGTAAGAGGGTGAGGAATAGAAAGAAATTTAAGAATAGACGAAAAGAAGAAGAACCAAACTAACCAACTTTACACAGAATCTCACATAGCAGCGGAATAAAATGCAATATAGAAACAAATCTTTATTGAGAGCTTGAAATAATACTTACAATCATCATAGTACAACGGAAAACACAATCCATCTGGATAGTTATAACAACATGTCCTCGTATACAACACACAGCGAAAGTTACTCAATACAAATCAAGCATCTGAACTCCTCTAGGACGTCTCTTGAAGTTCGTAGCATCTTATCTTATACCTGTAAAAATCGATCTGACCCGAGCAGTGCAATCTGTCTGCTGAACCAGCGTGAGAAAACTCATTAAGTTTTCAGGTATCATCCAACTGATTTTAAAGGTAAAAATCTTTTCGAAAGAAAAAGATAATCATAAGACCAATCCACACATAAACACAGATGGTTTTTACCTTACGATAAACCAAAACGTTTTTGATATCAACTATTCTGATATTATAATAGTGTCTAATCAAATAAATAACCATCTAGCAGAATGCTTACATTTCACGCTCCACAAACATAGTATATAATAAAAAACAACAACTCTTATTGATGAATGTATTTCAACTATGACAAGGTATGGAACCACCTTTCGATAGTGTATCTCTAGATAGGAATACATTGGGTTCAACAAGAACATCTTATAACCCGACCACACATGACCGACCACTCATTTCCTTTGATAAATAGATATTCTCTAGATGGTGATTATACACCCTAGTGGGAGCGACCTACATAGCCATGTTGCCTACCCGATTTTTGTCATTTCCAAGTTGATGGGGCTTGAGGTTATAATTAGCTTTTTGAACATCAAATCACCATTCACTCTGAATGCCACATCGTCATATCCTCCAAAAATCACTAATTGACATCCACAAAAATAATCTGGTGTTAAGCTAAGAGAAGGTGTCTTCTCTACCACAAAACAGAAGTACGTTTGTAAAAATCAATGTACATGACTCTTTCGGAAATGCTCTATCAAACACTCGTCCATACAAGTCATCAAGGAACAAGATGAACTGAAGGCACCCTCCTACCACATACTAGGAATTACCCTACGGATCAGTAGCGAGTAGTCCTTGCAAATTCATAGATTTCAACCACAACATAACCACATTTTATTTATAAGCATCAACTAGAGAATTTACGTAGTTCTCACTTTCTATGAAGATCCACAATCTTCAATTGCTCCATCTTGATCAGCATCTTCCACGTTTACATACTCATTGGTTCGTAATGATTTTGGAATATAAATTCGTTCTAGGTCTTTCTGTACCAGCAATCATTTAGGCTAGCTTTGATAGTTGGTTATTTAACTATCAAATAAATATACATTCATCCATAAAATTAAAATAAATTTACTGATTCAATACCTAGCATCATTAAGCCTCTTCAATTATCCAGTCGTTAATTAAAAAATCATATCTTCTAATATTTAGAATATAACTTTTTACTTCTTATTTCAAAATAAGTGTATACACTGAATCATTTCATTTAGCTTATAAACTTTTTGAATTACAAATTGTAATATCATTCATGGAAATACTAATTTTATTTCCCTTAGCTACTCCCATTTCTAAACTAATATCATCCTTTAATAATTAGAAGTCATTCAAGTTGGGGTATTTTATTTACCTCTTAGACCTTGAGTCAATAACATTCTTATTGAAACGACCCAAACTTCCCCTTTCATGAAAGCCCAGATTGAGTTGAGAACACGACGCATCAGAACAAAAACAACAGAACATTTCATTGCTATTACAACAACTTACATCAGAATACAAGAATATACCAGAGAACGAATAAATATAACACATTGGAAATACAATATCAGAGATTTAAAATTTCATAGCAGTGGAAAATAATACATAAGTATAATGCATAGCGGAAAATAACAACTGACACAACTGAAAGAGATACACCGATACAAAGCTTTTCGAGTATAGCTCCAGCTGTAATGCAGGATCCTGGGAAAATAATATATACAAAACCAAAACTACCGACTGCCGATATGGAAATATGGGCATCCAGAGTTTAGGTAGAAACAATAAACTCCGAGTCAGTCATGGGACTGGTGTGAGAACTAAAACCGTTATTAATCTTAAATTTTAAAGTTGGGAAATCATGGGACCACGTCATATAACACAGAACAGGTTTACTCCACATGAATCTTAGTTTAGAATAAAACAACGCAACGCTTTTTAGAAAACTGAAGCTATTATAAGACTCAGGTCCCATCACACAATGCAACGCAAGCCAGAGGATAATGTTTTTCCTTATAATAGCCAAATATGCTTGATACGTATAAAACAAAATTATTTTAATATTACTATAAATGTATAGTGTCAAAACAACTTCAAATATAAAGGTATCAATCATAGATGGCATAGTACCCATCCTACTATGTTGCCATAGTAATTCTACAATTAAAATCGAAAAATCGTGTATTGGAAATTGGATTTCCATCATGAGTCGAGGCTAGGAATCATCCTCACCGATTTCGAGACACTCTAGCAAATGCCTTAAGACTCGAATGCTGCCGAGCCCTAGTTAGCAGTAGGGTCGGTCCACACATACTTTAGTGAATTGGTTATTCCTGAACAATACGTTTCCCGGTCGTATCGGACCTATCACTTGGCTAGTAGCGACCAATATTCGAGGCACCTCGGAATCCATCATCCATATAAGTAAAAATGTCTGGGCTCCATGCCATGACACCACTTCTAGCTAGAAAGAAACACATGCACTCCTTTTCGTCCTTATTCTGTTTTTGACTCATACCGGGGTGTGAGGCTCATGAAGTAATGCTATACACAAAGCTACGCTAATTAAAGTTGTGCTTTGATCATTAACCACAAGACTCTTCTTTTCAACAAAAGCCTTGATCATTTGCATCTTGGCATGCCACACTGACAATTCATGCCTTATAACTGATGTCTATCAATATATAACCTCCAAGCTCGTATGTCTCAGAGAAGGGTGTTAGGAAAGAGAATAAATTCTCTGCCACCAAACAAATATATATATTTAATAGAAATCAATTAGCATAGAATGAAATCCAATGTCAGACACACATCTATTTACAAGTCTGTTCTGGGTCTGAATGAAATTGGAGGCACCTTATTCCTCGTCCTATATGTCCAATACAGGAGAGAGGTCCTCGTATATCCGTTGATCTCCAAGTACGTCTGAACGATCACCACTTATTACCTAGCCTTGGGTATACAGCCTAATCAAGAAATCAGTAATCATCCAAACGATGCGAAGAACTCCGGTCTTCAACCAACGTCTTCATCGTCGACTTTTAGTCATCGTATTAATTATTCAGAATGGGTTAAACCTGGCCTTTCCAAATAATTCACGTATTTTATAATCAATAATAAAGTGTTATAAAAACACATCATACTCCTCATTCCAATTTATAATATTCTTTTAATAAAATATTCATATTATTAGGGAAAGGTTCCCATTAATTTTATCAAAGATAAATTCTTTTAAATTTATTTTTAATCTTCCTTTGGATATCAATTTCAAAAGAATTTATTTTATCCTTTATCAATTCTAAACCAAATTAAGGTTTATTAACTAACCAGGATTGGCGAACCTTACCGAGGTAATCATTTATTTATATTTTTCACATCCCAACCTATTTATCCCATTCTCATTTTAATCTAATTAAAGATTCATTTAAAACTCTAGTTTAGTCTTAATCTCAATAATTATTACTTAATGATTATCCAATTTTCAGGAAATAAATCCTGTTTTTACTTGGGTTAGAGAACCAATGTCCTTTAAAACACAGTTCATGATAAACCCAAATAATTTTCCGTAAAAATGGAATCTACACGGAAAACAAATCAATATATAATCGATACAAATTAACGTTTCAGACTAATAATATAAATGAAATGGCGACAAAGCCTTTTATATTCCATATATAGTAACGATCTTCTTTTACAAAAGTTCATCTCGATTATTATTAAATTGAATTCCCTTCAATTCCAATTTATTCTATTAAATTAGAAAACTTTACTTTGGAAAATTTCCATTAGATTTAAATAAAAAGATTTATAAATTACAAATTATATTTTCACTGTTAAACAAATGCCGTTTAAAATACAGTTCATGGCAAACCCACAATCAACTTTCATTTCAATTTTAAATAAATATTAATTAATTGTCAAACATCTCTAAATCATAATTAAATATTTATTCTTTTCTCAACTGGGTTTAAGAACAGTGTTATTTAAGCCACCATTCACGACAACCCAAAATCTAATTTATTTTATTCAATTCCCATTAAATATTAATTAATTTGAAAACTTCATTAAATCTTAATTTAACGATTTATTCTTTTCTCATCGGGGTTTAAGAACAGCGTTATTGAAGACGCCATTCACAACAAACCCAAAATCGAATTTGATGTTAAATAAAAGGTTCTGGATAGAAATTATATCGGCTTATATTCAACATCAAATTTTGAAATCAACAAATATCGTGTTGGGAATAACGATATTTATATATTACAAATTCCCATAATAATATCTATATAATCACGGAATCCAATATCGAAATATTCCGAAGATTATTTCTTCTCAAATCCATTCCAATTTATACGTTGGTAAATTAGGTTATATTAAAACCATTGCAGATGCAATTTATTATTTCTAAAATAATTGGATTATTATTCTAGTTAATAACTAGTTCATTTCGATAAAAAATACATTTTTATCTTTTCAAACTTAGAATTTTTCCAAATTATTAATTATGATTTTACATAATTTTTCCATATTTTTAATAATTTTATTAAGGCCTTTACAGTCGGTTTCCAATAACGGCTACCGAACTGCGTCCATAGCGACCTTTTCCAAATTTGATTTAGACATAATTCCAAATCCAACTGTTAGATTTCAAATCTCTTATATTCATTGGAAAGCTCTTTTCGATACGAACCCAATGGTGCTAGTTTTAGGAGAATCCGACGGTCAGATTTCCCGTTACATCAATTTGAAGTTAATGGTCGAAATTCGCAAACGGTCACTGCGCGGTGCGTTCTATTCAGGCCATTAAATATATCTAATATATATATTATATATATTTCGTCGATTTCCAATTAAAACGTATTTTATATATCGTTTATATATTCATTTTAAAATGATTCCAACTTCATTTTCAATTTTAAATCAAAATTGAATATTCTATATCTTTATTATATTAAAATGATAATATTTTCAAAATATTAAATTTTGAAATCGCTTCTTTTCAATATTCATTATTAAATGAATAACTCGATCGATAAAAAGGGTGTTTAACTACATAACTATTTTATTGTTCAAAAATTTTATTCAACACATGAATATTTTGTATGGTTTATACATCCAATAAAAATGATATTTTTATTATTCAAATTTTTTATTCAATATATGAATATTTTATTCACTTCATTAACATGTTAAAGATGATATTTTTAATGTACAAAAATATAATTCAACAAATGATTATTCTCATTTTCATTAACATGTTAAAGATGACATTTTTTATCTAACAAGAAACGTATTTTATCCTATGCTTCTTTTATTGGTTTATACATACAATAAAAATGTGATTTTTGTAGTTAAAACATTTTATTTTAAAATAATCTTTATTTTGAAAGATTCTTTATTTTAAAAATATTCTTTAATTTAAAAATATTCTTTATTTTCTTTATTTTAAAATATATTCTTTATTTTAAAATATTTTTTATTTTAAAAATATTCTTTATTTTAAAAATATTCTTTATTTAAAAATATTCTTTATTTTTAAAATATATTCTTTATTTCAAAATTTTATTTATTTTAAAAATATTCTTTATTTTAAAATATTCCTTATTTTAAAATATTCTTTATTTTAAAAATATTCTTTATTTTAAAATATTCTTTATTTTAAAATATATTCTTTATTTTAAAATATTCTTTATTTTAAAATATTCTTTATTTTAAAATATTCTTTATTTCTGAATCGGAATGTGACTCGATCAACTACCATATAATTTCAGTTATATGAATTTCATACATTGCATGTATTCACAATAATGATAAATAATCATTAAACAGTCCATTCACATCCAGAGTGAAATTTACAACTGTGAGAGCATTAAAATAAATTAAATAATGCTCATCACAGACTATCAATCCATCGATTCACATACAACTAAATGTTGGAACTAGTGTATGTCAAATATCATCCCAATACCCATGTGGGGTTTTCAAACAACAACGTTTGTTTTAATAAATCATTGGTTAATAAACTTAACCAATTCTAATTCAGATTGAATTATTTTTAAGCTTAACCAATTTTCACTGTTTTAAATTATAAATATATATTTATAATTTAATTTCAACTACCACATTAATGTTAACATTTTTTTATGTTAAACATTTCAACATCACAAACAACACACAATACAGTCAATTTAAATCGTCCATGGTCTGTGGACGAGGAAGGTGATCTAACAGGTACCGTGCACAATTTATAATGATTAAACTGATCAAAATCTACACAGACAATTCTATATATTTTTCAGTTATGAAAATAAATAATTAACTGTGCAGAATTTTTAGTGAGGAGTTCTCACCTTTGGTTGGTTTCGAAATCATTTTAATTACGATTATTTTTAATAAAATTAAACAAATGTTCAATTTTATCAAATTTCCAAATGGCCTCTGTTTCAGTTCTGGTCTGCTCCATGTTGTAGACATGTTCATCCTGGTTCCAATGAATCTGAAATCATGCGATTTCATTTTCATATGACAAAGTCATAATACTTTAAACATTCATTATCTAATTTAATAACTAAGCGTTATTAATTAAAAATTAATTACATTGATTAGCTTAATCACTGTTTAACCCCATCGCTTATCTCCTTCTTCTTCTACGTATAACACGCTCCAGGTAAACCCTTCTGCTCGACATCAATCCTCCACCACGCATGGAAATTCACACCACCGGAGCTCGATCCAAGAGTGCCACCTTGAAGCTTCTTGCGCCTCCTACCCACCGCCGGAATTGCCTCGAACTCGCTGCCCCGAGGACCTATGAATTTGGGTGCAAACGTCGGCGGTCTTTGCCCCGATTCTGGCCAATTTATGATGCTAAATCTGATTATGGTCGTTGAGAAGAGAGAGCTTGCCATGCTGATCCTTTTTCGTTTTATGAATTTCAATTTTTGTTGAATGGATTATGAGGATTTTGGAGATCAAATTCAGAGCTTATCGGCCATTAATATCGAAGCCGGCAGCTGTTATAATATAATTAGGGTTTACCCTTTTCTAGGGGTATTTATATAAATATATAATATTATTTAATTCTTTTAATTTCCACAATACCCATTTATTGATCCGAACTTCAAATCAAACCCAACGACTGTTTCCCCCCGCTAAATACCCCCATTCCGGACACAATGGGATATGTTTCATAAGCATATTCTGCTATTTCAATTAGTTTTTCTCAAAATTAAAATATAAATCAATGTATATTGAATTTTAATGCATATTTAAAGTTACCGGGGCCACATACTGACTCCGAAAATTACAGAAAAATTATTTCTGACTTTCTTTTGACGATACGGTCCTAACAAAACTAATTTCGTTGAATTTAGAGTCCGTTTGAAAAATGGTCATTTTCTGGTCGATCCAATTCAACTGAAATTGACCAATACGTTTTAATTTGCCACGCTCCCGTATTAATTCCAAAAATTATGAAAATTGGAATCCGGCAATAATTTGACATTCCGGAAACAACAAAAGTAGTTTCATCGAAAACGGAGATCGTTTGCAAAAAGGCTATTTTTAAGGGTCATACATTATATTAAAATATATATAAATTCCATAGCGACTATTCTAAATTTTAATATGGACATAACTTATAATTTATAAAGTGAAATCTTAGTTTCTTACATTCATTAGAAAGATATTATTAAACAGATTCAAATATTTCTTATTTCGTCCAATTCTGATTTAAAATGAATTCTGTATACTCCATTGAAATTAGAAATCGAATTTTCATACTACCACGCCATTTCAGGCTCGTTTTATAATTAAAATAAATTTATATGTTCTATCTTTGATTAAAATAAATATTTAGTCGTTATTAGTTAAAGTAAATTATTTCAAATATCCAAAACCCATTAAAATAGCCAAAATAAAAAATTTAATTGATTCAAAAATTCTGGGTTGTTACACTTATCTTCAGAATAGATAGAAGTTTATTAACAAAACTCTCTTCCAGTAACTATCAAAAAATTCCATTTACTACCCGATTAAAACACAGTTTTAACACTGTACTTTCTCTTTGGAAACCTTAGTTCAATCTTAAACACATTTACTTAATTAAAGTATTAAATGAACTATTATTTAAAACCTTTTCTGTAACAACCCGGAAAATCAGAACCAATTAAATTTTTTATTTTAGCCATTTTAATGAATTTTGAATTTTTAAAATGATTTATTTTAAATAATAATGACGAGAAATTTATTTTGAATAGAATTAGAATGTATATATCTATTTAACTCAAAGTTAGAATATAAATATTTATTTTAACTATAAAAGGAATTGAAAATGGCGTGGTAGTTTGAAAATTCAATTTCAAATTTCAAATGAATGTACAGGATTCAAAATAAACCGGATTTTAGTGAAACCAAAAATATTAGAATCTATTTGAAATTATCTTTCCAACGAATCCGAAAAATTGAACTTTCATAGCAGGGATAAAAAGTTATGCTCAGTAGAAAATTCAGAATAGTCCTATGGAAATATAGCCCGTAAAAATAGCCATTTTGCAAACGACCTCCGTTTTCGACAAAACCCATTTTGTTGGATCCGGGATGTCAAGTTAATTGTAGATTCCAATTTTCATAATTTTTGAAATCAATATGTGAGCGTGGCAAAAGAAAACATGTTTTTTCAGTTGTAGTCAATTTGGATCGACCAGAAAATGGTCATTTTTCAAACGGTTTTCAAATTTGATGAAATTAGTTCTTTTAGGACCGTATCATCAATACAAAGCTAGAAATAATTTTTCTGGAATTTTCAGAGTTAGTATGTGGCCCCGGTAATTAAAAATGTACGTTGAAATCAATTTTGAACGTTAAATTAAATTACATTCTAATTTACAGAAAAACCGATCGTAACAGTCGAATTGGCTTACCGGATATAACCCATTGTGTTCGGAATTGGGGTAATTAGTTAGGAGCGACAGTCGTTGGGTTTAAATTGGAGTTGGAATTGAAAGATAACTCTTTGGATATTAAATTAATTAAATATATAATTGAAATTAAAAGTAAACCCCTGTTATGCTCTCTTCCCCCTTTCCCTCTTTCATTTTCAAAAAAAAGAAGACCTCGCACGCAGCCTAGCCTCCTGCCACTACCGTGCCTCGATCGGACCCCACAAGCGTCGATGATCCCCCTCCTCCCTTCAAGGCTGACACCCTCCTCCTTCTTTGCCCATCGAAACGGCACTCCAAATCCATTCGAACACGAAACCCCCCCCCCGAGACCCCAAATTCGTCGCGCCCTGACCTCTGGGACCCGCAGCCGAACACCACAAGGCCATGCCTCCCGCCTAAGCACCTCCGACGCCCACCACCACCCCAAACCACGCTAGTAAGTCTTTATGTAATTTTATTTTTGTTAATTTGCAATGTAATGAGTTTTTGAATTTTTATTATAGGAAAAAACTGAATCTAGGAAAAAAATATGATTTTTGTTTAAAAAAAGATTATATTTTTTTAGAGAAAAGTTTATATTTTTTATACATAAAAATAATTGATTTTTATAACATGAAAAGATTTCGTTTTTAACATTGAAAAGATTTCATTTTTAACATTAATAAGGATTAGATCTTTAAAAATATAAAGATTAGAATTTTGAAAATATAAAGATTAGATTTTTGAAAATATAAATAAGCGATTTTTAAAAATAAAAAGATGCAATTTTTATCTACCTAACGTTGACAAAAGAATGAGATATATATATATATAAACGATATAAAAATATGATTTTTATATTGAAAGTGAATAAATAAAAATATGATTTTTATTATGAAGAAAAGTGAAATAAAAATGTGATTTTTTTCTATGAACAACGTGGAAAAGATTGCGATGAAATCGATGGGAATTTTAGGTAAATACGAACCGTTTAAAAATAGAGAATGGAGGAGTGGATCCTAAAGGTGAGAATTCCTCACTGAATTTTTTTATACAGTTATTTATTTTTAACTACATATAAGAACTGCTCCCCGTCGTCCACAAACCATGGACGACTTGTTTGATTGTTTGGTTGATTAGAATATTTGTTTGAATTTGGTTTGGGATGAACAATGAATTGATATGATTTGGTTTGTGTATGGCGTGAGCCATTATTAAGCGGAGGATAAGGCTAAACCTTATCCCGGTTCTAGTATCGCGCCGTTATGCCCCCAAAATTTTCTAAAATATGTTAGAACAATAAAAATATAATTTTTATTGTATGAGTGAACTAAATAGAATATTCATATGTTGAATAAAATATTTTATTGTTAAAAATATAATTTTTAACGTTGAAATGAATAAAATAAATATTCATTTACAAATCAAACGATGTGTTTATGAACACCCATTTTACTGATATGGATTGGGACGATATATTTTACACACCGCCCAACTGCACAAATAATATTTAGTATCTGTTGGTTGAAACCCCACATGGGTGTTGGGGTGATATTTGATGTACACCAATCCCAATTGTTTAGTTGTATGTCGATCGATGGACTGATAGACTATTGTAAGCGTTAAGTATTTATATTTAATGCTTATGCAGTGTAGAATACACTCTGGATGATAATTGATTGTTTATCATTGTTGTTGTATACATGTATTGTATGAAATCCATATAATCAACATTATATGGTAATTGACTGTGTCCGATTCCAGTTCAGAAAGAACGAATATTTTAAAATAACGAATATTTTAAAATAACGAATATTTTAAAATAATATTCAGAAAAGAATCAAAATCTGATTTTGATGTCCGATTTGGGATGGACATGAATATATTTAAATATATAAAGCCGTGTTGATTAGATTAACGCCATTTTGACGTGAACGATATTTATATCGATTTTATTCATTTTTATAATGAATATTGAAAAAGAAGTGATTCCCAAATCTGATGTTTGAAAATAATATCATTTATATGTTAATGATATGGAATATTCAATTTTGATTTAAAATTGAATATGAAGTTGAAACCGTTTAGAAAACGAATTTAAAACGATTTATAAAATACGTTTCGAAAGGAAATCGACGAAATATATATATATATATATATATATATATATATATATATATATATATATATATATATATATATATTTGATGGCCTGAATAGAACGCGCCGCGCCACGGCAGTTCGCGAATTTCGACCATTGACTTCGAATTGACGTTATGGGAGATTCGACCATCAGATTCTCTTGAAACCGGGACCGTTGGGTTCGTATCGAAAAGAGACTTCTAAGAATATTAGAGATTTGAAATCTAACGGTTTTATTTGGAATTATATCCAAATCAAATTTGGAAAAGGTCGCTGTAAGTGCAGTTCGATGGCCGTTTATGGAAATCGACTATATAGGCCTTGATAAAATTATTAAAAATATCAATAATTTGTGTAAAATCTTAATAAATGATTTGGAAAGAATTGGGATGAAAAATTCCATATTTGTAAAGATAAAAATATATTTTTATCAAAATGAACTAGTTATTAACTAGATTTGAAATCCAATAATTTTTAAATAAAATAAATTTGATTTGAAATGGTTTTAAAAATCACAAAAATTTCTAATATACGAATTGGATTGGATTTGAATCGAAATTAACTTCGGAATATTTCAATATTGGATTCCGTGATTATACATGCATTATGGAGGAATTTGGAAGATATATCTATCGTTATTCCAATATGATGTTTGTTGAGTTCAGTATTTGATATTGGATATAAGCCGATATATTTTCTATTCAGAGCCTCGTATTTAATATCAAATGGGATTTTGGGTTTGCCATGAACGGTATCTTTAGTAATACTGTTCTGAAACCCCATGTGAAGAGAATAAATCTTTTAACTAAGATTTTCAAAATTTCCAATTATATTTAATAATTGGAATAAAATGGAATGTGAATTAGGTTTATCGTGAACTGTGTTTTTAACGACATTCATTCTTTAACCCGATTTACAGTGAAATGAGATTTGGAATTTATAAATCTTTTTGTTAAGATTTAAAGGAGATTTTCCCAAGTAAAGTTTTACAATTTAACAAATTAAATTGGAATTGAATGGAATTAGATCTGATAATAATCGAAGTGAGCTTCTGTAGAGGAAGACTGTTAATATATATGGAATTTAAAAAGGCTTTGCCGATATTCCATTTATATTATCAGTTGGATATGGAAGTTTATATCGATTATATATATTGATCTGTTTTCCGTGAAGATTCCCTTGTTAATGGAATGAGATTTTGGTTTTATCGTGAGCTATGTTTTAAATGACATTAGGTCTTTAACCCAGTTAAAGACAAGATTAATTTCTTAACTTGGAATAATCATTAAGTAATGATTTTTGGAAATTAAAACTGAATTAGAGTTTTAATGAATCTTTAAATAGATTGAAAGGCGAAATTGATAACTAAAATTATCAAGTCCAAGAAATGATCGAGAATGGAGTACCACCAGTTTTACTCCAGGCGATAGTTAAATCTTTAATTAGATTTAAATGTGAAATGGTAATTTAATTTACCGATAATACCGTGGTGTTAGATATGAAATATTACCAGTTTTGCTTCATGGGATGAATAGGTTGGGATTGGGAAATTAAAACAAATGATTACTTCAGTAAGGAGTGCTAATCCTGACTAGTTTGGATAGACCATAAAATGGTTTGAATTAATATCCAATGGCAGATTAAAGAATAAATTTAAAGAATTTATCTTTGATAAAATTAATGGGAACCTTTCCCAAAGTATAAGAATATTTAAATAAAGGAATATTCTGGATTAGAATGAGACATATGTTGTGTTTTTATAGCACTTGTTTATTATATACGCGAGTTATTCAGAAAGACCGGGTTTATCCCATTTTGAATAACTGATTCGACGATATGTCGAGGATGAAGACGGTGGTCGAAGACCGGAGGTCTTCACGTCGTTTGGATGATTACTGATGCTTCGATTGGGCTGTACACCGAGACAAGGTAATAAGTGGTGATCGTCCAGACGTACTTGGAGATCGATCGGATATGCGAGGATCTCTCTCATGTATTGGACATACGGGACGAGGAATAAGGTGCCTACGATTTCATTCAGACCCAGAACAAACTTGTAAATGGATGTGTGTCTGACATCGGATTTCATTCTGTGTGATTGATAGACATCAGTTACATAGCGTGAATTGCCTATGTGGCATGTTGAGATGCAAATGATCAAGGCTTCTGTTGAAAAGCAGATTCTTGTAGTTGATGATCAAATCACGGCTTTAATATAGCATAGCTTTGTGTAGCATTAATTTGTGAGCCTAGCACCCCGGTGTGAACCAGAAACGGGAGAGGACTTCAGGGAGGACATGCGTTTCCTTCTAGCTAGGAGTGGTGTCTGGGTTTTGCACGCCTGGATGTTTTACTTATGTGGATGATGGATAGCAAGGCGCCTCGGTTATATCGGTCTCTACGGAGCCGATGGATGGTTAGTCTTTATACAGACCAGATTGAAGCCCCATAGGATGGGGAAACGCAGTGTTCAGGCATTTTAGTCCACTCCGTGTGGACCGACCCTGACGATCCAAGGTGTAGTTGCGGCTGTATCCTGAGGGGCTGGCTAGAGCGTCTCGAATTCGATAATGACGGTCCCTTGCCTTGGTTCACAGATGGAAATCCAACTTCCAATACTTGACATTTTGGTTTTGATTGTAGAGCCTAATATGGCAATATAGTGGGATGGGGCACTCATGCCGTCTATGATTGATACATTTATATCTGAAGTTGTTTTATACACTATGCACTTATAATAGTATCAAATGATTTGTTTTAAACCCTATGTACATGTTCAACCATTTAAAATAGAAGAATATTCAACCTTTTTGAACTCCTTTTATTTTGAATGACTCTCACCCCATTCAACGTTCATATGTGTGACCCGATAGGTTATCATAACGTTGGCAACAATTTAAATAATATTTAACCTGTAAACAGTGAGCGGCATCTAATAATACATCACTGCTACCCAAGTTATAATAGTATTGACGATTCAATATAACCTTTCCATGACTAGTATATCAATGTAATATAATCCTTTTAACCAATATATCCAGGATTAACTCGAGGCATGGAATGTATCACCCTCTTTATAATTTAATCCGTTTTTCTTGATCGATGAGTGTACTGTTTAAAACAAATCAATATTTGAGCGCGGTCATGCATTTCACAGTCTCACTCCATCAGGAGGCCTATGGATATTACTATGAATATGTCATAGGGTTAAATTCCATCTAGATCATTCACAATTTTCATTCAATTTGAGATGTATCCAATAATCACCGTTATCGTTATTATGTTACGATTAACTTTAGATGATATCAAAACACAAATATCTTCGAATAAAATTATAATTATCTCAGGTGTTATAATAGCCTCATTTTTCCAAAATGCATTGCGCTGTTTTGTTGTATGCAATGGTATTCTTGGGAGGAAAACCGTTCCGTGTTATACGGCGTGGTCCCTTGATATATCTGATTTAAAGTAAAGTTTTAAATAACTGTTTTAGTTCTCACACCAGTCACATGGCTGACCTGGAGTTTATTGTTTTAATCGAAACTCTAGATGCCCCTATTTTCCACACGGGCAGCTTGTAGTTTTTGTTTTGTAGATTTATATTCACAGGATCCTGGTTTACAGCTGGAATGATATTCAGAAAGCTCTGTATCTACATATTCTTTTCAGTTGTGTTTTGTATTATTTTCCGCTGCATTATAAATTGTAAATCTCTGATATTTTTGTTCTGTATATTATTCATGTACACTCTAGAATATTCTTGTATTATGATGAAATTGTTGTAATAAGCAATGAAATGTTCTTCTGTTTGTGTTCTGATTTGTCGTGTTCTCAAAGCAATCCGGACTTTCCTTTATGGTGAAGTTCGGGTCACTTCATTTGGTATCAGAGTTTGGTTTACAGAGCTCGGAGAACAAGACAGATTAGAACCAAACGAAAGAATTCATCAGAGATTGGATTGGTAATATCCAATGAGAATGACACGTTAGAGATAGGATCAGTAGTATCCTAGAATGAGTCTAAAGAGTGTTATTTTTAAAATAAAAATGAAAACCAATTTTGTTTTCAAATTTTAATCTAATTATACGTAGTTGAGTATATTATTTTAATTTTATTTTGGACAATCGAGTATATGAGATTTGCATAGATGCGTCATGAACGTATGTTCAAAGTTTTAGTATACTGGATAAATATAGAATCACACTCTAGTCGCTAGGAGATGATTCTGATGATGGCATGTCATCATCAGAGCTTATGTTCAAATTTCGAAAATGGGATATCTATATATTCCCAATTGACTTGTATGAAAATCAAAACTAGATAGGGCTTATTGTTGTGAATTGGCATCAAAAACATGATTTTGTGTATATATGTCAAAGTTATGAATTTGAAAATTTATCAACTAATTGATTGATGGTTGTGTTGTATGATTATTGGTTTGATTTATTAAAACTTTGAACCATATAGCCAAAATATGTCAAATATTGAACAGAATTGAAAATTGTTCGGGATTGCATGCACATACATGTATATACATTGAACAGGTCATAGCAAGGAGGCTAGAGAAGAGGAATAAAATTGTATGCCCGACAAATAGGTACATGTTTACTAATTTATTGGGTTCGGATGATTTTATGAGCCGATTGTCTAGCCGCTCGGCTTTTCCTTTTTCTTTTTGAGATGAGAGGGCCTGTGTGGCGGTTTAGGGATTTTCCCAGTGCTCCCCGTACAAAGGAGGTTACGGAGAAATTTTTCGAAAATTTAGGGTATTAGCCAAATTTTTGAAAAATTAGAAATTCTTAGAAACTGAAAAGTTGAAGAATGAAAGCCAAACTGAAAGTTGAGTTGATTAGTAAAACAACTTTCAGCTCCGTTCCTTTTCGAGGATGAAAAGATTTTAAGTGGGGAAGATTGTAATAATCCCGAAAATCAAAACCAATTTTAAAAATTTATTTTAGTAATTTTAATGAATTTTGAATATTTAAAATGATTTATTTTATACGAACGTATGTATCTATTTAAATCGAAGTTAGAATATAAATATTTATTTTAATTATAAAAGGAATTGAAAATGGCGTGGTAGTTTGAAAATTCGATTTCAAATTTCAAATGAATGTACAGGATTCAAAATAAACCGGATTTTAGTGAAACCAAAAATATTAGAATCTATTTGAAAGTATCTTTCCAACGAATCTGAAAAATTGAAATTTCATAGCGGCGATAAAAAGTTATGCCCGGTAGAAAATTCAGAATAGTCGCTATGGAAATATAGCCCGTAAAAATAGCCATTTTGCAATCGACCTCCGTTTTCGACGAAACCACTTTTGTTGGATCCTGATGTCAAGTTATTACTTGATTCCAATTTTCATAATTTTTGAAATCAATATGTGAGCGTGGCAAAAGAAAACGTGTTTTGTCAGTTTCAGTCAATTTGGATTAACCAGAAAATAGCCAATTTTCAAACGGTCTTCAAATTTGACGAAATTAGTTTTGTTAGGACCGTATCGTCAATACGAAGCTAAAAATAATTTTTCTGGAATTTTCAGAATCAGTATGTGGCCCGGTAATTTAAAATGTACATTGAAATCAACTTTGAACGTTAAATTATATTTTAATTTAAAGAAAAACTGATCGTAACAGTCGAATTGGCTTACCGGACATATCCCATTGTATTTGGAATGGGGGTAGTTAGCTAGGGGCGATAGTCGTTGGGTTCCAATTGGAGTTGGAATTGAAAGATAACTTTTTGGAGATTAAATTAATTAAATATATAATTAAAATTAAAAGAAAACCCCTCTTATACTCTCTTCCCCCATTCCCCCGTTCATTTTTAGAAATACAAAAAAGAAGACCTCGCGCGCCGCCCAGCCTCCCGCCACCGCCGCGCCTCAGCCAGACCCCACCAGCGTCGATGATCCCCCCTCCTCCCTCTAAGGCCGACGCCCTCCCCCCTTCTTTCCCCATCAAAACCCCACCAGAAAACCATTCGAACCCGAACCCTATCCCCCCGATACCCAGAATCCGTCGCGTCCTGATCTCTGGGACCCGCCGCCAAACACCACAAGGCCATGTCCCCCACCTGAGCACCTCCGGCGCCCACCACCACCCCCAAACCCCGCTAGTAAGTCTTTATGTATTTTTATTTTTGTTAATTTGCAATGTAATGACTTTTTGAATTTTTATTGTAGGAAAAACTAAATTCTATTGTAGGAAAAAAATATGAATTTTGTTTGAGAAAAGATTATATTTTATTTTAGAGAAAAGTTTATATTTTTATACTTAAAAAGAATTAATATTTATAACATGAAAAGATTTCGTTTTTAACATTGAAAAGATTTCATTTTTAACATTAATAACAATTAGATCTTTAAAAATATAAAGATTAGATTTTTGAAAATATAAAGATTAGATTTTTGAAATTATAAAGATTAGATTTTTGAAAATATAAAGAAGTGATTTTTAAAAATATAAAGATGTGATTTTTATCTACGTAGCGTTGACAAAAGAATGATATATATATATAAACGATATAAAAATATGATTTTTATAATGAAAGTGAACAAATAAAAATATGATTTTTATTATGAAGAAGAGTGAAATAAGAATGTGATTTTTTCTATGAAAAGCGTGGAAAAGATTGCAATGAAATTGACGGGAATTTTAGGCATATCCGAACCGTTCAGAAATAGAGAATGGAGGAGTGGATCCCAAAGGTGAGAACTCCTGACTGAATTTTTTTTAAATAGTTATTTATTTTTAACTGCATATATGAACTGCTCCCCGTCGTCCACAAACCATGGACGACTTGTTTGATTGTTTGGTTGATTGGAATATTTGTTTGAATTTGGTTTGGGCTGAATAATGAATTGATATGATTTGGTTTGTGTATGGCATGAGCCATTATTAGGCGAGGGATAAGGCTAGACCTTATCTTGGTTCTAGTATCGCGCCGGTATGCCGCCAAAATTTTCTAAAATTTGTTAGAACGATGAAAATATCATTTTTATTGTATAAATGAACTGAATAAAATATTAATATGTTGAATAAAATATTTTATCATTAAAAAAATATTTTTTAATGTTGATATGAATAAAATAAATATTCATTTACAAATCAAACGATTTGATTACGAACACCCATTTTACTGATATGGATTGGGACGATATATTTTACACATCACCCAACTGCACAAATAATATTTAGTATCTGTTGGTTGAAACCCCACACGGTTGTTGGCGTGATATTTGACGTACACTAATCCCAATTGTTTAGTTGTATGTCGATCGATGGGTTAACAGACTGTTGTAAGCGTATATTTAATGCTTATGCAGTGTAGAATGCATCTGGATGATAGTTGATTGTTTATCGTTGTTGTTGCATACATGTATTGTATGAAATCCATATAATAAACATTATATGGTAATTGACTGTGTCTGATTCCAATTCAAAAAGAATGAATATTTTAAAATAATATTCAGAAAATAATCAAAATCTGATTTTGATGTCCGATTTGGGATGGACACAAATATATTTAAATATATAAAGCCGTGTTGATTAGATTAACGCCATTTTGACGTAAACGATATTTATATCGATTTTATTCATTTTTATGATGAATATTGAAAAAGAAGTGATTTCCAAATTTGATGTTTGAAAATATTATCATTTATGTGTTAATGATATGGAATATTCAATTTTGATTTAAAATTGAATATGAAGTTTAAACCGTTTGGAAAACGAATTTAAAACGGTTTATTGAATTGTTTTGAAAGGAAATCGACGAAATATAATGTATATATATAATGTATATATATATTTAATGGCCTGAATAGAACGCGCCGCGCCGCTGTAGTTTGCAAATTTCGACAATTGACTTCGAATTGACATTACGGGAGATCCGATTGTCGGATTCTCCTGAAACTAGGACCGTTGGGTTCGTATCAAAAAGTGATTTCTGATGAATATTAGAGATTTGAAATCTAACGGTTGGATTTGGAATTATGTCCAAATCAAATTTGGAAAACGTCGTGTAAGTGCAGTTCAATGGCCGTTTATGGAAATCGACTGTACAGGCCTTGATAAAATTATTAAAAATATCAATAATTTTGTAAAATCATAATAAATTATTTGGAAAGAATTGGGATGAAAAATTCCATATTTGTAAAGATAAAAATATATTTTTGTCAAAATGAACTAGTTATTAACTAGATTTGAAATCCAATAATTTTTAAATAAAATAAATTGGATTTGAAATGGTTTTAAAAATAACAAAAGTTTCCAATATATGAATTGGATTGGATTTGAATCGAAATTATCTTTGGAATATTTCGATATTAGATTCCGTGATTATACAAGCATTGTGGAGGAATTTGGAAGATATATGTGTCGTTATTCCAATATGATGTTTGCTGAGTTCAGTATTTGTTATTGAATATAAGCCGATATATTTTCTATTTTGAGCCTTGTATTTAATATCAAATGGGATTTTGGGTTTGCCGTGAACGGTGTCTTTAGTAACACTGTTCTGAAACCTCATGTGAAGAGAATAAACCTTTCAACTAAGATTTCCAGAGTTTCCAATTATATTTAATAATTGGAATAAAATGGAATGTGAATTGGGTTTATCATGAACTGTGTTTTTAGCGACATTCGTTCTTTAACCCGATTTATAGTGAAATGTGATTTGGAATTTATAAATCTTTTTGTTAATATTTAAAGGAGATTTTCCAAAGTAAAGTTTTCCAATTTAACATATTAAATAGGAATTGAATGGAATTCGGCCTGGTAATAATCGAAGTGAGCTTCTGTAGAGGAAGATTTATATGTTATGGAATTTAAAAAGGCTTTGCCATTATTCCATTTATATTATCGGTTGGATATGGAAGTTTATATCGATTATATATGTTGATCTATTTTCCGTGAAGATTCCCTTGTTAATGGAACGAGATTTTGGATTTATCGTGAGCTGTGTTTTAAATGACATTAGTTCTTTAACCCAGTTAATGATAAGATTAATTTCTTAAATTGGAATAATCATTAAGTAATGATTTTTGGAAATTAAAACTGAATTAGAGTTTTAATGAATCTTTAAATAGATTGGAAGGTGAATTTGATAACTAAAATTATCAAATCCAAGAAACGATTGAGAATGGAGTACCACCAGTTTTACTCCAGGCGATAGTTAAATCTTTAATTAGATTTGAATGTGAAATGGTAATTTAATTTACCGATAACACCATGGTGTTAGATATGAAGTATTACCAGTTTTGCTTCATGGGATGAGTAGGTTGGGACTGGGAAATTAAACAAATGATTACTTCGTTAAGGAGCGCTAATCCCGACTAGTTTGGATAAACCATAAAATGGTTTGAATTGATATCCAAAGGCAAATTAAAGAATAAATTTAAAGAATTTATCTTTGATAAAGTTAATGGGAACCTTTCCCAAAGTATAAGAATATTTGAATAAAGTGATATTCTGGATTGGAATGAGGCGTATGTTGTGTTTTTATAGCACTTGCTTATTATATACGCGAGTTATTCAGAAAGACCGGGTTTATCCCATTCTGAATAACTGATTCGACGATATGTCGAGGATGAAGACGGTGGTCGAAGACCGGACGTCTTCACATCATTTGGATGATTACTGATGCCTTGATTATGTTGTACACCCAAGACAAGGTAATAAGTGGTGATCGTCCAGATGTACTTGGAGATCGACCGGATATGCGAGGACCTCTCTCCTGTATTGGACATACGGGACGAGGAATAAGGTGCCTCCGGTTTCGTTCAGACCTACAATGAACTTGCAAAATGGATGTGTGTCTGACATCGGATTTCATTCTGTATGATTGATAGACATCGGTTGCATAGCGTGAATTGCTTGTGTGGCATGCTGAGATGTAAATGATCAAGGCTTCTGTTGAAAAGCAGAGTCTTGTGGTTGATGATCAAAGCACGGCGTTAATATAGCATAGCTTTGTGTAGCGTTAATTCGTGAGCCTCACACCCCGTCGTGAACCAGAAACGGGAGAGGACTTCAGGGAGGACATGCGTTTCCTTCTAGCTCGGAGTGGTGTCGCCTGGATGTTTTACTTATGTGGACGATGGATAGCGAGGCACCTCGGTTATATCGGTCTCTACGGAGCCGATGGATGGTACGATCTTTATACAAACCAGATTGACGCCCCATAGGGCGGGGAAACGTAGAGTTCAGGCAATTTAATCCACTCTGTGTGGACCGTCCCTGACGATCCAAGGTGCAGTCGCGGCTGTATCCCGAGGGGCGGGCTTGAGCGTCTCTAACTCGGTAAGGACGATCCCTTGCCTTGGTGCACAGATGGAAATCCAACTTCCAATACGTGACATTTCGGTTTTGATTGTAGAGCCAAGTTTGGCGACATAGTGCGATGGGGCACTTATGCCGTCTATGATTGATACATTTATATTTGAAGCTGTTTTATACACTATGCACTTATAATAGTATCAAATGATTTTTTAACGTACCAAGCATGTTTGGCTATTATAAGAGAAAACCCTATCCTCCAGCTTGCGTTGCATTGTGTGATGGGACCTGCGTCTTATAGTAGCCTCATTTTTTCAAAAAGCATTGCACTGTTTTGTTGTATGCACTGGTAATCTTGGGAGGAAACCCGTTCTGTGTTATACGGCGTGGTCCTTGATATATATGATTTAAAGTAAAGTTTTAAATAACTGTTTTAGTTCTCACACCAGTCACATGACAGACCTGGAGTTTATTGTTTTAAACTAAACTCCGGGTGCCCCTATTTTCCACACGGGCAGCTTGTAGTTTTGGTTTTGCATATTTATACTCACAGGATCCTGGTTTACAGCTGGAATGATATTCAGAAAGCTCTGTATAGGCATATTCTTTTCAGTTGTATTTTGTATTATTTTCCACTGCATTGTAAATTGTAAATCTATGATATTTTTGTTCTGTATATTATTCATGTACACTCTAGAATATTCTTGTATTCTGATGAAATTGTTGTAATAAGCAATGAAATGTTCTTCTGTTTGTGTTCTGATTTGTCGTGTTCTCAAAGCAATCCGGGCTTTCCTTTACGGGGAAGTTCAGATCGCTTCATTTTCTATTAACTTTAACATCTTTAAACATTATATACAAGACTTGATTCTATTAAAATAAAATCCTTTATGAAGATTGCGTACGAACTAATATAGTACACACGGATCGTGTAATATGGTGTATAACTCACGAATATACAATAGCTATGAAGGAAAATATAAAATGATATAAATATCAGCTAAACACAGATATGCAACAGCAAAATGCAATATAAAAGAAAAATCACACCAGGGATTTTTATACTCGATCGGAGCACCGTCCTATGTCCAGTTCCAGACTTATATCAGGATTTTCACTAACAACTACCTTGCTTCACCTGAAGGAATAGGTTTACCACACCCGAGTAGACGAATGGGATTTCATGCCTCTAATAACAACAAGGACTTCAACACGTGCCTCTTACAACATCGAGGACTTCAACTAAGATGAATACAATTGTTGTTGATAGTATGTGTTCTTGATAACATGAATTTGTCACTTGTAGTACAAACTTCCTATAATCTTATCCTCAAATAGAACATTTGTGTATATGAAGATTTGGAAGTGAATATCATATTGAATCAAAAGAATATTAGGTAGATTCTAGGATTCAAACAATGGATTATTGAATATGAGCAATTGAGTGCTTGAGAATATGGAAATGAGATCAAGAAATTAGAGGTAGTAATCAAGTCAAAATTTGTTAAGGTTAGTTAAATGAAATGATGATTCATGATGTTTATATAGAGAATAAATAGTTGTAACCCTTTGTGAAGAGTAAGGAACAACAACCATGATTATTGGTGAAGAGAAGAAGATGCAACCCTTGATTGAAAGGAAGTATCTTTTTCGAAAGGTTGTTTGCTGAAAGAAAATAGTCGACAGGTCAAAAAGAACCAGTAGATAGGAATTTGAATATATATATAGACACACACACACGTTATATTCACATGTACACGTTTATTGTGCATTCTGGGTAGAAATGGTCGACAGGTCAAAATAGAGGCGGTCGACTGGTTTTACCCAGGTTGCACAATGAATGTGTGCATATATATATATATTCGTATATATCGATAATTTTGAGGTGTGAGATTATTTGAGGATAGATTTTAACATAAACAACAATAAAAACACCAAATAATCAACCTCTAATCTAGAAAACTACATGTAGCTCTTTGTACCTCTTCAAACCAATAAATATGTTCTTTTTGTCGGTCACGGCTTATTTCCAGAAATCAAAACTCCATAATTCTTGACTCAACATTCTCCACCTTTTGATTGATGACAACATAGTTCTGAATCTGCCCCTGTATGTGTTCTCCCCTTTAGATTGTTCCTGTATACGAACATGAACTATATATTCCTGCATAACACTGTTAGTACCAATCTCTTTCCCTTTGTCATCGACAAAAAGGAGTAAATAAGTGAAGATATAAATGATACTATCAGAATATTTAAGCAACAAAATAGTAACATAGATCATGCTAAGAGCGTCAAAATAAAGTTATACACAACCAAAAGTCCAGTACGACTAAAACACGACACCTTATAGATACAAGTGCTAAAACAAGTTTTAAAGCAAAAGATAGACATAGGTATGTAGCAAGAGAAAACTAGGAAGTGAACTAAGAAAACTCGGATTGCGACTCTGTCTCATCTTGCTCCTCTTCCTCTTCCTCTTCAGCAACTTGTGTTTTTCCACGATAATATCCATGACTAGTTCCCGAGCTTGTAGCCTCCTCCGATGATGTCCAAGAAAAAGTAGGAGGAGCTGGACGTTTGCCGGGGTCTCGAGCTTGCATGGATGATGATGCACCACACGACATTGCTTCCCATAATGTTTCGAAGAAAAACTTAATCTTGTTGAAGCGTTTTCCAAATTTGATATGCAGTGGTACAGATACTAACATGGTTATATTAGTTTTGCTTTAATGCACAAAACAACATGTTTATTGCTTTTCCATTTATAGCTGCTACTGTTTTATCAACCGGTGTCCATTCTGAATAATCAGTTGTTGGATTCACTATTTCTTTTTGGGTAGCATTCCAAGCATCATAGCTATTTGACTGCGTAAAGAATGACATACATGTTGCCCAATAACTATAGTTAACACCATTGAAGAATGGAGGTCTTTGTGTTGATTGACCTTCAGTGTAAGTGGTGTTTTGAGTGGTAGTGTTGGTACTTACATTGTTTGCCATATTACTAGAATATATCAAATAACTGTGTTACGGTTATATGATGACCGTGCTCTGATACCAAATGAAGATTGCATACGAACTAATATAGTACACACGGATCGTGTAATATGGTGTATAACTCACGAATATACAATAGCTATGAAGGCAAATATAAAATGATATAATTATCAGCTAAACACAGATATGCAACAGTAATTACAGTAAAATAGAAAAATCACATTAGGGATTTTTATACTGGTTCGAAGCACCGTCCTACGTCCAGTCCCAGACTTCTATCTGGATTTTCACTAACAACCACCTCGCTTCACCTAGAGGAACAGGTTTACAACACTCGAGCAGACGAATGGGATTTCATGCCTCTAATAACAACGAGGACTTCAGCACGTGTCTCTTACAACACTAAGGACTTCAACTAAGATGAATACAATTGTTGTTGATAGTATGTGTTCTTGATAACACGAATTTGTCACTTGTAGTACAAACTTCCTATAATCTTATCATCAAATAGAATATTTTTGTATATGAAGATTTGGAAGTGAATATCGTATTGAATCAAAAGAATATCAAGTTGATTCTAGGATTCAAATGATAGTTTATTGAATATGAGCAATTAACCGTTTGAGAATATGGAAATGAGATCAAAAAATTAGAGGTAGTAATCAAGTCAAAATTTGTTAAGATTAATTAAATGAAATGATGATCTCATGGTTTTTGTATAGAGAATAAATAGTTGTAACCCTTTGTGAAGAGTAATGAACAATAGCCATGATTATTGGTGAAGAAAGGAGATGCAACCCTTGATTGAAAGGAAGTATCTTTTCGAAAGGTTGTTTGCTGAAAGAAAACGGTTAACATGTCAAAAAGAACCGGTAGACAGGAATTTGAATATATATATACACACACACACGTTATATTCACATGTACACGTTTATTGTGCAATCTGGGTAGAAACGGTCGACAGGTCAAAATAGAGGTGATCGACTGGTTTTACCTAGGTTGCACAATCAACGTGTGCACATATATATATATATACACACATATATATATTGATAATTTCGAGGTGTGAGATTATTTGAGGATAGATTTTAACATAAACAACACTAAAAAAACCAAATAATCAACCTCTAATCTAGAAAACCATATGTAGCTCTTCGTACCTCTTCAAACCAATAAATATCTTCTTTTTGTCGATCACGGATTATTTCTTTGTCAGAAATCAAAACTCCATAATTCTTGACTCAACATTTATAAAACTTCTTATAAGTTTATTTCAAACTTATTTTAGTTATATCTCAATAAAACCTCATTTGTGTAATTAAAATATGTGAATTTAGATCGAATCCTTGTAATTTAATTTGTGTAACCACTTTAATTTAATTTTGGTTTCTGTTTCGATTTCCATTTCAATATTCATCAGTCCCTGACCATAAATTGGTAAGAGAATAACCCTCTATGTACCAAGCCCAAAGATCAAAATCAAAATCAGA
This sequence comes from Allium sativum, assembly GCA_030737875.1. Classification (NCBI taxonomy): domain Eukaryota; kingdom Viridiplantae; phylum Streptophyta; class Magnoliopsida; order Asparagales; family Amaryllidaceae; genus Allium; species Allium sativum. Next base: position 156,437,495 of record CM060925.1, on the reverse strand, counting down.
TCAATACTCATAAAATCATATAACTCAGCTGACCTCCAGTTAAGTTCCAATTCTTTAATTTCATATCTTGAGCTTTTATTCCATTCATAGGCCAATTTTAAGTTTGTAATTTAATAACTCGTTCCGATAACATATTCAATAAAACTTGGGTTTTAAAATTTCATCCAACTTGGATTTTATAAAACCAAATTAAATAGAATTCCAATAAAAAAAGCAACTTAACTTCAATTTAAACTTAACTTGTATTACTATTAATATAAATTCGCTGAAAAGTTTATTTAATTGTAAATAAGACCTTATGACTTCATAAATTTCCATTAATGAATTTTAATCACTGTCATTGTTATTAAATAAATAATCAATTTCAACATTTAAAAATGGTTTACTTCATCATTAATAATTTCCAATAAATTAATTTAATAATCAATTCCCATTAAAGCGGTTGACTTTGAAACACCCGACCTCCGTTAAGATCACTCACAAAGGGAATGCCTTAATTTCGATGGAGCATTATAGGTAAAAGACACAGAAAGTTACAAGACAGAAATATAAGCAACGGAAAACAAACATTTATTTCATACGTGGTTCAATACAAAACCCATTACAATAAATTTTCTTAACATAATTTCGAAAACATTTCATCATAATCTTTGTCTTGCTTAAAACATAAAGAAGCATATAACATAAATAAAACTGCATAAATCCCCTAGTCTAGTGTGTCCAAAGCCATAGCCAAAGATAAGAGATTCCAAGCCGTACATCACATAGTCTTCAAGCTTGGAAAGATGGACAGTCCAAATTAAGCTGAGCTATTCCCTCCCTAGCTGCCTGGGGGGGGGGGGGGGCGGAAGAAAAAGAAGACGAAAGAAAATGGGTCAGACATAAGTCTGAGTAAGTCTAGTGACTTTTCAGTATGTAAATAAAGCAAAAGGTCATGATAGGAATAAACTGGTAATAGGACAGTACTAGAACAACAACTCATAAAGCTATATAAGGCAGCATAAACTGAATATGCATCGCACCCATGTTTAATTCTCTGCACCTACTATACTTGTCCAACTAGCACCACGTGTTCATGGTGAAATGATTCCCTTATATCGATCAGCTCCTTCTAGCGCATTTATCACGTGTGTCCTTCGTCCATCGCTTGACTGTAGATAACTGTGCTGGTACCACCACGGGGTGTATCAAATCCTATGGTGGAAACCCGACACGATTCAAGATGCACAATGTATGACTACTGATGCTCAGTGCCTTCTTTTTCCACTCCGGAGTACGTACACGCCCGATACTCCGTTGGAACCTACACTAATCCACCACCGCCGATGTTTTTGACCACTTATAATCAGCCCAGTAATCGTGCTCCGCCCTGCCTAGTTCAGGGTCCCATGATACATCTACGTGGGTTACTGCTGAAATGGGTCCTTATTACTAGGGTTTTTCCAGTCAACATGTTAAATTGGTTAGGTGTCCAAATTTACCTTATACCCCACCCATCAGTTTAGCTAACATGTTGGATTGGTTACGTGTTTCCTAAATTGACTTAACCCTACCTCTCTTGATTTAGCTTTATTAGAGCACCAACCACTCACATTAGACAGGTATTGTTGTGGTCAGTGGATGTGCCAGTCGGTTCCGGGCAGTTTTACACCACAACTCAGTCTAACATCAGGTCCTTTTTGGGCTCAATGCACTTACCACCCACATTAGACAAGTATTGTTGTGGTCAATGGATGCGCCGGTTGGTTCCGGGCAGTTTAACACCACAACTTAGTCTAACCTCGGCTTAGGCATATTCGTTTTTTCTAAATTTATAATTTTATCCTATTTTGCTTATATATAAATTTGTCAACAATTTATTGTTATGGATCACTTTCCTTCTAAATCAAATTCATAATTTGTGGTAAGTAAATTATACCATTTCAATGCCATACCATTTACATGGTTATGAGCTAAATATGTTAAATATGTATAATTTCAAGTTTTCCCCAACGTTACCCCCATTGTACGTTTGCAAAATTTCATAAGATGTTAGGCTCGACATTTTAGCCTAACTAATAAACTAAAAGGGAAAAAAGAGGAACTTGTAACATTCCAACATCATACAAAAATATGGATCTAACTACAGTTGTGTCACATGAACTTGGCATAATATACTTTTAATTATGCAAACTAGATCCATGCAACATGAATCATAAAATGATAGTATTACATAGAACTACCAAAATCTAATTAGACATGTAGTGGTGAACTTGCATAGGGTGGATCATTGCTAATATTGATCTAACATAAAGGCATATGGTTAAGTGTTAGATCTAAACATACAGGTTTACATAGTCATGTTTTTAACCTATAAACTTGCATGTATTCATAACATGATAGCATCACTTACCTTGCATAAACATGGCATAATTTCTAAATTAACATACAACATGTAGATGTCATCACAAGGTCGTAGATCTAAACATTTATGCATAATAGATCTAAACAATTAGGCATAAACTATATGACTTAGCCTAAAACTTGTATAATATCACCAAACTTACATATGATAATTTCATAACATCATAGGTTTATTCACCTATTTCCACAAAACATGATAAATCACAATAATTCATAGGCATATACGATGGAACAGACATGAATAAACATAAATCAGCATCACATACAACTTGATACAATTCTATTTTACAATTCATTACAAACCATGTCTTTAATTCATTCGCATCTGAAAGATAACTACACTTACAAACTAAAAGGAGTTCTTGAGTTCTGGTATCTGTATTCTAAAATTGAATTGCTCGCCTTTGATGTAGATCATTGAATTTTCTTAGTTGAATTAGATTAGATTTAATTTTGACGTAGCTTCAATCTTTCCTTTGAGTTAAAAGAGATGACGGCTATTCTAGGTTCACCATTGACAGCATGGCGGCTCTTGTATGAATATTTTTTGATTTAGGGTTAAGAGTTAGGTTGTTTTTATAGAGTTTTAATTAATTTAGAGCCGTCAGATTAACCCTAGAAATAATCAAGGCCATCTAGTCAAGATAGGATAACACCTCAGCCCTAATAACTCAGCAGGGAGTTAGAAATCGTCATCCTTTCATATCTGCCCGAGGGGGGGGGGGGTAGGTTGACCCCCAGGTCGACCTGTAGGGTAGGTCGACACTAGGGTCGACCTGGCCTGGGCAGGAATCTTTCCTGCCCTGCCCTCTTCTGTGTTTGAATCTGAATTTTTAATTTTTGAAACTTCTAAAGGCCATAACTTCTTCATACGAAGTCCAATTCACGCAAACTTGGACTCTATCTCAACCAGAATTCAGAGAGGAACGCAATAACATAACCCATTTCCCTTAATTCTCAAATTTAAAATTAATTATTCTTAATTCGTTGCTTTAAGGTTTATCGAAAACATGGGGTGTTACATTCTCCCCTCCTTAAAGGATTTCGTCCCCGAAATCTTCAAGTCAAGAAGAACGTGTATCCTACCATCCAATCGTCCATCTACTCAACCATCAAACACAAGCATTCATTTTCCTTAAAAGACTTCTAATACTTCATGATCATATGCATAGTGTGTGTACATGTCCTTATATAATGCAAAATCAGGCAGTCTACTAATTCAGTTGTCCTCCTTAAAGCAAGTCATGTCGGTGTCATGCATCCATAATGTATGCAATCTTCCCTAATCATACTTTCTACATGACTGCATAATCATTTATACAAATGCAACATCCACATGATAACACATCAAGTTTCAATCATATACAAGTACATATATGCATATGCAATATGAAAGTGATTGAGCCGATCTAATACCTAAAGTGTGTGTATATGCATCCACGAGCAACCACTAGAAATAAGTTGCAACCACTCGCAACCATCAATCATAACATGTTTCAAATACATGTTTACATCCATTGGTTCCTACCTAAGGATCGAGAACAACACTAAGGAAAATGCTAAAAAGATAGATACGAGTATGAACATACTTAAGGAGAAAGAGATCAAAGATGTACCCTTAAAAAGAAAAGGGTAGGCTGCACGTATTTTGGCCTCAATCTCCCAAGTCGCGTCTTCCTCAGTGTCACTCCATTGAACTTTTACAAGTTTGACTTCGCAGTTGCGTAGCTTCTTGACTTCTATACCCAAGATACGCGTTGGAACTCTTCTCACAATCACCTCTCGTTCTACTTCTACGTCCTCTAATATGATTGGTTCCACCACTTCCACAGACTCATGTAAGCACTTTCATAAGTGAGAAACATGAAAGACATTATGGACTCCAGCCAATCTTTCGGGCAGCTCTACTTTATAAGCCATCTTCTCAATTCTTTCAATGATAGAAAATGGCCCTACAAATCTTGGTGCCAACTTTCCTGTGGATCTGAAGTGAACGACATTCCTCAAAGGAGATACTTTAAGGAAAAAACTGTCCCCAACCTCAAACTCAAGGTCGGTCCTTCTCTTATCTACGTAGGACTTTTGTCTATCTTGGGCAGTCTTCATTCTTTTTCGTATCAAGTCCACCTTATCTGAAGTTTCTCTAATCATATCTGGTCCAAGTATGAGCTTATCCGTAGACTCCCACCAACAAGTTGGTGATCGCCACGGTCTTCCATATAAAGCTTCGAAGGGTGCCATGACTATGGTGGCTTGGTAGCTATTTTTGTAGGCAAACTCCACCAAAGGAAGGTGATCTTCCCATGTTCCTCCGAAGTCGAGAATGCATAATCTCAAGAGATCTTCCAACACTCTGTTCACTCTTTCCGTCTGGCCATCGATTTGAGGGTGATAGGTCGTGCTTAAGCATAACTGTGTGCCTACAGCCTCTTGTAAGCTCTTCCAAAACTCGCTCATAAAGATAGGATCTCGGTCGCTAACAATGCTGGAGGGTATCCCATGGAGTCGGACTATCTCTTTAAGATATATGGATGGTAAAGATGAGGCAGTCCTTCTACTCTTAACGGGTATGAAGTGAGCGCTTTTTGTGAGCCTATCTACTATTACCCAAATACTGGTACTGCCTCTTCTTGACCTAGGCAGCCCATCAATAATGTCCATCGAGATGCTATCCCATTTCCATTATGGGATCTCTAGAGGATGAAGCATACCACCAGTCTTTTTCTGTTTCACCTTGACTTGCTGGCATACTAAGCACTTCAAGATGAATTCAGCTACATCCTTCTTCATGCCATCCCAAAAGAAAATCCTTTTGATGACTTTGTACATTTTGTCCCCACCGGGGTGTATGGTCAACTTGGAATGGAGTGTGCTTCTTCAAGAACTTTCCTCACCAAATCCCTTGCTTGTGGGACACATAGCCTTCCATCCCGCCTCAACCAACCCTTATCATCGATGTAGTATCTATTGAGGTGACTAGAAGTCTCACCCCTACTCATCTTATCTATCACATCAACTAGCTGATGGTCTTAACATTGGGCGGTCCTTATTGAGTCCAAAAGAGTAGGCCGCACCTCTAACGATGCTAACAAACTAGTCACATGATCGACAGAGGGTCTAAAATCGAAGTTGGCTATGTACTCCAAGCTCTGCCTTTCAACAAAGAGAGGGCTTAAGGTCAGCTTCTTTCTACTCAAGGCGTCTGCTACCACATTGCCCTTGCCAGGGGTATAGGAAATCTCGAAATCGTAGCATGCCAAGAATTCCATCCACCTCTGTTGCCATAAGTTAAGATCTTTCTACGAGAAAAGGTACTTCAATGATTTATGGTCAGTATATAATTCAAACTTCTCACCTAGGAGATAATGACGCCAAGACTTAAGCGCAAAGACGATGGCAGCCAACTCTAGGTCCTGGGTTGGGTGGTTTTTCTTATGTATTTTCAGTTGTCGGCCTCCATAAGCTACTACCTTCCCTTCTTGCATCAAGACAACTCCTAATCCCGTACCACAAGCATCTATGTATACGGTAAACATCTTGCTCCCATCCGGCAATGTCAGAACTGGGGCTATTGTTAGAGCTCTTATTAAGCGTTGGAAAGCAATATCGCAATCCAAGTCCCAAGTGAAAGTTAAGTTCTTCTTTGTCAACTTTGTAAGTGGAGCCAAGATTTTCGCAAAATCTTTGATGAACTTCCGGTAAAAGCATGCTTGCCTAAGGAAGCTTTGGACTTAGACGTTGCATTCCTTAGGACCTTCCAATCTTGCACCGAAACTACTTTTGTAGGGTCCACAGCTAATCGCTCTTTAGATACCACATGTCTAACAAACCTTACTTCTTCTCTCCAGAAGTGGAATTTGGAGAATTTGGCTTTTAACTGGTGTGCATGAAGAGTGCCCATGACTTCCTTTAGATGCTGAGCATGCTCTTCCTCACTCTTCGAGAAAAATCAAAATGTCATCCATGAAGACCACTACAAACTTATTGAGGAACTCCCTAAACAACCTTCTCATCAAATAGATGAAGTAAGCGGGTGCGTTTGTCAAGCCGAAAGGCATGACAAGCCATTTGAAGAAATGATTCGGAGTTCTGAACGCAGTCTTGTCGATGCTGTCTTCAGCCACTCTCAGCTGATGAAATCCGGTAGCTAAATCTAGTTGGGAGAAAACTGATGCACCTACAAGCTGAGTGAACAAGTCGTCTATTCTTGGGAGTGGGTGCCTATTCTTCTCGGTCAGCTTGTTTAGCTCCTTATAATCGATGCATAGGCGAAGCGAACCGTCCGCTTTAGTTGCGAACACTACTGGAGCACCCCATTCATAAATACTCCGCCTTATAAACCCCTTCTCAAGCGGCTCTTTAACTTGCTTGCTGAGTTCTTTCCTCTCCCTTGGAGCCATGTGTCTAACGGGTAGAGTGACGGGTTTTGCGTTATCAACGAGGTATATGCGAAAGTCTATCTCCCGCTTCGGAGGTAACCCTTTAACCTCTTCAAAGACATCCGGGTATTCATGGAGTACTCTAACAGACTGCAAATCCTCAATAGACGCATCAAGAGATTCTAGATAACTAAGCATAACAGAGTTCATAGGATTACAAGAAATTTCGAGAGTGTTACCAAGGCGAGTCATGAGTCTAACCACTCTCTTTTCACAGTCAAGGATGGCACCATTACTGGATAGCCAATCCATGCCTAGAATTAACCCATAGCCCGTGAATCCCAAAACATAGGCATTGCATCTAAACCCCACACTTAATATAGAAATTTCCAAATCCAAACAAATCATTGACAAATAAGTTGAGCCCCCAATTGGATTTGAAACAACCAAGGGATCCTTTACTAAACTGGTGTCTAGGTGCAGAGATTTAACTAAAGTAGTAGATATAAAAGAGTGCGATGCGCCAGAATCAAAGAGTGTACGAACAGGATGATCAAAAAAATAAACTAAACTCTCAACATAAACATTTCTACCTTGTTCTTGTGGAGGTGCCATGATAGCATGGACCTTTCCTCTAGAAGTAGATCCAACTCTCTGCCCTTGCCCTTGCTTTCTTGGGCAGTCCCTGGCCATGTGTCCTGCCTCGACGCAATGGAAAAAGCCACCCATCTTTCTTTTCTTCTTCCTGCAGTCCTTAACCAGATGTCCAGGAATGCCACAAAAATTACACTTCCTTTTGTCACGGGTTTTGTTGTTTTTCCCGCCTTTCTTGGAATCCGTCTTCTTACTCTGTTATCCTTCCCCTTTCTTATCTTGAGATGCTTCCACTTTTGTCTTCTTCTTGCCTACTTATCTTCTTCTTGTAACAGTGCCATGTCCACCAGTCTTTCATAGGTTGCACCCATAGGTATATGGGACATAGCTACGCTGTGTAGTGGCACATTCAATCCTTTAACAAAGCAGAGAGCCTTCTTATGGAGAGTGTTCACTAACTCCAATCCAGACCTAGCCAGCTGATTAAATTGGTTAACATATTCCTTGACCGATATACTTCCCTATCTGAGAGCTAAGAACTTCTCCATCTGTAGGCTTCGTTCAGCTTGTGAGAGGAATTTCATTTCAAACCTCATCCTAAAATACATCCAAGTTTCAATTAGTCTTTCAGCGTTAGTGACTTCCCACCAATAGGAAGCTTCATCTTTGAGCAACCATACCACCAACTGTATCTTTTGCCTATCATCCACTTCGAAGATCTCGAACAAATCCTTAGTTTCTTTGAGCCAGTTTCTTGCTTCCACGAAGGATTCATTTCCACTGAACTTCTTTCCACCCATGGCTCGAAAGTCCCTACATATTTTTAAGAAAGCATTCGCTCGAGGAGGAGAAGGAAACACTGCAGCTGGGGGAGGAGGAATGTCTGCTGGGCCTGCGTCGTTGTCCTTAGCCTCTAGGTACCTCCTGAACCAGCCGGGTATCGGTACACCCTTTGGAAGGTTAAGATTCCCAGACATACTGAAATGAAAAAAAAGAAAGATTCAAGACAAAGGATAGAAATATAGTGCATATGGCTTTGGGGGATTATGCTTTTAAAGTAAAATAACACTTTTTCTTGAAAAAATGCTTCATTTTGAAAATATTTTTCAAAAACCTTTATCTGTTATAGTAAACCTTTGCTCTGATACCAAGTGAAACACCACACCTCCGTTAAGATCACTCACAAAGCGAATGCCTTAACTTCGATGGAGCATTATAGGTAAAAGACACAGAAAGTTACAAGACAGAAATATAAGCAGCAGAAAACAAACATTTATTTCATACGTGGTTCAATACAAAAACCATTACAGTAAATTTTCTCAACATAATTTCGAAAACATTTCATCATAATCTCTGTCTTGCTTAAAACATAAAGAAGCATATAACATAAATAAAACTGCATAAATCCCCAAGTCTTGTGTGTCCATAGCCATAGCCAAAGATAAGAGATTCCAAGCCGTACATCACAGAGTCTTAAACCTTGAAAAGATGGACGGTCCAAATTAAGCTGAGTTATTCCCTCCTGGCTACCTGAGGGGGGGGGGACATAAGAAAACGAACACGAAAGAAAAATGGGTAAGACATAAATCTGAGTAAGTCTAGTGACTTTTCAGTGTGAGAATAAAGCAAAGGGTCATGATAGGAATAAACTGATAATAGGGCAGTACCAGAACAACAACTAACATAATGTTATATAAGGCAGGATAAACCGAATATGCATCGCACCCATGTTTAATTCTCTGCACCTACTATACTTGTCCAACTAGCACCATGTGTTCATGGTGAAATGATTCCCTTATATCGATCAGCTCCTTCTAGCATGCATTTATCACGTGTGTCCTTCGGCCCTCGCTTGACTGTAGATACCTGTGTTGGTCCCACCACGGGGTGTATCAAATCCTATGGTGGCAACCCGACACGATTCAAGATGCACAGTATGACTACTGATGCTCAGTGCCTACTTTTTTCGCTCCGGAGTACGTACACGCCCGATACTCCGCCGAAACCTACACTGATCCACCACCGCTGATGTTTTTGACCGCTTATAATCAGCCCAGTAATTGTACCCCCACCCTGCCTAGTTTAGGGTCCCATGATACAACTACGTGGGTTACTGCTGAAATGGGTCCCCGTTGTTAGGGTTTTTCCAGTCAACATGTTAAATTGGTTAAGTGTCCAAATTTACCTTAACCCCACCAATCAGTTTAGCTAACATGTTGGATTGGTTAAGTGTTTCCTAAGTTTACTTAACCCTACCTCTCTTGACTTAGCTTTATTAGAGCACCAATCACTCACATTAGACGGATATTGTTGTGGTCACTGATTGTGCCGGTTGGTTCCGGGCAGTTTTACACCACAACTCAGTCTAACCTCGGGTCCTTTTAGGGCTCAATGCACTAACCACCCACATTAGACAGGTATTGTTGTGGTCACTGGATGTGCCGGTCAGTTCCAGGTAGTTTTACACCACAACTCAGTCTAACCTCGGGTTAGGCATATTCGTCTTTTCTAAATTTATATTTTTATGCTTATATGTAAATTTGTCAACAATTTATTGTTATGGATCACTTTCCTTCTAAGTCAAATTCATAATTTTTGGTAAGTAAATTTTACCATTTCAATGCCATACCATTTACATCGTTATGAGCCAAATATGTTAATTATGTATAATTTCAAGTTTTCCCTAACGTTACCTCGGTTGTACGTTCGCAAAATTTCATAAGATGTTAGGCTCAACATTTTAGCCGAACTAATAAACTAAAAGCGGAAAAAGAGGAACTTGCAACATTCCAACATCATACAAAAATATGGATCTAACTACAGATGTGTCACATGAACTTGGCATAATATACTTTTAATTATGAACTTGCAAACTAGATCTATGCAACATGAATCATAAAATAATAGTATTACATAGAACTACCAAAATCTAATTAGACATGTAGTGGTGAACTTGCATAGGTTGAATCATTGCTAATATTGATCTAACATAAAGGCATATGGTAAAGTTGTAGATCTAAACATATAGGTTTACATAGTCATGTTTTTAACCTACAAACTTGCATGTATTCATAACATGGTAGCATCGCTTAACTTGCATAAACATGGCATAATTTCTAAATTAACATACAACATATAGATGTCATCACAAGGTCGTAGATCTAAACATGCATGCATAATGGATCTAAACAATTAGGCATAAACTATATGACTTAGCCTAAAACTTGTATAATATCACCAAACTTACATATGATAATTTCATAACATTGTAGGTTTATTCACCCATTTCCACAAAATAAGATAAACCACAATAATTCATAGGCATATACGATAGAATAGACATGAATAAACATAAATCAGCATCACATACAACTTGATACAATTCTATTTTACAATTCATTACAAACCATGTCTTTAATTCATTCGCATCTGAAAGATAACTACACTTACAAACTAAAAGGATTTCTTGCGTTCTGGGATCTGTATTTTGAAATTGAATTGCTCGCTTTTGATGTAGATCGTTGAATTTTCTTAGTTGAATTAGATTAGATTTAATTTTGACGTAGCTTCAATCTTGCCTTTGAGTTGAAAGAGATGACGGTTATTCTAGGTTCGCCATTGACGGCATGGCGGCTCTTGGTATGAATATTTTGTGATTTAGGGTTAAGAGTTAGGTTGTTTTTATATAGTTTTAATTAATTTAGAGTCGTCAGATTAACCCTAGAAATAATCAAGGCCATCCAGTCAAGATAGGATAACACCTCAGCCCTAACGACTCAGCAGGGAGTCAGAAATCGTCATCCTTTTAGATCTTCATGAGGGGTTGCGTGGTAGGTCGACCTCTAGATCAACCTATAGGGTAGGTCGACACTAGGGTCGACCTGGCCTGGGCGGGAATCTTTCCTGCCCTGCCCTCTTCTGTGTTTGAATCTGAATTTTGAATTTTTGAAACTTCTAAAGGCCATAACTTCTTCATACGAAGTCCAATTCACGTAAACTCGGACTCTATCTCAACCATAATTCCGAGATGAATGCAATAGGGTAACCCTTTTCCTTAATTCTCACATTTAAAATTAATTATTGTTAATTCGTTACTTTAAGGTTTGTCGAAAACACGGGTTGTTACAAACTTAGTCAACTCAAAATATAATTAACTTGTTAATCAATTCCAATTAGCCCTTCCTTTAAATTAATTAATAATATATTTAATTTAAATAACCGCATTTTAAATGCCTCTTGGAAACAAATAATCCAATTCTTAACCCTTAGGTTAACTTCTTCTCACTTGCTTATAAATCATAAGAATTTGCTTAATTAAATCATTCTATAATTACTTATAAAATTAAATTAACGTTTTTTTATTTTGAAACATATGTCGTATTTAAATTTCACATATTATCTTGAAATATTCAGAATCAACTTAAAATCAATTCCATAAATCTTTTATTTTATCGACGTTACATAAAGAGGCTTATTTTTTTATTCTTTTCTTTTATTATTTATTAATTATTGAATTACTGCCATAAAGTGTTATATAACAGCCCATAATTTTAAAACGGGACATAAGAGATAATTAAAGAATAATTAACCTTTAAAAGAAGAATTGGGTGAAACGGGTTACGCCATTGCGTTTGTCTTGGAATTTTGCTTGAGATAGAGTCCGAGTTTACGTGAATTAGACTCCGTATGAAGAAGTTATGGAGGTTAAAAGTTTTCAAGTTGAAGCAGAAATTAAATTAAATTAATAATTAAATAAATCGAGTTCGAAATTCAAATCTGCAATGAAGGCTGGGCGGGAAAAGTCCCGCCATAGGGTGTCGACACCCTATAGGGGTGTAGAAACAGGTGTTGACCCCCCTGTAAGGGTCGACTCCAACGAGATGATCAGGATAGTGACGATTTTCTGAGGTGTTAGGGCATATGTGTCATGTTCTGGTTGGCTCTCTTAGGTTTGGATGGCTTTGATGACTCCTAGGTTGATCTACAGGCCCATATTGATCATAGACATCTATATATACATAGCTAAACCTAAACCCTAACATCACAACCCTAAACTATGATGTCGTCATGTTGTTCATTTACAAACTAACCTAGCCGCCACCATAACAAATCAAATTCTAGATTAAAGATAAAAAGATAAGAGATAAAGATTCAAAGCCTAGGAATTGCGAAAAGGAATTCTAGAACAACAACGAACGAATCAATGCCTACATCAATGGATTAGCTTAGCAACTTCAGAAATCAGATCCCAGAATTCAAGATCCGTTTAGTGTGAGTGTTGTTACTTTCACAAGATAATTGTTTAAATGTAATTGTGATGATTTATGAATTGGACTGTATGAAAATGTTTGTAAATCATATAAAGTTTATGTCTTTGCAAACTATGTTTTGATTTATGCTTGATTTGATTCATTATATGCAAGTTATGTTCTATGTCAATTCATATGCCTAATTACATATGCAAGTTATGTATGCAAGTTCGCTCAATCTATGCAAGTTATGAAAGATTATATGCAAGTCATGTTCATATATGTAAGATCATATTTTATATGTTCATATGTTTAGATCTACATGTTTATATGATTAGGTCCATATCAGTCCATATGTTTAGAACTATATGTTCATATGTTTAGATCTACATGTTTATATGATTAGATCCATATCAGTCCATCTGTTTAGAACTATATGTTCATATGTTTAGATCTACATGTTTATATGATTAAATCCATACCAGTTCATATGTTTAAATACGTGCAAGTTTATGTTTAGATTTATGCTAGTTCGCATTCCATATGTTGATTGGATCTATTTTTATATGTTTACTAGATTTATGTAGTCTTGGATCTATATTGTTTATGCCAGTTATGATGTCATGTGTTTCTTCCCTTTTTCCTTTTTTATGAGTTGGGCTAATTGCGAGCCTAATGTATCATATGAACTATACATACGAACGACATAGGAATGTTGTGGAAAAGTTTGGGTAAAAGTTGAATATTATGTAATTGGCATATAACGGGGTTGTAATCATACAATTAATTTTGGGCATAACTAGAAAATGTGGCATAACTTAAATTGACCACACTTATGGATATTTTACATATAAACTTGGACATGAATGGTAAATGTGTTAATTGGCTAAAAGATGAACGTGCCTAACCCGAGGTTAGATTGAGTTGCGGTGTAAGACTGTCCGGAACCGTCCGGCACATCCAGCGACCGCAACAACATAGATCTAATGTGAGATGTTAGCGCATTAAGCCCAAAAATCCGAGGTTAGAATGAGTTTGTGGTAGAAGTCTGCCCGAAACCGCCCGGCACATCCAACAACCGCAAACAACAGTTCGAGAGGTTGGTGCTTTAATGAATAAATTACGGCTAAGGAACAGACATGCTAAGAATGGAAAGGTTAAGTTACATATGAACAGGAAACACTTAACCAGTACAACATGCTAGATGGGTGGGTTAAGTTAACATGGACAAGAAGACAACTTAACCAATATTACATGAAAAAAGCGGATAGGGTTAAGGCAAGCTTAACCAATAATACATATGGACTTGATAAGGGGAAGGGTTAAGTAAATCTTGGGTAAGTGGGTAATATTAGTATACATAGGGCCACAAACTTAACCGTTAAATAAACATGCGTGAATCAGTGAGAAGGTTAAGTTACATATGAATAGGCAACACTTAACCTGTACAACATGTTAATTAAGCAAATGGGTAGGGTTAAGTTAAACTGAGAACAATTAACTATTATAACATGTTGATTAGGAAACCCTAGTAACGGGGACCAATTTCAGCAGCAACCCACATAGATGTATCATGGTACCCTGAGCTCGGCACGGTGGGGCACGATTACTGGGCTGATTATAAGCAGTCAAAATAGCGACGGGTGGTGCAGTAGTGTAGATTCCAGCGGAGTATGGGCGTGCACGTGCTCCGGAGTGGAAAAAGCAGGCACTAGGCATCAGTAGTATACATTGTGCATCTTGAATCGTGTCGGGTTGCCATCCTGGGAAATGATACACCTCATGATGGGGCCAGCACTGTTATCTACATACAAGCGGGGCCAAATGACACAAGTAATGAATACATACAAGCGAGGTCGAATGAGACAAGTAATAAATACAGGCGAGTTAGGGAGTCGATCGAACGAGGAAGGTAGTGGGTACAACTCGTGGGGGTAGGAGCAAAAATGGGCACCTTCGATAGCAGTTAGGAGTACACGAAACTACCATTATCATAATTAGTAAGAGGGATCTACTTTTAATAGGAGACTAGTAAGGGTTCGGTGTAACTAGTAATGATACGGTGTTACTAGCATTGGTGCAGTGTAGTAATTATTCTGTAGTGATTAGAAGCCCAATCAACGTTATATCTTGTTCATCTTGTCTTCTTTGTCGTGCCTGTTTATTCTACAGTCATTTCTTGCTTTCCAGTTTATGTTCTTATCATGTTGCTTTAATGATTATATTGTTAAAGTCACTGGACTCACCTGACTTATGTCCGACCTAGTTTGTTTCACCTCTTTTCTTCCGTTCTCCCCCCCCCCCCCCCCCTCCCCGGTTCTTAGGGAGGAAATACTCAAGCTTAGTTCAGATATCTCTTTCTTCCCGCTTGAAGTTAAAAGGTGTATTGCTTGTCTTTGATTCTACGTATGGCATTTTTCTGTTGGGGATTATGGCTTTAAAATTATGTACTCTGAAGGTTTTGTACAAGACTGATATTATGTACTTGATTTTGGTATTTGGAAATGTAACCAAACTTATTTCTATTTCCGCTGCAATAAAACTACAAAATTTTCAAGTACTACTTTTCTGTCTTGTAATATTCCGTTCTGTTTACTTATAATGCTCCACGAAACTTAATGCATTCCCTTTGTGAGTGACATTAACGGGCGTGGGGTGTTACACGTGGTATCAGAGCTGAAGGTTACGAGAACAGACAAAAGATTTTGAAAACCGTTTTCAAAAGTATTATTTTCAAAAACATGTTTCAAAGAAGGAGCTTTCAAGAGAAAGACTTACTAAGGAAAACATAATCTCCAAAAGCCATATATCTATCTTTCGATTCTTCATTTCGAATCTCCTCCTTTTTCCTTCTTGAGTCTCTTTCTGCGCGTTTAGATGCCTTTCCTAAGATATGGAAGGACATCGGTGCGATGGGCGGAAAACCTTTTCATGGGACTGAGACGTTTGTCGAGGCTATAAATTGGCTCAAGGAAGTGAAGGACTCGTTTGGTATCTTGGAGATAGACAATGGAAGGAAAGTTCAACTAGCTGCTTGGTCGATGAGGAAGTTTAGGCTGAGGAACACAACCCAAGGATGAGGAATTTGTTGATATGGCTTTAATCCACGAAGAAGGTAAAGGAGAAAGTGGAAAGAATAAGTAACCCCCGTAATAAAAGAAGGTGTCTTTATTTTGGTATAACAGGCCATATAATTAAGCACTGTAGGAAGAAGAAGAAGCATGGTTGTTACCATTGCGGCGAGGCAGGACATATGATTTAAGATTACCCAAGACGGAAGGGGCAAGGGCATGGACAGAGGACATGACCTACTTCTGGAGGACAGGTTCACGCTCTCATGGCACTAGGACAGGGTAGAGATAGAAGCATTTCTGTTGAAAGTTTGATTTTCCTTTTTCAGACATTCTGTTCGAACTTTGTTTGACTCTTGCGCTTCGTAATTGTTTGTATCTGCTTCGTTAGTTGAAACACTGCACCTAAATACTAGTCTAGTTATGGATCCCATTGTAGTCTCAAATCCTATTGGTGGTTCGTCTCACTTAGCTATGGTTTGTCGGGTTATGAGAGTGTATATCTTGGGCGTTGGGTTTGAATGCAACGCCTTCATTCCTGGTTTCACGTGTTATGGCTTGATTCTAGGGATGGATTGGTTAGCCAGGCATGGTACCAACAAAGACTATGAAAAGAGGGTAGTTAGATTGTTGACTCGTTGTGGAAAGACCCTTGATATTTCTTGTGACCCAAGTGTTCAATGATGCTTAGCTACCTAGAATCTCTTAACACATTCATCGATGATTTGAAATCTGTTCATGTAGTCCGTGAGTTTGGTGACATCTTTGATGAGGTTCGGGGTTTACCCCCGAGGGGCGAGATGGACCTCCGAATACACTTTGTAGATAAAGAAAAGCCAGTTGCATTGCCAGTAAACCACATGGCTCCAAGACAGAGAGGAGGGAACTCAGTAAACAAGTAGGGGAGCTACTTGAAAAAGGGTTCATAAGAAGAAGCATTTCAGAATAGGGTGCTCCAGTTGTTTTTGCTACGAAGACTGATGGTTCGCTTAGATTGTGCGTGGACTATAGGGAGTCGAACAAGCTCATGAAGAAGAATAGACACCTATTGTCAAGGATAGATGATTCGTTCTATCAGTTAGCCGGTGCTTTGGTTTTCTCATAGTTGTACTTAGCTACAGGATTTCACCAGTTGAGGGTAGCTGAGGATAGCATAGATAAGGCTGCTTTTAGGACTCCTATCGGTTTCTTCAAAGGGCTCGTCATACTTTTTTTTTGGTTTGACGAATGCACCCATATATTTCGTAGACTTGATGAGTCGGGTGTTTAGGGAGTTCCTAAACAAGTTTATGGTAGTCTTTGTGGATAGTATTTTGATTTTGCCTAGAAGCGAGGGAAAGTATGCCTTACATCTTAGGGAAGTCTTAGAGACCCTAGCGCGCATCAACTCAAAGCTAAGTTCTCCAAATGTCATTTTTGAAGGAAAGAAGTGAGGTTTTTAGGACACGTGGTCTCTAAGGAAGGGATAGCAGTGAATCCTACAAAGGTGGTGGCCATTCAAGATTGGAAGGTTCCTACAGAAGTAAGAAGTTTTCTAGGGTTGGCGGGCTACTATAGGAAGTTCGTTAAGGGCTTTGCGAAGGTATCGGCCCCAGTTTTGACTTTGCTAGATGGGAGCAAACCGTTCATAGTACATATCGGTACTTGCGAGGCAGGGTTTGGAGTAGTTTTCGATGCAAGAGGAAAAGGTGATATGCAAAAGGCAGTAGGTACACAGTTATGTTTGAGCATCACGTATCATCCACAGATGGATGAACGGACAGAAAGGGTGAATATAATCCTTGGAGATCTTTTGAGGTTATGCATCCTAGATTTTGGAGGACATGAGAAGAGCACTTTCCATTTGAGGAGTTCGCTTATAACAATAGTTATTAAGCTAGTACTAGGGTTTTTATGGACGATCGTGTTGGTCACCACCTTGTTGGTGGAAATCTACGGATAAGATCTTACTTGGGCCAGATATGGTTAGGGAAACTTCTGAGGAGATAGAGTTGATTCGAAGATGAATGAAGACGACACAGGGCCGAAAAAAGTCAAACGCTGACAAGAGATGAACTGACCTTGAGTTCGATGTTGGAGACAAGGTTTTTATTAAAGTGTCACCGTGGAAGAAAGTAGTTCGCTTTGGGGAGTGTGGGGAAATTAGCACCAAGTTTCGTAGGGCAATCCCCCATTAGAGAAAGAATTGGACAAACAATAGAGTGAAGTTGCTGAAAAAGCTTAGTGGTGTTCATGACATGTTTCACTTGTCGCATGTGAGGAAGTATTTACATGATACCGCAGAAATAGTGGAGCCGAGCATACTTAGAGAAGTGGAAGTGGAGCAAGATGCCATGATTAGACGAGCTCCTACATGCGTCCTTGGATCGGAGATCAAGAAGTTACGCAACAGTGAGGTCAAGTTGGTTAAAATCCAATGACAAGATGATCAATGAGACGTGACTTAGGAGACGGGAGACAAGATGCGTATGCTGTACCCTTTCATTTTTAAGGGTATACTCTTAATTTCTCATTTTTCTATCACTTTGTTTAGACTTGTCCTATCGTTTAGTGCATTCTCTCGATTATATTCTTGATCTTTAGGTAGAAAATCCTATGATTGTAAACATTTATTTGAGACATGTTATGTCTGGTGGATGCAAGTGGATGCAAGTGTTTGCTAGTGATTGCTCGTGGATGCATTTACACACACATTAGACACTATATCGGCTCAGTCGCTTTCATATTGCATATGCATATATGTATTTGTATATGGATTGAAACTTGATGTGTTATCATATAGATGTTTCATTTGTATGAATGATTGTGCACTCATGTAGAAGTTATAAAGTACGATTAAGAATAATTGCATACATGATGAACTCACGGCGCTGACATAATTCGTATTAAGGAGGTCAACCGAATCAGTAGACTGCCTAATTTTGCATTAGTAAGGACATATACACACACTAGGCATATGATCATGAAAGCATTAGAAACCTCTTTAAGAACAATAGATGCCTATGATTGAATGGTTGAGTAGATGGTTGTTGGATGGTAGGATACACATTCTTCTTGACTTGAAGATTTCGGGGACGAAATCCTTTAACTAGGGGGGAATGTAACACCCCGTAATTTTAAAACTGGACATAAGCTATATTTTGGATTTCCGCTGCTATGATGCTTAGTTCTGATTTTTAGCTTATGCAATGTCTCTCCTGTTTTATGTCAAGTATGTTATTATTATATTTTGTTCCATGCGCTGTGAGACATTCTACAGGTTCTTTGTATGTTCATTTCCTTCTTCCTTTTCCTTCTGACGACCCGTTCCGTGCTAACTGAACATGTGTACAGCGCACCTTTGGAGTAAATGTCGGTTGGTGCGGGGCGGGCCGTCACAGGCGGTCTTCATTCTTCTACGTATCAAGTCTACTTTCTCTTAAGTCTCCATAATCATGTCTGGTCCAAGTATGAGCTTGTCTGTTGACTCCCACCAGCAACACTACACCAGAAAAGACCTTTGGTAGCATTTAAAAACGCTACCAATGCTTTTGGTAGCGTTTTGAAGAACGCTACTACAGGTCACGCAACTAAAAGTCTATTTTTTTGTTGCGTTTTAATAAACGCTACCAAATATTTCATATAACGGCGTTTTCCAAACGCTACTAAAGGTTTTCGGCATTGCTTGTGTTTGGACCTTCCTTTAATTTTCTGTAGCGTTTATTTTGTGCAACTAAAAACTTTTCGTTGCATTTATTTTATGCCACTATAAATTTAAGTAGTCTTTTGACATATGTTTCTGTAGCGTTTCTAAAACGCTACTAAAAATTATTGATTGATTTGTAGCATATTTTAAATGCTACTATATACTGCTAATAGCTTATATTATTTCCAACAACCAGTTATATGAGTCATTTTAAAATCAACAATAATCGTATGATTCTTATATTCAAGCCAACAATAATATAATCATTATATTCAAATAATTGAGAATACATTAGTCAGATAAGTATTATCCATAACCATTTAGATAATAGTTATTTGATAAAATAAGCAAATTCACATGCCACAAGCATTCATAACAAGCACTAACTAATATCATAATAAATATAACAACTGAAGTCATCCATTGTTGTTGTAGTCTTCACTTCAAAAAAGCTAACTACCTGTAAACAAGTTCAATGATCAACAATAAGAATTTATCATGAATTATAAAGTAGCATTCAAACAATATTAATAGATTGTTATTAAAAGAAGTACATAAACAATCAAGCCATCCAATTATACAAAGCAAATTTACAGGATTACCAAGCTATAACACTTGTTATTGCAGTTGGCATATTTAGAAAATTGAAATGTACATATGTTACTAGATAAGATTTAAGGATTAGATCATGTGATTTTAAGTTGTTTTTATTTCACTATTTTGTGCAGTTCAATATAGTATTCTCGCTATTTCCACAGTCCAAATATTTTCTTCGACTCGCAACTGAAAAATCGTAAATACCAACAAACAACAGCTTACTTTTAGTTTTTTTCATTAGCACATTGGTGTATTGTTTTCACTACTTGTTTGTTGCCATTGTGCATTTACTAACTGTATTGTTTGCACTTCATATATAAAATACCAAATTTCAACAGAAAAAAGAAAAAAAATCGTCTTTTGACGTAAATAGACTGCTGACATCATAGTGAAATTAAAAAAAAAAGATAAATATTGTCAATTACCTTCTATTAGTCAATCCCAACGTCCAAACAAACTCCTCTAGTATATACTACAACTTCACCGTTGACATTAACTAGTCTCGATGACAACTTTTGCAACAAGTTGCCACTATAAAGCAAGCTGCAAAATATTTATTCCAACAAAATTACTACTTAAAAATATGTTACTATTACATGTTTGCATTAAATATAGGACAAGTGTAATGCGATGGTTGCATTGTAGACACATGGTAAAATATAGGATTAGTAACATACCCAATAACTCTTTCTTCATCAATTTCCTTGTTATCAAATTTCAATATAAATTACAGGCATATAAATGTGAACTTAAACAATGGAACAAATCATACCCGGCAACAAGTCCAAATCCCAAAGCAGTCATTTTCTTCGTTTCTGTTACCCTTGTATTATTTAAGTATCCAAAATTTTAACGTCCAACCCTTGATACGTAAGCACATACCATACCAGATATTTCGCATATGGTAATCCAACAATTCGAATCAACTATTATCCTTCATAATACCTGGAAAATATATAGCCAATACCTTGAGTTTTTTCATTTTACATATAGTCCAAAGAATTACCCATGCGTACAGGTGCAGCTGCCATTTAGAATAAGCAATTCAGAATCATGACCAGTCTTTACTCTTTCTGTTGCCACATCTACTGCCACAACATAATTATCTAGAGAACCACCAACAAAATATCCATTCTACAGGAAAGAAAACACATTAGTTCTAGCAAATGTGTAGATAATTATATACAGGTCCATAGAAACAACTACAAAAACTAAAAGAGTATTCTAAAAGAGTGCATCATTCCTAGTGTTCTGGTTTGCATAAATTACTGTATTGCTCAATTTTGAGAATGTTTAAATGAATACCCACAGTTACATTATCTAATTATCACTAGTAGTTTGCTTATCTAATATAAAACTATAAAAATTTCAAATAATAATCTAGTCCAAAAATTTATTTTCGCACTAGAACAAATTGAAACATCATATCTTGTTCATATCACATTAATCATTTTATCATTTCTTTATTTACATTCAACAAGCCAGTGATTCTCATACACAAGCCTAAACTGAAATTTTACTGCATAATATTGCACCAAACTACTATTAAGAACATAAAGAAGAAACTACTAGTGGCCCGTCTTTGCTTTAACCATTATAAGTTAACCACACACAGTTATATGTATATGTAAATGACAACTTAGCAGTATTAGAGCAAGCAGTAGATTAGGACCTGGAAAACTTGCAATTACATGAGGATATGTTAAATGCCCAACATAAATTTCAGGTGTTGCAACAAATAAAGCTTTGGAGCTTACGACAAAAAGCTAAGGTACAAAGGCTGAACAAGGGGATACTAACTCAAAAATTTTCCACTTAAAGATGTCGTTTAGGAGGCTTATGAATAATATCCAAGCATTCATAGATTCTGATGGGAATTTTCTATATAACCCAGAACAGGTAGATTGTGAGGCTATTACATATTACACCTACTTGTTTAATGATAACATGGGTGCTACTTCTCATGATTTCAAACCTGTTTCAGTTATAAACGAGGCAGGTCAGAAATTTCTACTATGCATTGAAGCAAACACAAACCAAGATCGAATTTTTTCCCTGCTGCTACAAGGACTGAATTTTGATATTATATATGCTGATAAAGAGTGCACACTTACATTGACGTTTAAGCAGTCTCATAGCAGGTGTTCCGATTTATATGTATCATGAAGTGAGTCAATGCCTTTAACTTCCAAAACTCTGATACTCTTATTGTTAATTTTCATATTGAAAATTAAATATGAAATTAGACATTAAATGACATACAAGAAAGCTGACATTATGAGAAGAGCATGAATAATGGTTTAAATTGACAGGTTTTTAAATGCTGGTTAGGTAAAATATGTTTAATCAAACAAATACAGGCCTTTTTTAAATGTTATGTGTTGATGCATATATAGCAGCGACATATTTTTTCTTTTTCAATCTTTTTCTCAATCTTTTTAATGGGTGTCTTCTCTTGGTGTTCAAATCCCAATAAACAATTTTCAAGTGATTTACTCCTACCAAATGCTTAAGATCCAATTCATTCTCACCAATACATCTCTTGCAAAGAGAAATATGCCAATATTAATGAAGATATGATTGCTCATGATTTATGTACTTTGTTTTTAATTTGAAATGAAGTTGGTATTAGATTTACAGTCAGGTGAAAATATACTCGTGCAGGAGTAATATTTTGTTTTGGGACTTGACTTTTATGTATCTATTTTTCTAGTATGTTGCTGCACGCTGCAGTAGGCTATACGCTTTTTCTTTATCTTTTCACGAGCATCACTTCAGATACATGCCCCAAACACTTGTTTTTTCACATCACCAAATATACTTGCTTAATATTCACATCAATAAGCAGTGGTTTTCGTTAAACACCATTTCCTATCTTAGAAACTATCTAAAACAACCAAACATCTCAACCAAAAAAAAGGGCTCACACGTAACCTTTAGTAAACAATATATAAATGCTTAAATGACAACTAACTCGGTAAATATTAGTTATCATTTAAAGATGAATGAAAAATACTTAATGCATATAACAATCACAATTTTGATTTACAATTTCTGATTGTTATTCTTCTAAAGAAAATACTTGGTAGCAGATAATATAGCTACATATCAGAAATTGCAATGAAACTTTCTTATTATTTGCTATTAGAATGTACTGATACATCAAGTTAATGAAACTAATGTTATGTACAAGTATTTATAGAGTGAAATAAAAGCTAATGGGCTAAACAGACGGCCCATGAGATAGTGGATAAAATCTACTACTGAAGCCCACAGTTTGTTTTGATATATATGTATTGCGTCACATATGTTAACAGCCCCCCTCAAAACAAACTAGGGTTTCTCCTTCATTCCAATCGAGCCGCCGTCTGAAACCCCCAACTCTCCTCGTAACCTCTCAAAATTACTTCTAGATAGAGCTTTAGTTAATATATCTGCCTTCTGGTAGATCGCTGGAATATGATTCATCACCAGTTTTCCCGAGCCGGTCCTTTCTCTGACGAAGTGGAGGTCAATCTCCATGTGCTTCGTCCTAGAATGCTGAATCGGATTGATGGATAATGATACGGCACTTCGATTGTCACACCAGAGTCTCGGTTTTCTGGAAAAGCATAACCCTAACTCATTGATTAGAGCTTCTACCCAAATAGTTTCCGCCGTGGCTGAAGCAATAGCTCGGTATTCTGCTTCGGTGCTCGATCTGGAGATGGTGGGCTGCTTTTTCGTACACCAGGAGATAGAATTTGGTCCCATAAACACACAGTACCCAGACGTTGATTTTCGATCGTCGGGGTCGTTTGCCCAATCTGCATCACTGTAAGTGTTCAAGTTTATATCTTTACTGGCTTTAATTACTAGACCATGTTCTTGAGTCCCCTGCAAGTACCGTAATATTCGCTTAACTGCACACCAATGACTGCTCAACGGGTTTGCCATGAATTGGCAAACCTTATTTACACTGAAACAGATTTCTGGTCTGGTAATGGTTAAATACTGTAAGGCCCCCACTATACTTCGATATTGTTTTGTGTTATCGATTGCATCACCACTGTGTTTGGATAGGCGTAGGTTACTAGTCATAGGTGTAGGTAGCGGTTTCGCTTTGTCCATATTTGCCCTGACCAGAATTTCTGATATGTACTTCTTTTGCGAAAGAAACAATTCTGAATCTGATCTTCTCTGAACTTGTATTCCCAAGAAGTATTTCATGTCACCCATGTCTTTGATAGAAAAGACCTGATCCAAATGGTTTATCACATTGTTGATTTCTGCTGTGTCATTACCCGTGATTAGAATATCATCCACATACACTAAAACATACACTGTAGTCTGATTGTCAATTTTAGTGTATAATGAATTATCTGATTTAGTTGCTTTGTATCCAAGGGTTGAGAATGTATCCTTGAGTTTTACATACCAAGCTCTAGACGCTTGTTTTAAGCCGTATATAGCTTTATGTAGCTTGCATACATGATTTTCTTTGCCTTTCATTATGTATCCTTTCGGCTGTTCCATGTAAACATCCTCATGCAAGTCTCCATTCAAAAAAGCGTTGCACACATCTAGCTGTCTTATTCTCCATCCATTGCTTAGGGCTAGGGTTAAAATGATTCGAATAGTAGTTGGTTTTACTACAGGAGAAAATGTCTCGTTAAAATCGAACCCGTATTGCTGAGAAAACCCCCTAGCAACCAATCTAGCCTTGTATTTTGTTATTTTCCCATCAGCATCTTTCTTTAATTTGTAAGTCCACTTGCACCCCACGATATTCTTGTCTTTGGGTGCTGTGACCAGACTCCACGTCTTGTTCTTTATCAATGCATTGTACTCTTCGCTCATGGCATTGCGCCATTCTTTGTCTTTAACTGCTTGTTCATAAGTGACTGGCTCGCTAATACAATCACCCTTGTTGATAGATGCACTATATACTTTTGGTTTAAAAATCCCACTTTTAGCTCTAGTGGTCATATGATGTTGATTTTGTACCTGCTGCACTTGATTTTCGTCATTGCTGCTGTCTGATGTATGATTGTTGCTGTTTTGATTTAAGTTGTCTGCATCATCTCTGCTATAGTACTGGGGTTGATCATCATCACTCATGGCTTCACTTGAGCTATATCCAGACCTTGTGCTGGATATAGTTGGTGTAGCTGCTACTTGATGTAATGGCTCATCATCATATGTTTGTGTCTTCCATTCAGTTAGTGTAGGAATATTCTCCACAGTGATTCTGGTTTGCTCATGTTCTTTCTTGTTTTTACTCTTCCTTTCTGCAAAAGGAAAAACATTCTCATTAAAAACAACGTGTCTAGATATAATGACTTTCCCATTGTTATCCATACACTTGTACCCTTTTTGATTACTAGCATAACCTAAAAAGGTACATGATGTGGATCTTAGGGAAAGTTTGTGCCTATTGTATGGTCTGAGGCAAGGAAAACACAAACATCCGAATGTTCTCAGAGTGTTGTAATCTGGTTTATTACCAAATAGGAGCTCATGAGGACATTTGTGATGTAACCTTCTAGTTGGCATTCTGTTTATTAAGTACACAGCTGTGTTGAATGCCTCATTCCAATACATCATAGGCATGGATGCCGTGGATAATAAAGTTAGGCCTGTTTCAACTATATGTCTGTGTTTTCTTTCTACAATACCATTCTGTTCTGATGTGTAAGGGCAGCTAGTTCTATGATTTATTCCTTTTCTTTTAAATAAACTTCTTAAAGGATAAAACTCGCTGCCCCCATCTGTTTGCACTGTTTTAATGCTGTAGTTTATTTGATTTTCTATGAAGTCAATAAACTGCAGCAACACATCATGTGTTTCTGCTTTGGTTTTGAGAAAGAAAATCCAGGTATATCTTGTACATGCATCGACGATAGAGAGATAATACCTGTGTCCTTGCCTGGAGTTCAATGGTGCGGGACCCCATAGGTCCACTGTCACTAATTCAAGAGGCTTAGTGTAAACAGTTTCAGATCTATTAAAAGGCAGTTTATGACTCTTGCCAAGTTGACAATGCGTGCAAATTTCAGATACAGGTGAGATTTTGTAATCAATTTTATTATCTCTTAAAATTCGCCTTACAATGTCATAACTAGGATGCCCTAGTTTACAATGCCATATATCTAAGCTACTTCTGATGCAACTGTTGTTGCTACAGCCAAGATTGTCTATATCATCATCACTATTAAAATGAATATTAGCATTACAGCACCATGTACTATTATCAGATCTCTTTCCTGATGATGCGTTGCTGAATTTGTATAGCCCATTGTCCAAACTACCCTGTAACAATATGTCTTTATTTAGAGAATCCCTAACGAGACAATATTTTGGGTGAAACTCAAAATACACCTTGTTTTCATTAGCAAATTGGGACACGCTAATCAGATTTTTCTTAACATTAGGAACTCTAAGTAAATTATTAAGAAAAAGCTTTCTTTTTCCATTAACATAACCTGTCCCGGTGTGAGATATATTCATAGTTTCACCGTTACAAGTGTGAATAACTTGTGTACCTGAGTAGCTTCTGTTTCCAAGATTCAAGTTTTGTAAATTGTTTGTGATGTGGTTGGTCGCCCCAGAATCTGGAAACCAATCTTCAACATTGACATCATCAGTTTTGGTTAATTCATCATTGCCTGTAGCTTGTCCAGCAACATTTTCTGTGTTGAGTCTGCCCTGAGTACTTGACTGAGCCATATTGATATTTGGCACTCTTTGATATGATTGATTTTGTTGTGCATTATTCACGTCTGCATTGAATCTGAAATAACATCTGTTTGCGGCATGCCCTGGTTTATCACATATCTGACATTTTATTCTATATGTGTTGTTGGATCTGCCTCTTCCTCGTCCTCTCGTACTTGGATTTTCCCTCTGCCCTTGAGTGCTACCTCTTCCAAACCCAGGTGTGTTTCTTGATTGATTCGTACTTCTTGCATTTGTAGCGAAATTTATGCTATACTCATTTTGCATCATCTTTCTTTGTTCTATACGGCCTTCATGAGCCAATAGTGCTGAGTAAACAAACTGAATATCAGGTAAATTTGGTTGAGTGGCCAGGTAGGTTACCACAGATTCGTACTCTTCATCCAGTCCGTTTGTTAGAGTAAGTACTTGTTCACTCTCCGATATTCTATGCCCAACCGAATTTAGTTTATCGCAGAGGGTCTTTACTTTAGATATATATTCTCTCATGCTCATGTCTCCTTTTTTTGAATTTTGCAATTCTCTTCGGTAATGCATTATCCTGGCCGACGATTGAGAATTGAATATTTGCTGTATAGTGGACCAGATTTCATGTGATGAGTTACATCCGATCACTTGAGATAACAAGTTTGTGCTAATTGACGACATGAGCCAAGAAGATAGCAAATTGTCTTGTTTGCAATGATGAATGTATGCTGGGTTACTAATGAGGCTTCCATCTTTATCTGTGATCATTGCAGGTGGTATTATCTTGGTTCCGTTGACATAATCTTGAAGGTCGTGACCTTTCAAGGCTGTTTCGACTTGGAACCTCCACAACAAATAGTTGTCTTCGTCGAGGGGAACTGTTATCACTTGGGTTTTCGGTTTTATGAGAATGCTTGAGGGGGGAATTGGCTCGGCAGTGCCAAATCTTGATGTTGCTGAGGACCCATCTTGATTGTTACCAGCCATCTTTCAAGAAATTGGGATACAAGAAAAAAATATGACGGTAAAGATAAGTATATGGCGAGGCCACTGCAGAAGTGGTGGCAGCCTGTACAAATGCAATCGGAAAAGATGCTATGTCAGTTCTTGTGTCTCTTGAGATGCAAGAACCTTGATTATTGTATGGTGGGCAAGCCAGATGACGAGGTGAACAATCTCTGATGGCAAGAAACTGCTGCAGCCGGTGGGTCTCTGAATCCAGCCTTGGCACGGCACAGTTTCAAGTATGAACAGCGGCTGCACTTGATCAGAAAGGTCGATCTCCAGTGATGATACTCTTCTGAGGAGACAAATTAATCACCTATCCTCCTTTTTTTTTTTTTTTTTTTTTTATTTTTTTTTATTTTATAGTACTGCCGTTAGGCTATTGGCTCTGATACCATATCAGAAATTGCAATGAAACTTTCTTATTATTTGCTATTAGAATGTACTGATACATCAAGTTAATGAAACTAATGTTATGTACAAGTATTTATAGAGTGAAATAAAAGCTAATGGGCTAAACAGACGGCCCATGAGATAGTGGATAAAATCTACTACTGAAGCCCACAGTTTGTTTTGATATATATGTATTGCGTCACATATGTTAACACTACATAAGCATTATAGAGTGAAAAGAAATATCATATATCCTGAAGATGAACATTAATTATAGCCGAAAGTTTCAGCTTTATTTTCTTATGCTTTTCAATAGAATTTTCAAACATCTGAACATAATCTTGGTTATATTGAGAATCTGATAATATAGAAATACTAAGTAAGAATAGGTAATTTGGTTTTACGTGTACGTAGATTCTTTTGTTTGTTAATATTTTTTCCACAAAAATTTTAAATACTATGCAAGGTGATATATGTTAACTTTCAGAGGGAATCTTTTTGAGCGATTAGTTCTTACGGTGATAATAAAGCTTGGTTGCAACGTTTATATTCAATTAATTTTCGATGTTCTCTGAAGGCTAAGAAAACAACTGGCCACATTTCGAGGATTTTAGAAGATATACGATCCAAAATATCATTATATTATATATATGGTTTACTGCACAGAAAAAGAAAGGTAAATGTATGGTAAATCCTGAGTTACCTACACAGTCATTGACATTACACTTTGTTATGAATTAACAGTTTTCAGTTCTCAAATGAAGTTTAAACCTGCCCAATATAACAGGAACCACTTTTTAACACATTATTATTAGTTTCAGACATGTAATGAGATTGAAAGGAAGAGTTAAGAATCAATAGACTGTAGCATATAAGAACTATTTGATAAACCGTAACACCGAATAAAGGAGCATCAAAAAACGGAATCATGTATCATTATGATTACATATTTGTAGGTCTATCACTGTATATAGTTTTGGAAACCTATAACTTTTGGAGAATAAAGTGTTTATCACTATGAAATGACAAATATGATTTTAAGCAACTTCTGTCAAAACTTTATAGGGGATATCAACTTTAATGACAATTATTAACTCCAGTTCAACACATTTATACAAATATAGTTTGTATTCAAAAGCAGAATTTATGAATGTATTTCATCACATAACTTAAAGCTATGGGAGATGATTATATATATGCTTATACGCACAATAAAATGCATTCTTGCAACAATTTTATTGACAAACAAACTATGAAGAAATAATTTCTATACGTTAAAATATTAAACAGAGATGGGTTAAAAAATGATACTATGAAGTAAAATTAGTGGATCCAATATGCAAATATATATTTCTCTATAGCTTTAAAGAGCCATTTATTTAAAATAACAAATGAAAGTACGAGTCCAATAGAGAAACAAATTGAATAATATAAAGAATGCAGAAGATATAACACACCCTTTTAGTTTGCACTGAATCTAGAATCTGAATATGTGTCGGATTCTTTCGTTAAAGGTACCTGTCAGCTTGTTCAGTCTTTGCTTCTCTTGGATCATCATGTGGCCGAACTATTGCAAGGAAAAATGTGCAAGTTTTCTTTAGTGAAGGCCAACCTACCGCCGCATCCTAGTGCAAATCGAGAATTGCTAAATCATCTGCTTATGTCATGAAATACAACAATATTAACTTGAGCTCTCTAAATTCATAATAAAAAAGTCATCTGCCATACTAATTATGAAATTTAATCTAAACAGATTTCTCTTCAGGTAAAAAACAATAGGTAGTTAGATAAATGAAAAAAAACTGAGATGATTCAAAATAAAAATAAAAACAATACTCATTGGATCTTAATTATTGCATATTTAGGAAGTTGGAATCTGATTATGAACAATAACATGGTCAGATTATTCAATTTGGATTAAAGTATCAAATCATACGATAAATCTCAAATCTAGAACTATAACCTTTTGATTTTGGATCAGGAGAAATCGACTCTGAATTAATCATCCCTTACTGTTGTGAAAACCTGTATGGAGCTAAGTCTATGGATACAAGGTGTGTAGTTTGCCTCCCTAGATTTTAGAGAATCATTCATCTTTAGGTCTTGAAGTTTACTCTAGGAATCGATGAAATTTAGATTCAGGATTTTGGGATTTGAATCAGAAAAGTTTGAAGGTTCTTTATTTTTTCAAAAAATGCTACTATGACAAAAAAAGTTTTTGTCAAAAAGTACACCAAAGACAAAAAAAATAGGAGGCCCACCCCTTGAATTACACAAATACCCCCCTAAATTCAATGCTTACCCCCCTGAATTCCGGAATTACCCCCATTTCTTACATTTTGACAAAAAAAAATCGGGATTTCTAGCACTACCCTTATTTTTTAGCTATTTCGTTAAACGAAAAACTGTGTGAAGGAAAAGGAATTCCACCACTTGCTCCACTTGAAGTTTACCGCATGCCACTCGCCCACTTGCTCCATCAGCGAAAATCCATGCGGCCTCTGTAACCATAAAAAACATACGGTATTGTTACCTACTTACAAAACTATACATATAGTACAAACAGTAAATATATCACGCATGTACAGAAGTTACCCTTTTATGAATCTCACTAGTCAAACCAAATTAACAATCAAAAGATTCTGTTTTTGCACTAAATCAGAACGAAATAAAACCAAATAACTAACATCCTGTTTAATCAAGCCACATATACCATGGCTACACAATGCACCAAGCCACCAACTATGCAAATGTTCTAGTTAGCCTGCTGCCTTTAGCAGCAATGCATACATTTTCTTTACATGTTTGTAAATCATAAGTGGATCAACAAAATTACTAACAAAAGATCCTTTAAAAAACACCGATTTGACAACATGAACACCAACAAATACACTAACAGAAATTCTGTATGTATAACTTGTCAAGTGGTTATCTTTGACAACATGATCATGGATCCAGAGCTGGATACTCTTAAGACATCAATTACTAAATTTTAAAAGAGGAAAACATTGATTTGAAATAAAAGAAATTACTACTACCCTACCTGACAATTAAATGAACTACTAACATTAGGGGTTCATTTTTAAGACCTCTTAAATCTATAGTCAAAACCTAAACTCAGTTCATCATAGGTATTAAACAAGGAAACGTTGAGCAATTTAAATAGAAATATTTAACCCATAGTCAAAACTAACATTGACTGATAAGCTATATGCTATTCACTGAATCTAATTTTAGCCTTCAACGATGTTAATTAAGAAATATTTAAGTAATCAAACAATTTATTAGATCTATGAAATGGTATACGATATAGTTAGGATGGAAAAGCAAACACATTTGGAAGGGAAAAAACATTAATTTAAGCTAGTCCGATTACCTATGTCATTGACTTCCAAAGTGGTGTGTTTTTGATCAAATTATGCATGCCATTGGAAAAATAATACAATGAAAATATTAATTTATCTTCATAAAAGTAACAAGCAAATATGAATTGTAAAGTCAATTGTAGGTATATAATACATTATGGAAAAATGTACTTTATTCAGCTAATATTGCAAAACTAATGTATGTTGAGTATACTTTCAAAACCGGATAGCAATTCATACTCCAAAAATCATTTTGTAGCTCATCACCTGGTATGATTAGATGGACATTCATCAAACATGAAATGTCAACATTATGCCTCGAGATGCAACTAAAGAACTGAAATCCAGTAATACCAACAACAAGTGCATACTAAAGTTTTGCTTTACCATGTATAATCAAAGCAGATGACATTAACAGTAAAAATCACCTAAGGAAAATAATATTGATTACAAAGGAAAAAGCATAAAAAGATGACATGATAACCAGATGGAATATTGCAATGATCTCATTTACCAATAAAATTATAACTAAGGTCTATATGTGGTTTTGGTAACAAACCATACTGAGAAATATAGCAAACGGATGAATTATGCTGATATCTTTTACACTTGATAAAAGGTTCATCCTATTATATTATGAATGTTTAAAATGCAAATAGATAACAATGACATGGTGATAAAGCAATGAAAAATAGTGACTTGTCACTAGAAAATTATCTAAATGAACCACAACAGGTTGAGGAGACGGTGACACCAGGTATTACTCCAGAGGTGACTCCTTAAAAAGTAGTGAAAAGTAAAGTGGTGCATCATCAGCATGCTGCATCAGCTAGTGCTGTTGAGAATGTAAAGAAAGAAATGTTAATGGAGTTGGGGAGAAGAAAGGTGTAGCTAGTGTCAGTCTGTTGCAGGTGTTGGATCAATTAGATGATCATTTTCTAAAAGCATCAGAAAGTACCCAAGAGGTATCAAAGATGTTGGAGGAAAACCGGATGCATTATCATTCTACTTTTTTTTTATAATATAGGCCACGTTGATCGCTCTGCTCGAATCATGAGAGTTATTACATTGAATAGATCATTTAAAGGACTGCTCAAAGCCGATGATGGAAAGGATGATTTTGATAATGATGAATCAGAAAGACCTACAACTGTTTTGAATAAGATGTTGCATGGGAGAAAAACCTATATGAAGAAGTTAAGGTTGGTGAGCTCATGAAAATTGAATATCAGAGGAAGGTTGCTTTACCAAGCAAGCAGAAGAAGCGCAATGCAAACCATTAATCTATCGAGAAAACAAAAGCTGCAGTCAGTCATCTGCACACAAGGTACATAGATGACATGCAATTCGTGGACTCAACTGTACAAGGAATTGAGTGCTTACGTGATGGTCATCTTTTCACAAATCTATTGGACCTTGTTATTGGGATGGAAACAATGTGGGAGAGCATGTACTTGCACCCCGACACCCAACTGAAGATTGTGACAGACATACGATCCCTAGACATCACCATCGGTGAAACAACAAACCACCAGCACGGTCGCACCCTCCAACTACATGACATGGTCTGTGACTGGTACACGCACTTCAACATGTTGATAATCCATCAAAGAGGGTGCATGCAGTTCCTCAAGAACAGGCTGAAGCTAAACCTCATCCCAATCAAAAGCAACCTCAAGGAGAAAGTATCATCCGCTCCGAGAATCCATCACCCTTCGATCCAATCCCTCCTCGCTTTATGGCACAAACACATGGAAAAGCTGCCCAATGATCTCGCTAAAAATGTGATACAGAGCTCCACGGCAGTCATAAATACCATTAAGATCCAGTAGGACGAGGAAATCAAACAAAAGGAAAAATGCCAGGAGATGCACAGGGAGCACCTGAAGAAGTCGAGGGGGTTTCAGGATTGGTACAATAAGAACGGGCAGAGGATTGCGGAGAACAACGTGGAAGGGACGAGAACGTTAAGGATTTGGTGGCGGAGAGGAAGTTCGTGGTTGATTCTTTGAAAAGAGGCTGGATGACGAGGTAGAAGAGCATCAAAAGTTGTGTAGGCAGGTTAGAGAGAAGTTGCTTGGCAGTTTGAAGGTGCATTTTCCTAAGCTTTTTAGGGCAATATTGGATTTTGCACTGGCTTCTTCTGATATGTACAAGAGTTTGGGTTCTGTTTTGACGTCAGCGGAAGAATCTAAGACCAGTTAGAGAAATGAGGAAGCATTTGTAATGGTGATGTCTAAATGTAACTTACGTGTTGGTTATTCAGTTAAAAATTGATGTACTGTTTTATTGTAGTTCTTTGTTAGCATGCAAAAAAAATTGGATTTTGATGAAGTTAGTTTATGATTGCTGGTTATAAAAGAGAAGGCAAAACAATATAAGTACATCAAAATCCACTGGGCCTTAAGAATAAAACATTCCCGTAGCATAAACCATGCAAAGTTATGTTTGAATGATAACCAACCATACCTGCTGAAGACTCAATCGTTGCTACAACTTCTACATCAAGATTTTCATATGATATGCATCCACGGCATCAGGTTGGTCTAAATTCACCATATTTTCTGAATTAGGACATAAAATTCAGCAGTATTCTCTTTCTTAATATACTCTCTCCTCCTCTCAGGATGTCTCACCCAATCTACCAAACTACTGCTCCCCTCATCCTTCTTATTCTCATTCACGCTTGCTACAATCTCAGTCTTTAAAATCCGATTTGAAAAATTGCTCGAATTGAACGCGAATTCGAAAATGTTTTGTTATCACTGGTGTGTCGCTGCTGTTGTCGAAAAATAAGTCATCGACAATACAGTCAAAATCGATCTCAAATGGTGGAAAGAAACCTAATTCATCACAGACATTAAACAGAAAAAAGTCGATCCATTTAAATAGAAAAGTACTAAATTCCATACCACTTTAAATCAATAACGGAACTCGATAATCGGAGCAATGCAAAGCAGTGTAGATCGATCATGGAGTAGCTAATCGGAATTCAACATTATTCGATCGAACACTTTAAGGAGTGACGGATTCAGTATTTTGATAAACCCTAGTTTTTTCGAAAATAACAGGGAAAGCATCAGATTCATATTTTCGCAAAAGTGCGGAGTGAACGAAAGTAAGCAACGAAATGAGGGGACACCAAAAATAATTCACCGCCCTTTGAAAATTGGGCGGGATGAGATAAATAACGTTGAATTATATTATTTTATTTCTAATTTTACCTCTGACAGTCGCATTTCTTATTGAACGCAACCATTTACTGTAACCGAAGTTAGATTTTCTTGTAGTGCTAGTTGGTGACCTGCACGGTCTTCCATATAAAGCTTCGAAAGGTGCCATGTATATGGTGGCTTGGTAACTATTGTTGTAAGCGAATTCCACCAAAGGTAGATGATCCTCCCAAGCACCTCCAAAGTCAATAATGCATAACCTCAGGAGGTCTTCTAATACTCTGTTGACTCTTTCCGTCTGGCCATCAGTTTGAGGGTGATAGGCCGTGCTTAAGCATAACTGTGTGCCTACAGCCTCTTGTAAACTCTTCCAAAACTCGCTCGTGAAGTTAGGGTCTCAATCACTCACTATAATGGAGGGTATCCCATGGATTCGAAATATCTCCTTAAGATATATGGATGCTAGAGATGAGGCAGTCCTTCTACTCTTGACGGGTATAAAGTGGTCGCTTTTTGTGAGCCTGTCCACTATTACCCAAATGCTAGTATTGCCCCTTCTTGACCTAGGCAACCCATCTATAAAGTCCATTGAGATGCTATCCCATTTTGACTGTGGAATCTCTAGAGGATGGAGCAGACCACCATGCTTCTTCTGCTCCGCCTTAACTTGTTGGCATATTAAACATTTAGAAACAAATTCAGCTACGTCTTTCTTCATGCCATTCCAAAAGAAAACTCTTTTGATATCTTTATACATTTTGTCTCCGCCTGGGTGTATGGTCATCTTGGGATGGTGTGCCTCTTCTAGAACCGTCTTTACTAAGCCCCTTGCCTGTGGGACACATAGTCTTCCATCTCGTCTCAACCAGCCCTTGACATCTATGGAGTATCTGTTGAGGTGACTAGAAGTCTCACCCCTAACTAATTTGTCCATTACTTCGGCTAGCTGAGGGTCTTCTCTTTGCGTGGCTCTGACTGAGTCTAATAAAGTTGGTCGCACTTCTAATGTTGCTAGCAAGCCAGGTACAAAGTCAGTGGAGGGTCTGAAGTTAAAGCTTGCTATGAACTCCAAGCTTTGCCTTTCCACAAAGAGAGGTCTTAAGGTTAGCTTCTTTCTGCTTAAGGCGTCTACTACTGCATTGCCCTTGCCAGGCATGTAGGAAATCTCAAAATCGTACGAGGCAAGAAACTCCATCCACCTTTGCTGCATCAAGTTGAGATCTTTCTGCGAGAATAGGTATTTCAACGATTTATGGTCAGTATACAGTTCAAATTTCTCACCTAAAAGATAATGGCGCCAAGACTTAAGCGCAAAAACGATGGTTGCCAACTCTAGGTCGTGGGTCGAGAAGCTTTTCTCATGTACTTTCAACTGTCTTCCACCATAAGCCAATACATTTCCTTCTTGCATCAGAACATCGCCTAGTCCCGTTCCACATGCATCTGTGTATACTGTGAACATCTTGCTTCCATCAGGCAATGTCAGAACTGGGGCTGTTGTTAGAGCCCTTTTCAAACGTTAGAAAGAAATATCGCAATCCAAGTCCCAATTGAAAGCTAGGTTCTCCTTTGTCAATCTTGTTAGTGGAGCTGAGATTTTTGCAAAATCTTTGATGAACTTTCGATAAAACCCTACTAGCCCGAGAAAGCTTCGGACTTCGGTTGCGTTTCGAGGAACCTTCCAATCTTGCACAACAACCACTTTTGCGGGGTCCACAGCTATCCCCTCTTTGGACACCACATGTCCAAGGAACTTAACTTCTTCTCTCCAGAAATAGCATTTGGAGAACTTCTCCTTCAACTGATATACATAGAGAGTATCCATGACTTCTTTTAGATGCTGAGCATGCTCTTCCTCGTTCTTTGAGAAGATCAAAATATCGTCTATGAAGACCACCACAAACTTATTGAGAACTCTCGGAACACCCTGCTCATTAAATCAACGAAGTAAGCGGGTGCGTTTGTCAAGCCGAAAGGCATGACAAGCCACTCGAAGAAACCATCGGGAGTTCTGAATGCGGTCTTATCAATGCTGTCTTCAGCCACTCTTAGCTGATGAAACCCGGTAGCTAAATCTAATTGGGAGAAAACTGATGCACCTACAAGCTGATCGAACAAATCATCTATTCTTGGGAGTGGGTGTCTATTCTTCTTGGTCAGCTTGTTTAACTCCCTATAATCAACGCACAGGCAAAGCGAACCATCAGCTTTGGTTGCGAACACTACTGGAGCACCCCATTCAAAAATACTTCGTCTTATGAACCCCTTTTCAAGCAGCTCTTTGATTTGCTTGCTGAGCTCCTTTCTCTCCCTTGGGGCCATGTGCCTAACGGTTCAAGCATCGGGCTTTGCATTATCAACGAGGTATATGCGGAAGTCTATCTCCCGCTTCGGAGGTAAGCCCTTTACCTCTTCAAACACATCCGAATATTCATGGACTATTCTTACAGACTGCAAGTTCTCGACAGACGCATCAAGTGATTCTAGATAACTAAGCATGACGGAGTTCATGGGATTACAAGAAATTTCGAGAGTGTTACCGAGGCGAGTCGTGAGTCTAACTACTCTCTTTTCACAATCGAGGATGGCACCATTCCTGGATAGCCAGTCCATGCCTAAAATCAACCCATAGCCCATGAATCCCAAAACATAGGCATTGCATATAAACTCAATGCTTTGAATAGATATTTTCAAACCCAAACAAACCATTGACAAATAAGATGAGCCCCTAATTGGATTTGAAACAACCAAGGGATCCTCTACTAAACTAGTGTCTAGGTGCAAAGATTCAACTAAATCAGTGGATACAAATGAGTGCTGTAACACCCCACCTCCGCTAGGGTCACTCATAAAGGGAATGCACTAGTTTTGGTGGAGTATTATCTAGGTAAACATACACAAAGATATCACAAGGCAGAACATAAATAAAGCAGCGGTAGAAATTAAAAACCAAATTTTTATTACTTTCAAGAAAAGAGTCAAAACCCCATATATCAAAGTTACAAATTATTCCATTACATTAAGTTCCAAATAAAGAAGCACAAATTAAGATAACAAAAGTAAATTATTCCCCATAAATAGCAGAAGCAGCCATAGCATAGCTCAAGACCAAACCGTACATGAGCTGTCAGAAAGCAAGCTAAATCCAAGCTAAGAGCTAGTGTTTCCTCCCTGAGAACCTGGGGGGGAGGGGAATGAAACAAAAAGAGGCGAAAGAAAAACGGTCAGTCATAAGACTGGTAAGCCCTAGTGACTTTCAGTATAAAAACTAGTAAAGGTAACATGCCATGCGAAAATTGGAATTAAACATAAGGATGATAACAGGACTGATATGATAAACAAGATAAGTCAAGTCTAGCATCGCATATTCAAGATTCGCTGCACCAACTGTACTAGTATTCTAACCCATGTCAAGTATTAATCATGAAATGATCCCTTGGCCTAGTATCATAAAGTGACCCATTACGGGGTCCTACGGTACGATCTACTAATCGATCGGCTCCCTACAAGTTCTAGCTCGTCATGTGTCTGTGTCATACGGCCCTATCCTGAAATGTAGTCACTTGTGCTAGGTCCACCATAGGGTGTATCAAGCCCTATGGTGCCAACCACCGACACGAATCAAGCACGCACAGTGTAAACCTACGGGTGCCCAATGCCTGCTTTTTCAACTCCGGACTACGTGCATGACCATAGTCCGCCTGAACCTACAATGGTGCACCTACTCAGCCGTCGTTCTGGTCGCTTACAATCAGCCCAGTAATCGTGCCCCACCCTGCCTAGTCCCAGGGTATCGTGATACATCTAAGTGGGTTACTGCTGAAAAGGACCGTGTAACTAGGGTTTCTAATGGGTTAAGTGTTGTCATTCAAATTCGTGACTTAACCCTATCCAAATCATGTATCAAGTTGGTTAAGTGTGTTCAAGCAGTTCATGACTTAACCTTATCAAATCATCGTGTCAAGTTGGTTAAGTATATTCAAGTGGTTCATGACTTAACCCTATCATGTGGCATTAATTCATTGATGCACCCCAACCTCTCACATTAGACTGATTGTTATGGTCACTGGATTTGCTGGGCGGTTCCGTGCAGATTTACACCACAACATAATCTAACCTCGGGTTTTGCGTGCGATATGACCAACTACCCACATTAGATCCTATTGTTTGCAGTCACTGGATTCGCCGGGCGGTTCCGGGCAAATTTACACTGCAAACTCAACCCAACCTCGAGTTGGCCATTTTCAAGTTTATCTAAGTGTCATGCCCAGATTCAAGTTTCGAGTCTAAATTCGTGTCAAGTTTTCAGGTCAAGTTACATGTCAAATCGTGTCAAGTTCATGTCCATATCCAGGTTCAAGTTATAATAACGTTCATGTTCAAAGCCAATTCATGTTTTACCTAATCTACCCAAACCGTATTCCCATCGCACATAAACTCGAATCGATACAAATAAATCTAATTATGGAATAACATAAGAAAGGACGGGTATAAGGTGGCAAAAGTGATTGCTAGCATAGCATGGTATGACTTGAGATAAATGATTATAACATTACTGGCATATGGAATATTGGCCTCAAACATAAAGATTCCAAATCAAACAAAATAAGGTACTAGTCAAGATAACAGTGACATAAGGTGATAGTATAATCATGGTAACGGTTGACATAAGATGATAGTCATAAATTTGTGACTAATAGCAGATTCAGCATTGTAGGCATAATAATATGAGGTGGTTTTCTTTTTGTTTTACAACATGAATAGGCCCCAATTCAATGTCATAGTAATATACCCAAAAGTCAAGATCCAAGATGAACAAGAATGGATGTAAAACAGTCATCATACACAGGTCCAATTTCAATTTACAACATATTCATATTGCATTTACAGTTTAAATCTAAAAGTAACCGGGGCTTACAGATCGTGGTTCGAGAATTAGAAAAAGTGAGTCAATGTTGAATCTTTATATGCTTAGTCAAGTCCTAACAGAAATCCCCAAATCAGCAATTCTCTTAACGTAGTTTCGACGTAGAAGAAGTAGTCCCTTTCTCTAACTTTTCAACCAGAATAAGAGCAACATATGGTCAGAGAGAATTTTGTGTAGAGAGACTAGTGTTAGGGGCTGTTTATATAGGGTCAGGTCAACAATGTAGACAGAAATGAGGCCAGAAACATCAAAGTGAATCCAGCTTCAAAAGTGGGCTCGGCCACCAGGTCGACCCCCAGGTCGACACTATGGTCAACCTGGTCCTGGGCAGGTCGACTACATAGTCGATCCCCAGGTCGACCTGGTCCTGGGCGGGAAATTTCCCGCCTAGTCCATTCTGAGGTTTGAATTTCGAAATTTGAATTCTGAGCTGTTTTGAACTTGAAAACTTCTGAAAACTTCGAAAGGTCATAACTTGGTCATACGTACTCCGATTTTCGAAAACTCGGACTCGTTTCCAAGCAGAATTTCGAGACGAACGCAATGGCGTAACCCATTTCCCTTGATTCTTATTTTAAAAATTAATTCTGCCTTGATTTATGGTTATTACACGTTATAAAAATATGGGTTGTTACATTCTCCCCTCCTTAAAGGATTTCGTCCCCGAAATCTCTAAGTTAGAAAGAATATATCCTACCATCCAATCATCCATCTACTCAAAGCAACATTCACAGGCAACCATTGTCCTTAAAAGATTTCTAGTGCTGTATGAACATATGCATAAAGTGTGTGTATATGTACTTATCTAATGCAAAAGATCAGGCGGTTACTGATTCAGTAAACCTCCTAAATGCAAAATATGTTAGTGTAATGAATCCAACATGTATGCATATTCCTAACATAATTTATAATCTCTACATGAGTGCACATAACATTCATTCATATGCAACATCCAAGTGATAGCATAACAAGTTCCATCCATGTACAAGTATAAGCACTCATGCATATGCAACATGAAAATGTGACTGAGCCGATCTAGTGCCTAATGTGTGTCATACATCCACTGGAAACCACTTTCAAACACTTGCAATCATTTGCAAACATCAACCATAACATGTTTCAATCACATGTTTACATCCATATGGTTCTTCCTAAGGTTCTCAAGATAAGATCAGGAAGATAACAAGACAAACGTAGGTAGTAGAAGCATGATACGAAAAGGTTTTCAAGTTTATAGGAAAAAGAGATTGAGAATGTACCCTCAAAAAGAAATGGGTAAAGCGCGCATATCTTCTCTTCGGTTTCCCAAGTTGCGTCTTCTTGGGCTTCACTCCACTGCACTTCTCGATTCCTTAGCTTCTTAATCTCCGTTCGTAAGATACAAATCGGAACTCGCCTCAATGTTGCTTATTTTTCCACTTCTACGTCTTCAAGGATGCTTGGCATAACCACTTCGGCTGACTCATGCAAGCACTTTCGGAGATGCGAGACGTGAAAGACATTGTGCACTCCAGTCAGCTTCTCGGGTAAGTCTACCTTATAGGCCATCCATCCAATCCTCTCAGTGATAGGGAACGGTCCTACGAACCTTGGTGCTAGCTTTCCAACTGCTCCAAAACGAACTACATTGCGTAACGGAGAAACTTTTATAAATATCATATCTCCGACTTCGAACTCTAGGTCTGTCATTCTCTTGTCCGCATAAGATTTCTGTCTATCTTGGGCCGTTTTCATCCGTCTTCGTATCAACTCAACCTTCTCAGAAGTGTCCCTTATCATGTCGGGCCCAAGTATAAGCCTGTCTGTT
Source organism: Allium sativum (assembly GCA_030737875.1). NCBI lineage: Eukaryota > Viridiplantae > Streptophyta > Magnoliopsida > Asparagales > Amaryllidaceae > Allium > Allium sativum. The sequence continues at coordinate 156,396,163 of CM060925.1, read as the reverse complement.
GTCTCCCACCAACAAGTTGGCGACTTGCACGGTCTTCCATACAGGGCTTCGAATGGTGCCATTCCGATGCTAGCTTGGTAACTGTTATTATATGCAAACTCCACGAGAGGAAGATGGTCTTCCCAAGTACCACCAAAGTCAAGAACGCATAGCCTCAGGAGATCTTCTAGTACTCTATTTACCCTTTCAATTTGTCCATCCGTCTGCGGGTGATAAGCCGTGCTTAAACTCAGTCGTGTACCCATGGCTTCTTGCAGACTATTCCAAAACTGGCTAGTGAAAATCGGCTCATGATCACTAACTATACTAGAAGGAACACCGTGCAACCGTACTACCTCTCGAAAGTAAATAGACGCTAGCCATGATGCGGTCCTCTTGCTTTTCACCGGAATGAAGTGAGCACTTTTCGTGAGTCTATCAACTATGACCCATATGCTAGTATTTCCCTTCCTTGACCTAGGCAGTCCATCCACAAAATCTATCGAGATACTCTCCCATTTCCATTGCGGAACCTCCAAAGGATTTAATAGCCCATCGGGATTCTTCGACTCGGCCTTTACTTGTTGGCACACCATGCACTTCGAAACGAACTCTGCCATGTCCTTTTTCATTCCAGCCCAAAAGAAAATGTGTTTCATATCTCTGTACATCTTATCCCCTCCAGGATGTATGGTCATCTTCGAGTGATGCGCTTCTTCGAGAACTTTCCTTACTAGGTCTCCCACTTGTGGGACACATAGCCTTCCATCGCGCCTTAGCCATCCCGTGTCATCTATGGCATACCTACTGAGGTGACTTGACATCTCACCACTAATCAGCTTGTCTATGATTTCGACTATCTGTGGGTCTTCCTTCTGTGAAGTCCCTACTTGATCTAGAAGTGTAGGTTTTAACTCAAGAGATGCTAACGTAGCAGTCAATGACTCAATAGCATGTGTAAAATCAAAGGTTGCTATAAACTCAAGGCTTTTCCTTTCAACAAACAAGGGGCTCAAAGTCAACCTTTTTCTACTTAGCGCGTCCGCCACCACGTTACCCTTGCCAGGGGTATAAGCTATATCGAAGTCATATGATGCCAAGAATTCCATCCACCGCTGTTGTCTCAGATTCAAATCTTTCTGTGAGAAGAGGTACTTGAGCGATTTGTGGTCGGTATACAACTCGAACCTCTCCCCTAGAAGATAATGGCGCCAAGCTTTAAGTGCAAAAACTATCGCGGCCAACTCCAGGTCATGCGTGGGATAGTTTTTCTCATGAACTTTAAGTTGTCTGCCCCCGTAACATATTACTCTTCCATCTTGCATTAGGACAGCGCCTAATCCCGTGCCGCACGCATCTATGTACATGGTAAACATCTTACCTCCATCAGGTAATTCCAAAACTGGAGCTGTGGTGAGGGCTCTCTTAAATTTCTGAAAAGCAGCGTCACATTCTATGTCCCATGCAAAAGCTAGGTTATTCTTTGTTAACTTAGTAAGAGGGGCTGAAATCTTAGCGAAGTACTTAATGAACTTCCTGTAGTAGCCTGCCAAACCGAGAAAGCTCCTCACCTCTGTTGCATTCTTAGTAATTTTCTAGTCATGTACCGCAACTACCTTTGCGGGGTCCACGACTATGCCTTGCTTAGAAACTACATGTCCAAGGAACCGAACTTCCTTCCTCCAAAAATGGCATTTGGAGAACTTAGCCTTTAACTGGTGTGCTCTAAGTGTTTCCATGACTTCCTTAAGATGTCTAGCATGCTCTTCTTCATCTTTTGAGAAGATTAAAATATCATCCACGAAAACTACCACAAACTTGTTAAGGAACTCCCGAAACACCCTACTCATCAAATCAACAAAGTATGCGGGTGCATTCGTTAACCCAAACGGCATGACAAGCCATTCGAAGAACCCATCTGGAGTCTTAAAAGCAGTTTTTTTAATGCTATCCTCAGCCACTCTAAGCTGATGGAATCCTGTGGCTAGATCGAGTTGAGAGAAAATAGATGCTCCCACAAGCTGGTCAAACAAATCGTCGATTCTTTGTAGTGGGTGCCTATTCTTCTTAGTTAGCTTGTTTAACTCACATAATCTACGCACAGACGAAGCGATCCATCCGCCTTAGTAGCGAATACCACTGGAGCACCCCATTCACAAATGCTTCGTCTTATGAAATTTTTCTCAAGCAACTCGTTAACTTGTTTACTAAGCTCTCTTCTTTCTCGTGGGGCCATGTGCCTAACGGGCAATGAAACTGGCTTGGCATCATCAATAAGATAAATTCGGAAGTCTATCTCGTGTTTAGGAGGTAACCCCCTCACCTCATCAAAGACATCTGGATATTCTCGAACCACTCTTATAGATTGCAAATTATCGACGGACGAGTCAAGAGATTCAAGATAACACAACATGACTGGACCCTTAGGGTTGTAAGAAATTTCAAGGGTATTACCTAGGCGAGTCATGAGCCTCACTACCCTTTGTTCACAATCAAGGATGGCTCCATAATCAGACAGCCAATCCATACCTAGGATCAAACTGTATCCCATAAATCCGAGAACATAAGCATTACACGTGAATTCTACGCTTAAGATAGAGATCCTCAAATCCACATACATCATAGATAAATGGGCGGAGCCCCCAATTAGATTTGAAACTATAACGGGTTCCTCAACCAGACTAGTACTTAGGTGTAGATTTTCAACAATATTAGAAGAAATAAAAGTATGCGATGCGCCAGAGTCAAATAAGGTCCGAACAGGAAAGTCAGAAGTGTAAACAAGGCTTTCTACGGAAATATTACTACCTCGGTCAAGAGCTGGAGTAGTGTTGAGAGCATGCAACTGCCCTCCAGAAGGTCCTGCTCGCTGGGTCTGCCCTTGCCCCTGCCCTTGCTTCTTAGGGCAATCCTTGCTGATGTGTCCAGTATCTCCACAATGAAAGCATTCACCTAACTTCCTCTTCTTCTTTCTACAGTCTTTAGCTAGATGTTCCGTAATACCACAAAAGTTGCACTTCCTCGTCTCACGTGGTTTGTTGTTGCTCTTGTTATTCTTGTTGCCCCCTTCTTGAAGTCAACTTTCTTATTCTGAGTCTCATTAGGCTTAACCTCCTTCTTGCTATTCTTGTCTTCCTCATGAAGTAGAGCCATATCCACCAAGCTTTCAAAGGTCGCCCCCATGGTTATATGAGTTATGGCCAAGCTGTGTAGTGGCTCGTTTGATCCTCGAGCAAAGCGTACAGCCTTTTTCTGGGCCGTGTTGACCAAATCCAAACCGAACTGACCAAGCTGATTAAACTTATTCACGTACTCCCTAACAGACATGTCCGCTTGCTTGAGTGCTAGGAACCTCTCCATCTGAAAGTTCTCTTCTGCTGACGATAAGAATTTAAGCCCAAACCTCTCTCTAAAGTCTGCCCAAGTCTCAACTGGCCTGGTAGCGTTGGTGACTTCACACCAAAATGCAGCTTCCTCTTTCAACAACCATGTTTCCAACCTAACTTTCCTATGGTCCTCCACATCAAACATAATGAACAAGTCTTCAGTCTCCTTTAGCCAGTTTCGTGCCTCAACAAAGGTTTCAGTTCCAACGAAGTTCTTGCCGCCCATTGCTTTAAAGTCTTTGCATATTTTGGCAAAGGCGGTACCAGGAGGAGGAGGAACCGCGGCCACTGGGGGAGGAGGAGGAGGGATGTCTGTCGGGCCCACGCCGTTGGCCCTGGCTTCTAAGTACCTTCGGAACCATCCAGGCACGGGTATTCCCTCAGGCAGGTTAAGATCAGCCATGCTGAAAAATGAAAAGAAAAAGATTCAAACGAGGAAACAAAGGAAAGTGCTAATGGCTTTTTGGGGAATAACCTTTTTAAACATAAAACTTTTCTTGAAAAATGCTTCTTTATAAATGGTTTTGAAAATAGTTTCAGAAGGTTTTTAAAACTTTTGCCCAGCCTGGTAACCTTCTGCTCTGATACCAAATGTAACACCCCACCTCTGCTAGGGTCACTCACAAAGGGAATGCACTATTTTTGGTGGAGTATTATCTAGGTAAACATACACAGAGATATCACAAGGAAGAACATAAATAAAGAAGCGGTAGAAATTAAAAACCAAATTTTTATTACTTTCAAGAAAAGAGTCAAAACCCCATATATCCAAGTTACAAATTATTCCATTACATCAAGTTCCAAATAAAGAAGCACAAATTAAGATAACAAAAGTAAATTATTCCCCATAAATAGCAGAAGCAGCCATAGCATAGCTCAAGACCAAACCGTACATGAGCTGTCAGAAAGCAAGCTAAATCCAAGCTAAGAGCTAGTGTTTCCTCCCTGAGAACCTGGGGGGGAGGGGAATGAAAGAAAAAGAGGCGAAATAAAAACGGTCAGTCATAAGACTGGTAAGCCCTAGTGACTTTCAGTATAAAAACTAGTAAAGGTAACATGACATGCGAAAATTGGAATTAAACATAAGGATGATAACAGGACTAATATAATAAACAAGATAAGTCAAGTCTAGCATCGCATATTCAAGATTCGCTGCACCAACTGTACTAGTATTCTAACCCATGTCAAGTATTAATTATGAAATGATCCCTTGGCCTAGTATCATGAAGTGACCCATTACGGGGTCCTATGGTACGATCTACTAATCGATCGGCTCCCTACAACTTCTAGCTCGTCATGTGTCTGTGTCATACGGCCAAGTCCTGAAATGTAGTCACCCGTGCTAGGTCCACCATAGGGTGTATCAAGCCCTATGGTGCCAACCACCGACACAAATCAAGCACGCACAGTGTAAACCTACGGGTGCCCAATGCCTGCTTTTTCAACTCCGGACTACGTGCACGACTATAGTCCGCCTGAACCTACAATGGCGCACCTACTCAGCCGTCATTCTGGTCGCTTGCAATCAGCCCAGTAATCGTGCCCACCCTGCCTAGTCCCAGGGTATCGTGATACATCTAAGTGGGTTACTGCTGAAAAGGACCGCGTAACTAGGGTTTCTAATGGGTTAAGTGTTGTCATTCAAATTCGTGACTTAACCCTATCCAAATCATATATCAAGTTGGTTAAGTGTGTTCAAGCGGTTCATGACTTAACCCAATCAAATCATCGTGTCAAGTTGGTTAAGTATATTCAAGTGGTTTTAACCCTATCATGTGGCATTAATTCATTGATGCACCCCAACCTCTCACATTAGACTGATTGTTGTTGTCACTGGATTTGCCGGGCGGTTCCGGGCAGATTTACACCACAACATAGTCTAACCTCGGGTTTTGCGTGCGATATGACCAACTACCCATATTGGATCCTATTGTTTGCAGTCATTGGATTCGTCGGGCAGTTCCGGGCAGATTTACACTGCAAACTCAACCCAACCTCGAGTTGGCCATTTTCAAGTTTAACTAAGTGTCATGCCCCGATTCAAGTTTCGAGTCTAAATTCATGTCTAGTTTTCAGGTCATGTTTCATGCCAAATCGTGTCAAGTTCATGTCCATATCCAGGTTCAAGTTATAATAACGTTCATGTTCAAAGCCAATTCATGTTTTACCTAATCTACCCAAACCGTGTTCCCATCGCACATAAACTCGAATCGATACAAATAAATCTAATTAGGGAATAACATAAGAAGGGACGGGTATAAGGTGGCAAAAGTGATTACTAGCATAACATGGTATGACTTGAGATAAATGATTATAACATTACTGGTATATGGAATATTGGCCTCAAACATAAAGATTCGAAATCTAACAAAATAAGGTACTAGTCAAGATAACAGTGACATAAGGTGATAGTATAGTCATGGTAACGGTTGACATAAGATGATAGTCATAAATTTGTGACTAATAGCAGATTCAACATTGTAGGCATGATAATATGAGGCTTTTTTTTACAACATGAATAGGCCCCAATTCAATGTCATAGTAATACACCCAAAAGTCAAGATTCAAGATGAACAAGAATGGATGTAAAACAGTCATCATACCCAAAAGTCAAAAGTGGGCTCGGCCACCAGGTCGACCCCCAGGTCGACACTATGGTCGACCTGGTCCTGGGCAGGTCGACTACATAGTCGACCCCCAGGTCGACCTGGTCCTGGGCGGGAAATTTCCCATCCAGTCCATTCTGAGGTTTGAATTTCGAAATTTGAATTCGAACTCTGAGCTGTTTTGAACTTGAAAACTTTTGAAAACTTCGAAAGGTCATAACTTGGTCATACGGACTCCGATTTTCGAAAACTCGGACTCGTTTCCAAGCAGAATTTCGAGACGAATGCAATGGCGTAACCCATTTCCCTTGATTCGTATTTTAAAAATTAATTCTGCCTTGATTTATGGTTATTACACATTATAAAAATACGGGTTGTTATAAGTGCGATGCGCCAGAATCAAACAATGTACGAACAGGATGATCAAAAAGATAGTCTAAACTTTCGACAGAAATATTTCTACCTCGTTCTTGCGGAGGTGCCGTGAGAGCGTGAACTTGTTCTCCAGATGAAGGTCCAGCTCCCTGCCTATGCTTCTTTGGGCATGCCCTAGCCATGTGTCCTGTCTCACCACAGTGGAAACAGCCACCCATCTTTCTTTTCTTCTTCCTGCAGTCTTTGACCAGATGCCCGGGAATGCCACAGAAATTGCACTTTCTCTTTTCACAGGGTTTGTTGTTCTTCCCGCCTTTCTTTGAATCAACCTCCTTATTCTATGACCCTTCCCCCTTCTTATCTTGAGGCACTTCTACTTTTGCCTCATTCTTGCCCTTGTCTTCCTCATTTAAGAGTGCCATGTCCACTAACCTTTCGTAAGTTGCCCCCATAGGTATATGGGTCATAGCCAAGCTGTGATGTCGCTCATTCAGTCCCTTGACAAAACGGAGAGCCTTCTTATGAGGAGTATTCACTAAGTCCAGTCCAAATCGGGCCAACTGATTGAATAGATTGACGTACTCCTTGACAGTCATACTTGCTTAAGAGATAAGAACTTTTCTAGCTATAAACTTCGTTCAGCTTGTGAGAGGAATTTCATCTCAAACCTTATCCTGAAATCCATCCATGTGTCAACAGGTCTTTCAGCGTTAGTGACTTCCCACCAACAGGAAGCTTCGTCTTTGAGCAACCACACTGCCAATTGTATATTTTTTTTTTATCGTCCTCCTCTAAGATGACGAACAGATCCTCAATTTCTTTGAACCAGTTCCTTGCTTCCACGAATGATCCAGTCCACTTGAAATCCTTTCCACCCATGGCCCTAAATCTCTACAGATCTTTGAGAAAGCATTTGCACGAGGAGGAGGAGGAGGAACCGCTGCAGTTGGAGGAGGAATATCTACCTGGCCTGCGTCGTCGGCCCTAGCCTCTAAGTACCTCCTGAAACAGCAAGGTATTGGCACACCCTCTGGAAGGTTAAGATTCCCAGACATGTTGAAACGAAAAAGAAAAGATTCAAAATGAAGGATAGAAAGATAGTGCATATGGCTTTGCGGATTATGCCTTTTTAAATTAAAAACAACATTTTTCCTTGTAAAATGCTTCTTTATATTTCTTTTTGAAAGATAGTTTTCAAAAATTCTTATCTGATCTGATAAACCTTTTGCTCTGATACCAAGTGAAACACCCCACCTCCATTAAGGTCACTCATAAAGGGAATGCCTTAACTTTGGTGGAGAGTTATAAGTACAAAACACAGAAAAATTCACAAGACAGATAAATTTAAGCAGCGGAATCCAAATATTTATTTCATACGTAGTTCAACACAAAAGCGTTACATCAAATTGTCTCAAAACAACTTCAAAACATTACACCATAATTTCTGTCTTGATTATCCAATAAAGAAGCATAAACCAAAAAGTAAAAATGCATAAATCTCCAAGGATCATATCTAATGCCATAGCCAATGCAAGAGAGTCCAAGTCATACATCTACTTTCTTGAAGCTTGTAAAGAGTCTGATTAAGCAGAAGTATTTCCTCCCTGTGGACCTGAGGGGGAAACGGAAGAAAAGAAGACGAAAGGAAACGGGTCAGACAATAAGTCTGGTAAGTTCAGTGGTTACTAGTATTTAAACAAGAAAAGGGATCATGACAGTGATGACAGAACATAGGACAATACCCTAATATAAGATAAGAGGGACATGTGATCGTACCCATTACCATAGTCTCTGCACCTACTTAACCATTGGTTCAACCATTCCACGTGTTTACAACAAACGATCCCCTTAATGATCGGATCCTACTCGCACGTATTCATGTCCTGTGTCTTTCGGCCCCGCTTGATTGTAGTCACCTGTGCTGGTCCCACCATGGGGTGTATCAGTCCCTCTGGTGGCAACCCGACACGATTCAAGATGCACAGTGTACATACTGATGCCCAGTGCCTGATTTTTCCACTTCGGAGTACGTGCACGCCCATACTCCGTCAGAACCTACACTGGCCCACCAACCGCCGACGTTTTGACCGCTTATAGTTCAGCCCAGTAATCGTGCCCTACCCTGCCTAGTTTATGGTACCATGATACATCTTTGTGGGTTACTGCTGAAATGGGTCCCCGTTTCTAGGGTTTTCCAATCAACATGTTTATTTGGTTAAGTGTCCAAGTTTACCTAACCCAGCCATTCGTTTTAATTAACATGTTGAATCGGTTAAGTGTTTTCCTAATTTACTTAACCCTACTAGTCTTGACTCAGCTTTGATTTATTAAAGCACCAACCACTCACATTGGATAGGTCTTGTTGTGGTCACTGGATATGCCGGTCGGTTCCGAGCAGATTTACACCACAACTCAGTCTAACCTCGGGTTCTTTTTGGGCTTGATGCACTAACCACCTACATTAGACAGGTCTTGTTGTGGTTACTGGATATGTCATTCGGTTCCGGGAAGATTTATACCACATCTTAGTCTAACCTCGGGTTAGGCATATTCGTCTTTTCTAAATTCATATTTTTCTATATATGTCAAATTTTCTTTATGTGAATTAAATTTAATTTAATCACGGCATAATTATCCTATGATTATGCTCAACATAAATTGTATATCAAATATACCATTAAATGAACAAATCTACGCCATGAATTTTCATATTTTCCATCGCTACCCCCGTGGAACGTATGCGTAAATCACATAAAATGTTGGGCTAGCAAGTTAGCCCAAACCCATAAACAAAAAGGGGTAACAAACAAAGAACATGAAATGGTCATAAACAGCATACATTTAACTTTTCACATGTAACTTGGCATAGATGTATGTCACTAAACTTTAATCATTTGGGTAAAGGTGAACTTGTGACTAAGTTGAATCTAATGGTCATGTAAACTCGACAAAGGTCTAGCATGAAAGTTTAGCATATAATCACAGTTTCAACCTACAACTTGGCATATAATCTTATGTATGTCAAAACATAAGAAAGCTATCATAATCATTTTCTTATCACAATTTAGCTTGATGTTAACAACATAAGAGAACTACAATTCCACTTTTACAACATAAATAGATTCAACTTGGCATAGTTTTAAATATTCATAAATGTAAATCTAACATGTAAACATGTGATTTAGATCCTATACTTGCAAATAACCACCAAAATTACAGCATGACATGTTTACCATTTTGTTGGCATAATAAGTTCTTTACTCAATCGTAATAACATATAATGTTGTGCATCACCCAAACATATATAACATGTTCATCGCAATAAGCATATAGACATGAAATATACAACATGTTCATCACCACAAAGGCAAGATTAATTTTCACGATATTTTAAGATAAACGAGAATCAAATCTCATACATAAGCATCGTACTATTTTCCAATTACAACATGTCATGATTCAATCGAAAGGAATGTTTAAATCTGCGTAACAACTAACTTACAAACTAAAAGAAATTCTTGCGTTCTGAAATCTGAATTCTGAAATTGGATATGCGCGCCTTTGATGAAGATCGTTGAACTAAACTAGTTTTAATTTGATTCTTCATTCAAGTTCTTTAACTCGTCTTTTGAGTCGAAATGGGTAACGGCTACTCCAAGTCCTCCATTGATGGCATTTCAGTTCTAGGTTTAATTTTCTATGTGTTTTTAGGTTAGTCATTGAGTTGTTTATATAGAATTTCAGTTTGATTATAGCCATCAGATGAACCTAGGTTTAATCACAGCCACTCAAACCTGATCAGGCCCATCCAGAAACCCTAGTGACTCGTCAGTGAGTCAGAAATCGTTCAAATTTCAGATTTGGCCGGGGGCCAGGTCGACCCCCAGGTCGACCTCAAGGGGGGAGGTCGACACTAGGGTCGACCCCTTGGTCGACCTGCCTAGGCGGGAATTTTCCCGCCCAGCTCGCTTCTGGCTTCTATTTGAATTTTGAACTTGTTCTTTCGAGCTGTTTGAATTTATTCGAATTTCTGAAACTTCTAACAGCCATAACTTCTTCATACGAAGTCCAATTCACGCAAACTCAGACTCTATCTCAACCAGAATTCCGGGACGAATAAAATGGCTTAGCCCGTTTCCCTTAATTTTCACATTTTAAATTAAGTATCAAAGGATTCATTATTATAATGTTAATAGAAAGTATGGGGTGTTACACATGACATCCTTGACAATTGTCACAGCCCTAGGTATACCATCAATCCAAGCAGCAGTAAAATGTATGCTGATATACGTCACCGTTATTATTGGGACGAGATATTGCGAGTTATGTAAGCAACTACATGACTTATCAGCTCGTGAAAGTTAAGCGTCAACGACCTAGTGGTGTTTTTAAGCCTCTTGAGGTCCCAACGTGGAAGTAAGACCAGGTTTCTATGGATTTCATATATGGCTTATCTCGTTCGAGGTCAGGCCATTTTAGTATCTAGGCCATTGTTGTTCACCTCCCCAAATCCGCACATTTCATTCATATAAAATCTAGTATGACAACTTGTATTGTCTTGTGGCTTTATATTAAGGTAGTCATGCGATTACTTGGTATTCCTAGGTCTACTGTGTGTGATCAACGATCCTTTACTTATTATCCATTTCTATAAGAGTCTCCAGTTAGCTTTGGGTACAAAGCTAAACTTCAACACTGCTTACCACCCATACTCTAATGGACAGACTTAGCGACTGAATCATATTTTGGAGAACCTTATGCAAGCTTGTGTCATTTATTTTGGTTTTCGCTGGGAGAATCATTTCCCCACTACAACAAAATGACCATATTACAACGGTGGAACGCCGTTGTAATATAAATTTTACAACGGTGGGCTAACCGTCGTGTATTAAGAAGTTGTAATAGACTAAAATCTTTTACAACTTTTTTTACGCAGTTGCAACGTCGTTGTAATATATATATTTTACAACTGTTTTCCACCGTTGTAATAAATTTTATTACAACAGTTTTGCACCGTTGTAATAATCTCTACTACAACTGTTATGCACCGTTGTGAATGACAGTTGCATTTAAAAGAAATAGACATCCTTCACAACTAAAATGGACAATGCATTAAATATAGCAATACTGCATAAGAAAAACAAATATTACAGTTATTTGCAAACTAATTTATTAAAATACTCAAATTTTCAATATTACAAACAATAAGTTTCAGAAAAAATTTCGCGCACTATTACATACTTGACCGTTATAAAGCAACTTAGTACAAGAAGCTTTAACCTCTTTTTTCTTCATGTTAGTGAGAAATACCTTCAGTCTCCACAAGAGAACTGGAGATGGCAATACTGCAGCGCTATTTATTGGTAAAGTCACACCTTTCATCTGGCGGTCCTCTGCAGAATGCAATAACCCCTCCCGTTGATATTTCCAGGCTTGCTATAATCTGGTGCGTTAACACAAAATAAACAAAACAAGTTTCAGAGATATTGTTCAACACATCTGAGTTACTTATATACCATTTGCAATAAGTTACACTTATAATTTTCTGATATTACCTGTACCATACCACACAAGGAACAATGCTTACATCGTATCTTGTTCAACACGCCCACCTCTCATCAACATATTTGTTACTGTGGATATTTGATAGCACTGTCTATTGATTTTGTTTGAGAAACAATAACTTGTATCTTGGCTTAACTGACTAAGCAATTCTTGTCAAACTGGCTGCAATATACATGTTGTGAGATGTGAGGCCCAAGGTGATGTTTGTTTAGCCGTTTTCTGTCTCTTTAATTGAAAATTAGCAGTACAACCATGTTTAAATAAAAAATCAACTAGAACAACCATATGAAGTTTACAATTATACATGTTCATCCAACAGAGTGCAAAATTTGAACCACAGATGGTAGGATTCCACAATAAAACCTCTTTCATTAAGCTAAGGCATGATCATATATTTGAATAGAAAACTATTTCAAATTTTTGCACTCATAGGACTAGCTATATTGCAATATAAACACACACAAAAGGAGTGAACTTGAAAAATCATTAGCACCATTGTAATACCTTATGTCTAACCATGCTAATATACTCATGCGGCTTCAAAGTTCTGCCAGTATCAACCGCAACATTAGAAGGAGAAATCATCTTCATTTTAGTTAACTCTTCTATTACCAGAACCATGTACCTCGGTCTAAGAAAATAGGTTTGCTACCTGCCCTGCGGATGATAGGACTGTTACCAAAACCATGCAAAGAACATCATTTACAAAGAAAAAAACATATTATTCACACAATATATTTAACTACCTGAAATTACAAATAAATAACTATAAAAACAATATTATTGACACAAATTAACATACAATTTTATATTTATTGTTAATTTGTCCAAACTAGAGACCAAATTCTGATGAAACCCTAGTCTGGTCCATGCTTGAACCGAAACTGAATCTCTAGAATTCCAGAGTGCCAATCGGAATTTAAAACTTTGATATTTCCTTGTGCCCCCAATTTAATTTAAATGTATGAATATTATTCTAACTGAAGCTAACTAAGGCCTTCATGACAGTTGACACAAACATGTTGTCACCCTCGTTGCATCATCTATAACTTCAAAATACATGAACAATCATCCTTTCTTCTTCAAATTCTCTGCTTTTTTTTTAAATTTCAAAGCCAAAATGATCATAATATGTTAGCATATTCTACACTGAACTGAATTATGCTTCTTCATACTACCAAAGAAATAGTAAGGTAAATTAGGCAGAGAGAACCAAATTCACAGATAGCTTGCTATAAAACAACCAATTAAATAATAAATATAGAAGTTACTCACTCAGAAATTGCAGCGATTGTGCCGCCCCACTTCTTTTAAACAGCTTCCCAACATTAGAATGCTAGACCAGTTCAGCATCCAGCTCCAATCCCAGCACCAAACTGTAACCCTGGAAATCCCCTTTCAACTACAACAATCGCATGAACTACATGCTTATCACCAACAGACCAACATAGTGGAGGCAACGGACTTACCATAGACTAGGAAACCCATAGTACGTTTATTAACGAAATACAAATAAATCTTGTTTATCAAGGCAACAAATAGGTTTTGGATAGGGGCTACATCTGGGTTAGTGTAACACCCCACCTCCGCTAGGGTCACTCGCAAAGGAATGCACTAGCTTTAGAGGGGCATTATTGGTAAACATGCACAGAAATATCACAAGACAGAACATATATAAATAGCGGAAGTAAAATCAAACTTTCATAACATGAATAAATAAGGTCTAAAGCCTTTTACATCAGAGTACATCAAAACCTGTCTTGCAAAGATAAAGAAGCATAAAAACCTTTTCATAAATTATTCCCCAAGTAAAAACAGTAAAGTGGCCATAGCCAAGAGAAGTCCAAGCCATCCATGATGACCTTCAGGCAGAAGAAGTCCAAACTAAACAGCATTGTTTCCTCCCTGTAACCTGGGGGGGAAACGGAAGAAAAGAGGCGAAACAAAACGGGTCAGTCAAAAAGACTGAGTAAGTCCTATCTACTTCCAGTATAAAAACAGGTAAAGGTAACATGACATGCATAAACTGAAAGTAAACATAAAGATGACTACAAGATAGATAAACTAAATCGGGGTAATGGGCTGAACTACTGTAGCAAGCTAAACTAAGGTATCGTGGTAAACCACGGTGTCATGATAAATCAAGGTATCACATCGTCAGATCTCTATCGGGTACATTATCCCAAGGTATCTACCCCGTCTAACATCCCACGGTATCTATTATGTATATTCTTCCTAGTTCTAACATGTATATTTGCTCTGCACCCTTCGTACTAGTATCCCAGCCTTGTTAGGTGTTAACCATGAATGTCCCTTACTCAAAGTCGTGTAATGGTCCATGTCAACCCAATGTATCGTATATATATATAGGTTACTCAAACCATATATTTCTTTCCATGTATATAAGTTCAGTCCTTTGCCGTACCTCGTACGGGCTTTCTCATGTCGTATTATCCTTGAAATCGTTTGGACTGTCACCCTTGTTCTAGCTAGGCTCTTCCATATGAATCATCGTTTGAACTACTAGGACTTACGCCACCTAGCACCACTAGGGATTACGCTTACCTATTGCACGCTTTCGTATTTCGGTTTGGGTTAAACCACCTAGGCCACTAGGGCTTACGCTAAACCTCAACCACGCCCTTTTTCCCACGCATTCATCGTGAATCGTTTTTCTATAACTGTATGCACACGTATCACATCGTGCCATCCGAATCCTGTCACAGGGCAAACCAAGAAATACAGGACTCGGTCGGGAGCTTTAGATTTATCTGCCGATGCAGATACTAAGGTCTGCTTTTCTACACGTGGCTATGGTCCCACGAGACCCCTCCCTCAACTAGTGAAAGGCAACACAAGAGAAAATCTTGCATGAGAACTACACTCCGGCCAGCCCACATCCTACGGCCTACCTCACCCATAATTAGATAGCAATCATGGTCTGTTGGGTGTTCCCTGCCTTTCCGTACGTACACGCTTGACTCAAGATGGTAGATGATCGACGAACTTGCTATCTCGGGCACCTTATGTATCCGCCGACTCACTGCTATCCACCCCAGTCTTTAGGTCGCTCGCATAGCAACCAAGGCATATTCTTGGTTCTTCTACCGCATACCTCAACCTCTCGTGAGCCTAGTATAATGACCTGGCAGCTCACAGAGGGATCCCAAGAGTATCCTCACGTCCCCCGAAGCCGCTGCTTCGTTACCCAGTTCGTTGGAGTCTTTATCTAAATCAGATAGCCTGCTCCTACGCGTATGCTTAAACGATGACCTACCGTATCGGGTTACTCATCTATCTAAGAAGTGGTCCAGATTTCCTTGACTAAGAATTATTACTTAGTTTCCCTTAACTAAGGTTTACCACTTAGCCTTATTTCCATTACCCTTGTTAACTATGGTTATTTACCTAATCCTCCGAATTAGGGTTTATCTAATGGGTTAAGTGTCACTTAAGTTCATAACTTAGCCCGTCTACAAACCATGTCAAAATTTGCTAAGTATCCAAGTTCAAAACTTAACCCTACAAACCATGTGTCAAGTTGGCTAAGTATATCAAGCAATCCATAACTTAACCTCGTCTAATTATCATTTTAGATTGGTTAATTATATAAATTAACTTGACTTTGTCAAATTACCGAGTCAAATCGGTCAAGCGTATTCAAGTGATTCGTGACCTAGCCTTATCATGTTTTTACGTTAGACTGGTTAAGTTTAGATTAACTTAACCTCATCAAATTAACGAGTTCGATTGGTTAAGTATAGGTTACTTAACCTCATCAAATCATCGTGTTAAATTAGTTAAGTGTTTAACTTAATCCCATTAAATTACCAAGTGGGATTAATTAAGTCTAGGTTAACTTAACCCCATCCGATTACCATGTTTAGATTAGTTAAGCCTAATCTTAACCCCATCCATCAATTATATTATACGGTTAAGTGTCATTAAGAAAATTTACTTAACCTTATCACGTTATCGTGTTGGATTGATTAAGTGTTGGTTAACTTAATCCCGTCCACTAGTCGTATAAAAATGGTCAAGTGTCATTAGGCAAATCAAGTTACTTAACCTACCCAAGCTTATCATGTTTTGTTAAGTATCATTAGCCTAATCAAATTACTTAACCCATTTGTCCATATCATATTTGGTTAAGCCTCATTAATCAAATTAACTTAACCCTATTATGTGGCATTAATTTAATTAATGCACCCTCAACCTCTCACATTAGACCTTGTTGTGGTTACTAGTTAAGCCGGGCGGGTCCGGGTAGATTTACACCACAACCTAGTCTAACCTCGGGTCTTAAGCGCGACATGACCAACTTCTCACATTGGGTCCTATTGTTTGCAACTACTAGTTAGGCCGGTCGGTTCCGGGTAGTTTTACGTTGCAAACTCAACCCAACCTCGAGTTGACCATACTTATATTATCTAAGTTCATCATGTTTCCAAAACATGTTACAAGTTTTTCGAGCATTTGGGTAGACCTAACGTAATAGGTAAATTCCCAAAGGGTAGACCTAACTTAATAGGTAAATTCCCAAGCTCATGTTTTTATGCATATTTACATGTTAACTTACATGCTATATTCAATGTTGCATGTTGTCATGTTATACCCATTTAACCCAAATCATGTTTCACATCATATTTCATGGAACTTCAAGTTAAGTTTCTCATGTATATTCACGCTCGTCTAACCTAACCCCAAAACGTGTTTCCAACGTAAGTATAGACGAGTCAACATAGTAGGAATACTATGACTACAAATTGGCCTCGAACATGCATAGTGTCATAAAAAGGGTTTTGGCCACAAACACACAAAATGTCACAAGGGAATTCGGCCACAAATATGCATATTATCAAAAAGGGTTTGGCCATAAACATGCACAACTTAAAAGAGGGGATTGGCCACGAGAATGCATAATCTCATAAAGGATTTGGCCACAAACTTGCATGTTACCATAAGGGGTTTGGGTTCATAAACATGCATAAGCCCCAAAATCTTGTCTTAGCCAATGTTTCACAAGTGAAGTGGTTCCTAAAGGTTCATGCTAGCATTTCATGCATAAAGATCCAAACTTGCAAGTTAAACTAGGTTATGCATAGCATGAGAGGCATGATTAAGTCACTAACATAGCCTAAAATCATAAACATGCACACAAGAGGCAAGGTAAGGTTCATATAGGTTCGCATAATCATGTTTAGCCTCATTTTATCCCATGTCAACATTAAAAATACCGTTTTGATCCAAAAGTAGCTAGAACTTACATAGGCAAGGCTTAGGAAAGGGATCATGCATCATCATGACGAAGAAAGGTGGCTCCTTTGATGAAGATCCGTCATGAAACTCGCATAGCAACGTTGATTTGGCCTCTATTTGGTGTAGCAAGCTTGCACCTTTTGATTTGAACTTGATTTGGATGCATAGGCTCTAGGGATTTGAGATGGAGGCCATGATCAAGATTGATTTTGGCAGCACTTAGTTGCTAGGTTTGATTTTTAGGGATTTAGGTTAGGTTTAGGGCCTTTTTATAGAGATTAGGACAGTTTTAGGCCCTTAGATTAACCCTAGGATAGATTAGGACCATCAGATCTCGGAAGCTTCCAGAACCAGCCCAAGAACAAGACCAGGTGAGCCAAGCAGGTGCACCAGGCAGCTTGCCCCGGCCACCCCCTGTCGACAGGCAAGTCGACAGGGCTGTCGACTTGGTCTGGGCCCAAGTCGACAGGCCTGTCGACAGCCCTGTCAACGTGGCCTAGGCGGGGAAACTTCCCGCCTAGCCCCAGATCTGATTTCCAAAACTGTTTCCAAAATTCAAATTTTCAGAAATCTTCTTTGGGCCTTTAACGGGTCATACGGACTCCGATTCTCGAAAACTCGGACTCTATTTCGCGTATTTTTCCGAGACGAACGCAATGGCATAGCCCGTTTTACTTGATTCAGAATTTAAAATTAAATCCTGCCTTGATTCTTGATTTAACGTGTTGTAAAAATTCGGGTTGTTACATTCTCCCCACCTTTTAGGATTTCGTCCCCGAAATCTCTAAGTTAGGAAGAACATATCCTACCATCCATCATCCATCTACTCAAAACATCATCCACAAGCAACCATTGTCCTTAGATGATTTCTAATGCTGTATGAATATATGCAAAACGTGTGTGTACATGTTCCTTAGCTAATGCTAATGATCAGGCCTGAAAAATCTTTTGAATGCAAAATATGTATAGTGCCATGAATCCAACATGTATGCAAATAGTCCTAGTCATATAGATACTATATGCGTGCACAAACATTCATCCATATGCAACGTCCACATGGTAACACATTCAATTTCATCCATAACAAGTATAAATACTCGTGCATATGCAATATGAAATGCGACCGAGTCGAGCTAATATCTAATGTAAATTCGCGCATCCACGAGCAACCACTTGCAACCATTTGCAACCATATCAACCATAACATGTTTCAAATACATGTTTACATCCATAGGGTTCTACCTAAGATTCCCTGAAACAGGGTCGAGGAGATAAACAAAACAAACTCCTTACGGGGTTTGTAACAGAGACAGGACCGAGAGGATATCCATAAAAGATAGCCTACCAGCAAGCTCAACAGAAAAACAGGGATCGAGGATATATTCCCAAAAGAGATATCATGCACGTATTTAGTCTTTGACCATCAAAGTCGTCTTTTAACTTCGCGATTTTGTAGCTTCTTATTCCTGTTTCCATAACATGAGCAGGAACCCATTTCTTCGTCGCCTCTCGTTCCACTTGCACTTATCCTTTTCCTAGAATACTTGACGCAAATATGACTGCGTACTCATGATCTCATGCAAGCTTTCCAAAATTCACTAGTGAATCTCGGACCTCGTACCACAGGGTATTTCTCGTAGAAGAACTTCCTCTTGAAAGTAAACAGATGCCAACCAGGTTATCAAGCACACTTACTAGGGTGATCTCTATAACCCATGCATAAATGAAGTAAACCGTCCGTCTTATCGGCGAATTCTATTCAAACGGATTACCAACAACTGCATCCTGGGATTCTAGGTAACTAGCCATGATAGGACCCAAAAAGGTTACACGAGACCAAGATGAGTCGAGAATCTAACTACCCTCTTTCCAAAACCGAGAATGGCACCCCTTGCTGGATAACCACTTCATCCCTAGAATCCATCCATAGCTTATAAACATAAGCATTATTTCCAAGCTCAACACTTGATATAGACATTCTCAAATCCAAACAAGCCATGAGTAAATGGACCGATCTTCCAATAGGACTTGAGACAAAAGCGGGATTCTCTACTACGCTAGTACTAAGGTGCAGAGACTCAACTATCGAAGCGGACTTAAAAGATGTGGTGATCAAAATAAAGTCCCGACAGGATGATAGAGAAGAAAAGCTAAACCTTTGACAAGATCGTTACCCTCCTTCTGAGGTACCCTAGAAATGAGAGCATACTATTGCCCTCCGAATGATCTTGTCCCTGTTCCATGATACTTAACTATCCATCCAGTTTCACCATGCCAAAGGTACTCTCTCATCATGGGTTTCATTGTTCATCTTTCTCCCTCCCTTGAGGACTAAGCCATACCAACAAGTTGCTCATCCTTAAGCTCGTATCCTTTATCCTCTTCCTTACTATCCTTTCTTATAACGCGGCCACTGGTCTCTCGAGAACCACCTCCATCGTAAGGAAAACACTTTCGTAGGTAGAAAAGACTAGTCGCAGTTAAAACTACTGTGACTACAGATGGAGGAAAGAAAGGAAAAGAGATTAAATCAAGGAAACAAGGATGATGCTAATGGCCTTTGGGGAATAGCCTTTTTCTTTTTAAAAGAAAATTTTCTTGAAAAATGCTTCTTTGTAAACGGTTTTTCAAATAATTTTCAGAAGGTCTTTAAAAACTTTTGCCCAGTCTGGTAACCTTCTGCTCTGATACCAAATGTAACACCCCACCTCCGCTAGGGTCACTCGCAAAGGAATGCACTAGCTTTAGAGGGGCATTATTGGTAAACATGCACAGAAATATCACAAGACAAAACATATATAAATAGCGAAAGTAAAATCAAACTTTCATAACATGAATAAATAAGGTCTAAAGCCTTTTACATCAGAGTACATCAAAACCTGTCTTGCAAAGATAAAGAAGCATAAAAACCTTTTCATAAATTATTCCCCAAGTAAAAACAGTAAAGTGGCCATAGCCAAGAGAAGTCCAAGCCATCCATGATGACCTTCAGGCAGAAGAAGTCCAAACTAAACAGCATTGTTTCCTCCCTGTAACCTGGGGGGGGGAAACGGAAGAAAAGAGGCGAAACAAAACGGGTCAGTCAAAAAGACTGAGTAAGTCCTATCTACTTCCAGTATAAAAACAGGTAAAGGTAACATGACATGCATAAACTGAAAGTAAACATAAAGATGACTACAAGATAGATAAACTAAATCAGGGTAATGGGCTGAACTACTGTAGCAAGCTAAACTAAGGTATCGTGGTAAACCACGGTGTCATGATAAATCAAGGTATCACATCGTCAGATCTCTATCGGGTACATTATCCCAAGGTATCTACCCCGTCTAACATCCCACGGTATCTATTATGTATATTCTTCCTAGTTCTAACATGTAAATTTGCTCTGCACCCTTCGTACTAGTATCCCAGCCTTGTTAGGTGTTAACCATGAATGTCCCTTACTCAAAGTCGTGTAATGGTCCATGTCAACCCAATGTATCGTATATATATATAGGTTACTCAAACCATATATTTCTTTCCATGTATATAAGTTCAGTCCTTTGCCGTACCTCGTACGGGCTTTCTCATGTCGTATTATCCTTGAAATCGTTTGGACTGTCACCCTTGTTCTAGCTAGGCTCTTCCATATGAATCATCGTTTGAACTACTAGGACTTACGCCACCTAGCACCACTAGGGATTACGCTTACCTATTGCACGCTTTCGTATTTCGGTTTGGGTTAAACCACCTAGGCCACTAGGGCTTACGCTAACCCTCAACCACGCCCTTTTTCCCACGCATTCATCGTGAATCGTTTTTCTATAACTGTATGCACACGTATCACATCGTGCCATCCGAGTCCTGTCACAGGGCAAACCAAGAAATACAGGACTCGGTCGGGAGCTTTAGATTTATCTGCCGATGCAGATACTAAGGTCTGCTTTTCTACACGTGGCTATGGTCCCACGAGACCCCTCCCTCAACTAGTGAAAGGCAACACAAGAGAAAATCTTGCATGAGAACTACACTCCGGCCAGCCCACATCCTACGGCCTACCTCACCCATAATTAGATAGCAATCATGGTCTGTTGGGTGTTCCCTGCCTTTCCGTACGTACACGCTTGACTCAAGATGGTAGATGATCGACGAACTTGCTATCTCGGGCACCTTATGTATCCGCCGACTCACTGCTATCCACCCCAGTCTTTAGGTCGCTCGCATAGCAACCAAGGCATATTCTTGGTTCTTCTACCGCAGACCTCAACCTCTCGTGAGCCTAGTATAATGACCTGGCAGCTCACAGAGGGATCCCAAGAGTATCCTCACGTCCCCCGAAGCCGCTGCTTCGTTACCCAGTTCGTTGGAGTCTTTATCTAAATCAGATAGCCTGCTCCTACGCGTATGCTTAAACGATGACCTACCGTATCGGGTTACTCATCTATCTAAGAAGTGGTCCAGATTTCCTTGACTAAGAATTATTACTTAGTTTCCCTTAACTAAGGTTTACCACTTAGCCTTATTTCCATTACCCTTGTTAACTATGGTTATTTACCTAATCCTCCGAATTAGGGTTTATCTAATGGGTTAAGTGTCACTTAAGTTCATAACTTAGCCCGTCTACAAACCATGTCAAAATTTGCTAAGCATCCAAGTTCAAAACTTAACCCTACAAACCATGTGTCAAGTTGGCTAAGTATATCAAGCAATCCATAACTTAACCTCGTCTAATTATCATTTTAGATTGGTTAATTATATAAATTAACTTGACTTTGTCAAATTACCGAGTCAAATCGGTCAAGCGTATTCAAGTGATTCGTGACCTAGCCTTATCATGTTTTTACGTTAGACTGGTTAAGTTTAGATTAACTTAACCTCATCAAATTAACGAGTTCGATTGGTTAAGCATAGGTTACTTAACCTCATCAAATCATCGTGTTAAATTAGTTAAGTGTTTAACTTAATCCCATTAAATTACCAAGTGGGATTAATTAAGTCTAGGTTAACTTAACCCCATCCGATTACCATGTTTAGATTAGTTAAGCCTAATCTTAACCCCATCCATCAATTATATTATACGGTTAAGTGTCATTAAGAAAATTTACTTAACCTTATCACGTTATCGTGTTGGATTGATTAAGTGTTGGTTAACTTAATCCCGTCCACTAGTCGTATAAAAATGGTCAAGTGTCATTAGGCAAATCAAGTTACTTAACCTACCCAAGCTTATCATGTTTTGTTAAGTATCATTAGCCTAATCAAATTACTTAACCCATTTGTCCATATCATATTTGGTTAAGCCTCATTAATCAAATTAACTTAACCCTATTATGTGGCATTAATTTAATTAATGCACCCTCAACCTCTCACATTAGACCTTGTTGTGGTTACTAGTTAAGCCGGGCGGGTCCGGGTAGATTTACACCACAACCTAGTCTAACCTCGGGTCTTAAGCGCGACATGACCAACTTCTCACATTGGGTCCTATTGTTTGCAACTACTAGTTAGGCCGGTCGGTTCCGGGTAGTTTTACGTTGCAAACTCAACCCAACCTCGAGTTGACCATACTTATATTATCTAAGTTCATCATGTTTCCAAAACATGTTACAAGTTTTTCGAGCATTTGGGTAGACCTAACTTAATAGGTAAATTCCCAAAGGGTAGACCTAACTTAATAGGTAAATTCCCAAGCTCATGTTTTTATGCATATTTACATGTTAACTTACATGCTATATTCAATGTTGCATGTTGTCATGTTATACCCATTTAACCCAAATCATGTTTCACATCATATTTCATGGAACTTCAAGTTAAGTTTCTCATGTATATTCACGCTCGTCTAACCTAACCCCAAAACGTGTTTCCAACGTAAGTATAGACGAGTCAACATAGTAGGAATACTATGACTACAAATTGGCCTCGAACATGCATAGTGTCATAAAAAGGGTTTTGGCCACAAACACACAACATGTCACAAGGGAATTCGGCCACAAACATGCATATTATCAAAAAGGGTTTGGCCATAAACATGCACAACTTAAAAGAGGGGATTGGCCACGAGCATGCATAATCTCATAAAGGATTTGGCCACAAACTTGCATGTTACCATAAGGGGTTTGGGTTCATAAACATGCATAAGCCCCAAAATCTTGTCTTAGCCAATGTTTCACAAGTGAAGTGGTTCCTAAAGGTTCATGCTAGCATTTCATGCATAAAGATCCAAACTTGCAAGTTAAACTAGGTTATGCATAGCATGAGAGGCATGATTAAGTCACTAACATAGCCTAAAATCATAAACATGCACACAAGAGGCAAGGTAAGGTTCATATAGGTTCGCATAATCATGTTTAGCCTCATTTTATCCCATGTCAACATTAAAAATACCGTTTTGATCCAAAAGTAGCTAGAACTTACATAGGCAAGGCTTAGGAAAGGGATCATGCATCATCATGACGAAGAAAGGTGGCTCCTTTGATGAAGATCCGTCATGAAACTCGCATAGCAACATTGATTTGGCCTCTATTTGGTGTAGCAAGCTTGCACCTTTTGATTTGAACTTGATGTGGATGCATAGGCTCTAGGGATTTGATGGAGGCCATGATCAAGATTGATTTTGGCAGCACTTAGTTGCTAGGTTTGATTTTTAGGGATTTAGGTTAGGTTTAGGGCCTTTTTATAGAGATTAGGATAGTTTTAGGCCCTTAGATTAACCCTAGGATAGATTAGGACCATCAGATCTCGGAAGCTTCCAGAACCAGCCCAAGAACAAGACCAGGTGAGCCAAGCAGGTGCACCAGGCAGCTTGCCCCGGCCACCCCCTGTCGACAGGCAAGTCGACAGGGCTGTCGACTTGGTCTGGGCCCAAGTCGACAGGCCTGTCGACAGCCCTGTCGACATGGCCTAGGCGGGGAAACTTCCCGCCTAGCCCCAGATCTGATTTCCAAAACTGTTTCCGAAATTCAAATTTTCAGAAATTTTCTTTGGGCCTTTAACGGGTCATACGGACTCCGATTCTCGAAAACTCGGACTCTATTTCGCGTATTTTTCCGAGACGAACGCAATGGCATAGCCCGTTTTACTTGATTCAGAATTTAAAATTAAATCCTGCCTTAATTCTTGATTTAACGTGTTGTAAAAATTCGGGTTGTTACAGTTAGAGGAGGGCAAGTTGACAACGCAAAATGAAAACCAGAATGCAGAGGCATCACTAGTTACCGTCAAAGCAAAAGAGTGAGGGAGCAAACACTTGAAATTCCGACTAGATCTAGGGTTATAGACATAGTGTGATTCATTATAAGAATAATCCAATGCTAACAAACTTACAGTAATTAAGAGACATAGTGTGATTTTTCTTCTGGATTGCGATTTCAGTGATGAATAACGAAGATCTAGGGTTTTCTGGATCACTAAATTGCTATTTTCTGGAAAACGGAGAGAAATCTGGATGAAAGCGAGCGACAATCAATGGAGGCTACCAGGCTGTGGCGAGCGATGAGCAATGGAGGAAGAGGCAAGCAGAAGTTTTTCTGAACGAAAAGTGTAACAACCAGGAAAAATCAAAACCAATTTAAAAATATTATTTTAAGAAATTTTGTTAGAAAATGTGTCATAATTTAAAAATTCCATTCCATAATTTAAATTATTAAATTTAAAAAGGTTAAACTATGATGTTATTAATGAGATATATTAATATATGCTAATAGGCTGATTTAAAATAATATGCAGATTCTAAATAAAGTAAGTTATGACAACATACATGAGTATACCTTTATCAATTCGCTTTAATACTTTCCCTATCTATTCATAGTGTAACGTTCATCAATTATACAAAATTTAAATATAAGTAGTTGCATCCGTTTTCAGTATCTTCCCCTCAGCGTTGTTTCCTTAATGCAGCATTCATTTCTTTTCTTAATTATATTAAATTTGTTTTCCTTTATTTATTATTTTCTTTCCTTACTTTTACATTCATTCATCTTATTTCGTTTACATGTTCTCATTCCTTATATTTTCATCCCCTTATTTCCTTTCCCCTTTTGTTTCCCATTATTATTATTTATTCTTCCAAAAACAAACAATCCTCATATATATATATATATATCTATATTATTCCCTTGTATATATATATATATAAATATTCTTGTTTACATTATCTGTGTGTATTTGTAGACATTTTCGTTGCCTTATTTTTGTCTGTCCAATTTAATATGTTCCCTACAATTATGATATTATATGTTTTGAAATTTAAGAAGACGCACAAATTTATAACGATTAGCATCAAACAATTTATCATGCATTCATTTTTTTTCTCTTTCTCTTTGTGATTTATTTTTAAATTTTGAATGAGAAATAATTATTTCCAACTCAGCCTCAGTCAATCACATTTAATTTGTTTATAACTTGCATGTGTTTCCAGATTTATTCATTTCAATGCATAACCAGAAGCATTTATGGAAGAGGAAAAAAAGGAAAGTTGCCTCCTTAATAATATAAATAAAATTTGAAACCATATTCAATGGAAATTAAAGACAGGTCATTCATTGTGAGAAAAAAATAAAGATAATAATAACTGTCGCATGCATTTCATTTATGTCCTTTATTTCTTTTATGTTCTCCTTCTTCCTTTCATATGCATATATGTCATATTTTATGCCTTTTATAAATACAAAAAATTATTAATTAAATAAATAAATAATAATAATGAAAGTCATAAATGCATGCACCATGCAAGTTTCAATTATGCCACAATTCCTCTTGGAATTCTCATCTAACGTTTCATTCATTTACCACCCAAGATTGTCATTTTTTTTATTTAATATCCTTTTCACTTCCTTAACCCTAATTTCATAAACAAAGCCGTCGCCATTTATAAAATCCATGGCTGCGCTCTTCCCGTCTTCTTTTTTCTTTCTCTCCTAACCTACACAACGAGTTCCTCGATTCCAAAAAATGAAAAAAAAAACCAGAAAAATCGAAGAGCTTGTCATGATCTCTGATTGCATTCTAAGGGGCTGAGGCACAGTGCGCAGGTGAATGTTGAGGCAGAGCTTTTTGGGTTTCGATGGTGCTCAGATAAATCACATTAAGGAAGAAAGTTTTAAAAGAAATTAAATTAATTAGTTTAATTATTATCCTAATTATATAATTAATGTGTTTAAACTTTAAACTATCATAGATTTTGCAAAAGAAAATGGAATCAGACGATTTCTAATGCGTTGGAATCGTAAATTCAAGATCTATGAGATGGAACAACTTTGAAAAAAAACAAAAGCAGTTGGAATTTCTGATAAAATTAAACGCTTCTTTAATTTTGTTAAAACAACCGTTATATGAACGATTTCTGAAACCGATCAAGGTGAGAAATCCTCACTAAATACTCTGCACAGTTATTTATTTATTTACATAACTGAATATATATATATATATAAAAACAATTGCCTGTGAGAATTCTATTTTTTATTAATAATTAAAATTAATTAATTATGATTGTATTATTATCAATCCGCTGTTAAATTCTATTTGTTGTTATACGTGATGTGATCTGGGATTGATGTGGTTATGTAGATCTGTTGATTTGACAATTATTGTGTTGAAACAAAATTGATGAAACAAAATTTACATTTTTGTCAAAATAAAATAGTTGAGACAAATTTACATTTTTGTCAAAATAAAATAGTTGAGACAAAATTTACATTTTTGTCAAAATAAAATAGTTGAGTCAAAATTGACATTTTTGTCAAAATTGAATAGTTGAAACAAAATGAATCATTTTTATTGAAATAAAATAGTTGAAACAAAATGAATTATTTTAGTTGGAACAAAATGAATCATTTTTGTTGAAATAAAATAGTTGAAACAAAATGAATCATTTTTGTTGAAATAAAATAGTTGAAACAAAAAAAGATTTTTGTTGAAATAAAATAGTTGAAACAAAATGAATCATTTTAGTTGAAATAAAATAGTTGAAACAAAATGAATCATTTTTGTTGAAATAAAATAATCAAAACAAAATGAATCATTTTAGTTAAAATAAAATAGTTGAAACAAAATGAATCATTTTAGTAGAAATAAAATAGTTGAAACAAAATGAATCATTTTTGTTGAAATAAAATAGTTGAAACAAAATGAATCATTTTAGTTGAAATAAAATAGTCAAAATAAAAATATCATTTTTTGTTGAAACGAAATTGTTAAAAACAAAAATAACATTTTTATTTAATAGATTTGTGTTAGAACAAAAATAACATTTTTGTTAAAACAAATATAACATTTTTGTTAAATAGATTTGTGTTAAAACAAAAATAACATTTTTGTTAAATAGATTTGTGTTAAAATAAAAAAAACATCAATTTTGTTGAATTAGATAATTGTTAACAAAATGAAGTTGTCACTTTTATATATTTTGTTAAAATAGAATTGTTAACAAAATGAAGTTGTCACTTTTGTTTATTTTGTTAAAATAGAATTCTTAACAAAATGAAGTTGTCACTTTTATTTATTTTGATAAAATAGAATTGTTAACAAAATGAAGTTGTCACTTTTATTCATTTTGTTAAAATAGAATTGTTAACAAAATGAAGTTATCACTTTTATTTATTTTGTTAAAATAGAATTGTAAACAAAAATGAAGTTGTCACTTTTATTCATTTTATTAAAATAAAATTGTTAACAAAATGAAGTTGTCACTTTTGTTCATTTTGTTAAAATATAATTATTAACAAAATGAAGTTGTCACTTTTATTTATTTTGTTAAAATAGATTTGTTAACAAAATGAAGTTGTCACTTTTATTTATTTTGTTAAAATAGAATTGTTAACAAAATGAAGTTGTCACTTTTATTCATTTTGTTAAAATAGAATTGTAAACAAAATTAAGTTTTCATTTTTATTCATTTTGTTAAAATAGAATTGTTAACAAAATGAACTTGTCACTTTTATTTATTTTGTTAAAATAGAATTGTTAACAAAATGAAATTATCACTTTTATTCATTTTATTAAAATAGAATTGTAGGTAAAATGAAGTTATCACTTTTATTCATTTTGTTGAAATGGAATTGTAGGTAAAATGAAGTTATCACTTTTATTCATTTTGTTGAAATGGAATTGTAGGTAAAATGAAGTTATCATTTTTAATCATTTTGTTGAAATAAAATTGTCAACAAAATAAAAGAATCATTTTTAATCATTTTGTTGAAATAGAATTGTCAAAAAAAAAGAATCATTTTAATCATTTTGGTTGAAATAGAATGGTTGACAAAATAAAAGTATCATTTTTATGTTACAAGATATACATTAGATTTGTACGCAAATTAAAGAAACATTTTTACTATCAAGTTATACATTAGAATTTGTATGCAAATTAAAATAAACAATTTTATGTGTCATGTTATACATTTAAATTATATACAAATAAAAATATTTCTTTTTAAAGTTAAAAATAGAAATTGCATACCAATAATGAAAATTAAAATTATCTTTTTATTTGTCATTAGCGACATTATATTGTAAATAAAAATACATTTTTATTTGACAACAGAATCATGTAGTGAGTTATGCAAATAAAAATACATTTTTATGTGACATTAGAATCATGTAGAAAATGTATGCAAATAAAAATACATTTTTATTTGACATTAGAATCATGTAGAAAATGTATGCAAATAAAAATACATATTTATTTGACATTAGAATCATGTAAAAAAACGTATGTAAATAAAAATATATTTTTATTCGGCATTATATGTGACGACCCAAACATCCATGGTACGAAAGTAAGGATGATTATAGAAGCATAACATAATTAAAACAATAATAGATCTCAGATTTATAGTAGAACATATAAATCATTGCAGCGGAAATGGAAATATCATCACAAACAACATCACATAACATCAAAGTACGCAGAACAGGATATACTTAGCAAAGTAGATGTCTAAAACAGAGAAAGAAATAAAGTCTCAATCTCCCAATATACATCAATACTCAATACTGTCTCAATATCTCAAGAAGTAAATAAAAAGATAAAAAGAAAAGATCCTCCATCATCTTCATCAGCAAGCTCTAGTCCAGAAAACATCCCTACCTGAAAACCTGTCAATTGGCTACCCGTGTGAAAAGAGGACACCCGAGTTTGCAAAGTGAAACAAACTACGAGTCAGTCATGGGACTGGTACGAGAAATCTTACTAAACTAATAATATGGGAAATCACTGGACCATGCCGCTAACGCGGAACGGATTTACTCCATTGGATTGCAAGTGCATATGGATTATAAATTTTAATTCAAAAATAACGCAATGCTTTTTAGAAAATGAAATTGTTATAAGACTCATGTCCCATCACATAATGCAACGCAGACTGGAGGATAGAGTTTTACCTTATAATGATAAAAAATGCTTGATATGTAGAAAATAATATTTTAATATTATTATTAGTGTGTAATATGTTTCAAAATACTTCAAAGTAAATGTATCAATCCTAGACGGCATAGTTACCATATACTATGTCGCCATATATAGGTATACAATCAAGACCGTAATGTCGTATTGGAAATTGGGTTTCCATCATGAGTCAAGGCTAGGGACGATCTCCTAACCGATTCGAGACACTCTAGCAATGCCTCAGGATTCGAACGTTGGCGAACCCTTGGATACAACAGGGCCGATCCACAAGTACTTTAGTGGATTGGCAATTCCTGAACACACGCTCCCCGATCCTATTGGACCTATAAATTAGCCATTGGCGACCAATAAAAATATCCGAGGCACCTTATTCCATCTACCACATAAGTAAAAATTTCGGGCCTTGTAAAAACCCAAACATCACTTCTAGCTAAAGAAACGTGTGCACTTCCTGCGTTCCCTTGTCCCGTTTTTGACTCTACCGGGATGTGAGGCTCGCAAGGTAATGAAAAACACAAAGCTATGCCTAAATAGGCTATGCTTTGATCATCATCCACAAGGCTCTGCTTTTCAACAAAAGCCTCAATCAATTGCATCTTGGCATGTCACATTGACAGTCCATACCATGCGACTGATAACTACCAATATATAACCTTCTAGCTCGTGCGTCTCAAAGAAGGGTATTAAGCAAGAGAATAAATTCCTCACCACCACAGATATATATTAATAGAAATAAATTTAATTACATAGAATGAAATTGAATGTCGGACACACATCTATTTACAAGTCCGTTCTGGGTCTGAACGAAACCAGAGTCACCTTATTCCTTGTCCCGTATGTCTAATACGGAAGTGAGGTGCTCGCATATCCGGATGATCAACAAGTACGTCCGGACAACTACCACTTTAACCCTTTATTGGTAGCTAGCCAATGCTAGGCATCAGTAGTTATTCATTCGATGTGAAGATCGTCGGTCTTCAATCAACGTCTTTAAAATCTTCAACATAGATCGTCCTATAACCATTTGAAACGAGTTTTAACTCGGACTTTTCAAATGATCCTTGCATATATATAATTTAAAAATCATTTTACATCATCAGTGTTATTTAATAACGATTAATCGCTATTTTTATTTAAATAAAAATAGCCAAATTTATTTAACGATGCTTCGGGTCGATGGGCGGCCCTGGCACTGTTTTTGTCAAAATTTGATTTACATTTATCTTGAAATCTAACCGTTGGATTTTAACATAATTCACATCGATGGAAAGATCTTCCCAAAGCGGTCCTAACAGTTCTGGTTCTTGGGGAAATCTGACAGTCGTATCTTACGGTATAATCGTTTGAAGTTACGATTCCCGAAACGCGAACTAGCGCTCGCGATTCGTTTTAGTTTTAATTTATATATATATATACACACACATATATATAAAATAAATTATTTGGCGGTTTCAAATACTTTCAAACAATCACATGCAAGCCAAATACAGTTTATATTCATGTTAGAGATTTTATATATGATTTTCTAAATCTTACTAACATGATAAAAATGATGATTTGAACTAAATCCTGTTTTAATGTCTAATTATTCCCAACGGTAACTAAATTATATGGAAAATATATATTTCTAATGTTCACTTTTTATGTTGAAACCAAATGACAATAAAAGCTTGATTTTTAATTATACTATTTTTATTTCATCTAAAATGACGATGAAAATATGACATTAAATCTATTCTTTTATTGTATATAAAATGTCAATCAAGTGCAACCTTTGATCTTTTTCTTTTTGTTTCAACTAAAATGACATTGAAATTATGACATTTTAATCTACTCTTTTCACTGTCTCTAAAAGTGGCAAATAAAAATGTAATTTTTATTTCTTTTTATTTTATATAACATGACAATAAAAATGTAACTTTCAATTCTGTTCTTTTTATTTTCTCTAAAGTGACAATAAAAATGTAATTTCAAAAGCTACTCTTTTATTTACACTAACATGTCAACAAAAATGTCATTTTTGATTTATTCTTTTTATTGTCTCTAATTTGACAATAAAAATATAACATTAAAACTATACCTTTTATTACATCTAAAATGTGGATAAAGGTGTAACTTTTAAATTTGATTCTTTTTATTTCTAATTAACATGTAAATGGAAATGTAATTTTTTTTTTATCTATGTCTTTATTTGCGTCTTATATGCAAATAGAAATGCAACTTTTTAATCAATGTTTTTATTTATATCGAAAATGCAAATAAAAATGTAACCCTTTTAAATCAATGTTTTCATTTGCATCAAAAATACAAACAAAAATGTAACTTTTTAAATCAATGTTTTTATTTGCATCAAAATGCAAACAAAAATGTAACGTTTAAATCAATGTCTTTATTTGCATCTCAAATGCAAGCAAAATGTAACTTTTTATTTTATGTTTTCATTTGTGTCAAAAATACAAATAAAAATGTAACTTTTAAATCCTATGTTTTATTGTCTCTAATTTTAAAAGTAAAAATGATACTTTTAATCTTACTCTTTTACTTACATATAAAATGTAAAAAAAAAAATGTAATTTCTTAAACTATGCTTTTACTTGCATCTAAAATGCAAATAAAAAAGTAACATTTTAATTCATGAGTTATTTGCATCAAAGAATGCAAATAAATATACAACTTTTAATTCCATGTTTTGTTTGCGTCAAAGAATGCAAATAAAAATGCAACTTTTAATTTCATATTTTATTTGCATCAAAGAATGCAAATAAAAATTCAACTTTTAATTTCTTATTTTATTTGCATCAAGGAATCCAAATAAAAATGCAACTTTTAATAGGATATTTATTTGCATCTAAATTTGCAAATAAAAAATGTAATCTTTTTCTACGATGTTTATTTGCATCTAAATTTTCAAATAAAAGAATGTAACTTGCATACTACAATCAAACAACAACATAGGTGATGTTTTTATCAATTAACACACAAAGTGATATATTTTATATTGAATTGGAAGTTCTAATTCAATTCAATAACAAAGTAATGTTTGTATTGAATCGACAATTCTAATTCAATTCAATAATATAAACCAAAATGATATTTTTCATTGAATTGACAATTCTATTTCAATTCAATCATATAAGCAAAATGGTATTTTCAATGAATTGACAATCAAATTCAATTCAATAAATATGGCCAAAATGATATTTTTAATTTAATTGACAAACTAATTCAATTCAATAAATATGACCAAAATGATATTTTTAATTGAATTGACAAACAAATTCAATTCAATAAATATAAACAAAAAGATATTTCATTTTGTCTAATATACATGATTCACAAAATATTGGCAAAGAAAAAAAATGATTTATTTTAATTTAATCGACATATACAGATCTATAATTTAACTAATAGATCTATCATACATACATACAAAATAAACAGATCAATCATCCAAAATTTCATCGCACCGCATAACTAATTCATTAACATACATACAATTATTTAACAGTGAGAAAAATAATTAAATTGATTAATTAATTAAAATCAGAAATCTCACAGTCGCGAACCTGAATTGTTTGGATCCGCAAATTTGTCCAAAATTCAAACAGTTCAGAATTGCTCCTTTTCAGTCTAGAGTCGTAGATCTTGTCTCTACGATCGCATAGGATATGAAATCGTTAATTTTCGATGTCGCATGAACTAGTTAGGATTTAAATAAGATAGATGACAATTTTTAAATTAGATTAATAAAATATGTAAAAGATTTAACCTTTCTTCCTCCTTACTGTATACGGCCACAAGTAAACCCAATTGCTTCGATTCTTGGACTCCACTTTTTGTTCGAATGGTGATATGGTTTGTTGATCGGAGAGTGGGACGTCGGAGGGGGAAGTGTGGTGCACGTGCACAGCAAGGGGGTGGATCTCGGTGGCGGGTACGGCGGTGTACGACGATGGCAAGGTCGAGGGTTTGGGGCGTTGGGTCTCGGCGTTCGTGCCACTAGGGGTTGATCCAATCAAACAGAAATGAAGAGCAAGAAAATCTCTTCGATAATGTCTAAAGGTGTGGTGTCTAATTTGTTGTGGATTGGAAGAATTTGAGGAGGGAAGATGGGAGTTTTCTGGCCATGGGTTCAAAGAAGAGGCGGCAGCTGCAGTATACCATTAGGGTTTAAGGAAGAGCATGTATTTTTATATTATTTTAATGGTAATTTTACAAATAAATCCAAAAGTTCCAAATCCAAATTCAGTCCAACCGGAGTTGACCCGACCCAATAGCCCCCGTTCCGGATCCAATAGGATAGGTCTCGTCAGGCCAAACGACTGTCTGTGGCCTGAAATCTTTAATTTAATATTTATATCTTTTAATAAATTAATTTGATCGTATATTTAAATTCACTGGGGCTACATACGAACTCAGAAAATTCCAGAAAAATTATTTCTAGCTTTATTTTGACGATACGGTCCTAACAAAATTAATTTCGTTGAATTCTGAGACTGTTTGAAAATGGTCATTTTCAAGTCGATCAAATTTGACTAAAATTGACAACACACATTTTCGTTTGCCACGCTCACATATTAATTTCAAAAATTCCAGAAAATTAAATTTAGCAATAATTTGACATTTCGGATCCAACAACAGTGGTTTCGTCGAAAACAGAGGTCGTTTGAAAAGTGGCCTTTTATACGGGATATAAATTATACTATAGCAACCATTCTGAATATTCAACTGACCATAACTTTTTATTCCCGATATGAAATTTAGATTTTTCAGATTCGTTGGAAAGATATTTTCAAACAGATTTAGATATTTTTGGTTTCACTAAAATTCGTTAAATATTTGAATCTGGTACATTCAGTCAAAGTACAGGTTTGACTTTTCAGACTACTGTACTATTTCTAATTCCTTTTGAAATCAAAATAAATATATTCACTCTAACTTCGATTAAAATAAATTTTTAATCATTACTATTTAAAATAAATTATTTTAACTATTCAAAATTTACTGAAATAGCCAAAATAAAAAATTTAAATTGGTTCGGATTTTCCGGGTTGTTACAATCTCCCTCACTTAAAAGCTTTTCGTCCTTAAAAAGGAAACAATAGTAAAGTAGGAAACAAAACAGGAAAATGCAAGGTATTGCAAATGTACCTCAACACAAGAGTCACATGGAGATGTCCACTCTGCACTTGGGATAGGCTTGTTTGATGCTATCCTCCGCCTCCCATGTACAATCTCTAGGATCCCCGCTCCACTGCACTTTGACTAGGTGGGGACATACAATAAGATGATGATAATGTAATGACTAATTTATATATGCTATTCTGCTATACTCTTTCTAGGACATTACTAATCCTATCTCTAATGAGCTACTCGTCTTAGAATAATACTGGTTTTATCTAGACGAATTGTTCTAAAAATGTTATACTCCATAGCTAATGTTAACCTTTAGCTCCGATACCAAATGTGACGACCCAAACTTCCATGGTACAAAAGTAAGGTTAATCATAGGAGCATAACATAATTAAACCAATAACAGATCTCAGATATACAGCAGAACATATAAATCATTGCAGTGGAAATAGAAATGTCATCACAAACATCATCACAGAACATCAGAGTATGTAGAATATGATATACTTAACAAAATAGATGTCTAAAACATTGAAAGAAATAAAGTCCCAATCTCCCAAGATACATCAATACTCAATACTGTCTCAATATCTCAAGAAGTAAATAAAAAGATAAAAAGAAAAGATCCTCCATCATCTTCATCAGCAAGCTCCAGTCCAGAAAACAACCCTACCTGAAAACCTATCAATTGGCTGCCCGTGTGGAAAGAGGGCACCCGAGTTTGCAAAGTGAAAAAAACTACGAGTCAGTCATGGGACTGGTATGAGAAATCTTACTAAACTAATAATATGGCAAATCACTGGACCATGCCGCTAATGCGGAACGGGTTTACTCCATTGGATTGCCAGTGCATATGGATTATAAATTTTAAGTCAAAAATAACGCAATACTTTTTAGAAAATGAAATCGTTATAAGACTCATGTCCCATCACACAATGCAACACAGACTGGAGGATAGATTTTTACCTTGTAATGATCAAAAATGTTTGATACGTAGGAAATAATATTTTAATATTATTATTAGTGTCTAATATGTTTCAAAATACTTCAAAGTAAATGTATCAATCCTAGATGGCATAGCTACCATATACTATGTCGCCATATCAATTAAGACCGTAATGTTGTATTGGAAACTGGGTTTCCATCATGAGTCAAGGCTAGGGACGATCTCCTAACCGATTCGAGACACTCTAGCAATGTCTCAAGATTCGGACGTTGGCGAACCCTTGTATACAGCAGGGCCAGTCCACAAATACTTTTGTGGATTGGCAATTCCTGAACACACGCTCCCCGATCCTATTGGACCTACAAATTGGCCATTGGCGACCAATAAAAATGTACAAGGCGCCTCATTCCATCTACCACATAAGCAAAAATGTCGGGCCTTGTAAGAACCCAAACATCACTTCTAGCTAGAAAGAAACGTCTGCACTCCCTACATTCCCTTGTCCCGTTTTTGACTCTACCGGGGTGTGAGGCT
This sequence comes from Allium sativum, assembly GCA_030737875.1. NCBI lineage: Eukaryota > Viridiplantae > Streptophyta > Magnoliopsida > Asparagales > Amaryllidaceae > Allium > Allium sativum. The sequence goes on along the minus strand of CM060925.1, from coordinate 156,360,001 downwards.
CACGAGGTAACGAAATACACAAAGCTATGCCTAAATAAGCTATGCTTTGATCATCATCCACAAGGCTCTGCTTTTCAACAAAAGCCTCGATCAATTGCATCTTGGCATGTCACATTGACAATCCATACCATGCGATTGATAACTACTAATATATAACCTTCGAGCTCATGCGTCTCATAGAAGGGTGTTAAGCAAGAGAATAAATTCCCCGCCACCACAGATATATATTAATAGAAATCAATTTAATTATACAGCATGAAATTCAGTGTCGGACACACATCCATTTACAAGTCCGTTCTGGGTCTGAACGAAACCGGGTCACTTTATTCCTCATCCAGTATGTTCAATACGGAAGTGAGGTGCTCGCGTATCCGGACGATCAACAAGTACGTCCGGACAACTACCACTTTAACCTTTGTTGGTAGCTAGCCAATGCCAGGCATCAGTAGTTATCCATTCGATGTGAAGATCACCGGTCTTCAATCGCCGTCTTTAAATTCTTCAACTTAGATCATCGTATAACCATTTGAAATGGTTTTAACTCGGACTTTTCAAATGATCCTTGCATATGTATAGTTTAAAAATCATTTTATATCATCAGTGGTATTTAATAACTATTAATTGCTATTTTTATTTATATAAAAATAGGCAAATTTATTTAATGACGCTTCGGGTCCATGGGCGGCCCTAGTGTTGTTTTTGCCAAAATTTTATTTACACTTATCTTGAAATATAACCGTTGGATTTTAACAAAATTCACATCGATGGAAAGATCTTCCCAAAGCGGTCCTAACAGTTCTGGTTTTTGGTGAAATCCGACAGTCGGGTCTTATGGTATAATCGTTTGAAGTTACGATTACCGAAACGCGAACTAGCGCGCGCGATTCGTTTTAATTTTAATATATATATATATATATAAATCGTTTGGCGGTTTCAACTACTTTCAAACAATCACATGCAAGCCAAATACAGTTTGTATTCATGTTAGAGATTTTATATATGATTTTCTAAATCTTACTAACATGATGAAAATGATGATTTGAACTAAATCCTATTTAATGTCTAATTATTCCCAACGGTAACTAAATTACATGGAAAATATATATTTCTAATGTTCACTTTTTATGTTGAAACCAAACGATAATAAAAGCATGACTTTTAATCCATCTATTTTTATTTCATCAAAAATGACGATGAAAATGTGACATTAAATCTATTATTTTATTGTATATAAAATGTCAATTAAATGCAACCTTTGATCTTGTTCTTTTTGTTTCAACTAAAATGGCATTGAAATTGTGACATTTTAGTCTACTCTTTTCACTGTCTCTGAAGTAGAAAAAAAATGTAATTTTTATTTCATATAACATGACGATAAAAATGTAACTTTCTGTTCTGTTCTTTTTATTTTCTCTAAAATGACAATAAAATTTTAGTTTCAAAATCTACTCTTTTATTTACACTAACATGTCAACAAAAATGATATTTATCTCTTGAGCAGGATTCTGGATTGAAGCATAAAGCTGTGTCCAGAGCATTTATAATCTTCTGCTGCAATGTATTAAATTTATTGTAATTTATTTTCCACTGTATTATTATATTATTCGATGTACTCTGATATTCTATACTCTGATGTAACATTATTATAATGTTTTATAAAAGCCTTCTGTTGTTGTTCCGATGATATGTATTACCAGAGTTAACGTATTCGGGTTTTTGAATGGTCCTGGTCGATCTTGCGATCGATCGGGTCGGGCGAAATCCGTACCGTTACAATACATGATTCAAAAAATATTGGAAAAGAAAAAAATGATTTATTTTAATTTAACTGACATATAAAGATCTGTAATTTAACTAATAGATCTATCATACATACATACAAAATAAAGAGATCAATCATCCAAAATTCATCACACCGCATAACTAATTCATTAACATACATACAATTATTTAACAGCGAGAAAAATAATTAAACTAATTAATTAAAATCAGAAATCTCACAGTCGTGAATCTGAATTGTTTGGATCCGCAAATTTGTCCAAAATTCAAACAGCTCAGAATTGCTCCTTTTCAGTCTAGAGTCGTAGATCTGGTCTCTACGATCACACAAGACCTGAAATCGTTAATTTTCGATGTCGTATGAATTAGTTAGGATTTAAATAAGATAGATAACAATTTTTAAATTAAATTAATAAAATATTTAAAAAGATTTAACCTTTCTTCCTCCTTACAGTATACGACCGCAAGTAAACCCAATTGCTTTGATTTAGGTCTACTTTGTTCAAACGGTGATATGGTTTGTCAATCGGAGAGTCGAACGTCGGAGGGGGAAGTGTGGTGCACGTGCGCCTGCGGGTGGTGGAGCTCGGTGGCGGGTACAGGGGTGTACGGCGGCGGCAAGGTCAAGGTTTTGATCCAACCGGACAGAAATGAAGAGCAAGAAAATCTCTTCAAAAATGTCTAAAGGAGTGGTGTCTAATTTGCTGTGGATTGGAAGAATTTGAGGAGGGAAGACTGGAGTTTTCTGGCCATGGGTTCAAAGAAGAGGCGGCGGCTATAGTATACCATTAGGGTTTGAGGAAGAGTATGTACTTTTATATTATTTTAATGGTAATTTTACAAATCAATCCAAAAGTTCCAAACCAATCCAATTTCAGTCCAATCGGAGTTGATCCGACCTAATAGCCCTCGTTCCGGATCCAATGGGCTAGGTCTCGTCAGCCCAAACGACTGTTTGTGGTCTGAAATCTTTAATTTAATATATAAATCTTTTAAAAAATTAATTTATCGTGTATTTAAATTCACCGGGGCAATATACGAACTCGGAAAATTCCAAAAAAATTTATTTCTGGCTTTGTTTTGACGATATGGTCCTAATAAAATTAATTTCGTCGAATTCTGAGACTGTCTGAAATATGGCCATTTTCAAGTCGATCAGATTTGACTGAAATTGAAAAACACATTTTCGTTTGCCATGCTCACATATTAATTCCGAAAATTCTGGAAAATTAAATTAGCAGTAATTTTACATTCCGGATCCAACAAAAGTGGTTTCATCGAAAACGGAGGTCGTTTGAAAAGTGGCCTTTTATACGGGCTATAAATTATACTATAGCGACCATTCTGAATATTCAACTGACCATACCTTTTGATTCCCACTATGAAATTTCGATTTTTCGGACTCATTGGAAAGATATTTTCAAACAGATTTAGATATTTTTGGTTTCACTAAAATCCGTTAAATTTTTGAATCTGATATGTTCAGTCAAAGTACAGGTCTGACTTTTCAAACTACCGTAATATTTCTAATTCCTTTTGAGGTCGAAATAAATATATTCACTCTAACTTCGATTAAAATAAATTTTTAATCATTATTATTTAAAATAATTTATTTTAACTATTCAAAATTTACTGAAATAGCCAAAATAAAAAATTTAAATTGGTTCAGATTTTCTTGGTTGTTACATTAGAATCATGTAGTGAAGTTATGCAAATAAAAAACATTTTTATTTGATATTATAAACTTGTAGTGAAGTATGCAAATAAATTACATATTTATTTGACATTAGAAATATGTAAAAATGTATGCAAATAAAACTTCTCTTTTTATTAGACATTAGAAAATATTAGAAATGCATGCAAACAAAAATATCTATTTATTTGTCATTAGAAAATATAGGAATTTGTTTGCAAATACAATATCCCTTTCTATGTATCATTAGAAACATTTAACTGGTTATGCAAAATAAAACATTCTTTTATTTGGCACGTTAAACACGTTAGTGAAATTTTTGAATAATTTATATTATATATAATTTTATCTATAAATAAAATTAAAATTAAATGAATCGCGCGCGGTAGTTTGCGTTTTAGAATCGTAAATTTAAACGATATACTGAAAGATCCGACCATCGGATTTTCCCAAAACTGAAACCATTAGGTCTGCTTTGGGAAGATATTTACAACGATATAAAATTTGTTAAAATCCAATGGTTAGATTTCTAGAAATGTGTAAATCAAATTCGGGTAAAAACAGCGCCAGGGCCACATAGTGACCTTAAGCGTCGTTAAATTAAATTGGACTATTATTATATAAATAAAAATAGCGATAAATCATTATAAAATAATATTAATGGTATAAGGTGATTTAAATTATATATATTCGAGAATTATTTGAAAATCCCGAGTTCAATCTCATTTCAAATAATTATACGACGATTTAAAGTCGAAGGCATTGAAGACGGTGATTGAAGACCGGCGATCTTCACATTGAATGGATGACTACTGATGCCCTGGACTGATTTGTTCCCAGGAAAGGGTTCTCCGGATGTACTTGTTGATTGTCTGGATAAGCGGGTACCTCTATTCCATATTGGACATACGGGACGAGGAATAAGGTGTCTCCGGTTTCGTCCAGACCCAGAACGGACTTGTAAATAGATGTGTGTCTGACATTGGATTTCATTCCATGTAAATTGATTTCTATGTAATATATATCTTTTTGGGGGCGGAGAATTTATTCTCTTGCTTAACACCTTTACCTGAGACGCAAGAACTCAGAGGTTATATATTGATAGTTATTGGTCGCATGTCGTGAATTGTCTGTGTGGCATGCCAAGATGCAAATGATCAAGGCTTTTGTTGAAAAGCAGAGCCTTGTGGTTGATGATCAAAGCACATCCCATTTAGGCATAGCTTTGTGTATAACATTACTTCGCGAGCCTCACACCACGGTATGAGTCATAAACGGGATAAGGGAACGCAGGGAGTGCACACGTTTCTTTCTAGCTAGAAGGGGTGTCATGGTATGGAGCCCAGACATTTTTACTTATGTGGATGATGCATTACGAGGTCTCGGATATATTGGTCGATAGTGGCCCATTGGTAAGTCCAATAGGACCGGGAAGCGTATGTTTAGGAATTGCCAATCCACTAAAGTATTTGTGGACTGGCCCTACAGGATCTAAGGGTTGCCCGTAGGTGTGATTTTGAGACATTTGCTAGAGTGTCTCGAATCGGTATGGAGACCATCCCTAGCCTTGACTCATGATGGAAACCCAATTTCCAATATGATACCATGCGGTTTTGATTGTAAAGCTAGTATGGCGACATAGTATATGGTAGCTATGCCGTCTATGATTAATACATTATGATTGAAATGTTTTTGAAACATATGTACACTAATAATAATATCAAATCCGTTTTATCGTATCAAGAATTTTTGACCATTATAAGGTAAAACTCTATTGTCTGGCTTGCACTGCATTGTGTGATGGGACTTGAGTCTTATAATGATTTCATTTTTCTAAAAAGCATGGCATTGTTTAAAGATTTACTTATTTTATGCACTGGCAATCCAACGGAGTAAACCCGTTCCACGTTAGTGGCGTGGTCCTGTGATTAGTCATATTGTTAGATAAGTTAGGTAAGATTTCTCATACCAGTCCCATGACTGACTCGTAATTTGTTTCACTTACAAACTCGGGTGCCCATATTTTTCCACACGGGCAGTCGAGTAGCTTATTTTGAAGATATTTTGAGAAGGATTCTGGATCGAAGCTTAAAGCTGTGTTCAGAGCATTGATAGTCTTCCATTGCGTTAGTTTATTGTTCCGCTGTGCGGTGTATTAAAATTTATTGTAAATTATCTTCCGCTGTATTTTATTCAATGTACTCTGATATATTCTGTACTCTGATGTAACATTATTATGATGTTTATAAAAGTCTTCTTTTATTTGTTCTGATGTGTTGTATGCCCAGAGTTAGCGTATGCGTGATTCGAACGGTCTTGGTCGATTTAGCAAACGATTAGGGCCAGGAAAAATCCGTATTGTTTCAGCTGGTATCAGAGTTTTGGTCAACTCAAATCTTTGGGGTACAACTCATTAGAACTGAACAAAAGACTCATCAGAGTTAGGATTAGTAATATCCTATAAAAGAATACTCATTAGAGATAGGATCAGTAGTATCCTAGAATGAGAAAGCTCATTAGAGATGGGGTTAGAAATGCCCTAGAATGAGTCAAGAGTGACAAGTTTATAATTAACGTATTTGTGATTATATATATAATCTGATTTTAGAAAATATGATTTTGAATATATAAAAGTTATATATATTTGAAAAGATAATCAACTACTTGATTGATGATTGTGTTGTGTGATTATTAGTTCAACTAATAATTATTGAAACCAGTAAAAGAATGAAAATTGAGTTGGTTAGTTAAACAACTTTCAACACCGCTCCTTTTCGAGGACAAAAAGATTTTAAGTAGGGGAGATTATAACAACCCAGAAAATCAGAACCAATTTAAAATTTTTATTTTAAGAAATTTTGTTAGAGAATGTGTTAGAATTTAAAATTCTATTCCATAATTTAAGTTATTAAATTTAAAAAGGTTTTTAAATTAAACTACGATGTTATTGATGAGATTTATTAATATATGCTGATAGGTTGATTTAAAAAATATGCAGATTCAAAATGAAATAAGTTATGACAACATACATGTGTATATCTCTAGCCATTGGCTTTAATACTTTCCCTATCTATTCAAAATGTAACGTTCATCAATTAATAACTTTTTTAAGTATGAATAGTTGCATTCGTTTTCAATGCCTTTCCCTCATCGTTGTTTCCTTAATGCAACATTCATTTCTTTTCTTAATTATATTAAACTTGTTTTCCTTTATTTATTAAAAATTTTCCTTACGTTTACATTCATGCATCTTATTCCATTTACATGTTCTCATTCCTTGTATTTTCATCCCCTTATTTCCTTTCCACTTTTGTTTTCCATTATTATTATTTATTCTTCCAAAAACAAACAATCCTCGCAAATATATATATTCTGGTTTACATTATCTGTGTGTATTTGTAGACATTTTCATTGCCTTATTTTTGTCTGTCCAATTTAATATGTTCCCTACAATTATGATATTATATGTTTCAAAATTTTAGAAGACATACAAATTTATAATGATTAGCATCAAACAATTTATCATGCATTCATTTTTTTCCTCTGTCTCTTTGTGATTTATTTTTAAATTTTGAATGAGAAATAATTATTACCAACTCAGCCTTAGTCAACCACATTTAATTTGTTTATAACTTGCATGTGTTTCCAGTTTTATTCATTTCAATGCATAACCAGAAGCATTTATGGAAGAGGAAAAAGGGGAAAGTCGCCTCCTTAATAAAATAAATAAAATTTGAAATCATATTCAATGGTAATTAAAGATGGGTCATTCATAGCGAGAAAAAAAATAATGATAATAATAATTGTCACATACGTTTCATTCATGTCCTTTATTTCTTTTATGTTCGCTTTCTTCCTTTCATATGCATATATGACAAATTTTATACCTTTTAAATATAAAAAAAATATTAATTAAATAAAGAAATAATAATAATGAAAGTCATAAATGCATGCACCATGCATGTTTCAATTATGCTACAATTCCTCTTGGAATTCTCATCTAACGTTTCATTCATTTACCACCCAAGAATGTCATTTTTTTTGTATATAATATCATTTTCACTTCCTTAACCCTAATTCCATAAACAAAGCAGTCGTCGTTTCTAAGATCCATGGTTGCGCTCTTCCCATCTTCTTTTTTCTTTCTCTCCTAATCTACTCAATGAATTCCTCAACTCCAAAAAAAGTTTTTAAAAAAAAATCGAAGAGCTAGTCATGATCTTTGATTGCATTCCAATGGGCTGAGGCGCGGTAGGGCGGAGCTTTTTGGGTTTCAATGGTGCTAAGATAAATCACATTGAGGAAGAAAGTTTTAAAGGAAATTAAATTAATTAATTTAATTATTACCCTAATTATATAATTAATGTGTTTAAACTTCAAACTGCCATAGATTTTGCAAACGAAAATGGAATCAGACGATTTCTGATACGTTGGAATCATAAATTCAAGATCTACGAGATGGAACAGCTTTGGACAAAAACAGATGCAGTTGGAATTTCTGATAAAATTAAACGCTTGTTTAGTTTTGTTAAAACAATCGTTATATAAACGATTTCTGAAACCGATCAAGGTGAGAAATCCTCACTAAAAACTTTGCACAGTTATTTATTTACATAACTGAAAATATATATATACAATTGCCTATGAGAATTCTATTTTTTATTAATAATTAAAATTAATTAATTATGATCGTGTTATTATCAATCCGTTGTTAAATTCTATTTGTTGTTATACTTGATTTGATCTGGGATTGATGTGGTTATGTAGATCTGTTGATTTGACGATTATTGTGTTGAAACAAAATTGATGAAACAAAATTTACATTTTTGTCAAAATAAAATAGTTGAGAAAAAATTTACATTTTTTCAAAATAAAATAGTTGAGACAAAATTTGCATTTTTGTCAAAATAAAATAGTTGAGACAAAATTTACATTTTTGTCAAAATAAAATAGTTGAGACAAAATTAACATTTTTGTCAAAATTGAATAGTTGAAACAAAATGAATCATTTTTGTTGAAATAAAATTGTTGAAACAAAATGAATCATTTTAGTTGAAACAAAATGAATCATTTTTGTTGAAATAAAATAGTTGAAACAAAATGAATCATTTTTGTTGAAATAAAATAGTTGAAACAAAATGGATTATTTTTGTTGAAACAAAATAGTTGAAACAAAATGAATCATTTTTGTTGAAATAAAATAGTTGAAACAAAATGAATCATTTTTGTTGAAATAAAATAGTTGAAACAAAACGAATCATTTTTGTTGAAATAAAATAGTTGAAACAAAATGATAATAGAATCAAGTCCATGCTTATACAAATAATCTAATCCAATAATCCCAAATTTAACATGATAATAGAATCAAGTCACTGGCATAGATTAATATTATAAAACATAATAAACATCATACTTAATAATTCTCAATTCAACATGATAATAGAATCAAATCACAAACGTATATTAATAACATAACGAGTATCGTACTATTATCATTTCATCGCAACACATGATATTCATATTAATTCGCATTCTAAAAATGTAGCTAAACTTACAATCGTAGACGGTCTTGTTTTCTGAGTTCTGAAATTCTGAATTTGCAAAGCTTTCCTTTGGGAAGACGTTGCTTTGATTCTAATTTGTTGTTGCTTTTTAATCTTTTAGTTTGTATTCGCTATGTTGTTCGTCTCTTTCAAGTGGAGGCTCCCTCTAGTTCTCAGCAGACAGCATGGTGGCTCCAATTCTTGTTCTTTTTCTTTTTTTTTTGTGAATTTTTAGTTTGAGACCTAGGGTCTTTTTATAGAGTTGCAAGTTAATTTGAGCCGTCGATGAAGCTATGGTTAACCAGAACCGTCCGTTGTAAAGAGAAGCCAATTATGTTCACCTTTTCTTTCTTAATGTACATTTACTATTATTTGTCAATCCATATAAATACGTACGCATTAGATACATCTCCCCTTTACACATTTATTATTATTTTTGTATGCACATTAGATACATCTCCCATTTACACATTTATTATTATTCTTGTATGCACATTAGATACATCTCCCCTTTACACATTTATTATTATTCTTGTATGCACATTAGATATATCTCCCCTTTACACATTTATTTTTGTATTAGCAACTTTAGTGTTAACAGAAATACGGGGTGTTACAATTAGTTTATTGTTCCGTTGTGCATTGTATTAAAATTTATTGTAAATTATCTTCCGCTGTATTTTATTCGATGTACTCTGATATATTCTGTACTCTGATGTAACATTTTTATAAAGTTCATAAAAGTCTTATGTTATTTGTTCTGATGCGTTGTATGCCCAAAGTTAGCATATGTGGGATTCGAACGGTCTTGGTCGATTTAGCGATCGATTAGATCCGAGCGAAATCAATGTCGTTACAAAAAGCATGCGATTTGATTCCACGGACTGTGTAACAATCCGGAAAATCAGAACCAATTTATAATTTTTATTTTGGCTAGTTCAATGAATTTTGAGTAGTTAAAATAATTTATTTTGAATAATAATGACTAAAATTTTATTTAAATCGAAGTTAGAGCGAATATATTTATTTTGATTTTAAAAGGAATTAGAAATAACACAATAATTTGAAAAGTTGAATCTAAAATTTGACTGAATGTACAGGATTCAAAATAAAACGTATTTTAGTGAAACCAAAAATATCTAAATCTATTTAAAAATATCTTTCCAACTAATTTGAAAAATCGAAATTTCATAACGGGAATAAAAAGTTATTGCCAGTTGAATATTCAGAATAGTCGCTATGAAATATAGTATAATTTATAGCCCGTATATATGGCCATTATCCAAACGACCTCCTTTTTTGACGAAACCATTTTTGTCGAATCCGGAATGTCAAATTATGGCTAAATTTAATTTTCCATAAATTTTGGAAATTATTTGTGAGCTTAGTAAATTAAACTATGATTCGATAATTTCTATTGAATTTAATCGGCCGTTAAAAAGACCATTTTTCAAACGGTCTCCAAATTCGACAAAATTAATTTTGTTAGGACCATATCGTCGAATCATTGCTATATTTATTTTTCGGGAATTTTCGGAGTTTGTATGTGGCTCCGGTGTATTTAAATGTATGATCGAATTAATTAAATAAAGGATTTAAATTTTAAATTAAAGAAATCAGGCCAAAAACAATCGTTTGGGCTGACGGGACCTAGCCCATTGGTTCCGGAATGGGGGCAATTAGGTAGAAACAACTTTTGTTGGGCTGGATATGGAGTTCATAAGACTAACAGGTTATTCTTTTATTAAATAATTGATTAATATAAATATACGGTATAAAATACAGTAGAATACAGTAAACCCTAATGTCCATTTTCCAAGCCGTTGTATAACTGTTCCATGGCCATCACGCTCCAGATTTAAATCCCTAAATTCTTCTAATCAACAAAAAATTGGACCAAGGTTCTTAAGACAATATCATTGTGCTCCTTTTACTCTTCAGTTCTGTATGGTTTGATCTTTCCCTGGTGGCACGAACTCCGAGAACCAACGCCACGAAGTCTCAGTGTTTAAACCGCCGCACCCCCATCACGATGGAGTTGGCCAAGGTGGGGCCCGCTGTGTGCGCCTACCCGTACTAGACGTTGTGGTGGCCTCTGATCGTCACGAAACTCAACTTGAACAATCACGGCCTGTGTCTTACAAGCGGAGGAAGAAGGTGTTTTTAAAATATATTATTTAATTAACTTATTTTAGAATATTATTAACATAAATTAAATCATATCATATTCATATGAACTCAGAACTGAACGATTTCAGATTCGTTACGATCGTGAGTCAGAGATCTACGCTTCTGGACTGACTAGAACTAATTCTGAGCAGATCAAAATTTGGACCAAATTTCAGATATGAACCATTCAGATTTAAACGACTGTGAGAAATCTGATTATTTCTTCTCTTTAAATAATTAGAAATAATTCTGATTTTATTATCACCAATTTATAGTTAATTCCTATTCGTTATTATTCATGATTTGTTCTATGCTGAGTGTAGTATATAGATTTGTTTGTTTGATGATATTGTGTGGTGATAAAATTGTGATCTATGGTGACAAAATTGTTAAACCATATAGATCAATTTGTTGCAATAAAGTGAGTGAAACAAAAAGATATAATTTTTGTTTAGATAAAATGATCAAATATAAGAAACACCAATTTTGTCCATTTGTTGAATTACAATTTTCAACAAATATGGAAACATCAATTTTTGGCTATTTGTTGAAGTAGAATTTTCAACAAATATGAAAACATCAATTTTTGGCTATTTATTGAATTAGAATTTTCAACAAATATTTTTTTTATCTATTTGTTGAATTAGAATTTTCAACAAATAGAAAACATCAATTTTTGTCTTTTTGTTGAACTAAGAGTTTTCATCAAAAATGTGGTATCAAATTTACCATTGTGTTGAACAAGAAGTTTCACCAAAAATGAAATATCACCCTTTTATACATTTTGTTCAATCAAAATTTTTAACAAAAATGAATCATACATTTTTGTCATTTTGATTTAATTAGAATTTTCAATCAAAATGAAATATCACTTTTGAGATTTTGATTGAATTAGAACTTTTCAACAAAAATGAAATATAAATTTCTATCATTTTATGGAATTGATATAAAAATAGAAATGTTCATGTTTTTGAAATAAGAACATGATTACATTAAAAAGTTCAAATTTTTAATGTAATGTTAGAACATAGAAAATGTACATGTTTTAAAATGAAAACATGTGTTGCATTGAAAATTCACTTTTTAATGTAATAGTAGAAATATAGAAAAAGATTCATGTTTTAAAGTGAAAATATGTTTTACATTAAAAAAATCACTTTTTAATGTAATAATAGAATATAGAAAAAGATTCATGTTTTAAAATGAAAACATGTTTTACATTAAAAATTCACTTTTTAATGTAATTATAGAATTTAGATAAAGATTCATGTTTTAAAATGAAAACATGTGTTACATTAAAAATTCACTTTTTAATGTAATAATAGAAGTTGGACAAATATGCATGTTTTAAAATAAAAACATGTTCACATTAAAAACTTCGTTTTTAATGAAATGAATGAATCATTAGAAAATGTTCATTTCAAAACAAAGGCATGTTGACATTAAAAATATCATTTTTTATAAAAGGATGATTCGTATGAGATTGTTCATATTTTAATAAAAGTGTTGAAATATTAAAATCATATTTTTTTTATGTAAACATCGCTTTCGTACATTTTGTTTAAAAATAGAATTGTTAACAAATGGAAAACATCAAAATATGCAATGTTAAAATTACATTTATATTTACATTGCATATATTAGAATTTATATGCATTAAAAAAATTACATTTATATTTACATTGCATATATTAGAATCTATGTGCATTATTAAAATAACATTTATATTTACATTGCATATATTAGAATTTATATGCATTATTAAAATCACATTTATATTTACATTGCATATATTAGAATTATATGCATAGTTGAGATTACACTTTTATTAATAATGCATATGTTAGAATTTATATGCAAAGTTAAAATATCATTTTAATGTCAATACGTACATTAGAATCTGTGCAAATTATTTTTGTTGCAAAAACATTCACAGAAAACTTTATACAAATAAAATATTCCCTTTTTATTTGTTAAAGTTAAAAATAGAAATACAAATAAAAAATTAGCTTTTATTTGTCATTCGTTCAATTTTCATGTAAATGAAATATATTTTGTTTGACACGATGAATATGTAGATATGATATACCAATAAAAACATTCTTTTATTTGGTATGTTAAACATGTTAGTGGAACCGTCGAACGGTTTATATTTATATATAATTATATATATAAATTAAAATTAAAATGAATCGCACGCGGTTGTTCATGTTTCGGAATCGTAACTGTAAACGATTATACCGAATGATCCGACCGTTGGATTTTCCCAAAACTGGAACCATTAGGACCGCTTTGGGAAGATCTTTCCAAAGATATAAACTTTATTAAAATACAACGGTTAGATTTTGAGATAAGTGTAAAACAAAATTTGATAAAAACACCGCTAGGGCCGCCTATTGACCCGAATCGTCGTTAAATTGATTTAGCTGTTTTTATATAAATAAAAATAGCGATAAATCGTTATTAAATACTATTAATGATATGAAATGTTTTTAAATTTTATATATGCGAGAATCATTTGAAAACAGAGTTCAATCTCATTTCAAATGATTATACGACGATTTAAATCGAAGATATTGAAGATGGCGATTGAAGACCGGCGATCTTCACATCGAATGGATAACTACTGATGCCCGACATTGGTTAGCTTCCAGTAAAGGGTTAAAGTGGTAGTTGTCCGGACGTACTTGTTGATTGTCCAGAGAAGCGAGCACCTCTCTTCCGTATTGGACATACGGGACGAGGAATAAGTTGACTCCGGTTTCGTTCAGACCCAGAACGGACTTGTAAATGGATGTGTGTCCGACATTGGATTTCATTCCATGTAAATTGATTTCTATTTAATATATTTTTGTTGATGGCAGAGAATTTATTCTCTTGCTTTACCCCCTTCTCTAAGACGCATGAGCTCATAGGTTATATATTGGCATTTATCGATCGCATGGCGTGAATCATCAATGTGACATGCCAAGATGCAATTGATCGAGGCTTTTGTTGAAAAGCACAGCCTTGTGGATGATGATCAAAGCATAGCCTATTTTCGGCACAGCTTTGTGTACAACGTTACCTCGCGAGCCTCACACCCCGTTAAGAGTCAGAAACGGGACAAGGGAACGCAGGGAGTGCACACATTTCTTACTAGCTAGAAGTGGTATCAGGGTTCTGCAAGCCCTGACATTTTAATTTTGTGGTTGATGGAATTAGGCGCCTCGAATTTATTGGCCGATAGTGATCATTTTATAGGTTCAATAGGACCGGGAAGCGTGTGTTCAGGAATTGCTAATCCACTAAAGTATTTGTGGACTGGCCCTGTAGGATCCAAGGGTTGCCCGTAGGTATGATCCTGAGACATTGCTAGAATGTCTCGAATCGGTAGGAGATCGTCCTAACCTTGACTCATGATGGAAACCCAATTTCCAATATGACATTACTGTTTTGATTGTAAACCTATGTATGGTGACATAATATATGGTAGCTATGCCGTCTAGGATTGATTCATTTACTCTGAAGTATTTTTAAAACTGATTAGACACTAATAATGATATTAAAATATTATTTTCTATGCATCAAGCATGTTTGATCATTATAAGGTACAACTCTATCCTCTGGTTTGCATTGCATTGTGTGATGGGACTTGAGTCTTATAATGATTTCATTTTCTAAAAAGCATTGCGTTGTTTTTGAAATAAAATTTATTAAACCTATGCACTGGAGATCCAATGGAGTAAACCCGTTCCGCGTTAGCGGCGTGGTCCTATGATTAGCCACATTGTAAGTTAAGAAAGATTTCTCATACCAGTCCCATGACTGACTTTTGTTTCACTTTGCAAAATCGGGTGCCCTCTTTTCACACAGGCTGCCAAGTGACAGGTTAGATATGGATACATTCTAGATTGGAGTTTTCTTAAGGAAGAAGATGAAGAACATTTTCCTTTTTATCTTTTTATTGCTACCTGAGACATTTAGACATTACTGATCTGTGATGTATTTGATGGAGTTGAGACTTATTTCTCTCTTTGTTGAGACTTATTTCTCTCTTTGTTGAGACTTCTAGTTGCTAAGTGTATCATGTAACTACGTACTCTGATGTCTTTGATGTTATGACGTTGATGGAATTTTCTATTACTGCTACATTGATTTATGTGTTATGCTATTATATGAGATATGTTATTATTGTAATTATGTTATGCTCCTATGATTATCCTTGCTTTCGTACTACGGAAGTTTGGGGTTGTCACAGTTGGTATCAGAGCTAAAGGTTAACCTTAGCTTCGGAGTATAACATTTTTAGAACAATTCGTCTAGATAGAATCAGCGGTATTCTAAGGCGAGTAGCTCATTAGAGATAGGCTTAGTAATGTCCTAGAATGAGCACAACATAATAGCACATATTAATCAGTCATTACATCATTATCATCTTATGATATGTCTTTGCTTTAGCCTTTCCTTTGAAATTATCGTTTCTGTTAGTCAGACTCTTTCCTTGATGGTACAGAAATAACTAAATAATGAGCACTAGAGCGAGAGCTAGAGCCCGAGGCAGAGGTGGGACTAGAGGAGCAACTAGAGATGAGACTCTCACTGCTCAGGGGCATCCCACTCCTCAGGGGCATCCCACTCCTCAGGGGCATCCCACTCCTGAGGCTGTAACACCACCTCCACCCCCACAACCGTTTGACTTGGATAAAATGCCCAAGAAGTTCAGAAATTTAGGGGGTGTATCCTTTACCGGGTTAGAGACAGTGATTGAGGCACAGGCATGGCTAAAAAATTGTGAGAAAAATGTGAAGGCCTGGAATTGGAAGATCATCGCAAGCGCTTTTCGGAAACATGGCTATTGAAAGACGAAGCAGAAAATTGGTGGGATACAGTCAAAATTGGCAATAATGTTGTCGACATGTCTTGGGCCAGATTCAAAGAACTCTTCAACGATAAGTTTATCCCTCCTCAGGAAGTAAAGCAGCTCCACGATCAATTTGCCAATCTACAGCAGGGAGGTATGAATATTTCAGAATATGTGCGGAAGTTCGAGGAACTCTCACACTACGCTTTAGAGTTAGTTCAGGAACCAGTGCAGAAGAACAAAAGATTCATCAATGGTCTCTCCAAGAAATACCTGAGCAGAGTCACAGCTCACATCAAGCTCCCCTTTAATGAAGTGATCAAGATGGCTTGCCGCTATGAGGATAATGACAGAAATGCATAGCAGGAGTGTGAGAAGAATCAGAATAATAACAAAAGAAAGCAAGCTGACAAGAAACCAGAGGCGAGCAACTCTTCAGTCGCCAAGCCCCAAGGGAAAAAGAAAAGAGACAAATCCAAGGTGAAATGCTTCAATTGTCAAAAGATGGGGCAATTTGACTATGAATGCCGAGCCCCAAAGAAACCAAGAAGGAATGAGTCTGGACCAAGTCAGAACGCGGTCAGAATTCTCGGGAGTACTTTAACTAACATAAGATGGGGCACTTTATCAGAAATTGTCCTCTGTTGAAGAAATTTGAGGTAGCACATGTCTGCCATAGAGCGGCTGCACCAGCTTCTTCTGAAGGAGCAGGTAAATCTGATGTTTTAGGAGGTACTCTAAATATTAAGAACATTCCTATTACAGTATTGTTTGACACTGGTGCATCAAGAAGTTCCATATCTAGTGACACAATAAAAAAGCTAAAACTGAAACCAAGAAAACTTTAAAAATCGATCAGAGCCCATAGTCTGATAGGAGGTTCACTTATGCTCGATCGGTATTGTAGAGTGCCTGTTTCTTATTCTTACTTCCAGTTTCCTTTTGACTTGAATGTTACGAGTTTTTCTGGATATGATATCATACTTGGACTAGATTGGCTAACAAAGTATGAGGCTGGGTTACTATGCGCTGAAAGAATAGTTAAAATCAAAACCAAATTCGGAGATATTATTGTTATACCATGCCACGGCTCAGCCACAGACAGGAAAGAATTTTGGTCTTCTCTAGAAGTCACTCCTACTTCTATTGAGGATATGCCTGTCATCAGAGATTATGCAGATGTGTTTGAAGAAGTTGATAGCTTACTCTCGCATAGAGAAAAGACTTCAGGATTGACTTGGTTCCTAATGCAAGGCCCGTTGTGCATCCTATTCGGAGAATGACATTGAAAGAAAAAGAGGAGCTGAGCAATCAAACTAAACATCTTTTGTGGAAGGGTTTGATCAGGCCTAGCTTCTCAAACTGGGGTGTAGCAGTGGTGTTTTTCCCAAAGTCAGATGGTACCCTCAGGCTATGTGTGGACTACCGTGACCTGAATAAGCAGACACTGAAAAATAAATATCCACTGCCACGCATTGATGATCTGTTGGACCACTTGAATGGAGCACAAGTATTCTCTAGGATGGACCTAGCTACAGGTTTCCATCAATTATGCATTGCCGAAGAATGTGTTCCTTTGACAGATTTCAGAGGACCAGACTTATTCAATGAATGGCTAGTAATGCCCTTCTGCTTATACAATGCTCCAGCATATTTTGTCGATCTGATGAATAGAGTATTCCGAGATGTTTTAAATAAATTCGTGCTAGTTTTCATCGATGACATCCTAATCTTTTCTAAATCCACTGCTGAGCATGAAAAGCATCTGAAAGAAGTCTTGGAGATTTTGCGAAGAAATGTGTTGAAAGCCAAATTCTCTAAGTGTATATTTTGGCAAGAAGAGGTAAAATTCCTCGGACATGTTGTATCAAAGAAAGGAATTTCAGTAGACCCACGAAAGATCTCGGCCATCCAAGATTGGAAGAAGCCTAGCACTCCTACAGAAGTCAGAAGTTTATTAGGATTGGCTGGCTATTATCGAAAATTCATTAAAGATTTTTTGAAATTATCTTGTTCATTGACGAAGCTGACTAAGAAGCATACAAAGTTCATTTGGACACCCGAATGCGAGGCAGCTTTCTAAGAGCTGAAACGGAGGTTGACCACTGCTCTTGTGTTGACCATTATTGATGGCAATCTGGATTTGAAAGTATGGATAGATGCTTCCATTGAAGGTTATTCCTTTTATCTAAACAAACATCTCGGAGATGACATTTTTAATGATAAATCTTATTTTAACATGTTATCCTTACCCATTTAAGGTATTGGTGCGATGCTAATGCAAAGGGACAAAGTAGTTGCATATGCTAGCCGTCAGTTGAAACCGCATGAGAAGAAATACCCCACTCATGATCTTGAGTTGATGGCCATCATATTTGCTCTAAAGATATGGAGGCACTATCTCTTGGGTGAGAAGTTCGAACTGTATATTGATCACAAATCCTTGAAGTATCTTTTCACCCAAAGGGATTTGAACTTGACGCAACAACGTTGGTTAAATTTCTTGTGGCCAATGACTGGATATCCTATATACTGCAGGGAAAGCGAATGTTGTAGCCAATGCACTCAGCAGGAAGAATACAGCTAGCACCAATCTTATCCTCGTCAATCTCATTATTACACCTTCCTTGATTGATAAGATCTCTGAACTTCATAATAATGATGAATTTATTCATAGAATTAGCAAAAGTTTTTGGAAAGGCTGACCCACGAGTTTCCAAATTGACGACAAAGGGGTTCTGAGGCTATTAGGCCGAATTTGTGTTCTGAACCTTCTTGAGCTCAGAAAGGAAGTAATGGATGAATGTCACAAATTTAAGCTCAGTATTCATCCAGGGGTGAGCAAGATGTATCATGACCTCAAGCGCACATTTTGGTGGAAATATATGAAGAGAGACATTCATATATATGTTGTTAGATGTCCCACCTGCAGCAACTCAAAAGAGATCCGCAGAAGCTAGCAGAATTGTTGCAACCGCTAGAGGTTCCAGGTTGGAAGTAGGACCAAATTTCTATGGACTTTATTGATGGCTTGCCCCAAACTAGAAAAGGGAATGATAGTATATGGGTGACTGTAGATCACTTCACAAAGGCTGCCCATTTTATCCCTATTAAATCTAATAGAACAGCTCGAAGTCTGGCATAGCTTTATTTCAGAGAGATTGTCAGACTACATGGAGTTCCCAATAGCATCGTTAGGGATCGCGATCCGATATTTGCTAGCAAATTCTGGTAATCATTCTAAGAAGAGCTTGGGACCAAATTGAATATGAGCACCGCTTACCATCCTCAGACAGATGGCCAGACTGAGAGGGTGAACCGCATATTGGAAGACTTGTTGCGAGCATGCATTCTTGATTTTGGCGGGTTATGGGAAGATCATTTGCACTTGGTTGAATTCTATTATAATAACAGTTACCAAGCAAGCTTGCAGATGTCGGCATTCGAAGCATTATATGGCAGGCCATGCAGATTTCCCACATTTTGGGTGGAACCCGGCAATCGATTGGTATTGGGTCCCGGCGTGATTCGTGAAGCATCATATAAAGTTGATTTTATTAAGAAGTGATTGCTAGCTGCTCAAAGCCGACAGAAGGGCTATGCAGACTCATGAAGAAGGGATTTAGAATTCTCTGTTGGCGATTATGTATACTTGAGGGTTTCCCCACTTAGAGGTGTAATTCGATTTGGGAAGACTGGGAAATTGGTGCTGAGATTCATTGGTCCATCCATATTCTTGAAAGGATTGGAAATCTTGCTTATAGGGTGCAGTTGCCTGACTGGTTGCCAGGGGTTCATGATGTATCCCATGTGTCTCAACTTCGGAAGCATGTTTATAATCCAGACTTAGTTGTGGAGGAAGCTGCATAACAAGATTTAGAGATTGCCCCGAGCTTAGCAGTAAGGAGGGAGCCAGTGAAAATTGTTGGCAAAGAAACCTAAGTTCTGAGGAACAAGAGGATCCACTTAGTCAAAATGCAGTGGAGCAGGGATCCTAGAGAGTGTACATGGGAGACTGAGGATAGCATCAAACAGGCTTATCCCAAGTGCAGAGTGGACATCTCCGAGTAACTCTTGTGTTGAGGTACATTTACAATATGTTACATTTTCCGTTTTGTTTTCTACTTTACTATTGTTTCCTATTCGGGGACGAAAAGCTTTTAAGTGGGGGAGATTGTAACAACTCGGAAAATCAGAACCAATTTAAATTTTTTATTTTGGCTATTTCAATGAATTTTGAGCAATTAAAATAATTTATTTTAAATAATAAAGATTAAAAATTTATTTAAATCGAAGTTAGAACGAATATATTTATTTTGATTTTAAAAGGAATTAAAAATAGCATAGTAGTTTGAAAAGTTGAATCTGAACTTTGACTGAATGTACAGGATTCAAAATAAAACAAATTTTAGTGAAACCAAAAATATATAAATCTATTTAAAAATATATTTCCAACGAATCTGAAAAATCAAAATTTCATAACGGGAATAAAAAGTTGTGGCCAGTTGAATATTCAGAATAGTCGCTATGGAATTATTTATAGCCCGTATACATGGCCATTATACAAACGACCTCCGTTTTCAACGAAATAACTTTTGTCGGATCCAGAATGTCAAATTATGGCTAAGTTTAATTGTCCATAATTTTTGGAATTTATTTGTGAGCATAGTAAATTAAACCATGATTCGATAATTTCTATTGAATTTTATCGACCGTTAAAAAGGCCATTTTTCAAACGGTCTCCAAATTCGATGAAATTAATTTTGTTAGGACTATATCGTCAAAACATAGCTAGATTTATTTTTCGGGAATTTTCGAAATTAGTATGTGGCTCCGGTGTATTCAAATATACGATCGAATTAATTAAATAAAGGATTTAAATTTTAAATTATAGAAATCAGGCCAAAAATAATCGTTTGGGCTGACGGGACCTAGCCCATTGGTTCCGGAACATGGGAAATTAGGTAGAAAAAACTTTTGCTGGGCTGGGTTTGGAGTCCATATAGACTAACGGGTTATTCTTTTATTAATTAATTAATTAATATGAATATACGGTATGAAATACGGTTGAGTACCGTAAACCCTAATATCCATTTTCCAAGCCGCCGTATAACTGTTCCATGGCCACCACGCTCCAGATTTAAATCCCTAAATTCTTATAATCCACAACAAATTGGACCAAGGTTCTTAAGACAATATCGTTGTGCTCCTTTCACTCTTCAGTTCTGTACGGTTTGATCTTTCCCTGGTGGCATGAACTCTGAAAACTGACACCCCGAAGTCTCGGCGTTTAAACCGCTGCACCCCCTATCACGATCGAGTTGGCCAAGGTGGGCCCCCCTGCGTGCGCCTCCCCGTGCTCGACGTTGTGGTGGCCTCTGATCGTCACGAAACTCAGCGGATCGGAAGAAAAGATCAGCCCTAGACTTGAACACAACTTGAACAATCGCGTCATGTGTCTGAAAAGAGGAGGAAGAAGGTGTTTTTAAAATGTATTATTTAATTAATTTATTTTAAAATATTATTAACATATATTAAATCATATCTTATTCATATGAACTCAAAACTGAACGATTTCAGATTTGTTACGATCATGAGTTCGAGATTTACGCTTCTGGGCTAACTAGAACCAATTCTAAGCAGATCAAAATTTGGACCAAATTTCAGATCTGAACCATTCAGATTTAAACGGCTATGAGAAATCTAATTATTTATTCTCTTTAAATAATTGGAAATAACTCTGATTTTATTATCACTAATATATAGTTAATTCCTATTCGTTATTATTCACGATTTGTTCCGTGCTGAGTGTATTACATAGATCTGTTTGTTTGGTGATATTGTGTGGTGATAAATTTGTGATCTGTGATGACAAAATTGTTAAAACATATAAATCAGTTTGTTGCAATAAAGTGAGTGAAACAAAAAGATGTAATTTTTGTTTAGATAAAATGATCAAATGTAAGAAACACTAATTTTGTCCATTTGTTGAATTAGAATTTTCAACAAATATGGAAACATCAATTTTTGGCTATTTGTTGAATTAGAATTTTCAACAAATATGGAAAACATCAATTTTTGGATATTTGTTGAATTAGAATTTTCAACAAATATGAAAACATCCACTTTTGGCTATTTGTTGAAGTAGAATTTTCAACAATTTTTTTTTTTTGTCTATTTGTTTAATTAGAATTTTTAACAAATAGAAAACAACAATTTTTGTCATTTTGTTGAACTAAGAGTTTTCAACAAAAATGAGGCATCAAATTTACCATTGTGTTAAACAAGAAGTTTCACCAAAAATGAAATATCACCTTTTATACATTTTGTTGAATCAATTTTTTTAACAAAAATGAATCATACATTTTTGTCATTTTGATTGAATTAAAATTTACAATCAAAATGAAATATCACTTTTGACATTATGATTGAATTAGAACTTTTCAACAAAAATAAAATATAAATTTCTATCATTTTATGTAATTAATATAAAAATTGAAATGTTCATGTTTTTAAAATAAGAACATGATTACATTAAAAAGTTCACATTTTTAATGTAATGCTATAACATAGAAAATGTACATGTTTTAAAATGAAAACATGTGTTGCATTAAAAATTCACTTTTTAATGTAAAAGTAGAAATATAGAAAAAGATTCATGTTTTAAAATGAAAACATGTTTTACATTAAAAATTCACTTTTTAATGTAATAACAGAATATAGAAAAAGATTCATTTTTTTTCTTAATGTAATAACAGAATATAGAAAAAGATTCATTTTTTAAAATGAAAACATGTTTTACATTAAAAATTCACTTTTTAATGTAATAATAGAAGTTGGACAAATATGCATGTTTTAAAATAAAAACATGTTCACATTAAAAACTTTTTTTTTTTGATGAAATGAATGAATCGTTACAAAATGTTCATTTTAAAACAAAGGCATGTTGACATTAAAAATATCATTTTTTATAAAAGGATGATTCATATGAGATTGTTCATATTTGAATAAAAGTGTTGAAACATTAAAATCATACTTTTTTACGTAAACATCGCTTTCATACAATTTGTTTAAAAATAGAATTGTTAACAAATGGAAAACATCAAAATATGCAATGTTAAAATTACATTTGTATTTACATTGCATATATTAGAATTTATATGCATTGTTAAAATTACATTTATATTTACATTGCATATATTAGAATTTATATGCATTGTTAAAATAACATTTATATTTACATTGCATATATTAGAATTTATATGCATTATTAGAATCACATTTATAGTTACATTGCATATATTAGAATTTATATGCAAAATTGAGATTAAACTTTTATTAATAATGCATATACTAGAATTTATATGCAATGTTTATATATCATTTTAATGTCAATCCGTACATTAGAATCTGTGCGAATTATTTTTGTTGCAAAAACATTCACTTATAACTATATACAAATAAAATATTCCCTTTTTATTTGTTAAAGTTAAAAATAGAAATACAAATAAAAAATATTCTTTGATTTGTCATTGGTTCAATTTTTATGTTAATGAAATATATTTTGTTTGACATAATGAATATGTAGATATGATATACCAATAAAAACATTCTTTTATTTGGTATGTTAAACACGTTAGTGGAACCGTCGAACAGTTTATTTTTATATATAATTATATATATATATATAAATAAAAATAAAAACTAAAACGAATCGCACGCGGTAGTTTGCATTTCGGAATCGTAACTGTTAACGATTATACCGAAAGATCCGACCGTCGGATTTTCCCAAAACTGGAACCGTAAGGACCACTTTGGGAAGATCTTTCTAACGATATAAACTTTATTAAAATCCAACGGTTAGATTTCGAGATAAGTGTGAATTTTTTTTTTGATAAAAACAGCGCCAGGGCCGTTTATTGACCCGAAGCGTCGTTAAATTAATTTAGCTATTTTTATATAAATAAAAATAGCGATAAATCGTTATTAAATACTATTAACGACATGAAATGTTTTAAACTATACATATGCGATAATAATTTGAAAAGTCCAAGTTCAGTCTCATTTCAAATGATTATACGATGATTTAAATCGAAGATATTGAAGACGACGATTGAAGACTGGCCATCTTCACATCAAATGGATAACTACCGACGCCTGGCATTAGTTAATTAGCTCCTAATAAAGGGTTAAAGTGGTAGTTGTCCGGACGTGCATGTTGATTGTCTGGATATGCGAGCACCTCTCTTCCGTATTGGACATACGGGATGAGAAATAAGGTGACTCCGGTTTCGTTCAGACCCAGAACGGACTTGTAAATGGATGCGTGTCCGACATTGGATTTCATTCCATGTATATTGATTTTTATTTAATATATATCTTTTGGTGGCGGAGAATTTATTCTCTTGCTTAACACCCTTCTCTGAGACGCATGAGCTCAGAGGTTATATTGGTAGTTATCGATTGCATGGCGTGAATTGTCAATGTGGCATGCCAAGATGCAATCGATCGAGGCTTTTGTTGAAAAGTAGAGCCTTGTGGATGATGATCAAAGCATAGCCTATTTTAGGCATAGCTTAATGTATAGCATTATCTCGCGAGCCTCACACCCCGGTTAGAGTCAGAAACGGGATAAGGGAACGCAGGGAGTGCACGCGTTTCTTTCAAGCTAGAAGTGGTATCAGGATTTTGTAAGCCTTGACATTTTACTTATGTGTTTGTTGGAACGAGGTGCCTTGGATTTATTGGTCGATAGCGATTATTTTATAGATTCAATAGGACCGGGAAGCGTGTGCTCAGTATTTGCCAATCCACTAAAGTATTTGTGGACCGGCCCTATAGGATCCAAGGGTTGCTCGTAGGTGTGATCTTGAGACATTGCTAGAGTTTCTCGAATCGTTAGGAGATCGTCCCTAGTCTTGACTCATGATGGAAACCCAAATTCCAATATGACACTATGGTTTTGATTATAAACCTATATATGACAACATAGTATATAGTAGCTATGCCATCTAGGATTGATACATTTACTTTGATGTATTTTTAAAACTGATTAGACACTAATAATAGTATTAAAATATTATTTTCTATGTATCAAGCATGTTTGATCATTATAAGGTAAAACTCTATCCTCCGGTTTGTGTTGCATTGTGTGATGGGACTTGAGTCTTATAATGATTTCATTTTCTAAAAAGCAATGCGTTGTTTTTGAAATAAAATTTATTAAACCTATGCACTAGCGATCCTATGGAGTAAACCCGTTCCGCATTAGCGGCGTCGTCCTGTGATTAGCAACATTGTTAGTTAAGAAAGATTTCTCATACATGTCTCATGACTGACTCGTAGTTTGTTTCACTTTGCAAACTCGGGTGCCCTCTTTTCACACGGGCAACCAAGTGATAGGTTTAGGTATGGATACATTCTAGATTGGAGCTTGCTTAAGGAAGAAGATGAAGAACATTTTCCTTTTTATCTTTTTACTGCTACTTGAGACATTTTGACATTTTTGATCTATGATGTATTTGATGGAGTTGAGATTTATTTCTCTCTTTGTTGAGACTTTTAGTTGCTAAGTGTATCATGTAACTGCGTACTCTGATGTCTTTAATGTTATGATGTTGGTGACATTTTCTATTTCCGCTGCAATGATTTATGTGTTATGCTATTATCTGAGATATATTATTGTTGTAATTATGTTATGCTCCTATGATTATCCTTGCTTTCGTACTACGGTAGTTTGGGGTTGTCACAGACTGCGATTTGATTTTAGGGTTTAATTTAGGAAGCGGCGGCTACATTTTTCTGGTTGAATTAAACGAGCGATAAAAGGAAAATAATGAAGGGAACGTGGAATTTTTTTAGTTACATGAAATAAGCGGTTGTTAAGTACTTCGTAAATAGAGTTGGTAAAGTTGCATTTACTGTCACGTTAGAATAAAAAAGTGGTAATAGATCTATTATAACAGTCCATTTAGGCCAGTTGTAAAGAAAAAATTGTAATATTGTTGTTTTGTTGTAGTGCCCATTATATAATTTACTTGTAATAATAACTACCAGTCTTCTATCGACATGTCTCCATTTGTAGATTTATACGGAAGACCGTGTCGCTCTCCACCTTGTTGGCTTAAATTTGGTGAGAAACTTATTTGGGACCTAACATGATCCGTGAAACATCTGAGAGGATTTCTCTTCTTAGAGAGAGGATGAGAGAGGCTCAGAGTTGTCAGAAATCCTATGCAAATAACTATAGGAATCCTCTCAAGTTTTCAATCGACGATCTTGTGTATATTCGTGCTTCTTCCTTGAAGGGAGTGATATGCTAAGCCAGACAGGGAAATTAGCACCATGCTATATTGTTCCATTTCCTATTATCGAGCATATAGGTCCTATTGTATATCGGGTAGCGCTCCTGACAGATTATCTGGTATTCATGACATGTTTCATGTCTCTCGATTGAGGAATTGTTTGCACGATTATGATCCAATGATTAATTCTTGAGCCTTGGAAGAACTTGAGATTTCACTTAACTTGTCCATTGTGCACCATCTTGTGCGTATCTTTGGAACAAAGGTCAAATGCCTTCGTCATAAGAAGGTGTTGCTCGTCAATGTCCAATAGCTTGGGAATATAAATGATTGCACATGGAAGACGAGGGAATTGATTGAGCGAACATATACTCATTTTTGTTTTTATGTGTCACTGGAGAGAAAATCTTTTGAATGACCTATTCTTGTGTTTTTTCCCTTAAAATAAGATGAAATTTGGGTTAAATATAACTTTTTCTTCAGCAAATTGCGTGGATGTAATTTTTGTAAAGGGGAGTCTATAATAACCCGACTTTGAGTGATTACCTATTTAAACTTTAACAATATATTTATAATGAGGTTACAAATTATAAATCAAGTGCTAATTACTTAATTGGGTGGAGATTAAATAAAATGAACACTAATTCATGAGAGATGAATAAAAATGTGATTTTGGATTTGGGGTTTGGACGGAAATTAAGCTTATGGAAAATAAGCATAATAGTGTGTTTGTGTTAAAATTGGAGACGAATATGTGGAATTTGAATTAAAATGAAATTTAAATAATAAGCTATGGTGAATACACAATACTATGTATTTAAGGGTCGAAAAATTATAAAATATGGTAAAATATTATTTTTGAAACAATAAAAGTGTAAATATATTAATAAAAAGGAATTTGGGAAATTCTTAGAAGCTTTTGCTTGAAATTGTAATAAATCTTTTATAAGGAAAATTGTGTGTAAAACTGTGCATTTAAAAAATTGAGTTATGTAAAAATGAATATCAAAAGCTTGTATAAATTTGTTGTAGGACATTTTTAGAAGTGTTAGTAATAATATTTTGAGTTTAAGAACTTTATTGGGTTAAGATAAAATGTTTAAATAATTAGAACTCTTAACAATGTGCATTTTATTAAAAGTTAAGTATAAAACGTCCATTCTGAATAACATGGAAACTTTTGTAGAATCGAGTTAAAAATATAATTAAAAGTAGGTAATAACATGTTGATATTTTTAATAAAGATTTTGGTTAAATTTTGTATAGAATTTAACTTATGTCATTTATGGATAAAAGCACTTAAAAACTTGTGTAAACAACCTTAAAGCCTTAATAACTTTCCTTAAGGCTAAACCATGGGTTAATTACTTAATTAAGGATTAATGGGCCTCATTAACAAAGGAAAGTGGGAAGTTCTCTAGAAAAAACTACGTACTTTCATTTCTAGAGAAAAAACAAAACTCCTTCCAAAAATAGTAAGCCATGGCTTTCTCTTCCTAAAACATAATTCCCCAACCCTAAATCAAAACTAAAAGGAGATTTTCATCCTAAACTAAATCCATAGTAGGTAATCTGTACTAACAACTGTATTTCATCTCAATTTGATTATATTTTTGTTTATAGTTGAAAATTTATCTTTATATACTATTTGCGTACTTCTGTAGATTACTCTACATGTGTTGTTGCTCTAAAGGGAGCACAAAAGTCCAACTTTTAATTAAATTCAAAGCTTTCTTCCGTCAATCCTTGCTGCAAATCAAAGGCCTCTCTCTTCTAACTTGTTTCAGTATGTAAATGCATAAATTTGTGCTTGAAGATGATAAGTTTCATTGATTGTTTACTGTATGTTTTCTGAAGCACTGCATCATGGAATAAGTCTGTGCTTGAACCCTCATAACTTATTCATTTCTTTATGGAATGTTGTGATTTTTCTTATTGTTTGTTGTCAATCTACTCCAGTATTAGTGCATAAAATTTCATAAGAATTAGAGTTGTTTTGATTTCTAGAAATCGGCCTGAAAGTGCAGTTCATCGAGATTTTGGCTTGGCAACTTCGCATTGCCTAGGTCGACCCAAGCCTTTAGTAGGTTGATCCACCTATGCAAAGATACCCAGGTTAAATTCTTATGTTGTTCCAGTGTCTTCTGCCTTGTTTCTTTTCATTCCTGGGCAAGTTATTGCTCCAATACAAGTGCCATTTCCTGCACTTAAAATCAAGTGTAATTTTGGCAAACTTTATGGCAATTTGGTGGCTTTCTTCGGCTATAATAAAGCATTAAATATTATGAATTTTAGTTATTGATTGACTTGTTCGGTGTGCATTACTGGTGGTGTTTCTGTTGTGTTTCCAATCACATGTACACGGATTTTCTAAATGCTTTTGTAGTGTTCTGAGAAAAGAAACTGGTTTTGAAAAGAATTTTTTTACAATAAGAGTTTATAAAGTTTAATAAATAATCCTATTTATACAATCATT
Source organism: Allium sativum (assembly GCA_030737875.1). Lineage (NCBI taxonomy): Eukaryota > Viridiplantae > Streptophyta > Magnoliopsida > Asparagales > Amaryllidaceae > Allium > Allium sativum. The sequence goes on along the minus strand of CM060925.1, from coordinate 156,331,194 downwards.
ATATAAGCTCAGCAATTTTCAAGTATTTTTCGAAAATAAATTTTTTGACTCATATTTCTAAAAGTATATTTTTAATATGAAAACTACACATACTTGTACCATTCAAGAAAGAGTAATTGAGGTTAAATGATTTCGTAAACCATGTAATATCGGACTGCTGGTATATGAAATCGGTTAATTCCCCATTCGGTTATCAAAGTCATCATTTGGTTTTATTCTGAGTTTTGGTATTTCATGCGTTTCTGTGTCTTCCGATGTTCCAATGTTTTATGTTGAATTGTTGAGCAAATAGTAAACCAGTAGAGAGAACATACGGCATGGGACGCATAGTAACCACTATTTGGGTTATTGTCTGGGAGTCGGTGACACTTTTTGATGTTGTTACCAATACAAGACCTTCAAGTCAATCCGTGGACCTTCATGTCAATTCGGTGATTATGTTGGTATCTGGCATATATTGACCAACTTGGTCATCTTAAAGGTATCTTTTTATATGTATATTATTAGTACTGGTAAGGCATTGAGCCAATCTTAGTTTTAGCATGTGCAGGCATAGCTTTGGCTTGCCACTTCGATGGTTGGATCCAACATTTGGTATTTTGTGATTCCCTTGTTTACTGTGTTTTAACCATTTTACAATGATCACTATACATGTATTGCTCCAAATTAGTCGGAGATTCTGGTATGTGTGCACATGGTGATTTATTTCAATAAGTTATATGTATGATTTTCATGTTTTGGTGGTTTTGGATTTGGTGTAACTTTCTTGTAACCTCGTATGTTACCCTTGAATGAATCTGGTGGCAAAGAATCCATATGTCAAACACAATTACCTTTCCACATTTATCACATAAATGTGGCTTTAGATTATGTCCTTGTGGTTATGTGTGAAGGGTTCTGGTTATATTCCTTTATGACCTAAAGGAATGATTCCATTAACGAGTTATTTCACCTTATCCTATGATAATTATCTAATTCAAGTTAGACTAACCCGTGTGTTTACTCCTCGGGTTCGACCGAGTAATAGATTAGGTTCTTTGGCTCATGTTTATCGTTTTGTCTATGGATATCATGATCTACTTTTTGGGTCACATAATTTTTGTTGTAGTCTTGTGCAGCTTCCATCTGACTTGTCGATGTATATTCTTTTGTGGGGGGTTATGATATATACATATTGTGTAATGACTTATCCGACTATATATGATGTATGATGTACTGTACATGATGTACTCGTATGTATGTATGTATGTATGTATGTATGTATGTATGTATATATGTGTGTGTTTGTGTGTATGTCAGTTATTTTGTAATTTGTGTCTGCTGTTATGTTAGGTTTTGTTCTCGATAGATCCTGTAGCCACGTTAGTAGTGTATTAGATAAGGATTGAGTATGTCGATACGAGGTAAGCATAAAGGGATAAATCTCGACATATTTAGTACCAATCTGATACTATTTTACAGGTGGTCTCTCTTAACAAGCCACGTTCTCTATATTAACAAACAATATTACCGGTTAATACTCTTCGTTAATATGGGTCTCGGGGTGAGACGTTAAAGTCACTTCGATGAAGTGGAGTTCATGGTGGGACAAAGGAAGTGGGAGCCGAAATCACGGTGTCATTACTCTATGATTAGGATTCTGCTTTTGTAAGGGTGGATCGAGCTTTAGGCATCCTAGTCCTAGGGATTAGATAATTTGTTAATAGTACTGTGTATTTGAATTTGTGTTTTCCCTTCCAGTAGTATGTACTCATGTATGTAAGTAGCATGTATTGGTCATTACAAAATCCATGTTCATTAGTGAAATGTTATGTTTAGTGTTTTTATAATGATCACCTTAAAGTATATGTGTGTGTGTGTGTATATATATAATTTAACCAATAATAGAAAAAAAATTCAAGATCTAGAATTAGAAGACAAAAGCAACTATGATAATGAAAAAAAAACATGAAAGAATGAATTTTTGTACATAAATTTTTTATGTAAACTATGAATTTGTGTACGATAATGAAAAAAAAGGAACTTGAAAAAATAGTCTTTCTTATGTAAACTGTCTTTGAAGAAGTTTGGTTTGTAACAAGAACACAGAGAAAATTTCCAACTTTAGTTAAGAAAAAATAAATTCTCTAAATCTGGGTATTAGTAATAGTTTGTTAAGGATTCAGATTATTAGTTTAAATATAGAAATTGATTGAACTATGCTTATGTTCAATAAATGTGTCAGAAAAATTAGATGAGAAACTGTTTCTGGATTAAAAAATTGCATTTATACAGAATAGCTAGTATATTTAGGATGTTTACATCATAATTTTTAGAAGGATTTTAAAGGAAGCATTCATAAAGGAAGTACCACGCAGGAATTTATGCTCAAATATGTCATATGTAATGTTACACACTATACAATGCACAAATAGTTGAAAATGGATCTTTGAAATTTTACATTACCTTATCCTTTCCGAATTTCTAGGATGAAATTCCTAAACAGTGCAAGAATGTAACATCTCGCATTTTTAGAATATATAATTGATAAAACATAAATGACAAACAGAGAAAATAGATTATTTGGAATGTTAGAATTTGGCAACAAAAATTATACCATTGTATTCATGTGGCAATTTTTGAATTAAGTTCCATATATAATATTCTCTGAATGGGGTTCGAACAGGAAAGATATTACTGTTTGAAGTTTTGGTATTGAAGAATAATTATATACATCAATATGTGTGTATGTCTATATATATATATACATAGATATATGTATGTATGTATGTATGTATGTATGTATGTATATGTATGTATATGTTTGTATGTATGTATGTGTGTATGTATGTATGCGCATATGATAATTCCAAGTTTGAAATGCATTTGGAATTTAAATTCAAACATATGATAAAATAGGAACAAAACCAATACAAATGGAATGTTAAATAAAATTTCAAGAAAGAAATAATAATTTTTCGCTTATATAAATAAGAACGAAATCAATACAAATGGAATATTGACATAGTATTGTTTAATTTTCATTCAGTTTTACCTAATAAGAAACATGACATTGGTAAGATGATTATTGAAAATGACTCATTTGATGGGCTAGATAAACTCTATATTTAGTTACAGTTATGAACAAAGATACGAATGTAGGAATAAATGAATCTATGCATAAATTTAGACTTGAGTAAAAGATGCATAATTTATTGTGTAATTATCGACTTATCTCTTTAATGTGAATTCACAAGAAATATGCCTAGACTTACAAAGTGAATAATTTTTTTATCTATAACCCATTGTGGAAAATTAGTAATGTTTTAGTTCGTAGGAATGATTAAGAAAATTTCCATATTAATTTAAGTAAGAGTGATGAGAACAATTACAAGAAAATAAAAAAAGAAAAAAGAAAAATGTAAGTAAAAAATAGGGTGATTACTGAATTTTTTACCGCTCACCCCAGGATAAAAGAAAAGATGTCTTGTAATCATGAATCATCACGCAAAGGCCGACTGTATATCAAAATATGGAAATAATCCATAGAAACCCCATTTGCCAACTTACTAAAATATGAAAAACTCTAGAAAGAAAAATACCGAGAGAAATGAGAAACGTGATAATAGGAAATAAATAATGACCAAGTTTAATACTAGGTGAATTAAATTAAAAGATACCAACAAAACAAAGAGACAAGAATATTAAATGAAGGTAAAAGAAAATGACTGACATGTTGATAGGTTAAGAAAGAACAGTAAAAGAAAGCAAAATGACTATCTTATTGAAAGATAAAGAAAGAAATTTTAGGTAAGGAAAGAAAGTAAAAGAAAATGACTATCTTATGGTAGGTAGACAGAAATGAAACTAAAAGATAGTTACTATCTTTTAGATAGGTAGCTAATCAAATGTAAAACAATTACGATGACTGTCGTGATAGGTCGATGACTATCACGACAATTATTATGATTGGTAGAGTCTAGAACAAATAATAACTATCATAATAGGTGGGGAAAATTCTATTCAAATACCATAAATTGCTTTACTTACTGACACGACCCGAACTTCCCCGTGAAGGAAAGCACGGATAGCGTTGAGAACAGGACAAAATAGAACGCATACAGAAGAACGTTTCACTGTATATTACAACAATGCATCAGATTACAAGAATATACAGAGTATAAATGAATATTACACAGAAATATCAGAGATTTAAATTACATTTAAATACATAGCAGTGGAAAATAATACAATACACAACTAGAAGGAGATATACGGATACAAAGCTTTCCGGATATCGTTCCAGCTGTAAACCAGGATCCTGTGAATATAAATCTGCAAAACCAAAACTACTAGCTGCCCGTGTCAAAATAAGGGCACCCAGAGTTTAGGTTAAAACAATAAACTCCAGGTCAGTCATGTGACTGGTGTGAGAACTAAAACAGTTAATCTTTATTTTAAAGTTAGGTAAATCAAGGGACCACGTCGTATAACACGGAACGGGTTTCCTCCCAAGAATACCAGTGCATAAAACAAACAGCGCAATGCTAAATAAAGAAAAATGAAGCTGTTATAAGACCCAGGTCCTATCACACAATGCAACGCAAGCCGGGGGATAGGGTTTTCCCTTATAACAGCCAAAGAATGCTTGATACGTTTGAAACAAATCATTTGATACTATAATAAGTGCATTGTGTATAAAACAACTTCAAATCATAAGTATCAATCATAGGCGGCATGGGTACCATATATCATGTCGCCATACTAGTTTTACAATTAAAACAGCAAATGTCACGTATTTGGAAATTGGATTTCCGTCTATGAACCGAGGCAAAAGATAGTCCTTAACCGATTCGTGACTCTCTAGCCCGAGCCATAGGTCAGAGCTCGAGTGACCTTGGAGCGACAGGGCCGGTCCACCGATGTGGATTAAACTTAAACCCTGAACACTACGTTTCCCCACCCTATGGGGTGTAAGTCTGGTCCGTCTGCCGACCAGAATGCATCGGCCGAAACCGATATAACCGAGGCGCCTCGCAACAACAACAACCACATAAGTCAAACTCGTCAGGGCGTGTAAAACCACTGACGCCACTTCTAACTAGAAAGAAACGCAAGTCCTCCCTGAGGTCCGTCTCCCGTTTTTGGTTCATACCGGGTGTGAAACACGCGAGGTAAACGTTACACAAAGCTGTGCCACACAGGCTGTGCTTTGATCATCACCACAAGACTTTGCTTTTCAACAGAAGCCTTGATCAATTGCCACTTAGGCGTGCCACACAGGCAATTCACTCCATGCGTTTGATATCCATCAATATATAACCCCTGAGCTCATACGTCTCAGAGAAGGGCGTTAAGCAAGAGAATAAATTCTCCGCCGCCAAGCAGATATATATTTAATAGAGATCAATCACACGGACTAAAACCCAATGTCAGACACACAGTCCATTTACAAGTCCGTTCTGGGTCTGAACGAAACCGGAGGCACCTAGTACCCCGCATATCCATCGATCTCCAAGTACGTCTGGACGATCACCAACTGTTTCCATCTTCTTGGGTGTACAGCCCAATCAAGATCATCAGTTATCACCCAAACGACGTGAAGACTTCTGGTCTTCGACCACCGTCTCCATCTTCGACACCACGTCGAATCAGTTATTCAGAATGGGATAAACCCGGTCTTTCTGAATAACTCGCGTATATATTATAAAAGTGTTACACAAACACAACATACGCCTCATTCCAATTCAGAATATTCTTTTATTCAAATATTCCTATCCTTTGGGAAAAGTTCCCATTAATTTTATCAAAGATAAATTCTTGAATTTATTCTTTAATCTCCTTTGAATATCAATTCAAACTAGTCGGGATTAGCGAACCACACCGAAGTAATCATTTATTTTATTTCCCAATCCCAACCTATTCATCCCATGAAGTAAAACTGGTAATACTTCATATCTAACACCACAGTGTTATCGGTAAATTCAATTACCATTTCACGTTCAAATCTAATTAAAGATTTAACTATCGCCTGGAGCAAAACTGGTGATACTCCATTTTCGATCTTTTCAATCTATTTAAAGATTCATTAAAACTCCACTTAGTTTTAATCTTTAACTGGGTTAAAGAATCAGTGTCATTTAAAACACGGTTCACGATAAACCCAAAATCACATCCATTAATTATCGGGTTAAAGAACGAGTGTTGTTTAAAATACTGTTCACGATAAACCCAAAAATCAATATCCATTCGATTCCAATTAAATACTGTTTAATTGGTACACTTCATTAAATCTAAATAAAAAGATTTAATCTTTTCTCAACTGGGTTCAAGAACAGTGTTAGTGAAGACACCATTCACGACAAACCCAAATCACATTTGATATTCAATACAAGGCTCTGAATAGAAAATATATCGGCTTATATTCAATATCAAATTCTACGACTAACAAATGTCGTATTGGAAATAACGATATATATATCTATATCTTTCAAATTTCCATAACAACAACTGCATAATCACGAAATCCAACATCGAAATATTCCGAAGACAATTTCGATTCAAATCCACTCCAATGCAATCATTGGATATTCTGGTTATTTTTAAAACCCTTTTTCAAATTCAATTTATTTAATTAAAAATAAATAGAATTATATTCCTAGTTCAAAACTAGTTCATTTCGATAAAAATCTATTTTTATCTTTTCAAATATGGAGTTTTCATCCCAAATTTTCCCAAATCATTTCTTATGATTTTACACAAATTATTACTATTTTTAATAATTTTATCAAGGCCCGTACAGTCGATTTCCATCAATGGCCATCGAACTGCACTTACAGCGATCTTTTTCGAATTTGATTTGGACATAACTCCAAATCCAACCGTTAGATTTCAAATTTCTAATATCCGTTAGAAAGCTCTTTTCGATACGAACCCAACGGTTCCGGTTTTAGGAGAATCCGACGGTCGGATCTCCCGTGATGCCCGTTTGAAATAAATGGTCGAAATTCACGAACTGCCGCGGCGCGGCGCGTTCTATTCAGGCCATTATATTATATATATAATATATATAATATATACTTCGTCGATTTCTATTTAAAACGAATTATATAAATAGTTTTAAAATCGTTTCAAAAGCTATTTCAACTTTCTTTTCAATTCAAATCAAAATTGAATTCTTCTTTATAAATTCGTTTTAAATTTCATTTCTATTCAATTCAAATTTCAATTCAATTTGAATTCGTTTTCAATTCACTTTCAATTCAATTTGAATTCGTTTTCAATTCAATTCATTTCGAAATCGTTTTCAATTCAATTCATTTCGAAATCGTTTTCAATTCACTTCATTTCGAATTCATTTCGAAATCGTTTTCAATTCAATTCATTTCGAAATCGTTTTCAATTCACTTCATTTCGAATTCATTTCAAAATCGTTTTCAATTCACTTTGAAATCGTTTTCAATTCAATTCATTTCGAAATCGTTTTTAATTCAATTCATTTCGAAATCGTTTTCAATTCAATTCAATTCATTTCGAAATCGTTTTCAATTCAATTCATTTCGAAATCGTTTTCAATTCACTTTGAATTCGTTTTCAATTCACTTTGAAATCGTTTTCAATTCAATTCATTTCGAAATCGTTTTTAATTCAATTCATTTCGAAATCGTTTTCAATTCAATTCATTTCGAAATCGTTTTCAATTTACTTCATTTCGAAATCGTTTTCAATTCAATTCATTTCGAAATCGTTTTAAAATCGATATAAATATCGTTCACGTCAAAATGGCGTCAATCTAATCAACACGGCTTCATATATTGATATTTTCAAATAATCCATTTCGAATATTTCTATTTCAAATATTTCTATTCTAAAACTGGAATGAGGCCCAATCAATTACCATATAAAGTTAATTATATGGATTTTCATACAACACATGTATATAATAGCAACGATAAATAATCAACCATCAACCAAAGTGCACTACACCGTATAAGCATCAAATATAGATATTCGACGCTTATAACAGCCTGTCAATCAATCGATCGACATATTTAATCAATCAGGATGAGTGAAATTCATATTTCATCCCAACACCCGTGTGGGGTTTCAAACAATCAAACACAGATTTTAGTTGTGCAGTTGGGCGATGTGTAAAATTTATCGTCCCAATCAATGTCATTCAAATAAGTGTACATAATCAAACCGTCTGGTTTGTAAATGAATATTTATTTACTCACATTCACGTTAAAAATTATATTTTTAACGACAAAACATTTTATTCCAACATATGAATTTCTATTCAGTTCATTTCTTCAATAAAATGATATTTTATTTTTCTAACATATTTTAGAAAATTTCGGCGGCATAACGGCACGATACTAGAAACGGGACGAGGCCTAGCCTTATCCCCGGTCTAGTGAAGGCCCACGCCATTCACACATCAATCAAAATTATTTATTTCACCCAACAATTCAATTTCAAATCACATCATATAACTAATCTATGCAACCAAACAAACAAGTCCATGGTCTGTGGACGATTGTGTCGGGTGCTACTAAGCACCGTCTGCATCCTAGTATATATATATATATATATCTAACTAGAAAAGGAAATTGAAAGGTGAGAAATTCTCACCAATAGCTATCCTAGCTCCACGGCACTTCATTGATAGAAATCTTCATCGCTATCGCATCTTCGTCATCTTCTTGTGCCCGTAGTCACTATATATATAAAAATCACACATTTTTATATTCGATGTCTTTAAAATAAAAATCACATTTTTATTTATTCACTTTCAATTTAAAAATCATATTTCTATAATCACTTCATATATTTAAAAATCATATTTTTACTATCTCGTTCTATGGATAAAATTCTATTTCTAAAATAAAGTTTTCGCCTTTATAAAAATTACCACTTTATCTCAACGGATATAAAATAAAAATCAGATTTTTATTTCGCTACACATACAAAGATGATATTTTTATATTCTCTATCCTATAAAGATTATATTTTTAATACTTTAAAAATATAAAAATCATATTTTTAATATTTCTATATAGTAAAGATTATATTTTTAATACTTTAAAAATATAAAAATCATATTTTTACTTCTTCTACCCAATAAAGATTATATTTTTAATACTCTAAAAATATAAAAAATCATATTTTTAACTGAATAAAATCTTTTCTACTTTAAAAATCCCATCTTCTCTATTTTAAAAATCCGAACTTTCAAATTTAAAAATCCTAACTTTCTAATTTGAATTTAAAGTAAAAGCAGAAAAGGAAAAAACGAATAAAATAAAGTAAAAATAAAATCTTACAGATGAAAACTGGAAGGGGGGGTTCATCATCGGTTTTGGGTCCGGGGGGGGGGGGGGCTGTGGTGTCGCGTTTGATCGGTGGAGGAGGGGGCGCTATGGCAACCGCCGGAGGTCAGAGGGCATCGGAGCAGGTCACTGGCGTTGGGGTCTTCCACAACAGGCGGCGTCGGTCAAATCAGGGCTGGAGCTAGGGTTCGGGCTTCAAATCGGGAGAGAGGAGGGGCTGGAGCTGACGTGGGGGCGAGGGAGGAGGTGGCGTCGGTCTTGGGGAGGGCGACGACGCCAGTGGCGGAGCTCGGTGGCTGAGCGACGGGGAGACTCGGTTTTTTTTCTTTTTTGAATTCCGAATTTATTTTAGAACGGGGGGGGGGGGGGGGCAGAAGTTATAGAAGAAGGTTTTTTTTTATTATTATTTAATTTTCCACAAAAAGCAACTTTCATTTCCGACTTCAAAACGAGGCCCACCGCCTGTCGTCCCTAGCGTTTTACCCCTATTCCGAACACAATGGGATATGTATCGCAAGCTGATTCGATAGTTACAATCAGTTTCCATTGAACTTACATTTAAATCTATATATTGAATTTTAAACGTACATTTCAAATTACCGGGGTCACATACTAACTAGAAAAATTCCAGAAAAATATTTTCTAGCTTCGCATTGACGATACGGTCCTAACAAAACTAGTTTCGTCGAATTCTTAGACCGTTGGAAAAATGGCCATTTCCCAGTCGATTAAAATCAACTGAAACTGGTCAAACGCGTTTTCCTTTGCCACGCTCACATATTGATTCGAAAAATTATGAAATTTGAAATCTAGTAATAATTCAACATCACGGTCCCAACAAAACTGGTTTCGTCGAAATCCGAGGTCGTTTGCAAAATGTCCATTTTTAAGGGCCTGAATTCCATAGCGACTATTCAGAATTTTCAACTGGACATATCTTTTGATTCCCGCCATGAAATTTTGATTTTTCGAATTCGTTGGAAAGATATTATCAATTAGATCCTATTATTTTTTGTTTCACTAAAATCCGGATTGTTTTGCACCCGGTACATTCAATTGAAGTTTGAAATCGAATTATCGAACTACCGCGCCATTTTCAATTCTATTTATAATTATATATAATTATTTATATTCTAACGACGACGTATATAAATATATACGTCGAATTATATTCAAAATAAATTTCTCGTCGATATTATTTAAAATAATCTATTTTAAATAATCAAAATTCGCTAAAATTGCCAAAATAAAAATTTCAAACTGGCTCGCATTTTACGGGTTGTTACAATCTCCCCCACTTAAAACTTTTCGTCCCCGAAAAGGAACAAAGTCGAAAGTGGTTTGATTAATCAACTCTACGTTCGATCTGGCTTCCATTCTCCAACTTTTCAGTTTCTGAGAATTTTCAAAATTTCAAAATTTTGGCTAACACCCTAAATTTTCGAAAAATTTCGCCATAACCTCCCCTGCATTGGGAGCATCGGGGAATTTCAAATAGCTTCCCCGGTCCTTCAGATCTCAAAAAGAAAAAGAAAAAGCCAAGCGGCTAGCCAATAGGCTCACAAAATCATCATCACCCAAACAAAATAGGAAATTATGTAGTAAACATGTACCTATTTGTCGGGCAAACAAATTTTATTCTTCGGCTCTAGCCTCCTTGCTATGACCTGTTCAATGTAAGTATATGTATATGCAAGCAAATGCGACCAATTTTCAATACAATTCAATATTCGATTCTATTAGGCTAAATGGACAAAACTAGCAAACAAATAAACAAACAACACAAACATCAATCAATTAGTTGATTAGAGTTTCAAATTCATAATTTTGATATATAGTCAAAAATCAGATTTTTGATGCCAAATCACAACAATAGGCCCTATCTAGTTTTGGTTCTCACACCAGTCTATAGGAAATATATAGAAATCTCACTTTCGTCACTCGAATATAAATACTGATAATGTGATCACAATTATCAGCATCATCCCCGGGCGACTAGAGTGTGATTCTATATCTATCCAGTATATTAAAATTTCGAATACACGCGGATCAGACGTATACGCAAAATCTTTATATACTGGATTGTCCACATCTATATAAATAAATAATCAAATACGAATAATTGATTTAAATTTTCAAAACAAAATTTGTTTTCATTTGAAAAATATACTCTTCACACTCGTTCTAGGATACTACTGATCCCATCTCTAACGAGTCATTCTCATTGGATATTACTAATCCAATATCTGATGAATTCTTTCGTATGGTTCTAACGTGCCTTGTTCTCTGAGCTTTGTAAACCAAAGCTCTGATACCAAACTGACACGACCAGAACTTCCCCGTGAAGGAAAGCACGGATAGCGTTGAGAACAGGACAAAATAGAACGCATACAGAAGAACGTTTCACTGTATATTACAACAATGCATCAGATTACAAGAATATACAGAGTATAAATGAATATTACACAGAAATATCAGAGATTTAAATTACATTTAAATACATAGCAGCGGAAAATAATACAATACACAACTAGAAGGAGATATACGGATACAAAGCTTTCCGGATATCGTTCCAGCTGTAAACCAGGATCCTGTGAATATAAATCTGCAAAACCAAAACTACTAGCTGCCCGTGTCAAAATAAGGGCACCCAGAGTTTAGGTTAAAACAATAAACTCCAGGTCAGTCATGTGACTGGTGTGAGAACTAAAACAGTTAATCTTTATTTTAAAGTTAGGTAAATCAAGGGACCACGCCGTATAACACGGAACGGGTTTCCTCCCAAGAATACCAGTGCATAAAACAAACAGCGCAATGCTAAATAAAGAAAAATGAAGCTGTTATAAGACCCAGGTCCTATCACACAATGCAACGCAAGCCGGGGGATAGGGTTTTCCCTTATAACAGCCAAAGAATGCTTGATACGTTTGAAACAAATCATTTGATACAATAATAAGTGCATTGTGTATAAAACAACTTCAAATCATAAGTATCAATCATAGGCGGCATGGGTACCATATATCATGTCGCCATACTAGTTTTACAATTAAAACCGCAAATGTCACGTATTTGGAAATTGGATTTCCTACTATGAACCGAGGCAAAAGATAGTCCTCAACCGATTCGTGACTCTCTAGCCCGAGCCACAGGTCAGAGCTCGAGTGACCTTGGAGCGACAGGGCCGGTCCACCGATGTGGATTAAACTTAAACCCTGAACACTACGTTTCCCCACCCTATGGGGTGTAAGTCTGGTCCGTCTGCCGACCAGAATGCATCGGCCGAAACCGATATAACCGAGGCGCCTCGCAACAGCAACAACCACATAAGTCAAACTCGTCAGGGCGTGTAAAACCACTGACGCCACTTCTAACTAGAAAGAAACGCAAGTCCTCCCTGAGGTCCGTCTCCCGTTTTTGGTTCATACCGGGTGTGAAACACGCGAGGTAAACGTTACACAAAGCTGTGCCACACAGGCTGTGCTTTGATCATCACCACAAGAATTTGCTTTTCAACAGAAGCCTTGATCAATTGCCACTTAGGCGTGCCACACAGGCAATTCACTCCATGCGTTTGATATCCATCAATATATAACCCCTGAGCTCATACGTCTCAGAGAAGGGCGTTAAGCAAGAGAATAAATTCTCCGCCGCCAAGCAGATATATATTTAATAGAGATCAATCACACGGACTAAAACCCAATGTGAGACACACAGTCCATTTACAAGTCCGTTCTGGGTCTGAACGAAACCGGAGGCACCTAGTACCCCGCATATCCATCGATCTCCAAGTACGTCTGGACGATCACCAACTGTTTCCATCTTCTTGGGTGTACAGCCCAATCAAGATCATCAGTTATCACCCAAACGACGTGAAGACTTCTGGTCTTCGACCACCGTCTCCATCTTCGACACCACGTCGAATCAGTTATTCAGAATGGGATAAACCCGGTCTTTCTGAATAACTCGCGTATATATTATAAAAGTGTTACACAAACACAACATACGCCTCATTCCAATTCAGAATATTCTTTTATTCAAATATTCCTATCCTTTGGGAAAAGTTCCCATTAATTTTATCAAAGATAAATTCTTGAATTTATTCTTTAATCTCCTTTGAATATCAATTCAAACTAGTCGGGATTAGCGAACCACACCGAAGTAATCATTTATTTTATTTCCCAATCCCAACCTATTCATCCCATGAAGTAAAACTGGTAATACTTCATATCTAACACCACAGTGTTATCGGTAAATTCAATTACCATTTAACGTTCAAATCTAATTAAAGATTTAACTATCGCATGGAGCAAAACTGGTGATACTCCATTTTCGATCTTTTCAATCTATTTAAAGATTCATTAAAACTCCACTTAGTTTTAATCTTTAACTGGGTTAAAGAATCAGTGTCATTTAAAACACGGTTCACGATAAACCCAAAATCACATCCATTAATTATCGGGTTAAAGAACGAGTGTTGTTTAAAACACTGTTCACGATAAACCCAAAAATCAATATCCATTCGATTCCAATTAAATATTGTTTAATTGGTACACTTCATTAAATCTAAATAAAAATATTTAATCTTTTCTCAACTGGGTTCAAGAACAGTGTTAGTGAAGACACCATTCACGACAAACCCAAATCACATTTGATATTCAATACAAGGCTCTGAATAGAAAATATATCGGCTTATATTCAATATCAAATTCTACGACTAACAAATGTCGTATTGGAAATAACGATATATATATCTATATCTTTCAAATTTCCATAACAACAACTGCATAATCACGAAATCCAACATCGAAATATTCCGAAGACAATTTCGATTCAAATCCACTCCAATGCAATCATTGGATATTCTGGTTATTTTTAAAACCCTTTTTCAAATTCAATTTATTTAATTAAAAATAAATAGAATTATATTCCTAGTTCAAAACTAGTTCATTTCGATAAAAATCTATTTTTATCTTTTCAAATATGGAGTTTTCATCCCAAATTTTCCCAAATCATTTCTTATGATTTTACACAAATTATTACTATTTTTAATAATTTTATCAAGGCCCGTACAGTCGATTTCCATCAATGGCCATCGAACTGCACTTACAGCGACCTTTTTTGAATTTGATTTGGACATAACTCCAAATCCAACCGTTAGATTTCAAATTTCTAATATCCGTTAGAAAGCTCTTTTCGATACGAACCCAACGGTTCTGGTTTTAGGAGAATCCGACGGTCGGATCTCCCGTGATGCCCGTTTGAAATAAATGGTCGAAATTCACGAACTGCCGCGGCGCGGCGCGTTCTATTCAGGCCATTATATTATATATATAATATATACTTCGTCGATTTCTATTTAAAACGAATTATATAAATAGTTTTAAAATCGTTTCAAAAGCTATTTCAACTTTCTTTTCAATTCAAATCAAAATTGAATTCTTCTTTATAAATTCGTTTTAAATTTCATTTCTATTCAATTCAAATTTCAATTCAATTTGAATTCGTTTTCAATTCACTTTCAATTCAATTTGAATTCGTTTTCAATTCAATTCATTTCGAAATCGTTTTCAATTCAATTCATTTCGAAATCGTTTTCAATTCAATTCATTTCGAAATCGTTTTCAATTCACTTCATTTCGAATTCATTTCGAAATCGTTTTCAATTCAATTCATTTCGAAATCGTTTTCAATTCACTTCATTTCGAATTCATTTCGAAATCGTTTTCAATTCACTTTGAAATCGTTTTCAATTCAATTCATTTCGAAATCGTTTTTAATTCAATTCATTTCGAAATCGTTTTCAATTCAATTCATTTCGAAATCGTTTTCAATTCAATTCATTTCGAAATCGTTTTCAATTCACTTTGAATTCGTTTTCAATTCAATTCATTTCGAAATCGTTTTTAATTCAATTCATTTCGAAATCGTTTTCAATTCAATTCATTTCGAAATCGTTTTCAATTCACTTCATTTCGAAATCGTTTTCAACTCAATTCATTTCGAAATCGTTTTAAAATCGATATAAATATCGTTCACGTCAAAATGGCGTCAATCTAATCAACACGGCTTCATATATTGATATTTTCAAATATTCCATTTCGAATATTTCTATTTCAAATATTTCTATTTTAAAACTGGAATGAGGCCCAATCAATTACCATATAAAGTTAATTATATGGATTTTCATACAACACATGTATATAATAGCAACGATAAATAATCAACCATCAACCAAAGTGCACTACACCATATAAGCATCAAATATAGATATTCGACGCTTATAACAGCCTGTCAATCAATCGATCGACATATTTAATCAATCAGGATGAGTGAAATTCATATTTCATCCCAACACCCGTGTGGGGTTTCAAACAATCAAACACAGATTTTAGTTGTGCAGTTGGGCGATGTGTAAAATTTATCGTCCCAATCAATGTCATTCAAATAAGTGTACATAATCAAACCGTCTGGTTTGTAAATGAATATTTATTTACTCACATTCACGTTAAAAATTATATTTTTAACGACAAAACATTTTATTCCAACATATGAATTTCTATTCAGTTCATTTCTTCAATAAAATGATATTTTATTTTTCTAACATATTTTAGAAAATTTCGGCGGCATAACGGCACGATACTAGAAACGGGACGAGGCCTAGCCTTATCCCCGGTCTAGTGAAGGCCCACGCCATTCACACATCAATCAAATCCATTTATTTCACCCAACAATTCAATTTCAAATCACATCATATAACTAATCTATGCAACCAAACAAACAAGTCCATGGTCTGTGGACGATTGTGTCGGGTGCTACTAAGCACCGTCTGCATCCTAGTATATATATATATCTAACTAGAAAAGGAAATTGAAAGGTGAGAAATTCTCACCAATAGCTATCCTAGCTCCACGGCACTTCATTGATAGAAATCTTCATCGCTATCGCATCTTCGTCATCTTCTTGTGCCCGTAGTCACTATATATATAAAAATCACACATTTTTATATTCGATGTCTTTAAAATAAAAATCACATTTTTATTTATTCACTTTCAATTTAAAAATCATATTTCTATAATCACTTCATATATTTAAAAATCATATTTTTACTATCTCGTTCTATGGATAAAATTCTATTTCTAAAATAAAGTTTTCGCCTTTATAAAAATTACCACTTTATCTCAACGGATATAAAATAAAAATCAGATTTTTATTTCGCTACACATACAAAGATGATATTTTTATATTCTCTATCCTATAAAGATTATATTTTTAATACTTTAAAAATATAAAAATCATATTTTTAATATTTCTATATAGTAAAGATTATATTTTTAATACTTTAAAAATATAAAAATCATATTTTTACTTCTTCTACCCAATAAAGATTATATTTTTAATACTCTAAAAATATAAAAAATCATATTTTTAACTGAATAAAATCTTTTCTACTTTAAAAATCCCATCTTCTCTATTTTAAAAATCCGAACTTTCAAATTTAAAAATCCTAACTTTCTAATTTGAATTTAAAGTAAAAGCAGAAAAGGAAAAAACGAATAAAATAAAGTAAAAATAAAATCTTACAGATGAAAACTGGAAGGGGGGGGTTCATCATCGGTTTTGGGTCCGGGGGGAGGGGGGGGGCTGTGGTGTCGCGTTTGATCGGTGGAGGAGGGGGGGCGCTATGGCAACCGCCGGAGGTCAGAGGGCGTCGGAGCAGGTCACTGGCGTTGGGGTCTTCCACAACAGGCAGCGTCGGTCAAATCAGGGCTGGAGCTAGGGTTTGGGCTTCAAATCGGGAGAGAGGAGGGGCTGGAGCTGACGTGGGGGCGAGGGAGGAGGTGGCGTCGGTCTTGGGGAGGGCGACGACGCCAGTGGCGGAGCTCGGTGGCTGAGCGACGGGGAGACTCGGGTTTTTTTTCTTTTTTGAATTCCGAATTTATTTTAGAACGGGGGGGGGGGGGGTGGGGCAGAAGTTATAGAAGAAGGTTTTTTTTTATTATTTAATTTTCCACAAAAAGCAACTTTCATTTCCGACTTCAAAACGAGGCCCACCGCCTGTCGTCCCTAGCGTTTTACCCCTATTCCGAACACAATGGGATATGTATCGCAAGCTGATTCGATAGTTACAATCAGTTTCCATTGAACTTACATTTAAATCTATATATTGAAATTTAAACGTACATTTCAAATTACCGGGGTCACATACTAACTAGAAAAATTCCAGAAAAATATTTTCTAGCTTCGCATTGACGATACGGTCCTAACAAAACTAGTTTCGTCGAATTCTGAGACCGTTGGAAAAATGGCCATTTCCCAGTCGATTAAAATCAACTGAAACTGGTCAAACGCGTTTTCCTTTGCCACGCTCACATATTGATTCGAAAAATTTTGAAATTTGAAATCTAGTAATAATTCAACATCACGGTCCCAACAAAACTGGTTTCGTCGAAATCCGAGGTCGTTTGCAAAATGTCCATTTTTAAGGGCCTGAATTCCATAGCGACTATTCAGAATTTTCAACTGGACATATCTTTTGATTCCCGCTATGAAATTTTGATTTTTCGGATTCGTTGGAAAGATATTATCAATTAGATCCTATTATTTTTGGTTTCACTAAAATCCGGATTGTTTTGCACCCGGTACATTCAATTGAAGTTTGAAATCGAATTATCGAACTACCGCGCCATTTTCAATTCTATTTATAATTATATATAATTATTTATATTCTAACGACGACGTATATAAATATATACGTCGAATTATATTCAAAATAAATTTCTCGTCGGTATTATTTAAAATAATCTATTTTAAATAATCAAAATTCGCTAAAATTGCCAAAATAAAAATTTCAAACTGGCTCGCATTTTACGGGTTGTTACACTTACACCATGAGATTTTAAATAAAATTTCAGACCAAAATGACCTTATTAAAAAAGAATCAATATTAAAGAATGAAAACATATACAATTCTCCTTTGTTTGCATTATGTATACTCGGTATAATTTCTCTTCTAATGTTAGTAAATTATAAGTTAATTTATATCACTTGTTGAATTAAATTAATATTTCTTTTGAGGATTAAAATATATTCATATTGTTATAAGCAACATTTATATACAATCAAATTTTACAGTTTTCACTTTACTTAAATATAAAATTTAAAATTTAAAACTAACTACTAAAATTAATATTATACAGAGTACTAAAAATTCTTCAATCTTTCATTCAAATCTAATCATGTTTAAATTTAACATCATCAAAATTTAACTAGTTTAACTTTATAATATTTAAAAAATAAGTTCAACTTTCCGTCATCTAAAATTAAAAATGATTTAAAAATAAAATAATCAAATAATTTAAAATACTAGTGTTAAAAATTAAAGTATTTTTAATTTTAGGTAAATATATTGCAATGAATTTGCATTTTTATGTAATTCAATTTTAAGGTTAAAGAGAAAAGGTGATGAAAATATAAAAGGGTAATTTTGTGAAATACATGGTGTATGAAAAGAAATTTTTGGTGTATGCTATTTTATTTCATTTTACGGTGTGTGTTAAGAAATTATAGGTGTATGAATAGAATTAGCCAATAGGTGGATGACTACCACAATTGTGATAAGTAAAGGGGCCTAAATGATATCTTTATAATAGGTAGGGAGGCCTACATAAAAGATAGTGACTATCTTTATGATAGATAAAGAGGCTTAAATGAATGACAACGACTATCTTTATAATAGGTAGAGGTTTAAGAAAAAGCAATGACAAAATAATGAAACAAAGTGAAAGAATAAAAACTTAAATGAAAAGTGAACTAAACACATAAAGAAAGAAAGGTAGTCGTAAGATTTAATAAAGAATGAAATTACAATTGTAACTGCATACCATGCATTTAAATATGATCAGAAGGAGTCTGGATGTAGGAAATTATATATGGTCCACCACAGATCCTTTGGAACATCGTACAACCAATAGGAATATCTTGGGTTTTCCTCAGATGTAGGCATAGAGGCGGTCCATCAGAGGCAAGGTCCATACGAGTGTATCAATGACATGTTGCCATGACATCTTAGGTAGTCTAAAATATCGATGGATGGCTAGGAAGTCGTGCGACAAATAGTAGGCGCATGTTAGCCGAAACCCAAAAGAATATAGTCGTAGGATTACAAGTCATCATTGACCAGATGGCGAGAATGAGGAAGAACATGGGTTATGCCTCTTGGTCCAGGTTTATCTTTCAATGTCAACACGTTAGAAGAGGGCTATGCGATGCCACATGTTTATTTAGCCTATTTATTAACGGAAAGGCTATTAAACCTTATCAAGAGATAACCTCCAAACTAGAAAAGGTGTGGTTGCGCGGAACCTAATCACGATAGAAGAGAAAGATCTTAGAATTTAGTTCGCAATTAAATTTCTATTTGCAGGATTCAAAAAGAACCAGGATTGAATGATGATGTGCACATTTTGTGTAGGCACAAAGCTATCATTTGCAGATGTGGCTCACATGTTTTATAGTATACGACAGAACATCAGCAGTGTAGGTATAAGACGGTCCATTTTAAACATAAATACCATGTCTTCAAACAATATGATGGCAGTATCATGACATGGCAAGATGAGGGAATCCTAATGAAGTGATTACAAAAGAAACTATAGGCAGTATCGAGGATCGAGGTGGTCCAAGAGGATATATTTACATACATACGCTATTATTATTTTATAAGGTTGGATCTATTGCGAAGTATATAAGTGTGATATGAGCGCAGTGATGCCGTCCCAGTGACATTAATAAATCTAGTGTAATAAAGATGGAAAAAGGATGGTATAAGTTATGTTATATATACAAGTTCATAATTTACCATCCACAAAAACATCAGTTCCGACCCCTCCTCAAAACAACCCACATGTAGGTGGAGGACAAGGTTAGGACCATTTAGAGGCTCTTGACTTAAAAGTGTTAATATTTTGATAATGGATGACTTGTGATTGTATTTTATTTTATTTCATTGCGAGTTATTTACTTAAGCTCTAATGTCTCTCTCTCTCTATATATATATATATATATAAATATATGTGTATATATATATATATATCTTTGTTTATAGGATACCAAACAAACTACTCATTTTTTAGTGGACTTGGATTCCGCTATTTGTGAAAATTCAGATCCACTAGGATGTAAGTTATTACACAACTAGAAATATACATAATCGAGAAAATATTAATGTTTTAATATACTTTTAAACTACACAAGTTAATCGGAAAGGTGGTTATTACTAATTTCATTACAGTATTTCTTTTGTATTATTCTTCCATTTAATTCAAAAGGGCATACAAAATTAGACAAAAATTCCACAGGTTCCATGGATCTTATCCATTTCCAAAGCGTAGATTTTGTAAACATGAATGTAACATGACAAATCACATTGGATTTGGATCACGTATGAAATAGCTACAACAGGTACAAGTTATACATAAATTTAAATTTCTTAATGACATCATTATCAAATTAATTAACTAATTAGCTTAAAAACACGTTCCATTATCCCTCTTTCATCATTCATGAAAAATGAACTACCTCCGACCATAAAACTTTTTCGTGCACACTTCTCTCTTAGCAGTTCCATCACCAACAGCAAATGCCTCCTTGACCTCTAGATTTTCAAGAAAACATAAACTGATTCCATTTAAAACTCAATTTCTCCTAGTAATGGAAATGGTGTGGGTTTCTTGTGCTTCAAACCACCTTAGGCTTTTTAAACGCTTCCCAGGCCGCCCTGTAGCCCATGTGCGGGTCTGGAATTTTCCCCGTACCTGAAACCTGTATAGGTCAATGTAGACCCGACCTGCCCTATGACCCAGTGAAATTGCATTCTAATGTACACAAATTTATATACTTATATTTACTATCACTAAATGATAAATTATATACAAATAATATTTTTTTACAATGATAAAAGAATATAATAAAATGTGTTGTAAGATAACTGCTAAAAATGTATGCATTTGTTATTGTATGAATATATCATTAATGCAACTTAATGCTATGAAAAATTTATAACTTGTTGATTGAACGAATATGATATTCAATTCATAACCACGTATACCTAAGAAGATTAACAACTAACTGTTATACTTATGAAGTGTTTCAATGATGTTTCAATAACGCGGGTCGAGTTGGGGAAGATTAGTCATGCCCGAGACCCGACCCTAGACCTCCAAAAGCAGGTCACGGGTCTACTCACTCTGAAGACCCAATGGGGCGGGTCTAAATGGGTCAAAACAAGGGTGGATCAACCGGTGTTGGACCGTAGACCTGCCACATTGTCATCCCTAATTTCTCAGCAAGTAAGCCACCATTTGGCACGTGATCACCTCAAAGATGCTCGAGCATCCTTCACTCCTCCTTTCTCCTTCAGAACCTAACACCTAAACAATGATGATGAGGGAGCTACTTGCCATAAAAACAAATACGGACTGAGCTTGGTTTTTGGGTTTTACGATGACGTACCATGGATGGTTCATACCGACGACATGAAAAACATTCATGTTTGAAGTTTTGGCTAAAAATGAACAGATTCGAAGGTGAAATATAAGTCATTAGATGTCGAGTTATAACAAACGTGACCAGGATTTCTCTTTTAAAAATGAAAAAAATAAGCTGCTTATATGTCATTCATCAGAAACATTATTCAACCATGAAAAATTTCGGAACTCCAACTAATATGTGGTTACTGGTATTAGTAACTAAAACACTTATTCCAGACTCAACAGAACTAGTTTCGAGACCTAATTCGATCATATATAGACGTTAACAATTCAAATGACAATATAATATTATAATTTCAATTAGTCTAATGCGTATATTGTGTGCGCGATCACACAATAAGTTTGAACGCTATAATACTTGACTTCCTAAAATAATTTACTGTTTCGTATTCGATGAAACTATTTCATTCAATTTCGAGATAGTTTAAAACAAGCCTATTTTGATGTGTTAACAAAGTCAAGTTATTATTAATTAATGTCAAACATTCAAATTCTTAAATAAAAGTTTATTATCATTGTTCTTACTTACATAGGATTTCACGTATGCTTCAAAAATTAAATTAATGTCATATTAAATTCAAGATTCATAAATTCAAGTAATACCAATATTAAAATTCTCATGTAAATTTAATTCAAGTAATTAAATTTTCAATTCATTCATTTTAATATTCAAATCTATTACATATTTATGTACCAAAAATCTTGGTTGTTACATTCTTCCATCCTTAAAAGGATTTTGTCTCAAAATCATTAGTTAAAATTATCACTAAAACCATTAATTTTTCTCAAAAGAATTTTCAAAATCATTATTAAACTCTTCTAACACTTTAAAATTTGAAATTTTTCTGCATTACCTCCTATGCGCAATTGATCTGAAAAAATTACCAGTGCCACGTAAGACCCTAATCAATCAAAGAAAAATGAAAAGCCAAGCAGCTACATATGTTTGGCACATAAAAATCACTCAGTCAACTAAGAAAATAAAGATGCACCGATTGATCGGACAACAAAATTCAATTTATAAAACCAAAAGTGTAATAAACAAGAATTATATCAATTTAATTTATAAATATTTAATCTATTTAAATATTCAATTTATGATTTAATCATTTAAAATTACTTTATAACATAATTTTACAACAAGAAACTTATGTCGATCATTTGAAATGCATGTATACTATATATATGTTAAAAAACATATAAATATAGCATTTGAAAATTTAATATCATAAGATTCTTAATTTGATGTTTAAGAATCTAACAAGTAAATGTATATAAATTGTTTAAATTTTTATTAGAAAAATATGATTTGATATGTGATAATAAAATAAGTTAAAATAAATTTAACTTTATCTTTTTATAATTTAAGTACCAAGATTTGATGTAACAACCTCAATTTTTAGAGTATTTAATTAATGATTTAATTTAAAATTTTGGTTTATTATTTTATTTATCTATATTAATTCTTGAATTTTTATATGAATATATAATTTGTGTAATTAAACCCTCCATTTCAATATGGAATTATATATTTAATTTTATTTCAATTTGTATTTATTGTTCTTGATATAAATATAGCAAAATTTTATTTGTTCTTTAACAAAATTTCAATTCGTATTTATTGTTGTTAATTTTATATTGCCAAAACCGTTTGTCATTTGAACTAAAAATTTGTATTGTTTTCCATTTATTTGCAAACACATTTATATTGGTTCCTTTTATTTGTTTGTAAAAAAAAAAATCTACATCTTTCTTTATTCTCATTAGTAGTAATACTAGCTTGAATTTGAATTGGTGAAAAATTAATTTGCGGGGACACATTTATTAATTTGCGGGGACACATTAAATTGACGTTATTTATTTGGCAACTTCCTTCTCATGTAAATAAAGATATATACATCCCTTTACATTCTTATTTGTATTAACAGTGGCTTGAATTTGAATGGGTGAAAATCAATTTGCGGGGACACATTTATTAATTAACGTTAAAAATTTAGAAAGCCATGAATGATTATTTGCGGTGGTTTCTATTTTTTCTCTTTTCTGTATATCATCATTTTATTCATTCATGCAACCATTCCTTTTTGTTCTTCTTCTCCAAAATTCTTAGTAATCAACCATGGCTAAAATCAAGATCTTCATCTAAATCTGATGGAGAAACTTCTCAAACCAAATAAATAAATAAATAGAAGCCACCTAATCCATCAATCTCTTCTCCCTTTTTCTCCTTTTATTTTCTTTTTTTTTTCGCCAGATTTTGATCTGTTTTGTAGGGAGCATAACTTCCTCATACGGAATCCAAATCGACTTTACTTTTTTTTTCAAATTGTGTAAAATTGAAAGAGCTAAAACTTCTATGCAATATACTTTTTCAGATTTCGAATTTTTCTTGGCCGAAACTGCCAATCTTTCAGGTGCGTTTTTGAAGCCAGATTTCAGATCCAAATATTTGTCTGTCGCTGTTTTGATCATATCTTCTTCAAATTTTATCGGAAATTGGTTTTTCTTTTTTTAAACTGAAGAGAAAGGAATTTGCAACAACTTTTCAGTTTATGATTTTCCAAAATTCATAATTTAACTTGTTCAAAAATCACTTTTAAGATGGTCAAAATTTAGTTTAGTTTTGTAATTTTTTTTGGTAAAAATCAAGATCCATACTGCTTGCATTTCCCTGGCCCATTGGGTCAAGTTATGAGTTTGTGTGGGTTTATCTTACTTCATTTTTTTTTTGTGTTTATTTATGTTTAATTTATATTATATATATATATATATATATTTGTTTGAGGCGTGCGTTTTTTTTATTTCTCCTATGTGTTTGTGTGATTTATATAAAGGAAAGTTTATTTAAATACAAAGATTTGATACAAATTGAGTGGCATAAAATCTAAACCATAAGATTACCCCATGATCCGCACCCCTCACATAAAGATAAATTAATCACGTGGTTGAGAAATTATGCCTTTTGATTTATGTCAAATTTTTGTGTTCATATAACCGCTCCCTTTATATAATATGTACATAGTTGTTGTATACATGAGTTCGGGTTAAATTTCTATTTTATTTTCTTTTTATAAAGAAAATATTTATGAAAAAATTTGATAGGTGTTGGATTGTAGAGTTGATTATTAGAAGAATATATATATATATAAGTATTTTGATGTGTATGTTTTATATATAATATATATAAGATAATGGAATTTTAGTGTAATTGTGTTGCTTCTTTTATACCTATGAAAAAGGGTTTCGTAAACTGTTCCACAAATCCAATTTCCATGTTGTTTTACTGAGAAAATCCCTTATCCTCTTATAAAATTAAATATAATATTGAGCGATCATCGAGTTAAAATCCATTCTGAATCATGCCTGCAAGTCGTTGTTTCATTTTGGGCTTATTTTGGAGTTCAGAACCAAGATGAGTGATTATACCCACTCACGCCTGACTAAAGTACTCTAATATTAGTTAAATTAATATCATGTTATGATATGATTGTATTGTTTGCTGTTGATAGTTATAATTGCATATTTATATTGATTGACACCAATAATTTAATTTAATTTGAGTGCTAGTATGAATTTTTCAGTTAAGTTAAAATTTGATATAGTTGCTAGTTTAAAACCACCCGACATCTGATAACTAGTAAATTTATGAACTGTGTGAATGTAATGATGTGATGATTGATTTTGATATGTTTACATATTAATGTTTATTTATGTGAAGTTACCTGCTATTCATCTTGATTTTATATGACCAGTGTTTGTATTGATTAATCCCAACCATTTACCCTAGATGTGACGGGCATCAAATAAACCCGGGATTAATCATTAAAATGAATTAAGAACGTAGGTTGAAATGATAAATACCTATGACCCTGATTTGGATTGAAATGATATATATCCTTTCCCAAATACTAAAATTAAAATTTAAGTATCATTTGGCCATAGGATAGAAAATTATATACGGACACCGGTTGGTTAAATAAAATTTATTTTAACCATGAATTTTGAAATATTGGTTTAAAGACAAAATAAGCGATGTTTATAACTTATTTTTCCTTGACCTTGAACCTTGAATTTTGAAATATAAACAAAAAGGGGAGAATAAATTAGTATTGTAAATGAAACTAAATAAAGTGAAATAAAACGTAAATAGAATTTATTGAAATTGAATGGTTTCACCCACCTTTGAAATTTGTTATGAATCAACATTGGTTTGAATTATATATGAATTGTGAACTTGATATTTGTTATAAATTGAAATCATTGAAAATGAGAACTTGATTATGTAACTATTGAATTAATTTGATCGAATTGAAATGAATGTAAATTGGAATTTTAATCGGTGGAATTATTAAAAATTGAGTTGGTTGAATTGAAGTTTTGAAATTTGACTTCAAGTTTAATTGAAATGTTAGAGAAACGATTCTAATTCCAACAATAGTATTTCAAAATCATTTTATAAACTATTTTAATAATAATTATTTTTCTTTATAAATTATTTTACTTTATCACTATTTTATTTTATAAATTACTTTAAATAAATCATTTTAACATTTACTATTTATTTTATAAATTACTTAATGTTTTAACTATATATTTAATAAATTTGATAAATTCTATTTTAATTACAAACTATTTATTTTCAAACTATTTCAATTATATATCTAAACTATTTTAAATATACTGTTAACTATTTTAATATTCAAATTATTAAAGTTGGAATTGTTTCAAGATTTTAACTGGTTTAAATGGAGATTTTAGTATGAATAATATTCTATCTTGAATATTGAATGATTTTGAAAATCTAATATTTTGATATGAAGTATGAACCCTTTGAAATGTAAAAGAACTGACCGGTGTGAAAAATGTAAACGTTTGGTTGTTAAAGAGACCGGGATCGGATATTGTCATACTCTCTGTCAATACCGAAAACCACTTTAACAACTGTGTACGTGGTGGAGTTCCAGAAATGGTGTTGGATGGATTTGGAGGCGATTACTGGATTTGAAGAAAGAGAACGATGATGGATAGCCTTGACCTTCGGGTCATAATTAAAATGACTAAAACAGGAGCCATACCCAGGTTAATTGAGTTAGCTACTCTGAGCAGGCATACTTCTTCGATTCCACATATATACTTGTGATTGATTGGCGCCTTTGATTGATTTTGGGGGTATGTCTGGGGTGGGCGGTAGTTGCGGCTATGCGTTACCACCGGCCTGGGTCAGTAATCCGGTAGAATCACTACTGATGGGTATTGCCTCGATGCCTTGTCATATTTATCCTGATCGAGCCCCCTACGATTTTGATTTAACGTTGTCGTATCACGGCGCATCCCTATCCGCCGACGTACTGGTGTGTTATATGCAAACTGTACGGCAACGGTATAAACGGTGTAAGGGTAATAATGGTAATCCCGCTTACATTATTTTATTATGTTATATTTAACCATAGACATTATTATAATAGCGTATTATATTATATAGTATTAGTTTGACGGATCCTTAAGAGATGGAAATTCCCGTAACATCTCTTAAGTTATTGCACTCATATTATTACATGAAATTTGATTTAACTAATATGAGAATGATTTAGTTCTGATCCGAGTGTTTGTTGTGTTTCTTTTTGCAATACGCTCGGGTCAGACCGAGCTGCAGTTAGCGAAGATTCCATTGCTTTGAAGATTCCATTATGAAGATGAAGATGGAGCTCAACAGACGTATTATTATTATTATTCCGCTGCAATGCATTGGTATGTTGTATGTTAATTTACTCTGATAATCATTGTAAAATATAATAAAATGTATGTTTTAACAGCTTCATGAATTGTTATTTATTTATTATATTTTGTCCTTCCGCTGCGAGATTCTGTATTTGTTCTTCTTCTTCTCTTCTTTTTTTTCTTATATAAATCCCAATAACTATCCTTATTTTTGATTTGTTTATGTCGACATTGAGGATCATTGTCGATTTGAATGGTCAAAAATATCGGGATGTTACATTTGATGTTCACTAAAAAATAAATGTTTAAAATTTTCATATTTTATTTTGTAAATATATGATTTGATCTTTGTAATAAATTATGCAAAAATATATGTAAAAGTTTATATTTTATAACTTAAAATGTGATTTGATGTGTGAGAATAAAGTAAGTAAAGATATATTAAAATGTTTTTTAGATTTTATGAAGCATGATTTGATGTTGACAAAAATGTATAAATTTATATCTAAAGTTAAATAAATTAATGAAACATAAGTACTTAATTTGTACTAGAAATAAATTGACCTGTCTAACACTTAACATCAATTAATGATGCTTGAAAGGACAAGGTATGATATAAAAATATAAAATGCTAATGATGTTGTCTCTCTTTTAGTTTTTAAATAAACACATATATTTACATTTAGATATATGTATACTTTACTTAGTTTATATGCAAATAATCACTTTCTTATAAAAGGCAATCAAAACTATTTCTTATATTTACTTTCGTATTTTCCTACTTCACCTCCTTATCAGTTTTATTGGCATCAAATTCTAAAAAAAGGAAAAAAGTTCGAAGGTAGAAAGTTGCAAAAAGCTGAAATCCAGAGCTTTAATTCAAATCATAATGTATTCTTTTTTCATATTCATGAATCAAAATTTGTTAAGTTTCTCTCGTTTAATCTTCCTCTAAAATCAGTTTGAGAGATGGAAGTAGTGTTTAAACGGGATTCGAAGGGATGTGGAGGACGTAGCAGTGTTAAGAAGGAGCTAGAGCCAGGAGTTTCTCCCTGTCGGAGCAGCATTTGATGGAATGGAGGGTTGTAGTGAGTATATGGTGTCAAAGTATAGTTTTGGCGAGAATTGGAGAAGCTTGGCAGTCTGATGTGGATCGCGTCATAGGGGTTTGTAGGGTTGTGGTGTCAGGATGGTTTTTGGGCAGGAAAAGCAGAGGCGATGGGGTGGTGAGCATTGGAGAGAGAATGAGGACTTGTCGACAAGGTCATCTTGAGGATCGCATGGTTGGTTGTGGTGTACTTGTGCACGACAGTGCATAAAAACCATGCAGAATAATTTGAATTTGATAAGGGAGAAGAAAGAGGGTTTGATATTGTTAGCACAGTTGGTAGTTTTGATGAAAGCAGCCTCAAGTAATAAATATTTTATATTTAACACGTACTAACTATTCTCCAAGATATATATATATATTATGTTTAATGCAGGATATTATGCAGGTAATTGATAATCAAGATGATAAAATATCATGATTGAAGATTCGGAATGTGGATTCAATAATATAAATACTCATGAGTTTCAAGAGTTCAAAATATTATAGAGTTTTAGAAATAATGTTAAAGCTCAGGTTGCACTTATATGATCTCCATCCATTTTTACCAATTATTTTCCAAAAACATTTTTGTTTCCAAAATTAATTTTCAAAATGATTTCAAAAACAATTTTCAAATCTCTGTAAAATTTTCAAATATCCTTTGTTTTCAAAATAGTTCTTTCAATGATATTTCAAAAAGAAACTTTTACAGCTACTTTACTTTAAAATATTTTTATACTTATTAGACTTTAATATTTATATTTATATATTTTGATTTTAATGCTTTACTATTATACTTTGATTTGACTTCTTATATACTTAAATTAATTTTGATTCTATACTCACTTTAGTATTTCCACTTTGATTTTAAATTTTACACCTTTTATACACTCTAGTTTTGTGAATAAATATATTTTGATATTGTACATATATTTTTATTTTGATATTGTACTTTATATTTTGATTTTACGTAAGGTTTTAATTTTAAACTACTCTGTTGATTCTACTTTTAAACTCAACAATTAGGGATTAACAAGTGTGAACCCGTGCTTCGCATACGGGCTACACTATGCTTCTACTAAATTATTATTAGATATTTATTTTCTAATAGAAAAACAAAACTAAGTATAATGAGATTTAACTATAATATTTTATTTGAGGCTTTGGTTAACTTGTTTCAAAATATTGAATAAACTGATATAATTGAAGGAAGCATTTACCTGAGCTGCTTATCCTGCAATAACATGTCATGTCTGTTAACTTTAATACTTTTGTGAATCAATCCCATGCTTCGCACACGGTTTATTTTAACAAAAATTTTTTTCCAGAAAAAACAGATGCCGCAGGACATGAACGAAAATTATTAGTCCTATTGCAACAAATTTGACTTTCTCATTTCTGTATCAATAACAATATAAGTAGGCATACAACTGTTGTGATTTGTGACATGAAATCACATATGTTGATGAAGACGAGACATAGATGTGCTTGGCGATAGTGGAGATGTGTAGCAGTAGAAAGAAGGCAAGGAGGAGCAGTTTTGTGTTGCGCTTTAGCTCATACGTCTGAGGCAACTATGTCAGACGTCTGAGTTGTCAGGGTTTGGAACCCGAGAGTATGGACAGACGTCTGACATATGTTAGTCAGACGTCTGAGCGGGGTTTTTCTGCTATTTGACTTAGTCTTTATGTGACTTGTTCTACAAGTATTGAAGGGGCAAATAGGGTATTTGCCTAGGCCTTCTATTCTCTTATAAAAGCAGCATATAGGGTTGGATTAATGGATGACCGAACAGAGTGGCGGCTGCGTGCCTCTAGGGCTTGGTGCCCTAGAGAGGATTGGTGCCTCCAATTAATCCAAGGGTTAGTCGTCGTTCTTCATTGTTCTCCTTCTCCAACAAGAGTTGTAGTCATCTATATATTCTTTCCCTTCCTCAATAAGGTTATTGATTCTTGTAGTTTGTTTATTGTTGGTTGTTGAACCAGTGAGTGTAAACAAAATTCGTTTTGAGAATCAATAAAGAGGGTGGTTGGGTGGAATATTTTTTGTTTGCGCGTGTGATTTCATATCTATGTTTGTTTCCATAGAAATCATCTTTAAGTAATTGGGTGAAGAAGATCCTGGTCGCTTCCGCAAAGGCGTAGTTTTTCATAACAGGTGGTATCACAGCCAGGTTATCGCAAAGCTTAGAGTGTTTTGGATTGGAAAAATTGATTTTTGTTTGGAAAAAATTGATTTTTTTGACGTCGGATATGATGGCGCTGTTGGTGATAACTAATTTTGATTGGGGATTAGAAGGCCTCAATGGTTTGGTTGATGGAGATAAAGAGAAGACCTCAGATATGGATGAGGGAAGATGGAAGAAGACGAAGATGTTGGCAATTGGTTTGATTTGCCTATACCTTGGTGATTCGGTTCATGTTTTTGACAGGGGTCTTCACGTTGATGATGCTCGCAGGATCATGAGTGATCGAGGAAGGAGCTCAGGTCAAGTGGTAGACGGGTGTCGATGTGAAAGGCGAGTGACGGTTGAAGAACCTAGTCCACAGCAAGGCGGAGTTGTTAATTTGGTCACTGCTGATGTGTTCGACAAGGGTCTTCACATTGATGATGCTCGAGGGATCTGGAGTGGTCGAGGAAGGAGCTCAGATCAAGTGGTAGACGGGTGTCGTTGTGGAATTGCAAACACTTTTAGACCGTTGGTTGATGCACGATGCAGCTCATGGTGGTAGATGCATCTTTTGCAAGCGGTGGGTTTTGTTTGTAATTGAGGTGTGGTCGTAGTCCTTTCAAATCGACTGGGTGTGATTGTTGCCCTGAAATCAATTGAGTCCCTGTACTCGGAACAGGTGGGGTGTATCTCGTTGCCTGGAAATCGAGGTTGGTTTAATTGAGAGAAGGTGCCGTTGAAAGAGCTAGATGACTTGTGTGTTGGAAGATCGTTTAATGTGATGCGATTTCATATCAAGGTGGAGTGTTGTGATTTGTGACATGAAATCACATATGTTGATGAAGACGAGACATAGATGTGCTTGGCGATAGTAGAGATGTGTAGCAGCAGAAAGAAGGCAAGGAGGAGCAGTTTTTTGTCACGCTTCAGCTCAAACGT
This sequence comes from Allium sativum, assembly GCA_030737875.1. Taxonomy (NCBI): domain Eukaryota; kingdom Viridiplantae; phylum Streptophyta; class Magnoliopsida; order Asparagales; family Amaryllidaceae; genus Allium; species Allium sativum. Next base: position 156,299,418 of record CM060925.1, on the reverse strand, counting down.
CTGAGGCAACTATGTCAGACGTCTGAGTTGTCAAGGTTTGGAACCCGAGAGTATGGACAGACGTCTGACATATATTGGTCATACATCTGATCGGGTTTTTTCTGCTATTTGACTTGGCCTTTCTGTGACTTGTTCTACAAGTATTGATGGGGCAAATAGGGTATTTTCCTAGGCCTTCTATTCTCACATAGGGTTGGATTAATGGATGACCGAACAAAGTGGCAGTTGCGTGCCTCTAGGGCTTAGTGCCCTAGAGAGGATTGGTGCCTCCAATTAATCCAAGGGTTAGCCGTCATTCTTTATTGTTCTCCTTCTCCAACAAGAGTTGTAGTCATCTAGATTTTCTTTCCCTTTCTTAATAAGGTTATTGATTCTTGTAGTTCATTTATTGTTGGTTGTTGAACCAGTGAGTGTAAACAAAATTCGTTTTGAGAATCAATAGAAAGGGTGGTTGGGTGGAATATTTTGTGTATGCGCGTGTGATTTCATATATGTGTTTGTTTCCATAGAAATCATCTTTAAATAATTGGGTGAAGAAGATCCTGGTCGCTTCCGCAAAGGCGCAGTTTTTCATAACAACACCCATCTCAAATCATCATTCAACAACAATATAAATTGACAGTGGCTTCTTTGGTACAGTACATAAGACTAGACTACGGTGTTCATTTAAGGATACATGAATGGAGCGGTGGGCTTAGGTGGAAAATGGTGGGAGATGTGATGGAACTATTTCCGGATGAATGTGCATTCCCGATTGCATGTGGAAGGTATGAGATCTTCTCTAGCGGGTTGTGCACGTGTCCTGTTGGAGGTGAGAAGGTGGATCAGACCCGTTATTGAGAGGCAATCTAACTTTGGATGTGCTTTACTAAGGAGCGTGACTTGTGGATCAAAACAGCCCATTTTTCTGAAAGATGCGGGTTACTTCGAACCTCGGTTATTCTTTTGCTACAGTAGAAGCTGAGGATGTTAGCAAAGAAGGGTGCAAGAAGCTTTGTTTGAACAATCTAATGTGAGTGTAATGCTGTGTTTTTCCAGTATAAAGGAAATGCATTGCAAGGTTCTTGTTATTTGGCTTCGTGTTTAAGCTGATTGACGACAGACCGGAAGTCGCTCACTTCAAATTCAATTCATTTGCTTGTTGAACGTTTCCCTTGCTCTAATGTCTGACTGACAACCATCATAATGTTCATTCCATAAATCATAGATCATCACTCTATCTGATGAATACTATTAAAATGAAAATGGCTATGTTCTTTTGTAGGTGAATGGTTTTGTCTATTATCCAGGTTGAACCATTGCCAGCTTGTAATCAATTGAACTGAATCCTGAGCTTTGGTGCTAATACTCTATACGTCCAGGTTAAAAGTGGTTGGTAGGGTATAGAAAGAAACACGTGGGTGCTTGTCTAGATATTCCTACTCCATATCTCTAAAATGTATAATATACACAGGCCTTATTTCAGGTTATAACTATAGCGATTGCATAATACAAACATCATTTAGAAACGAATGATATTTTTTCTTATACGTTGTCAGGCACATTGTCTCCATTATAGCTATGAATTTACATTTTTACACAACCTCCGTACTTGGCACTCGATTTGCATCCGTCTAAAGCACTAAAAATTAAAAACCTGATCATTTCCACTTTGATATGAAAGGTAATTTAGGTAAATATGTCGTGCATAAGCAAATCTGGAATAATTAAGAGATAAAAATCATGTAAGTTGTTAATAAAGTATATAATCGCATAGTGGTGTGTGTTAATAAATTTAAAGCGAGTTCCAAAAAATGTATAACCCTCAAGTTATAAAGTGAAAATATACATGTAGTTTAAGCATTAGTCATAGTCAAGATTGCAAACCTTAAATTGCTTTAAAATTTTGCATATACCACCAAATAGATTCAATGCAGCAGACTGTCTAAACTAAGTTGTTGTTTTAGCTGAGAAAGAGAAAGTCGAAAAGTTTAGATGTATGGACAAAATTTATTGACTTCCAAAGCTAGCATTTTACTTAGCAGGAAATATTATATTTGATTTTATTTTCTTTTTTGACTTACAAAAGTAATTTCAATATATAAATGAACTCGACAAAATAAAATATTAGAAAATTCAAATTTTGAAAATCCAAAATTCCAACAAAGAAAATCTATAAATTTCAAACAAAAAAAATCAAATATTTGAATAAAAATTCAATTGTAGAAACTAAAATTTCAAAATTTGAAACACAAAGGTCAACAAACGGAAAGCTTTGATTTCTAAATTTTGACATCTTAAAATTAAACAATCAACTTTTCAAAATACAAATTGAAATGTTTTACTTCTAAACTGTTCATAAATATTGAGAGTGCACCGAATTTGGTAAGACTACTTCGTAATTGGTGGCATAATTCATGCATATAAAATAGGTATCATAAATTCTTAGTTTTGGACAAAATTATATAAAATGTTCAAAATATATAATGTAGAATGTTTTTGTACAAACATCAACATATGTTATATTCTTATATATGAATTTGAAATGAGTAGCATAAAATTAATAATTTGTACAAAATATTTTAGCTAATACCCGCGTAAACAGTATTTACAAAAGATTTTTTTTAATTCATAAACCAAAACAAAGACGTCTAACATGAGCATTAAAAACCATGGAACTATGAAACTATCAAATACAAATTGGTTTCAATTATACTGGAAAAATATCCAAACTTATTTAAGAATTCATCAACAAAATATTCTAAACATCCTAAGTTTTTTGTTGTATCATGTATGTTACATTTACTATTGCACGTATTACCAAACAATCCTTAACTTTGAAGACAAACATGGTAGACATTTTAACATCCAACAATTGAATTTACAGCTATCGTGTAACTTTATTTATTTATTTTTATTTTTTACTGAAGCTATAAAATAACATTTCCTTGTTTCATAGATTTCATATCCACCTGTAACATATTTCTGAGCATATGTTGAACAGTTATATGGTCAAAAGTTAAAGAAATATGCTTCAAATGTTTCAATGGAACCATGTCAATGGGATATATTTCTTCAATTAACAATATGACATACTGCTATGCATTGGGTGGTCATTACATATTCAGTATGAGTTCCATTATTTTGGACTTGCAGCAAATTATTGGTCTTCAAAATGTGGCTAAAATACACAAAAGACCTTATGTCACCTTTATTTTTGTATGACTATCTTAACAATTAATCGACTAAAAGGGATCATATCCATAGCAACAAAATAAAACATGAGCAGTTTAACTTATTTATTTTGAACTCAGTGTCCAACATTTTTGATCTCTCGAGACAAATCAATTCATGCTTTTTGTATAATATCAGCTTTGCATCCTTTTATCCCATATTTGAGTCTTTGCTCTTTGTATTGAGATATATACAATCATCTTTCAAATTGAAACAACAAACTATCAGCTCCTACTAATCATAAGCCTTGTGAATATGGCTTCAAAGTACATGGGGATGGCATCTTTTATGACGTTTAATTTTATAGGCAAATCGGTTAATTACTTTGATACTTTATTTAATATTCTAATGCATGGGTTCTTAAATTGACACATAGAGAGTGTGGCACCTATTAAAATAAGGTCATTTTATTCACATTTTTAATATGACAGCTGATTCAAAACATTGAGATAAAACTTGAAAGATATAAACTACTCTAGTCAAAAGATTGAGATATGGCATTAAAACATGTGATGTCAGCTTGTAATACTATCAAAGCATTGAGATAATCATTTAAACTTGATATCTGGACGTGACATTTCGAAGAACTATAAAATTATGTGGAAATTACAAAAGGTACGATTTCAAATTCCTGGAATAAACCTAAGGGTCAAAGTAGATTACCAGTGAAAGATTTAAATGCAAAGATTATAAGAAAAAGATTAAAAAAAATCTGCAAATAGAAGGAAAATAAAGAAGGAAAAAATGACTTATTAAAAATAAACATATAAACCCGAGTATACTTAATTTCTGACTAACAGAACTATGCCTTATTTCTGAACCTAAAGACTTTTACATTATAATAGTTCCATTAGATATGTAGAAAAAACAAACATGCAAATTATAAACCTTATTGATTCATTAGTTTGAAATAAGATTAATATTTTTTTTCATTCTCATTACTTGAGGTGTAAAAGCACCATAGTACAACTATATAGTCTCTGTAGTGCAAATTTTGAGGAGGAAAAAAGTTAACAGCAAAACGTGCAGTATAGCAAACCTAACTTACTTTTGTGTTCCCATGGCAACGTCCACGACAACAATATTATATCGTATAGAAGCTCCTTACCTGCAACCTAATGACAAAGGCCTATTAGTTTGCGACCACTTAATATGTGAATGGTTTCCAAGCATATACATCAATAATCAAATTTAAAATAAATGGAGAATGTCCAAGGAACTACATAAATTAGTAAGAAGGATATAGTTCAAGGGGAATTCTAATTTAAAAAAAATGTTAAGAGCAGGACATAACACAGAGAGCTTCAACCTTAAGCAATTGTTTAATCGGCAGCAAGCAAATGCGATAACACTTCCATTATAATTTAAAAAAGAAAAACCATAATGGTGTATTTTTTTATATATAAAACATAATGACAGCCAGTACAATAATATAGTGACAATACATCAAAAGCTGTATAAACCACTGTATTGGACCTCCATTATATTCTCGATCACTGATAATAAAAAGGGTAACATAATTGTCTTTACCTTGTCATATAAACCTTTAAAAATGTCTTTCCTTCCTACCTATTTTTGGATCTCCTTAGCAATCTCGTATATGTAATGAAGTTGATTTATACATGCATTGAATCATCCTAATATTCATTAAATTACTAAAGTAAAATTGTCAAGCAAACTATGCTACATTGTCAATCTAGTAGTCTTGGGATCGTATCTCATATGCATCAGTTAACGAACAATCACACAAAAATGTCGAGAAAAAGTAAAGCGTGTATGCATTGTCAAGAATGAAGTTGTAGATGAACAGAAATATTAATTGAAATATCTCATTGACTTGCTAATAAATATTGCTTCTGCATTATTAACAGTTGCATTCAGATTTTCATGTCATATTAATTAAAAATAGTTGCCTTCTGATGGAAATGTAGATGACCATTATATACATCTTCTACCAGCTTAAGAGGAAAGTGTTCGCCATCATTCTTTAAAAAAAATAACATAGTATCACATGAAATAATAGTCAAAATGAAGAATGAAGATGCCAATTTTTCAGCAACTCAAGTTTCGGTTGTACTTTACAATATTATAACATATTAGAGTTAGAGAAATGATATTCAATTTACAACATATAAAAGCTCATAAGCTATAACTAAGCCTGATCCACAGAAACATGATAAATGCAATAAAATAAATAAGTTCAATAGTTTACCTGCTAACATGCCAGCATATGTTAATTTTGTTGAAATGAAAATAAAAGCCAACAGGTCCTCTGAACATGTCACTGGAAACGCCTGTCATGCACTTACAGTGCAAACAACCTATAATTGAAACTATACAAAATAATTATATGTCCTAAAAACAATAATGATTGGCTTGATAATGAAACATGTGCTCCCAATACCAAAATAACTGAAATATAATAATGGAGCAATTATATTACTAAAATGCATGTAAAATAGTCATTATCCTCGAAAGGATTGATATCTTCCATACATGAGTAAGGATACTAACTCGACGTTGTTTAATAGATACAATTTTAATTAGCTATATAGGTTATTTCAGTTTGTTCGCCACTTTCAATTTAGTACCAACATATTATTAAAAGGTCAATTTAGTACCAACATAATGGGAGAATCAAATAAGTTCCTTCTGATCAGTTTTCTTCACTCATCCTTCTACTCGAGAAATTGCTAAATCATGAAGGGAAACTGTTGAAATTAATGATTCAAATATTAGTGGAGAAGGAAAGAAATTGATTGATTGTCAATAAATTAATTGGCTTGTTTATGGAAAGGGATAAGAGGAAGATTTTTTTTGGAAGAAAAATAATTAATAGGCCAATCAATCAATTGATGAAGAAAGGGAAAGAGACTGAGACCATAATTATGCCATCCATTTATGCTCCAATCAAATCAAGGAAGATATTTATTTTTCTTCATGTCCTAGAAACTTCTGTTCTTTATCTCCAAGAAATTCCTATATAATTAGGGGTCATGTTATTGTATGAAAAAAAAAAGAGTAATCCACCATTAGTCTTCTCTCTATTGTAATCTGTTGTACTCATTTCTTCACTGAGAAATAAAGGTTGTTGGGTCTCCGTGGACGTAGGCAAAGCCGAACCACGTTAAAAATTGGTGTGCTCTTTCCTCTATTTTTGTTCTCTCTATAAATTTGTGCCACTTGTTTTTTTATTTTTGGCGTTGTTGAAATTGTTGACAGACTAGATCATTGGGTTAATTCGTATTCCGCTGCCCAAATCTCTGATTTTGCACTACAGATTGGTATCAGAGCCAGTCGTCCTGTTCAAAGACTTTTTCAACCATGTCAAATTCCGCAAAGAATAACGGTGGTAGAAGCGCTACAAATTATGGAGTTGCTAGATTTGATGGAAAGGGGGATTTTGGCACATGGAAGATGAAGATGGAAGCGGTGTTGAAGAAAGAGAGGACATTTAAAGTTGTCTCAGATCCAGAGAAATTGAAGAAATTACCACCTGAAGAGTTAGAAGAATTGGAAGAGGATGCTCTTACTACCATCCAACTTAGCCTTTCTAACGAAGTACTTAGAGAGTGTTAGACCCAAAAGTGGTTCTAACACCCAAATTGATTTGAAACAAGATAAAATGAGATAGAAATAAAAATGAACACACAAGATTTATAGTGGTTCGGCGAACAAATGCCTACGTCCACTTATTCTTTACTATATTCAATAATTCAGTTGCAAATACAATGATAGATCCACTCACAACTCACTTTTGTTCACTCAATTGAAATAAACAAGAAATAAAAGATGATTTGGATTTTCCGGGAGTAATGGAGTTCGGATGTTGGAGGTGATTGAATTCCTTAAGTGCTGAAAAAAGATCCTCCTCTTTGTCTCCAGATGGGGTATTTATAGGTGTGAATTTGCCTGAGATTCAATCCGGGTCGGACCACGTGTTACCCATCGCACTCTTTCGGGTTCGGATGAACTACCAAGCTGACAACACATCAAAGAGATGAACGTTAGGGGTAGGAATCAGTCATAGCCGGTACGGTTCTCCAGGCGATATTACAGGGGATTAACCTGGATCATGGGTGCGGGTCGGAGGCATGCAGGTTGGGGGTTCGGATCGGAATACCCGATCCGAACCGAAGTGGCTTGGACGTCTCTCCTTCTCTAACATACTCCGCTCCGTTCCAGCGTCGTGGCAAGCAGATGGCCTTCCGATCCATTTGAGGTTTATTTGCCTTCCGATCCGATTGGGTATGCTTTGCCAATCTGTCCAGTAAGAGACAACCGATCCGAACAGGGATCTCTATCCGATCCGAACCAGTATGCTGCTATCAATCTGAATTGTGGTGTTTTCTTCCAATCCGAACCGAAGTCTTATAACTTAAAATACTCTTCAATGGTTAGTTTCTTGACTTTGTGTTGCCTAGTTCACAAAGTAGGCTAACATTTTGCCCCCTCAAAGGATGCTTCTGTTGTACAAAGCGTGCTTTGACGTTGTTTAAATGCTAGTTCTTGAATCAGAACAGTCAGGAGTAATGCACAGATTTCCATTCGGTTCGGCGTCCGACCCGAGCACATTTTCTTCATTTCTGAGCAAATTTGGGAACTCTTCTCGCCATGTAATGCTTCTTGCAGGTATGCTCTTCCTTTATTCTCCTTCTCTTCAATTCGAGTCGGATGCTAAATTAATGCGTGAAATTTACTCGGTTCGGATTCCGATCCGAAGCGTTTTCGTGGATTTGGTTCTTAGACAGTGGGCCTTCAGGCGGGGTTGTGCTACTGGGCCTTCACTCCGGTCCGAGCGGGTGAGACAGAATAGGAAGACGAGGAGTCAACACCATTCCTTTTATAAACTCGCTACTGTCTTCATTCTTTTCTTCTTCTTTTCCACCGCCGCTTCCAAACCTAGCATTGAAAACGTCAGAAACTCCAATATCTTGAAATTATTCGTTGTAGATTTCTCAAATCGAACATATAGGTAGCTTTTTAATCTCGAATAACTTCGTTGCATCTGTACTTGATTTCAATTCGCGGTTGACTGGGATGGTTTAGCCACGAGGCTCTACTTGAACTCCACGTCGTTACTGGTGGATCCGCCATCGCTTCGAGGCGTTGCGATGCTGGAGAGGGCAAACAATTGTACTTAACGGTAGCTTTGGCGATGGAACAGGTTTGTTTGCGAGTAGGGGGGAAAGAGGAAGAGGATGAGGAGCGTAATGACAAATTGGAGCTGGTTCGGGCAGAAGAAGAAGGAGCAAAAAGGAAGAGAAGGAAAGGGGATCGGTTCGGGTTTCGTACTTTAGAAAGACGGGGAGGAAAGAAAACGTCGGTTCGGGTCGGAGAAGTGAACGGGATAAGAGGTTGAAATAAATGGATCGGTTGAGTGGTGCTAGTTCGGTTCGGATCAGGTCACCCGATCCGATCAGATCAGTCTTGCTTCCGAACCCATCGTTTCTCTTGTCTTGAACTAACCCTGCCTTACTGAAGCACCCGAACCGACTGTTATCTGTATTTGTATTGAGCCAGCCATCATATGCATATCCGAACCGAACCGAACGTATCAAATTTGGCACATAAAGACTACCCAACTAATTCAACTAACACTTACTCTAGACGAATATGCTTCGCGGACAGTTAGGATAGTGCCTTGTGAACATAAACGAGAATTAAGAACAACTCTGACTATCACCTTCTCTTTAAAGCTTCGTCTTACATTGCTGTACTTTTATTTTGTATTTCCCACATTTGCTGCACACACTTTAGTTCACACACATACACAAAAAGGGGGACACGGGATAATTTACTCTAATTCGTGCTATTGCTTCTTCAATAGTTCCACGACAATGAGGCCCAGACGCTCTTCTCGTCTAGCTGAGAGGAAAGAAGCTCCGGAAACTTCCAACAAAGCCACTCTTGAGGATATATCTTCTTCATCTGACCCAGAATGGGACAGTGAGGGTTCGGATTACGGAGTTGGTCATCGGGAAAGCGACGAAATGTCTTCAGAAAATGAAGTTTCCCTAGGCTTTGAGGAGGAAGGAGGGATTGGTGACAATCGAGCACCCGATGAATTTGACTCAGCCACTATATTGGAGTCACCTCCAGATTCCGTAGAATCGACAATCGACAACGACCGACTTGTTAGAATTTGCTTGAAGTATGGAATAATGAAAAGGGACACCCTAGTGCCCTCACGCTCTGACCGTCCCCACAACCCTCCAGAAGGATATATGACGGTTACTCGATTGATGTGCATGGTTGGCGCCATTCCTCCATTCTCGCCTTTCATCGTTGACTTCTTAAGACAAATGCGGATTGCCCCCATGCAGTTGCATCCCAATTCATATGCCTATCTGCATACCTTATTCATAGCATATCGTGAAATTCTAGGCGTAGAGCTCACGTTTGACGATGTTCATTTCTTCTATAATTTCAAACATCGGACTAGAGAAACTCCATCTTTCTGTTACTTTGAATCAGTCCCAAAAAGGAAGATAATCTCTACGCCATTTAGCAGCAAAGCTGGAGATTCCAGACTAGAGTGGTTCTATATAAAGCAACAGTCTGGATGCGCCAGGAGATGGACAAAATCAAGTAAAGCACTGATTTTCTGATCCTGGACTCTATACACTTGAATCATCACTCTGACCTGTTTTCCTTTTTTGTTTGCAGTCGACAATCCCAAACAGATATCAGACCAGGCGTTCTTTGATCGGATGCACCGTCTTCTTAATGGCGATCAAAAATTCCTGACTATCGACGAGGTCCTTAAAGATGAATACCTTCATTTTCACGGGCTGCTATCCGTTTTCCGTAGCATCGGCCATGGGACGGTCCCTTATGCATACATTCCTCCAGTGGAAACAGTTCCAGAGATAGGAGAAGGCTCGGGAATTCCTGCAGCTCCTCTTCAAACTTCACCTTCTCCCTCTTCCACACAAGATGACGAACTGGCTAATCTGGCCGAAAAACATCGTGAAGGGTATATTGCCCCCGAGGAGACTACTTCTCCAGACAAGTCAAAGTCTTTCCAAGAGTCGCCACTTCGCGCTTCCGAAGGGGATATTCCTAGCACCGACGAGCACATATTTCAGGGTTTGGGGGATCTCCCCTTACCTGAGACTATATATACTTCAGAGGATTTCAGGAAGGACCCTTTAGTCTTCACTTCTTCTGAAGAAACTACTCCTGCTAAGGCCAAAGAGCCTGCCCGCACCAGTCTAGCTTCAGACTCGGGTTGGTTGGGGGGACACACACACCACTTAGGATGCACTTTACACCACAACATTAGCATTCATTGCACCTCTTTCTCCATGAATCCATTGATTCTAAACTGCGCTTATTTTATCGTGCAGGTACAATGTCTCGGTCCTATTATGATATAAGAAAGCTTCGTCGCAGCATGTCCAATCCTCCTCAAGATGTCGAGTATGATCGCCGGGATGACCGTGGTAGGGAGGAAAGAAGACCCTATGATCCCTATCGATCTCGACCCTCACGCTCCCGCTCACCAGTTCGACCGGAACAAGAGAAATACAAAAGCTATCAAGGTCGTAGGGAGGAGGATAGACCACAATCTAGGGATTCCACTTCCTCCCATGAAAAGCGGAGTAGAGAGAAAACTCCTCCAAAGGAAACTGGGTCTCGAAGTAAGCAAAAAGTCCCTGCTACTAAACGACCTAGGACAGACAAGGGTTCTACTGAATCTTCTTCAGGAAGGGACACCGAACTAACAATCCTCGCTCCTCCTCCACCAGATGCGGGAACCGCAGTAAGGCTGGCATATTTAAAGGAGCAATTTCCCGAGCACTACTTCGAGACTCTGACCTTTCTACCTACCCTTGAACCTATTTCTTCTAATTGGGCAGAGGAGGCCAAGGCAAAAATCGATTTGGTGGAAAAACAATATACCGAAATGTTCAAGTATTCCCGCAATCTTTCTAGAATCATCCGCACTCTAATGACAAATGCTGACTCAATGCAAAAGACTGCAGAGGAGGATGCTAAGGCCTTAAAAACCTTAGGAAAGAACCTAGAAGACACTCAAGCCCAACTAGCTGTTGCTCAAAAGAACGCTTCTAATTTCAAACAACAATTTGAGGACATGCAAAAGCGTTATCATGACTTACTTGAGTCCCACACTCAGGAGCGTTCTGAGTTGAAGAAGCAAGCTGACGAGGCCAAATCAGAGGCTGCTAAGACACGCCTTGCTTATGCTGAGCTTGAGCAGAAAAACGCTGAGTTAGCGAAAAGAAGTGCTGAGTTAGAAAAGAAAAACGCAGACTTGGCTTCAAAATTGTTGGAGGCGGAAAACAGGGCTGCTCTGGCTGAGGGCAATGTGGAATGCGCTGTTAAATCTGCGGAGGAAACCCGCAAACAACTATCAGAGGCGGAGGCTGATATTCAGGGCTTCGGCGAGCTAATGATTGAATTCTTCGCGCACATTATTCGTCGTCGAAACATTTCCTGGATCGAGGACTATCCATCCACTCTGGTTCAAGTGTGGAATCAAATCGTCGAGTGGGAAAAAGAAGAACTTAAGGTCGATTCCCTCGATGAAGATAAGCTGATGGAGAAATACTTAAGAGACGACGAACCGGAGCGCCTAGCTGAAGGGCGCCGTCTAATTGCTGAGGCCATGGAAGAAGAGAGGCGGAAGTCTAAACAGAAAACCATTCCTGAAGCTGGCTCCTCTTCTTCTGCTCCTGTAACTCCCGAAGTAGAAGGGTATGATCCCGAAAACCCGGGAATTCCCCGAACAACTTTGCTATCTCCCATTCCCGAAATAACTCCAGAGGTAGTAGTCACCCCCGCTGAAAAGTCTTCAGAAGGTATCCCTATCTTTTCTCCTCAATTTGCCAAGGCTACTACTACCTTTGGCTACATGATCGAACGCTCAATGATAAATCTTTTGCTTTCGCCTGAGTTGATAACCGATATTTCTCATTCTGTAGGCGTTGAATCATCCGCGAAGACAGATGTAGCTCAAGGAACTACTGCTGGGACAAAGCCCACTGATAGGGTCAAGGAAGGGGAAGACAAGGCTGCTTCCACAGACCTGGGGGAAAGAAGTGAGCCAACTAAGGTCACTACTCCCTATGATGAAGAAATGATTGCAGCTTTAAAAGATGACGGAGGAGACGAGGGGCAGGATGAGGAACCGGAGGTCACAATAACCGGGGAGTCAAAAAGCGCCGATGACGTTACCTTGGCGGCCATGAAGGCCGATCAAGACAAGCGCTTGCAATTAAAAGCTGAAGAATTAGACCCTGAGGTCCTCAAGCCCCTCGCAGTTGTGGATGCAGGCTCAAGGTTAGTTGTTAAGCTCTCAACTAGATCTATTACCGAAGAACTTGCTAAAAAATCTTCTCTTGATTCCAGTGCCCCGCCCTCCGGGAAGAAGTCTGCTGGCTCCAGTACTACATCTTCAGGGAAAAAGAAATCAAAGCGAATCTTGACTGAAGCCGAGAAGGAAGCAAAGGATGCGGAAAAAGCTACCAAAAAATCGAAGGCTCATCCCAAACCCAAATAGTGGGTTCCCCTGTGTCCTTTTAGCATCTTTGTAAACCAATAAGTGCTGCTACAACAGCAGCTTCCGCACTTTCTTTTTTAGTTATTTCCCTGTACAAATTCATTCATTTGTAAATAAAAATAATTCACTTTTCGCAATGTTTATTTGTCAGTAGTTCTGCACTTATGTAAAAAATACATGTCTATAGTTATGAAACAAAGTTGTGGAGGGGGGAAATATGTGTATGTATATGTGTCCCCAGTCAATTTCCATAAGTTATTCAATGCTTAACCATGCAATCTGAATGCTCCCGATTCTCTAACGGGATAGCATTTCCTGTGTCATCAATACCTGTTGTTTTTCCTGGCATTTCTTTTATACTCTCTCTCATTCTCTTGAGAGTTAGAGTTCGAGTTCAGTTATTTGTTTATTCCCCGGTCGTTCAACGGGAAAAGATTTCTTTCTCGGCGCTCGGTCGGAGACGCCTTTATACTCTCTTTCTCTCTGGAAAGTTAGAGTTCGGAGTTGAATCTCTTTCTCAGCGCTCAGTCAGAGACGCTTTTATGCTCTCTCTCTTTCTCTGGAGAGTTAGAGTCAAGAATAGAATTTCTTTTTCAGCGCTCAGTCTGAGACGCTTTTATACTCTCTCTCTTTCTCTGGAGAGTTAGAGTTAGAATGTCGTTTTCTCATTCTTTTACGTTTTATTGCACAAATAATCATTGTGCTTCTTTTTATGTCCAAACTGTTTTCAACCTTTTTTAGGCTCTGAGTTATCCTGTATTTTATAATCACAACAGAGCAACTAATGAATGTCAATGCATAAAAGTAAATAACACACAATATTTTTATAGTGGTTCAGCTAAGTCGTAGCCTACGTCCACTTTATAGCCCTTTATTCATATCATCAGATTTTCCCAAGGCAAAGCATGTCTTGTTACCGAATCCACAGTAAAAATAACAAAAAATATAGCATTTCTAATCCAAATATCGCATTAAGTGTTGGGCATTCCATGCTCGAGGAACTTCTTCGCCATCTACGGTCGTTAACTTGAAGGTTCCTTTTTCAAGTTTCCGTTGGATGACAAAGGGTCCTTCCCATTTTGGGCCGAGGTGAGGAAGAGATGGAAAAACTCTCTTTAGCACCAAATCTCCTGGTTCAAAAGTTCTGAGACGAACTTTTTTATCATAATAGCGTGCCATCTGACGCCGATGTCTCGCTGCACGCAAGTCTGCTTCGTCCCTTTTCTCTTCGATTTCATCAAGAGACTCAAGTAAAAGTGCCCGATTCGTCATCGGGTCATAATACGTCACCCTGTGGGAAGGAACTTCCAGTTCAACTGGAATTACTGCTTCTGAGCCAAAGGAGAGAGAGAAAGGGGTATGACCGGTAGCCGTTTTAAACGTTGTTCGATATGCCCACAAGGCTAGGGGCAATTCATCAACCCATTTTGCCTTTGCACGCTCTAATCGCTTCTTGAGGATGGACTTTATTACCTTGTTTATTGCCTCTACTTGCCCATTCGATTGTGGATAGGCAACTGCAGTATATCGTTTGTCTATCTTATATTTCTGGCAAAAATTTCTGAATTCAGTGCTATCAAATTGGGTCCCGTTGTCAGTAATAATCGTCCTTGGGATCCCGAATCGGCATATAATATTTCTGACCACAAAAGTTATCACCTTTCTTGTGGTGATCTTAGTCAAGGGCTCAGCTTCCACCCACTTTGTGAAATAATCCACGGCTACTATGGCATACTTAGCCCCTCCTTTAGCAATTGGTAAAACTCCAATGATATCGATTCCCCATGTGGCAAATGGCCAAGGACTCACCATCGATTTAAGCTGGGTTGACGGTGCCCTGGGGATTTTGGCGAATCTCTGGCACTTATCGCAGCGTCGTGAATAATCAGCTGCATCTTTGTTGATCGTAGGCCAGAAGTATCCGTACCGCAATATTTTCTTTGCTAAAGTTTGACCTCCTGTATGATCTCCACACTCACCTTCGTGCACTTCTCTCAGTACACGCTTGATGTCGTCGTGTGCGATACATCGTAACAGGGGCATAGAAAATCCTTGTCTATAGAGAGTATCGTCTTGCATAACATATCTGGCAGCTTTGCGAACTACAGCTCTTTTCTCACTTTTCTTCGATGGGAGTGTCCCATTCTTAAGAAAACTCTTGATTGGAGTCATCCATGACTCCTTCTCTGGTTCCGCTTCAAGAACGAATTCAATTTCCATTGACTCAAAGCTTGGCGACTCCAACGTTTCAATTGGAATTATCTCAGTCTCTTCTGGATTGTCGGAACTAGCCAATTTTGCTAGTCTATCCGCTTTCTGGTTTTCTACTCTGGGAATATGTGTTATGTTGTACCGCTCTAAGCTATTTAATAGCTCTTTCACTTTCTTGAGGTAAGCGACAAGTCGAGGTCCTCGAGCCGCGAATTCCTCTCGCACTTGACAAACAACAATCTTAGAGTCACAAAATATGTCCATCATTTTTACTCCGAGGTCTTTAGCGAGTTTCAGCCCGGCAATCAGGGCTTCATACTCAGAGTCATTGTTTGTTGCCGAAAATTCTAATCGCAGGGCGTAATATAACGACCGTCCCTCGGGAGTGACTAAGACAATTCCAACTCCGGATCTTCGGTCATTTTTAGCTCCATCTGTATATAACTTCCACGGATTCATCTCTAGCTTATCCTCGGATTTGACCACTCGGTCATTGATTATTTCTTCCTCTGGAATGGTGAACTCCGCAATAAAGTCTGCTAGAGCTTGCCCCCTGATTGACTTTCGTGGTTGAAAATTCAAATCAAACTGGCTTAGTTCTATGTTCCATTTAATCAACCTTCCCGACGCTTCGGGTCTCTGCAACACCTGTCTTAACGGCTGATCGGTGTATATGGTTATTGGATGGGCTTGGAAGTAGTGACGAAGTTTTCGGGATGCAATCAGGAGGCTGTAAGCAAGCTTCTCGATCTTTGGGTAGTTGCGCTCTGCCGCTGCTAATTTCTTACTCACATAGTATACTGGCCTTTGTACTTTGTCTTCTTCTCGAACCAGGGCTGTGCTGACAGCGTGAGCCGAGACTGCTAGATAAACAAATAGTTCTTCGTGATCTACGGGCTTTGATAAGATTGGCGGTTTCTCTAACAGCTCTAACAGATTTTGAAAGGCCTCGACACAATCGGGAGTCCACTGGAAGTTCTTCTTTCCCCTTTTTATCAAATCAAAAAACGGAACACATTTATCGGTGGCTTTGGAGATGAATCTACTCAGCGCCGCTACCTTCCCTGCCAGACTTTGGACGTCTTTAATTCTCCTTGGTTCTTCGATATTTCTAATCGCCGCTATCTGGCTAGGGTTGATCTCAATTCCTCGGGAACTCACAATGAAGCCAAGGAACTTTCCCGACGCCACTCCAAATGAACATTTTAAAGGATTCAATTTCATACGGTATTTTCGCAAGATACCAAACATTTCCGCTAAGTCTTGCGTATGACTGGAAGACTGCTTTGATTTAACAAGCATATCGTCCACATAAACTTCCATAGTTTTTCCTATTTGATCATAAAACATTCTATTTACCAACCGCTGATAAGTAGCTCCAGCGTTTTTTAATCCGAATGGCATTACAACATAACAATATAGCCCCAAATTCGTAACGAAACTCGTATGCTCTTGGTCTGGTACATGCATAGGAATTTGGTTGTATCCAGAGTATGCATCCATGAAAGAGAGAAGTTCATGACCTGCTGTCGAGTCTACAAGCTGGTCAATCCTGGGAAGTGGGAAACTATCTTTTGGGCAAGCCTTATTTAAATCTGAAAAGTCAATACAAGTTCGCCACTTTCCGTTTGGCTTCTTTACCAGGACGGGATTCGATATCCAGTCGGGATAGGTCGAATCTCGAATAAATCCATTTTGCTTCAATTTCTCTACTTCCTCTTTGAGGGCAGCCGACCTCTCTGGGCCCAGCGTGCGTCTCTTCTGCTTCACAGGCGGATGCTTCGGATTTACATTCAATTTGTGACTGATAATGGAAGGTGATATCCCACACATGTCAGCATGGGTCCAGGCGAACACATCTAAGTTTGCCTTCAAGAAGTCCGTCAGTTCTTCAGCACGACGTGGATCCAATTGGGAACCAATCTTCAAAACTTTCGTCGGATCAGCTTTATCAACAGGAATTTCCACTGTCGCTTCATTAGGAGTTGCATTCCTAGCCTCTGGTTCCTCGTCTTTTCTGGGATCCAGGTCTTCAGGTGTTCCTTTGGGCAACTCCTTTGGGGTCAATTTCTCTAATTGCTATGCCGAGTCCCCCTTTGAGGGAGACGAGGCATCCTTACTCTCAGCATTAACTCCTTTCATCAACATCTTCAGTTCGGCCACATAGCAGGCCCGTCCAGAGACCTGATCCCCTCTTATTACTCCAGTTCCGGCTTCAGTTGGGAACTTTAGTAACAAGCACCAAGGGGCGATACAAACTCTAAATTCAGCGAGGGCAGGTCTCCCTAAAAATGCGTTATAGGGCGAATCTACGTCCAATACTACGAACTGAAGCATTCGCACTCTTCTACGTTCTCCTTGCCCTAGGGTCACGGGCAATTCTATATATCCCATGGGAGCTGTCGTCGCTCCGTTGAAGCCTCTAATCCATCCTTCACAAGGTTTCAGATCTTCGGGCTCAAGCTTCATCTGATCAAATGACTTCTTGAACAAAATATTAACGGAGCTTCCGTTGTCTACTAATACCTTATGGACCAAGGCCGGCCCAATGGTGGTAGTAATAACCAACGGATCATTGGTGGGAGATTGTATCCCCGTGTTGTCTCGGCTGCGAAATACCACGTCATCGAACATGGTTTTTTGTTGTTTTATAGGGGTGACATCTTCCAAATCGTCACCTTCATTCACATCTAGATGCTTGGCAGCATTCACATATTGGTCCATTGACCTAAAACTTCGGATTGCCGGGTGAGGTCCGCCTACTATGGAGTTGATGACAATTCCTTTACCTTTCTGCTGCGTGGTAGGCTTAGGAGAAGGTAGGATCTGTTTTGGAGCCTGCTCTCCTTGCCCCCTGTCCCTCGGGGCAACTTTGTACTCGTCCAACTTTCCTTCACGCAGCAGCTTTTCAATTACATCCCTCAAATGCCGACATTCATTGGTCGAATGTCCATGTGTTCCGTGAAACAAGCAAAATTTCCCTGTCGCCATTTCTTTCTCGGTCGAATCACGAGGTGGCGGTCTTTTGTACTGCAACACATTGTACGTATCCAGGTAGATATTTTCCAAGGTGTCATTCAATGGTGTATAGTTCTCGTAATTCTGGAATCGGGGCCTTTTGTTAGGGTCACTTCCCCTATTTCTGTTTCTTCTGTTACCGTTCGAATTACGGTTGTTGTTGTTTCCCCCATTTCCAGTATTGCTGTTTCCACCCTTGTTTCCTACATTTACTTCAACCTTGCCAGAACTTTCCCCAGACTGCTTCACGGCAATATTACTCTGCACATTCTCCTTTGAAGCTGTCTCAGACTTTCTCTTCCGGTTTGCCCTGGCCTCCTCTCGTCTTAAATAAATATCGGCTTTTTCGTAGAATATCGCCCTTGTGGGGGGTGTCTTCCCAGAAAGGTAGTCTCCAAACTCAGATTCAGGATCGACTCCTTCCTTCAATGCCATCAGAATAGTGGGCTCATGCGGGTCACTGACCTCAGTTACAGCTTGGTTAAAACGATCTAAATATGCCCTTAAAGACTCTCCTGGTGCCTGTTTGATTCTCGACAATTCAATAACACTCTTGGACTTTCGGGCATGTAGTCGGAACTGGTTCATGAAACGCTCGCTTAGTTCTTTGTAATTAGAAATTGAACGAGGAGGAAGTCAGGTAAACCAGAATAATGCCACATCTTCTAAGTAGATTGGGAATGCTTTGCACTTCACTTCATCAGGGGCAGCAGCGGCGTTCATGAGCCACGAATACCGCATCAAATGCTGTCCCGGATCAGTCCTTCCGTTATATTTGTCCATCTGTGGCAAGTTAAAGCGTCGGGGAAACTGGAAGTCTAGGATATCGTCAGTGAACGGAGTATGGCTTCGCTCAATGCCATAGTCTTCATTTGTATAATTCCGGCTCTCGGACATAATTCGGCGAACCATTGCCTGTACATCGGCACTAGTTAGGGGCTGCTCAGGTTCCCTGGCCCTAGTGTCCGAGTTCCTTCTGGGCTCATGCTCAGGAGATGCCCTTCTTCTTCGAGCTGCCTCTGCTCGATTCCGTTCCCTGTGTTCCCGGTCGATCTCGGGAAGAGGGGACTGGAGTCTTTGCCCCCGAGTGGGGTCATCGTTTCCTAATGCTCGTGCGATATCCTCGCGAGATCCCAAAGATCCAAATGTTAGCTGCTCCACGTTCTGAGGTCGTTCGAGTGGCCTTCGTTCACGGGGCCTCTCTTCCTCGGAAGATGAAGATTGATCTACGGGTGTGTGACGAATCGGTGATGGAGTTCTCTGCCGACGGAGCTCATTGATCTCCCTACTCATGAGCCTCATATTTTCCTGCATCATGAGATTAGTGCGCTCATGAACTCTCATAGCTTCCCTTGTGCTCTCAAGCATGTCAAGCAAGCGCGAAAAATCCCCTTGAGTGATGGGCGCAGATGGATTGACCTGATCTCCAACCCTGGCAGCTGGGATTGGAGCATTCGTAGGGACTCGAGTAGAGGTTCCAGCTTCACCTAGCATCGGGTCGGGTCGGAGGTAAGAGGTCGGGTCGGATCGGAGCTGGGGTGCCTGGTCGGATCGGAGCGCAGCAGGCAGTTCGGGTCGGTTCAGATTGGGGGAATGCACTGCTTCTGAGTCTCCTACCCGGATCGGATCGGAGCTCACCCCTGCTGGCGGCTCGGATTTCCTGCATTGATTCTTCCTGCTGCTGAATTCTGCCCCCGAGACCTTGTTACAACAGCATTTTGCTGATCTTCGCCAGCTCCATTTCCTCGAAAAGACTGAACTTCCTTGCCTTTTCCTTTGGCCATGAGTCTTTGACAATTACTTCAACGAATGTAAGAAAGCGGAGAAACTTAAGGATTCACTTCTTTGAACTCAACGGTCCAAAAAGTAGAAAGAGATCCCGGAAAATAAAGAATTTAGATGAGGTTTCTCAGTGAAAGCACCAAAAATGTTAGACCCAAAAGTGGTTCTAACACCCAAATTGATTTGAAACAAGATAAAATGAGATAGAAATAAAAATGAACACACAAGATTTATAGTGGTTCGGCGAACAAATGCCTACGTCCACTTATTCTTTACTATATTCAATAATTCAGTTGCAAATACAATGATAGATCCACTCACAACTCACTTTTGTTCACTCAATTGAAATAAACAAGAAATAAAAGATGATTTGGATTTTCCGGGAGTAATGGAGTTCGGATGTTGGAGGTGATTGAATTCCTTAAGTGCTGAAAAAAGATCCTCCTCTTTGTCTCCAGATGGGGTATTTATAGGTGTGAATTTGCCTGAGATTCAATCCGGGTCGGACCACGTGTTACCCATCGCACTCTCTTCGGGTTCGGATGAACTACCAAGCTGACAACACATCAAAGAGATGAACGTTAGGGGTAGGAATCAGTCATAGCCGGTCCGGTTCTCCAGGCGATATTACAGGGGATTAACCTGGATCATGGGTGCGGGTCGGAGGCATGCAGGTTGGGGGTTCGGATCGGAATACCCGATCCGAACCGAAGTGGCTTGGACGTCTCTCCTTCTCTAACATACTCCGCTCCGTTCCAGCGTCGTGGCAAGCAGATGGCCTTCCGATCCATTTGAGGTTTATTTGCCTTCCGATCCGATTGGGTATGCTTTGCCAATCTGTCCAGTAAGAGACAACCGATCCGAACATGGATCTCTATCCGATCCAAACCAGTATGCTGCTATCAATCTGAATTGTGGTGTTTTCTTCCAATCCGAACCGAAGTCTTATAACTTAAAATACTCTTCAATGGTTGGTTTCTTGACTTTGTGTTGCCTAGTTCACAAAGAGTTAGAAGAATTGGAAGAGGATGCTCTTACTACCATCCAACTTAGCCTTTCTGACGAAGTACTTAGAGAGTTTTCTCACGTGAAAACTGCTAAGGAATTGTGGGATGCTCTTCAGAGAAAGTTCTACGACAAGTCTCTCACCAACCGCATCATCTTACAGCAACAACTTTATTCTTTCAAAATGAGGCCTGGAACAGATGTATTTGCTCATATAGATGCCCTCAACACACTTGTCATGAATCTTCGAGCAGCTGATGTAAAGATTGAGGATGAGGCGCAAGCTGTTATTCTTTTATGTTCTTTGCCTGCAGAGTATAACACTTTTGTTAACTCTATGATCTATGGGCGTTCGTCTATTTGCTTGGAGGATGTGAAGACAAATTTGCATAATGAGATGTTGAGAGGAAAGTTGGCAAGCATGAGCATGGAGAATGATTCTGAAAGCCTTGTTGCACAGAGAGGAAGAAGTCAAAGTAGACCCAAATATGGTGGAGACAGAGCTAAGTCCAGATCTCAGTCAAGAGGAGCTCGGAAGGGAGTTTGTCATTATTGCAGAAAACCTGGACATTATATTGCAAATTGCCCCAAGTTGGAGAATAAAAACAAAGCTGTTCCCCAGAAGGCTTCAGCATCTACGGCGGAGACATCAGATTCAGATAATGATCCTGGCATTTTTACAGCCTCTGCCTCTCCTATGAAGAGCACTATGTGGATTATTGACTCGGGTGCATCCTATCACATGACACCGGATAGACACGTTTTTTCCACTTATCGTCAGTTTGATGGAGGAGAGGTTCTCATGGGAAATAATGCTGCTTGTCGCATGATTGGTATTGGAACAGTAAAAATCAGGATGTTTGATGGTGTTGTTCGCACTTTATGTGATGTCAGGCATGTGCCTGATTTAAGGCGTAGTTTGATCTCCATTGGAGCATTGTGCAATTTTGGCTTAAAGTGTGTAATAGAAAAAGATTCATTAAAAATTACAAATGGCTCATTGATAGTGATGAAAGGGGTAAAAGCTGGAAATCTGTATTTGCTGAAGGGTACAACTGCTGTTGTGGAGTCTGCTTCAGTTATTGATTCAGTTGATTCCGATTCTACCAGATTGTGGCATTTTCGTATGGGCCACATTGGAGAGCGCAGTTTAGAAGTATTGAGAAAGCGAGGCTTGATTGACGGTGTTCATCATTCAAAACTTGACTTTTGTGAAGGATGTGTACTTGGAAAGCAGACGAAGGTTTCTTTTGGCATTGCAGAGCATAAGTCTAAAGATGTTTTAGAGTATGTTCATACTGATGTTTGGGGCCCCGCACCATGCCTATCTTATGGAGGAGCCAGGTATTTCGTTTCATTTGTTGATGATTTTTCTAGAAAAGTATGGGTTTTCTTTATGAAGTCCAAAGATGAAACTTTTGATAGGTTTCAAAGTTGAAAATCTCTTGTTGAGAAGCAGTCTGGAAAGAAAGTGAAGGTTCTTCGTTCAGATAATGGTGGTGAATTCACTTCTCAAAAATTCATCAAATTTTGTGAGTCCGAGGGAATCAAAAGACACTACACCACACTAGGAGACCCTCAGTCAAATGGGGTTGCAGAGAGAATGAATCGGACTTTGTTGGAAAGAACTCGTTGCTTACGGCTGACTGCAGGATTAAATAAGAGATTTTGGGCAGAAGCATTATCTACGGCGGTTTTCCTTATCAACCGCACACCTTCTACCGCCATAGATATGAAGATTCCTGAAGAAGTATGGAAGGGAGGGCCTGTATCATATTCCTTTCTCAGAGTGTTTGGTTGTCCAGCTTATGTGCATGAGAGCAAAGGGAAGTTGGATCCAAGATCGCGCAAGTGTATTTTTCTTGGTTATAAGAAAGGAATTAAGGGTTATAGGATGTGGTGTCCTACTACCCAGAAGATTGTTACTAGCAGGCATGTTACATTTGATGAGAAGGCTATGTTGAAGGTGGAGCCTTCTTCTTCAGTTAATGATGATGTTGAGAGGACAAATTCAGAATACCAAACACAAGGCAGATCATCAGACTTCCATACAAGTAAAAATGGTGATTCAGATGACACCGTGGTTGATAGGGAAGAGATAGAAGGTCAATCTCAAGGTGGAGCTCAAATTCAAACTCGACCAACGAGAGAGAAGAAAAGACCTACATGGCTTGATGATTTTGTGGGATTAAGCATTGAAGATATTGACTTTGATGACATGGCAGCTTATGCATTAAGCATATTTCATGATGAACCAAGAGACTACAAAGATGCCATTAGTTCAGTTGATAGCTCCAGTTGGCTAGTAGCAATGGAGGAGGAGATTGAGTCTTTGCACAAAAATCACACTTGGGATTTAGTGCCACTTCCTTCCGGCAAGAGAGCAACTGGATGTAAATGGATCTATAAGGTGAAAGATGGCGGCAATGGTGACTTGAGGTACAAAGCAAGATTAGTGGCGAAGGGTTATGTTCAGAAGAAAGATGTGGAGTTTCATGATATTTTTTCTCCAGTCGTTAGACATACTTCCATTCGCATTCTTTTGGCATTGGTTGCTCACTTTGACATGGAGTTGGAACAACTAGATGTCAAGACAGCATTCTTGCATGGTGATCTTGAGGAGGACATTTATCTACAGCAGCCAGAAGGGTTCATTGATAGCAGCAGGCCAGGTCATGTTTGTAAACTTAACAAATCTCTTTATGGCTTAAAACAGTCTCCTAGACAGTGGTATAAGAAATTTGATAAGTTTATGATCTCACATGGTTACTCTAGAAGCTTTAAGGACCAATGTGTCTATTTTAAAAATTGTAATGATGATATCATCTATTTGTTACTTTATGTTGATGATATGTTGATAGCTTCTAAGAGTATGTCAAAAATTTCGGAGTTGAAAATGGAGCTCAGTAAGGAATTTGAGATGAAAGATTTGGGAAATGCACAAAGAATTTTGGGGATGAATATTCAGAGGGATAGAAAGCAAAGAGTTTTGAGGCTCTCTCAAACTCAATACATCGAGAAAGTCCTATCTCGATTCGGTATGGAGAATGCTAAACCGGTGGCTACTCCATTAGGCTCTCAATTCAAGCTATCCAAAGATATGTGTCCTACATCGGATGAAGACAAAAGGGATATGTGTAATATTCCTTATTCTAGTGCGGTTGGAAGCCTTATGTATGCTATGGTATGCACAAGGCCTGATTTAGCTCATGCAGTTGGTGTTGTCAGTCGATATATGTCTAACCCAGGTAAAGAGCATTGGCAAGCAGTGAAGTGGATACTCAGATATCTTCGTGGCACTTCTTCAGTTGGCTTGTTATATGGTGGAGTAGATGGAGACATCTCTCTTAGAGGATACTGTGATTCAGATTATGCTGGGGATAGAGATGGACGGAAGTCGGTGTCGGGCTATGTTTTTACACTTGGCATAGGCCCGATTTCGTGGAGATCAAAGTTGCAGTCAATCGTAGCTTTGTCGACTACCGAAGCAGAGTTAATGTCGATTGTGGAAGCAACAAAGGAAGGATTGTACTTACTTCAGTTGTTGGATGATCTTTCAATGGAGCAGCGGACAGTGGAGCTATTTTCAGATAGTCAGAGTGCGATTCATCTTGTTGAGAATCAGGCTTATAGTTCACGGACGAAGCACATTGATGTTAGAGGCTTCTTTCTTATGCTTGAGGAAGAACGAAGCAAGATCAAATTATTGAAGGTGGGTACTTCAGATAATCCTTCAGATATGATGACCAAGTCACTTCCAAAGGACAAGTTTGAGCATTGCTCAAACTTGATCAGTTTGATTCCTGTTACTTGAGTGCCATGGGGCGCTGGGCCCAACAACTTCTATGTTGATTGTTGAAGATGAGTTAATGAAGAAAGATTGCCATATTTGAATCAAGGTGGAGTGTTGAAATTAATGATTCAAATATTAGTGGAGAAGGAAAGAAATTGATTGATTGTCAATCAATTAATTGGCTTGTTTATGGAAAGGGATAAGAGGAAGATTTTTTTTTGGAAGAAAAATAATTAATAGGCCAATCAATCAATTGATGAAGAAAGGGAAAGAGACTGAGACCATAATTATGCCATCCATTTATGCTCCAATCAAATCAAGGAAGATATTTATTTTTCTTCATGTCCTAGAAACTTCTATTCTTTATCTCCAAGAAATCCCTATATAATTAGGGGTCATGTTATTGTATGGAAAAAAAATGAGTAATCCACCATTAGTCTTCTCTCTATTGTAATCTGTTGTACTCATTTCTTCACTGAGAAATAAAGGTTGTTGGGTCTCCGTGGACGTAGGCAAAGCCGAACCACGTTAAAAATTGGTGTGCTCTTTCCTCTATTTTTGTTCTCTCTATAAATTTGTGCCACTTGTTTTTTTATTTTTGGCGTTGTTGAAATTGTTGACAGACTAGATCATTGGGTTAATTCGTATTCCGCTGCCCAAATCTCTGATTTTGCACTACAGAAACCTTACTTGAAGTGTATACATTACTTTATCTAGAAAGAAAAAGGATAAGAATATAAAACCAAAGACATTATGTGAAATACGGGAACTGTTTCAGCAAATAACCCAGGCATCCAATCATTAACTTATGGTTTCCTACTTAATGCCCAACCAGCATGAGCTTCAATCGTAGAAGGGTTAACTTGCATAACAACCATTTATGTTTGATAATATATGTACAATCATTTTCAAAATTTTATCAAATGCACCGATAGTGTATTTAAATCGCACTACAAAGTCAAAGTGATGGAAATATATTCCTTGTTCTTTTATGTAGCCTTCAAGCAATTTCTGTTGACATTCGCACAACACTGTTAGCCATATATTATATATACATTTTGCATTCCTTAAAAAAGAGTTTTACTTGGCCAGGGACATATTACCCTGCTTTAATTCCTTTAGGTACAATATCACCCATGAACACAAACTTATGAAGGCCCAAATCATTTGTAACATGGAAAATCACTATTTCAAATGTAAATCACATAGTCCCCCTAAGTCACCATGTGATTCTTTAACCAATGCTTGACAAAGATTAATGGCAAGTATTTGGCAATTTTATAGAACCAACCATTTTGGTTAACGTTTTGTCATTCAAATATGCAATTTTCCTTGAAGAATTCCCTGGGCACCCTCATGTTGGGATAATTCATTCAATAATTGTTACAATTATTGGCAAAATATTTTAGCATGACTTCTATAAGATTCTCAATGTTAGAAACTGAGATTTCTATGCCAGAGGTATGTTATTTTATTTCCCATATCCACTGATAGAAAATGATGCAATAAGATAAATGTTAGACCAAAAAATGGTCCTAACACCCAAATCGTCGTATTTTGAGCATAGGATATGAAGAAATAACTGAAAAATAGAGAAAAAAGCAAGATAACAAGATTTTTATAGTGGTTCGGCGTTAACGAGCCTACGTCCACTTCATATTTTCTCATTTCACTCATAGATTACAATTACAATGAATATTGTCTTTCAATCACTTGAATTCAATGAATAATTCTCTCTGAATCCATTGAATTTATTGAGGAAGATAGTGGTTATTCATGGAGAAGTGTTGGCCATGGCAGCCATGGATGAGGAGATGCCAAAAGTCCCCTGAAAATGCCCTCTGAAGGTGTATTTATAGCTGTAGGAAAGCTCCTGGGAGGACTGGTTCATGATGGGGTACGTGGCAGGCGATCCAGAAAAATAGGAGAGCCAGTTGCCTTGAGAATAGGTCAAAACAAGCTGCATTTGAACGGGTCCGAAGGTCGGATCGCGGTCATGGGTCGGATCGCGGTCATGGGTCGGATCGGATCGCGTAGGCAAGGGCGGATCGGATCGCGTAGGCAAGGGCGGATCGGATCACGGTCATATGCCAGCTTACACTCGTTCACGGAAATGGGCGTAACTTTCAAACCGTAAGTCCGATTGGGCCAAACCAAAGCTCAAACTGAAGCTAATTCAAAGGGCTACGAGTATATGAGGTGAATAGATCCAAATGAGGTCATTTGATAGGGGTTTCGGGCCAGTTTATACTGATGTTGTGATTTTGACCAAACTGCCTTGTGTCTTCTGACGATGCTTCCAATGCCAGAGAGCGATGTTATCCAGAGATTCCATATCAGACAGCATTTACCGAGAGGTGTGTCAACATGATCTTTGCTTTGGGTAGCCTGGTCACAAAGCAGGCTAACAATAAATACTTAATTAATTTTTTATCATAATGTACCAAAATACGCTTCACTAACACATGAAGATTTTGAACGACAAAGAGCCACAATAAGATGATGTGTCTCATCATGTATGAGCACCTGCTTAGGCCAAGGGCAATCAGAAATTTTGTTTGTGCGAAAAATTGAATATTGCTAATTGAAATTAATATTTGGGTCTCATTGCAGATGTTATACATAACATATTTCAATTAAACATGATATAAAGTTCAGTTGATAGAAAACTGATGGGAAAAGAAATTTTAGGAATTCTGTCAAACTTGCATGATGAATCTTTATGAGATCATAGTTCCATTTTGTAACTAAAAAGCAGAAAAATAATCCAAATGAGATCAAGTAGGAACGCTTCTTGAGATTGCCAGGAACCATCCTCTTAATTTTATCACATAGGGCATTGGAGGAGTTATTGTCCCTTGTTAGGTCTTAAGGGTGTCACGTTATAAAATAGCTGAAGATGAAACACAATCAATTTTATTTTAAAAAAGCTAAACATTCCCTTGAAAAAATAGATCCATTAAATTTAACTTTTAGTCAATTTTATAATATGTAAACCAAAATACAGGTGATACATAATGCAATAACAAAATGAAAAGCTTAAGAACTTTAAATTTAGCAATATGATATGAGCAACCATTGAGTTGTGCAAATTATGCAAATGCAGGTTGACAAAGTTAGCATAGAAGTATATCATATGTAACCACTAATTTGTATATTTCCTTTTAGCAAGCTATAAAATGAGTGGCTAGTTGAAGCTCACCATTATTTGTATATACAACCTACAATGTATATCTACCCCTGATTGATCTTCTAAATCAACAAATGTTTTTGTAAGATGGGAAGAAAGAAACTTTTATGTTGAATTAGGAAGAATAAAAAGTTATTATAAGTTACATGGTTAAAATCATTAAGGAATTGCATCAAAAATTATCTACTAAAATCATTTTAAAAACCAATAATTAAATTTAAAAAACAAAGATGAAGAAAAAAATTAAACCACCCTTGAAACAAAAAAAAAATCAAATAACCTTTAAAGAAAATTGCATATTTTCAATTACTTATGACCCATAACTGGACTGGAACTGTTGAAATCAGTCATAAAATGTATTGTAATTTATATTCCTTCAACACATGCTCCAAGATACTCAATAAATAAAATCATGGATTACACACACAACAATCTATGAAACATTTACATTGTTTGAACTTTTAAGGATGGAAATAGATAGCTATGAAACATGTGTTTCATTTGGTCTTAGAATCAAGTACTGCTGCAGTTGCATTTCTTCTACTTCATAGTTTTCCCCTTTATCTAAGCATGTCTAAATGTCTATATTTCATCAAATTTTCACAAACAACAATAACATGCAATAACATACATCTGGCGCTAACAATAGAAAGAAAAGGATACCTTAAAATCAGAATTTATGCATCGTCTTCACATAGGACCATCCAAAATAGTTAAAGGAACTGCGTCTTTTCCATCATCTATGAATAATTAACGTTAATATTAAAAAAAATACAGTAAATGATTTTCCAATGTAAGCACTAGGGGATAGAAAAAAGGAGCTTACCATTGATCGAGTATATAAACGGGTTGAGGGCAATGTAATCGAAGAGCGGATCAATTTGTGCAATTTTCTCCCTGCAATCAATGCAAAAATTCATCTGTTGAGTTCAAACCCTAACTTATTGAATAACTTGAAGACGATTATAGCGGTACAGAAGGGAGCCAGAAGAATACAGCAACATAATTTGTATGAAGGAAATGAAGAAAACAAAATCAGATAAGCTTGAAATCATCAAGTTTGGGAGAATCGGATTGATTTATTTATTTTGTAAGGAGGAGAGGAATGACGCCATTAGCAGGAAGAAGAAAGGCTTTTTCTGATTTTATTTATTAATTTAATATTTTAGGAAGAGGCAAGGCAAACGAAGAATAAAAGAAAGCTAAAAATGCGACCCTTCAGTTTAACATTTGCAAAAAAGCAAAGGATGGCTGAGATCGCTCCAAACATAACTCACTAATAATAATAAAAATAATAATATAGCATAGATATTATTATAATTTTAGTATTTATTATTTTAGTTTCATATGTTTGATTATATATAGTTTTAATATTCTTTTAACTTAAATTCCTTTAAAATATTTTTAACAAGTTTTCTTAAGTATACTTTGTTTAAATTATATATTAATATGTTTAGAAAGTTTCAAAATATTAGGTGTACATACACATACATATAAATACATATATATATATATATACACACGATTATATTCTGAAAACAATTCCAAAACATACAAGTTTTATTTTTTTACTGATACATGTCAATATATGGGTATTGTATAGGATAACATGAAAATGTTTTTGTGTGCAATAGGTTGTTCCTGATAGTCATTTCCCTTCACCATTTTAAATACCCTTCTTCTATTGATGAGAATAACTAACAAATTTCATATTTCTTCATACTTCGATATCCTCTTTTGAAAATCTTAAATCCTATTATTATATTCGGTCGATTTATCAAATAAATCAAGTTATCTAATCTCTAATTTTATTGTACATCAATGTCTCTCCATTTTCTCCAAGATCAAATTGAAAAGTAGAGTTATATGAGAAACTATAATCAAGATCGAAAGATCTAAACTTGCATTCATTGTACAAAAAAAATTCAAAAATAGTTATAGGTTCGACTAGGTAGCCTTGAATTTAGTTGCTTTTAATTGCGCCTATCCAAAGAAATTGGGAGTGATTCATTTGGCTAGAAATCAAGTTAGATGAAGATATATGACATGCAAATCAGCCTATACATTAGTCAGTTTCTGGAGGGTGCCTCCTTATGGCCTTGACATCAAGAAGCATAATTATTGATATTAATAAAGATTGTATGCAGTGCAGAAGTAGATATAAGGTTACTCCGAAATAATATAAAATTCCTTGTGTGTTCTTTCCTTTATTTCTTTTTACTCTTATTGCATTTTTGTTTACTGATTTGAATCTTTGATCATTCTATTCATATACTCATAATCATAATTGAAAAGATTTCTAAATGATTCACAAATTTAAGAAAACACTATTCATCCTTCCTCTTGTGTTAATCTGGCCCTAAGATCCTTAATACACATTTTTTTGTTTAGTGTATGAGTATTGGTTTCAAAGGTTCATAATATGACTTTGAAATGTGATGACGTGCCCCATACCTCCTGCACCAAACTACTGGAGAAGTTCGATGTCTGACATGTCAATTCGATATGGGACGATCATCAAAGAAAGATAAATCGAAATAGAACTTGACATGTAATTCATACTGCATGGATAATATATAATAATGAAATAAACTACAGGATATAATTGTGAGGTATAACAATGCAGCAAATCCTATATCCATAAAAATATTTGAATATTAAGTAAAAAAACATCTCAATAACCGAATATCTAATATATCATGCCTCACTACATCCCTTATTGGAGTATATAAACATAAAAATAACAGAAATCATCCAAATAGCTATATGGTAATAATATCAGTATGTCGGCCTCTTGTTTGTCATCGCACAACATCATCGTCCCTAATATGTCACTTATTACTTTGTCTTCTCATCAACATCGTTAATGATCACCCCAAGGTAATAAGAGGAGACGTAATAACCTTAGTCAAACAATAGTCTAGTATGAGTAATAAATAACTAACAATGTCTACATATGATAATATGGTAATAGACAGTTCAAGTCTCACCTGACATGCCCCAGCAACCAAAGAGTTCGCACATAATAATCACATTAAATATGCTACTATAACACATAGAAATAGATACGAGCCAGAATAGGATTCCCAGTCCCTTCCACTCTTCGGTGTCATAAGGTGATAAGGGGCCCAGAGAAATAAAAGAGGACGCACAAGCAACCATAGCTCCATAACAAAGAATAACCTAGATATCACCGTTTAAAGCCTCAACACATTAATATCGAATGACTGGCCTTTGCCATCCGTCAAGGGAAACTACCGTACATCCCACACGTTTTTATTCTCAAGACAACAAGATTACTTCTCAAGCAATCCAAGGTACTCGATCTCTCATATCCTAATAGATGTCCCCACGATACCCCTGTTTTGAGTCCGTTAGAATCCATCGAATATCAATGATTCCTTGGCGCTTTCGATCACATAAGTCATCCATGGCTCCATCTTCTAGCTTAAATCCCACTCGAGTTAATCCATTATCTGGCAGCATCATTTCACTTTGAGCTGCCTATCATTTTTTACTTTGACCACTCCTGCGTGAGTTAACAATAAAAAAATCAGCATTACTTTGACAATAACTTCCACCCCGTAGATGCGGTCAAATAACAAAGACCATCGACCACCTCCTGAAGACCCCTGCTTCTTACACTAAGGCCCTGCCACCCAACTCTCCACCATGATGGATTAGTACCGATCCATCCCTTAAGGATCTTTACCGATCCATACACTTTGCAAAATTTTGGCTAAGTGTTGGATCCCCTGAATCCTGCCTCGAATACTTCTCTTAGGTTCATCCTCATAAGAAAGTGCCTCCTCAAAGCTTCACATATCAGTCCATCAGAGACTACTCGAGCGATTACATATTGACCCATCTGATCCACCCTAAACTTTACACATGACTTTGTCTTAACCCAAATAAGCCATGCATAAAGTACCATCTCCCCACGACTAATACATATAGATCAACGTAGATCCATAATCTATGGATACGTATTGGTCCTTGTCCTTAGTGTAATTTCTCCCCCAAAACTTCAGTTTAGCCTTCTTGATGCCCCCAGAACAAGGCCCAAAACAACCAAACTATTTGAGCTATCATAATGGATCGGTATCGATCCCCATACACAATTAACTTCACCCGAAAAGTTTTAGGCAACTTCCTATTGCCCTCCAGAGCTCCTCCGCTAAGTTTCGTCTAAATCCAATCATTAAAAACCTCTGATTTGTTCTTTGTTTCTAAGTCCTATGACACATACTACTAAACAAACAAATCACACAATCATACAATTCAACTAATCAAATAGTGATTCATCCAATTTCAAACATGAAGAATCATATAAACATAAACATACATGAATTATTTAGCAAAACCCATGGATCTAATACAAAACATAATAGATCTAATAATTTACAAGTTATGTGACCAAATTAGATCATCCTAGGGCACCTACATATAAAATGAACATGTATGATCTAGTTTTAGGTTAGAATTAACCTACACAGTTTGGAATAACACTATTTAACATATATTATCCATAGTAGCTACGTGATAGAACCTTATCTCTCACAAAAACTTATATCTGATGCAATAAAGAAGGAAACAAATCTAGGCAGCAAAGAAGACCCTTTAATTTGATGCAATACAAAGAGATCCGACATTTTTTTATGTAGATCTTATCTCTAGATGCAACTTATAATGATTTGATGAAATAAATTTATAGTTTTAAGGATTATGTTAGATCGCAAATTCTCAAATGCTCAGCCTAATGTGTAGAATGAGGGGAAGAACCCTAACTCTCTTCTCAAATCCTCTATTCATAATATCAGGTCATTAGTCTATGTGAGCTAACTAACCATCCCATTATCTGTTAATTAGCCTATCCACGAGAAACAAAAACTTAAAACAACGATTTCTTTTAAGACGTTAGGCCAAATTTGTAATATAACCACTTTACAGAATGATCAACCATCATTCTAATCCAATGAGACCAATTACTGCACATGATTCGGTCCCTAACAGAAGTTATAGCTAAAATATTAAGTCATAAGGGTAAAATGATCAAAAAACGATTTGGTAAAAATCATGGACATGCCTCACATTCGCGTGGGCATCATATTAAAATTTGAGAATGATAGGACCACCAAGGAATTAAATAGAAATATTTTAAAATCCTTCGATACGTAAAATTTGGGTCGTTACATTCAACTTCCTTTAGGAAATTCCCCCTAGAAATCCCAAACAAACAAAGTAACCCATATGCCTACCATCCACAGGTAGCCAATCTACCATCCAACAATCTGTGCAATCAAAATCATACCATAGCATCTGGAACTCTAATAGTACAAGACATAATGACACAAGTAAGATACGGTATATGAGACATACCATTCAAAGAGTTCTGGAAGGATCATTCACATTCTCTCTTCCATTTCCTATGTACAATCAACATCATCCCTGCTTCATTGTACATTGACTAGCTTAACAACCTTCCTCCTAAGTTGTTTAGTGTCATTCCCAACGATGCAAAGCAGCATATGAGGTCCAGAAACTTCCGGTTTTACCTCTAAGTCTTCCATCAGATCTAGAGATACTATTAAACTAAGTTCATGCACAAATTTCTATAGATATGACACACGAAAAACACTATGCACACCTGCCATCTTCTCAGATAGATCCAATCTATAAGCTACCTTCCTACAACGCTCTACAATCGAAAAAGGACCAACGAATCTCGGAGCTAACTTGCATTTCCTTCCAAATCGAACGAAATTTCTCATAGGTAAAACCTTAACAAATATGAAATCACGTGGTAAGAATTCCAAATCCTTTTTCCTTTTACCGGCATAACTTTTCTAGTGATCTTGGTCTGCTTTCATTCATTGACAAATGATCTCAATCTTATCCATTGTTTCCCTTATCGTTTCTGTTTTCATGGAAAGATGTCATGATGACTCAGCGCACGCCAACACCCAGGTGTGTGCGCATGTATTAGCAACACAGTAATGAAAATGTAAAGTAAAGTGTTGCGAGAGAATGCAGCTTTTTATAATGGTTCGACACTAACGCCTACATCCACTTCATAGTGATAATTCATCATATAATATTTGATTACAATGTCGTACAAGTTCGGACAATATTTATGCTGAGAGTGTTGCAATAGAACAACGAAATATTTGTTAATTCCAAACATGCCCGAAATGTTCGTTGTCTTCTTCGTTGAGTGAAAACTAAGTTTACTTAGTCGACTACGTCCAAAAAATAGCTTCAATATCCAAGAAATCCAAAAACCTCCAATTCAATCCAAAAGCAATGCAAGTGTGCTTGTAGATGTCCAAAAGTTGATGGAAACAGTTCGTGCAACGTTTTACTCGTCCAAGCTATGTCCAATAGTCATGGAGAAGGAGATGGCAGTCATTAATGATGCCTCTGAAGCTCTAGAGCAAGAAAAATCCAACCGTTTTGAATGCCAAGCTTGGGGGTATTTACAGTTGGATGGTTAGGTGGAAGTAGGTAGGATTTGGGGACCACACAGTAAAAAAACGTATCAAAGAACCCTGGATACTATAAAATCGCATCTACGATGCTTGTAGGAAAAAATTCGCATCCCTTATGTGGGTCGCATCGAGGGGTTGCGAAAATTCGCCTCATAGAGGGATGTGTTGCACTGTTAATTGAGCCCGTTGCATCTGATGGATGCGGCTACGTCGCATCCTATGGGATGTGATTACATTGCATAATGAGTGATGCAATATTTTTGCATCTGTAGGATGCGGAGCCATGTGGTTGCGAGGCGGTGCGATGGAGGGTGATGCAATAGAGGTGATGCGAGGTAAGTGTAGGTGAGGCGATGCGATGGCGACTGGTGCGACACGATGTTGGCCAATGTAAGGTGAGAGAGTAAGGTACGATGCGGTGAAACCAGGATGGTGATGCGATGCAGTGGTACGAGGTGCAGGGATGTGATGCGACCTGAGGCGATGTTGTGAGGCGACGCGATGTTGGTAATGCGAATTTATGCACACGCTCACGGAAACGGGAGTAACTTTCAAACCGTGAAGCCGTTTGGGACAAACGGAAGTTGTACCTAGAGACAACTCATAGGGATACAAGATTTACGGTGCAAAGCACCGTAATCCTTGTTTTCAGGCGTAAAAGAGGTCATTTAAAGGGGTTTCGGGCCATGTTTGTGTTTGCGTGGCGACTTCGAACAAATTGCTTTGTGTTTGTTAACGATGTTACTGACATGTGATAGCTTTGACCAAAAAGCGTGTCAACAGTTTCTTTCCCAAGTACAAATTTTCTCCAAACTCTAACAAAAAAGAAGGTGAATTACATTGTCTACTATTCAACGCGTCATACGGTGCCATACCAATACTCGACTGATAACTATTATTTTAAGAAAACTCGGCCATATAAAGATAGTCTTCCCATGATCCTCCAAAACACAATACACAAGTCTCAAAAGATCTTCCAATATTCGATTGGCTCTCTTAGTGTGACCATTAGTTCGGGGATGATAGGCCGTACTCAAGCGTTGCTCGGTTCCCAGTGCTTCTTGCAAAGTATTCCAGAATCCATTGCTAAACAAATGTTCTTGATGCTTACTATAATCTTAGGTATTTCATGAAATTAAACTATCCATTTAATATATTACTCATCCAATTTGGATGTTGTCCAGTAGATTTGACAAAAATAAATGTCGTACTTTTGGTCAAACGGTCCACAATAACTAATATAACATTATATCATGCCCTGTTCCTCGGCAATCCGTCAATAACATCCATCAACACTTGCTTCTACTTCCATGTAGGAAATTCTAATGGATATAATAAACTAGTCAACTTCTTATGCTCGGCTTTAACCAATTAACAATGCATAAACTTCGAGATGAATTTCCTGACATCTCCTTTCATACCTTCCCAATAGTAAACTCTTTTCATTTCTCGATACATCTTATTACCACCAGTTTGAATAGTCATTTTAGAGGGATCATACTGTTCTCATAACCTCATCTATCAATCCATCTATATCATCAATAACCATTCTTCCTTCCTTGCAAATCCAATCATCTCGGTCGATTTTGTAATCCTTCTTTTCCTCAGGTCTAATCTATAAGCTCGCCAACAGTTTAGGTTCTAACTCACTGTGAGCCCCGAAATCAAATCCAAACAAATACTCTAGGTGTTTCCATTCGCTAAACATGGCCCCTAAATTCACATGTCTTCTACTTAGTGCATCAGCCAATGCATTTCCTTTCATTGGAGTATAGGCAATACCAAAATCATAGGATGTTATAAACTCTAAACACGTTGTTGCCGAAGATTCAAATCCTTTTGGGAGAAAAGATTACTTCAACGACTTATGATCTGTTAATAAATCAAATCTAAGTCTCAAAAAATAATGACTTTGCATCTTCAGAAAAAACACTATCGCCGCTAAATCTAACTCATGAGTTGGGTAATTTCTTTTATACGGGTTCAGTTGTCAACTCACGTAAGCCGCAACTTTATCTCCCTGCATTAACGCTGCTCCCGATCCAATGCCACATGCATCGATATACACAACCATCTCTTCGTTTCCACTTGGAATAACCAATACATAAGCACTCGTTAATCTCTCTTTTAATACCACATAAGCATGATCACACTTCGCATCCTATGTGAAAACTTGATTCTTCTTCGTAATCCAATCAATGATGCATCTATCTTTGAAAAATCCTTAATAAACTGCCGATAATATCCAGCTAAACCAAGGAAGCTCCTAACATTCATAGCATTCTTAGGTCAATCCTAATCCTGAATAGTTGCAACCGTATCGGGATCCACCATTATTCCTTTTCCTGATATGACATGACCTAAGAATCTCACTTCCTCCTTCGAGAAGTGAATTTTGAAAACTTAGCTCTCAGCTGATGCTTTCTCAAAATTTCCAAGATGATTCACAAATG
Organism: Allium sativum; assembly: GCA_030737875.1. Taxonomy (NCBI): domain Eukaryota; kingdom Viridiplantae; phylum Streptophyta; class Magnoliopsida; order Asparagales; family Amaryllidaceae; genus Allium; species Allium sativum. Next base: position 156,262,736 of record CM060925.1, on the reverse strand, counting down.
CTTCTTGTGTTCTTCCTCTATTCTAGAACAAACCAATATATTGTCCATGAGTAAAAACTTATTCAACTGATCTTTAAAAACCCAAATTCATTAGATCCACAAAATATGCTAGCAAGTTCATCAATCCGAACAGCATCACAAGCCACTCATAAAATCCGGATGGTGTCCTAAAAGCAGTCTTTGACACACTATCCTCAGCCTCTCTCGGTTGGTGAAATCCCCTCGCCAATTCCGTTTAGGAAAACACCTTTGCTTCATGAAGTTGATCAAACAATTCATAAATCCTCTGCAATGGATACTTGTTGGACATGGTCACCTTATTTAAATTACGATAATCCACACATAATTGCAATGATCCATCAGCATTGGTTGCCAACACAATTGGTGTACCCTACTTGGATACGCATCTGCGAATGAATCCCTTACTCGAAAGATCGTTCACTTTCACCTCTAACTCTCGCTATTCTCTAGGTGTGGTCTGTCTAACAGGCATAACATTAGGTCCGGCTCCATCATCTATGTCAATTCAAAATTCAATTTCCTTTTGCAGTGGTAATGCTTTGATCTCGTCAAAGACATCAGAAAACTCTCAAACGATCAACACTGATGACAACCTATCCCATGAAATCGTAAACAAATATATAAAGCCGACTAGGACCCTGTCTTTTGGTAGGCGGTGAATCATAACCATTCCCCTTTCCATATTCCTGAATGTTACCTTGAGCTTCTCGCAATCCACTATAGCAGCGTACATCTTGAGCCAGTCCATACCAAGATTAATCCCAAACCTAGCGAAACTCATAATATATCAATCACACAAAAGAGAAACCATGGCTCAATAAGATTAGACCATGACAAAGCATATAAAGATTAGAAGAATCCCTTATTGGGTTAGTCACAACCAATGGTCTATCAACAATCTTAGGTTCTACAAAAAATTGCAAACAAACTCATTATAAATAAAAGAATGCAATGCTCGAGTATCAAACAAAACTCAAATTGAAACACCTTTGACAGAAAGTATACCTTGCACAACAACACCCTTCCTCATCTCTGTTATAGTTGGAGCTCTTGAATAATATGGTACAACATCCAATGCATATTCCTTACCGAATTGCTTATCTTTTAGCATCTCTGGACAATTCTTCCTTAAGTGCCCAGTCTTATGATAGTTAAACTACTTCCTTTTCATCTTAGGATCCTTGCAATCCTTAGAATAATGGCCCTTCTCGTGACAGTTAAAGCAGGTAACCTCACCCCTTAGGTTTCTTCTAGACATTCTACCCTTGTTTTGTTGCTTACTTTATCTATTTCACTTTTCTTTTTACTGCCACCTTGTTATGGCTTCGATTCTCCCTTACTCTCAACAATAACTCCATCTTTCTTCGAAAACAAACTCTCGTGCCTCATGGCTTTCTCGACTCACTTCTTATATGGATCCATAATATAATCCACCAATCTTATGATAAACTTCTCGTTCTTCTGATATGGAGTCAGATATAAGAAAGAGCATACTTCGACAAAGCTTCAAACTCCACTACATACTCTACCATAGGTCTCCCTCTTACTTCATCTCAAAATTTTTTTTGAAGAGAACTGACTTCTGGACCGTAGAAATATAATTCTCCTCAAATTAGTCCTAAACTGATTCTAAGTAATATGGTCCTCTATAGTCTAAAGAGTAATGGAGTTCCATAAAACCATAGCTCACCCTTGAAGCTGCCTCCACATAAGCTTCCGCTTTGTTGCATCATCGATTCCCAATTATTCAAAGATGCGAACACAAGTATCCAACCACTTTTGAACTTTAATTGTAGATTTCGCACCACTAAATGGCTTTCCACCTAGAGAAGTATAGTCCTTGAATGGTTTGGAAAAATCGACGACCTTAGATGTCTATGTAGGAGCACCACCATCTGTAGAGGTCGTTGGAGTGGGTATACTTCTCATGATAGACGCCATCATAGACTAGAATATAAGAAGAAAATTGGGCGTAGCAGCAGCAGCAACTCCTAAATGACTATTGTGGCCTACCTCTCCAGTAACAATCTCACCTCTGGTAGCATCCCTCGTATTTCGACAAGTTATTATTTATCTTAAAGAAGAATGACGAGTCTTCACTACAGAAAGTCTGCAATGGTACTCAAGTTCTTACTAAACTACTATACTATATATCATATAACATAATTATTATCAAAATAAATTTACGTGTATATCTCTTGTGTGCTTTTACGCTGTCAAACTTTGAGTAAAATTGATTAACCTAACCTTCATACCAAGTGCGATGACTACACCATACCTCTTGCATAAAAATATAGGAGAAGTGCAATAAATGATGTGCCAAGCCAATATAGGACGATCATCAAAAGAAGATAAACCGAAACAGGTCCGGTCGTATAACTCATAGCGCATGGACAATATATAACAGTGAAACATACAGTAGGATATAGTAGTGAAGCATAACAAAGCAGGAAATCCTATCTCCTTAAAAATGTCAGAATATTAATTACAAATCTTCCTAGTAACTGAATATCTGAATACATTATGCCTCACTACATCCCACATCAGAGTATGTAAACATCTAAACAGCGAAAATCATCCAAATATCTATATTGTAAGAATAGTAGTACGCTAGCCTCCTGCTTGTCACTGCACAACATCATTATCACCAACTATCACCTATTACTCAATATGCTCATAAGCATCGTCGATGAGCACCTCAAGGTAATAAGAGGAGTCATGAGACCTTGAGTCAGACAATAGTTTGGTATGAACGACAAATATCTAACAATAGATGCATAGGATAATATTATAATAGGTAGTTCATGTCTCACCTGACCTGTCCCTACAACCAAAGAGTTAACATATAATAATCACAATAAATATGCTACTCAAACACATAGAAATAAATACGAGTAAGAATGGATTTCAAATCTCTGCTTCTCTTCTATATCCTAAGGTGATAGCCTATCCATAGAAATAGAATGGAACAAACACGCAACCATAACATCTATAACAAGCAATAACCTGGCAATCATCGATAAATCCTCTAATGCATTGATATCTAATGACTGGCCACTGACATCCGTCAAGGGATAATGGAGAAATTCGGTTCTAGTCGGACTACCGTACGACCTACGTACATTTGTCTTCTCAAGACAATTAGATCATTTCTCAAGCAATCCTAGGTACTCGATCTCTCAGATCCTAATATGCATCCCTACGATATCCCTATTTTTTGTCTGTTATAATCTTTTGACTACCAATGATTCCTTGGTGCTTCCTATCGCATAAGCCATCCACGACTCCATCTTCGAGTTGCCAATCACTTTCGACTTCGAACATTCCCTCTTGAGTTCACAATCGAAGAATTAACACTAGTTTGGAAATAACTTCCACCCCGTAGATGCTATCGACTAACGGAGACCATCAGCCACATCCAGAAGTCCCTACTTCTCAACCTAGGAACCCTGATCCCTAGCTATCCACTATAATGGATCGATACCGATCCATCCCCTATGGATCAGTACTGATCCATATTCTAAGCCACATTTTGGCTAATTGTTGGGTCTAACCAATAGCTGCCTCGAATACTTCCATTCGGTCCATCCTTGTACCAAGTTGTCTCATTGAAGCTTCATCTGTCACTCCATCAGCAAGTATTCTAATGATTCCACATGACTTGCTCTAGACCAAAATAAGCCATACCTAAAGTATCATCTCTTGAAGACCAACACGAATGAATCGATACTTATCCCGAGTCTATGGATAAGTAATGATCCTCGAGTGTAATTTCTCCTAAAGTATTTAATGTAGCCTTCTTAAATCCCCAAGACCCCATACCCAAAATAACGAAACCATCTGATATATTACAATGAATCAATACTGATCCCCCAAGCCATGGATCAGTACCAATCCCTGTACTTAATGGATTTTAGTTGGAAATTTTTTGGGCAACTTCCTATCGACCTCTAGAGCTCCACTGTCAAGTTTCGACTGAATTCGATAATCTCAAACTTTGATTTGATCTATTCTTCATTTCTAGGTCTTATGACACACAATTCTAAACAAGCAAATCATGCCATCATACAATTAAACCAATCAAACAGTAATTCATCCAATTTCGAACATGAACAATCATATGAACATAAAAATACATGAATTATATTGCTAAACCCATTGATCTAACACAAAACATATACAAAATATGATGAATCTAACAATTTATAAGTTATGTGATCAAATTAGATCATCATGTGGCATCTAGATTTGAAATAAACATGTATGATCTAGTTTTCTATCAGAATTAACATATAAGGTGTGAAATAACACTAAATAACACATATAATCCGTAGTAGCTATGTGAGAGACACCTATTACTCACCATAACCTAGATACGATGCAATAGATATGAAAGCTAATATGAACAGCAAAGAAAACCCTTAAATTTGATGTCAGACGACGAGATACACCTCATTGATGTAGCTCTTGCCTCTAGATGTGACTTAGAATGATTTGATGAAAGAAAATTTGGACTTTAAGGATTAGTTTGAATCAGAGATTCTTAGTCGCTCAGCCTAATGTATAGATTGAGGAGAAAAACCTATTTCTCTCCTCAAACTCCTTATTTATAATCTCAGTTCATTGTTCTAATAGGCTCACTAATCTGCCTATTAGCTGCTATTTATCCAGGTTACCAGAAACCAAAACTTATAACAACGATTTCTCGTGAACTGCTGGGTCGAATCTTTAATGTGACTAATCTACGGAATGGCCAACCACCATCTCGAACCAATTGTAGCGCCTAATTTGATATGTAACAAAAGTTATGGCTAAAATAGTAAGTTATAACGATAAAATGGTCAAAACATAATTTGGAAAAATCATGGATATGTCTCACATTCTCATGAACATCATATTAAAATTTGAGAATGATAAGATAAGGAACTAAAAAGAATTATTTTACGATCATCCGATATGTAAAATATGGGTCCTTACATGAACAGTATTAAAATAATTTTTGATAAAATTATTAACACTATTTAATATGGATATGTCATAGAATCATCATGATATTTCTAATTAAATTTACATCCGTTTATTATGAAAAGTTACATATCTATTGAAAGGTGTTTTATACAAGAATTAGACATGTTACATAGAAATTAATAAAGAGAAAAAAGAGCATTTAAAATCAAATAGAATAAATGGATAGGGTAACGGATGCTTAAGGCATATGATTGGAAATGCGGAGATTATGATGGATATTGTTACAAAAATGGTGGACCGGTCAATCTTGGAGATAACTCTAAAGGATATGTGATTTGCATCGATAATGTTGGTAATTCTAAAACATAATATTTCTAATATTTTATTAGCTAGGAATTTAAAATATAACATGCTCAGTATTAGTCGATTATCTGATCTAGGTTATAAAATTAAAATTGAAAAAGATAAGTGATTTACTAACTATAATGAATCAAAAATTATCTTTGAGGGCAATGAAAACGAAACATATACATTCTACGTGTGAAAGTTTCAAATAAACACATGTTTTTTGGCTGATACAAGTGATCCTTGGATTTAGCATAAAAGGTTCGATCATTTAAATTTTAAAATTTTAACTTAGATTATCTAAACATGATCTCGTTAGTGGTTTTCCTAAAATTAATTTTATATGTAACGGCTGGAAATTTTCGACTCCTCGAGAGTCGAAAATTCCGAGACGTTAGTGAAAGAAAGTAGAGGGTGAGGAACAAAAGATAGAACTAATAGAATAGAAGAAGAAGAAGAACTTACATCATCAGAGTAAACACGAATCTCACAGCGGAACGAATAAAATATAACATAACTTTGAAATACAAATCAGTACTCGTATATACATACCGTTTCAAAGTACAACACTTAACAACACAGCGGAATAATAATAGCTATAATCCTGAAGCCTCCTGCTCCAAGCTGTCCAAGTGTATCTATAAAATCCCGACTACTTGACTGCCCGTACAAATTTAGGCACCCAAGAGTTTAGGGAAAACAAACAAAATAAACTCCGGGTCAGTCATGGGACTGGTGTGAATAAAACTCCAACACTTGGTTAAATAAAGGATATCTTTCTGATATTATAATAATGTCTAAATACAAATAGATATCAATCTAGCAGAACGCTTGCATCTCACGTTCCACATACATAGTATACAAATAAAACCGTGAGCGCTTATTGGAGATTGGATTCCAACAGACAAGGTATGGGAGCACCTTCCGATCAGTGTACTCTAGAGGAGATACACTAGGGTTCAACAAGAACGTCTTGCAACCCGGACACACATGACCGTCCACTCATTTAGCTTGAGTGTAACGAATATATTATCACCGATGGTTGGGATCAGCAACCATCCTTCCCGATAAGGGACAACATTGAAATAGATTATAAAGAAGTACAATTGAATATTCTCTAGATGGTGATAATACACCCTGCTTGGGTATGGCCCAACTAGCCATGCTGCCTAGCCCAACTTCTGTTATTTCCCAGTTGTGAGGTTTGAGGTCACGTTTATCACTTTGACAGATTATTTCTTCAATTACTTTGAATGCCACATCGTCATACCCGCCAAATCATTATCGATTTCTCAAGGCATCACGAGTATAAAAGCTAAGAGAAACGAATTTCTCCGCCACCAACGAAATACGTTTAAAGAGATCAACATATATGATTCGTTAAGAATACTTTGTCAGACACTCGTCCATATACGTTGTTCTGGGACTGAATAAACCGAAGGCACTATTCAGTGAATCCATCCTACCTAGGCTTTTCACAATAGCCCTTGCACTTCACTCCGTCTTCAATTATCTTCAGCGTACTTGATTCGCAATGCTTATGCTAATACGGAGTGGTTCTTCGGATAATAATCCAACCGGTCTCTCCATATTAACAACGTAAATATGGTCAAAACTTTGATAGTCTGTGATTCAACTATCAAATGAAAACATGTCGGTGTACAAACAACGATCTTATTTCCAAATGGAAATTCGATCGATCAATCATCATATACATATATATGTTCATATTTCCTTATTTCATATATTTAGAAAATATATGTTATTAATCATTGGAAAACATTTCCATAGCTTATTTACGCATCACTATTATTTCGCAACTATCAGTCCCTAACTGTAACTAGTATGAGAACAATTCTCTAAGTATCAATCCGAAAGGTCGAAACCAACATCAGATCGTCACTTAGAAAACCGTTCAACTTACCCTCTCCAGACAGTTTCTGAATTGGCTTAACTCTATTTCTTAAATTCTTATCATGAAAACATTTCATTTTCTATGTTTAGAAAACATATCTGACTATATTTGGAAAACGATTCCAAAACTCATTTACGGATTTCCAATGAACTTTGTATAAAACATCGTTTCGCTTAATCCATTTATCGCTTATTCCTTAACTTTATTCCTAATCAACCTTTTAGATCGAACCACAACTATTCCTTTGTCAATTCTGAAGTCAATCAAGTTGGGGTATAATTACCTAGCAGACCTTAATTGAACAACGTCCTTTACTGTGAAATAGATGAAGCTCATCACTCACTTTTTACAATCATCTGTTTACGCAAATTCTTGGATTCAGGTTACGAATCCACTTCTTATATGACAACGTTTGATTATAACTATAACGTTATAATTCCTACCCCTAAAATATCTCCTAAATTATAAATTTATTTCCTAACTCGAATAATTTAACAGACACCTAATTTCTAAATCAATAACTAAATCTTGATTTAAACCCTGGAAAGTAAATAGTACTTTCCCGAATTCGCTATAATCGAATTCGACGTATAACTCTCTTTCGAGTAATCTCTATTCGATTAACTCTCTCTTTTTAATAACTTATATTCGATAAACTCTATTTCGATTAACTCCTATCGAATAACTAATATTCGATTAACTCTTCTTGGTTGGCTCTATTTCATTAACTCTTATCAAATAACAAATATTCGATTTTCTTAAATGTGTCAATTCTTATCGAATAACTAACATCCGATTAACTTAAATGGATTTACTCTTATCGAATAACTTATTCGATTAACTTAACTTGATTTTCTTAACTCGATTATCTCAACTCGATTACTTAACTCGATTACTTAACTCGATAAATCTTAACTCAATTACTTAACTCGATAACTTGACTTAACCCAAATCGATTAACTCAACTCTACGATTAACTTAATTTGATTTACTCCTTCGAATAACTAATTCGAATAACTTAATTGATTAACTCCTTTCGAATAACTAAATTCGAGTTAACTCTTCTCGAATAACTAAATTCGATTAACTCAAATTGAATAACTAATATTCGATTAATTCTTACGTGTTTAACTCTATTCGAATAAGTAATTCGAATCACTCTAATGTGTTTAACTCTATTCAAATATCTAATTCGAATAACTCATTTCGAATAACTAAATTCGATTAACTCCTTTTTACTTTACTCGAATAACTATATTCGATTAACACCTTCTTTCGAATAACTATATTCGATTAACTCTTCGACTAACTCCTTTGGATTAACTAACTTCGAATAACTCCTTTGGATTAGCTAACTTCGAATAACTCCTTTGGATTAACTAACTTCGAATAACTCCTTTGGATTAACTAACTTCGAATAACTCCTTTGGATTAACTAACTTCGAATAACTCCTTTGGATTAACTAACTTTGAATAACCAATATTCGATAACTACTCTTCGAATAAATAATATTCGGTAACTCTTCTCAAATGAATAACATTTGATTTCTCCACTCGAATAAACTATATTCGATTACTCTTCCCTCGAATACACTATATTCGATAACTCTACTTCGAATAAGTGATATTCGGCAACTCTACTCGATTAACTCCACTTGGATAACTCTAACTGGTCAACTCTAACTGGTCAACTCTAACTGAGTAACTCTAACTGATCAACTCTAACTGGTCAACTTTAACTGGTCAATTTTAACTGGTCAACTCTAACTGAGTAACTCTAACTGATCAACTCTAACTGGTCAACTTTAACTGGTCAACATTAACTGGTCAACTCTAACTGTTTATCTTTAACTAGTAAACTTTAACTGGTTAACTCAAATGGTTTAGCCTAACTGGTTAACTCAAATGGTTTAACCTAACTTGATTTACTTGTCTCGATTAACTGAACTAATCCACTTAGTTTAACTTAGTTAATTCACTTTGATTAACTCTAACCGATTTACTTAGTTTAACTCAGCTAATTCACTTTGATTAACCCAACTAATTTACTTCGATTAACCAATTAGTTTAACTTGACTAATTCACTTAGTTTGACGCAACTAATTCACTTTGATTTACAAATTAGTTTAACTTAACTAAGTCACTTAGTTTGACGCAACTAATTCACTTTGATTTACCAATTAGTTTAACTTAACTAATTTACTTCGATTAACCGCTTAGTTTATCTTAACTAATTTACTTTGGTTAACTTAACCAATTACTTTGATTAACTCGACTAACTCGCTTTGGTTAACTTAACCAATTACTTTGATTAACTCGACTAACTTTGCTTTGGTTAACCTAACCAATTACTTTGTTTAACTCGACTAACTTTGCTCTGGTTAACCTAACCAATTACTTTGTTTAACTCGACTAACTTTGCTTTGGTTAACCTAACCAATTACTTTGTTTAACTCTTTTTATCACACTCTGGTATTTCTTATAGTTTTTAACACATCACCTAACAACGATGACTATCGTCCAACCACACGTAATCACAACAGATTATATACATCACATTTATATATCACAATACATAAATCACAGTAAAAATAACTGTTGAGGAATCCAGTTGGATTCCTCCAACCTGTTTCCCTGCATCCACAGATGTTAAACAATATAGATAACATCACTTTCAGTTCCATATGATATATTCTGTTAAACAGAATCAATATAGAAATTTAACTAACTGACTAGCAGTTCAATCAACCAATCAACACACAACAATCAACAGATGATTAACAGTTCTAAAAATACAACATGAAATTATAAACTTTTCAGAGTTGGTGAGTTTTACTCACATTGACTCGTTAGCCGTTAAATAACGGTTTGCGTTATCTGATTCAGTCGGACAATTTATTTCGCCATAAATTGTAATGGGCTCGGATTCACTCCCGGTCAGTCTCATTGTGTTGCTCCCGTCCATACGATCCCAACGCAACTGACGACGTCAAATTCTGATAACGTGTGAGGGAGATATTCATTTTATAAGATCATATACAATTTAAATTTAACTTAACTAAAATGGTTGTTGGGCTTCACCTTTAAAATCCAAGGCCCACCCACGTTTTAAATACCCACCCGATCAAACATCTTCCCCAAAACACTTCGTGGCTCCCTATAACCAAAAATAACCATTTCCCAAACCTTTGACCGATCGTTTGACCCCCCACCATCGTCACTCCGGTCATCAACTCCGGCGCCGACGCCATCAGTAACCTCCGTGTTCAACTCTCCACCCGCCAGTCCCCTTGAAGTCCAACTCGATGCACCCCATAAAAACCCGATCTGCTATTGTTCCGTTCGACCGTGACTGTCGCCATTTGCCACCGTCCACCGGAGTACACCAAACCATGTCGAGAGGAACCCCAAGCCATCATGAACTCCTCCATAGCCTCGACTTAACCCAATTTGGCCCCTACGACTCGCAGTTCGAAGCCCTAGCTCACTGCGTTGTTTATCCAACCCAGAAAATGCTTCGTCGACTTCCACATTAGTGCTACTGCGTTGAAGAGCAAAATCCCAGGATCCTAAATCTCTTTGTATTTTGATTTATAGGAATTTGTATGATTTGATTTTTTGTTTTGAACCCAAAAGGTTGCTGTAATGGGTTTGTGCGGTTATATACTGGTGTTTGTGGTAGGTAAGGTCTACGGCTGAAAAAGAGAGTCGCGTGGCCTTCATATTGTCCAAGGAAAATGGGTGGATATTTTACTTTGATTTTTTTTTAGATTTTATTTTATTAATTTCCACTCGTCTTTAGTCCTTTAAAAATCCTTGCGACTCCATACGATACCCAAAAATCACCAAACTGGGCATGTAGCTAAGGTTCGACATTACGGTCCCAATGAAACTGGTTTCATCGAATTCCGACTTCGTATGCTCACACAGCGTATTTTTAACTGTCAAAATACTGACTGTTTTGCACTCTAAAAATTGGTACGGCCACATACTGTCTCTAAAAATTACGAAACTGAATATCTAACAACTATTTGACATTGCGGATCCAACAAAACTAGTTTCATCGAATTCCGACTTCGTATGCTCACACAACATATTTTTAAAGCTCTGGATGACCCATTTAAATATATAAATATATTTAAATATAATTAAATAAATTATTAATAAATTTATATTATCCCATATCTTCACATATGATATCGTACAGCTCCAGAATATCACCTCAGATTTTATGACTTGATTTCCAAACTCCAGATTATCCCGATATTCAGTTCGTATCGAAAATCCTTTTATAACGTATATAAAGCGTCGCAAATTATAAAGGAATTCTACAGCGACTTTTCTGAAATTTGATTTGGACGTACATCAAAATCTACACGACGAAATCCCGATTATTCTCTTTCACTAGAAAGATATACTCCACCAGCTCCACACGTTTCTTGTTTCACAGAAATCCGGCTTAAAACGAATTCTGTATATTCAGTTGAAGTTCGAATCGCCAAATTGCGAACTGCCACGACGTTTCAAGTTCGTTTTAATTATAATTATAAATTATAAGTTCGAACGTTGTACTTTAAGTTATCGATATCGCCAAATCGATATATAAATCATTAAATAAATTAATTATTCGACAGCTAACAAAACGCGCCATTACATTATAGTAGATAAATTATATGATGCATATAAAAAAGGAAAACTTAAAAGAAATTCTTTTAAATCAAAAGATATTTTTTCAATACCTCAATCTGTCGAACTTCTTCATTTAGATTATTTGGTCCTTCACAAATTTAGTCTATAAATCAGAATAGATATGTATTTGTTATAAAAGATGATTACACTTGGTTTACTCGAACAATTTTCTTAAACACAAAAGTGAGGCTTATGAACAATTTTCTTAAACATAAAAGTGAGGCTTATGAACAATTTAAGTTGTTTGCTAAGGGAGTTCAAAATCAAATAAAATATTAAAATTAAGTCTATAAGGAGTAATCACGATGGAGAATTCCAAAACAATAATTTCAAAAAAAATTGTAATGAGAAAGGTATAGCCCAAAATTTTTCTTTTCCAATGGCATCTCAACAAAATAAAGTAGTAGAACAAAAAATATAATGATTCAAGAATGTGTTAGAACCATGTTAAATGGTAGAAATTCACCAATATATTTTTAGGCTGAAGTAGTTGCAACTACCAACTGTTATTTGAATATAATTTTAATAAGACCATTAACAAACAAAACATATATCAGAAACTTTATAATTAAAAAAAAACTTATTTTGAAGTTTTTGGAAGTAATTTTTTATTTGAAATACTAAATAAAATTAAGATAAATTTATTCTAAATCAGATAAAAGATTTTTGTTGGTTATTCTAATAGAAGTAAGGCCTATATAATTTATAATACTATAACCAAGACTAATGAAGAAATATTAAGTGTTTCTTTCGATAAAAATTTTAGATCAACTAATGATAGTAATAATAATACTAATATATAAGAAAATATTATAAATGAAAAATCAGATAATGAATTCAATAATGATGAAATGAATGATAATCAAGAAGAATGACATTCAAATAAAAGGACTAGAATTTTAAGAAATCACTATGTTGAAAATATAATCGGAAGTACAAGCCCCAATGCTAAAACAAAAAATCAATTGAATAAAATAAGTAATATAACATTTTTATCAACTATTGAACCTAAAAGTCCGTTGGAAGCATCTAATATTTATTCATGAATTCTTGCAATGCATGAAGAATAAAATCAACTAAATAAGAACAATGTTTAGGAGTTATTCTTAAGACCAAAAAAAATTTATAATTGGAATCAAATAGGTATAAGAAATAAAATGAATAAACAAGAAGAAGTTCTAAGAAATTGTAATAACCCGGAAATTCTGAACCAGTTTAAAATTTTTATTTTGGCAATTTTAGCGAATTTTGAATATTTAAAATAGATTATTTTAAATAAAATCGACGAGAAATTTATTTTGAATATAATTAGAACGTATATATTTATACGCGTCGTCGTTAGAATATAAATATTTATATATAATTATAAATAGAATTGAAAATGGCGCGGTAGTTCGATAATTCGATTTCAAACTTCAATTGAATGTACCGGGTGCAAAACAATCCGGATTTTAGTGAAACCAAAAACATTATGATCTATTTGTGGATATCTTTCCAACGAATCCGACCAATCGAAATTTCATAGCGGGAATCAAAAGATATGTCCAGATGAAAATTCTGAATAGTCGCTATGGAATTCAGGCCCTTAAAAATGGGAATTTTGTAAACGACCTCGGATTTCGACGAAACCACTTTTGTTGGGTCCGTGATGTAAAGTTATTGCTAGATTCCAAATTTTGTAATTTTTCGAATCAATATGTGAGCGTGGCAAAGGAAAACGCATTTGACCAGTTTTAGTTGATTTTAATCGACTGGAAATTGGTCATTTTTCAAACGGTCTCAGAATTCGGCGAAACTAGTTTTGTTAGGACCGTATCGTCAATACGAAGCTAGAAAATTTTTTATGGAATTTTTAGAGTTCGTATGTGACCCCGGTAAATTGAAATGCGCGTTCAAAATCAATATATAGAGTTATATGTTGATTTTGACGAAAAATGATTGTAACGATCAAACCAGCCTACGATACATATCCCATTGTGTTCGGAATGGGGGTGAAACGCTATGGACGGCAGGCGGTGGACCTCGTTTTGGGGTCGAAAATAAAAGTTGCTTTTTGGTGAAATTAAAATAATTAAATAAATTAAATCTCTCCTCTCCTTTATCTCTATACTCTGGCCCCCCCTTCTCATTTTAAATCGATTCAGAAATAAAACAAAAGAGGGAAAAACCCTAAATAGATCGACGCGCCTACCCCCAGGCGGCGCGTCACCGCGTTCGAAGCCCCCGCCGCCGCATCTTCCCCTCCCTCCATCGACCTCGCGACAGACCCCCCCCCCCTTTTCCCTCCTACTGCCGATCGACGAAGACCCCCCCCCCCCCCGTTCGATTTTCCTCCGCCGCCGCCTTACACCTCCGTCCCCTGACCACCTCCGTCTGACGAAGGCCCCCTCCTCCGCAGTCAACACCGAAATACAGTGAGTCCCTTTTTAATTCAGTTTTTATTGAACTAAATTAGTAAATGTAATTAGCATGAATATTAATCAGTTTGAGCAATGCATTATAATAGAAAAGATATGATTTTTATATTTTTAAAGTAATAAAAATATGATTTTTATATTTTTAAAGTATTAAAAATATAATCTTTACTATATAGAAGATGTAAAAATATGATTTTTGTTTATGTAGAGGATTAAAAATATTATTTTTACATGATAGGAATATTAGAAATATCATCTTTATATGTGTAGCAAAATAAAAATGTGATTTTTTTTAAATCTTTATATTTGAAAAGGCGAAATCTTTATATTTGAAAAGGCGAAATCTTTATATTTGAAAAGGCGAAATCTTTATATTTGAAAAGGCGAAATCTTAATATTTGAAAAGGCGAAATCTTTATATTTGAAAAGGCGAAATCTTTATATTTGAAAAGGCGAAATCTTTATATTTGAAAAGGCGAAATCTTTATATTTGAAAAGGCGAAATCTTTATAGTCGAAAAGGCGAGACCTTTATATAGAGAATAACAAAGTAAAAATAGAATTTTTATCTATATGGCAACGAAATAAAAATTTGATTTTTATATATTGAATAGTATAATAAAAATTTGATTTTTATATATTGAATAGTATAATAAAAATTTGATTTTTATATATTGAATAGTATAATAAAATTTTGATTTTTATATACTGAATAGTATAATAAAAATTTGATTTTTATATATTGAATAGCATAATAAAAATTCAATTTTTATATATTGAATAGCATGGTAAAAATTTGATTTTTATATATTGAATAGCATAATAAAAATTCGATTTTTATATATTGAATAGCATAATAAAAATTCGATTTTTATATATTGAATAGCATGGTAAAAATTCGATTTTTATATATTGAATAGCGAAGTAAAAATTCGATTTTTTAAATATGTGAAGTGATTGTAAAAATATGATTTTTAAATTGAAAGTGAACAAATAAAAATGTGATTTTTATATATGTAGTGGCTACGGGCAACGAAGATGACAAAGATGCGATAACGATGAAGATTTCTATAAATGAAGAGGCGTGGAGTTGGATAACTTTCGGTGAGAATTTCTCACCTTTCAATTTCTTTTTCTAGTAATATATATATATATACTAGGATGCAGATGGTGTTTAGTAGCACCCAACACAATTGTCCACAGACCATGGACTTGTTTGTTTGATTGCAAAAATTAGTTAGATTATTTGATTGAAATTTGAGTTGTTTGGTGAAATGGAATGGATTGATTGATGTGTGAATGGCGTGGGCCTTCACTAGACCGGGGATAAGGCTAGGCCTCGTCCCGTTTCTAGTATCGTGCCGTTATACCGCCGAAATTTTCTAAAATAAGTTAGAAAAATAAAAATATCATTTTATTTAAAGAATGAACTGAATAGAAATTCATATGTTGGAATAAAATGTTTTATCGTTAAAAATATAATTTTTAACGTGAAAGTGAATAAATAAATTTTTATAAACAAATCGGCCGATTTGTTTATATACACTGATTTGACTAATATTGATTGGGCCGATAAATTTTACACATCGCCCAACTGCACAAATAAAATCTGTGTTTGATTGTTTGAAACCCCACACGGGTGTTAGGATGAAATTTGAAGTTCACTCATCCTGATTGATTAAATATGTCGATCGATTGATTGACAGGCTGTTATAAGCGTTAGATATCTATATTTGATACTTATACAGTGTAGTGCACTTTGGATGATGGTTGATTATTTATCGTTGCTATTGTATACGTGTGATGTATGAAAATCCATATAATTAATATTATATGGTGATTGATTGGGCCTCATTCCAATTTAGAAAATAAAGAATACTATAATATAAAGGTTCATGTATTGACTGTACTCATCCGTTGAGATTAGTCATGTGTTGAACGAAATATTTTAATAATAAAATTTACATCTTTATCAATATAATATAAAGGTTCATGTGTTGACTGTACTCATCCGTTGAGATTAGTCATGTGTTGAACGAAATATTTTAATAATAAAATTTACATCTTTATCAATATAATATAAAGGTTCATGTGTTGACTGTACTCATCCGTTGAGATTAGTCATGTGTTGAACGAAATATTTGAAATCGAAATATTTGAAATAGAAATATTTGAAATAGAAATATTTGAAAAAGGAATATTTGAAATAGAATATTTGAAAATAGAAACATATGAAGCCGTGTTGATTAGATTGACGCCATTTTGACGTGAACGATATTTATATCGATTTTATTCATTTTAAAATGAATATTGAAAAGTGATTTCGAAATCGAATATTTTGAAATGAAATTTGAATCGAATTCGAATTGAATTGAATAGATAACGAATTCGAATTGAATTGAATAGATAACGAATTCGAATTGAATTGAATAGATAACGAATTCGAATTGAATTGAATAGATAACGAATTCGAAATGAATTGAATATAAAACGATTTCGAATTGAATTGAATAGAAAACGAATTGAATTCAAATTGAATAGAAAACGAATTGAATTCAAATTGAATAGAAAACGAATTGAATTCAAATTGAATAGAAAACGAATTGAATTCAAATTGAATAGAAAACGAATTGAATTCAAATTGAATAGAAAACAAATAGAATTCAAATTGAATAGAAAACGAATTGAATTCAAATTGAATAGAAAATGAATTAAATTCAAATTGAATAGAAAACGAATTGAATTCGAATCGAATTAAAATCGATTTGAATTGAAATCAAATAGAAATGAAAGTAAAAAGGATTTAAAATAGAAAATTCAATTTTGATTTGAATTTGAAATAAAAGTTGAAAATGTTTTTGAAACGAATTCAAAACTATTTATAAAATTCGTTTTAAATAGAAATCGATGAAATATATATTATATATATAATATAATGGCCTGAATAGAACGCGCCGCGCCGCGGCAGTTCGTGAATTCCGACCATTTATTTCAAACGAACATTACGGGAGATCCGACCGTTGGATTCTCCTAAAACCGGAACCGTTGGGTTCGTATCGAAAAGAGCTTTCTAACGAATATTAGAAATTTGAAATCTAACGGTTGGATTTGGAGATACGTCCAAATCAAAATTCGAAAAAGGTCGTTGTAAGTGCAGTTCGATGGCCGTTTATGGAAATCGACTGTACGGGCCTTGATAAAATTATTAAAAATAGTAGTAATTTGTGTAAAATCATAAGAAATGATTTGGGAAAAATTGAGATGAAAAACTCCATATTTGAAAAGATAAAAATAGATTTTTATCGAAATAAACTAGTTTAGAACTAAAGTAACAACCCGTTTATTTTAAATAAATGAACTGGATTTGAAATGGGTTTTTAACAGAATTGATGTGGGTTTATCGTGAACTGTGTTTTAAATAACACTAGTTCTTTAACCCGATAATAAATAGAATGTGATTTGGGTTTATCGTGAACTGTGTTTTAAATGACACTAGTTCTTTAACCCAATAAAAGGAGTTTTAATGAATCTGCAATTAGATTGAAATGTGAATTTGTAATCTAAATTATCAAATTTAGAAAGTGAGCGAGAATGGAGTATCACCAGTTTTGCTCCAAAGCGATAGTTAAATCTTTAATTAGATTTGAACGTGAAATGGTAATTAATTTTACCGATAACACCATGGTGTTAGATATGGAGTATTACCAGTTTTGCTTCATGGGATGAATAGGTTGGGATTGGGAAATAAAATAAATAATTACTTCGATGTGGTTTGCTAATCTCGACTAGCTTGGAAAAACCATAATTTGGTTTGAAATGACATCCAAAGGAAGATTAAAGGATAAATTTTAAAGAATTTATCTTGGATAAAATTAATGGGAACCTTTCCCTAAAAATGTGATTTTATGAATAAAAGAATATTCTGAATTGGAATGAGGCGTATGTTGTGTTGGTGTAACATTTGTTTTAATATACGCAGGTTGTTCGGAAAGGCCGGGTTTATACCCATTCTGAATAACCGATTCGACGATATGTCGAAGATGAAGACGGTGGTTGAAGACCGGAAGTCTTCACATCGTTTGGGTGATTACTGATGATCTTGATTGGGCTGTACACCCAAGATGAGGGAATCAGTTGGTGATCGTCCAGACGTACCTGGAGATCGATGGATATGCGAGGAAAGTGCCTCCGGTTTCGTTCAGACCCAGAACGAACTTGTAAATGGATTGTGTGTCTGACATTGGATTTTATTCTATGTTGATTGATTTCTGTTAAATATATATCTGTTTGGCGGCGGAGAATTTATTCTCTTGCTTAACGCCCTTCTCTAAGATGTACGAGCTTAGAGATTATATATCGATAGATATCAATCGCATGGCATGAATTGCCTGTGTGGCACGCTGAGTTGCATAGATCAAGGCTTCTGTTGAAAAGCAAAGTCTTGTGGTTGATGATCAAAGCACGGCCTACGTGGCAGCTTTGTGTATAACGTGAATTCGCGAGCCTCACACCTCGGTATGAGTCAAAATTGGGATAAGGACCCAAGGAGTGCATGACGTTTCTTTCTAGCTATGGTGGTGTCAGTGACTTACCAGCCCTGACATTTATATCTATTTTTCACCTATGTGGTTGTTGGAATGTGAGGCGCCTCGATTATAGGTCTGTAAGGACCGGGAAACGTGTGTTCAGGAATAACTAATCCTCAAACGTAAGAGAGGACCGGCCTTGGAGGATCCAGGATTGCCCAGAGTGTGTAGTCCTAAGGCATTTGCTAGAGTGTCTCGAACGCGGAGAGGAGCTTGCCCCTTGCCTTGACTCATGACGGAAATCCAATTTCCAATACGTGATATTGCGGTTTTAATTGTAGAACTAGTATGGAGACATAGTAGATGGTAGCTATGTCGCCTATGATTGATATTTATGATTGAAATTGTTTTGACACTATACACTTATTATAGTATCAAATGATTTGTTTTAAACGTACCAAGCATGTTTGGCTGTTATAAGGTAAAACCCTATCCTCCGGCTTGCGTTGCATTGTGTGATGGGACCTGGGTCTTATAATAGCTTCATTTTTCGAAAAAGCATTGCGTTGTTTATTCTATGCACTAGTATTCTTGGGAGGAAACCCGTTCCGTGTTATACGGCGTGGTCCCTTGAATTACTATCTTTAAAGTAAAGTTTTGAATAATTGTTTTAGTTCTCACACCAGTCACATGACTGACCTGGAGTTTATTGTTTTAACCTAAACTCTGGGTGCCCCTATTTTCCGCATGGGCAGCTAGTAGTTTTGGTTTTGCGGATTTATATTCACAGGATCCTGGTTTACAGCTGGAATGATATCCGGAAAGCTCTGTATCCGTATATCACATTCAGTTGTGCTTTGTATTATTTTCCGCTGCTATGTAATTTATTGTAATCTCTGATATTTATCGAATGTAATTTATTCATTTATACTCTGTATATTCTTGTATCTGGTGGAATTGTTGTAATAGCAATGAAATGTTCTTCCGTCTGCGTTCTATTTTGTTTTGTTCTCAAAACGATCAGGGGTTTCGAACGGTCTAGATCGGTTTAACGACTGACTCAGATCGAGCGAAATTCCTTGCCGTCACAGAAATAATGCCTGACAAGTTGTGCAAGGTTATTTTCAAGTAGAATGAATTGACTATGACGAAACCTTTACAACTACGGAAAGATTAGAAGCCATTAAATTAATCTTACTTGCCTTTGCAAAGCTTAATAATTTTAAATTATACCTACAGATGTTAAGAGTGATTTTCAAAATGATTTTATAAAAGAAGATATGTATGCAGAGCAACCCGACTTTTTAAAGATGAAATGTTACCTAATCATTTTTGTAAACTAAAGAAAGCGTTATATGGTCTTAAACAAGCTCCTGAAGTTTGGTATTAAAGACTTAAATATTATTTACTTCAATCAAAATTTTGAAATCGGAAAGGTAGTTAGTACATTATTTGTTAAAAGAAATAAAAATGATATTCAATTGATACAAATATATGTAGATGATATTAGTTTTAGATCTGCAAATGACAACTTAAATAAAGAACTTTCTAAAGTAATGACTAAGGAATTTGAAATGAGCCATATGGGTGAACTAAATTAATTTCTATAACTTAAAATAAAATAATTAAATAATTGAATTTTTATGTATCAGGAAAAATATGCTAAAGACTTAGTAAAGAAACTTGGAATTCCTACTACAAATGGAAAACCAACTCTATGGCAATAAATGAAAATTTAAATATATAAGACAACTCTAAAAGCGTCAATTAAAAATTATATTGGGGAATGATTGGATTACTACTCTAAATAGCTGTGACTAAATGCGATATAATACATGGTGCATGTCTTTGTGCAAATTATCAATCCTAAGGAATCATGATTAAAACCCATAAAAAGAATATTAAGATATGTAAAATATACTTCAGCAGGATTAGCCTATTCACAGGTAGTTTATGTACTACAAACTTTAAAATAATTTGGGATAAATTTCATAAAATCAAAAAATTTCTACAATAATATGAGTGTGATAAATTTATCTAAAAATCCTACTCATCATGCCAGAACTAAAACATAATAATGTTAAACACCAGTTCTTTGGAGATAATATAGATAAACGAATTATTACTTTAGAATATATTCACTACAACAAAAACACCATATTACAACTTTAATTTTACAACGGTGGTAAAAACACCGTTGTAATAAATGGATTTTTACAACGGTGGTAAAAGCACCGTTGTAATAAATGGTTTTTTACAACTGTCAATTCCCTAAAGTTGTAATAAACGTAATTTTAACAACTTTTTGTTTTGTTAGTTGTAATAGATTCCCATTACAAACTTCATGTTTATAATATCTATATTTAATAACTAATTATATTAATATTTAATAATAATTAATAATAAACTTAGGAATCAATAATATTTATTAATTATTATTAAATAATTAATAGTTAATAAGTGGTAATAAATGTTTAATAGTTAATGTTAACTGCTTATTAATTAATATTTAGGTGACATATACATTATAAGCTTTTAATAGTTATTACTCGATTATAACTAAGTAGAAATGTGAGAACCCAACTTTGATGATCCTAGATTATATTGATTTCAATTAAATCCATAATATTTGGGGTGAATAAATAAATAAATCATTTGTGATATGTACATGATGAATATGTGAAATTGTGCAAGATTAAAATGGTGAATAAACATACACATTTGTTTGTATATTGTGTATGTGACATGAAAATTTTGTTTAAGTGTTATGATGATTTGGGGCTTAAGTTTTATAAGGGTTAACATTAAATCTAAGGGCAAAATGGACATTGGCAATGGTGAAACCCTACCCGTATGAAGCAAATAAAAGAAAATAGGCCGTCGGTTTCCATTTCATTCTCTCGTTCTAAAAAAAACTTAAAAATGGCCGAAGCCCTAGAAATCGAATTAGGGAAATCAACAAATCGACCAACGTCTCACATCAAATAGAACTAATTTTGAGAGAAATGGTTTCCAAGGGGAAGCGACAGTAGATCTGGGGGAGATCGAAACCCAAATAAAGGAACTACGGAGAGAAATCGAGATCTGGAAGCTAATCGGGTTTAAGGTGAGTGTATTTCCCTCTGTTAGGCACTATGACCTTTAATAGGAAGCTGATTTGCAAGTAATTCGTTTATGTGAAAAGGTAGGTCGAGAGACTCCAATTCGTGAGTGAGTTTTCATTCGAGCTGGACAACATCATAGGTCAATTCAGGTGAATTTTCATTTTCTAGATTGGAGGTCGGTCCTTTGAAAGGAAAAAACAAGCCCTAATTTTTGGGTTTCTCGATTGTTGCTATCCTATTTTCGATAAATTGCTGAGTGTATGATCAATAATGGGTTATTTACTGATACTGCACTCCTATGCCTTTGGACTATGTAATGCTGCTGTGCGCCATTTTCTTTTTTTCTTATAATGAAATTGCAATTTCCTCCAGTCTATTGCTGGTGGCCCTGTA
This sequence comes from Allium sativum, assembly GCA_030737875.1. Classification (NCBI taxonomy): domain Eukaryota; kingdom Viridiplantae; phylum Streptophyta; class Magnoliopsida; order Asparagales; family Amaryllidaceae; genus Allium; species Allium sativum. The sequence continues at coordinate 156,240,359 of CM060925.1, read as the reverse complement.
CACTCAATTGCCATATACATCACTCGTATGAACCCAAAATCCTTGCATTAGTTTGGAATTTGAAATTTTTATTTATGTTAACATGCAAAATACTTTTGTTGGGAGAATGTTCATCATTCATTGTTTCATGCAGGCTTGTTTGGACGACTTTAATCATCACAATATTGACGTTGCTTGCAACCTTCTAGAAACATGTGGGCGGTTTCTTTACCGATCACCTGAAACAACAATTCGTATGTCAAATATGTTGGAGATACTCATGCGTTTAAAAAATGTAAAAAACCTGGATCCACGTCAAAGTACTTTGGTAGAAAATGCATGCTACATATGCAAACCGCCTGAACGGTCTGCTCGGGTTTCAAAAATACGACTTCCGTTGTATCAGGTGTAGTATAAGTTGCTTTTTTTCGAATGTTTTATGGGCCAAGCGCAGTTAATTGATATCAGTTGTTTCCATTTGGTGCAGTATATAAGAAAGTTACTCTTCTTAGGTCTTGACAAGTCTTCTCTTGAATATGTTCTTAGACAACTAAGAAAATTACCTTGGAGTGAATGTGAACCACACTTACTGAAGTGCTTTTTGAAGGTTCACAAGGGGAAGTACAGTCAAATCCGTCTCATTGCTATTCTTACTGCAAGTCTTAGTCGATATCATGATGAATTTGCAGTTGCAGTTGTGGATGAGGTCCGTTTCATTTCAGATATAGAATCAGTTTTGAAACTTATGTTGGAATTTTCTTTTCTATACTAATACACTTTGAACCTAGATAAATATGTACTTCTTAGAAACAATTGTCTTGAAAAATAAGTCAATCTTTAAAATTAGCCCATCCTTGCTTTCATTCGTAGGTCCACCCTTGATACTGTCTGAACATTCTATTATACTTAATCTATAGGTTTACGGCTGTTTGCTTATGTTATTCAGTTTGTTTGCCTAGCTATAAGCAGGTGCTTTGCAGCTATATCTATACATTTTTATAAAGGATAAGGACTTTACACTTTATAGCTATCTTCTGTGTTGCACCATAAAATAAAATACTAGAACCATCTCTTTCTGTTTTGGAATTCAATGGTTGTAGTAAAAAAATTTTTAAAGGAGAACTGGTTGTTGGATAAACATAGTGTTTATATGAGATGATTGCTGAATAGTAATATAATCTTTACCTGTAGTTAAATTTTCGTATAAACAATGTACAGGTTAAAATAGGAGATCTTGGAGAAGCAGCAGTAGTAGAAAGGAACCACGCAACACGCACAATGACCGGAACGCCCGAATACATAGCACTTGAACTATACGAAGAGAACAGTGCAAAAGTGAGTTGTGACTGTATTATGTAAAAGTGAGGAATGTATGTATTGTTATGACTGTATTATGTAAAAGTGAGTTGTACAATAGTGGATCACAAAGTTGTACTAATTCAAATATTGAAAAAAAATATTTAATTGATTATTTCATTTCAGTGTAGTATCATTTTATTCAATATAAATATTTATTTTTATATGAAATGTAATGTATAAAGAAACAAAAATCATATTGTTATAATTAATTATAGTACGAATTACTACAACGGTGAAAAAATGTTGTAATATGTATTACTACAACGGTGGAAAACAGTTGTAAATTATACATTTTACAACGGTGTTGTAATGGTGTATAAAAGTTGTAAAAGATTTCAGTCTATTACAACTTCTTAATAGACGACGGTGGCTCCACCGTTGTAAAAAGTCCTTTACAACTGTTTTCCACCGTTGTAATAGGGTCATTTTGTTGTAGTGATTGATTCAGAAAATCTAGTCTATTACTTATACTGGAAAGCAGAATCCAAGCAATTTAGGTTGCGACACGTGTCCCTTTTTGTTCACACGTGGTTCCCAAATTCTTTCGTGACTACATCTTAACCGTAATGGAATTACATCAGTTTTGAAAAATCGAACGTGCTAATTCACTGTAGTACAAATTTGTCTGGCCAACTTCCTCTACACCCCTTCTCCTCCGCTCACCGCAATTCCCCTTTCAATATCTCTAATGTCTGGGACATATATGGATGCTGACGTTATTCCACCTTCGACATTAAGAGTAGACCGTCAAAATTAGGGACTTCATTTCGGTAACTTAGATCTATTTCCTTGCTCTTGATTTGCTATGCCTTAGGCTGTTACTTCGTCCGTCTTCACTATGACAATATGATGCACTGTCCCTTTCTTTTGCTTCTTCCTAAAGACTGGGAAAATGTTACTATCGTCTGCTCTGTCTACCAAAATTAGGCATGCCGTCGGAACTGCAGTTTACTGTGAATAAATTTGCGCGTGATTTCTTGCTCTATAGAATAAGCATCGATAGTTATTTAATTCTATTACAGAACAGTAGTTGTTATCCACATTAATTTTAATATATGTTTCATCCAACCTTACTATGATGCTCCCTACTATTCCAAATGCAGGTAACGTGTTCACTGATTTTACCCATTTATCGGTTGGTATAGCAATGCTTAATTAACACCGATCTAACTTATTATATCTTTATCCTCAACACATTCTGAAAGTAATGAGATGTATTTGTACTTAATGATTACTTTTACATTGCATGTGTCAACCTGTTGCTGGAAGTCAGAATTAAATATTATATACCTGTTTATATGGACCTTTTCCACTTAAATGAAGATTACAGTTTCTTCTGTTTGCACTATATTCCCACTTCGTGAAGCTAATTTAACAAAAAACTAAATAACAAACCATACAAGTGAATGTTTTGCATGCAAGTTTTCTGACATCGTTTTATTCAATCTGCCTGTCGCCTTACTCTTCATTTCTAATATATATTTCACTACGATCCCTAAGCCAATAACACCTTCCATTTTTTATTTTCCTTATTGTTGTTCAGCGCCAACTGGTATGTTTCTGATAATGCTCTCAGTATACTACACTATTTTATGCATCTTCAATGTGTGTGCACGCGCTACCTTTTTTCATTTCATTTCATTTATTTACAATTTTTTGCAAAATAGAACTATTTTTTTCAAGGCATTGACTACTGTGTGCATGTGTATTGGAAGGAGATTGGGTAAATAATTATTAGAAGACTAGGTAAAAAAGTTATTTATAACACCGTTGCATTTATTCCTGAGTTGTTATTATTGTGCATCATAAAAATATTCTCAGTAAAGTCACATTTTTTATGATATTCAGTGAAGAGGTAATGGCTGTGCTTTCATTTCCCAATTGTCGATGTCCTGTGTAAATTAAGTAATTACTTAACTAGTATGTGACATAGGCACAAAGTTCCTGCACTTAATACCTCATTTACTCTTCACATCACTTGAAGCATATTTTCTTTTTCATCTTCTATTAATTATGTGTTTCCAAACTAACAGATCGACAGTAATCAAACTGTAACTTCCTATGTAATGTTATACTAATTCAAAACCCTTTCTGCTTAAGTTTATGTTCAACATGTTAATTTGGTATTTACTCCTATGATACTGTTTACTAATTATGTTAAGTTCCATCTGAATAAAAGTCAAAATAATTGTGGAATACAACACAATGTTATATTTTCTCATCTACACGTGCAGTGGTTATTATATAAGTACTAGCATCGGCTGCGGCCATAGTTTATGAAGCTAAGATTAATATTTGTTATAGATTAATTAACTACTACTACTTCCATCTTTATTGTCAAATCACCATCATGGATGAAGAAATCGAATGGTGCATTGGTACTATGTCTTTTATTTATAGTTTTCATATCTACAATTTTCTACTTCGTTTGCTCGAATTGAATATGGCGATCCTGCAGCACTGATTTAAAGCTAATAGTATTTTGGAAATGGAATAGTCCTTTAGTTCGTTATGTTGGTAAGATTTTGTCTCAATTTCCCTCAAATTTAGTAAGTCATACTCTTATATTTCACCAAATTTGTTAACCTCTCATTAGCATGAATGATAAACTCCTTCATAAATCATGATCAGACTTTCGTATAACATTTGGATTAACATGTGTTCCGGGATTTGTTTATTGTTTGATTGTGTATAATCATGAACTATCACCACCATTCTGATCAATATTACTGTTCCACAGGTAGCGATGAAATTATTTGCAGTCTCAACTGCTGTTGTTTACCTTGTTAAGTTTTAGGGTGAGTTTTTTAATATTTCGGTTTTATTTGTTCCCTACGGTCTTTGATGAATAACCTGTGTTATTGCAACATTCATACTAATACCAACTATACGATGGTCTGCATTTTTGACCAATAATAGTTTAAACGTGATGTTTAAATTCCTATGCTATTTTGAGTTAATGATATTATCTATTATTTTTTGTTAGTAAGGGGAAGATTCAAATTGTGTAAAACAAAAACTTTATCAAAGGAACATATAAACGAAGTCCGTTGAAGGAAAATATGCAAAATACACATATTATAGGATGCTTATTTAAGAATTAAATTGTCATTTTATTTTTTCTTAGTCTCTGCATGTTATTGAAACATAATCAATGCACTTATATATATACATATATATATTTGGTATAGTTTGAAGGTACTGTAATATTTTATGTTTAACTTTGTCTCTTTAGGAATTGTCAAAAAAGATATTGGAATTAAATGGTAAGCAATGATATTCCACATATTTGTAACTAACAGTGAAATTTTTTTGGAACTCGAATAGAAAATTTTATGACATGTTGAACATAATTAATGGACTATAAAAAACGATAAAGTTTCTAAGGAAAATAATAGGGAGTTGTATGTCTGCTCTTCTATGCTATTATGACAATTTTTTATTTCTCTATTTCATAAATTCATGTATTGCTTAATTTTTTGTAATTTCTATAACTTTTTTACGAAAATGACAGATGGAAGATGAGTTTCATGGGAGTCGGGATCAAGTAAATGTATAATGTGTATCAAATAAGAATGTTATTTTTGTTCTGTTATTTAGTTGTGTATTTTTATAACCAATAGATTTTAAGTAGTCTTCACAATTTTCTTAATTATATCCAAACTGGTTTTCCTTTATGTATGTTTTAAGCTTATCTATTCACTTAAAATTGACTATGGTGATAGCAACATGATTAAAGTTGAGGCATGTTATTCATTTATTTATTCTCCAACGTTCATATCCAGATGGAATATAACAGTGACTGAGCATCCAAATATTTTACTCCATTTTTTAATGTACTCTTTGCAGGCTACCTGACAATATAAGCGCTGCTCCTGTTCACTTTAGTTGGTTCCTTACCCGAAAATGCACCACCTCTGTGGGCTCCCCAACCACCGTAGGTGTCGATGATGATCTTGCGACAAGTTAGACTCACATTTCCATGGCATCCACCAATCAAAAACCTGCTCGTGCGTTTAAATGGAAAATAGTAGTTTCATCCAAGTATTAAGCCGGGATGATTGGTTTGATAACATGCTCCATTAGATCAGCAGCAATGTCATCATTTGTAACAGCTTCATCATGCTGAGTTGAGACAAGTTTGGTGTGGACATGGATGGGGACCATGGCACCATTGTCATTTATGTATTCATCAGTCACCTGTGTTTTGCCATCGGGCCTCAACCAAGCTCAAGTGCCATTCTTACGGACTTCGGTGAGCTTGGTACCAAGCTTGGTGGCAAGTACGTGACTCAGACGCTTGGGCTCGGGCCTCGGGAGTCTCATCGCTTGCGTATCCAAGCATGTGACCTTGGTCACCTACACCAATGTCCTTGTGGCTTTTAGTTAAATGACCGTGAAATCCTTGAGCAATTTCAGGGAACTGCTGTTCTATGTTGACTAGAACTTTGCAGTTGTCAACGTCCAAACCGACGTTGGTTGAGACAAATCCAATGTTGCGGCAGGTGTCACGGATGATCTTTTCATAGTTGACATTGGCTTTGGTGGTGATTTTACCAAAAACCATGACCATATTGGTTTTGGTGCATGACTCGCAGCTGACTTTGCTGTCAAGGTCTGAACTAGGCAGGCGTCGAGAACAGCATCGGAGACTTGGTCACACAGTTTATCGAGGTGTCCATTTACGGATTCAGATGAGAAATGGAATGCGTCTTCTGAGGCCATTTCTTTCAAATTAGAGACTATTGCACTCAGATCTGTTTGAATTTTGAATGGAGGGATAGATTTGATTTCCTTTTCACGCTGACTCCACTACATGGGTAACTATGATCTTCAACTTAATATCAACTTTGTAGGCACTAATATTTCATACCTTTATTTATGTGACATACACACACATCTACGTGTGTGTACAAGAATTATGTGATGAGACATCATAAGCGGAAATTGAATGATTTTTGAACTTGATGATATCTTCAGTATGTTGGGTTTTCTGAAAACGCTTGTGGTTATGAGTTAACTATGCATCATGTACATTTTAGTTATGCTAATTTGGTGTATGAATGATACATTTTCAGTAAATTGTAAATGTCAAACCAAATTATTGGTAGGTATACTAGCATAGATAAAATTATATAGCTAGAGTCCTTTCACTGGTATACTAAAGTCCTATTACAATTTCTCTATTTCCATTCATTATAACTTTCAAATATGATTATCCATTGTTTGCCAAAGAAAACTGATTTATCACCATCTATTTTAGATGTTGTTTTTTGGGAAATAATCTTCAAAGTTATCCTATGTCATGATCAAATTTATTTTCTCATAGTAAAAAACGGTATTCATGAATCTTTCATTGAAATTGATATAGCTCTTTTCACAAAAATAATAATTGAACGTTAAATTGCGCATATTGAAATTTATGCGGAGTAGACAAATCTTAGCGAGGTTACCTTTTTTTGCACTGATAATGTTTCCATTGCCTCATTTTTTGATGAAAACTATAAGCTCACAAAGTGATATTTCATAATTCAATTTAGTGAAATATAGGTTTGTATGTGCACACAGACACAATCATGCACCTAAGTTTTGGACATGAATTTTTTTTTGGGGTTGATTATAATAAGAGATCATCAACATATAAAGTTACTCTTCACAGTCTGAAATTCTACGTTCCTTTAATCTGAGTTTACAATCTGTAAACTCATACTTATTCACAAATTGATTGCCCATGAACCGACTCCGTATGAGCATTAAAGTTCAAGTGAATGCTATCAGGTTCAGTGCAGATTTACACATCTTCCAATTAGTATATTTCATTGTTTAGTTTGGTTTTATACCTTCATGTTGTAAGCTAATAATGATTATTTGATCTATTGTCATTATAAGCTAATGGAAATATAATTAATAGCCAATTTGGAAAATTAAATCAACATGAAACCATGTTCATGAAGGAAGAAAGATTAAAGGCTCAGCAATTCAAGGTGTTTCCAATTTTTTTTTTCCATTACCTATTCACTTCTTTAAATGTTTGAACAACTCCCGGATTTAACATGTTGCCATTAATGCTTTGACATACCTGGTTTCCTCAGTTTATTTACTTTTGATTTGCTGCGAACAATACAATTAGTGCGCTGTTCAAATTGGTCCAGATTTTTTCCGCATAAATTAACCGTGTATTTTTTCTTTTTTTAATCTAATTAATGATACTATACTGTTGTAATTTTAGGCGTTAAACGCCTGCTATATGTTCATATTTATTAGGATGATATAAACACCTGCTTAATGTTTATATTTATTACGATGATATAAACTCCTGCTTAATGTTCATATTTATTAGGATGATATAATCACCTGCTTAATGTTCATATTTATTAAGATGATATAAATCAAAATTAGTTATAATGGCCCACTAATCAAGCATGCTTCATTTAATTTATAGGTAGTCAATGGGAAGAAAGTTGAAAAGCCAACGGAAAGGATGGAGAATTTGCTCCAATTCATTAAACTTCGCTGTACCAGTATTAACAACGACAGTTCCATGGAATAAATATTTTCCTTTATTGCCCCATGCATCATACAAGTTATTGGGGTATTATTCCTTAATCATTGCATAAATGCTAAGTTCATAGCATAACTTTATTTTTTCTCTTTTAACAACATTTTTACGGGACTGCCCTAATTTATTTTTATGCTAAAATGGCAATAAATTGGCTGATTAATTTTGCTTACTGTTATAAGATCTCAAACGCCCATCATTCTTTAAAATTGAATGGTTGTGTGCATCTACGCCGTAATTCAAAACACCGTCGTTCATATTCCAATCTTTATTTGATAAAAGGAAAATGTTTTGGATGATTCCAAACAGTCATATCCATTGTACGCTAAATATTGTATCATTGAGGTCTATAACCAGTTTGCAAAAGCATCATGCCGTCATTGCCATATGTGACATTATGCTATTTAAAGATGTGATCTATGGAATAACAAATATAAAAAATTCTTACATTGGAATTAAAATGACAATCCATTTTTTTATATTAAAGGGTGTTTCTCTTTTGAGGATCACTTTTTTATTAAAAGTAAATCAAAATATATACAAAAGTTTGTTGGGGATTAGGCATAAAAAATTTCCAGGATCGTTACTATGATGACCAATGAAGTGAAAGCGATAAAAAATAAACTATATGTTATGTTTACAATACATTTATTTATAGAATCAGCTACTTGAAGATACACTTTAATTAACATGGAGCAATGTGGAAGAGTTGAGGGACATGTGATCATGAGGCTGGATAATGTGGCTGAGGCAAGGAAGGAAGCTTAAGGATGTTGTTACATGTCAGGAAATGAGGTAAGGCTATTATGTATGATCATGCAAGGTGGTTAATGGGGCGTTCCTGCTGGTGCTTCTTGCCAAAAGGCGATGCTTCTGTTGTATATTGAGATGCAACAGTAGTTATGTGACGCAATTTAGGCTTGAATTAATCTTATTTACCAATAACGATAGGCTGAACTTTGTTACTAATATGTTCAAATATATCTATAATATGCTTATTTGTTTTTTAAATGAGAGACTTAGGTTCAATCGTTGCTGAATGTTTTCGTACACATGAACCTGGAATGTTTAGAACATGCATTGAAACGTGGTGCACCTATTGTTGCTGTATACTTGGGAGGTGTTGTTAATTGTGATGCCTACCACATGACCGATCCAAGGGCTGATGGACTTGCAGTTTCAACCTGTATTCAGAAAAGTCTCGAAGATGCAGGAGTGTCTCCAGAAGAGGTGCATTCCTTCAAATAGTTATTGTTGTGTATTTCCCATTTATCGTACGTCCTATGTACATATATCCTTTGATTGTTGTCATAGACTCAGAGATGGATCTCATTGTATTGTTTTTGGTCTTCACTATCTGTTTTATTTTAGACAGAGTAGCAATAAAAGTCACGGTTAGTCATGCAACAAATTATAACTGTAGATGCATGAGTATATACAAACAGTGCTTAATGCTTTTCACCTGTTCTTTATTTCATCTTTCAAACTATAATAATCAATTCAGCCACCCATACATTTGTGGTTATATGTATTCAGTAAAGTTATGTGATATCCTGTTTGACCTTGAATCAATAGTTAGTCACATATTTTCATTCTTCACTGTTTAAATATTTAATTGCACAAGAAGATACTATGGACTAATTTGTTTTCTTGATTTCCTATTCAGGTTGATTACATAAATGCTCATGCAATGTCTACGCTTGCTGGCAATTTAACCGAAATCAACTATTAAACAAGTCTTTATGAAGCCAGATGGTATCAAGATCAATGCCACAAAGAATACATGGTGTTTTCCCTTTGTTTATTTTATGCATTTGATACAGTTCATTTTCTTCTGTCAACTAACATGTTATTGATTCATCTTCTTTAAACAAAACCACACCTTCTGCTCTTCTCACGTAATTTACTTCTTTCAGTCTATGATTGAACATTGCCTTGGTGCGTCTGGTGATCTTGAAGCAATTGCTACAGTTAATCCATAACTACTGGATGGCTACACCCCATCATAACCAATTGGTATGCAATTCACTGACCATAATCAAATGGATAATAAACAGCACTGATGAAAGGCAGAAAAACTGAATGTGTCAAACTGTAAACAACCAGTAGAAGTGTATATAGTGTAAATCCAGAGCATTAAAGCGGCCCAACATGCTCTGGTGATGCATGCTGAGGTGCAGTATAATGGCTGACATGAGAAAAGAATCTGTGATACATGAAGTTATTTGATGTTGAAGTATACGCACTGTATGTAAGGATTGTCTGGGTAAGCAATTTAGGATATTTAGGGATCTGATATCCTTGTTAGAAAATAGACAGCCAATTGTGAATACGTTTCCACGTCTACGCTGACATGCGGTTGTGTGTCATTTTGAAAATAGTGTGATTCTAGGTGTACTAAATTTAACATGACTGATGGGGTATTTGTACGGTAATATATAAATTATAGTATTTCAAAATCTAAATGTTGTTTAATTTCTATATTTATCCGAAAACATTCATTTGAATATATATATATACACACACACTTAGATGTGTGTCTATATATACATACGCGTGTTTTTATGTACGTGCTCGCGCGCGCGCGCGCGCGCGCGCACACACACACACACACACACATATATATATATATATATATATATATATATATATATATGTGTGTGTGTGTGTGTGTGTGTGTGTGTAAAGCTATGTAAAATATCATACTTGCTGAATTTGGTTTCTAATGAAATTACCTTTCCGATTTCTAGATCTGTAAAAATGTATATAATGAGGGTTTCGTTTGCTTAACCTGATGTCTTAAAATGCCAGCGCATTTGTGCGGACAAACCATGTATAAATTCAGTTGTGCGTATATGCCATAAAATGTTATAATTTGCACAAACCGAATTTAAGAGATATCAAACTCATATTTTCAAAAGGTACAATCTAATTTGATACAGACATTTTAGGGGTAATTTTGGTATAGCTTTTGATACAGTTGACTATGGATATGCACTCAGTAACCTGCATTGATTATTTTCGTCCATGCTACTATCCTTTAACTTTGTTTGTTTAACCATTGATACTTGAGTTTTGGTATTTTTAAAAGAGGCAAAAAATGGTATATTGAGGCCCAAATTCTAGAATGAAACAACACGTGGGAATCATCTAATAACCCATTGCGCAAGCATTTATTATAACCTATCATGTTAGTTTTATGTGTTTTCAAAAGGTGAATATGAAGGAAAATGTTCCTTTTCGATGAATAGTCAAAGTTTCGTAAACCTTCAAATTAGCAAGTTTGTTGAAATAATATGTTGCTGAAGATATTTTTGCATTGGTCATTTTTTGACCTTTTTAACTACTTATAAAGATATTTCATCTACCAGCATTCAATAAAACTTCGCAATCATCATCCATTTTATTTGAGTACTTAAAATTTTGCATTTCCAATGGATTTAAAATGTATTTACAATTATTTTATATGTCACTAATTTTATATGGAGGCACACGATATATTCTTATCAAATCAAATTGAATAAATAAAGAAAGATAAAGTACACCTACTATGTCCTCTACTTTTATAGTTACACAACGAATAAGAAAGATAAATTCACCATTGTAAAATTCAAAAATTAGAGAACATGATTTTGGATTCATTCACTTGGTAACCCAAAAATACAAAATTATAAAAAAGGAATCCAGTAACAAACAAAGAAATAGAAACATTGGACAATAATACATTTTAAATGTTTTTTTTCATGTAAAAATAACATGCAGAATTATTTACACTACCCGTATGCGTAGCACGGGCCAAAAACTTGTATGTAATATATTAACTAAACCATTAAACCAACAACTTTTATTAAGCTTGGAAGAGAATTAGGCATTTATTATCTGAAATTCAAAATTAAATCTAGATGAAAAAGTTAATATTGTACTATATATATGTCGACAAACTCCCCAATACCATGTCAACATGTATCGGCTGAAATTGAAATTTGAAATTCCCTCAAAATCCAGTTTAAACATATATATCATACAAATTTCGAACTTTCTCTTCATTCTTCTCCATTTTATCTGTAAAAACTTATAAACCGAATTGTCATGGAATCCACTTCAAATAATGACCAAAATCAAATAATTTCCTTTCTTCTAGACTATTCCAATGCTTTACACTTGTACGAGTAAAAAAATGAAAAAGAAACTAGAGAATGTGCTTTAATTGCTTATTGAAATACAAGTAATAAAGTTAAGAATGTCAGAAGAGCAAAACAAACAAGGAAGAGTTCTAAGGAATCTATAAAAGCGACTTTTGGACAACTTTACAAATCCAAATGTTATAGAAGATGAATCATCTAATATAGAAATTCATAATCCTCTTCTGAACAGAGAGGAAGAAGAAGAGGAAGAAAAAGATGATGGAATGGGAGAAGATAATGAAGGTAGTGAAGAACGTTGTGTAGAATAAGTATGTTGTGATAGAAACGGTAATACAAAAGGGAAACTTTTATTCACTTTATCTTTTGTGCCTATTCATAAGTCTCATATTATCAAAAAGTTGGATTTGTGTACTTCATTTATAATTAGAATATGTAGTTTAGTTCATATTCGTATATACTAGTTACGGATTCGATTAACGTATATATGAGTTAATAATAAATTAATATATGATTTGGTGTGTTTACAGTTTTCATTCTTATATACTATTCTTATCATTTCATAATCATCATACTTATCTAGGACATTCTTAGAAAATTTAGCTATAGATTTAGTAAGGATTATAAAATAAGTGACGACAGTTTTTTGTTGATGACATGGAGGGAGAATACAAAATAACCATAGATTGAGGGGGGATATATAGATTAAGGTGCATTTATAATGTTCATGAGGAGTTATGAAGGAGATAAGGAGGATGTTTTACAAAATGGTTATCATAATTGAAAATGGGGAGATTGTTACTACTATTGATGGTAGTTTTTATCATAATAATCTCAGGTAATAAATATTTTATATTCAATATGTATTAATTATTATCCAGGATATATATATATATATATATATATTGCCTATAGTGCAGGATGTTATGCTTGTAATTGATAATCAAGACTGCACAATATCAATATTAAGGATTCAAGACTCATGAGTTTCAAGAGTTTTACATATTATAAAGTCTTAGGAATTATGTTAAAACTCAAGTTAGCACTTATCTAATATCCATCCATAATTACAAAATGATTTTCCATAAATATTCTTGTTTACAAAATCTATTTTCAAAATGAATTTTTAAATCTATTTACAAAACGTTTTCAAATATCTTTTACTTTTTATAAAAAAAATAGATTTGATTTTATACATATTTTTATATTTTTTACATTGCACTTTAGACTTTGATTTTACATAAGATTTAGTTTCTAGACCATTCAGTTTTTCAAACTCAACAATTATGGTCTAGTAGCATTATAATTTTAGTTTCATGTACTTATCATATATAATTTTAATTTTCTTTTACTTAAATTCTTTTAAAATATTTTTAATGAGTTTTCTTGAATATTACTATGTTTAACTTATACATCTGCTATGATTAAATATGTTTACAAAGTTTCAAAACATTGTATTTATAATTATATTTTCAAAACAATCTTCAAAACAACCTAATTTTTTTTACCAAGACATGTCAACGTAGAGGCATTATACATGTAATAGAATATTATCAAATTTGAATTTGAAAGGAAGTGTCTTTACGCAATATATTGTTCCTAAAAGCCATATCCCTTCTCCATTATAAATATTCTTCTTCTAGAAATGGAAATAATTAACAAGCTCTCTCCATTTCTACTAGTCACCATTTCTTCTCCTCTCTCGAAAATCCTAAATTTTATAACTATATTATGTTGATTTATTAATCGAATCAAGTTATTTCTTCTTAGATTTGATTTTAACAAACTCTCTCCATTTTTACCTAGATCAAAGTGCAAACTAGAGTTATAGGAGCAATTGTCGTGTCGAAAGATCCAAGTCTGCGTACATTATACGAAAAACTCAATAACAACTACGAGTGTGACTGGGTAGCGCGGAATCTAGTTGGATATGATTATGTCTGCCTAAAGCAATTAAGAGTGACTTGTTTGCTCGAAAATCAAATTGGGTGAGGAATTCTGGCTCACAAATCAGATGACATGCCCAGAGCTATGTGTTCTAGAGGATGTCTGTAACACCCCACATCTGTTAAGGTCACTCACAAAGGGAATGCCTTAACTTCAATGGAGTATTATGGGTACTGGAACAGAAATATTACAAGACAGACATATATAAAACAGCGGAAAATAAAGTGGAAGTACTTCAAATCATTTATTAAATATAAATGTTTACAAGAAAAGCCTATGTTTACAAGAAAAGCCCATCAACTTCCAATACCCAATTTCATAGTTAAAATATCTGTCTTGCTCAAAAACAAAGAAGCATAAAAACAAACTGCAGTATTCCCCAATAAAGCAAAGCAAGCCATAGCCAAGAGAAATCCAAGCCATACATGAAAGAGCCTTGGGGCTTGTTAAGATCCGAACTAAGCTGTATTCCCACCCTGTGAACCTGAGGGGGGGGAAACAGAAGAAAAAGAGGTGAAACAAAACGGGTCAGTCATAAAGACTGAGTAAGTCCGAGTGGCTTTCAGCATAAAAATAGGTAAAGATAACATGGCATGAATAAACTGAAAGTAAACATAAGCATGATGACAAGGTAGGCAAGATAAACTAAGATAACAAGATAAACTATGATAACAAGATAAACTAAGGTATCGAGATAAACTTCGGGCACGATGAAACAAGTATAACGTCCCATAATTCCTATCAAGTATCCCACCGCATGGTTTCTATCAAGAATAACATCGCAAGGTTTCTAAGCTTTACCATTAAAACGGTATCTATTTGCTCTGCACCACCTAACTAGCATCCTCGTAAGTGTCTTACATTGAATGATCTGTATTCCTACTAGTGTCCCAACTAGTGTCCTGTGTAACAAGGATCTGTACCCCCTACTAGTAGCCCGTGTTATATAATAATTACAACATGATCCCAATCCCCGCAATTATGGTAGCCTTCAAGTGTACATCGATTATGAGGATTCCACCTCGATCACCCCAATGGCCATGTATATATTCGATGCACCCTTACTACCTTATCGATCGGCTCCCTACTTGACCTAGTTCTCGTTTGTGTTACGCGGCCCCCTACTTGTAGATACCTGTGCTGATCCCACCATGGGGTGTATCAAGTCCCATGGTGGCAAACCTGACACAATCAAGATGCACAGCTTTATACCTACTGATGCCCAGTGGCTAAATTTTCTGCGTCGAAGTGTGTGCACGCCCGCACTCCGTTAGAACCTGCACTGTTGCACCAACCGCCGCTAATTTGACCTCTTATAATCAGCCCAGTAATCGTGCCCCGCCCTGCCTAGCTCAAGGTTCCGTTGATACCTAATGTGGGTTACTGCTGAAATGGGTCCCCGTTACTAGGTTTTTTCTAATGGTTAAGTCTGTGGGCCTATATTCTCTGATATTACCCACCAACCCTGATGTGTACTTAACCCTGCTACTGATTCAAGCATGTGTATTTAATGGTTAAGTGTATGTGGGCCTATATTTACTAATATTACCCACCAACCCGATATGTACTTAACCCTTCTACTTGTTATGTTACCATGGTTAAGTGTTTACCTTAGTTAACTTAACCTTTCTCGCTTATTATGTTTGATTGGTTAAGTGTGGTTTATTAACTTAACCCCGTTCGTCTACCTGGTTACATTGGTTAAGAATTTTCTTGTTAACTTAACCCCATGTGTTACTTAAACCTACCACGCATCACATCAGATTGGTTAAGTGCATGTCAACTTAACCCCATCCACTAGTCATATTATAATGGTTAAGTGTTATCATCTTATTCAAGTTAACTTAACCCACCCGCTTGTCCTGTTATGTTGGTTAAGTGTTACTACTTAACCGCAACCACTTGTCTAATTAACCCATCGTATTAGTTAAGTGTTCTCATTAACTTAACCTCACTCTCTAGTCCAGTTTAATCATGTTATAATGGTTAAACATTTGCTTAACCTTACCCACTCCTGTAGTCAACATATTAAATTGGTTAAGTGTCCAGATTAACCTAATCATATTACTTAACCCCCCCCCCCATTTATATCATATTGGTTAAGTGTTCTTATTTACTTAACCCTACCCACTGGTCTAATTACCATGTTACGTTGGTTAAGTATTACTATTCGTATTTCCACATGTCACCCACATGTCACCCACTTAACCCCCATGTCCCACCACATGTTTATCTGGTTAAGTATTTCTTAATTCATTAAGGCCGTAACCATATAAAGACCTCTCACATTAGACTGACATTTATGGCAGCTGGATTTGCCGGGCGGGTCCGGGCAGTCTTACACCATAAAAGAGTCTAACCTCGTGTCTTTACAACTGTTACGCTTTTAATTTGGGCCTAGGACCTCTCACATTGGGCTGACATTTGTGACTACTGGATTCGTCGGGCGGTTCCGGGCAGGTTTACATCACAAATGAGTCCAACCTCGTGTCCTAAGCATTGATTATTACTTATAATCTTTTACCCCAATTTGAATTTATTACCCCTATTCAAATTATCAATTTATTCCTAATTTAACGATGTCCATAATTGACCCAATTATGTCCATCAATTAATGGTATGCAAAATCATACCAATTTTACCACAATTTATCTTAGGCCATTAAAGGCAACTTATCTCAATTTATATTTATCCCTCTTTTAAGGCTATTACATGCCAACTACCCAAAACCTATTTAGGCGTGTTCATATTAGCCCCTTTTCAAGACATAAATTATCATATGTGTTTCAACTACAAATTTCACCTATTTAACATATGCCCAAGTTCTAGATTACATGTCCGTTTTACATATGCCTAATTCATACCAAATTTACATATGTTCAATTCATGCCTGTTTACATGTATGCCAAATTTATATATGCCTAATCTTAGACAATTTTACATATATACCAAGTTTCATGCCTTTTTATACATATATCAAGATTCACAGTTTACATGTTTACAAAGCTTTGCCCAATTCACATAGATCAATTTTTAGCCAAATATATGTATTAATATTCTTGCCATATTTTACATAGGTCAAGTTTTATACCAACTACATGTATTCCATGTTTACCCCAATTTACCCAAGCTAGCAAAACTTTAATTCTAACGATAATACCCAAATTCAAATTTCGTGTTAATGGCAATAATACCCATGTATCCAGTTTTCATATTATGCCTTCGATTCTACTAAACACATATATCCAACAAGGCAATATCCCAATATTTCCCCCGTATTCAATCGCACGCAAATCGCAGTTTAGGCCTAGGTCCGAAATTGACCAAGGTTCATCAAAAGAAAACAAATAGGGGAAAGGTAGAATTTTGCATCAAAATAAGATCGGAGAGAAAACATCATCACAGGCATATTAAGATTACAACAAGCTTAATAGATCATGAACTAGACATGAGAGTGAAAATAGAAAAGTTTCCAAGATCCAAGAAGAAACAATAATAGATCTGGATCGATAAACATACTTAATCCAATTCCACTTTAATTCATGGCCACATTATAATTAAATATTTAAATCGGAAAGCATCTAGAACTTACTGAGAACGGCTAATGAATTAAGAAGTGAATTTGTCTTAGAAAGTTGCAGTGTCATTGATCTATCCCCTTGAATTTGTTGTAGAAGCATTGATCTTTGATTTGATTTAAGTTTGGACGCTTAAGCTTTAATTTGGAGACGGAGGCCATGGCGCAAGAGAGATTTTAGCAGCATTTTGGTGTCATATGAATTTTTGTGAGTTAGGCTAGGTCTAGGTGTTATTTTATAGGTGTAGCAATTCATTTCAGCCATCGGGTTAACCCTAAAACCCATCCGGACCATCAAAACTCATCCCGGGCCTCAAAAATGGGTTCTAGGCCACCCCAAGCTGACCAGGCCGACCTGTACAGAGGGAGGGTCGACACTACAGTCGACTTGGGGGGGCAGGTCGACTATAGTGTCGACACTATGGTCGACCTGGGTCAGTCTGCCAGAGAGTCTACTGAAATCTTGTTTTGGCCATATCTTGGTCATACAGACTCCGATTTTCGAAAACTCGGACTCTATTTCGCGTACTTTTCCAAGAGGAACGTAATGGTGATGTCCATTTTACCTAATTCTTGATTCTTGAATTAGTTATCCTTATTTTACTATCTTTTCCGTTACATACGCCGTTATCGAACTATTTTTTCTTCTCTTCCATGTATTAATTAATTCTCCTTATGCATCACCATTATTTACCTATCATAAGCATATTTTCATATATTTTATTTTACTTTTAATTATATTAAAAATACGGGGTGTTACATTCTCCCCTCCTTAAAGGATTTCGTCCCCGAAATCCTCAAGTTAAGAAGAATGTGTCCTACCATCCATCATCCATCTACTCAATCATCAATCACAGGCATTCATTGTCCTTAAGAGATTTCTAATGTTGTATGAACATATGCAAGAAGTGTGTGTATATGTTCCTTGTCTAATGCAAATGATCAGGCCTGATTGATCTTCTAAATGCAAAATATGTTTAGTGCCATGAGTCCAACATGTATGCAAATAGTCCTAGTCACATAAACACTATATGTGTGCACAAACATCCATCCATATGCAACATTCACATGATAACACATTCAATTTCATCCACAAACAAGTGTAAACACTCATGCATATGCAATATGAAAGGTGACTGAGCCGATCTAGTGCCTATTGTGTGTAAATGCATCCACGAGCAACCACGAGCAACCACTTGCAGCCGCTTGCAACCATCAATCATAACATGTCTCAAACACATGTTTACATCCAATTGTTCCTATCTAAAGGTATAGTCGAATGATAGAAGCAAGTAAAAAATTTGTGCCCATTAGGCAATGTCAAAACTGGAAATCTATGCCACATATATATTGATTAGGAGAAGAACTCTCTAAGCATCAGCCCCGAAGACCGAAATCAACATCAGACTGACACCCAAAGAATTACTCAACCCAACCACTATATATGATTCTAGGAAACTAAGCATGATGGACTCCTTTTAGGTCACAAGGGAATTCCTTCCTAAGACCAACCCGTATTCTATAAAACCCAAAAAGTTTAGTCAAACCAACGAACACCCTCAAGCCCCAACATGTGTTACTAACAGATGAGTCATACTCCCTATGGGGTTTGCAACAGAAATTGGATTGAGAATGGGACCGAGAGGATATACACAAAAGATAGCATGCAAGTAAGCTCTACAGGAAGAGAGGGATCAAGGATATACTCTTAAGAAGAGATATGATGCATGAATCTAGTCTTCAATCTTCTAAGTCGCATTTCCTTGAGCTTAACTCCATTGTGCTTTGTTCGTCTTTAACTTCACAATTTCGTAGCTTCTTAATTCTTGTTTCCAAAATATGAGTTGGAATCTATTTCACTGTTGCCTCTCGTTCCTCTTTCACTTACTGTACTTCTAGTATACTCGGCTCAAACATAACGGCGTACTCATGGTTTCATGCAAGCTCTCCAAAATTCACTAGTGAATCTTGGATCTCGTCCACTTACTATCAGGTATTCCACGCAGAAGAACTCTCTCTTGAAAATAAATGCCAACCATGCTGCCAAATGTACTTACTAAGGTGATTCTCTACAACTCATGCATAAGCGAAATGACCCATCCGCCTTAGTGGCGAACACTACTCGAGCGGATTACAAATTACCAATAAATTTGTTAAGAGATTCTTGGTAACAAATCATGATAGAACCCTTAAGGTTACATGCGACTTCGAGGGTATTACCGAGGCAAGTCAAGAGTCTAACTACCCCATTTTTCAAAACCGAGAAGGTCACCCTTACTGGATAACCACTTCCATCGCTAGAATCAACCCATAACCCAAAACATAAACATTACTTCTAGACTCAACACTTAGCATAGACATTCTCAAATCCAAACAAGTAATGAATAAATGAGCCGATTTCCCCAACAGGGCTTGAGACAAAAATGGGATCCTCTATTATGCTAGTACTAAGGTGCAGAGACTCAGCTTTCGAAGCAGAATTAAAAGGATGCGATGTACAAAAACAAAGTTCTAGTGGGATGATAGAAAAGAAAAGCCAAACTTTTGACAGAACGTTACCGCCTCTCTTAGGTATACAATTGCCTTCTCGACGATCTTTCCTTTTTTCCTTTGTCCTTGTCCTATACTAAACTACATGTCCCTTTTTACCATACTAAAGATACTCTCTCTTGTCATGGATTCTACTATTCTTTCACTTTGGCCTCTTTCCTTTCACATTTTCCTCCTTCGTGGATTAAGCCATAACAACTAGTTTCTTGTTCTTGCTATCCTTGTATAGTTTGTTGACAAGTCCCTCGAAGCTTCCTCCAACGCACGGCAATTCTACACAGCTTGAAATACGATTAGTCGCAAGTAAAACTACTGCGGCTACAGATGGAGGTTGGGCACTTCTCTGCCCTTCGACATATGTCGGATGCCTACGAAACTATGGTGAAAAGAGAGAGAAGAGAGATTTCAAGAGGGAATCAAAAGATAGTGCATATGGCTTTGGGGAATATGCCTTTTAATCAAAACAAAATTTTCTTGAAAATTTGCTTCTTTTTTGTAAATGTTTTGAAAACTAGTTCAGAAGGTTTTCGAAAACTTTTGCCCAGTCTGGTAACCTTCTGCTCTGATACCAAATGTAACACCCCACATCTGTTAAGGTCACTCACAAAGGGAATGCCTTAACTTCAATGGAGTATTATGGGTACTGGAACAGAAATATTACAAGACATACATATATAAAACAGCGGAAAATAAAGTGGAAGTACTTCAAATCATTTATTAAATATAAATGTTTACAAGAAAAGCCTATGTTTACAAGAAAAGCCGATCAACTTCCAATACCCAATTTCATAGTTAAAATATCTATCTTGCTCAAAAACAAAGAAGCATAAAAACAAACTGCAGTATTCCCCAATAAAGCAAAGCACCAAGAGAAATCCAAGCCATACATGAAAGAGCCTTGGGGCTTGGTAAGATCCGAACTAAGCTGTATTCCCACCCTGTGAACCTTGGGGGGGGGGGAACGGAAGAAAAAGAGGTGAAACAAAACGGGTCAGTCATAAAGACTGAGTAAGTCCTAGTGGCTTTCAGCATAAAAATAGGTAAAGATAACATGGCATGAATAAACTGAAAGTAAACATAAGCATGATGACAAGGTAGGCAAGATAAACTAAGATAACAAGATAAACTATGATAACAAGATAAACTAAGGTAACGAGATAAACTTCGGACACGATGAAACAAGTATAACGTCCCATAATTCCTATCAAGTATCCCACCGCATGATTTCTATCAAGAATAACATCGCAAGGTTTCTAAGCTTTACCATTAAAACGGTATCTATTTGCTCTGCACCACCTAACTAGCATCCTCGTAAGTGTCTTACATTGAATGATCCGTATTCCTACTAGTGTCCCAACTAGTGTCCTGTGTAACAAGGATCCGTACCCCCTACTAGTAGCCCGTGTTATATAATAATTACAACGTGATCCCAATCTCCGCAATTATGGTAGCCTTCAAGTGTACATCGATTATGAGGATTCCACCTCGATCACCCCAATGGCCATGTATATATTCGATGCACCCTTACTACCTTATCGATCGGCTCCCTACTTGACCTAGTTCTCGTTTGTGTTACGCGGCCCCCTACTTGTAGATACCTGTGCTGGTCTCACCATGGGGTGTACCAAGTCCCATGGTGGCAACCCTGACACAATCAAGATGCACCGCTTTATACCTACTGATGCCCAGTGGCTAAATTTTCTGCTCCAAAGTGTGTGCACGCCCGCACTCCATTAGAACTTGCACTGCTGCACCAACCGCCGCTAATTTGACCTCTTATAATCAGCCCAGTAATCGTGCCCCGCCCTGCCTAGCTCAAGGTTCCGTTGATACCTAATGTGGGTTACTGCTGAAATGGGTCCCCGTTACTAGGTTTTTCTAATGGTTAAGTCTGTAGGCCTATATTCTCTGATATTACCCACCAACCCTGATGTGTACTTAACCCTGCTACTGATTCAAGCATGTGTATTTAATGGTTAAGTGTATGTGGGCCTATATTTACTAATATTACCCACCAACCCGATATGTACTTAACCCTTCTACTCGTTATGTTACCATGGTTAAGTGTTTACCTTAGTTAACTTAACCTTTCTCGCTTATTATGTTTGATTGGTTAAGTGTGGTTTATTAACTTAAGCCCGTTCATCTATCTGGTTACATTGGTTAAGAATTTTCTTGTTAACTTAACCCCATGTGTTACTTAACCCTACCACGCATCACATCAGATTGGTTAAGTGCATGTCAACTTAACCCCATCCACTAGTCATATTATAATGGTTAAGTGTTATCAACTTATTCAAGTTAACTTAACCCACCCGCTTGTCCTGTTATGTTGGTTAAGTGTTACTACTTAACCGCAACCACTTGTCTAATTAACCCATCGTATTAGTTAAGTGTTCTCATTAACTTAACCTCACTCTCTAGTCCAGTTTAATCATGTTATAATGGTTAAACATTTGCTTAACCTTACCCACTCCCGTAGTCAACATATTAAATGGGTTAAGTGTCCAGATTAACCTAATCATATTACTTAACCCCCCCCCCCCATTTATATCATATTGGTTAAGTGTTCTTATTTACTTAACCCTACCCACTGGTCCAATTACCATGTTACGTTGGTTAAGTATTACTATTCGTATTTCCACATGTCACCTACATGTCACCCACTTAACCCCCATGTCCCACCACATGTTTATCTGGTTAAGTATTTCTTAATTCATTAAGGCCGTAACCTTATAAAGACCTCTCAGATTAGACTGACATTTATGGCAGCTGGATTTGCCGGGCGGGTCCGGGCAGTCTTACACCATAAAAGAGTCTAACCTCGTGTCTTTACAACTGTTACGCTTTTAATTTGGGCCTAGGACCTCTCACATTGGGCTGACATTTGTGACTACTGGATTTGCCGGGCGGTTCCGGGCAGGTTTACGTCACAAATGAGTCAAACCTTGTGTCCTAAGCATTGATTATTACTTATAATCTTTTACCCCAATTTGAATTTATTTCCCCTATTCAAATTATCAATTTATTCCTAATTTAACGATGTCCATAATTGACTCAATTATGTCCATCAATTAATGGTATGCAAAATCATACCAATTTTACCACAATTTATCTTAGGCCATTAAAGGCAACTTATCTCAATTTATATTTATCCCTCTTTTAAGGCTATTACATGCCAACTACCCAAAACCTATTTAGGCGTGTTCATATTAGCCCCTTTTCAAGACATAAATTATCATATGTGTTTCAACTACAAATTTCACCTATTTAACATAGGCCCAAGTTCTAGATTACATGTCCGTTTTACATATGTCTAATTCATACCAAATTTACATATGTTCAATTCATGCCTGTTTACATGTATGCCAAATTTATATATGCCTAATATTAGACAATTTTACATATATACCAAGTTTCATGCCTTTTTATACATATATCAAGATTCATAGTTTACATGTTTACAAAGCTTTGCCCAATTCACATAGATCAATTTTTAGCCAAATATATGTATCAATATTCTTGCCATATTTTACATAGGTCAAGTTTTATACCAACTACATGTATTCCATGTTTACCCCAATTTACCCAAGCTAGCAAAACTTTAATTATAACGATAATACCCAAATTCAAATTTCGTGTTAATGACAATAATACCCAAGTATCCAGTTTTCATATTATGCCTTCGATTCTACCAAACACATATATCCAACAAGGCAATATCCCAATATTTCCCCCGTATTCAATCGCACGCAAATCGCAGTTTAGGCCTAGGTCCGAAATTGACCAAGGTTCATCAAAAGAAAACAAATAGGGGAAAGGTAGAATTTTGCATCAAAATAAGATCAGAGAGAAAACATCATCACAGGCATATTAAGATTACAACAAGCTTAATAGATCATGAACTAGACATAAGAGTGAAAATAGAAAAGTTTCCAAGATCCAAGAAGAAACAAGAATAGATCTGGATCGATAAACACACTTAATCCAATTCCACTTTAATTCATGGCTACATTATAATTAAATATTTAAATCGGAAAGAAACTAGAACTTATAGAGAACGGCTAATGAATTAAGAAGTGAATTTGTCTTAGAAAGTTGCAGTGTCACTGATCTATCCCCTTGAATTTGTTGTAGAAGCATTGATCTTTGATTTGATCTGAGTTTGGACGCTTAAGCTTTAATTTGGAGACCGCGGCCATGGCTCAAGAGAGATTTTAGCAGCATTTTGGTGTCATATGAATTTATGTGAGTTAGGCTAGGTCTAGGTGTTATTTTATAGGTGTAGCAATTCATTTCAGCCGTCGGATTAACCCTAACACCCATCCGGACCATCAAAACTCATCCCGGGCCTCAAAAATGGGTTCTGGGCCACCCCAGGCCGACCAGGTCGACCTGTACAGAGGGGGGGGGGGTCGACACAACAGTCGACCTGGGGGGGCAGGTCGACTATAGTGTCGACACTATGGTCGACCTGGGTCAGTCTGCTAGAAAGTCTGCTGAAATCTTGTTTTGGCCATATCTTGGTCATACGGACTCTGATTTTTCGAAAACTCGGACTCTATTTCGCGTATTTTTCCAAGAGGAACGCAATGGTAATGTCCATTTTACCTAATTCCTGATTCTTGAATTATTTATCCTTATTTTACTATCTTTTCCGTTACATACGCCGTTATCGAACTAATTTTTCTTCTCTTCCATGTATTAATTAATTCTCCTTATGCATCACCATTATTTACCTATCATAAGCATATTTTCATATATTTTATTTTAATTTTAATTATATTAAAAATACGGGGTGTTACAATGTCTCCATAGGGCTCTGAAATCATGGAGTGTAACATTTGATACTAATAAAGGTCGTACACAGTGCATAACTGGGTATAGGGTTAATTTTAACTAGTTCAAAAACCGCTGCTATGTTCTTTCATTTAGCCTTTTGCTTTTATTGCATTTTTATTTACTTATTTGATTTTGATCATTTTGTTCGTTTACTCATAATCATAATTGAAAAGATTTATAAATGGTCACAAATTTAGGACAACATTATTCACCCCTTCTTGTGTCAATCTAGCATTAGGATCCTTAATCCACATCACTTTTAGCGATTGTTTTGGATGTGTATGCATTTAGGCCAGATCCTTATGGAGGGGGCGAGTTTGCTTAATTATCAGTGTATGTATAATTATGTTTTAGTTTATTTAATTCATATCTCAATCATTAAGTAAGACCGATTCTAGGATTTTTTGCAATACGTTCGTATTCACGAGCACATCATAATGTAGTTTATTAATTAGTTTAGATAAGTTAAAAAATATAACAACTTAAAACAGGCAGGTCTTAAATTGTTTTTTTTAAGAATAACATCGTTTAAATCACATACCTAAAATCTATGTTGTCTATTTGGCCAAATAAAATACTTTCGTGTTAATTTGAATTATACAGATCATTAAGGACATCTAATGAGCATGATGAAAACCAATTATGTGCTTGCTAAATGATTTTTTAAATAATGCGATTAATTGTTATCAATTTTAATTAATATGAAATAATTATATTGTTTGCTATTGATTGTTGATTATCGTATGTAGAACCTTTATAGCCTAGATATATAGTATATGACATTGATATATGAACCCGTTTGAATAGGAAACTTTTGCTATCTTATTTGTGTACAATTGCGATCGCTATGCCTCAAATTTAAAATTATTTTCAGTTATTTAACTTCCTTAACAGAACAAGATTTAATAGCTAAATATCCCATTATAAGAGTGGTTTAAAATGGTACCATCAAAGATATTATGAATTAATTGAGATATTTAAGCCAATTTATTTATTTAGGATAAGTTTTATAAATCAAATGTCAAAGCTATTAATTATTCATTAGTGTTGCTTTAAAGCTTAAAGATTGTTTTACTAATGATGGATTTATTAATTAGTTAGTAATGTAGATTCATGTGTACTTTATGCTTAAGTTTTAGTTAAGTTATTTAACATATTTAACTAATTTAATTATTGTTTAATGACTTATTCGAGGTTTAATTACTATTTAAATTATTTAATTAAGATTTAAATGCTATTTATTCATTTGAATGGTTTTAAATATTTATTTGACTACTAATAAAGGTTTTAAACTATAATTTAATTATTAAATAAAGATAATTTGAGTTTTAAATTATTTATTAAAAGATGAACAATTATTTAATTATATATTTAAAGGTCAAATAAATATTTAGTTATTTATTTGAAAGATTTATAATTCTTTAATTATCATTTAATAGTCAATTATAATAAATTTAAGATTGTTTAAGATTATTATTATATTAATTTAAGACTAATTATATTGATTTCATTTCTATAAATGATTATTTAAAATTGGTCAATTTATTAATTAATGATATTTTATGTTGATATACTATTTTAAATAATACATTTTAATTAATTAAATAATTGTTTCAATAATAAATATTTGACTTGGTCATAACCCTTTAAATGTGATTTAAAAAGTTAACCAATTATTCAATAATGAGGTTTGGACTTAAACGAATCATTTTACTATCTTTGGCCATGTAGATAGGGTTAAGTGGGCCCTACCACTTTATTGAAGCATCGTAGAAAAGAAAATACAAACATATACAAAGAAAACCAAGAAACAAGGCACTTCAATCATTGCGAGAGCAAAAAAAGGAAAAAAAACATACAGCCAGAGACAAGGAGTAATCATAGTAAAATGATTAGTTTTACTATTTATACCAAAGACAATTAGTTTTATTTGTAATTACTTAGTTAATAAACTAATAAGTTTCAAGTTAATTTTTAATTTCATAATAAGTTTAAAATTTAATATTAAATTTTAAAAATGGATCTAAAGCTAATGAGTCAATGGTGATAAAGGAATTTACGTAGCGAAAGAAATAAAGAAAAAATATATCTTTGAAAGATAAATTGAAGGAAGGATGATCTTTTGGAACCTGTTTTGGAATGAATTCCATAAGGAATTTTGTAAAACTTAAGTTGGATATTTAGAACTGGTGATAGTAAAATTCTAATATTTCAAGGACGAGAGTGATGTCGAGTCAAGGTTTGAGAGGTAATAAGATACCTCAACTTGAACGGCTTAAATTGTATCCAAGGGGAAATATTTGTTTGTGATCAATAGTTAATATTAGAATTTAAATCTTTGTTCACATAAATGATTTGTTTCTTAAAGTTGTAAAGTCTTAGAAGTTAAATCAAGTCATTTTCTCTCTAATAACTCACTAAAAGTACATTATAAATAAGAAAATTTCTTTATTTATATTAAAATTCATACTTATATAGGAGTGTTAATTATGCGAATATTTTAGGATAACGGATAAGAAATTTAATTAATAAAAAGTAGTTAATTGAGGCCTAGTGTTTCCATGGAATATTTAATCTATGATTGATTTGTGTGTTATTAGATAGTTAAAAAATCGACTATCAAATCTGACTAATTTAACTTTGAAAATTTATAAGATAAATGATAAGGAAACCGATTATTGTAAACGGTTAGGATATGAACTCCATAATTATATATTGTTGGTTTATTCATAAAGAATCAGAGATGAGTTTTCTTGAAACTAACGATGGTCATTTCGAAGAGACCGAGATAAGACCAAGTTGTCTGAAACCACTTCGATTAGGCTGAAGTATTTCAAAATGGATATATCTTGAGGATGATGGAGGATGGAGTTAATTGGTTTCGTTTAGACTTAGAATGATCTTGTATTGATGAAGATGTTGTAAATCTATTTGGAAGGTAGTTTTTGCATTCCTAGTTGGTATGCTATTTTTAAGGTAAACGTTAATTTAGCCTTATAGGTCGGTACATGATTAAAGCAGGACATACGATGGGGCTATGTGGGCCGCACCAATTATATAATCATCCCATATCTAGCGTCAATCTATTTCTACGCTTCAAGTCCCGGTTGGTTATTTATCAATTGGGGTAACCTTTCTCGATGTCATCCAAAAAGAGTTTGGGCCGATCCTTAGTAGCTGAGGTGCAACATGCTGCAGCTTTCCATACGTTTGTTTTAAATGTGTATGGATATGGTGGGTAGACCCTTATCCTTTCATAGCTGGAATCCATTCTCTAATACGAGCTTCGAATTTGATTGTATACCTATTATGTAGGAACATTAGATGCAACCATTTTGGCTATGTTAAGTATCACTGGATTTATGTTCTGTTTATCGTAAGGTGAAAACCTATCCATGTTTATATGTGAGTCCTGCCAGAAACCTATTATTTCAAAAAGGTTTTATTGACCCGCCATTTAGCAAAGCCAATACGCTTTGGACTTGGACATTCATATCGTTCATGGCTTGAGCACGGACTCATACAAATTCATAATAAGCGTCGAAATTAATGTTCACTAAGAAATTTAGAAATTAACTCAAACTCAAATCAATTACCTTCGGGTAGCATCCGACTACTTATAAGAAGCGTGATTGGATCAAGAGATCACACAACATTCCACTTGATCAATCACATGCAGGATTGGTTTATCACCTTAGAAAAGCTTAATCGGCGCTGGCCAATCACCCTGTAAACCAAGGATCAGAACTGGTCCTCCACTTTCTGGATCACCTGGAAATGGCAAGTCGGTGTACATGAAATAATGATCGACTCGAGCCAACTATTCAAAATACATGGATTGACATTTGAGAGTTACTTTAGGAGTTTTTCGGATCCCTGAGAAGATCAGACTGGTAGAAGGGATCCATATTGGAACGACAAGAAGTTTGGACCGCGAATCATCATCAAATTGAGTGATCGACACATGATTTTGCATAAAAGCTAAGTGATCGAGCAAGACTTAGCATAGGATTAGTAGGAATCAGGGCCAAATGGATAGGTATTACTCGAACATATCAGCTTGGTATAAAATTGTAACAACCCTATATTTTGGAACCAATTTAAAATTTATTTTTAATTGGTTTTAATGGAAATTAAATATTTTAAATGATTTATTTTGAATATAAACGATTTAGAATTTATTTAAAATGAATTTTGGATGTATAAATTTAAAGTTTAATTAAAACGAACTCGTAACACCATGGTAGTTTGAAAATTTAGTTTTGAACTTTAATTGATTATACATAATTCAAAACAAATCGGATTTGAGTAAAACAAGAAACGTTAGAAACTATTTAATAATATTGTTCTAACGAATATAAGAAATAGAGATTTCAAGTTATAAATTGTAAGATATGTCCAAATTAAAATTTAAAATAGTTGCAATGGAATTTATTAATATTTTAATATTATTTAAGCCCTAAAAAATAGCCATTTTGCAAATCGACCTTCATTTTCGATGAAACTAATTTTGTTGGATCTGAAACGTCAAATTATTGTCACGTTTAAAAGTTCAAGTCAATTGGAATTACTATGTAAGCTTGGAAAATTTAAACATGTATTCAATTTTAGTTGTAAATTAAATTAACTAGTTATAACGCCAATTATCAAACAATCTCCAAATTCAACTAAATTAATTTTGTTACAACCATATTAGTAAAACATAGCAAGATTTCAAATTTCATAATTTTTTGAGTCAATGTGTGGTTGTGGTAAGTTAAAACGTACGTTCAAATTTAATATTCGACGTTATATTTATTTATATTTTAATTTTGATAAAAACCGATCAAAACAATTAAATCAGCTTACGAAACATATCCCATTATGTCTGAAATGGGAGTATTTAGCTAAGGGAGAAAGTCGTTAGGGTTCATTGGAATTCGGACGCAATGGAACCAGTTATAGAATTAAATATTAATATTATTATAATATATATATATAATAATAATAAGATAACCCTAAACCTAATTCACTTATATAGCTGTCGCCGTTTTCTCCAATCATTGGCCAGTGAGCTCCCTCCTTCTCCCCTCTTTTTCTTCTCATCCACACAATGATTCCACAAACCTTCAACATGAAAATGTTCAGCGTAGTGATCTCTTTCATATCAATGGTCGAGATCGAAGTTCATTGCAAGAATTGGGAGAATTTCTCCCTCGAAGTGTTCATGTTAGCAGGGGGTCATCAGATTTCGAGCCTTCATAGGCATGGGGAGTGCAACACGAGGCGGACAGAGGGTGAGCTTCAGATCGGACTTCGACGAACAGTGGGTGGTGCACGTGGGGTTTGGAGGCAGCGAAGTTGGTTAGTTTCGAACTTGGAACAGAGTAATGAGGGGAGAAGTAATTAGGGGGATGTTTTGGTTAAATAATTAGTTAAGTATTTTAATTAATAGCCTATTAAGTTATATAATGTTCAAATTTTCATATCTTATACAAACTAAAACGGAATTCAATGATTTCATATTCGTTGGAACCGTGACAACGAACACTATAATATGAAACTAATTGGGAGGAATGTAGAGCAAGTTACAGCTTTTTGTTAAATTAAATGCCCAATTTAATTTAATTAAAAAAATTGTTTTTAACAATTTCAAAACTGGTCAATGTGAGAACTCTCTCACTCAAATTATTTTTACTGTTGTTTATTTTTTTAACTGAATATACATTGATTACCTTTGCTGATTTTAATTTAATTAATTATCGCAAGTTGTTATACAACATATGGTAGCTCACATCACAGTTGTTTGAAAACCAGATGGATGTATGGATGATTATTCGTGTTATGATTTGAATGTGAATTTAAAATAATTAAAATGTTAAAACGATGTTAATTTTTTTTATGGTAGTTGAAATTGGATTAAACATCCATTTAAAAGTCGAACGACTTGTTTATGTTCATTTATTTTAAGTGATATCGATTGGAATGAATAAATAATTTATTAATTGGTTATTTATTAGTTGAAAACCCCACATGGGCATTAGGATAATATTTGATTTACACTAATCCCAAGTGTCTAGATTAGATCTTAATTGATTGACTAATAGACCGTTATAAACGTTATTTAATTATTTAATGCTTATACAGTTGTGAATGCACTCTGGATATGAATTGGATGTTTAATAATTGTTTATAATTATTGTCGAATACATGTGATGTATGAAATCCATATAATTAAAGTTATATGGTAATTGGTTAAATCTCATTTCAATCCGGAATAAATAACGAATATTTTGATATAATGTTCAGTGAAGAAGCAAGGTTTGATTTTGATGTCCGATTTTGGACGAACACAAAGATTATAAAATTATAGTGGATATCGAGAAGATTTGATTTAAAAATATAACTTTTTGAAAATATTATTATTTTAATATTGTAATAATATGGAATGTTCAGTTTTGATCTAAAATTGGAATGGAAGTTGAAATCATTTTTAAACGAGATTATAAATGTTTTATAAAATACGTTTTGAATAGAAATGGACGAAATCTATTATATATAATATGATGGCTTAAATGAAGATATTTGATTTTGAAGTAAAATGATTGAATTGAAATTTCAAATGTTAATTGAATAATTTATATTATTATAAATTATTTTGGAAACATTTTCGATTTTATTTTTTATTATAAATCGAATTCGGGCTTGAATGGAATGCGTCGCACAATGATAGTTCGCGAACGTCAACGCGTAACTTCAAATTGACGTACCAGGAGATCCGACAGTCGGATTCTTCTAAAATCAAAACCATTAGGTTCGTATCGAAAAGATCTTTCAAATGAATATAAGAGATTTAAAATTCAACGATTAGATTTTGAAATACTCCCAACTCAAATTTGGAAAAGGTCAGTATGGATGCAGTTCGGTGGCCGACTTTGGAAACCGACCGTAAGGGCCTTAATAAAATTATTAAAAATATGAATAAATTACGTGTTAATCCAGTTCAAAGAAATGAATTATTAATGAAATTCGATGCATGACTTCATTTAGTCTGTGACCGTCATTTAGCCCGCGGCTCCATTTGCCTCGTGGAATCATTTAGCTCGCGCCTCACATGGCCCACTCGCCTTTGTCGGACCATCCGTCCATTTTGCTTAGGTCGTTGCGAGCATGAAGATTTAAGCCTGCTCATCATTTAAGCTCGCATGTTCTCCAAGCCCGGTTGCCAAGTCAGGTCGCTTTTCCATGAAGGGTGGGACGCTAGCTCGTTCTGCACCATCCTTTGGACCGTGTGAAGCACCTATTTTGGGTCGTTATAACCAAAGTACTGGCAACAGTTGTACACACGTAAAGGGAATGTGCACTAATTATTTAAACCGAAAGCCATTTTAAATCATGGATTATTCTCCATAAAGAAAAGGCTTTAGATCGTTAAAGCCAAGTTTGACTCATGACAAGTTTTAGCCTGCATACGGTCAAAGTCCTTTTAGGATGTAAATGAGTTGAAGTTCATTTAGACCATATTATGTTTTAGCCCATTCTAGGTCTTAGCTCGTGGAAAGGCATCGAAGTGACCATGCACGTTAGGTTGTTCCACCCACTGATGACCTTGATAGGTCGTTGGACCACTTATAAGCTTTAAAACATACATCTACAATATTAAATACATCAGAGTACTTTGGGTCGTGACGACTTGTTGTGAGAAGCCATGTCAACACGTATACAATCAAAGACGTTATTGCAAGAATTTAATGTGCTACTTGATCCAGTGAAAGATACATGGACTATGGATTGCATACAAATCAATGGATTAATTCATTGTTTCAATGGTGTGAACGTCCTTAGACCAGCAGATGCATTTTGGCTCGTCCCGATAGCAAGATGTGTTTTGGATTGTTGCCAGCTGGAAAAAAGGAGTGCGTGAAAAGCATGCGTAGCAGCTACTGGAAAGCTTAGGCTGCATATATATGTTAGACCATGAAGCTAAGTATAGAGGATGAACAAGTATTTAGGTCGCTTAAGACCTTTCTTACAACATGCACCAACCTAGCACCAACTATACACTCTTACTTACAAGTACGCCACTCCACTAAACACTCCAACTATAAACACCCACCTTTTTGCCACTTGAGGGGGATCCAATTTCATTCCTACCATGAAGTGACGCCAAATTTGAAGCTCTCCTTTAAATTCATTAATGGACTCCATGGGCCTAACAACTTATCTCTAACATCATATGGATCAAATCGCATTCAAGATACATTAGAAATCTCTCCAACACAATTCAAGTGATCTCCAATCTTCTCTAATCCTCTCTAAATTCGGATCTAACACAAAATTCCTATCAAATCATGGAAGAGCATCAAAGAGCCTAAGTGATTGAAGATTCATATATCCACCATCACAAAGCTAGAGATCTCTCTAATTGTTTTGCCAGTTAAAGTGTAATTTAGATCCTAGAATGAGAGAAAAGTGAGAAATGAAAGTATAGAGAGAGCTCATGCATGTTGTAAGCAAAATACCATAATGAAATTAATTGAAAAGTGGACGTAGATCCATTTTGGATCGAACCACTATATTTTTCCTTTGTCTTCATTTTATGCTCTTTATTTTGTAATTACGATGTTCCATATTCTAATCTAACCATTTGGTGAAGCGTTTGCATAACACCCTTGGTGTTGAAATCAAATTTTGGTTTTAACATTTGGCGTCCACCATGGGACCTCGTTCGCATCTCCTTCCTTCACGTTGAAGTCCTAAGCCTATATCTACCATAGATATCACAAATCTAGGCCAATCGACGAACTATCTTCCAAATTCAAAGCCTTATCCGAAATTATGGCGAAATCTAAGAAGATTACTAGCAAAACTGCTAAATAAAATGATAATGTTATCACAATGAAACTACTTCACTCACCAACCGCTTTGAAGTTGGAGAAAATTCAATATCCAAAGCCGGAGTAACTAAAGCCGAATTAGATGTCGTTGTTGCTAACCTGAGTCAACGCATGAATGCTTCCAACAAAGCTTTAGTGGAAGCTAATAAAACCTTGCTGGATGAAAATCAAGCTTTAATGGACAAAATGAGTGCTTTACTAAACGCTCAACCGAATCCCGCTCCCCTTCTGAAGATCCATGTCAACCATGAAGAGATTACAAACTCATCGGCCTCCGATCATCATCGTAAAGGCAATATGGAAGGGTTTGTTGACTAAAGCAATGCTAATATCGAAGACTCAAAACTATAAGTTATAAACCGTTCCGATAGAAATATCCGACGAGTTGCGAGTCCCAATGCGGGGGCACTTTCCCATAATGGAAGTAAAAGACCTAGATCTTCTAAACGCGATCGCTCGCCACGACGAGCATCCGGAAAAGAGATCGAATTTCGCTCTCCGGAACGACACAACTTGAAGGAATATATCGCGGATATGGTAAAGCAAATCATGTAAGATAACATGACTCGCAAGGATAGTGAAAGGGAATGGAACTTCTCCCTCGGCAAAAATCCATTTACAAAGAGGATCCGCAAAGCTGAACTAACAAAAAGTTCACTTATCCTATTCTGCCTCCTTACAATGGGACTTCTGATCCGAATCACTTCCTATACAAATACGAGTGGCACATGAATGCAGCCAAGGCAACGGATGAGATCAAATGCTTGTGCTTCCCATTCTATCTAGAAAGTGTTGCATCGTTATGGTTCACAAGACTACCTCCCAAATCCATCGAACAATTTGGTGATTTGACTCTGAAATTCAAGGAGCAGTTCGTATTGCAAGCTATGAAGGCTAAGGACGTTATTTATCTTACATCCATAAAGCAAAACCTAGGAGAATCTATCAGAGCTTTCCTCAAAAGATTTAATGATGTTGTATCCGAAGTAGGGAATCTGAACCCCGCATGATCTTGATGTCTATAATTGGTGCCATAGACGAGAATGGAAAACTTGGTAAATGGATTAAAATGAAGAAGCCAAGCACACTTGAGAAATTCTATAAGAAGGATGAGGAATACATGAGATTGGATAACCATCCTGCACCTCTTCGGATCATACATGCAAACCAATCTCTTGAAGCTCCCAAAAACACTGCTACCTAGTACAATCATAAAAATCCCAAAGGTCAAAAAAGGGGAAGTGACAGGAAAGAAAATCGAGACGGAAAGAAGCCACGCTTTTCCAATCCATTAGAGCTAACACCTTTAAATGACACTCTAGAAAACATCTTTGCTGCAACTAAAGACATCAAAGATTATCCAATACCAAAACCATAGTAAGTGGCGAGCAAGCAAACTCTGGGAAGTTCTGTCGGTTCCATAATCAACCAGGCCACAATACCAACGAGTGTAGGCATCCAAGGTCACTGATCGAAGGGTTGATTAGGAAGAATCGCCTGCATCAAAATGTGAAAAATCCACAATCCTCAAACGTTATTCCGATTCCCCAAGGCTAGGGGGCAACAAGCAACGAAGCTTTTGTTCAGATCAAGCCAAGGTTGATCATCAACTAATAACCGTTGATTGTGCTTCAATTTCAATGGCTCAGAAAAAGCAATCAACATTGCCACTGTTTTACTTCATGCTCTATTTCCTACTTTAGCTCATGCTTTACTTCATGTTTTTCTTTCTGTTGTATTCAAAACTTTTTGTAAATAGTTTGTAATAATTTGTAAGTGATGCACTGAACATTAGCTCTACAACTAAGAGCATATATGGTTGAATGGATTTCTAGCTTGCAAAATTATGTGTCAAATCAAAACTTATTCAAAAGATGATTTCATATTATAGTTCACCTATCGAGCGCTTGTCCTTGTAACATCGCGACACCAACAATGCTAGTTCAAGTGCCAAATTCAAATGCTGCAAATATTAACATACACAAAAGCGAAAATAGGAAAGCACCGCCTTGAAAAGCGAAGGGGAAAAGTCGCAAAGATTCAAATAATGAAGAAGCGCCACGACAAATAAATGAGAATGTTGTAACTTTCATCAAAGGGATACTCCCCTAAGTAAGAGTTTCATAGCTTTAGTTCCTAATCTGGGATAGCCTGCTCAGTCGAGCATCCGACAAAGGAGTTGATGCCAACCCGGAGCTAGAAGGACCAGCACCATCTCGGAAGGATTGACAAACCTAGTGATCGGAAGTACTGACATCAGGCCGGAAGGACCGGCACCAAGTCGGAAGGACGACAAACCTGATGTTGGAAGTACCAACATCAAGCCGGAAGGGCCGGCAAACATGCTAGAAGGACCAGCACCAAGTCGGAAGGATTGACAAACATAATGTTGGAAGTACCAACATCAGGACGGAAGGACCGGCAAACACGCTGGAAGGACCAGCACAAAAAAAATTACTCTCTAGGGGCACCCAATTGATCGTTAGTATCAGGAAGTACCCGATCCGATCATGACAAACATTGGGGTTCAAACCAAAGTTTTCTTCGGGGGCACCCAATTGACCGTCAGTGTCAAGAAGTACTTGATGCGATAACAACGAACATTGGGGTTTCAACCAAAGTCCTCTCCAGGGGCACCCATTTGAT
Organism: Allium sativum; assembly: GCA_030737875.1. Lineage (NCBI taxonomy): Eukaryota > Viridiplantae > Streptophyta > Magnoliopsida > Asparagales > Amaryllidaceae > Allium > Allium sativum. The sequence continues at coordinate 156,203,882 of CM060925.1, read as the reverse complement.
CGTCAGAATCAAGAAGCACCCGATCTAATCACAGTAAACATTGGGAGTTAACTGAATTCTTTTCTAGAGGCACTCCTTCTAAAATTACCAAGCTTGGATTAATTAGTACAATTGAGTGGCAAAAGTCTCCAATGACTGAATTAACCAAGCTGGATTGTAAACGGGGTTTAGACATTAACCACTTAACTTGCATAGTGACTGAAGATCTCAAATACGATAAGTGTTAGATTTTAACCCAACCACGGGTATGAAATTCAAACTACTTCCCGAGGGGAAGACTAATAACGACTTCATAAAACAGGGGCACAAATATCCAAGTCTTCTCCGAAAGGAAGCCAAAAATATCTCAGATACGCATTTCCTAAATATGTAATATCGTATAATATCGTACTCCTCATTAAATAACAGCGCTTGAAATTGACGATCGAATTATACCGACTAGTTGATCTTAAGCGTCAGTGTGAATTCAAATTAAGGTGATGTGTTTCTATAGATAATATTCGACAAATCTTAAATTGTTGAATCAAACAAGTCTATGAAAATACTTCATTCAATTCAGAAATCCGCCATAAATAAATGTTTAGCTGACTAATCTGTTGTTGATTTGGGCAGTCAATAACAAAATATTAGCCTAGAAATATGCAGTATTTTTATTGTTGTAAAACAGGTTGTAGCGGTGAAAAATAGCCCGAGTGAAAACCAAGGAAATCGAACCCTAGCACAACATTGTTAAACAATAGATTATGAAATTCAAAATTGAAGCGTCTACAAATAACAGATGCAAGTTTCATATCAGATCAAGCAAGCTAAAAAGATGTCAACAATAGCATTTATTTCGAAGCTTGCATTTTCTTGTAACAAAAAAAAACAAGCTTCGAGGGGCAAATGTTAACCCGTTGTGAAAACGCGGTTCAAAACAATGAAATATTAACAAAAGTCGATGCATAGCCTCATTTAACCCGTGACCAATCATTTAGCCTGTGGCTCCATTTGGCTCGTGGCGTCTTTTAGCTCGCGCCTCACACGGCCCATACGCCTCTTTCGAACCATCCATGCATTTAGCTTAGGTCGTTGCAAGCATGATGATTTAAGCCCACTCATCATTTAAGCTCGCATGTTCTCCAAGCCCGGTTGCCAAGTCAGGTTGCTTTTCCATAAAGGGGGAATGCTAGCTCATTCTGCACCATCCTTTGGACCGTGTGAAGCACTTGTTTTGGGCCATTGTCACCAAAGTACTTGCCCAGTTGTACACACGTGAAGGGAATGTGCACTCATTATTTAAACCGAAAGCCATTTTAAATCATGGATGCATTCTCCACAGTGCAAAGGCTTTAGGTCATTAAAGCTAAGTTTGGATCATGACAAGTTTTAGCCTGTGTATGGTCAAAGTCCTTTTAGGACGTAAACAAGTTGAAGGTCATTTAGGCCGTATCATATTTTAGCCCACTCTAGGTCTTAGCTCGTGGAAAGGCATTAAAGTGACTACGCACGTTATGTCGTGCCACCCACTGAAGACCTCGATAGGTCGTTGGACCACTTACAAGCTTTAGAACATCCATCAACAATATTAAATACATCAGAGCACTTTGGGTCATGATGACTTGTTGTGTGAAGCCATGTCAATACGTATACAATCAAAGACATTATTGCATGAATTTAATGTGTTACTTGCTCCAGTGAAAGATACGTCGACTATGGATTGCATACAAATCAATGGATTAATTCATTGTTTCAATGGTGTGAATGTCCTTAGATTAGCAGATGCATTTTGGCTCGTCTCGATAATGAGACATGTTTTGGACCGTTGCCAGCTGGAAAAAAGGAGTACGTGAAAAGCATGCATAGCAGCTACTAGAAAGCTTAGCCGCATATGCATGTTAGACCATGAAGCTAAGTATAGAGGATGAACAAGTATTTAGGTCGCTTAAGACCTTGCTTGCACCATGCGCCAACCTAGCACCAACTATACACTCTTATTTACAAGTACGCCACTCCACTAAAAACTCCAGCTATAAATACCCACCTATTTCCCACATGAGGGGGGGGGGTCCCAATTTCATTCCTACCACGAAGTGCCACCAAATTTAAATCTCACCTCCAACTTCATTAATGCCCTTCATGGATCTAACAACTTATCTCCAACATCATATGGATCTAATCTCATTCAAGCTACATTAGAAATCTCTCCACCATAATTCAAGTGATCTCCAATCTTCTCTAATCCTCTCTAAATTCGGATCTAACACAAAATTCCTATCAAATCATGGAAGAGCATCAAAGAGCTTAAATGATTGAAGAATCATATATCCACCATCATAAAGCTAGAGATCTCTCCCATTCCTTTGCCAATTCAAGTGTAATTTAGATTCTAGAAAGAGAGAAAAGAGAGAAATGAATGTATTGAGAGATCTCATGCATGTTGTAAGCAAAATACCATAATGAGAATGAATTGAAAAGTGGACGAAGATCTATTTTGGAATGAACCACTATAAAATTCCTTTGTCTTCATTTTATGCTCTTCATTTTGTGATTACGCGGTTCCATATTCTAATCTAATCATTTGGTGAAGTGTTTACATAACACCTTTTGTGTTGAAATCAAATTTGGTTTTAACATTACGATAAATCATAATAAATGATTTAAAATGATTTTGGATGAAATATTCTGCGTTTGTAAAGATAAAAGATATTTTTATTTATATAAGTTGTTTACTAACTTGAGTAAAGAACTAAAAGAAATTATTACGGTTTTAATATAACCAAAAATCTAATATAATTTTCCAATATATATAAATTGGTTGGGAATTGAATGGAAATTATTTTCGGATATTTCAAAATTGGATTCCATGATTATACGGATATTGTTGAGGGATTTGGAAGATATAGATATCTTTATTCCCAAAACCATATCTGTTGGTTTTAGAATTTGATATTGAATATAAGTAGATATGATTTCTATTCAGAGCCCTGTATTTAATATCAAATTGGATTTTGGGTTTGTCGTGATGGTGTCTTCAATAACACTGTTCTTAAAACCCGTTTGAGGAAAGAATGAATCTTTTAACTAAGATTAATGAAGTTTTCGAATTAATAAATATAATTGGAATTAAGTGGAAGTTGAATTTAAGTTTATTGTGAATGATGTTTTAAATGACATTGGTTCTTTAACCCAGTTAAGGACAAGATTAATTTCTTAAGATTGAATAATCATTAAATAATGATTTTTGAAGATTAAAACTAAGTAGAGTTTTAATGAATCTTTAATTAGATTGAAATATGAATAGGGTAATTAAATTTACCAAATTCAATAAATGTTAAAGAATGGAGTACCACCAGTTTTACTCCATGTGATAGTTAAATCGTTAATTAGATTTGAAACGTAAAATGGTAATTAAATCTACCAATAACACAATGGGTGTTAAATATGGAGTATTACCAGTTTTGGTCCATGGGATGAATAAGTTTGGATTGGGATAATAAAATGAATGATTACTTTGGTAAGGCTCGATAATCCCGACTTATTTGATAAACCGTACTTTGGTTTAAGTTTTGTAAAAGGATATTATAAAAAAAATTGCAATGTTTTCCAAGAGAAGATTTAAACAAAAAGTTTAAATGAGATAGTATTTATATCACTGGATTGGAATGAGGCATATGATGTGTTTTTATATCAACTAATTATAAGATACGCGATTTATTCAGAAAGAACGGGTTTGACCCATTCTGAATAACTATTACGACGATTACAAGTTGAAGATAAGAAGACAGTGGTTGAAGACCAGAGATCTTCACATCTTTAGGATGATTACTGATGTCTCGATTGGGCTGTACACCTAAGACGAGGTAATAAGTGTTGGTCATCTAGACGTACTTGTAGATTGACCGGATACGCGATGGCCTTTCTCCTGTATTCGACATATGGGACGAGTAATAAGGCGCCTCCAATTTCATTCAAACCCAAAACGGACTTGCAAATGGATTATATGTCTAACATTGTACTTCGCGATGTATTCGTTCATCTCTACTAAATATATATCTGTTTGATGGTGGGGAATTTATTCTCTTTGCTTAACACCCTTCTCTCAGACATATGAGTTTAGAGGTTATATATTGGTGGAAATCAATGGTATGGTATGGATTGACAATGTGACATGCATGGATCAAAGCTTTTAATGAAAAACAGAGCTTTGTGGTTGATGATCAAAGCATAGCTTTAATATAGCACAACTTTGTGTAGCGATAATTCGCGAGCTTCACACCCAGGTATGAACCAAAAACGGGATGAAGGATCATAGAGAAACGGACATACGTTACTTTCTAGCTATGAGCGATGTCATGGTATGGAGCCAAGACTTTTTACTTATTTTAATGTTGGATGATGGATAGCGAGGCACCTCGGATTTGGCCGCACAAGGTCCTTGATGGTCAACATAGTGACCAAGATGGTCGACATACTGACTAGGTTTTAGTTCTGATAGGACCAGTGAATGTATTGTTTATGGAGTAATCGGAATCAGCGACAATCGGTCGGTTCTGCTGCTCCTAAGGGCTCAACTGAGTCTAGGACTGGAGACATGGGTTGGAGTGTCTTGAATTCGGTTGAGGATGACCCCTTGCCTCGGTTCATAATGGAAACCCAAATTCCAATACGCAACTTCTGATTTTAGTCGTAAAACTATATGGCGACATAATATATGGTACCTATGTCTTGATACATTTATATTTGAAGTTGATTTCTTTACTATGCACTAATAATAATAAAAGATAAATTTCGTGTATCAAGCATATTTGGCCATAATAAGATAAACTCTATCATCATGTTTGTGTTGCATTGTATGATGGGACCTGAGTCTTATAATAGCTTCATTTTTTACTTTTTAGCATGGCGTTGTTTGTTTTATAGTGTTTTGGGAGAAAACTCGTTCCATGTTGTACGGTGTAGTCCCACAATTTACCCAACATCAAAATAAAGTTTAATAACTGTTTTAGTTCTCACACCAGTCCCATGACTGTCTCGGAGTTTACTGTTTCCCACCTAAACTCTAGGTGCCCATATTTTCCATACGGGCAGCTAGTAGTTTTAATTTTCATAGATATTTATTTTCATAAGATCCAGGATTACGGATGGAGCTGTACTATGGAATGCTTTGTACCCGTGTATTTCTTACAGATGTGGTAGGTTATGATTTTCCGCTGCACGTTATATTCATGTATTATATTTTTGGTGTTTTATAATTAATTATCTCTGATATTCTTCTGCTGTATATTATATATTTATACTCTGATATCCAGTACTCTGATGTAAATTGTTGTAATAGCAATGAAATTTTCTCTTTTTTTTTGTTTTGATGAGTCGTGTTCTCAAAGCAATCTGCCTTCTTGTTTGGTCTAGGCCAGCCGAGAAGTCCGGGTCATCATCAAAAGTCTAGACCGGATCAACCCCAAAAAACACCTACGAGGGTCAACACTCAAACACCAAGGAAGATCAACTAAAAGCTGGTGATCATAATAGCGAATCACATCATAAGTTCAAGACTTGGCATATAATCAACCAAGTAGTCAGATATGAAGAGAAAAATACTAGTCCCTCCATGTGATTGGTGTTGATCCCTTTATCATTATAGATCAGATACTAAATTATGCCGCCCTAGTCAAAACTCCAATCCATATTTTAATCCTTAGCTCTGGCCGATCTAAACTCTTTTACAGCTATAAATAGGACACCAAATGACTCATTTTCGGGATCTTTGCTTGGATTTTGGACACTATTATGAAAGCACATTACTATAACCTACCAAAAACCACGTTTTTATACATTCTTAAGATCAATTTGATATGTACTTTTAAACCGTATAAACAATCAAATACATCTCTGTGGATATAGGCACACTTGCCGAACCACTATATATTTTGAATCTCCATTCACTTTGTTGTATTCTGTGACTGAGATACTTAGTAATTATTACCTGATTTGTATATAAATCAGTGTTCGTGTTTGATTGGTAAAATCTAGCGCCAACACCTTGACGCGCCAGGAAGAGGCTACTACATGAAGCAAAGGATATCTTTCTTCTTAAGAAACAACGGAGAAGAAGAAACCCACGGACAAGCAAACAAATGGAGTGCCTATGAAAGGAGGAAGTCGGGAGGATTTTTCCATGGGAAATCATTCCCTGTATCTAACAAGAGAGATTACGGACGATGTCGTCAACAACTTGCAAACCCCCCCCCCCTCAAGCACCAAGAAACTTGCTCAAACGACAAGAGGAATTAATGACCAAGTTCCTCAATCAAGTTGGATACTAAGTTCAACTGGGAATTCAGAATTTGTTGATTGGAGATGGATCCAACAAAGAACAACATCTTAAAACATGAAACCGGGCTCAACCATCCCTCTATCTGGAGAACTCGGTATCGAACCCTCTACGCAAATTGGTACCGATCCGTTGGAAGCTGGGGGAATCCAACTAGTGTTGCTAATTTGGTGTTTAACCTCACTTAGAATTATAATTCAGAAGTTGGACTAAGAAATAAGGCTTGCTAAGGCATATACCTTGGAATGGTTGCTCAAAACGCTCGCGCTATGGGTATCTAAATTGGAGATTAGCGTCAGCTTCTCGATGAAACCAATCATGTGATGGACATGATAAGAAGGATATCAAAAGACGGACTATCCTACGCAGACTCTGAATGGAATTGAAGTCCATTCAGCCAAAATATCCAGAACTCTTAGAATCCGTTGTATTTTAAGCTAACGATATCAAAAGCTTATGACGGTGGGAAAGATCCTACCGTCAATCTCATGTGATATATTCGCCATATGGAAGTACTAGAGGCATCCGATAACTTTATGGCCAATTCCTTCCTTCATTTTTTATCAGATGTAACCGTTATGTGGTTCATGCAACTGGAATAATATTTTATCGGGAGCTAGAGCAACCTGGTGGAGAGATTTATTGAATAATTTCGCGTCCACTTCTCTAGACCTAAAAATGTGATGACTCACACAAAAATTAGGAAAGGGAAAAAAGAGGCGCTGCGCAAATTTCTATAGCATTTCAATGTTGCAGTGGCTTGGGTGAATCAACCAGATCCATCAACAATCCTAATGGCTATAGTATCCGGTGTCTTAGACAAATCTAGTTCAGGGTTTCATTAGAGAAGGATCCTCTACGGGAATCTTGGGGAATTTTAACTTGAAGATAGAAGATTCCTAAGGTAGGAAGGTGAAATACGGGTCGTGAATCCCTTTTAAGTCAGTTACGTGTAGGATAAAGAATCATCCAATCATGGGAATAAGAAAGGAAAACGGAAAGCTGAATGCAATTCCGAACCGCAAAGTTGAATCAAAAAGGGACAAAATATGACATGTATACAGAAATGAATGCGAGTCGAGAACAAATATTCACATGTGGCGACCGCCCATAACCCCCGCACTATACAAGAGAAGTTATGCGCTAAAAGGTGTGCAAGGCAGTCATGGACAACCATCAGAGTAGGTAAATACAAGCGGAATCTTTTGTAAACTCATAGCACAAGGATAAAATATAATAGAACATATACAACAGGTAGTAATAGTGAAGTAGAAACACAAGACTTTCATATAACCAGAAAGTAATATCCACAAACTTGGAAATAGTGTTTATACAAAGTTGCCTCACTACATCACTCAGAAAAGAAAATAGTGGAAACCTAATTATTAGATAGTAGTAAAACAGGTATGTGAGCCTCCCGTTCGTCATCGATCAGCATCGTCGTCATTAAAGCATTACCTGTCACCTGTTACTTAGTCTGCCCATCCACAACCGAATGAACAGCCCAAGGTAATAAGAGGAAACACAAAACCTTGAGTCAGACAACATTCTTAGTGAGCGATTAAACAGATAACAAACTTCAACAATAAAGTGTATGAGAAAGGATAGATAAACATGCTAATCTACCCACGACACCAGAGAAGAACTCAACCATTTCTTCCCCACATCGGATAGTGATAGCCTTTACAATTTATTCAACCAAAGGAATAACAATTCATGCATGAGAACCAGAACAAGCATTGATAACATTCATAACATCCAGATTACATAGGTCTCACATAGACAACCCTAATCCAGTTTAACATTCCCTAAGTACTCTCTCCAAAGGCCTAAACCAATATCAGTTAAGCACTCAAAGAACATCTCCCTCAACTTTGGATAATCTATATGAGATAGTATAAATAGAACAACCAATCATCCATGATTGACTCTAGCTATCACTTCCAATCCTGCATTGAAATCATCGTTAATCGTATGATAGCCAACCTTGCCATATGTCAAGGGCTAATGGTAACCCCAGTTCAAGCATAAACTCTATATGTCCAACCTTGACAATGTCCAATCTTGACAACTAGGCCTTTCAACGATACCCAAGGTACTCGACCAATAACCTTCCAGTCTATTGGGGGCCCCTATTGTACCCCTGCTTTGAGTCTGCTAGAACTTACGAAAATGATGTCTTTTCGGCCTTCGCATCTCTAATCATCCAACCTTGACGACGTTTCATAGCTCAAACAACCTTCTTGAGCAACCATTATCCACCAACTCACAACCTTTGAGTTGCCACCTCATTCGTTGCTCCACCATGATCAACGAACACATTCAACACTTCAAACATTCCTACTTAAATTTACTTCGAAGTCACATCATCACCGAGCCAATTACACCACTGCGTTGTGGCTAGGGTTCAGGGGGTTGCCCCCAAAAAATATTTTTTTTTCAGTCCTTTTCTCCAAATCTGAGTCGTACCCGAAAAACGTACTTTTTCAGAAAATAACCCTGTTGGAAACAAACCATAGCATCATCACTATAAACCACAACATTTAAAAGCGCTGCTAAAAACATGATCGATCCGCCCTTTTTCAGACTGACCCGACTCAAACAAGGCCGATCCGATCCAAGATGACTGGTCCGAACCAAGATGACCAATTCAATTCCCCTAAATGACCGATCCGAACCAAGATGATCGATCCAATCCGTGTTGTTCTCCGTGATAGGACACGAGACCGACCCGATCCACTTATGGCCGGATCCGATCCACTCCTGTCCGATCCAACTTCATTTCAATCCAACTTCTGGCCGATTCAACCTATGGCTGATTCAACCTATGGCCAAGCCAATTCCTGACCGAGCCAATTTCTGGCCGATTCAATCTATGACCGAGCCAATTCCTGCATATTGCAATTCAACTCCGATTTTGACCAAAACTTCGCCAAACAACGAATCCGACGAAACCAACTCAACCAAAATCATCAAACACAATCATAAACATATCATAACATTACTAACCACATGAATATGACGATTACCACAAAAAAGATCTAAATCTCACCAAAAACCATTAAAATGAACATATGATCTAAATGAGAGATCTAACTAACATAAACATGTAAAATGACATGAGATTAACGAGTAAATCTTGTTAGATTAGATCATAGGGTGATGCATATGAAAATGGACAAGCGATGGTGTAAATCTATGGTAAAACATTCCAGTTTGATGAGAAACATGCACAAACACTCATATACTTCATTGCATTCATGTGAGAGATGTAAATCACTCACCAATTATCCAAAACAAAGCAAAATGATGAAATAGAATTCCGGACAGCAAAGAGATAGCTCCTAGCCCTTCGGTTTGATGAATCCTTACTTGAAATGATGTAGATCTAGCCTCAAATGGTGTAGATTTATGATTTCCCTCCTTAGATTTGGATTTTTAATGGTGGAAATATGGTAGAGGAAGAAGGAGATTGATGCCTCTAAATGAGAGAATGGGAAAGTAAACCTTTTCCCTCCACTCTCACCACCTATTTATAGGATTCCACCAAGGCTCCAAAACCTGAATAGCCAACTGTAAAACCTTAAAACTGCGATTTCTCCCAAACCGCAGAGCCAAATCTTTAATGTAACCACTCTGCTGAAAGGCAATCATCAATTCCTTTCCAATGGCACAAGTCCCACCCTATAATCAACCTGAGTAAAAAGTTATGCCCAATACAAGGCTGATAAGGGAAAAATGTTCACAAACAAAATCGGTAAAAATCATGGACATGTCTCACATCCCATAAACAACATACTAAAAGATGAGAATGATCCAACCTTTAGAGAATGAAATGAAAATATTTTACGATCTTTCGATTTGTAAAAAGCGGGCTATTACATTCTCCTCCCCTTAAGAATTTCGTCCTCGAAATTCCAAATAAACACAAGTAATCACAATGACTCTGCATGCCTATCATCCATAAAAAGCCAATTCTATCATCCAAACTAGCAACCATCAAGCCATGCATCCATAGCCTTATCCTAGCACGTGGAATTCTAACAATCAACAACAAGATACAACGATATAACGATGATACAATATCAAAGGGTCCTACCGACGAAGAGTTCTAGATGAGTCACTCTCTTACTCCCTTCCATCTCCCACATACAATCGTCTCCAACCTCACTCCATTGTACCTTGACTAGCTTAACTGTCTTTCTCCTAAGGTTTTTTGTGTCATTCCCCACAAAACGAAGTGGCTTACGAGGTCCCGAAACTAAGATCTCTACTTTTATGTCTTCGTACTGCTCTTGAGATACCACCACATTCGAATCATGCACAAACTTCCGTAGAAACGACACAAGGAAGACATTATGCAAACTCGGCATCTTCTCGGGTAACTCTAATCTATACATGAGCTTTCCAATTCGCTCAACTATCGGAAATGGTCCAACAAACCTTAGAGCTAACTTTCCTTTCTTACCAAATCTAAACATGTGCTTCAACGGCGAAGCTTTCACAAAAACCATATCGCCCACGTCGAATTCCAAGTCCTTACGACACTTGTCGGCGTAACTCTTCTGACGATCCTGGGCTTCCTTCATTCGTTGCCGAACTATCTCGATACAGTCCGAGGTTTCTCCAATCATCTCAGGCCCAAATACTAACTTATCTCCAGTTTCTAACCAACATGCTGGAGAATTTCATGGCCTTCCATACAATGCTTCGTATGGTGCCATCCCAATGCTAGACTGGTAGCAATTATTATACGCAAATTCAACTAGATGTAGATGGTCTTCCCATGATCCTCCGAAGTCTAACACACAAGCCCTCAGGAGATCTTCCAAAATTCGATTGACTCTCTCGGTCTGACCATCAGTTTGGGGATGATATGTCGTACTCAAGCACAACTCGGTTCCTAAAGATTTTTGTAGACTTTTCCAAAATGCACTCGTGAATAATGGATCTCGGTCACTCACTATACTCTTTGGGACACCATGGAATCAAACTATCCATTTCACATAAAGTTCAGCCAATTTCGTTGCCATGCTAGTCAATTTGATAGGAATAAATCTCACACTTTTGGTCAGACGATCCACGATAACCAAATCCCTTCGTTTCCTTCCCTTGTTCTAGGTAGTCCATCGATAAAATCCATTGATACTTGCTCCCTCTTCCACGTAGGAACTTCCAATCGCTGAAGAAAATCACTCCGCTTCTTCTGTTCAGCTTTCACCAACTGACAATTTATACCTTTGGAAATGAACTTTCCAATATCTCGCTTCATCCCTTCCCAGCAGTAGACTCTCTTCATGTCCTAATACATCTTATTTCCACTGGGTTGAATCGCCATCTTTGAGTGATTACATTCTCTCAGAACCTCATCCCTCAATCCGTCGATATCAGGAACAACTAATCGCCCTTGCTTTTGAAGCCTACCATCCCGATCGACCTCGAACTCTTTATCTTATGGTTCCATTTTCTGAATGAACTTGACAAGCATCACATCTTTCTTTTGGCTCTCGCCCATTCTTTCGGTAAGAGTAGGTCTTATCGACAAGCTTGCCAACATTTCAGGTTCCAACTCACACCTTGGCCTGAAATCGAACCTTGCCAAGTACTCTAGGCTCTTCCATTCCGAAAACATCACTCCCAAACTTGCGTGTCTTCGACTTAACGCATCTACCCTTGCCCGGAGTATAGGCTATTGTAACACCCGTATTTTCTATCAATATAAAAATGACAAACCAGAGAATAATTAAATTGTAACAGAATAATTAATGGAAATGGGTTACGCCATTACGTTTGTCTCGAAATTCTGCTTAGAATAGAGTCCAAGTTTGCATAAATCGGACTCCGTATGAAGAAGATATGGCCTTCAGAAGTTTCAATAAAAACCAGCCTGAAATTCAAAAATTCAGATTTCGAAATTCAAAACAGACACCCAGGCTGGGCGGGAAAATTCCCGCTCAGGAACCAGGTCGACACTAGGGTCGACCTGGGTAAACAGGTCGACACTAGGGACGACCTTAGGGTCGACCTCTCCCCTATTTCCAGATCCGTGGATAGATGCATTTTTCTGTATTTAGACGCCCATTCTGACCAGATTCGTGACCCTATGCTATTTAAACACCCCCAAACCTAGCTTTCTCTCTACACAATTTCATTCTGCCTATACTCTGCCTCTATTCTAATTAAAAATAAAAACGGCATCGCTACTCTGTGGGAATCAAAACTAGGATTAATGCATCTTCTTCCGATCTGAATAGAATTAAAAGAGAATCAAATCTAAAACGATTAGTCTACATCAAAGGCGAGCATTTCAGTTTCAGAATACAGATTCCAGGATACAAGAATCGTTCCCATTTGTGAGTACAGTTATTTTCATATATGAACTTTAATTATGATCTTGGCATGGTTATAAATCTGAATCTGAGGTTATGCATTTTCTTGTCTGTCAGATCTAATTTTTCTGTGACTATTCTGTCTCTTTCTTCTTTCTGCTCTATAGCCAGGCTACCATGAGCCTGAGCCAAATCTCATAAGAGATTAACGCACAAACGCTAAATTTTGGGGCAAATAATGAATAATGCATAATTGGACATGATTGATCCGTGACTGATATGAGAAAAGGGAAATATGTTGTAAATTAGATCTAGATCTGTGTATACTCTGTAATTTGGAAGAAGAGGAATCATTGTATGATAACATATGACTTGAAATTTGGGGACATAACGCATGTTTAAAATTAAGATCTGATTTTGAGATGTTATAATTTAAACATCTAGATTCTTGGGCATATTTTTATATAACGATTCATGACTTGAAAAAGGAATATGTGACTTAGGCGTAAAGTCCTATATTAAAATAGGATAACTATTAATGTGAATGCGCCTAAAAATGGATTTTTGGGTATTGGCATTAAAGGCTATAATTTGGCATAATTCATATTTCATATCATAATTTGGGGCTTTTAGAGAATATTATGTACTGTGCAAAGTTTAACTAGAAATTTGGGCATATGTTATATTATGAATTATGACCATGATTTAGGCATGTAAGTTTAGGCTTAATTTATGATTAGGCAAGATATGTAAATAGAATTTTAGAAATGTTTAATATGTTGAATTGTCTAATCTGCTAAATCTGTTGAATTGCTTAATGTGCTAAATCTGTTACCTGCTAAATCTGTTGAGTTGCTTAATCTACTAAATCTGTTATCTGCTAAATCTAATTAATTGCCTAATCTGCTAAATCTGTTATCTGTTGAATTGCCTAATCTGCTAAATCTATTATCTGCTAAATCTGTTGAATTGCCTAATCTAGTAAATCTATTATCTGCTAAATCTGTTGAATCGCCTAATCTACTAGATCGGTTATCTGTTGAATTGCCTAATATGTTGAAAGCTAAATAATTGTAATTTGGGTATGAAAATCTGTAGGCTCGATCTAAGATTGAGTAAAACATGGAAATTAGATTAATCGGCTGTAACCTGTAAAGAAGTTTAATCTGTTAAATAAATAGAATTATTCTAATATCTGTATAATATGTATTGGGATGAATTGGCTATGACACGAGGTTAGACTCTGTTTGCGGTAGAAGCCTGCCCGGAAACAACCGGCTTAACCAACAGCCGCAAACTGTCAGTCTAATGTGAGAGGTCGTAGGCATAACTAAAAATGCTTAGACACGAGGTTAGGTGTGGCTTGTGGCATAAGTCTGCCCGGATCCGCCCGACACATCCAGCGGCCACAAGCTACTGACCTAATGTGAGAGGTCTATGCATTAATATTTAATTAATGCAAATTTAAGAGAAATGTGGTGTCTAAAAACGTGTTGGGTGGATAAGGTTAAACCAACTGAACTGATGAATCTAATAAACCCGTTTCGTGAATCTGTAGGCCCAATACAAAGTTAGACAATCAGTAAGTCTGTTAAATCCATACATCTGATCTGTTAATCTGAAAACTTTTTAACTTGATTGTCTGATCTATGAACTAGTAATATGAACTCTGTCTGAAACTTGTAAACAAGTTAATCTGAAATCTGCTAGTCTGGAGACATAAGTTTAGGAGGGAAATACCTGTGTCATATGTTGTTTGGGACCCATATTAGTCAGTAACCCTTTCTGGTATCAAAACTTTGACCCCACACAATGTAGGGGTCCGAGCACCTTACTGAACTAATTATAAGCGGTTCATTCTGATAATGGCGAGGGGTGTTGATGGTGCGTTCCAACCGGATCATGTGCGTGCATGGATCCGGTCTGCTATGAGGATGTAAGACACCATGACATCAGTAAATAGGTCTGTGCCAATAGGTTGCCACTTTAGGGAGTGATACACCCTACTGTGGGGCCAACACAGGGTATTTACGTACTAGGGAGCCTATCGCTTGGGGGTAGGACTTAGGGTACACTTAGTTCTGTTTGTTTCTGTTTGGTATCGTCTGTTTTTGTTGGGTGGTAACACCTGTTTGTTTCTGCGCGGTACTGTCTATTGGGGTGGTGAAGGCCTATTAGTAGGGTATTCCGTAGGGATTATTCTGTTTTCGTCTCGGATTCCGTTTCTAATTCTGTTTCCGTACCTTCTGTCTGTTGGGGTGGTAAAGGCCCATTAGTTGGGTGGTAAAGGCCCATTATTAGTATTCTGCTTATGTACCTTCTGTTTGTTGGGGTGGTAAAAGCCTATTATTAGTATTCTGCTTCTGTACCTTCTGTTTGTTCGGGTGGTAAATGCCCATTACTAACATTCTGTTTCTGTACTTTGTTTCCATTTTAGTTTCAGTTTAGACATTAGGGTAACACCTAATCCTGTTATACTAGTATTAGTGCAGAGAAGTGAAAACTAAGTAAGAAGCTTAGCTTAGCCTATGTCATTCCATTTCTTCTATTAACCTGCTATTACTGTTACGGTTATCTCTCATCCAGTTTTATTTACATGTCATGATACTATTATCTGTTTATATGCTGAAAGTCACTGGACTCACCAGATTTATGTCTGACCTAGTTTGTTTCGCCTCTTTTCTTTCCGTTCCCCCTCCCCAAGGTTTTTAGGGTGGAAACATAGGAGCTTGATTCAGATTCTCTCTGCCTGAAGTGTTTGAAGTATTGCTTGGCTTTGGCTCTATCTTTCCATGGCGGTTTATATTGGGGATTATGGCTTTAAAAACTATGCATTCTGAAGGCTTTTGTATAAGACCGATATTTATGTACTTGAATTCCGATATTGTGATTCTGAAAGATGTAACCAAACTTGTTTCTGTTTCTGTTGTAATAAAGTTATAAATTTTTCAAGTACTACTTCATCTGTCTTGTAAATTTATGTTCTGTCTACTAAAAACGCTCCACCAAAGTTAAGGCATTCCCTTTGCGAGTGACCTCAACGGAGGTGGGGTGTTACACTTGGTATCAGAGCTGAAGGTTACCAGATTTGATAAAAAGTTTTTGAAAACTATTTTCAAAAAGGTTTAAAAAGGAAGTATTTTCAAAAGTAGAGTTTATTTTAAAAAACATAATCCCCAAAGCCATAGGCCTATCTTTCTATCCTTTGTTTTGAATCTTTCCTTTTCTTTCGTTTCAGCATGTCTGGGGATCTTAACCTTCCGGAGGGCGTACCGATACCTGGCTGGTTCAGGAGGTACCTAGAAGCTAGGGCTAATGATGCGGGCCCAGCAAACGTCCCTCCTCCCCCAGGTGCAGCCATTCCTCCTCCTCCTCCATGCGTGAATACTTTCCCGAAGATATGTAGAGACTTTCGAGCCATGGGTGGGAAGAAGTTTAATGGAACTGAATCCTTCGTGGAGGCAAGGAACTGGCTCAAAGAGACTGGGGATTTTTTTCGTTATCTTCGAGGTGGACGATAGACAGAAGATACAGTTGGCGGTGTGGTTGCTTAAGGACGAAGCTTCTTTTTGTGGGAGGTCACAAATGGAGAGCGTCCGGTAGAGACATGGATAGATTTCAGGCATAGGTTCGAGATGAAATTTCTCTCACGAGCGGAAGAGAGTCTATAGGTAGAGAGGTTCTTGGCGTTGAAGCAGGGGAATTTATCAGTGAGAGAGTACGTCAACAAGTTTAATCATTTGGCGAGATTCGGCTTAGATTTGGTAAATACACCGCATAAGAAGGCACTAAGGTTTGAACGAGCCGCTACACGGATTGCCAATGTCCCACATTCCTATGGGGGGCTAGCTTCGAGAAATTAGTTGACATGGTATTGATGCATGAAGAGGAAACCAAAAGTGAGAAGAAAGAAGAAAAGCTTGAAGGACCACAGAATAAGAAGGCGGGGCCCAAAAAGGAAACACAAAAGAAGGATGAGATGTCTGAAGATAAGAAGGTGAAGAAGTGCTTTACTTGTGGAAGCTCGACCCATCTGAACAAGGATTGTAGGAAGAGGAAGGGAACTTGCTTCAACTATGGAGAAATGGGGCACTTCACTAGGGACTGCCCAAAGAAACAAGGACAAGGGCAGAGGGCAAGACCTACTTCTAGAGGGCAGGAGAATGCTTGCAAGGCTGGTGGATAGCAAAGAAATAAGAAAATTTATGTAGAAGGTTTAATTTCCTTATCCAGTTGTGGAGTTAAAACTCTTTCAAATTCTGGCATTTTGATTCTCTAATTGAAACTCTGCACTTTAATACTAGTCTTGTTTCTGATCCCACTGTAGACTCAAATCCATAAGGGTTATGACTCATCTATTTGTGATAAGTTGGGTTTGAGGGTATCTGTGTTGGGGTTAAGTTGACTATGACGCATACATTCTGGATTTTTATCATGTTTAGTTTCCTAATAATCATTTGGTAATCCATTCTATACCAGTAGTCTGTAAGTATCTGAATATTTCTGACAAGGTTAAGGGTTTTTACTCGAAGCGTGAAGTAGATTTCCAGTCTGGCATTGTTTAATGGGAGTAATTCACTGGGTGTCAATCTGATGTTGATTTCGGTCTTCGGGGTTGATACTTAGGGAATTATTTTCTTAACCGATGTCTAGTAGGAACAGAGCTCTTGTTTAATCGTACTTGCTTCTGTCACTCAGTTGTATCATATCGATCAAATCTTCGACATTTAGGTAGAAACTAATGGGTGTAAACATGTGTTTGAGACATGTTATATTTGATGGTTGCAAGTGGATGCAAGTGATTGCTAGTGGTTGCTCGTGGATGCATATACACACACTGGGCACTAGATCGGCTCAAAAACACTCCCATACTGCATATGGATGTGTGTCCATTTTTAAAATTTTATGGATGCAAAATGGTTGACTTAGCACATGGATGTTGCATATGAATGAATGGTTGTGCACTCATATGGAAATAATATGTATCAAATAGGAAAATTGCATACATGTTGGACTCATGGCACTGACATAATTCGCATTAAGGAGGTCAACTGAATCAGTGGACCGTCTGATCTTTGCATTAAATGAGGATCATACACAAACACTTTTGCATATGTTCATACAACGTTAGAAGTTTCTAAGGACAATGGATGCTTGTGGATGATGGTTAAGTAGATGGGTGATTGGTTGGTAGGACACATTCTTCTTAACCTGAAGATTTCTGGGATGAAATCCTTTGAGGAGGGGAGAATGTAACACCCCATATTTTCTGTGAACATAAAAATGAAAAACCAGAGAATAATTAAATTGTAACAGAATAATTAAGGGAAACGGGTTACGCCATTGCGTTCGTCTCGAAATTCTTCTTAGAATAGAGTCCAAGTTTGCATAAATCGGACTCCGTATGAAGAAGATATGGCCTTCAGAAGTTTCAATAAAAACCAGCCCGAAATTCAAAAATTCAGATTTCGAAATTCAAAATAGACACCCAGGCTAGGCAGGAAAATTCACGCCAAGGACCCAGGTCGACACTAGGGTCGACCTGGGGGTCGACACTAGGGTCGACCTGGGGGTCGACACTAGGGTCGACCTGGGGGTCGACACTAGGGTCGACCTGGGGGTCGACCAGGGTAAACAGGTCGACACTAGGGTCGACCTTAGGGTCGACCTCCCCCTTATTTCCAGATTCGTGGACAGATGCATTTTTCTGTATTTAGATGCCCGTTCTAACCAGATTCGTGACCCCTCTGCTATTTAAACACCCCCAAACCTAGCTTTCTCTCCACACAATTTCATTATGCCTATACTCTGCCCCTATTCTAATTAAAAAATAAAAATGGCTCGCTACTCTGCTGGAATCAAAACTAGGATTATTGCATCTTCTTCCAATCTGAATAAATTAAAAGAGAATCAAATCTAAAATGATTAGTCTACATCAAAGGCGAGCATTTCAGTTTCAGAATACAGATTCCAGAATACAAGAATCGTTACTTTTTGTGAGTACGGTTATTTTCAGATATGAACTTTAATTGTGATCTTGGCATGGTTATAAATCTGAATTTGAGGTTATGCATTTTCTTATCTGTCAGATCTATTTTTTTCTGTGACTATTCTGTATCTCTTTCTTCTTTCTGCTCTATAGCCAGGCTACCGCGAGCCTGAGCCAAATCTCATAAGAGATTAACGCATGAACGCTAAATTTTGGGACAAATAATGAATAATGCATAATTGGACATGACTGATCTGTGACTGATTTGAGAAAAGGGACATATGTTGTAAATTAGATCTAGATCTATGTATACTCTATAATTTGGAAGAAGGGGAATCATTGTATGATAACATACGACTTGAAACTTGGGGACATAACGCATGTTTAAAATTAAGATCTGATTTTGAGATGTTATAATTTAAAGATCTAGATTCTTGGGCATATTTTTATAACGATTCATGACTTGAAAAAGGAATATGTGACTTAGGCGTAAAGACCTATGTTAAAATAGGATAACTATTAATGTGAATGCGCCTAAAAATGGATTTTTGGGTATTGGCATTAAAGGCTATAGTTTGGCATAATTCATATTTTATTTCATAATTTGGGGCTTTTAGAGATTATTCTGTACTGTGCAAAGTTTAACTAGAAATTTGGGCATATGTTGTATTATGAATTATGACCATGATTTAGGCATGTAAGTTTAGGCTTAATTTATGATTAGGCAATATATGTAAATAGAATTTTAGAAATGTCTAATCTGTTGAATTGCCTAATCTGCTAAATCTGTTGAATTGCCTAATTTGCTAAATATGTTATCTGCTAATTCTGTTATCTGCTAAATCTGTTGAATTGCCTAATCTGCTAAATCCGTTATTTGCTAAATATGTTGAATTGCCTAATCTGCTAAATTTGTTATCTGCTAAATCTATTGAATTTCCTAATCTTCTAAATCTGTTATCTGCTAAATCAGTTGAATTGCCTACTCTGCCAAATCTATTATCTGCTAAATCTGTTGAATTGCCTAATCTTCTAGATTTGTTATCTGTTGAATTGCCTAATCTGTTGAAAGCTAAATAATTGTAATTTGGGTATGAAAATCCGTAGGCTTGATCTAAGATTGAGTAAAACATGGAAATTTGATTAATCTGCTGTAACCTGTAAAGAAGTTTAATCTATTAAATAAAAAGAATTAGTCTGATATATGTATAATCTGTATTGGGATGAATTGGCTATGACACGAGGTTAGACTCTGTTTGCGGTAGAAGCCTGCCGGAACCAACCGGCTTAACCAGCAACCGCAAATTGTCAGTCTAATGTGAGAGGTCGTAGGCATAACTAAAAATGCTTAGACACGAGGTTAGGTCTGGCTTGTGGCAGAAGTCTGCCCGGAACCGCCCGGCACATCCAGCGGCCACGAGCTACCGACCTAATGTGAGAGGTCTATGCATTAATATTTAATTAATGCAAATTTAAGAGAAATGTGGTGTCTAAAAACGTGTTCGGTGGATAGGTTAAACCAACTGGACTGATGAATCTAATAAACCTGTTTCGTGAATCTGTGGGCCCAATACAAAGTTAGACAATCTGTAAGTCTGTTAAATCCGTACATCTGATCTGTTAATCTGAAAACTTGTTAACTTGATTGTCTGATCTGTGAACTAGTAATCTGAACTCTGTCTGAAACTTGTAAACAAGTTAATCTGAAATCTGCTAGTCTGGGGATACAAGGTTAGGAGGGAAATACCTGTATCATCTATTGTTTGGGACCCATATTAGTCAGTAACCCTTTCTGGTATCAAAACTTTGACCCCACACTATGTAGGGGTCCGGGCACGCTTACTGAACTAATTATAAGCGGTTCATTCTGATAATTGCGAGGGGTGTTGATGGTGCATTCCAACCGGGTCATGTGCATGCATGGATCCGGTCTGCTCTGAGGATGTAAGACACCGTGACATCTATAAATAGGTTTGTGCCAATAGGTTGCCACATTAGGGAATGATACACCCTACTGTGGGGCTGACACTGGGTATTTATGTATTAGGGAGCCGATCGCTTGGGGGTAGGACTTTGGGTACACTTAGTTCTATCTGTTTCTATTGGTACCATCTGTTTCTGTTGGGTGGTAACACCTGTCTGTTTCTGCGTGGTACCGTCTATTGGGCTGGTAAAGGCCCATTACTAGTGTATTCCGTAGGGATTATTCTGTTTTCGTCTTCTGATTCTATTTCCGTACCTTCTGTCTGTTGGGGTGGTAAAGGCCCATTAATTGGGTGGTAAAGGCCCATTATTAGTATTATACTTCTGTACTTTCTGTCTGTCGGGTTGGTAAAAGCCTATTATTAGTATTCTGCTTCTGTACCTTCTATCTGTTCGGGTGGTAAAGGCCCATTACTAGCATTCTGTTTCTGTACTCTGTTTCCGTTTCCGTTTCAGTTTAGACATTAGGGTAACACCTAATCATGTTATACTAGTATTAGTGTAGAGAAGTGAAAACTAAGTAAGAAGCTTAGCTAGCCTATATCATTCCGTTTCTTCTGTTAACCTGCTATTCCTGTTACAGTTATCTCTCATCCAGTTTTATTTACATGTCAAGATACTATTATCTTTTTATATGCTGAAATTCACTGGACTCACCAGACTTATGTGTTACCTAGTTTGTTTAGCCTCTTTTCTTTCCGTTCTCCCCCCCCCCCCCCCAAGGTTTACAGGGTGGAAATATATGAGCTTGATTCAGATTCTCTCTGCTTGAAGTGTTTGAAGTATTGCTTAGCTTTGGCTCTATCTTTCCATGGCAGTTTATATTGGGGATTATGGCTTTAAAAACTATGCATTCCAAAGGCTTTTGTACAAGACCGATATTTATGTACTTGAATTCCGATATTGTGATTCTGAAAGATGTAACCAAACTGGTTTCTGTTTCTATCGTAATAAAGTTATAAATTTTTCAAGAACTACTTCATCTGTCTTGTAAATTTCTGTTATGTCTACTAAAAACACTCAACCAAAGTTAAAGCATTCCCTTTGTGAGTGACCTTAACGGAGGTGGGGTGTTACAGCTATGCAGAAATCATATGATGCCAGAAACTCTAACCATCTTTGCTACCTAAGATTCAAATCCTTTTGTGGGAAAAGATTCTTCAATGAGTTGTGACCCGCAAAAAACTCGAATCGAACTCCCAACAGGTAATGTCTCCACATCTTCAGAGCAAACACAATCGCTGCCAACTCCAAATCATGAGTTGGGTAATTCTTCTCATGCGGCTTCAGCTGTCGACTCGCATAGGCCAAAACCTTATCCTTCTGCATTAGCACCGCTCCAAGTCCAATACCACATGCATCGGTATATACCACCATCTCTTCATTCCCACTTGGAATGGTCAACACAGGTGCACTCATCAATCTCTCCTTCAGGATTCCAAATGCTTGTTCACACTTTGCATCCCATTTGAACACTTGGTTCTTCTTCGTCAATCCTGTCAGCGGTGTAGCTACCTTGGAGAAATCCTTGAGAAACCGTCGGTAATAACCGGCCAACCCAAGGAAACTTCGAACATCTGTCGCATTCTTAGGTCTATCCCAGTCTTGGATTGCCGCTACTTTAGAGGGGTCAACAGCTATGCCATTTCCAGAAACAACATGACCTAAGAACCTCACTTCACTCTTCCAGAAGTGGCACTTGGAAAACTTAGCTCTCAGCTGATGCTTTCGCAAGATCACTAACACAACTCTCAAGTGTGTCTTGTGTTCTTCCTCATTTCTTGAGTAAACCAGAATATCATCCAAGAACACAAGCACAAACTTGTTCAACTGGTCTCTGAATACTCTATTCATAAGACTCACGAAATACGTTGGCGCGTTAGTCAACCGCAATGGCATCACCAACCATTCGAAGAAACCAGACGGTGCCCTAAAAGCAGTCTTTGACACACTATCCTTAGCCACCCTCAACTGGTGAAATCCTATTGCCAAATCCATTTGAGAAAACACTTTGGCTTCATGAAGTTGATCGAACAAGTCATCTATCCTTGGCAACGGATACTTGTTCTTCTTTGTCACCTTGTTCAGCTCATGATAGTCCACACACAATCTTAACAAGCCATCCGCCTTGGCTGCAAATACGACCGGTGCACCCCGTTTCGATACACTCCTCCGAATGAATCCTTTGCCCAAAAGGTCTCTAACTTGCACCTCTAAATCTCATTGTTCCTTAGGCGGCATCCGCCTAAGTGGCATAACGATTGGTCTAGCACCCTCGACCAAATCAATCCTAAACTCGATCTCACGATGTGGCGGTAACCCTTTGACCTCGTTAAAGACATCTACATACTCATTAGCGATCAGCACTGATGACAGGTCTTCTTGTGGAATCCCAAGCGAATATAGATAACTAACGAAGGCCCCGTCTTCGCGCTTGCATCTAATCAACACCTTTCGCCCTTCCACATCCCCGACCCTCACCTCTATCTTCTCGCAATTCACCCTTGCCGCTTACATCTTGAGCCAATCCATGCCCAAGATGATCCCAAACCCAGAGAAGTTAAGAACAAAGCAATCACACACAAAAGAGCAACCATGACTCGACAACACTAGGGCACGACATATCATGCAAAAATTTGACGAACCCCCAATTGGATTAGTCACTATGAAGGGTCTATCACAAATCTCAGGTTCCAAACCCAAACGACAAACAAGCTCATTGCAAATGAATGAATGAGAAGCTCCAGTTTCGAACAAAACTCGAACTGAAACACCATTAATAGAAAGGGTACCTTGCACCACTACACCCTTTCCCTTCTCCTTCTTAGTAGGAACCTTCGAAGAAGATGGCACGACTTCCAAAGCATATGCCTTCATAATCTGCTTGCCCTTAGCCGATTCTGGACAATCTTTCTTCTCATGCCTAGGCTTCCCACATTTGAAGCACTTCTTCTCAGCTTTGGGATTCTTGCACTCGTTAGCAAAATGACCTTTCTGCTGGCAGTTAAAGCAAACCACCTCACTCTTGGGTTTCTTTTGGCCATCATTTCCTTTATGTTGTTGCTGCTTCCTCTTTTTATTATTACCACCCTGCTGTGGTTTCTGAGCTTCCTTGGTTACAGCGACAACATTTACTTCCTTGGGAAACAAGCTCTCATGGCGAATAGCTTTTTCCACAATCTTTTCAAATGAATCATCAAGATGGTCCACTAATGGCTTTCCGATATAAGCATCCAAACCCAAGACAAACTTCTCGTTCTTTTTATAGGGTGTATCAATGTATGAACGAGCATATCAGGACAAAGCCTCAAAATCAAAAATGTAGTCAAGAACTGATCTTCCATTCTGCTTCAACTATACGAACTTCTTGAAGAGAATATACTTCTGAGCAGTGGAGATAAACATTGCTTCAAACTTAGCTTGGAATAGCTCCCATGAAATTTCTTCCTCTGGAGTCTTGAGTGTAACAAAATTCCATCATTCCATGGCCCTTCCTTGCAGTTGCCATGATGCAAGCTTTCTCTTTATTGCATCCTCAATACCCAAGTCTCCAAAGATTCGGACACATGAATCCATCCACCTCTGAACCTCTTCAGCTTGTTCAGTTCCCTTTAATGGTTTTCCCCCTAGAGATGTAAAGTCCTTGCACAATTTGCAAAATCTACTGCTCTAGGAACTCGCACACCAACATCTACCATTGCTGCCACTGGAGCGGGTGACCTTCGCATAATTGCTTCTTCCATGGCCTCAAACATGGAGGGTAATTAGGTTCAACACCATTTCCCCCTCCAGTATTGGCTACCCGAGCAGCGTGTCTTGTTTCTCGTCTACTCATTCTAAATCTGCAATTTAGAATAATTAGCCACCTTCAAGAAAAACTGCTAAAGGAAAACAACCGCTGCTACTATATATGCTACTATGTATAGTAAGCATCCAACTGAAATCTACAAGTACGTCTCTCATACGTGATTACGTCCTTGAACTTTGGCCAGAAATCATTGACCAGAGCTCTGATAACAAATGTGACGACCGCCTATAACCCCCGCACTATACAAGAGAAATTATGCGCTGAAAGGTGTGTAAGGCAGTCATGGATGATCATCAGAGTAGGTAAACACAAGAAGAATCTGTCGTAAACTCACAGCGCAAGGATAAAATATAATAGAACATATACAACAGGTAGTAATAGTGAAGTAGAAACACAAGACATTCATACAACCAGAAAGTAATATCCATAAACTTGGAAATAGTGTTTATACATAGTTGCCTCACTACTTCACTAAGAAAAGCAAATAGTGGAAACCCAATTATTAGATATTAGTAAAACTAGTACGTGAGCCTCCCGCTCGTCATCGATCAGCATCGTCGTCCTCACAAAAGCATTACCTGTCACCTGTTACTTAGTCTGCCCATCCACAACCGGATGAACAGTCCAAGGTAATAAGAGGAAACATAAAAACTCGAGTCAGTCAACAGTTTTAGTGAGCGATAAAACAACTAACAAACTTCAACAATAAAGTGTATGAGAAAGTATAGATAAACATACTAATCTACCCACGACACCAGAGAACAACTCAACCTTATCTTCCCCACATCGGACAGTGATAGCCTTTACAATCTATTCAACCAAAGGAATAACAATTCATACATAGGAACCAGAACAAGCATTGATAACATTCATAGCATCCAGATTACATAGGTCTCACGTAGACAACCCTAATCGAGTTTAACATTCCCCAAGTACTCTCCCCAGAGGCCTAAACCAATATCAGTTAAGCACTCAAAGAACATCTCCCTCGACCTTGGATAATCTATATGAGATAGTATAAACAGAATAACCAATCATCCATGACTGACTCTGGCTATCACTGCCAATCCTGCTTTGAAATCATCGTTAATCGTATGACGACCAACCTTGCCATATGTCAAGGGCTAATGGTAACCCCAGTTCAAGCATAAACTCCATATGTCCAACCTTAACAATATCCAACCTTGACAACTAGGCCTTTCAACGATACCCAAGGTACTCAACCAACAACCTTCCAGTCTATTGGGTGCCCCTATTGTGCCCCAGCTTTGAGCCTTCTAGAACTTACGGCAACGATGACTTCTCGGCCTTCGCATCTCTAGTCATCCAACCTTGACGACGATTCATAGCTCAAGCAACCTTCTTGAGCAACCATTATCCACCAACTCACAACCTTTGATTGCCACCTCATTCGTTGTTCCACCTTGATCAACGAACACATTCAACACTTTAAACCTTCCTACTTGAATTTATTTCGATGCCACATCATCACCGAGCCAATTACACCACTGCGCTGTGGCTAGGGTTCGGAATGTTTCCACCGAAAAATATATTTTTTCCAGTCCTTTTCTCCAAATCTGAGTCATACTTGGAAACGTAGTTTTTTAGAAAATTACCCTATTGGAAATGAACCATAGCATCATCACTATCAACCACGGCATTTTAAAGTGCAGCTAAAAACATGACCGATCCGCCCCCTTTCAGACCGACCCGACTCAAACTAGGCCGATCCGATCCAAGATGACCGATCCAAACCAAGATGACCGATTCAATTCCCCTAAATGACCGATCCGAACCAAGATGACCGATCCAATCTGACTTGTTCTCTGTGACAAGACATGAGACCGACCCGATCCACTTTTGGCTAGATTCGATCCACTCCTGTCCGATCCAACTTCCTTTCAATCCAACTTCTGGCCGATTCAACCTATGGCCGACTCAACCCCTAGCTGATTCAACCTATGACCGAGCCAATTCCTGACCGAGCCAATTTCTGGCCAATTCAATCTATGGCTGAGCCAATTCCTGCATATTGCAATTCAACTCTGATTTCAACCAAAACTTTGCCAAACGACGAATCCGACGAAACCAACTCAACCAAAATCATCAAACACAATCATAAACATATCATAACATTACTAACCACATGAATATGACGATTACCACAAAAATGATGTAAATCTCACCAAAAACCATTAAAATGAACATATGTTCTAAGTGAGAGATCTAACTAACATAAACATGTAAAATGACATGAAATTAACGAGTAAAACTTGTTAGATTAGATCATAGGGTGATGCATATGAAAATGGACAAGTGATGTGTAAATCTATGGTAAAACATTCCAATTTGATAGGAAACATGCACAAACACTCATATACTTCATTGCATTCATGTGAGAGATGTAAGTCACTCACCAATTATCCAAAACAAAGCAAAATGATGAAATAGAATTCCGGACAGCAAAGAGATAGCTCCTAGCCCTTCGATTTGATGAATCCTTACTTGAAATGATGTAGATCTAGCCTCCAATGGTGTAGATCTGTGATTTACCTCCTTAGATTTGGATTTTTAATGGTGGAAATGTGTTAAAGGAAGAAGGAGATCAATGCCTCCAAATGAGAGAATGGAAAAGTAAACCTTTTCCCTCCACTCTCACCCCCCATTTGTAGGATTCCACTAAGGCACCAAAACCTGAATAGCCAACTGTAAAACCTTAAAACATCGATTTCTCCCAAACCGCGAAGCCAAATCTTTAATGTAACCCCTCTATGGAAAGGCAATCATCAATTCCTTTCCAATGGCACAGGTCTCACCCTCTGATTCAACATGAGTCAAAAGTTATGCCCTGTACAAGGCCGATAGGGGAAAAATGGTCACAAACAAAATCGGTAAAAATTATGGACATGTCTCACATTCCTATAAACAACATATTAAAAGATGAGAATGATCCAACCCTCAGAGAATGAAATAAAAATATTTCACGGTCTTTCGATACGTAAAATGTAGGCTATTACATCACCGGTATCAAAGACTGGCTTCCGACGAAAAGGCGTACAGGAGCCCGCCGGAAAAGGCATAGCTTTCAGGAAATTCTGCTTATTTCATAAGATAGTCAGACATGAAATAAATGAGTCCAAACACTTGCAAGACATTATCGAAGAGCAAGTAAAGAATGGACAACTACAAAAATAGTTCTAAAATCAAGCTACAACCACTAAACAGGAACGACCATTAGCTACAAGGAGTATGGGAGAGCCTAGTTCTCATCATGAACTTATCATTAATTGACAAGCGGAAACCGGACAAAAATTGTAGCTAAGTCTTCGACCGGTCTGTGGAATCCAATGAGATCCCTAGCATGCTTTTGGATAATGATGAGCCACCAATTTTATTTTATTCTTTTGTTTCATAGCCAATTTGTAATAAGAAAGGCTAAACTGTTTACTTTGGTACAAGAATGGAGAGATCCATAAGCAAGCTCTAAGTAGTGAAAAACCTATTAGTTTTGCAATAAAGTTTGCCTCTTTCTATTCTAATAAAGTTATTTGGCGTGTATGGCTGATGCTCTTTAGACATGGATTTCATGTTTTATCACTTTATAGATCACTTAGCGAGTATAGATGATGCTCGTAATGTGTGGAGTATGCAATTAGAAAATTCAGATTACACCATTCGATGAGTGTGGCTGATGCTCGTCGATGTAAAACTCGATTTCAAAACAATATTAACCATTTGGTGTGCATGGCTGGTTCTCATCAAGTATAAAAACTTGTAATTAGTTGGATCGTCACGTATTGCTGATGCATGGCAAGAGCCCAATGAGGCTATGGAATATCGAGTATGGTTGATGATAAGAGCTTGGAGAAGCTATAAACTACTAAGTATGGCTGATGCTTGGAAAAACACGAAAAAATGATTAACCGTCAAGTATGGATGATGCCTAATCGAAATTCAAACCATGGTCTATTAAGTATGGATGATGCTTTGTAGTTCAATCAGCAACCATGAACCATCAAGTGTGGTTGATGGATCAACCCAAACTTGGAAAGCTAAGAAAGGATTACGCTTAGAGGAAGCATAACAAGGATCTAAACCATCATGTATGACTAATAGGTGGCCAAAACCAGGAGAGGTTATAATGCAATGAGTATGGATTATGCTCAACTAAAAGTCCGATGAGGTTTGGATCAATATTATGTATGGGTTATAGTTTGCATGGACAAGATCTGAATCGTCAGGTATGGATAATACTTGGTTTGGAATCAACCAAGTGTGGTTCCAGACACTCAACATCGATGCTAGATCAAAAAGTCTATTAATATATAGAAGATTCGGTGAGATCATGATTATGGATTAGGAAGACCATTAAACTCAAGATCAATATGGAGAGATTGCAGATACTGAACTAATACAAAACATGCCTTCCTTAGAAAGACATGTTTTGAGGGGAAAGTGTTAGCTCACCATTTAGCGAGGCCATCTCAGAAGTTCAAGACTTAGCCTCTGATTAGCCAAGCGGTAAGATATAAAAATAAAATTGTTGACCTCTCCGTGGGATGGATACTGTAACGGCCCAAATATTCGTACTCTTTGAGTTGACTAATACACCACACGTCCAACCCAAATTGCACAGAAATACAAATCATTATGATAAAGAAGAAAAAGATAGAAAAAGAATAGAAATAACAACATAGAATCTCACATTGCAGCGGAACAAAATATAATATATATATATATATATATATGTATAACAACTTTTGAAATACATAACTTGTAACTGTATATACATACCATTATCAGAGTATAACACAATACATTACAGCGGAAATAAACAATAGATATCTAACATTGAAGCCTCCTCCTCCAAGCTTCTCCAAGGATATATGTAAACACCTAAACTACTTGACTGGTGTACAAATTTGGGCACCCAAGAGTTTAGGGTAAAACAAAATTAACTTTGGGTCAGTCATAGGAGTGGTGTGAGTAAACTCCAACCACTTGATTTAACTTTTTAAAAAACTTTTAAAAGAAAGGATAATCGTAAGACCGATCCACACATAAACACGGATGGTTTTTATCTTACGATAACCCAAAATATATTTCTATATCAACACTATTCTGATATAATAATAGTGTCTACTTAAATCAATAGCAATCTAGCGGAACGCTTGCATCTTATGCTCCATATACCTAGTATACAATCAAAACCGTAGGGCGCTTATTGGAGAATGGATTTCCAGCTATGACAAGGTATGGAACCACGTACTAATAGTTTCACTTACCGATAGTGTATCTCTAGAGAGGAATACATTAGGTTCAACAAGAAAATCTTGTAACCCAGGCCATACATGACCGGCCACTCTTTTTGCTTGAGTGTACTGAATGTCTTACCACCAATGGTTGGGATCAGGAATCGTTACAGAAGCATACATCAGTAATAGAAAAAAGAAGCAAATGGATTTTTCTCTAAATCAGGTGATAATACATCATAATGGGAGCGACCCACATAGTCATGTTGCTTGCCTGATTTTTGTCATTTCTAGTTGTGAGGCTTGAGCCCATACTTACCTTTTTATCATCACATAATCATTCAATATGAATGCCATATCATCAAACATGAAAAAACATTAATAGGTTTCTCCAAAAATATCATGGGTATAAAGCTAAGAGAAATAAATTCCTCTGCCACCAAGCATAAATATGTTTGAAGATATCAATGTAGATGGTCTGGTAGGCATACTCTGTCAGACATTCGCCCATACAAGTTGTTTTGGGACTGGGCAAACCGAAGGCACCATTCCATTAATCCATCTTAGGCAATTTTTACCTAGTATGAACAGAAAAACCCTTGCACTTTCTCCGTTCTTTAATTATCTACAATACAACCTGATTCGCAATGGTTATGCCTATACGGAGTGGTTTTTGGATAATAAATCCAACAGGTCTCTCCATATTGACAATGATGGTATTAAATTGACCAATACTTCTATAGTCTGTTATTTAACTATCGAAGAAACAACATTGATCCAAAGATCCTATTCCCAAGGGGAAATACTATTGATTTGCACCAAACAATCACTAAGCCCTTTTTAATTAATATATCTTTTATTAAATCATTTCCCAATTCATCTCAAATATCTTTATCAATATATTTTTCAAACGGTTTTGGCCTCTCACGATACTTGGAAAACATTTCCATTTCCATATTCTTTTATTTTCTATAGTTAGAAAATATCTCTTATTTATAATTGGAAAATATTTAAAATTACTTATCTTTTCCCCGAACTCATTCGTTTTTTATACCTAGAAAACATTCCTCATTTTATTTGGAAAATGTTTCCAAATCACATTTACTTAGGTTAAAACGAATGTTGCGTAAAACGTTGTGATAACAACCCAAAATAATGCATTTGATTAACTATATTCTAAATCTCATATTCAATCTTAATTATTTTCTTTTCAGAAATCATTCACTATAACAATAGTGTTATAGTCCACTCTTTTCTAACTTTAATGAAAATGGCTATTACAATACTTTTAATTTTAATTAACCAGTTTGGTTCCAAATTCCATATATAATTGATATATGATTCTAGTATCAAATTTTCTTAAATTTTTCTATTTCCTTAAATTTTTGAAAAATCCGCCAGTGTTCCCTTTGTACGACTCAATTAATACAACTATAAATCTCCCCTTTATGCCCTTTCCATACAAAAAAAATTAAAAAGCCAAGCAACTTGCCAAATTGGCTCATAAAATATCATATTGAATAAACCCGTACCTTTTTGTCAAGAATTTCATTTCATTCCATACCTATCTCATATATACACATACATACATTTTATATTTTTATGGATTTCAAATCAACCCAATATTTAAATTTAACTATATTCAATTTGCTAATTTATTCTCACATTAACTTATTTGCCCAATTAATTTTTTAGTTGGAATCAATCGTATTCAAGTGCACTATTATTGACTCATATACAACTCAAACTCAGATTCCATATTTGATTCCAAAATTTCATATTCAAATTTGCATTGTAGTCCACAATTTCAGTTTACTTAACCACATTGAGTACCCTTCCTTATATACCATTAGCCAATTAAATTCCATTTTAATTAGCTACCTCCATTCTATATTTAAAAATCTGATTTTTTTATCTCAAAAACCAATTCATTTAATCCTCATGGATTCATATTCATTTCATAGTTCCAGTATGGATTTTCTAATGGAAATCATGATTTTATTTACTTGAAATCCTTCTATTTAATTTAATGAACCATTATGGTTTGTAAATGATTATAGCGTTGTTTTTGTGGAAATTTGATTTTGACATAAGTCAAAATCTATAAGACGCAATCCATATTTTCTCTCTTTTATTTGAGAACTATCATTCTATAGATTCGGGCGATTATTATTTCAAAAAATTCTAACTTATATTGAATTATGTATACTCAATTGAAGTTAAAAACGTAAAACTACGAGCTACTGCATTGCGACAAGTTCATTTTAATTAAATTTAAATATAAACGTTCAAACTTCATTTATTATATAAATTCAACTCCATTCATCCATATTCTAATACAACCAGTTTTCAAAATCTAACTTAAAATTTCCGATTATCCTAAATCGCCGATTATTCCATAACTCACTAACAAATTTATTTACAACTTAATCCTCTATATTAAATTCCAATTCCTTGGAAATAAATTATTTTACAAAATTCGGTATAATCGAATTCTAATTATAAATCGTTTGGATTATCTTAATTCGATTTATATGTTGAATTTCAGAATAAAATCTATTTTTCCCTTTTTGAAACGATTTCCAATTCCAATTTAAATTCACGTTTGAATTAAACTTCCAAATTATCTAATGATAATTTACTTCAGTACATTTATAAACATCGTTTATAAATTAATTTCCTTGTTTTATAAATTAAAACAATTTTCCATTTTAAATATCCATTTCAAAACCAATTCCTATTTTTTTGATAACATGGGGAACCTTAAGATCATAGTATACATTGATACTCACCTAAGTAAACCCCACGTCGTGTGTCTACCCCGCTTTGTTTAGTCGTCGAACACAGATGCTTAATGTCCAGCTCCCAATGTGGTTTGCAGCGGGATTTGAACCTGCCCGCACACAGTGCTTTGATTTCCATCTCCCGACTCCCAAGCCACTCGATCTACGAATGGCAGGTAACCCAGTTCCTATTATGGAATATTTTTTATTATAACTTATATATAAACATAGAATCTATTCATATTTAATTTTTTTTAGACTTAGTACCTATTTTGTA
This sequence comes from Allium sativum, assembly GCA_030737875.1. Taxonomy (NCBI): domain Eukaryota; kingdom Viridiplantae; phylum Streptophyta; class Magnoliopsida; order Asparagales; family Amaryllidaceae; genus Allium; species Allium sativum. Next base: position 156,171,148 of record CM060925.1, on the reverse strand, counting down.
TAATTCTTATATTCTCTTTAGGAATAATTTATTTTTGTAAAAGTCGACATTATTGAATTCCAATAATAAATCCATAAGATTCATCCAATTAAAATTTACATTTCGAACATCAGGATAAATTTCATCGTTCCCTTTTTGAAACGATTCCAAATTCGCTTTTTAAATTCATACTTGTATTTAAATATTTATATTATCCAATGATAACTTTCCACTTTCATTTATGATGTCGTTTATAAATTCAAATACTTGTTTTATATATTAAAAAAGGTTTCTATTAAAAAAATCTATTTGAAATTCGATTTCTACTTTGGGAAAATAAAGTACCCATTTTAAATTCACATCTAAATTTACATTCTCAAATTATCCAAGGATAATTATTTCTCTTCACTTATAAACATCATCTATAAATTTAACCACTTTTTATTATTATTAAAACAAGTTTATCTTTCCTAGCCCATTCGAAATTCAAATTCTATTTTAGAAAAATAAACTTTCCTTTCAAATCTCAAAATTCCCTTTCATGATATTTTTATATAGCAATATTTAAGGCCAGTGGTATTCTAATATCCAAAACACCAATAATCAATCATAGATTATTTATCACCTCATATAACACTATATATGAAAATAAACAATCAAATAGTTGAGAAATCCAGTTGGATTCCTCCAACCAATTTTTCCTAAATCCATAGATGTTAGACAATATAAATAATACCAATCATGCTTCAAGGTAGGATATCGCGGTATAGAAGGTCATCCACTATAAATATTGTAGGGTGCATCAGGTCTTATCCGCTAATAGTACTACAAGAAATATCCAACTAGCGAGCATAAATATAACTAATATACATAATAACCACAGTTGATCAACAATTATTCAATGCATCCAGATAGCCAACAAACAACATATAAAAATAATATAGTAAAAAAAATTTATAACAATTATAAACAAATCCCAAGAGTGAGTTTACTTACGTAGATTTTTAATTGTCGAAATAGCGATTTGTTTTCAATTAAATTAAATAAATGTTTAATTTAATTGAAAATCACAACTGGCTCCAATTCACCCTAAATTTGGCTCGTACACGTAGTCTTCATCAAAATCTGATATCGTATGAATTTTACATAACGTTATGGTTATATGTTCGAAATAGATAATTTAAATACCATTACTTAACTAATAATTAAAAATTACCCTTAACCATCAAATAGATCTTCTTCCCCAGGAACTAAAAACAACGAACTCCATTAGGCATTTCACCATGGTCGTGACCAAATCCCACCTCCAATACATGTCTTTATATCATCTTCCTCAAACCGAATACATAGTAACCCTATGCGGCACAAAATTCTACTATGCCAGTGTCCTTTCTCCTTCTAACTTTCTCCACATAGCCCTGGCATCACCATACTCAACTCTTCGCCATTCCTGTTCGTCATGATATCATGCATAACCCAGAAAGTAGTGCGACATTTGTATGTACAAAACCCGTCATATCTTGCGTACAAGTTCTCTTACTTTCTCCCAATTCCAATTCCAATACCCAGAACTTGAATCAAATGTCGTGTGCCAAAGACCTAGCTCGTTGTTAAGAAATTCAATCACCAGGAAATTGAAATGCACACAGATCTTCGAATGCTAACCCTAGCTTCACGCGCTCCTCGGAGATTTTGATAGAGCATATAGCTTCGAATGCAGCTTCCATTTGAATTTATTTAGTGGAGAGCTACTATTTTTAATTTTGTTTGCTTTTATTTTTGAGCTCAAAAGCCATTTAGATTTTTATCATATCTGCTACTCCCGAATGGAATAAGAAGGCATCGATCTCTTTTTTATTTGACTTCGAATTTATTAAAGAGTGGCCATTTCTTATTTCCTTTCGAAGCTTTTATCAATTCTGATTTGAAGGAAGGAAAGAAACTACGGGTTTTTTAAATAAAGGAGGAACTATGCTTTAGGTATAAGAAATAGGTCTATGTTTGAAGAAAATGGGTGGCTTTGGATATGAAATTAGGTCGGCTTAAGTACAGTGTATTTAATTTGATTTGAATTTAGATTAATATGATTTGATTTATAAAAATTTTGATTTTTGATATGATTTATTATTATAATTGCTGACGGCAAAAAATGTCGTAAATACCAAAGTTTCCAATTACTAGGAATAATTAATTTGGTCATATAGACAAGAGCGGAAAGCAGTAAATAACACAAGAGATTTATATTGGTTTTGCCTCGTGAGGGGCCTATGTCCACTTTGAAGTGTTGTTGGAATATTATTGATCACAAAAGGTTACAAGGTTAGGACCATCTCATCACATTAGCTTTTAAGCTATATGATGTCATCATTACCATATATGATGTCATAATTGACACATATTACAAAATATAGGGAAAAAACACTTTTGCCCTTCTTCTTCCTCAAAGTGGAGATTCCATTAAAGAAGCTCTCATGAAGTCTCAAGGTCTCAAATTCCAACCCCCTTGAAGTGTGATGTTGTGGGGTATTTATAGGAAAGGGTTAGGTAGGATTAGGTAGGAGTAGTTAAGAGTAGGTAAAAATAGGGGACCATACCCAGAAATTCGCACCTAGCACCTACACACACCAGATTTTTGCACCCAGCCCTAGGGTGCTAGTTTTGCACCCCGTTGGGTGCGAAATTCGTGCCCCATGAGGGGTGCGAAATTCGTACCTCCAAGGGTGCGAAATTCGCACCCTATGGTACGAATTTTGCACCCTGTTAGGTGCGAACTTCGTACCCCTGCTGGGTGCGAATTTCTCACCCCTTAATGGTGTAAAATTTGCACCTCATGGGGGTACGAAGGTCGCCTTATGGGAGGTGTGAAGGCCATGGGTATGGGTGTTTTGGTGGCCCGAGATCTTGGTTTGGCAATGTTTGGAGGAGTGGCGAGGTTCATGGAAGTTGTTGGTTGTATCCTGACTTTGAGTTGATCTGGTAATTCTGGGCAACACACTTGTTGGTGGAAATCGGACGAATCGGGCGGTGCTCCCTGTTTCAACCTAACCGGCAAGGTCGATCGCCGCCGGGATTGTGGGGCCATAGACCCCCATCGGTGCTGTGCCCGGACCCACTTGATGGCTTGCCTTCAGCACGGCTACGGGCGGATACTGATGGAGATCACGTTCGTGGGATGTGACATTCTGCTAGTGGCCAAACTCGAGTCTTCTGGTACTGGACCCCGTGTCATATTGGCGATGCCTCTGGGTTGTAATATCACGCAATATGTTGAGTCGAGCGTGTCTTGCGTACTTTTGGGAACCGGACCAAAAGGTTGGTTAACATTGGCCCCCTCAAAGTATGTCTTGGGTTAATGGGACGTGCTTTGAAGTGAGATGAGTCTAATATAGGCGCCAACATATCCATGCGGTGCTTAGCGGTTGGTTATGAACTTCCTCGTGAGTTGTATGCCGAGAGCACACTACGTCGGAGCGGTTGGGACACCTTTTCGGAACATGTTAGCATGATCTTAGGATTCCAACATTGCTAAGAGGTTTGACTTGCTTGAGTCTTGTGGCTTGGGTTGGAACCTGTCGAAGGAATATAGTTCTTGTAGATTAAAGACAATAAATGTTAGTTGCTTACTCCCGAGTTTATCGAAGTGCAAGCGGTTCATTATCGGGTCATAATTGCGTATGCAATCATGAGTTTGCACGTGGTTTCACGCAATGTGATCTGAGTTGAAATGGGTAATATGAAGCTGAATTTCATGCCATGGGCTTGTAATCGCACAATTTCGCTTTTCGAAAGCTTTCGGGTCAGGAGCTGACTGTTTGGTGTGTATACTTTGATCATTAAGGCTTGGGGGCACGTATTTGGCAAACCAATTGGGTTAGTCTGCCCGGTTGAGCTTTCAAAAGCGTGAATGCATGATTACTGCCATGGCTTGGGCGCGTGATCGACCTAAGTGGTTATTGAAACATCGTTGGGATGAAGCTTGATTGTTGGGGTATTCGCTGAATCACTCGGATTTGTGAGCCCAAAGTCGTTCAACGATCCAAGTTGGTTCCAACAATCAACATTGTATATGCGAATGTCATTATTAGCACAATGCTTAGCATATGTCGTGGCATGTATTCATATATATTTTCCTTTAAGGCGAGGTCGGACCCAAACACTAAGTGCGTGCACTTTGAAGATTGGGCACTTGGTGAGTACACGAGTGGTCGTTGAGCCGGGATTGATTTGGTAGTTGTGGATTCAAAGATAAGTGGATATGACCATTGCTTGGTGTACGATCCCGAATTCTAATCCTGGAAAGTTCATTTGGAGCATTCCGATCCCTTAATTGTAGTTGTTTCCTTTCTTCTCTTCTCTGGATAGAAAATCATCTTGAGGCGGGGAGGATGCAAAACACCACTACCGGACTTTGGACGTTCGAGCTGTCTTTAGGTTTCTGGAGAAGGGAAGAGATATATGGATAGCCAGAGGATTCCTAAGATTGTCACTCAAGAGCGTGGATTGGTGGATTCTAGGAAGCGAAAGTAAGGATTCGAGGAAAAGTATTTGTGGATACGGGATTGGACTTCGTGTCCCAAACACTCATTAAATCTTTCAGGCTCTTCAGGAGTTTGAAGCTTGTTTGATGACATAATCACTAAGCCGTTGCATGGGAGCACGAATCAGAACTTCACACTCCAATGACTTTGTCAAGCCCTGACTTCGATCTTTAGTTGATAAATTTTAACCTTTGCATGGCGTCATGTGAGAGGACAATGATTAGTGAGTTGCGGTCTTGCGACGCGATTCTCAAGGAATGGACTTGCATGGACTGGCGGCTCGAATGCATGTGTAGGATGTTGACACATAATTGAGTTGTTAGTCTCAGGATCCGACCAATAATCCAACCATGATGCAGCTGCATCTTGACTCAAGCGTTGCGCTGGCGGTTGGTGATGGCCATGGCGTTAGTTGTTGAAACTAAAGGTTGCCATCATGTTCCGGAATGTCTGTTTTGTGGAGTCCGGACACTGATGGAGAACCGAAAAGCCTCCAGGGCCTGGACTCTGGCTCAGGATTGTCTTCTTTGCGAGTTTAGGCACCTTCTAAACGGTGGCTCCAAGGGATGCCATGAGGATGACGCCAGTGCAGGGACTGAAGTGGATCTGATCGGGTCTTGTGATTGCCAGACCGGTGAGATAATTGGTAGAGGGCTGCCCCGAGCTTAGGTATCTTCTAGATTTCAAATGATTGGTGAATGATTTTAGTAATGGACTTATTCAGACTGACTGCTCGGATATGCACATAAGATGTGGACATACTGTCGAGTCGTTAGCTTCAACCCAATTATGTCGTAACCATTTTTCGACCCGAAAATGGTGTTGATGGTTACTGGTAATTACCGCCTAAGTTATTAAAACTAGATGTCGTCGCCGCATTCCAATGCCCTTGCAAGTAGGAAGCTTTTGCGTCGAGTGTTATGGGTCAGCTTCAAGTTGCGTTTCAATATGAGTTTGCTGGATGGGTGTCGAGACTATGGAACCCATTGAACCGACCATGGGAACTCAAGAACTCGCATCGAGATATGAATTTTTATTTCTCTTACTGAGAACTTATCTAAATTCTTCAGTTCCTTGGAGAATAGTGACTGTATCGCTCCCTCTGTCCTTAGGTTCGGGCTTCTATGCTCGGTCTGCCTAGTATTGGTAGGAGATTAGAATTTCCGAGACCCGAGCTTTTGGGTCTGGATCATCCTCTTGGCGAGGTGGATGACACGACTCGAACTTCGCCGGTAAGGAAAGCCCAGATGGCATTGAGGACAGGACAAAATAGAACGCAGACGGAAGAACATTTCATTGTTATTCCAACAATTCCATCAGATAAAAGAATATATAGAGTATAAATGAATAAATTACATTCAACAAATATCAGAGATTTAAATTACATTTAAATACATCGCAGCGGAAAATAATACAAAAGCACAACTAGAAGTAATGCACGGATACAGAGCTTTCCGAGCATCGTTCCAGCTGTAAATCAGGACCCTGTGGATATAAATCTGCAAAACCAAAACTACTAGCGCCCCGTGTGGAAAATAGGGGCACCCAGAGTTTAGGTTAAAACAATAAACTCCAGGTCAGTCATGTGACTGGTGTGAGAACTAAAACAGTTATTTAAAACTTTACTTTAGAAGAGAGTAATTCAAGGGACCACGCCGTATAACATGGAACAGGTTTCCTCCCAAGAATACTAGTGCATATAACAAAACAGCGCAATGCTTTTTGAAAAAATGAAGCTATTATAAGACCCATGTCCCATCATACAATGCAACGCAAGCCGGAGGATAGGGTTTTCCCTTATAATAGCCAAACATGCTTGGTACGTTCAAAACAAATCATTTGATACTATTATAGGTGTACAGTGTCAAAACAATTTTCAATCATAAATATCAATCATAGGCGGCATGGGTACCATCTATCATGTCGCCATACTAGGCTCTACAATTAAAACCGAAACACACGTATTGGAAATTGGATTCCATCATGAGTCGAGGCAAGGGGCAAGCTCCTCTCTGTTCGAGACACTCTAGCTAATGTCTCAGGACCCCACTTTGATCCTTGGAATCGGCTGGGTCGGTCCTCTCTTACTTTTGAGGATTGGCAATTCCTGAACACACGTTTCCTGGTCCTTACAGACTTATATCCGAGGCGCCTCGCATTCCAACAACCACATAGGTGAAAAGTATATAAATGTCAGGGCTGGTAGGTCACTGACACCACCCTAGCTAGAAAGAAACGTCGTGCTCTCCCAGCGGTCCGTCTCCCGTTTTTGACTCATACCGAGGTGTAAGGCTCGCGAATTCACGTTATACACAAAGCTACGCCACACATGCCGTGCTTTGATCATCAACCACAAGACTTTTCCTTTCAACAGAAGCCTTGATCAATTGCCACTTACACGTGCCACACTGGTAATTCACTCCATGCGACTGATGTCCATCGATATACAACCTCTAAGCTAGTACGTCTCAGAGAGGGGCGTTAAGCAAGAGAATAAATTCTCCGCCGCCAAACAGATGTATATTTAATAGAGATCAATCAACATAGAATAAAATCCAATGTCAGACACACAATCCATTTACAAGTTCGTTCTTGGTCTGAACGAAACCGAAGGCTTTTTCCTCGCATATCCATCCATCTCCAAGTACGTCTAGACGATCACCAACTGTTTCCCTCATCTTGGGGGTACAGCCCAATCGAGATCATCAGTAATCACCCAAACTTTGTGAAGACTTCCGGTCTTCAACCACCGTCTTCATCTTCGACATCTCATCGAATCGGTTATTCAGAATGGGTATAAACCCGGCCTTTCTGAATAACCCACGTATATGATAAACAAATGTTACACAAACACAACAAACGCCTCATTCCAATTCAGAATATTCTTTTATTCACAAAATCACATTCTTAGGGAAAGGTTCCCATTAATTTTATCCAAGATAAATCCTTCTAAATTTATTCTTTAATCTTCCTTTGGATATCATTTCAAACCATGTTATGGTTTTCCAAACTAGTCGGGATTAGCGAACCACACCGAAGTAATTATTTATTTTATTTCCCAATCCCAACCTATTCATCCCATGGAGCAAAACTGGTAATACTCCATATCTAACACCACGGTGTTATCGGTAAAATTAATTACCGTTTCACGTTCAAATCTAATTAAAGATTTAACTATCGCACTGGAGCAAAACTGGTGGTACTCCATTCTCGATCACCTTTCAGATTTGATAATTTAAATTATCAATTCACATTTCAATCTAATTAAAGATTCATTAAAACTCCACTTAGTTTTAATCTTCTTAAAAATCAATATCCTGTCTTTAACTGGGTTAAAGAACCAATGTCACCTAAAACACGATTCACGATAAACCCAAAATCACATTTGATATTAAATACAAGGCTTTGAATAGAAAATATATCGGCTTATATTCAATATCAAATTCTGAAACCAACAAATATCGTATTGGAAATAACGATATGAATATATCTTTCAAATCCCCATAACAATATCTGTATAGTCACGAAATCCAATATCGAAATATTCTGAAGATAATTTTGATTCAACTCCAGTCCAATTCACGTTTTGGGAATATTGATTATTTTTAAGATCACTTTCAAATTCAATTTATTTATTTCAAAAATAAATTGATTTTAATTCTAGTTCAAAACTAGTTCATTTCGATAAAAATCTATTTTTATCTTTTCAAATGTGGAATTCTTCAGCCTAATTCTTCCCAAATCATTTCTTATGATTTTACACAAATTATAGATATTTTTAATAATTTTATCAAGGCCCATACAGTCGATTTCCATCAACGGCCATCGAACTGCACTTACAGCGACCTTTTCCAAATTTGATTTGAACATAATACCAAATCCAACCGTTAGATTTCAAATTTCTAATATTCATTGGAAAGCTCTTTTCAATCCGAACCCAAGGTTCCGGTTTTAGGAGAATCTGACGGTCGGATCTCCCGCAACGTCAATTCGAAGTCAATGGTCGAAATTCACGAACTGCCGCGGCGCGGTGCGTTCTATTCAGGCCATTATATATATAATATATATATATATATTATATATTTTGTCGATTTCCTTTTAAAACGTATTTTATAAATCGTTTTAAATTCGTTTTCAAAACCATTTCAACTCTATATTCAATTTCAAATCAAAATTGAATATTACATGTCATTACTATATAAATGAAAATATTTTCAAAACATTATATTTTGAATTCACTTCTATTCTATATTCATTATAAAAACGAATATAATCGATATAACTATCATTCACGTCAGAATGGCGCAACTCTAATCAACACGGCTTTATATATTTCAATAAATTCGTTATTCTATTCAACAAATGAAGATTTATTCTATTCAACACATGAATCTATATTTCTTTCAACACATGAGTACTATCAACACACAACTATTTTTGTTATGTAAAATATTTTATAAAATTATGGTATCTATCGTTCGATTTTTAATTAGACTCCTACTGGAAAGTAGTTCTAATTTTAAATATGATAAAGATGTAAATTTTATTGTTAAAATATTTTACTCAACACATGAATAGTTTCGACACATAAATATCATCAACGCATGACTATTTTTATATTCAACACATGAATTTTCTTTTATAATATTCATTATTTTCCCGATTGGAATGAGGCCCAATCAATCACCATATAATGTTAATTATATGGATTCCACCCAACACATGTATATAACAGCAACGATAAACAATCAACCATCATCCAAAGTGCACCACACAACTGCATAAGCATCAAATACAAATAATTAATGCTTACATAGCCTGTCGACCAATCGATCGACATACAATTAAATAATTGGGATTAGTGTACCCAAATATCATCCCAACACCCGTGTGAGGTTTCAAATCAACAAACACAGATTTTTATTTGTGCAGTTGGGCGATGTGTAAAATTTATCGACCCAATCAATATCAGTCAAATCAGTGTATATAAACAAATCGGCCGATTTGTTTATAAATATTCATTTATTCACATATTCACATTCACGTTAAAAATTATATTTTTAACGATAAAATATTTTTAATTATATAAATATTTTATTTCCTTTCAACACAAGAATATTTTATTATTCAATCATTCCACAACACAATCAATTTTCACAACACATCCATCAAACAAACAAGCCATCCATGGTCTGTGGATGACGGGTGTCGGGTGCTGCTAAGCACCGTCTGCATCCTAGTATGTATATATAACTGGAAAAAGAAATCTAGAGTGAGAAGTTCTCACCAATAGCTATCCCAACTCCACGACACTTTATTTATAGAAATCTTCGTCGTTCTCGCCTTTTGTCACTTTCGTTGCCCGTAGCCACTACATATATAAAAATCACATTTTTATATCATTGCTATGTATGTAAAAATCATATTTTTACAACTCTACTATATAGATAAAAATTCTATTTTTACATCGATACTACATAGATAAAAATTCTATTTTTACATCGATACTATATAGATAAAAATCCTATTTTTACATCGATACTATATAGATAAAAATTCTATTTTTACATCGCTACTATATAGATAAAAATTCTATTTTTACACCGGTGTTCATATAATAAAGATTATATTTTTATCACGCTATTCTCTATATAAAGATTTCGGCTTTTCAAATATAAAGATTTCATATTTTCAAATATAAAGATTTCGCCTTTTCAAATATAAAGATTTCATATTTTCAAATATAAAGATTTCGCCTTTTCAAATATAAAGATTTTGCCTTTTCAAATATAAAGATTTCGCCTTTTCAAATATAAAGATTTCGCCTTTTTATTCCTTCTATAATATGAAAATCATATTTTTAATATGCCACTAGTATAAAAAATATATTTTTAACTTTTCTATATTATAAAAATTATATTTTCTACTTATACAATATAAAAGATTATATTGTTTTTCCTAATTAAAAATCGTATTTTTCTTCTATGAAAAATCATATTTTTATTCCACCAAATCATATATTTTTAACCTATATATAAAAAAAACGATTCTTTGCTACGATATATATCGAATCTTTTGTCATTAAAAATCATCGCTTTCTAATGTTAAAAATCATCGCTTTCTAATGTTAAAAATCTTTCCTTTCCACAATTAAAAATCGAGTCTTTAACATTTAAAAAAAACCCTAGCTTTGTAAATAATAAAAATCATAACTTTACTATCCTAAAAACCATAACTTTAAGGAGTTAAAATCGAAAACAAAACTCACATTCTTATATATAGTTTCGACCAGCTTCAATTCGATCGAACAAGCAACACATAGCATCAGAGAATTCAGCGAACCCACATCCTTAATCCATCGAGCATTGAAGGGGAAGAGGGGTTTTCCGCGAGCTGTGATGGAGAGGGGCTGCCGTGCTTTGGATTGGAGGAGGGGGTGCAGAAATCGATTTAAAAGAGGGGGAGGAGGAAGAAGAAGAAGGGGAAGGCGGCGCAGTGGTTTAAAGGTGGAGGAAGTGGCAGAGGGCGGTCACGGTTGGTTGGAGGAAGAGGGGAGGGAGAAGCGACAACCGTGAGGGGGAGGGGGGTCGCGATGGGAGTGCGCCGCCACCTAGGGCACGGCGGTGGGCGGCGCTGCCCTAGGGGGGCGCGATGGCGGTTCTTCCGCCTCCGTCCTCCCTCCTTTTTTTTTATGTTGAAAACGTTGAAGGAAGGAAGGGAAAAGAAAGTAAGGGGGGCTATATGTAAATGTTTATAAAATAATTAATTTAATTCCAAAAAGGTACTTTTTATTTCGACCTCAAAACGAGACCTGCCGCCTGTCATCCATAGCTAATTACCCCCATTCCGAACACAATGAGATATGTATCGTAAGCTGATTCGATCGTTTCGATTTGTTTTCGTCAAAATCAACATATAACTCTATATATTGAATTTGAACGTGCATTTCAATTTACTGGGGTCACATACTAACTCGAAAAATTGCAGAAAAATATTTTCTAGCTTCGTATTGACGATACGATCCTAACAAAACTAATTTCGTCGAATTCTGAGACCGTTGGAGAAATGGCCATTTTCCAGTCGATTAAAATCAACTGAAATTGGTCAAACGCGTTTTCCTTTGCCACGCTCACATATTGATTCGAAAAATTATGAAATTTGGAATCTAGTAATAATTTGACATCACGGATCCAACAAAAGTGGTTTCGTCGAAATCCGAGGTCGTTTGCAAAATTTTCATTTTTAAGGGCCTGAATTCCATAGCGACTATTCAGAATTTTCAACTGGACATATCTTTTGATTCCCGCTATGAAATTTCAATTTTTCGGATTCGTTGGAAAGATATTCCCAAATAGATCCTATTATTTTTGGTTTCACTAAAATCCGGTTTATATTGCACCTGGTACATTCATTTGAAGTTTGAAATCGAATTATCGAACTACCGCATCATTTTCAATTCCTTTTATAATTATATATAATTATTTATATTCTAACGACGATCTATATAACTATATACATTCTAGTTCTATTCAAAATCAATTTCTCATCGATATTATTTAAAATAATCTATTTTAAATATTCAAACTTCACTAAAATTGCCAAAATAAAAATTTTAAATTGGCTCGCATTTCCGGGTTGTTACAGTGGATGTCCCTCTTTAGAATGGTTTCTCCGAAGGTTGTGGCAATGGAAATGCCAGCACGGGAGCTGGTGGGGATCCTCCTCAGGTCCTGCGATGAATAAGCTGGTGCAAGGATAAGTGGGGGACTGCCCCCAAACTCGAGTACTTGATAATTGAAAAGGATGCGAGAGATGAACCCTCAGAAGTCAAATAGTTGCCTTTTTTTTGGGGCAGCCCCCTAGAGTGGAGGCGACATCAGGCTTTTCCCTTGTGCTTCCTTAAGTGTCCGAGTCCCAGTTGGAGTTACAGCGGGAACAATATGGAGAAGTAGGAGAACCCATGGCTTTGTGCTCCCATATTTATATGAGTCTCTTTGGAGGAGGAGAATTTGTGGTTGGCCAAAGTGCTCATGTGACAGGTATAGTTAACGTAAGCATGCAAACAATGCAAGCTAAGGTGGAAGATTAGGAAGCCCAACTGGTATAAAAGTCTGAGGAGCCGGAGGGGAAGAGGGACAAGATAAGGCTGCCATACAAGATGCCTGGGAAAAGGCTAGGCAGGATGCCAAGAAGAAATCTGCAGCTGTGGTGGCGAAGAAGTAGGCCGATGTTGAGGCGGAGAAGGAGAGGGCCTCTGAGTAGGCTAGGAAAAAGGAAAGCCATCGATGATTCCCATCAAAAGGGGGAGAGGATGATGGAAGGAGGCGCACATCGATGTCTCATGAATCCGTTACTCCTATTAAGAGTGGAGGAGGAAGAAGCGGTTCTGGAAGGAAGGGTTCCATTACTGGTGGTGACCTACCAAGTGCCGAACCTATACAGAAAAAAGAAAAGCAAAGAGAAGGATGAGTAGAATCAGTAATTGTTAAAGGAATTATAGATACTTTGGGTTAGGTAGAATGATAGTATATGCGAGTATGGCCCTCGCTTTTGGTCCCTAAAGGTATGGTGTGGTTTCCATGTACACCCTGTCATCACAAAGAAGAAATGTTAGACATGTAGTCTATTCGGGGTGTATGTGTGAAATGGAATATGAATTAGTAAAGGTCACATTTTATGTTAAGTGTTTGAATGTTCTTCTCATGTTTTCCGGCGTCCCGTACTTGCATAAGCGTACTTGTTGTACACCAACAGAAATGTGATCGGAGACCGTGCTCTGGATCGATTATTCCAGAGGGTTGTGATAGAGCGCTGGCTTCTAGTAAGTTTCCCTTAGCTCAGGAAACTCGTAGTTTGCGAAGCCAGGCTAGTCGTCAACAGTTTTGACCTGCCTGGAGTAAAACCCAAGTATAGCAAAGGCGTAGGATGTCACGATCTGCGGTCTGTCCTGTGGGGGGGCTCTTCCGTCGTTCATTCGGGTTGTTACGAGCGACGGCATCGTTTATTCGTTGGTGAAATGCCCGAATCATCAGCCCGTAAGGTCCGATCGTAGCTATGAACTACACCTAAGCCTTTAGAGCTTCAGGGAGAAAACGATTTAATGTCGGTCTCGATGCTTCGTCGAGATTTGACATACCCCCGAATGTCGACCCGAGGGGTCGGTTGAAACCATGCGAGTAGTCAGCCTCGCGTTAGATTGGCTGATGGGCTGCCCCCAAGTCCTGGGACTTGAAGGGTGAACGATTTATCCTCGGTCTCGGTGCAGGGCCGAGATTCGATATAGTGGTTATTTATACTTGGTCGTGTCGCGGGCCGGCGACTCGAGTAGCATTGCTGGCTCCCTTGCTCGGGGTGCCGGTCGTGGCCAGTGGTGTTTGTCCTTGATATGGGCTCAAGGCTTGGATGGCGGCATTGGCTCCCGTGATTGGGGTGCTGATGCGACGATGCGTAGTTGTTGTACGGAAGTCAGCTGTAGTGGTTAGTCAAACATGTCATGCATGGAGTAAGCGAGGAGTAAGCACGAAAGGAACAGGGGAAACTGGACATCGCTTCTACTGATAACTATGGCAGTCATAGCCTTTATAATGCTTTGAATTGCAGGAAAACAAAACATCATTGGAGAGCATAAACAACTGCACATTAAGCTATGTAAAGTAGTGGCGAAGATGTTTGTTGTTCCATGCCCTTGGAAGCTCGACTGCGTCCACAGTTGAGAGTTTGTAAGTTCCATTGTTGAGCTTCTACTGTATGAGTATGGGCCTTCCTAACGAGGAGTGAGGCCTACAGGTGGAGGAATGTCTCGTTTGGAGGCAAGGTTTCCGATGTGCGTTTGAGCGGGCCTTCAGTTGAGCTTCCAGTCGTGCCACCAAGTGGCCGGAGCATTAGTTGGAGGAGGATGGATATGACACAACAAAGAGAAGGTGCGTCTTGGAGAAAGGACCTTGCTTTGCATTTTCATTTCATTCATTTTTTTGCAGGCCTACATACGCATAGGCCAAAGTGAGGCATCTATCCTTGAATGGATGATTCTGTTTGAATTACAATGGTAACAACTATTGAAAAGGTTGTGACCATTTACCAACAAGCATTTCCATCGGTAATTGCGCTTGAGGTCCTATTTTTGCCCTTTAACATTAATGTGTTTGCCTTTTTTATGATATTGAATCATCTCTCTCGCCTCCTCTTTTTTTCATGGGCAAGATGATGGTGTTAATGAGTTGATGGCCGATATATCCAATGATAACCTCACGGATTATTGTATCATAGAGGACGACTGTGGGGCTGAAAGAGGACTGGAACTCTTGGGCTTGCTTTCGAATGTTTCTCCGGTAATGTTTCCCAGCGTGCCCCTATTGATTGGAGGGGGTCGGCAATGCCGTATGGAGTTCCAAAAAGGACACGGCACAACGAAAAGGTGTCTTTTATAGGAGAAAGTTTGCCTTTAGTTTCTATTCTACTTCCAATGAGGGAGGCATAGGTAGGGAGGAGTTGCAAACTGGTATCTCCGATGGCAGTCAACTGTCTCATTTAAGTTGTAGTCCTGATGAGGTAGAGGACGATCTTGAGGTATTAGTTGTCAGTCGAGGTCATATTTAGTGGGAATCTTTGATGAGTGCTGAGTAGCTCAGAGATCCCATGCACTGTGGAACCTGGATGAGCATCAAGTGGCTCGAAGGTCCCACGTAGTGAGAACCTTCGATGAGCATCGAGTGGCTCGGAGATCCCATACAATGGGTGTCTTTAATGAGCATTGAGTGGATCGGAGTTCCCATGCGGATGAGTTCCTCGCTGTCGTTCTGCAAGTGACGGAACATGTTTGTGTTGTGTCTGCGGATGTTATAGAACCAACAATATCCTGTAGAGTCCCTTGTTGTGCTCGTCGGACTTCTAGGTCTTGGCCCTTTGCATGGTTGGGAATTGTGTGCTATGAGGTAGATTTTCCCGGGGGTATCCCTGAAAGAAGTACAGCTGCGGAAAGAAGGAAGCCGAAGGCGCTTCGTTTTATTGTTGCGACTACCTTTGCCGGCGTGAGCAAGATCGCGTAGAGTGGTGGAATTAGAGTCGTTGGAGCCCTGGACGTCGCCACGAGGCGGGATGCTGAGGTGAAAAGCTCGATTCCTTTATGCTAACTTTCTGCATAAGAAGTAGTCGGCATTCATGCAGAAGATCTCCTGAATCTTTGATTGTTTTTGATCGATCCATGCTCTATGTTTGGAATCAGGTGGTATGCCCTTCGTAAGCTAGACAAATACGATTTGAGGAGTAGGTTTCTTGACTTCGGCCAAGGCGATGTGGGATCTTGTGAGATATCCTTTGAATGTTTAATGGGTGCCTTGGTAAATGTTCGAGACTGAGAGGATATCTCTGGGCATTACGACGTGCATCCTGGACTGCGTGACCAATCTCTTAGCGAGTTAGTCGAGAGTGGAGATAGCTCATGGTGGATGTCGAGAGAACCCGAATAGAGCCGTCTTGCATAAGAACGGGGAAGCACTTGCAATTTATGGCGTTGGCGACGCGTAATGAACCCATATGCCATTTATGGTGGCTAATGAAGCTTTGAGAATCATATCTTCTTTAAGTATGGGGCAAGCGTTGGCATGTTGAAGTGTTGGCGCCATTCGGTATTATGGATAGCCGAAGTGAATGGGTTACACCTCATACTGGTTTCGTAGACGTCATGGGCGTGCCCCTTGGTTCCCTCACGATTCCATGGATTGTGTCGGCGATAATTAGAGGTTGGGCTTCGGCCGCATTATAGAGGTCGTGATCTAGTCCAGGATTTTGGAGCCTAGCATGCCTTCTTGATGGAAGGTTTTCGGCAATCTTTAAGTCTCCAACTTCGACTGCATGATGTTGTGGAAGTTGGTTGAAGTGAACTTGGGTCCAGTTGGATATTATAAGCGTAGGCGATAAGTTCAGACTCATAGCAGTTTGAGTCCACATAGCGGAGGCTTGAGCGTCAAAGCCAGGGACGACCGGGATGACGCATTCCATTTCTAATGGTGATACTGACATTGCCGAGATTAGAGGTTAGTCGTGCCTTTATAGAATGCCACATGTGGTGTGTTGACGCATCGGGGACACTCAGCTATGTGTACGATCCTTGTGAAGGGATTACGCCTCAAGTGGGTTTATGTTGAGTTGTCGGCGTTCCTTTGCATATCTTTTATGATTATTCGGACCACGTCGGGGAGATAAGCCAGAGGGGGGATTTTCTAATGGAACCCATTAATTTTGATGAATTTCGGGAGCTCCATTCTGTTGATGTCTTCTGTTGTACACATACGGTTCGTTCTCTTTCATGTCAAGGATGGTTTGGTTTTGGTATGGCTGTCAAGGTTGGGTGAGCTGGTGTGCACCCTGGTCCGGAAGTACTCCGGCCCAATGCGCTGCTGGAAGAGTGGGACTCTGGTTGTGAGTGGCGACAGTTGGGCTCTTCCGAGTAGAAGGTTGGTTACTCGGATCTGGTTTGTTACTGTGTTCCTTAGCCGTAAGCGATGATGGTTCGATCATCATCTCATTTCCTCGACATGGGCCCCCAGCTTCGAAAGAAGAAATTTTCGATGCGGTTTGCTGCGAGCAAGCGCAGTTCTGAGCAAGATTAAGTAGAATGACGATGTGTTGACTTTCTTGAAGTTGGCGCATAAGGTTGATGATAATCTTCAATGCTTATCGCGAGAGCTACATTATCACATTTCTTATTAGGCGTGTGAATCTATGCTTGAGTCGCAGGAGCTTCGGGGCTCCACAAGTGGAAGGAGATTCGTTTCCAGCGGGTCCTTTACCGCTCGGGGCTGGTGAGAGGTACAAGCGTTAGTTGCGGTCAACTAGGTAAGTGTTAGGTTTTGCCAGAATTCTACTTAATGCCGGTGAGAGTCGTGATACTTTTTGGATGTACAGCTCAATGCGCTTCTCGCGGATAAGCTTTTTGATTGTGTCTTTGAGTTGACGGCGATCATTGGTATTATGCCCGTACATTTCATGGTATCGACAGTACTTGCCAGTATTCCTCTCCTGATTAGTGGATTCCCTGTTATACGGCTCCTTGTATTGAAGCGTGTTACATGTTTCCTGGTAGATTGTTAAGTCTTCATTCAATGGGGTGTAGGTCTCGTATGCCCGGTAGGGGCCGGGCTTCTTGGGTTCGGTAGGGACCTGGCTGTTGTTGCGGCCGCCTTACCTACTGTTATTTGGTCTTTGTTTGTAGGGACTTGCCCCCTTGTCCTTATCTAAGAGCTTCCCTACTTGTTTCCCTTTCACTCTATCATTTATGGTATCCGCATGTGGATTATTGGGAAGGCTGGCCCTAGAGAGTCGATTTCGTCATGCTTATTCTTGACATAAGTATTGCTTAGCCTTTTCATGGAAAGTGTCGAGGCTTTTTGGCTGCTTTCAATCAATCCATTCCCACAAATTCAGAAGTAGGGAGGGCACCCTTTGCTAATTGGAAGAGTACGGTGCAAGGGTTCGGATCCTTGACCTCGGCAAGGGCGACATTGAACCCAAAGAGGTAGCTTTTGAGCGACTCAGCGCGCCCTTGGTATAGGTTGGATAGGGTGAGGGCGTTCTTTAGAGTCGGGATAGGCACCCTAAATTGCTTGACCAATTCTGTTGCTAACTGGCCAAATTTGTTAATGGAATCAAGTGGGAGGCAAGAGAACCATAACAGAGTGGTTACTGATAAGAAAACTGGAAAGCACTTGCATTTGACTGGATCATTGCCCCGGTTCGAGTCCATTTGCCATTCATATCGATTTAGGAAGGCACAGGGATCTGTGGTGCTGTAGTAAAGCAACATATGCGGCATGCTGAAGCGTCACGGCCACTCAGCTTCATTTATCCTTCTTGTGAAGGGGTTACACCTAATGTGTGCTTCCCATGAATCGTGCACATTCCCTTGCATTTCCCTCATGATTCTTCGGACCATGTCGGGAAGATAAGTTGGATGGGGATCCACCATCGGGACCCATGGATTTTGCCGAATTTACGGAGTTCTGTTGCGAGGGTGTCTTCTATGGTGGACGTCCGGGTCATCTTCTTCCATGTCCTCGACATTTATGATTAGATCTGGGTGTAGACGATGATGTGGAGCGGGTTGACGTGGATCCTATTCTGGAAGAACGTGGGCCGCCGGAATAGTTGGTCCGTCATTGATGACTAAGCGAGAGCGAACTCGGTATTGTGCCCCCTCACCAAATGTGATCGTAGTTCGGTCATCGTTACCATTAGCGTAACCATTGTCGTTGTCGTTGTCATGGGCATTAGTGCGGACGACAACGTTGTTGATGAGACTAAACCTCCTTCTTTGATGTGGGCCGCTCAACTCGAAAGAGGTAGTTTCTAAGGCAGTTGGTCGAGGTCCAGCGTTGTTCCGAGCAAGTTGAAGTCAAGTGATGATGCGCTGACTTTCTTGAAGTTGCTGTATAAGGTCGAGGTTATTCCATAATGCTTGATTGAGCTCGACCGCGGTGTTCTCATATTTTTCATTAAGCGCATGAATTTGAGCTTGTGTTGCGAGCGCTTCAGGATCCACAACAGGAGGGACGTCTTCATTAGTGGTCGGGACATCCGCCGATTGAGGTGATTGGGATGTCCCGGCCTCGGCTACGTCTGAAGAGCCAACCATTGCGTTCTTTGGTCGTTTTCCATCGAAAGCGGACTCGACAGCAGGTTAAGCTAAGGAACCTAAAGCTCGTAGAAGGTCGAGATGGTAACGTGCGACAAAGGCGCAAAAATCTGAGTTTCCTAGTAAAAGCACCAAATGTTGATGGCAAAAAATGTCGTAAACACCAAAGATTCCAATTACTAGGAATAATTAATTTGGTCATATAAATAAGAGCGGAAGTGGTAAATAACTCAAGAGATTTATAGTGGTTCGGCCTCGTGAGGGGCCAACATCCACTTTGAAGTGTTCTTGGAATATTATTGATCGCAAAAGGTTACAAGGTTGTGACCATCTCATGACATCTCATTACATTAGCTTCCAAGCTATATGATGTCATCATTATCATATATGATGCTATAATTGACATATATTACAAAATATAGGAAAACGACACTTTTGCCCTTCTTATTCATCGAAGTGGAGATGCCATTAAAGGAGCTCTCATGAAGTCTCAGGGTCTCAAATTCCAACCCCTTGAAGTGTGATGTTGTGGGTATTTATAGGAAAGGGGATAGGTAGGATTAGGTAGGAGTAGGTAAAAATAGGGGACCACACCCAGAAATTTGCACCTGGCACCTGCACATGCCATATTTCCGCAACCATCCTTGGGGTGTGAATTTCACACCTCGCGGGGTGCAAAATTCATACCCTATGGGGGCGCGAAATTCATAACTCACTGTGTGCAAAATTCGCACCCCAGAGTATGAATTTCGCACCCCAGATAGATGGATATGCAGGAGATACGGCTCAAGGTCAGAGCTGGGACAAGATGACAGGAGGTGCGTCTAGGCAGGATGGAGGGCACTTTAGGTGGATTAGATTCTTTCATCCGTGACATCTTTGGGTGGGGACGCAGGCCTCCAATTTAGTGGTGATCCTCTAGGCTGTATGTGCCGGATCTCGACTATCTTGGTATTATCCTGTTTTAGTGGAATCTATGTTTGAGATCTACTGTATGTTAGTAGGTTTTGTATTTTCTTTGATATAAGAAAACTATGTTCTAGTTCACTTTGATGTAGCAAGTATGTAGTTATTGCGTAAAATTCTATTATCTAGTAAGAAGACTTCTGCTATACCTAATTTTCTCATAATGACAAAGAAAATTTTCTTATGTGGGTTGTGTTTGGATAGGAAAACAGGAGAATCTTTATAAATAGTTGCACAAAAACCTAAGTACGGTTAGAAAAAGGTTGGAAAAGAAAAACGGAGGATGCAGAGTTTTCCGTTTTCCTACTTTTTATAACATAGGAAATCAAATTCAAAAAATTAGATTTTTCTAAAATTCGAAAAATAGAAGTTGGTTGGTATGATTATGGATGCAACAATTTGATGAACTATGCTCTTATTCAGTAAGAGTGTAGGAAAATTTGGATGAAAAATCTTTTTGATTTTCAAATTATTGCATTCATATAGAACTGCCAGTGTATTTAGGATGTGAACATCATATTTCTTTAAAAAAAGGATTTTTGAAAATTTGCATGCACATAGGAGGTACGACTTAGGCAAACATGCATTATTATGTCGTACTTCACTTTGCACAAGTGCACGACGTTACCAAAAATTGGATGCGCACATGATGGATGTGTATTATGTGAGGGGTTAATTTATTTTACCCTTACCAAATTTCGGGGAAGAAATTTCCTAAGGATGAGAGAATGTAACACCCCATATTTTTAAGATAATAAAATAAGGATAACTTAATTAAATAGTAAGAATTATGTAAAACGGATTGCATCGTTGCGTCCGTCTCGAAATTCTGGTCAAGATAGACACCTGGTTTGCATAAATCGGACAATGTATGAGGAAGTTATTAAGGTTAGAAGTTTGTATATATATAAGGAGCTTATATGTATATATGTATACAAATATATCCGTAAAATTCGAAAATCAGTTCGAAAAGAGGGAGTAAACCTAGGGGTCGACCCACCAACAAGAGGGTCGATCAACGGGTCGACCCACCTTAAGGGGGGTCGACCCTGGGGTCGACCCACCCTCGGTTCTGGAACCTTTTGACGACGTGAATGGTTCTGATGTTCTGATTTTGAATCTGAAGGACCATGTTTTTCCGTTTCCCCTATAAATAAGACCCTAGACCTATTATTTTATTCATCTAATTCAATGGTGACGATGAAGTGCTGCTTCAGCGTGATTTAGTCTAACCTTTTCCTTCTTTAACCTACTGGGGTTATTCAAGCTTGGAGTTCTGGGATTCCACAATAGTAATCGCTTTTTTTATTCTCTTAATACAATGAATCTACGCTAAATTGTGAGGTAAACCCAAGATCTGGTCTATCTTTCAATGTCATTCGTTTTCTCTTTTAATAAAAACTATAAATGCATAATCGTTAAGTTCCAAATCGAATCAAAGGGAAAAAGGAGAAATAATGGATGATAGAATAGATTGGATCCAAAGTTGGGAAAAGCATGAAAGGTGAGTAGGTTTAAAATATGCTTTTTGAATAATAGTATCTCTATCGTTTGGCATTCCCATAATGAACTTATTGGAAGGTTTAATTTGATAAAATTAATTGTTGCACAAAAATGGATAATATGTTCTATTGGTTGACAAACTAAGATGCCTAAACTTATGCCAATAGTGATAAAGTGGTGTACATGGCGTGTGGGGAGGATCAATATGATATATCGTCAAAATGTTAATATGAATAATTCGTATATTGAATCAGTCTAAATGTTGGAATATTTACATGTTATAATTCATATATTGGCCTGTTGGAATGCTGAAAGCTTACATGTAAATTTGTCCCAATTATATACAGGGAATAATTGGGGTAAGTATATGATTATATGGATTCATGTTAATATCAAATTGAGTAAATATGGGTTTTGGTCATCGAGCAAATTATGTTTAAAGACTTTAAAATTGGAATCATAAGTACAGGAGAAAAATATTTAGGTGCAAATGGGATCACAATGGAAAATATGAGTTGACATAATTTGAATAGCTTGAAGTTAGACATATAATCCATCATGAGTATAATTGGGTAAAAAGGGGCATTAACACCTATAAAGGCATAGGTTTAAATAATTGGTTAATAATAAATGCCTAGGATTACAATTAGAAATTGTAATTGTACTTATGACACGAAGTTAGGTTGCATTAGTGGTGGAAGTCTGCTCGGATCCGACCGGCATATCAAGCAGCCACTAATGTCGAACCTAATGTGAGAGGACTGAGTGCGCAAATACAAGACAGACTATGACACGAGGTTAGGCCCAACTTGTGGAAGAAGTCTGCTCGGATCCGACCAGCATATCCAGCTTCAACAAGTTATAGACCTAATGTGGGAGGTTTAGCCCATTATAAACACGAATAGGCATGGTAATGAATTGGACTACTTAACCTAATCTAATCCATAGGGGTTGTATGAATATGAACCAAAGCAAGGGTTAAGTAAAAATTGGTTGGATAGTGAGTGGGCTAAGCAAATCTGAGAGGGTAGGTAATATTTACATATAGGCCCGCAAAACTTAGCTCGATAAGGTTATGTACTAAAGACACCTAGTGGTACACATAAACAGTAGAAATATTAAAGTTATGAAAATGAAGGATACCTATTAGGGTAAGCATAACTTGTAGAGATTATAGAATTTAGACATGCATAACAACTCGCTAAGTAGAACATGTTACAAACAAGCATATAAAGGGATTGTGGTCACCAGCCTTGGGCCACAAACTAGAGAATAACATGTTGTGGGCTTATTAATAACGGGTCAAGTTATATGGTTGAAATTAATAAGAAATAGGAACTTGGTAACTTGATTAAGAATTCAATATGAATAGGGATAACCAAGTTAAAAGGAAACCTGGGGAGGAAAGCAAGCGAGTAACAGAATGATTAGACATATGGTCTAATAACATATTAAAGTGAGGTGCTTGGACCAGTTCGCACGTTTGAGGGTGAATAACCCAACAAGGTAGAACATCGAGGTGTTATAAGGCACGAGGGGAGCGCACATTCTTCTGATTGTTTAATGGCTCTAACGGACTGGAAGGGGAAGCACGCGACTTCCTGAGGTACATAAGGTGCTCCTAGTAGTCCTCTGTGCAGTGACGGATGTCTTAGGCTGTGCTCACAAAGGTTGGGTCTGCGCATAACTACTAGGTGGGTGGGCCTTGAATGCAGATGTAGCTATGCAGTCAAAATGCTGTAACAAGGTGACATCATGGTGGTTCGGCTGTAACACCCCACGTCCATTAATGTCGCTCACTAAGGGAATGCATTAACTTTCATGGAGCGTTATAAGAGTATATAAAAGAATATCACAAGATAGATATATAAAATAGTACTTAAAAATTCAAAATTTATTCACTGCAGCGAAAAAGCAAAACATGTTTGGTTACAACATCAAAACCACATACTAAATGTAACACCCCACGTCCATTAATGTCACTCACAAAGGGAATGCATTAACTTCCATGGAGGTTTTAAGTGAATATAGAACAGAAAAATTACAACAAGACAGATAATAAGTAGTACTTGGAAATCTAAAACTTTATTTCATTGCAGCGGAAATTAAACATGTTTATTACATCATAAAACCATAAATCAGAGTCAAGTACAATATCCATCTTGATAAAACAAAATACATAATCCCATTACATAAATAGCCATTAAAGAAGATAACAAGCTGGACTTTACTTCAGCGGTCCAAGCTTTCCAAAAGAGAGAATAAGCAATTCAATCAAGCTCCGCTAGAGCTGGGCCCACCCTGAGGACCTGGAGGGGGGAAAAGATAGAAATGGAGGGGGTCAGACATAAAGTCTGGCGAGTATGATAATTCTAACAATACTATTATCAAAATAATTAGACTGAGGCACAAGCTGGAAAATAAGGAAATGTCTATGAACTATTGGGTATGGAAGAGCAGATAAAGATAACGTTAAAGGCACACCTAATTACTAACGAATAATTACTACACTGCACCACACCAGTCACCCTAAAGGTTGATCCCACTCACCGAACTTAGAAATTATATAAATAGCTTTGTGTACCCCTAGCTGACTACATAGGTCCCGCCTGCCGCTATCTCCGCTAGGTGTACCCCACTACCCACTTGCGATCGGCTCCATACTCGTAGATACCCGTGCTGGCCCCATAGTGGGGTGTATCACTTCCCTAAAGTGGCAACCTGATACAACTTGAGAATGCACAGCTTATACCTACACGATGCAACAACGTCTTACCTACCAGCCCGGGTCCACACACGCACATGAAACCCGTTGGACTAGCGTTGCCACCGCTAACCCGTTTGGCCTCTTATAGTCAAGCCCAGAATGTGTGTCCCGTCCTCGACTTGGGTCGAGCCCACAAAGATTCGTTTGGGTTACTGGTTGAAATGGGCCCCCAATTACTTACCACAAGCTATCCACCTAAGCTTGTCCCCACTAGTATATCCCACTTAACCCTCTTCTTAGTCATGTTCATTTACATGTGTGTTTGGTTAAGTCTTACTAATCGTATTTCAAATGCCACTAAAGGCACCCACTAGATTCCTCATGCCACCCAAGGCACCTACTTAACCCCCATGTCCCACTTCACATGTTTATCTGGTTAAGTATTTCTTAATTCATTCAGGCCATAACCTTATAAAAGACCTCTCACATTAGACTGGCATTTATGGCAGCTGGATTTGCCGGGCGGGTCCGGGCAGTCTTACACCATAAAAGAGTCTAACCTCGTGTCTTTACAACTGTTATGCTTTAATTTGGGCCTAGGACCTCTCACATTGGGCTGACATTTGTGACTACTGGATTTTCCGGTTGGGTCCGGGCAGGTTTACGTCACAAACGAGTCCAACCTCGTGTCCTAAGAATTGATTAACACTTATAATCTTTTACCCCAGTTTTAAATATATCCCTATTCAAATCATTAATTAATTCAAATTTTTAATGATGTCCGTAATTGACTCAATTATGGCCATCCACTTATGGTATGAAAAATCATATCAATTGCATCCAAATTTCTTAATATTAAATCCTTAATATTACTCCTACCCCACGTTATACGTTCGCTTATTCAACGCAAAATATACGTTAGACTCGAATAGTCTAACTCATAGCAGAAAGATAAATTATCACAACATATAGACAAATAAAATAGATCTAATCATAAACGGGGTGAAACTTGCATGTGTGATAGTGTCCAACACCTACACTTGCATAGGCAAAAACTACAACTTGCATAAAGCTACACATGTCATGGATCTAAAGATGTCAACTTGTTTGGTAAAATGTCACAATTTACATAATATGATCATAATCCAAACTCATGTATAAACTTGCATATGTGGTTTATGCAACATAATGATGGTGTGAACTAGCATCTAACACATAGAACTCACACATGTCATAGCATAATTCTAGATCTAAATAGATGTCATAGGATATGTGAGATTATACATACTACTCAATCTAAACTTGCATAGGTACATGTGATTTATCATGTGAATCATCATAGCCCCAAACATATATGTAATCAACATCATGATTTGATCAAGCATAAGCTAACTATAACATAAATAATAACTTCATGACTTTGTAACATCGCAACTTAGCATAGAAACTTGCAACATATATAATATCATCATAGCATGATTTACAACATATAGGATATCATCATCACATAACATAGGATTTACAACATACATGATAGCATAAGGTTTACAACAACATATATGACAATTCACATCATTTTCTTATGATCCATATCACATCTTAATCTAATTAGTTTGCTAATAATCTTATTAAGATCATCATACTCACAATTAGACAAGAAAGAGAGTCTTGATTTGCTTTAGAGTTGAGTAGAATTAGAGTTTTGATTAGCTTTCTTCCTTCTTAGTTGGCGGCGGCTACACTGAGTTCCATGGCGATGGCATGACGGCGGCTATTCTATTTTTCATGTGATTTTAGAGTGAGAGACTACCTAGGTATATATAGAGTTTAGGATTTATTTAGACCGTCAGATCAACTCAGAACTAACCTGAACCGTTAAATTTGCCAACTCAGCCCTAAAGACACATCAGCAGCTCATGATTGGGCTCTGCCAAAACCTGGCCGACTTGACCAGGTCGACACCTAGGTCGACTGCGCAGTCGACCTGGTCCCTGGGGTGTCGACTGCCTAGTCGACCTTGGTGCTGGGCGGGAAATTTCCCGCCTAGCCTGTTTGACTTCGAATTTTGAATTTTGAATTTTCTGAAACTTCCGATGGCCATATCTCCTTCATACGAAGTCCAAATCACGCAAACTCGGACTCTATTTCAACCAGAATTCCGAGACGAACACAATGGCGCAACCTGTTTCCCACAATTCTCACATCTGAGATTAGTTATTCTTTAATTTGTGAATATTAATATGAACAGAATTACGGGGTGTTACATTCTCCCCACCTTAAAGGATTTCGACCCCGAAATCTTCAAGTCAAGAAGAATGTATATCCTAACATCCAATCGTCCATCTACTCAACCATCAAACACAGGCATCCATTGTCCTTATAGACTTCTAATGCTTTCATGTTTAAATGCACAGTGTGTGTATATATCCATATATGCAAAATCATGCGGTCCACTGATTCAGTTGACCTCCTTAATGCAAATAATGATAGTGTCATGCGTCCATTATGTATGCAAAAGTTCCTTAATGCTACATATTATCTCTATATGCATGCACAATCATCATCTGAATGCAGCATCCATATGATAAAAAAAATCCTCATACATCCATTTTACTAAATACATCCATATATATGCAATATGCAATATGAAGTGACTGAGCCGATCTAGTGCCTAATAGTGTGTGTATATGCGTCCACGAGCAACCACTAGCAAACACTTGCATCCACTTTGCATCCATCATACATAACATGTCTCAAACACATGTTTCAACCATAGGATTATCCTAACTAAAGGTCAAAGATACTAGCGAGAGGACATACTAAAGATAAGATAAGTACAAGCTAAGCGATAAAGGAGAAATTAAAAGACATACCCTCAAAAAGGAAAGGGTACAACGAACGCATCTTCGCTTCTGTCTCCCAAGTAGTGTTGCTCTCATCATCTCCCCATTGCACTTTGACTAGTCTGACCTCTTGATTCCTCAACTTCTTGATCTCCGACCCAAGAATGCATGTAGGAGCTCGTCGAATCGTCGCATCACACTCTATCTCCACCTCTCTAAGCAAGTTCGGCTCTACCACCTCCGCGGCCTCCTGTAGGCACTTCCTCAAATGTGATACATGGAATACGTCGTGTACACCACTAAGTCTCTCAGGCAACTCCACTCTATACGCCATCTGTCCAATCTTCTCCTTAATAGGAAACGGCCCTACGAACCTTGGTGCTAATTTCCCAACGGACCCAAAGCGAACAACATTCCGTAATGGAGATAGTTTGATAAAGACCATGTCCCCAACATCAAACTCAAGATCTGTCCTCCTTTTGTCTGCATAAGATTTCTGCCTATCTTGCGCCGTCTTCATCCTTCTTCGAATCAAGTCGATCTTTTCCGAAGTCTCTCTAATCATATCGGGCCCAAGTAAGATCTTATCCGTAGATTCCCACCAACATGTAGGTGAACGACAAGGTCGTCCATAAAGAGCTTCGAAAGGTGCTATGCCAATGCTAGACTGAAAGCTATTATTATATGCGAACTCCACCAATGGAAGATGCTCTTCCCATGTACCCCCAAAGTCTAGGATACATAGCCTCAAAAGGTCCTCTAGAATACGATTCACCCTCTCGGTTTGGCCGTCCGTCTGAGGATGATACACGGTGCTCAAACATAACTGAGTCCCTACCGCCTCTTGCAAGCTCTTCCAAAATTCGCTAGTGAAGATAGGATCGCGGTCGCTTACTATGCTAGAAGGAACACCATGTAAACGAACTATCTCTCGGACGTATACAGAAGCTAACCATGGAGCAATCCTCTTACTCTTCACGGGAATGAAATGGGCGCTCTTAGTAAGTCTGTCTACTATAACCCAAATCCCCGTATTACCCTTCCTTGATTTTGGTAATCCATCCACAAAATCCATCGAGACACTATCCCACTTCCATTGCGGAACCTCCAATGGGTGAAGCAACCCACCGGGTTTCTGTTGCTCCGCTTTTACTTGTTGTCACAACAAGCATCTAGCGAAATACTCGGCCACATCCCTCTTCATACCGGCCCAAAAGAAAACTCGCTTCATGTCTTTGTACATCTTGTCCCCGCCGGGATGAATGGTCATCTTCGAATGATGTGCTTCGTCAAGAATAGCCTTCCTCAAGTCCTCGTCTCGTGGTACAAAAAGTCTACTATCCCTACATAACCAACCCTTATCATCTAGGGTATACCTACGGAGATGGCTTGATGACTCCCCTCTTTTGAGCTTTTCCACTAACTCAACCAACTGTGGGTCGTCTCGCTGTGCCTCACCAATCCGTCCCAAAAGCGTAGGACTGACCTCCAAGGATGCTAGCAAACCGGGTACAAAGTCAACGGGAGGTCTAAAATCAAACATAGAGATGAATTCTAAGTTTCGTCGTTCAACAAACAACGGACTCAAGGACAGCCTTTTCCTAGTTAAGGCGTCTGCCACCACGTTACCCTTGCCAGGGGTATATGTTATTTCGAAGTCGTAGGACGCTAAGAATTCCATCCACCTTTGCTGCCTGAAGTTCAAGTCCTTCTGAGAGAATAAGCATTTTAAAGATTTGTGGTCAGTAAATAATTCGAATTTCTCGCCAAGAAGATAATGACGCCAAGACTTAAGCGCGAAAACAATAGCGGCCAACTCTAGGTCATGTGTAGGGTAATTTTTCTCATGCACCCTTAACTGCCTTCCACCATAGGCTATTACCCTACCCTCTTGCATTAAGACTGCGCCTAGACCTGTCCCACAAGCATCGGTATAAACAGTAAATGGCTTACTCCCGTCTGGCAGCACTAAGACTGGGGTTGAAGTCAATGCTCTCTTCAAACGTTGGAACACATCATCACAATCTACGTCCCACGCGAAGACTAGGTTCTTCTTCGTCAGGCGTGTCAATGGAGCTGACATTTTTGCGAAGTCTTTGATAAACTTCCTATAGTAGCCAGCCAACCCCAAGAAACTTCTCACTTCGGTAACATTTTTAGGGACCTTCCAATCTTGGATGGCCACCACCTTCGCGGGATCCACAGCTATCCCTTCTTTGGAAACCATGTGCCCTAAGAATCGCACTTCCTCTCTCCAGAAGTGACACTTAGTAAATTTAGCTTTAAGGTTATGCGCTCGTAGAGTCTCCAACACTTCCCTAAGATGTAGGGCATGCTCTTCTTCATTCTTAGAAAAGAACAAGATGTCGTCTACAAAGACCACCACGAATTTATTAAGGTACTCCCTAAACACCCTACTCATCAAATCAACAAAGTATGCGGAGGCTTTTGTCAAACCGAAGGGCATCACTAGCCATTCATAGAAACCGTCCGGAGTCCTAAAGGCAGTCTTGTCAATGCTATCCTCAGCCACTATCAACTGATGGAAACCAGTGGCTAAGTCCAACTGCGAAAACACTGAGGCACCAACTAACTGATCGAAGAGATCGTCAATCCTCGGCAGTGGGTGTCTGTTTTTCTTAGTAAGTTTATTTAGTTCTCTATAGTCCACACACAGTCTAAGGGACCCATCCGCCTTCGTGGCAAATACTACTGGAGAACCCCACTCCGATATACTTCGTCTTATAAACCCCTTCTCAAGCAACTCCTTCACTTGCTTGTTGAGTTCCCTCCTTTCACGAGGAGCCATGTGGCGTACTGGCAAAGATACTGGTTTTGCATTATCCACAAGATATATTCGAAAATCTATCTCCCGCTTCGGAGGCAAGCCCTTCACCTCCTCAAACACATCCGAATATTCTCGGACCACTCTAACAGATCGTAGATTTCCACCGACGCGTCAAGCGATTCTAGATAACTTAGGATAACGGAATTTATGGGATTACAAAAGATTTCGAGAGTGTTGCCAAGGCGAGTCATGAGCCTAACTACTCTCCTTTCACAATCAAGAACGGCCCCATTTCTGGATAACCAATCCATTCCTAAAAATAGCCCATAGCCCGTGAAGCCCAAAACATAAGCATCACATCTAAACTCAACGCTAAGTATAGAAATTTTCAAATCCAAACACATCATGGACAAATAAGCTGAGCCCCCAATTGGATTCGAAACAACTAAGGGATCCTCTACTAAACTGGTGTTTAAGTGCAGTGATTCAACTAATGATGTAGAGCTAAACGAATGCGATGCGCCCGAATCGAATAAGGTACGGAGAAGATGATCAAACAGAAAAACTAAGCTTTCAACAGAAATGGTTCTACCTCGTTCTTGCAGCGGTGGGACCGCGAGAGCCTGAACTTGCCCCCTTGCCTGCCCTGGTGCCATAAGAGCCTACACATGTCCTCCCGAGGTAGACCCTTCCCTCTGCCCCTTCTTTGGGCAGTCCTTCACTAGATGTCTCGCTTCACCACAGTGAAAACAACCAGTCTTCTTTTTCTTTCTGCAATCCTTGCTGAGATGGCCTGGTGTCCCACAGTTAAATCATCTTTTCTTTCCTTTGCCATTATTGTCTTTACCACCCTTCTTGTTTTGTTGTGGTGGTTTCTTTTGATCCCCTTTCTTCTCGGGTGCCTTATTAGCATTAGGGCCTTTCTCCTCGTGCATGAGTGCCATGTCTACTAGCTTCTCAAAGGTGGCCCCCATAGGGATGTGGGTCATAGCCAACCCTTGCAATGGCTCATTCAAGCCATTAACGAACCTCAGAGCCTTCTTCTCCGGCGTGTTCACTAAGTCCAAGCCAAACCTTGCTAACTGATTAAATTTGTTGACATACTCTTTCACTGATAGATTTCCCTGCTTCAATGTCAAAAACCTTTCCATGTATAGATTCTCTTCTTCCCTTGAGAGAATCTTTGCCTCAAACCTACGTCTGAAGTCCGCCCACGAATCAACAGGATGCTCCCCATTAGTGACCTCCCACCAAAACGAGGCCTCTCCCTTCATTAACCAAGCTGCTAATTTGACTTTCCTCCCTTCATCTACTTCAAAGATTTCTAGCAATTCTTCCACCTCCTTAAGCCAATCTCTAGCTTCCACAAACGTTTCTGACCCTTGAAAAGGTTTTCCACCCATAGCCTTAAATTCCTTGCATGTCTTTGCAAAAGTATCAGCGCGAGGAGGGGGAGGAGGAGGAGCGGGTGCAACTGGTGGTGGAGGAACATTGGCTAGACCTGCAGCGGCCCTAGCCTCTAATAACCTCCTATACCATCCTGGTATCGTTACACCCTCCGGAAGGTTAAGATCTTCAGCCATGTTGAAACGAAAAAGGAAAGATTCAAAATGGAGAATTCGAAAGATAAAGATATATGGCTATTGGGGATTATGTTTTTCATAAAAACTTTCCTCTTTAAATTACTCATCAAGACATGTTTTTGAAAATACTTCTTCCAAAAATACTTTAGAAAAATAGTTTTTCTAAAAAAAATTCTGTTCTGGTAACCTTAAGCTTTGATACCACGTGTAACACCCCACGTCCATTAATGTCACTCACAAAGGGAATGCATTAACTTCCATGGAGGTTTTTAGTGAATATAGAACAGAAAAATTACAACAAGACAAATAATAAGTAGTACTTGGAAATCTAAAACTTTATTTCATTGCAGCGGAAATTAAACATGTTTGTTACATCATAAAACCATAAATCAGAGTCAAGTACAATATCCATCTTGATAAAACAAAGTACATAATCCCGTTACATAAATAGGCATTAAAGAAGATAACAAGCTGGACTTTACTTCAACGGTCCAAGCTTTCCAAAAGAGGGAATAAGCAATTCAATCAAGCTCCGCTAGAGCTGGGCCCACCCTGAGGACCTGGAAGGGGGGAAAAGATAGAAATGGAGGGGGTCAGACATAAAGTCTGGCGAGTATGATAATTCTAACAATACTATTATCAAAATAATTAGACTGAGGCATAAGCTGGAAAATAAGGAAATGTCTATGAACTATTGGGTATGGAAGAGCAGATAAAGATAACGTTAAAGGCACACCTAATTACTAACGAATAATTACTACACTGCACCACACCAGTCACCCTAAAGGTTGATCCCACTCACCGAACTTAGAAATTATATAAATAGCTTTGTGTACCCCTAGCTGACTACATAGGTGCCGCCTTCCCCTATCTCCGCTAGGTGTACCCCCACTACCCACTTGCGATCGGCTCCCTACTCGTAGATACTCGTGCTGGCCCCACAGTGGGGTGTATCACTCCCCTAAAGTGGCAACCCGATACAACTTGAGAATGCACGGCTTATACCTACACGATGCAACAACGTCTTACCTACCAGCCCGGGTCCACACACGCACATGAAACCCGTTGGACTTGCGTTGCCACCGCTAACCCGTTTGGCCTCTTATAGTCAAGCCCAGTATGTGTGTCCCGTCCTCGACTTGGGTCGAGCCCACAAAGATACGTTTAGGTTACTGGTTGAAATGGGCCCCCAATTACTTACCACAAGCTATCCACTTAAGCTTGTCCCCACTAGCATATCCCACTTAACCCTCTTCTTAGTCATGTTCATTTACATGTGTGTTTGGTTAAGTCTTACTAATCGTATTTCAAATGCCACTAAAGGCACCCACTAGATTCCTCATGCCACCCAAGGCACCTACTTAACCCCCATGTCCCACTTCACATGTTTATCTGGTTAAGTATTTCTTAATTCATTCAGGCCATAACCTTATAAAGACCTCTCACTTTAGACTGGCATTTATGGCAGCTGGATTTGCCGGGCGGGTCCGGGCAGTCTTACACCATAAAAGAGTCTAACCTCGTGCCTTTACAACTGTTATGCTTTAATTTGGGCCTAGGACCTCTCACATTGGGCTGACATTTGTGACTACTGGATTTGCCGGTCGGGTCCGGGCAGGTTTACGTCACAAATGAGTCCAACCTCGTGTCCTAAGCATTGATTAACACTTATAATCTTTTACCCCAGTTTTAAATATACCCCTATTCAAATCATTAATTAATTCCAATTTTTAATGATGTCCATAATTGACTCAATTATGGCCATCCACTTATGGTATGCAAAATCATATCAATTGCATCCAAATTTCTTAATATTAAATCCTTAATATTACCCCTACCCCACGTTATACGTTCGCTTATTCAACGCAAAATATACGTTAGACTCGAGTAGTCTAACTCATAGCAGAAAGATAAATTATCACAACATATAGACAAATAAAATAGATCTAATCATAAACGGGGTGAAACTTGCATGTGTGATAGATGTCCAACACCTAAACTTGCATAGGCAAAAACTACAACTTGCATAAAGCTACACATGTCATGGATATAAAGATGTCAACTTGTTTGGTAAATGTCACAATTTACATAATATGATCATAATCCAAACTCATGTATAAACTTGCATATGTGGTTTATGCAACATAATGATGGTGTGAACTAGCATCTAACACATAGAACTCACACATGTCATAGCATAATTCTAGATCTAAATAGATGTCATAGGATATGTGAGATTATACATACTACTCAATCTAAACTTGCATAGGTACATGTGATTTATCATGTGAATCATCATAGCCCCAAACATATATATAATCAACATCATGATTTGATCAAGCATAAGCTAACTATAACATAAATAATAACTTCATGACTTTGTAACATCGCAATTTAGCATAGAAACTTGCAACATATATAATATCATCATAACATGATTTACAACATATAGGATATCATCATCACGTAACATAGGATTTACAACATACATGATAGCATAAGGTTTACTACAACATATATGACAATTCACATCATTTTCTTATGATCCATATCACATCTTAATCTAATTAGTTTGCTAATAATCTTATTAAGATCATCATACTCACAATTAGAAAAGAAAGAGAGTCTTGATTTGCTTTAGAGTTGAGTAGAATTAGAGTTTTGATTAGCTTTCTTCCTTCTTAGTTGGCGGCGGCTACACTGAGTTCCATGGCGATGGCATGATGGCGGCTATTCTATTTTTCATGTGATTATAGAGTGAGAGACTACCTAGGTATATATAGAGTTTAGGATTTATTTAGACCGTCAGATCAACTCAGAACTAACCTGAACCGTTAAATTTGCCAACTCAGCCCTAAAGACACATCAGCAGCTCAAGATTGGGCTCTGCCAAAACCTGGCCGACTTGACCAGGTCGACACCCAGGTCGACTGCGCAGTCGACCTGGTCCCTGGGGTGTCGACTGCCCAGTCGACTCCCCAGTCGATCTGGGTGCTGGGCGGGAAATTTCCCTCATAGCCTGTTTGACTTCGAATTTTGAATTTTGAATTTTCTGAAACTTCCGATGGCCATATCTCCTTTATACGAAGTCCAAATCACGCAAACTCGGACTCTATTTCAACCAGAATTCCGAGACGAACACAATGGCGCTGTTTCCCACAATTCCCACGTTTGAGATTAGTTAATCTTTAATTTGTGAATATTAATATTAACAGAATTACGGGGTGTTACACTAAAGCCAAGTACACAAATATCCATTTTGAACAAGATTATTATCAGAGTACATAAAAGCAAAATCATAATCCCGCTCCAAATAGCCATAATGAAAAAGAGAAAAAGCTGAGCATTACTTTCAACACTTCCAAGAACTTCAAGAAGAAAGAAATCCGAGTCAAGCTCCACTAATCCCACCCTGAGGATCTGGGGGGAAAAGAAAGAAAAGAGGCGAAACAAATAGGGTCAGACATAAATTCTGGCGAGTCTAGTGACTTCAACAATATAATCAGTAAAGTAACAGGATAAGAACATAAATTGGATATAAGAGATGACTGTAACATAAGCGGATATGACAAGGTAAACAAGGTAAGCAATATAGAACATCGACTGCGCTCCTAACCACTATAAGATATGCTCTGCACCGTACCAACATACTAGTTACATACTAAAAGATGATCCCTCCCTACTAATCATAATAATGGTAGCTTCATGTACTCCCAGCTGCTCTCGTAGGTGCCCCACTTGCTCCTACCACCACTAGTTGTACCCACTAACCTCCCCATTCGATCGGCTCCCTAACCTCGTAGATACCTGCGCTGGTCCCATAATAGGGTGTATCACTCCCTAAGGTGGCAACCCCGATACTACTGAAATGCACAGCTTATACCTACACAATGCAATAGTATCTTACCTACCAGCCTGGACCCACACACGCACATGACTCCGTTGGAATTTGAATTTTGAACTGATTTGGTTATTTAATTATTATTTAATTAAATTCTGCTTTAAACAGAAATCTTCTAAGCTTCATAACTTCTTCATACGATATCCGATTTATGCAAACCTGGATCCTATCCCAAGCAGAATTCCGAGACGAACGCAATGGAGCAGCTCGTTTCCCTTAATTCTTCTTCTAAAAATTAAGTATTCTTTAATTTGCTAATTTTAATATTTTAAAATTATGGGGTGTTACATTCTCCCCTCCTTAAAGGATTTCATCCCCGAAATCTCCAGTTTAAGAAGAATGTATAACCTACCATCCAATCATCCATATACTCATCCATCATCCACAAGCATCCATTGTCCTTAAAAGATTTCTATTGCTATATGAACGTATGCAAAAGTGTGTGTACATGTCCCATATCTAATGCAGAAATCAGGCAGTTTACTGATTCAGTTGGCCTCCTTAATGCGACTTATGTTAGTGCCATGAGTCCAACATGTACGCAATTAATCCTAATGCATTTTATAACTTCTATATGAGTGCACAATCATTCACTCAAACAACATCCACATGATAATACATCAAATTTCAATCAATATACAAATATATGTATTCTTATGCAATATGTAATATGTAAGTGACTGAGCCGATCTTAGTGCCTAAAGTGTTTAAATGCATCCACAAGCAATCACTGGCAAACACTTGCATCCTCCAAACATAACATGTCTCAAAACACATGTTTACAACTATAGGATTTTCTACCTAAAGATCGAAGATATAATCGAGAGGATATACTAAACGATTGAACAAGTATAAACAAAGCGGTACAAAAAGGAGAAGTTAAGAACATACCCTCAAAAAGGAAAGGGTACGATGCACATATCTTGTCTTCTGTTTCCCAAGTTATGTCTCCTTGATCATCTCCCCATTGGACTTTAACTAACTTGACCTCTCGGTTGCATAATTTCTTGACCTCCGATCCAAGGATGCATGTAGGAACTTGTCTAACCGTGGCATCTCGCTCTACTACCACTTCTCTAAGCATGCTCGGCTGTACTACTTCCGCGGTATCATGTAAACACTTCTTCAAATGCAATACGTGAAAAACGTCAAGAATACCACTAAGCTTCTCAAGCAACTTCACTCTGTAGGCCATCTGTCCAATTCTCTCTATGATGGGAAATGGCCCCACGAACCTTGGTGCCAATTTCCCTACAGATCCAAAGCAAACTATGTTCCTCAATGGTGACATTTAATAAAAACTATGTCTCCAACATCGAACTCAAGATCGCTTAGTCTCTTATCAGCGTATGACTTTCGCCGGTCTTGTGCCATTTTCATGCATCTTCGAATCAAGTCTATCTTCTCCGAAGTTTCCCTAACCATCTTAGGCCCAAGCATAACCTTATCCGTAGATTCCCACCAACAAGTCGGTGATCGGCATGGGTCCATATAAAGCCTCAAAAGGTGCCATGCCAATACTAGTCTGATAGTTGTTGTTGTAGGCGAACTCTACCAATGGAATTTTTCTTCCCATGTCTCTCTAAAATCCAAGATGCATAACCTCAAAAGATCTTATAGAATCTAATTCACTCTTTCTGTTTGGTCGTCCGTCTGAAGGTGATAAGCGGTGCTCAAACACAATTGTGTTCCTACTGCCTCTTGCAAGCTATTCCAAAACTCACTAGTGAAAATGGGATCTCGATTGCTTACGATACTAGAAGGTATGCCGTGTAGACGAACTATCTCTCGGAGATAAACAGATGCTAACCATGTCGGTGTTCTTTTACTCTTAACGGGGATGAAATGGGACTCTGGGTAAGTCTATCTACTACTACCCAAATCCCCATATTACCCTTCCTTGACCTCGGCAACCCATCGACAAAATTCATGGAAACACGTTCCCATTTCCACTGTGGAACCTCTAAAGGGTGAAGCAAACCACTAGGCTTCTTTTGCTCAGCCTTGACTTGCTGGCACACTAAGCATCTAGAAATAAACTTAGCCACATCCTTCTTCATTCTGGCATAAAAGAAAACATGCTTCATGTCCCTATACATTTTGTCACCACTAGGATGTATGGTCATCTTAGAACGATGTGCTTCTTCAAGGATTGTCCTTCTCAAACTCTCATCTCATGATCGCAAAGTCTTCCATCCTTACGCACCTAACCTTTTTCATCTATAGTATACGTACTAAGATTGTAACACCCCGAATTTTAGTTAATACTAAAATTCACTAATCACAGAATAAATAATCTCAGATGTGGGAAATGGGGGTAACGGGCTGCGTCATTGCGTTCGTCTCGGAAAAATACGCGAAATAGAGTCCGAGTTTTCGAAAATCGGAGTCCGTATGACCCAGTTAAGGCACATTGAAGTTTTCAGAAATTTCCATATTAAAAACAGATTTAAATTTTAAGTTAGAAACAAGGGTTAGGGCACAACTGGCGTCAGGCGGGAAAACTCCCGCCAAGACCCCCAAGTCGACAGGCATGTCGACAGGGGTCTAAGGGTGTCGACTGCCCTGTCGACAGCCCTGTCGACCTGGGGTGGCCGGGCAGTTTTGCCTGGCGCACCATTTCTGATCTGGGCTTGGTTGTGTGGCTTGGTTCTAGAGATTTCCTAAATCTGACGGACCTAATCTAACCTAGGGTTAATCCTATGGTCTAAAACACACCCTAATCCTATAAATACACCCTAATGCAAGCCTAATCCCTACTAAAAATAGAAATGATGCCATCATGCCGCCAAAATCAAACTTGAGAGGAGCCTCCACTAGTTTGTGAAGAAAGTTGCAAGCTAATCAACCTCTAATCATCATCTCCTTCTTGTATAGCAATTAGTTCTACTTCATAAGTTTGCTAATCTAGGTTTTGGTGAGTTTCTATCACTTTGATGATCAATTGCTAAATTAAGTAGATGAGATATGATGAGATCTATGGTTTTGCATGAGGATTAATGGGTTTTCAAGTCATATGATATGATGTGAATATGCTAATCTATGTTTAATATTAATCCTATGTTTATGCATGTTGAATATGTGAGTTTATGCAAGTTGAATATGTGAGTTTATGCAAGTTGAATATGTGAGTTTATGCAAGTTAAGTATGTGGGTTTATGCAAGTTAAGTGGTGGGTTTATGCATAATAAGTAATTGATTCTATGCATGCTAAGTATGTGGTTTTATGCATGCTAAGTGTTTGGTATTATGCATAAATCATGACATGCAAGTTTACCCTTTTAAATGTGATGCATACATATGCAAGATGACACCTTTATATGCTATGTATATATATATATATATATATATATATATATATATATGCATGTTTACCCTCCTTTAAGATGCAAGTCATATATGCAAGTTCAACATGTTATGCAAGTTATGTGTATGCTTATATGCAAGTTCAACATGTTATGCAAGTTATGTGTATGATGTTATGTAAGTTATGTGCATGTTGTTATGCAAGTTCATATGCAAGTTATGTGTATGATGTTATGCAAGTTATGTGCATGATGTTATGCAAGTTATGTGTATGTTGATATGCAAGTTATGTTTATGATATTGTGCAAGTTATGTGTATGATGTTATGCAAGTTAACATGTAACATGTTGTGCAAGTTCACACCTTTAAGACACATGCAAGTTCACCTTTGTATAACCTATGAACACTTATGCAAGTTGCCTTTATACATGACATATGTATGTTCATGCAAGTTGGGTTATTTAGTAATGCTAGTTGGGTTAATATCATGATGTAAGTGGACACCTTTTAACCCATGTTAATGCTAATGTATGCTAAGTGAAACCCATGTTAATTGTGAAAGAATCTTCTCTTGGAAATATGTCGTGTTAGCATAAGTACGTGGGGAAACGATGGGGTTAATAGACATGTTAATGAAATGGTGTGAAATGGTTATGATTAAGCATACCATAAAATGAATAAGCATAAGTGGGAATTTACCTATTGAGTTAGGTCTACCCCATGGGAATTTACCTATTGAGTTAGGTCTACCCATGTTATGGAATTGGGAATTTACCTATTTAGTTAGGTCTACCCATATTCTTAAAAATGTGTAATTAATTAGGGATAATTAATATAAATATGAGGGTGATTAATTAGGTGTAATTAATCGACTAAGACACGAGGTTGGACTCAGTTGTAGCGTAAAACTGCCCGGACCCAACCGGCTTAACCAGTTGTTACAAATGTTAGCCCAATGTGAGAGGTCTTAGGCACAAACTAAATACGTGATTAAAGTAAAGACACGAGGTTAGACCTTTTTATGACAGAAGTCTGCCCGGAACCAACCGGCATATCCAGCAGTCATAAAAGATGGTCTAATGTGAGAGGTCTTTATGAGGTCATGATCTTAATTAATTAAGAAACACTTAACCATATTAGCATGTAGAGGGACATGAGGGGTTAAGTGGGTGCCTTGGGTGGCATGTAGAGATCTAGTGGGTTGCCTTGGGTGGCAGTAGAAAATACGATTAGAATACTTAACCAAAGTGAAACATGTAATTAAAACATGGTTAAAGGGTTAAGTAAGTGCTTTGGGTGGCATGTGGAAATCTAGTGGGTACCTTGTATGACAACTAGAATATGATTAAATGAATTAGCCAAAATGTATAACATGTAAGTGGACATGGTTAAAGGGTTAAGTGGGATTCACTAGAAATAACAAGCTTAGGTGGTAGCTTGTGGGGGCCCATTTCAACCAATATCCCAAACGTATCTTAGTAGGCTCGACTCTAGTCGAGTGACGGGACACGCATATTGGGCTTGACTATAAGAGGCCAAACCGGGTTAGCGGTGGCAACGCAGGACCAACGGGTTTCATATGCGTGTGTGGACCCGGGCTGGTTGGTAAGTCGTTGTTGCATCGTGTAGATATAAAGCCGTGCACCGTTGATATTATCAGGTTGCCACTTTGGGGAATGATACACCCCATCGTGGGACCAGCACGGGTATCTACGTAAGGGAGCCGATCGCTTGGGGAGTAGTGGGTACACCTGTGTAGTCAGATAGGGGTACACGAAACTACTAAATTACTAAGTACACTTAGGGGGATCAACCTTTATGTAGGAATGACTGGTGTGGTGCAGTGTAGTAATTATCCTTGGGTGGGTGGATGCGTCTTTA
Source organism: Allium sativum (assembly GCA_030737875.1). Lineage (NCBI taxonomy): Eukaryota > Viridiplantae > Streptophyta > Magnoliopsida > Asparagales > Amaryllidaceae > Allium > Allium sativum. The sequence continues at coordinate 156,130,524 of CM060925.1, read as the reverse complement.
CGGTTATCTTAGTTTATCCTAAGGCTGCCAAGCTGCTTGGTGTAGCCATTCATCCCCAGACGTTACCGTATATCAAGCTTATGTCTTCTCTGGTTACTTTAATGATTGTATTGTTAAAGTTATAGGACTCGCTCAGACTTATGTCTGACCCCGTTGTTTTTATCTTTTTCCCAACCCTCAGGTTAGCAGAGTGGGCCCAGTACGAGTGGGCTTTGATCAGGCTGCTTTATTCTCTTTTGGAGCTTGGACCATAGGTGTAGAGCTCAGCTTACCCTTTCTTTTATGGCTATCAGTTCATGTAATGGGATTATGTACTTTTATTTATCAGGATGGATATTTTGTACTTGACTCTTATTATGGTTTTGTGATGTAACCAAACATGTTTTACTTTCCGCTGCAACGAAATGAAATGATGTTTTAAAATTTTCAAGTATTACTTATATCTGTCTTGTTGTAATTTTTCTGTTCTATATTCACTTAAAATACTCCACCGATGTTATGGCATTCCCTTAGCGAGTGACCATAGCGGGTGTGGGGTGTTACACGTGGTATCAGAGCTTATGGTTACCAGAACAGATAAAATTTTTAGAAAAACTATTTTCTAAGAATATTTTTGAAAGGAGTATTTTCAAAAACATGTCTTTTAAGAGAAAAGTTTTTGAAAGAAAAGCATAATCCCCAATAGCCATATCTATATCTTTCGAATTCTCCGTTTTGAATCTTCCTTTTTTTTCGTCTCAGCATGGCTAAAGATCTTTATCTTCCGGACGGTGTAGCGGTACCAGTATGGTATAGGAGGTTGTTAGAGGCTAGGGCCGCCGCTGCAGGTCCAGCAAATGTTCCTCCACCACCCATTGCACTCGTTCCTCCTCGCGCGGATACTTTTGCTATGACTTGTAGGAAGTTTAAGGCTATGGGAGGAAAAACTTTTGTGGGAGCTAGGGATTGGCTTAATGAGACGGAAGAATTGATGGAAATCTTGGAAGTGGAAGAGGGAAAGAAAGTCAGGTTAGCCGCTTGGTTAATGGAAGGAGAGGCCTCATTCTGGTGGGAGGTCACTAATGGAGAACGCCCCGTTGACTCTTGGGCGGATTTTAGGCAAAGATTTGTGGCAAAGTTTCTCTCAAGGGCGGAGGAAAACTTGTATATGGAAAGATTCTTGACCCTAAAGCAAGGAAATCTCTCAGTGAAGGAATATGTCAACAAGTTTAATCAATTGGCAAGGTTTGGCCTAGACATGGTGAATACACCGGAGAAGAAGGCTTTGAGGTTCGTGAAAGGCTTGAATGAACCGATGCATGGGTTGGCTATGACTCATATCCCTATGGGGGCCACCTTCGAGAAGCTAGTTGACATGGCACTTATGCATGAGGAAGAGAAGGGTCCCAATGCTAATAAAGCACCCGAGAAGGAAGGAGATCAGAAGAAACCTCAACAGCAACAGCAAACCAAGGGTGGGAAAGGCAACGGTGGCAAGGGAAAGAAGAAGTGCTTCAATTGTGGAATACTAGGCCACCTAAACAAGGATTGTCGCAAGAAGAAGAAGACTGGCTGCTTCCACTGTGATGAAGCAGGACATCTAGTGAAAGACTGTCCTAAGAAAGGGCGAAGGACGGGGTCTACCTCAGGAGGACAGGTGCAAGCTCTTGTGGCACCAGCTCAGGCAAGGGGGCAAGTACAGGCTCTCGCAGCTCCACCGGTTCGAGAAAGAGGTAGAACTATTTCCGTGGAAAGTTTAGTTTTCCTGTTTGATCATCCTGTCCGTACTTTATTTGATTTTGACGCATTGAGTTCGTTTATCTCATCATTGTTAGTTGAGTCACTGCACTTAGACACCAGTTTGGTAGATGATCCCTTAGTTGTTTCAAACCCAATTGGGGCTCCATGATGTGTTTGGGTTTGAAAGTTTCTATACTTAGCATTGAGTTTAGATGTGATGTTTTTTTGGGCTTCACGAGCTATGGGTTAGTTTGGGCATGGACTGGTTATCCAGTAGGGGTGCCGTTCTTGATTTTAAAGGGAGAGTTGTTAGGCTTATGACCCGCTTGGGTAACACTCTCGAGATCTCTTGTAATCCCATGGAATCTGTTATGCTAAGTTATCTAGAATCGCTTGACACGTCGGTCAAGAATTTGCGATCTGTTAGAATGGTCCGGGAATACTCGGATGTGTTTGAGGGGGTGAAGGGCTTGCCTCCGGAGCGCGAGATTGACTTCTGAATATATCTGGTAGATAATGCCAAACCAGTATCTTTACCAGTGCGCCACACGGCTCCTCGCGAGAGGAGGGAACTCCATAAGCAAGTAGGGGAGTTGCTTGAGAAGGGGTCCATAAGACAAAGTAGATCGGAGTGAGGTGCTCCAGTAGTTTTTGCTATGAAGGCGGATGGGTCCCTCGGACTTTGTGTAGGTTAAAGAGAACTAAATAAACTCACAAAGGAGAATAGACACCCATTGCCGAGGATTGATGATCTCTTTGATCAGTTGGTTGGCGCCTCAGTATTTTCGTATGTTGGACTCAGCCACGGGGTCTCGTCAGTTGAGAGTGGCTGAGGATAGTATAGAGAAGATTGCCTTTAGGACTCCGGATGGTTTTATGAGTGGATGGTGATGCCATTTGGTTAGAAGAATGCCTCCACATACTTTGTTGATTTGATGAGAAGGGTGTTCAGGGAGTACCTAAATAAGTTCGTGATGATCTTGGTGGATGACATCTTGGTCTTTTCTAGGAGCGAAATAAGTTTTCGTATGTGCTCAATAGGTTGAGCAAAGCCCGTTATAAGATAAACGGTGGTTTTGGAGCGAGACTAACGAGGACATTCAGGGTTGGACAAGGACTTAATTATTTAGCTGTTTTTACTAGTATCAACTCACGTAGGTCGTCTGAATTCGAAGGAGGTATCCCTTGGGTGTTTGTCTGATATTGGTTTAGGCCTTTGGGGCTTGCATTTGGGGGATGTCGAGTTCGACTAGGGTGGTCTGCGTGAGAGATGGATAGTTGTGACGATTTTGCATGGGAGAATATCCTGATTTTCTCTAGAAGTGGAGAAAAGCATGCCCTACATCTTAGGGAAGTGTTGGAGACTCTTTGAGCGCATTGTCTTAAGACAACAAAGGTGGATGGAATTCTTAGCATCCTATGAGTTTGAGATAGCGTATACCCCTGGCAAGGGTAACGTGGTGGCAGACGCCTTAAGCAGAAAAAAAGGCTGTCTTTGAGTCCATTGTGCGTGGAATGGCGAAGCTTGGAGTTTAATTCTATGTTTGACTTTAGACCTTCCGTTGACTTTGTACCCGGTTTGCTAGCCTCCTTGGAGGTTAGGCCTACTCTTTTGGGGCGGATTGGCGAGGCACAGCGAGACGACCCACAGTTGGTTGAGTTAGTAGAGAAGCTCATAAGGGGGGGAGTCGTCCAGCCATTTGAGTAGGTACACCCTAGATGGTAAGGGGTGGTTGCGTAGAGACGGTAGACTTTGTGTACCGCAAGACGAGGGTCTGAGGAAGGCTATACTTGATGATGCACATCGGTCAAAGATGACCATTCATCCTGGTAGGCACAAGATGTACCAAGACATGAAGAGAGTTTTCTTTTAGGTCGGTATGAAGAAAGATGTGGCCGAGTATGTGGCTAGATGCTTAGTGTGCCAACGAGTTAAAGCGGAGCAAAGGAAACCCGGTGGGTTGCTACACCCATTGGAAGTTCCACAATGGAAGTGGGATAGTGTCTCGATGGATTTCATCGATGGGTTACCGAGATCGAGGAAGGGCAATACAGGAATTTGGGTTGTGGTAGACAGACTTACCAAGAGTGCCCATTCTATACCCGTGAAGAGTAAGAGGACCGCTCCATGGCTTGCTTCAGTCTATGTTAAAGAGATTGTTAGATTGCATGGCGTACCATCCAGCATTGTGAGTGATCGAGATCCTATCTTCACTAGTGAGTTTTGGAGAAGTTTGCAAGAGGCGGTAGGGACTCAGTTGTGTTTGAGCACCGCATATCATCCTCAGACGGACGGTCAGACCGAGAGGGTGAACCGTATCTTAGAAGATCTCTTGAGGCTTTGTATCTTGGATTTTGGAGGTACATGGGAAGAACATCTTCCTTTGGTGGAGTTCGCATACAATAACAACTTTCAGTCTAGTATTGGCATGGCACCTTTCGAAGCTCTTTATGGAAGGCCTTGTCGATCTCCTACATGTTGGTGGGAATCTACGGACAAGATCTTGCTTGGGCCTGATATGGTTAGGGAGACTTCTGAGAAGATTGACTTGATTCGAAGAAGGATGAAAGCAGCGCAGGATAGGCAAAAATCTTATGCGGACAAGAGAAGGACGGATCTTGAGTTTGAAGTTGGGGACATGGTCTTTGTCAAAGTGTCTCCGTTACGAAATGTGGTTCGCTTTGGATCTGTTGGGAAGTTAGCACCAAGGTTCGTAGGGCCATTTCCCATTAAGGAAAGGATTGGACGGATGGCATATAGAGTGGAGTTGCCCGACAGACTTAGTGGGGTACATGATGTATTCCATGTGTCACATTTGAGGAAGTGCCTACATGAGACTGCAGAGGTGGTAGAGCCAAGCTTGCTTAGAGAAGTGGAAGTAGAGCGTGATGCAACGATTCGACGAGCTCCTACTCGCATCCTTGGGTCAGAGACTAGGAAGTTGAGAAACAGAGAGGTTCAACTAGTCAAAGTGCAATGGGGAGAAGATGAGAGCAACGCAACTTGGGAGACGGAAGCGAAGATGCGTTCATTGTACCCATTTCTTTTTGAGGGTATGTCTTTACTTTCTCCTCTATCGTTGTCTAGTACTTATCTTATCTTTAGTATGTCCTCTCGTTAGTACTGTTTGACCTTTAGATAGGGTAAACCTATGGTTGAAACATGTGTTTGAGACATGTTATGGTTGATGGATGCAAGTGGATGCAAGTGTTTGCTAGTGGTTGCTCGTGGATGCATATACACACACTCTAGGCACTAGATCGGCTCAATCACTTCATATTGCATATTGCATAAAATTGTGTGTAGGAAGCTATATTTATGGATGTATAATGATTGTGTTATCATATGGATGATGCATTTTGGTGAATGATTGTGCACTCATGTAGATATTGTATGTGTCGATAGGGTTCTTTCGCATACATAATGGATGCATGGCACTATCATGGTTTGCATATGTTCATACATTAGATAGGGAACATATACACACACTTTTTGCATATGCTCATACATCATTAGAAATTTTGATTTAAGGACAATGGATGCCCGTGATTGATGGATTGAGTAGATGGTTGTTTGGATGGTAGGATATGCATTCTCCTTAAACTTAGAGATTTCGGGGACGAAATCCTTTAAGGAGGGGAGAATGTAACACCCCGAATTTTAGTTAATACTAAAATTCACTAATCACAGAATAAATAATCTCAGATGTGGGAATTGGGGGTAACGGGCTGCGTCATTGCGTTCGTCTCGGAAAAATACGCGAAATAGAGTCCGAGTTTTCGAAAATCGGAGTCTGTATGACCCAGTTAAGGCCCATTGAAGTTTTCAGAAATTTCCATATTAAAAACAGATTTAAATTTTAAGTTAGAAACAAGGGTTAGGGCACAACTGGCGTCAGGCGGGAAAACTCCCGCCAAGACCCCCAAGTCGACAGGCATGTCGACAGGGGTCTAAGGGTGTCGACTGCCCTGTCGACAGCCCTGTCGACACGGGGTGGCCGGGCAGTTTTGCCTGGCGCACCATTTCTGATCTGGGCTTGGTTGTGTGGCTTGGTTCTAGAGATTTCCTAAATCTGACGGACCTAATCTAACCTAGGGTTAATCCTATGGTCTAAAACACACCCTAATCCTATAAATACACCCTAATGCAAGCCTAATCCCTACTAAAAATAGAAATGATGCCATCATGCCGCCAAAATCAAACTTGAGAGGAGCCTCCACTAGTTTATGAAGAAAGTTGCAAGCTAATCAACCTCTAATCATCATCTCCTTCTTGTATAGCAACTAGTTCTACTTCATAAGTTTGCTAATCTAGGTTTTGGTGAGTTTCTATCACTTTGATGATCAATTGCTAAATTAAGTAGATGAGATATGATGAGATCTATGGTTTTGCATGAGGATTAATGGGTTTTCAAGTCATATGATATGATGTGAATATGCTAATCTATGTTTAATATTAATCCTATGTTTATGCATGTTGAATATGTGAGTTTATGCAAGTTGAATATGTGAGTTTATGCAAGTTGAATATGTGAGTTTATGCAAGTTAAGTGGTGGGTTTATGCATAATAAGTAATTGATTCTATGCATGCTAAGTATGTGGTTTTATGCATGCTAAGTGTTTGGTATTATGCATAAATCATGACATGCAAGTTTACCCTTTTAAATGTGATGCATACATATGCAAGATGACACCTTTATATGCTATGTATATATATATATATATGCATGTTTACCCTCCTTTAAGATGCAAGTCATATATGCAAGTTCAACATGTTATGCAAGTTATGTGTATGCTTATATGCAAGTTCAACATGTTATGCAAGTTATGTGTATGATGTTATGTAAGTTATGTGCATGTTGTTATGCAAGTTCATATGCAAGTTATGTGTATGATGTTATGCAAGTTATGTGCATGATGTTATGCAAGTTATGTGTATGTTGATATGCAAGTTATGTTTATGATATTGTGCAAGTTATGTGTATGATGTTATGCAAGTTAACATGTAACATGTTGTGCAAGTTCACACCTTTAAGACACATGCAAGTTCACCTTTGTATAACCTATGAACACTTATGCAAGTTGCCTTTATACATGACATATGTATGTTCATGCAAGTTGGGTTATTTAGTAATGCTAGTTGGGTTAATATCATGATGTAAGTGGACACCTTTTAACCCATGTTAATGCTAATGTATGCTAAGTGAAACCCATGTTAATTGTGAAAGAATCTTCTCTTGGAAATATGTCGTGTTAGCGTAAGTACGCAGGGAAACGATGGGGTTAATAGACATGTTAATGAAATGGTGTGAAATGGTTATGATTAAGCATACCATAAAATGAATAAGCATAAGTGGGAATTTACCTATTGAGTTAGGTCTACCCCATGGGAATTTACCTATTGAGTTAGGTCTACCCATGTTATGGAATTGGGAATTTACCTATTTAGTTAGGTCTACCCATATTCTTAAAAATGTGTAATTAATTAGGGATAATTAATATAAATATGAGGGTGATTAATTAGGTGTAATTAATCGACTAAGACACGAGGTTGGACTCAGTTGTAGCGTAAAACTGCCCGGACCCAACCGGCTTAACCAGTTGTTACAAATGTTAGCCCAATGTGAGAGGTCTTAGGCACAAACTAAATACATGATTAAAGTAAAGACACGAGGTTAGACCTTTTTATGACAGAAGTCTGCCCGGAACCAACCGGCATATCCAGCAGTCATAAAAGATGGTCTAATGTGAGAGGTCTTTATGAGGTCATGATCTTAATTAATTAAGAAACACTTAACCATATTAGCATGTAGAGGGACATGAGGGGTTAAGTGGGTGCCTTGGGTGGCATGTAGAGATCTAGTGGGTTGCCTTGGGTGGCAGTAGAAAATACGATTAGAATACTTAACCAAAGTGAAACATGTAATTAAAACATGGTTAAAGGGTTAAGTAAGTGCTTTGGGTGGCATGTGGAAATCTAGTGGGTACCTTGTATGACAACTAGAATATGATTAAATGAATTAGCCAAAATGTATAACATGTAAGTGGACATGGTTAAAGGGTTAAGTGGGATTCACTAGAAATAACAAGCTTAGGTGGTAGCTTGTGGGGGCCCATTTCAACCAATATCCCAAACGTATCTTAGTAGGCTCGACTCTAGTCGAGTGACGGGACACGCATATTGGGCTTGACTATAAGAGGCCAAACCGGGTTAGCGGTGGCAACGCAGGACCAACGGGTTTCATATGCGTGTGTGGACCCGGGCTGGTTGGTAAGTCGTTGTTGCATCGTGTAGATATAAAGCCGTGCACCGTTGATATTATCAGGTTGCCACTTTGGGGAATGATACACCCCATCGTGGGACCAGCACGGGTATCTACGTAAGGGAGCCGATCGCTTGGGGAGTAGTGGGTACACCTGTGTAGTCAGATAGGGGTACACGAAACTACTAAATTACTAAGTACACTTAGGGGGATCAACCTTTATGTAGGAATGACTGGTGTGGTGCAGTGTAGTAATTATCCTTGGGTGGGTGGATGCGTCTTTACGGTTATCTTAGTTTATCCTAAGGCTGCCAAGCTGCTTGGTGTAGCCATTCATCCCCAGACGTTACCGTATATCAAGCTTATGTCTTCTCTGGTTACTTTAATGATTGTATTGTTAAAGTTATAGGACTCGCTCAGACTTATGTCTGACCCCGTTGTTTTTATCTTTTTCCCAACCCTCAGGTTAGCAGAGTGGGCCCAGTACGAGTGGGCTTTGATCAGGCTGCTTTATTCTCTTTAGGAGCTTGGACCATAGGTGTAGAGCTCAGCTTACCCTTTCTTTTATGGCTATCAGTTCATGTAATGGGATTATGTACTTTTATTTATCAGGATGGATATTTTGTACTTGACTCTTATTATGGTTTTGTGATGTAACCAAACATGTTTTACTTTCCGCTGCAATGAAATGAAATGATGTTTTAAAATTTTCAAGTATTACTTATATCTGTCTTGTTGTAATTTTTCTGTTCTATATTCACTTAAAATACTCCACCGATGTTATGGCATTCCCTTAGCGAGTGACCATAGCGGGTGTGGGGTGTTACAAAGATGGCCCGAAGACTCCCCTCTTATGAGCTTGTCTACTATCTCTATCAGCTGTGGGTCATCTCGCAGTGCCACACCTATCTATCCCTAAAGCGTAGGTCACACTTCTAATAATGCCAACAAACCGGGTACATAACTGATAGAGGGTCTAAAATCAAAGGTAGATATATACTCTAAACTCTGCCGCTCGATAAACATAGGACTCAAAGTCAACCTCTTTCTACTCAAGGCGTCAGCCACGACGTTACCCTTGCCATAGGTATATGCAATCTCAAAATTGTAGGATGCTAGGAACTCAATCCACCTCTATTGCCTTAAGTTTAGATCTTTTTGAGAGAACAAATATTTTAGTGACTCATGGTCTGTATACAACTCAAACCTCTCACCAAGCAAGTAATGGCACCAAGACTTAAGCGCAAAAACTATAGCAGCTAATTCTAAGTCGTGGGTAGAGTAATTCTTCTCATGGACCTTTAACTGCCTTCCACCATAGCATATCACCCTTCCCTCTTGCATCAAAACTGCGTCAAGCCCTGTCCCGCAAGCATCTGTATACACTGTGAACGGTTTACTCCCATCCGGAAAAACTAAAACTGGAGCTATCGCCAATGCCCTCTTCAAATGTTGAAAAGCATCATCACAGTCAACATCCCAAGAAAAAGTCAAATTCTTTTTTGTTAACCGAGTAAGTGGGGCTGATATCTTAGCATAGTCCTTGATGAACTTTCTATAATAGCCCGCCAAACCAAGAAAACTTCTTACTTCCGTTGCATTCTTAGTAATCTTTCAATCTTGGAGTGCTACCACCTTCGCGGGATCCATTGCTATCCCTTCTTTAGAGACCACATGCCCTCCTAATCTTACTTCCTTCCTCCAAAAGTGACATTTGGAGAACTTAGCCCTTAGCTGATGTACTCGAAGGGTCTCTAAAACTTCCTTAAGATGTAAGGCATACTCTTCCTCGCTTCTAGAGAAGATCAGGGTATCATCCACAAAGACTACCACGAACTTGTTTAGAAACTCCCTAAACACCCTACTCATCAAGTCACGAAATATGCAGGTGCATTCGTCAAACCAAAAGGCATGACGAGCCATTCAAAGAAACCATCTGGAGTTCTAAATGCAGTCCTATCTATGCTGTCCTCGGCCACCCTTAGCTGATGAAATCCTGTAGCTAAATCCGACTGCGAGAAAACCGAAGCACCAACCAACAGATCGAACAAGTCATTTATCCTCGGTAATGAGTGTCTGTTCTTCTTCGTGAGCTTATTCAGCTCCCTGTAGTCCACGCACAATCTGAGCGAACCATCAGCCTTCGTAGAAAAAACAACTAGAGCACCCCACTCCAAGATACTTCTTCTTATTAACCCTTTCTCAAGCAACTCTTTCACTTGTTTACTAAGCTCCCTCCTTTATCTTGGAACCATGTGGCGCACAGGCAATGCAACTGGCTTTGCATTGTCCACCAAGTATATACGAAAATCTATCTTGCGTTTTGGAGGTAAGCCCCTAACTTCCTCAAAGACATCTGTATACTCACGGACTACTCGAACAGATTGCAAATCATCAATAGATGTGTCAAGAGATTCTAGGTAGCTAATCATAATAGAACCCTTAGGGTCGCATGAGATATCGAGAGTATACCCTAAACTAGTCAACGGTCTAACTACACTCTTTTCACAGTCAAGAATGGCACCATACCTGGCTACCCAATCCATTCCTAGAATCAACCCATAGCCCCTGAAACCAAGCACATAAGCGTTGCATTCGAACTCAAATACATACACAGATATCCTCAAATCCCGATATAACATAGACAGATGAGCCATACCCCCAATAGGATTTTGAGACAACAACAGGATCTACTACTGTACTAGTATCTAGGTGCAAAGACTCAACAACAGAAGCAGATATAAACGAATCTGAAGCGCCAAAATCAAACAAAGTACATAAAGGATAATCGAAAAGGAAAATTAAACTTTCAACAGAAATGTTTCTACCTCTCTCTTGAGTAGCTGTCATGAGAGCATGAACCTTCCCTCCAGAAGTAGATCATGTCCTCTGTCCTTGCCCTTGTCCTTGCCTCCTTGGGCAGTCTTTAATCATATGTCCTGCCTCACCACATTGGAAGCAACCCATCCTCTTCTTCTTCCTACAGTCCTTCTTCAAATGTCCAGGTATTCCATAATTGTGACACTTTCTTTTCTCTAAACCCTTGTTATCCTTACCGCCCTTCTTTTTTTGTTGTTGTGCCTTCTTTGGATCTCTTTCTTATCCTGTGCCTTATCTACATTAGCACCTTTCTCCTCTTCATGTATCAACAAGATTCTCGAAAGTAGCCCCCATAGGAATGTGGGACATAGCCAACCCGTGTAATGGTTCATTCAGACCCTTGGCAAATCTCAAAGCCTTCTTATGTGGTGTATTAACTAATTCCATACCAAATCTTGCTAACTGGTTAAACTTGATAACGTACTCCTTCACAAACAAACTCCCTTGTTTCAAAGCCAAGAAACTCTCCATGTATAAACTCTCCTCTGCTTGTGAAAGAAATTTCAACTCGAACCTTTGTCTAAAATCCATCCGCATCTCCACTGCACGTCCTCCAATAGTTACTTCCCACTAAAAGGAAGCTTCGTCCTTCATCAACCAAGCAGTAAGCTGAACCTTCCTTCCATCGCCTATCTCAAAGATACCAAATAAGTCCTCCACTTCCTTGAGCCAATTCTGAGCCTCAACAAACGTCACAGTTCCATAAAACGATTTTCCGCCCATCGCATGGAAGTCTTTGCATATCTTAGAAAAAGCATCTACATGGGGAGGAGGAGGAGGAGCGGCTGCTGCTGGGGGAGGAGGAACGTTTGCTGGGCCTACGGCAGTAACCCTGGCCTAAAGATACCTTCTGAACCAGCCTGGTATCTGTACGGCCTCGGGTATATCGAGTTCCCCAGACATGATGAAAGGAAAAAGGAAGAGATTCAAAACAGAGAATCGAAAGATAGATATATGGCTTTTGGGGATTTTTTTTTCATAATAAACCTTTCTCTTGAAAATACCCTCTTTAAAACATGCTTTTAAAAATACTTCTTTTAAAAAAAATGCTTTTGAAAACGGTTTTCAAAATCTTTTATCCGTTCTGATAACCTTCAGCTCCAATACCACGTGTAACACCTCACGTCCATTAATGCCACTCACTAAGGGAATGCATTAACTTTCATGGAGCGTTATAAGAGTATAGAACAGAATATCACAAGACATATATATATATAATGATACTTAAAAATTCAAAATGTATACATTGCAGCGGGAAAGCAAAACATGTTTGGTTACAACATCAAAATCACATACTAAAGCCAAGTAAACAAATATCCATATTGAATAAGATTATTATCAGAGTACATAAAAGCAAGACCATAATCCCACTCTAAATAGCCATAATGAAAGAGAGATTAGGCTGAGCATTACTTTCAACACTTCCAAGCACTTCAAGAATAAAGAAAACCAAGTCAAGCTCCACTAATCCCACCCTGAGGACCTGGGGGGGGGAAGAAAGAAAAGAGGCAAAACAAACAGGGCCAGACATAAAGTCTGGCGAGTCTAGTGACTTTAACAATATAATCAGTAAAGTAACATGATAAGAACATAAACTGGATATAAGAGATGATTGTAACATAAGCGATAGGACAAGGTGAACAAGATAAGCAAGATAGAACATCGACTACACTCCTAACCACTATAAGATATGCTCTGCACCGTATAAACATACTAGTTACATACTAAAAGATGATCCCTCCCTATTAATCATAATAATGGTAGCTCCGTGTAATCCTAGCTGCTCTCATAGGTGTCCCACTTGTTCCTACCACCACTAGTTGTACCCATTACCCTCCCCATTCGATCGGCTCCCTAACCTCGTAGATACCTGTGTTGGTCCCACAATAGGGTGTATCACTCCCTAAGGTGGCAACCTCGATAGTACTGAAATGCACAGCTTATACCTAAACGATGCAACAACGTCTTACCTACCAGCTCGGACCCACGCACGCACATGACTCCGTTGGACTTGCACTGCCATCGCTAACTCTTTATTGACCTCTTATAATCAACCCTAGTAAACTTGTCCCTATCCTCGACCTTGTTCGAGCTCATATAGATACTAAAATGGGTTATTGGTTGAAAATGGTCCACACACTTGACACAAGCTTCCCTCCTAAGCTTGGTCCCCACTGGGAATTCCCACTTAACCCCTCTTTATCCCCATGTCTAATCACATGTCTCATCTTGGTTAAGTGCTTTTATTATGTTTCACATGCTACCCATGTTACCCACTTAACCCTTTATTATCCCCATGTCTAATCACATGTCTTATCTTGGTTAAGTGTTCATTAATTCATTATAACCGTAATCTTGCAAGACCTCCCACATTAGATTACCGTTTTGTGGTTGTTGGATTTGCCTGGCGGTTCCGGGCAGGCTTATACCGCAATCTGAATCTAACCTCGTGTCTTTGCATTATTACGCATCTAATTTCTGCATTTGACCTCTCATATTAGATTATCGTTTGCAGTTGCCGGATTTGCCGAGCGGTTCCAGGCAGACTTATACCGCAATCTGAATCTAACCTCGTGTCTTAGGCATTTGTTATCACTTTCTTGATTCAAATCCCAATTTCAAATCTTGGATTATAATATATTCCAGTTACCCATAATTTCAAATCTAAATGATGATTATAATTTTAATCCAAATAATGCCTATAATCTCATATGTACAAGTTATGCCAAATTATGCCCAAACCAATTTTCATAGTTATTAACAATTTATGCCAAATTTCATGTATAAAAGTTATACTCAATTATGCCCAACCCAATTTATGCCAAATATCATTTTATTACTGTAATAACCCGCAAATCCGTGCTATCTGAGTTGACTAAAAACACCACACGTCCAACTCAAATTGCACAAAAATACGACTCATTATTAGAAAGAAGTTAGAGGATGAGAAATAGAAAGAAAGAAATATTAGAATAGAAGAAAAACAAAGATCACAAACCCACAGCGGAACGAATAAAATATATTATATAACATAAGCTTCGAAATACAAATCTGTTTTGTACATACATACATACCATCATCAGAGTACACATAACATTTGACTCAGCGGAAGTAACTCCAAATAACTAACGTTGAAGCCTCCTGCTTCAAGCTCCTCCAAGTGTATCTGTAAAAGCCTGAAACACTTGACTGCCCGTACAAATTTGGGCACCCAAGAGTTTAGGGAAAACAAAACAAAACAAACTCTGGGTCAGTCAGGGGACTGGTGTGAGTAAACTCCAACCACTTGTTTAACTTTCAAAACTCTTTTCGAAAGAAAAGATAATAGTAAGACCAGCCCACACATAAACATGGACGGTTTTTACCTTACTATAACCCAAAACACTTTGATATCAAATCCAATGATATTATAATAATGTCTACATCAAATAAATAACCAAATAGCAGAACGCTTGCATCTCACGCTCCACATATATATTATAAAATCAAAAACCGCATGGCGCTTATTGGAGATTGGATTTCCAACATGACAAGGTATGGAACCACCTTCCGATGATGTATCTCTAGAGGCGAATACACCTGGGTTCAACAAGAACCTCTTGCAACCCGGCCCACACATGACCGACCACTCATTTCGCTTGAGTGTATCGAATGTATATCACCAACGGTTGGACTCAAACCACCGTTTCCCGAATGGGCAGAATCGATAGATTTAGAAACAAAAGGAATTTCTCTAGATAGGTGATTATACACCCTAATGGGTGCGACCCACATAGCCATGCTGCCTGCCCGATTTTTGTCCTTTCCCGGTTGTTGAGGCCTGAGGCTACGATTACTTACCATTCCTTGATAACACAATCACTTTGAATGCCACATTGTCAGATCCGTTAATCACTAGTCGAGTTTGCACGAATATTCTGGATATTATGCTAAGGGATAAATCCGTTGCAACCATATATATTTATACAGACCAACCCATTTGATCATTGGAAATACTCTGTCAGACATTCGTCCATTTACGTTCGTTCTGGGATTGAACGAACCCGAAGGCACTATTTCTATAAATAGAAAAGCCCTTGCACTTCACTCCGTCTTCAATATATTCAGCATACTTGGTTCGCAACGCTTATGCCGATACGGAGTGGTTCTTCGGATAATAATCCAACCGGTCTCTCCATATTGACAACGATGGTCAAAAACTTCGATAGTCTGTGATTTAACTATCGAATAAAAACAAGTGTTCATCCAACATATCAAACAAATCACTGGGCCCTTTAATTAATATTCATTAATTAAATTTCTTCTACACTCTCTTATCAATATTTGTTACCCAAATATTTTCAATAATCTTCTTGCCTCTTATGCCATTTGGAAACGTTTCCAAATATTAACTTCTTTTATTTTCTATATATTAGAAAATGTCTCTATTTGCAATTGAAAACAATTCCAATCATTTATCTCTATCCTTTTTACAACATTCGATTTTTATATTCACTTTCCTATCGAATTCAATACGTCGATACAATGATTTCTAATTAAAATATCTTAAAAATATTCTAACTCCTTAAATTTCCGGAAAATTTCGCCATAACCTCCCCTGTATCGGGAGCATCGGGAAATTTCAAATAGCTTCCCGGTATCTTCCTCAATCAAAAAGAAAAAGGAAAAGCCAAGCGGCTTGCCGATACGGCGCATAAAATCTCATATATGAATTTAAACATGTACCTTTTTGTCGAGCACATTATTTATATACCCGCATTATCCTTGCCCCATACCTGTCTCCTGTATGTCTATACCTGTCCCATTTATTTCAACTTCGTACACTCGTTTGACTCAATTCGTTAAAGTAATTCTTTAACTAACTCTCTGCCTATCTCGCTTGTATATTTGAATATAACACGTTTCGAATATATTTCCACTTACTTATCAATCAATTGAATTCAAATTTCAATTTAAGTTCTATATTCGATTTCGAATATATATTTACAATCCCAAATTTCACTTTTCAAAGTTCGACTTTAGTTCAAACTTGATTAACTAATTCTCCTTTGATTTAGTTAATTCTATTCAAAAATCAAAAATAGGATTATTGTTTCAAAAATCATCTTCTTTACTTTACTTGAGTTCACATTTATTTTCTAACTCAAGTCTAGATTTTTAAATGGAAATCCGGATTTTTTTATTTGCTTAAAAATCCCAATATTTATATATAAAATCCATTATGGTTTCTAATGGTTTATGGCGCTGCATTTTTAAAAATTTGATTTTGACATAACTAAAAATCTATTTGACGAAATCCAGATTTTTCTCTTTCATTTGAAAGCTATTATTCAGTCGGTCCTGACAGTTCTTGTTTCATAGAATTCCGTCTAAATTTGAGTTCTGTATGCTCAATTGAAGTTCGAAACGTCAATTTACGAACTGCAGCGCTGCGGCGAGTTCATTTTAATTATATTTATATATATAACCTTTTAAACTTCGTTTAAAATAAATTTAACTCGATTCTAATATATATATTCCAAATTCCATTTGAATCTTTTACATTTCAAATTCCATAGTTTAAATTTTGTATTCAAATCCCATTTGAAATCCTTTATTCGAATTCCATTTTAAATCCTCTATTCGAATTCCATTTCAAATCCTCTATTCGAATTCCATTTCAAATCCTCTATTCGAATTCCATTTCAAATCCTCTATTCGAATTCCATTTTAATTCAACTCCTTTTTGAATTTCTATATTTGAAATTCATACTTGAATTTAGATATTCCACTCCATTTTTGAATTCCCTTTTTGAAATTCCAATATTCAAACCCCATTTGAATTTCTATGTTCAAATCTATTTCCAACTCTATTTGAATTAAAATATTCAAATTCTCTTTCAAACACCATTGAATTCTAAATTCGAATTCATTTACAAGTACCATTTGAATTCTAAATTCAAATTCATTGGTTAAACTCCACATTTAATTTTCTTGAATCCCAATACCTTAATTTATTCCTTTGAATTAAATTCCACCTTAAATTCTATAATCAAATCCCTTTTGAATGGTTATATTTGAAAATCATATTTGAATTTAAATATTAAACTTCATTAAATTTCTATTTGAAATCTCATATTTAAATCCCATTGGAATTTCTTTATTCAAACCCATTTGAATTCCCTTGAATTCAAATTCCATTTCAAAACCCTTTGGATCTCCTATTTTGAAATCCTATTTGAAATCCTATTTCCAGTTCTACTTTGAAAATCCTATTTCAAAGTTTATTTCAAATTTTATTTTGAAATTCTACATTCAAATCTCTATTTGAATTTCTTTATTCGAATTCCTTTGAATTCAAATTTTCTTTTAATTCCTTGAATTCAAATTCTATTTTTCATTCTAATTTCGTCTATTCAAATTCTATTTGAACTTCTATTTGAATTTCTAATATTCAATCTCTTTTAAAATTCAAATATTTAAACTCCCTTTTAAAATTCAAATGTTATACTCAAATTTCATTTGAGTTATATATTTAAAAATTTCATTTCACATCCTATTTTGAAATTTCATTTCAAAATCCAATTTCGCACTTGTATTTCTATTTCTGAATTATCAAATGATAATTCTTTTCACTTCATTTATAACTTCGTTATAAAAGAACTATTTATAAACTTCGCTTATAAAGAAACTACTCGTTTTATTTTTCAAAAACAAGTTTATGTTTTTATTCCCATTTAAAATTCAAATTCTATTTAAAAATAGAATTTTCCTTTTTAAATCTCCAATATCCTTTTTACGATATTTTAAATATCATTACTTAAGCCCAGTGATATTTAAACACACAAAGCAACAAATTATTTATTTTTCTAACACATCATATATAACAATATATATGCAAACAAATAAACAAACAGATAATATATTTTTGAGGAATCCAGTTGGATTCCTCCAACCTGTTTTCCTGCATCCACAGATGTTAGCACATAAATAATACCCATTCTGCTTCGTGGCAGAATATCGCGGTATAGAAGGTCATCCACTAATCATAGCGTGGGGCGTATAGGGTAATCATCCGCTATGAAACTGCGGGCATCCGCTAATGAGACTGCGGGAATCCAACCAATCAATCAACCCAATATATATATAGCCTAAATAACTAATATATATAAAACAACCAGAAAATATTCACACAAGCAACAAACAATTATTTTTAATGAAATAAAAATAATTCTAAAGGTGAGTGAGATTTACTCACCGAGATTTTTCATTTGCCGAATATCCATTTTAAACTCAACATCGCATGACTAACGGATCAATCTGAATCCTCTTGAATGCATTTATTCTACCCTACGAAGATTTTATTTTTAGTTATCGATTAACTATTATTTATTTAAACTAATCTTAACAAAAATAAATTAATTACTTTATGAAATTAAATTTAGCAAAACATATACCTTATTTGCCTTGAAATCTAATCGATCAACTACGAACAAATCCTTAGTAGCTCCAAAGTTGAAATCAGCCTCAACTTGCTATCAGTCCACTTCGGCAATTCATCGAACACTTTGCAAGCCACTTCAATTTCAATCCTCTAAACTACTGCCTCCAACTATCAGCCTCACTGCGAACCACCGTCACGCCCTTGCATTGTGTCAGCCCCACTGTATAGCTTCGCTCCATCACTCCAAAATGAATCGCGCCTACAAGTACAAACCACTATACCCGTACTCCTTTTTAACGACATCGACATCCCCATCGTTGGCCTCCTCCTGGATCGCACTTCCTGGTAATCATCTCGCCTCCACTTGAATACCCATCTCATCGCATCTCCCCTCAATACTAGCTCCGCCCTCCCTCAACATGCAACCGCAATCAACCGTACACTCAACAAAGCCGACACCCCACAAATCCCACTGTCTATCCCATCAATCAATTGTTCGAACTCAAGTACTTCCCAAATTCCAGAAACATTCGATCTCTTGATCAACTGTTGAAGTCGAGACCCCCAACGCAAGCTTCTCCAAACGCGTCGGGTTTCAGGGGATTCCGCGATTTTAATTTTGATTCAATTTCCCCTTCTTTTCTCTCTTTTCATTTATTTATTTACGGAGGAACAGATTTTGATTTCGAAAGGTTAGGAGGAGCGGCCATTTCCTATTTTAATTTGCAGCTTTTTTTTCGAATGGAGAAATGAGGTAATAAGGCTTGGTTTTATAAGTGGAAACGAGGGAACAGAAGTACCGAAACCATTAAATTCTTGCTGCCTTGATATCCCACGAGGAAGACACAAACTTGTGCTCGAGGAGAGAACAGCGTGAATTTTGAAATGTTAGGTCTGTGTGATTTCAGTTTCTAGGTCGGCTGATTTAATATTGATTTGAAATTATTTATACTAAATAATTAAAATATCTCGTGGTCTTTTAATTTGAAACCCCGAACCCTTAATTTAACTTAACGAAGGACGCTATATGGTTATAACGCTATTCTGAACGCAATGAAACCGATTCTGAAATTTAATCCGACTGTTAAAAGAGAGAACAATTAAATTAAATGATTTAAATTAAACTCAATTTAAAATATAAATCGATTTTTAAACAATTAAATTCGCCGATAATAAATTACTATTATCGTTCTAATTCAAATAGAATTTATATTAATCTATAGAATCGTTTTGATACAGTTTTAATTCTGAATTCAATTGTTACTATTTCATATTATGATAATTATCAAAATAAATCGTATTTCGATAATTATATGTATTCGAATTAAATCGTATATCGATTATAAATCGATAATTCAATATAAAAATTCTTTTATATTATAATTTCAATATTTAAAATCATTCTAAATATTTAAAATAAATTGACCAAAAATCCGGGTCGTTACATTCTTCCCCCCTTAAAATAATTTCGTCCTCGAAATTGCTAAGGTAGGAAAAAGGGTACAAATCCATTTCTTTTCAACATCTCACTTATGTTGAAACTCAACTCCTCATATTTCTATGACTTTAATTTCAACCAAAACTTTTGGTCTTCTTCCTTTCATATGCCTTCACATTCAATTCATATTTATTTCAATTTATTTCAATAAATCTATTTAAATTGATTCTAATCAATTCATTCACTTCGACCCATTTAACTTGTTTAAGTTAAATTTAAATTCCAGAATTCAAATCCCTGGGTTTTCTTTTCACATCCTTTGAAATACATAAATATATACTTATATTTATTTCCATCTAAAACTCAAAACATTTGAATTTTCAAACCACTTGTTTTCTTTCAAACAAATTTCCATCAAAACTTTCTCTAAGGTAGCAATCCATCACTTAGAAACTCAAAAATGAACCCTGATGAGGCTGCAGTCATCATCAGAATTATTTCCCAGCGACTGAAGTGAGTTTAGTGCCTTATTATTTCAAAATCCATCTAAAATGATTTTCTTTCAAATCCCTTTAAAACAAATCTATATTATTTTAATTTACTTTGAAAAATAAATTTCAACTTCCCAGGATTTTGAATTCTTAATTCTGGTTTGAATTTAATTCTAATTCATCTCATTTGTATATATTTCATTCATATACAAATTCAGTTTGGTTATAAATAACCATTTCAATTTTTATAATCTTATCTGATTATAATGATATCAATCAACACATCCATATAATATAATAATTTCAAAAATTATTCTTTCTATATCAAAATAGAAATTTGGGTAAAATAATTTCACCCACTTTAAAACAATATTGTGTTGAATTTCTCTACTCAAGTGTTTAGAAATTCCTATCGACTTCGTGGCGTCCTACTATTCGATCAGAATTCATAAACCACTCAACAGACAAGCCAACACAATATAAAATAATTTTTATATCAATTTACAAATAAGCTCTCTCGTATATATATACTCAACTCATTCTAGGGTACTACTGACCCTATCTCTAATGAGTACATGCCACACAAGCCTAGGTATTCGCTCAACCTAAGCTCTGATACCAACTGTAATAACCCGCAAATCCGTGCTATCTGAGTTGACTAAAAACACCACACGTCCAACTCAAATTGCACAGAAATACGACTCATTATTAGAAAGAAGTTAGAGGATGAGAAATTGAAAGAAAGAAATATTAGAATAGAAGAAAAACAAAGATCACAAACCCACAGCGGAACGAATAAAATATATTATATAACATAAGCTTCGAAATACAAATCTGTTTTGTACATACATACATACCATCATCAGAGTACACATAACATTTGACTCAGCGGAAGTAACTCCAAATAACTAACGTTGAAGCCTCCTGCTTCAAGCTCCTCCAAGTGTATCTGTAAAAGCCTGAAACACTTGACTGCCCGTACAAATTTGGGCACCCAAGAGTTTAGGGAAAACAAAACAAAACAAACTCTGGGTCAGTCAGGGGACTGGTGTGAGTAAACTCCAACCGCTTGTTTAACTTTCAAAACTCTTTTCGAAAGAAAAGATAATAGTAAGACCAGCCCACACATAAACATGGACGGTTTTTACCTTACTATAACCCAAAACACTTTGATATCAAATCCAATGATATTATAATAATGTCTACATCAAATAAATAACCAAATAGCAGAACGCTTGCATCTCACGCTCCACATATATATTATAAAATCAAAAACCGCATGGCGCTTATTGGAGATTGGATTTCCAACATGACAAGGTATGGAACCACCTTCCGATGATGTATCTCTAGAGGCGAATACACCTGGGTTCAACAAGAACCTCTTGCAACCCGGCCCACACATGACCGACCACTCATTTCGCTTGAGTGTATCGAATGTATATCACCAACGGTTGGACTCAAACCACCGTTTCCCGAATGGGCAGAATCGATAGATTTAGAAACAAAAGGAATTTCTCTAGATAGGTGATTATACACCCTAATGGGTGCGACCCACATAGCCATGCTGCCTGCCCGATTTTTGTCCTTTCCCGGTTGTTGAGGCCTGAGGCTACGATTACTTACCATTCCTTGATAACACAATCACTTTGAATGCCACATTGTCAGATCCGTTAATCACTAGTCGAGTTTGCACGAATATTCTGGATATTATGCTAAGGGATAAATCCGTTGCAACCATATATATTTATACAGACCAACCCATTTGATCATTGGAAATACTCTGTCAGACATTCGTCCATTTACGTTCGTTCTGGGATTGAACGAACCCGAAGGCACTATTTCTATAAATAGAAAAGCCCTTGCACTTCACTCCGTCTTCAATATATTCAGCATACTTGGTTCGCAACGCTTATGCCGATACGGAGTGGTTCTTCGGATAATAATCCAACCGGTCTCTCCATATTGACAACGATGGTCAAAAACTTCGATAGTCTGTGATTTAACTATCGAATAAAAACAAGTGTTCATCCAACATATCAAACAAATCACTGGGCCCTTTAATTAATATTCATTAATTAAATTTCTTCTACACTCTCTTATCAATATTTGTTACCCAAATATTTTCAATAATCTTCTTGCCTCTTATGCCATTTGGAAACGTTTCCAAATATTAACTTCTTTTATTTTCTATATATTAGAAAATGTCTCTATTTGCAATTGAAAACAATTCCAATCATTTATCTCTATCCTTTTTACAACATTCGATTTTTATATTCACTTTCCTATCGAATTCAATACGTCGATACAATGATTTCTAATTAAAATATCTTAAAAATATTCTAACTCCTTAAATTTCCTGAAAATTTCGCCATAACCTCCCCTGTATCGGGAGCATCGGGAAATTTCAAATAGCTTCCCGGTATCTTCCTCAATCAAAAAGAAAAAGGAAAAGCCAAGCGGCTTGCCGATACGGCGCATAAAATCTCATATATGAATTTAAACATGTACCTTTTTGTCAAGCACATTATTTATATACCCGCATTATCCTTGCCCCATACCTGTCTCCTGTATGTCTATACCTGTCCCATTTATTTCAACTTCGTACACTCGTTTGACTCAATTCGTTAAAGTAATTCTTTAACTAACTCTCTGCCTATCTCGCTTGTATATTTGAATATAACACGTTTCGAATATATTTCCACTTACTTATCAATCAATTGAATTCAAATTTCAATTTAAGTTCTATATTCGATTTCTAATATATATTTACAATCCCAAATTTCACTTTTCAAAGTTCGACTTTAGTTCAAACTTGATTAACTAATTCTCCTTTGATTTAGTTAATTCTATTCAAAAATCAAAAATAGGATTATTGTTTCAAAAATCATCTTCTTTACTTTACTTGAGTTCACATTTATTTTCTAACTCAAGTCTAGATTTTTAAATGGAAATCCGGATTTTTTTATTTGCTTAAAAATCCCAATATTTATATATAAAATCCATTATGGTTTCTAATGGTTTATGGCGCTGCATTTTTAAAAATTTGATTTTGACATAACTAAAAATCTATTTGACGAAATCCAGATTTTTCTCTTTCATTTGAAAGCTATTATTCAGTCGGTCCTGACAGTTCTTGTTTCATAGAATTCCGTCTAAATTTGAGTTCTGTATGCTCAATTGAAGTTCGAAACGTCAATTTACGAACTGCAGCGCTGCGGCGAGTTCGTTTTAATTATATTTATATATATAACCTTTTAAACTTCGTTTAAAATAAATTTAACTCGATTCTAATATATATATTCCAAATTCCATTTGAATCTTTTACATTTCAAATTCCATAGTTTAAATCTTGTATTCAAATCCCATTTGAAATCCTTTATTCGAATTCCATTTTAAATCCTCTATTCGAATTCCATTTCAAATCCTCTATTCGAATTCCATTTCAAATCCTCTATTCGAATTCCATTTCAAATCCTCTATTCGAATTCCATTTTAATTCAACTCCTTTTTGAATTTCTATATTTGAAATTCATACTTGAATTTAGATATTCAACTCCATTTTTGAATTCCCTTTTTGAAATTCCAATATTCAAACCCCATTTGAATTTCTATGTTCAAATCTATTTCCAACTCTATTTGAATTAAAATATTCAAATTCTCTTTCAAACACCATTGAATTCTAAATTCGAATTCATTTACAAGTACCATTTGAATTCTAAATTCAAATTCATTGGTTAAACTCCACATTTAATTTTCTTGAATCCCAATACCTTAATTTATTCCTTTGAATTAAATTCCACCTTAAATTCTATAATCAAATCCCTTTTGAATGGTTATATTTGAAAATCATATTTGAATTTAAATATTAAACTTCATTAAATTTCTATTTGAAATCTCATATTTAAATCCCATTGGAATTTCTTTATTCAAACCCATTTGAATTCCCTTGAATTCAAATTCCATTTCAAAACCCTTTGGATCTCCTATTTTGAAATCCTATTTGAAATCCTATTTCCAGTTCTACTTTGAAAATCCTATTTCAAAGTTTATTTCAAATTTTATTTTGAAATTCTACATTCAAATCTCTATTTGAATTTCTTTATTCGAATTCCTTTGAATTCAAATTTTCTTTTAATTCCTTGAATTCAAATTCTATTTTTCATTCTAATTTCGTCTATTCAAATTCTATTTGAACTTCTATTTGAATTTCTAATATTCAATCTCTTTTAAAATTCAAATATTTAAACTCCCTTTTAAAATTCAAATGTTATACTCAAATTTCATTTGAGTTATATATTTAAAAATTTCATTTCACATCCTATTTTGAAATTTCATTTCAAAATCCAATTTCGCACTTGTATTTCTATTTCTGAATTATCAAATGATAATTCTTTTCACTTCATTTATAACTTCGTTATAAAAGAACTATTTATAAACTTCGCTTATAAAGAAACTACTCGTTTTATTTTTCAAAAACAAGTTTATGTTTTTATTCCCATTTAAAATTCAAATTCTATTTAAAAATAGAATTTTCCTTTTTAAATCTCCAATATCCTTTTTACGATATTTTAAATATCATTACTTAAGCCCAGTGATATTTAAACACACAAAG
The DNA here is from genome assembly GCA_030737875.1 of Allium sativum. Classification (NCBI taxonomy): domain Eukaryota; kingdom Viridiplantae; phylum Streptophyta; class Magnoliopsida; order Asparagales; family Amaryllidaceae; genus Allium; species Allium sativum. Next base: position 156,105,697 of record CM060925.1, on the reverse strand, counting down.
CAACAAATTATTTATTTTTCTAACACATCATATATAGCAATATATATGCAAACAAATAAACAAACAGATAATATATTTTTGAGGAATCCAGTTGGATTCCTCCAACCTGTTTTCCTGCATCCACAGATGTTAGCACATAAATAATACCCATTCTGCTTCGTGGCAGAATATCGCGGTATAGAAGGTCATCCACTAATCATAGCGTGGGGGCGTATAGGGTAATCATCCGCTATGAAACTGCGGGCATCCGCTAATGAGACTGCGGGAATCCAACCAATCAATCAACCCAATATATATATATAGCCTAAATAACTAATATATATAAAACAACCAGAAAATATTCACACAAGCAACAAACAATTATTTTTAACGAAATAAAAATAATTCTAAAGGTGAGTGAGATTTACTCACCGAGATTTTTCATTTGCCGAATATCCATTTTAAACTCAACATCGCATGACTAACGGATCAATCTGAATCCTCTTGAATGCATTTATTCTACCCTACGAAGATTTTATTTTTAGTTATCGATTAACTATTATTTATTTAAACTAATCTTAACAAAAATAAATTAATTACTTTATGAAATTAAATTTAGCAAAACATATACCTTATTTGCCTTGAAATCTAATCGATCAACTACGAACAAATCCTTAGTAGCTCCAAAGTTGAAATCAGCCTCAACTTGCTATCAGTCCACTTCGGCAATTCATCGAACACTTTGCAAGCCACTTCAATTTCAATCCTCTAAACTACTGCCTCCAACTATCAGCCTCACTGCGAACCACCGTCACGCCCTTGCATTGTGTCAGCCCCACTGTATAGCTTCGCTCCATCACTCCAAAATGAATCGCGCCTACAAGTACAAACCACTATACCCGTACTCCTTTGTAACGACATCGACATCCCCATCGTTGGCCTCCTCCTGGATCGCACTTCCTGGTAATCATCTCGCCTCCACTTGAATACCCATCTCATCGCATCTCCCCTCAATACTAGCTCCGCCCTCCCTCAACATGCAACCGCAATCAACCGTACACTCAACAAAGCTGACACCCCACAAATCCCACTGTCTATCCCATCAATCAATTGTTCGAACTCAAGTACTTCCCAAATTCCAGAAACATTCGATCTCTAGATCAACTGTTGAAGTCGAGACCCCCAACGCAAGCTTCTCCAAACGCGTCGGGTTTCAGGGGATTCCGCGATTTTAATTTTGATTCAATTTCCCCTTCTTTTCTCTCTTTTCATTTATTTATTTACGGAGGAACAGATTTTGATTTCGAAAGGTTAGGAGGAGCGGCCATTTCCTATTTTAATTTGCAGCTTTTTTTTTCGAATGGAGAAATGAGGTAATAAGGCTTGGTTTTATAAGTGGAAACGAGGGAACAGAAGTACCGAAACCATTAAATTCTTGCTGCCTTGATATCCCACGAGGAAGACACAAACTTGTGCTCGAGGAGAGAACAGCGTGAATTTTGAAATGTTAGGTCTGTGTGATTTCAGTTTCTAGGTCGGCTGATTTAATATTGATTTGAAATTATTTATACTAAATAATTAAAATATCTCGTGGTCTTTTAATTTGAAACCCCGAACCCTTAATTTAACTTAACGAAGGACGCTATATGGTTATAACGCTATTCTGAACGCAATGAAACCGATTCTGAAATTTAATCCGACTGTTAAAAGAGAGAACAATTAAATTAAATGATTTAAATTAAACTCAATTTAAAATATAAATTGATTTTTAAACAATTAAATTCGCCGATAATAAATTACTATTATCGTTCTAATTCAAATAGAATTTATATTAATCTATAGAATCGTTTTGATATAGTTTTAATTCTGAATTCAATTGTTACTATTTCATATTATGATAATTATCAAAATAAATCGTATTTCAATAATTATATGTATTCGAATTAAATCGTATATCGATTATAAATCGATAATTCAATATAAAAATTCTTTTATATTATAATTTCAATATTTAAAATCATTCTAAATATTTAAAATAAATTGACCAAAAATCCGGGTCGTTACAATTACATATTTCCCAAACCTTTCCCAATCATTCCAACGTTATTCGTATGTAAATCTCAACGCAATATGCTTAGGCTCGAAGTAGCCTAATATCAAAAGGAAAAAAGGAAGAAGAAGGGGAGAGAATCAAAACATCAAAACTGGCATAAACATACAAATAGGCATGTGAAATGAATAACTAAAAAATAGATCAGATAGGCATATGATAATAGCAATTGGGTATGAATCTGAAGGATAACAAATTACAAAACTTGATATGATTCATCTTATTTACAGGCATATACATTAGATCCAATTTACAATCCTATCATAATTACTTTTTAATTTAATTATATGTGAGAGTAACATAGATTCACAGCGATAGGATTCTTAGAAAAGAGAATTAGGCGTTGTTGTAGCAAATCTGATCTTGAATAATCTCTACTTTGATTGTTTGTTGATTTGATCTTCTAATTGGAATTCTCTTATTCTGATTTGTTTTAGTGGAGAAGAAAGGCTAGTTTAGATTAGAGCAGCATGGAGGTGCCATGGATGAAAACAATGAAATTAGGGTTAGATTTAGGTGTTTATTTATAGGTGTATTTGGTGAATTAGGACCTTTAGATTAGAATAGGAACCATTTGATCCATCCAGACAAGAAAAACATGTCATCCAGCCAATCCAAGAAAAACACGTCGTCAGATACAGATTTAGCCGATGGGGGTCGACACCCTATAAGGGGTCGACTCCCCAGTCGACACCCCGATAGGGGGGTCGACTCCCCAGTCGACTCCCCGATAGGGGGTTGTAATGGCGCGTTTTGTTAGCTGTCGAATAATTAATTTATTTAATGATTTATATATCGATTTGGCGATATCGATAACTTAAAGTAAAACGTTCGAACTTATAATTTATAATTATAATTAAAACGAACCTGAAAAGTCGCAGCAGTTCGCAATTTGGCGATTTGAACTTCAACTGAATGTACATGATTCATTTAAAGCCGGATTCCTGTGAAACAAGAAACGTGTGGAGCTGGTGAAGTATATCTTTCTAGTGAAAGAGAAAAATCGGGATTTCATCGGATAGATTTTGAGATAGGTCCAAATCAAATTTTAAAATAGTCGCTATAAAATCGTTTATCGACCGTAACGGTTTATTCGATATAACTAGTTATCAGATTCGAATTTGAACAAGGTTCTTTTGGGAAGTAGTGATAATTTAATTTTTAGAATTTTACGGTAATTTTTAATTAATTAAATAAGCGACTTTTTATTTGGGGTATTTTGCACCCTGAAATCAACATTTTGAAGTTTCACAATACGAGTTAATCTACCGGTATTTCTATATTTTTGGAATCGTGGTACCTTACTAGTCACAACGGTATTTTTATATCTACCCATAACAACTCGTACGAGAACGAAATATTGCATAGCGAAGTGAACTAAGTTTTATAACTTAAAACTAATTTTTCTCTTCATCTTAACGGTAAAAGATTTTGCCACCGGTCCCTTTTCGTTCTCCTCAATAAAACTGAAACGTGGAAGGAAGTCCCCCTCTAAATCAAACTAAGATGTGGACATTCTATATCCTAGGAAATCAAAGAAACCCCTTAAAATACTTAGAACCAAAGTCCATCCTTCTGTAAACGAAGAGCCGGCACTTGTTCTTCAGAAAAACGCAAGTAATTCCTCTTCAAGAAATTCCAAAACAAATCAAATATAAACCAATAAATTGAAAAGCTTATATATTTGGATTGACATGGAGATTCTCTTCATCCTCATCTCAACATTTTGGGGCTCGACGTCCGTTCTTTCTGTTGGTTTAAGGACGACGTAAATTAGGGTTCGACCCTAATGAAATATAATGCATCGGTTAATGGATTCAGTGTTGGATGTGGCATCATTCGCGAGTTTTTAGTCGGTTTCCGAGCACTAAAGTGTCGATCGAACTGCAGCAGGTTGGAGGACTGCGTGTTGACGCGGTGTGTTCTGGGGTGCCGTCGAGTTGAACATTTAGGGGAGGAGAGGGAAGCTGGTACGAAGAGGAGCATCATGGTGTTGTTCGTTTGGATTTCCGATGAGTAAAGGAGGAGCAGTTGGGGCGTAAACGTCAGCTATGGCGAAAGGTTGAGGAGCGATCTGCGTTAGTTCGGGGAAGAAAGGGAATAAAGGTGCGGTCATGGGTGCGATCTCACCTTTGTTGAGTGGAGGTTGATGATGATGCGAAGTGGAGTATCGTGGTGGGTTTGTTTGATGATCGATGAGGAGATAAAGGAAGTTGCGGGGGAGCTTTTGATTTGGGAAATGTCTGTAAGAAGGGAGAAACAGTCGCAAGTCTTATTTGGGGGAGAAGGCTTGAAAACGGACGGGTATTAACAGGGGGGATGGTGTTTTCTAATGGGCCAAAGTTAAATTGGGTGAGGCCCGTTTAAGTAATAGTTTTAGTTTTAATTATTTTAAATAGTGAAGGAACTTGAAACCCTTATATCTCGGTCATATAAAATCAGAATCACGAACCGTCAGTCACGTTGGGATCGTATGGACGGACACTACGCGATGGAACTGACCGCGAGTCAATTGGAGTCCGTCACAATTTATAGCAAAATAAATTGTCCAGCTGAATAAAGCGATGGTTATCGTCATTGACGATGATCGTCCCAAGGTGAGTAAAACTCACCAACTCTGAACAGTTTATAATTTCATGTTGTATTGTTAGAACTGTTAAAATTGTCTGTTTGACTGTGTGTTGATTGTTTGATTGAACTGCTAGTCAGTTAGTTAAATTTCTATATTGATTCTGTTTAACAGAATATATCATATGGAACTGAAAGTGATGTTATCTATATTTTCTAACATCTGTGATGCAGGGAAATATGTTGGAGGAATCCAACAGGATTCCTCAACAGTTATTTTACTGTGATTTTTATATTGTGATATATAATGTGATGTATATAATCTGTGTGATTATGTGTGGTGGGACGATATTTATCGTTGGTATATGGTGTGTTAAATACCATGAGAAATACCAAAATGTAGGAGAGGGGTTTTCAAAGTATATTTTGAAAATAGTTTATTTATATAAAATCAAGGGATTTTATATATATATATAAGAAAAAGGATTCTGAATATAAAGGAATATAGTTGGTAAAACAAAATAAAAGAATTATATTTGTAAATCAAATACAAGGGAATATGTATGTTAATCGAATATAAGGGGATATATTTGTTAATCAAAATATAAAGGAATTATATTCGTTAAAAGAAATATAAAGGATATTTATTTAGAGATTAAATAAATAGAATTATACTAAAGGAGATATTTATTTGTTAAATAAATAGGAGTTAATCCAGTGAATTGGTCGAGTTAACCAAGTGAATTGGTCGAGTTAACCAAGTGAATTGGTCGAGTAAATCGAAGTAAATTAGTTAAGTTAAACTAAGTGGTTAATCAAAGTGATTAGTTAAGTTAAACTAAGTGGTTAATCGAAGTAAATTAGTTAAGTTAAACTAAGTGGTTAATCAAAGTGATTAGTTAAGTTAAACTAAGTGGTTAATCGAAGTGAATTAGTTAAGTTAAACTAAGTGGTTAATCGAAGCGAAGTTAGTTAATCCAAAGGAGTTATTCGAAGTTAGTTTATCCGAAGGAGTTATTCGAAGAGTTAATCCGAAGGATTTAATCGAAGAGTTAATCCAATAGAGTTAGTCGAAGAGTTAATCTAAAGGAGTTATTCGAAGTTAGTTTATCCGAAGGAGTTATTCGAAGAGTTAATCCGAAGGAGTTAATCGAAGAGTTAATCCATTAGAGTTATTCGAATTAGTTATTCGAATAGAGTTAAACACGTAAGAGTTAATTGAATATTAGTTATTCAATTTGAGTTAATCGAATTTAGTTATTCGAGAAGAGTTAAATCGAATTTAGTTATTCGAAGGGGTTAATCAATTAAGTTATTCGAATTAGTTATTCGAAGGAGTAAATCAAATTAAGTTAATCGATTAGAGTTGAGTTAATCGATTTGGGTTAAGTTAAGTTATCGAGTTAAGTAATCGAGTTAAGATTTATCGAGTTAGGTAATCGAGTTAAGAAATCGAGTTGAGATAATCGAGTTAAGAAAATCAAGTTGAGTTAATCGAATAAGTTATTCGATAAGAGTAAATCCATTTAAGTTAAATCGGATGTTAGTTATTCGATAAGAATTGACACATTTAAGAAAATCGAATATTTGTTATTCGATAAGAGTTAATGAAATAGAGCCAACCAAGAAGAGTTATTCGAATATTAGTTATTCGATAGGAGTTAATCGAAATAGAGTTTATCGAATATCAGTTATTTGAAAGGGAGAGTTAATCGAATAGAGATTACTCGAAAGAGAGTTATACGTCGAATTCGATTATAGCGAATTCGGGAAAGTACTATTTACTTTCCAGGGTTTAAATCAAGATTTAGTTATTGATTTAGAAATTAGGTGTCTGTTAAATTATTCGAGTTAGGAGATAAAGTTATAATTTAGGTTAGACATTGCAGAAGTAGGAATTATAACGTTATAGTTATAATCAAACGTTTTCATATAAGAAGTAGATTCGTAACCTGAATCCGAGAATTTGCGTAAACAGATGATTGGAAAAAGTGAGTGACGAGCTTCACCTATTTCACAGTAAAGGACGTTGTTCAATTAAGGTCTGAGAGGTAATTATACCCCAACTTGATTGACTTCAGAATTGACAAAGGAATAGTTGTGGTTCGATAGAAATGGTTGATTTGAAATATAGTTAAGTAATAAGCGATAAATGGATTAAGCGAAACGATGTTTTATACAACGTTCATTTGAAATCCGTAAATGAGTTCTGGAAACGTTTTCCAAATATAGTCAGATATGTTTTCTAAACATAGAAAATGAAATGTTTTCATGATAAGAATTTAAGAAATAGAGTTAAGCAAATTCAGAAACTGACTGGAGAGGGTAAGTTGAACGGTTTTCTAAGTGACGATCTGATGTTAGTTTCGACCTTCTGGATTGATACTTAGAGAATTGTTCTCATACTAGTTACAGTTAGGGACTGATAGTTGCGAAATAATACTGATGTGAAAATAAGCTATGGAAATGTTTTCCAATGATTAATAACATATATTTTCTAAATATATGAAATAAGGAAATATGAACTTATGATGATTGATCGATCGAATTTCCATTTGGAAATAAGATCGTTGTTTGTACACCGTCAGGTTTTCATTTGATAGTGGAATCACAGACTATCAAAGTTTTGACCATATTTACGTTGTAAATATGGAGAGACCGGTTGGATTATTATCCGAAGAACCACTCCGTATTAGCATAAGCGTTGCGAATCAAGTACGCTGAAGATAATTGAAGACGGAGTGAAGTGCAAGGGCTATTGTGAAAAGCCTAGGTAGGATGGATTCACTGAATAGTGCCTTCGGTTTGTTCAGTCCCAGGACAACGTATATGGACGAGTGTCTGACAAAGTATTCTTAACGAATCATATATGTTGATCTCTTTAAACGTATTTCGTTGGTGGTGGAGAAATTCGTTTCTCTTAGCTTTTATACCCGTGATGCCTTGAGAAATCGATATTGATTTGGCGGGTATGACGATGTGGCATTCAAAGTAATTGAAGAAATAATCTGTCAAAGTGATAAACGTGACCTCAAACCTCACAACCGGGAAATAACAGAAGTTGGGCTAGGCAGCATGGCTAGTTGGGCCATACCCAAGTAGGGTGTATTATCACCATCTAGAGAATATTCAATTGTACTTCTTTATAATCTATTTCAATGTTGTCCCTTATCGGGAAGGATGGTTGCTGATCCCAACCATCGGTGATAATATATTCGTTACACTCAAGCTAAATGAGTGAACGGTCATGTGTGGCCGGGTTGCAAGACGTTCTTGTTGAACCCTAGTGTATCTCCTCTAGAGTACACTGATCGGAAGGTGCTCCCATACCTTGTCTGTTGGAATCCAATCTCCAATAAGCGCTCACGGTTTTATTTGTATACTATGAATGTGGAACGTGAGATGCAAGCGTTCTGCTAGATTGATATCTATTTGTATGTAGACATTATTATAATATCAGAAAGATATCCTTTATTTAACCAAGTGTTGGAGTTTTATTCACACCAGTCCCATGACTGACCCGGAGTTTATTTTGTTTGTTTTCCCTAAACTCTTGGGTGCCTAAATTTGTACGGGCAGTCAAGTAGTCGGGATTTTACAGATACACTTGGAGAGCTTGGAGCAGAAGACTTCAGGATTATAGCTATTATTATTCCGCTGTGTTGTTAAGTGTTGTACTTTGAAATGGTATGTATATACGAGTACTGATTTGTATTTCAAAGTTATGTTATATTTTATTCGTTCCGCTGTGAGATTCGTGTTTACTCTGATGATGTAAGTTCTTCTTCTTCTTCTATTCTATTAGTTCTATCTTTTCTTCCTCACCCTCTACTTTCTTTCACTAACGTCTCGGGATTTTCGACTCTCGAGGAGTCGGAAATTTCCAGCCGTTACAGGGGTCGACTCCCAAGTCGACTCCCCTTAGGGGGGTCGACACCCTTGAGCGGGAAATTTCCCGCTCAGCTATTTTGGGTTGGATTTCGAATTTTGAACTGCTATGGTTATTTAATTATTATTAATTAAATTCTACTTTAAACTGAAATCTTCTAAGCTCCATAACTTCTTCATACGATATCCGATTTACGCAAACCCGGACCCTATCCCAAGCAGAATTCCGAGACGAACGCAATGGCGCAGCTCTTTTCCCTTGATTCTTCTTCTAAAAATTAAGTATTCTTTAATTTGCTAATTTGCTAGTTTTAATATTTTAAAATTACGGGGTGTTATATCGACGGTTGCCTCACAAGGAGGCAGAGGCAGGCAAAGGGTCACAACTAACAAGGATAGTAGACCATCAAAAACCCATCATCGGCAGCCATCGAGATGCGAAAACACTAGAGCTAAACCCAAGATACCATTTCACCTTTCACTATCGAGGTACGGGGTCGAGGGTAGATGCCACTTGGATGTTTAGATTGGTTATTATAAGGGTCGGTCGCTTAGCTCTTGTAGTCTTTACTAATTAAGGGAGGGGACGAGGTGGGGCCATAGCCACCATGGAAAACAAACCCTAGGAATATTTGTATTTGGAGGCTCTTAAAGGCGGGCCTGTACAGGCATGGAAAAGCTCTCGGCCAAGTTCTGTGTTTCGTTTTTAGCCCTGCCACAGAACTCGGTGCACATTAGAGGACGTGCGATTGAGGCATTGAGCTACAAATGAAGATACGTATGGTGAATAGTCTAGATACACGCATGTCGGCTCTAGGTGGCAGTCAGTACGTTTTACGTAGCATAGTAATGATAGATACATGAGGAATGTAATATTGTTACGTCACTACGACATAGGATGAGGGACTGCGTATATTTCGATGGTGTTACGGTGGAGACCGTGTGAGTGGTGTGCCATGGGGTATACCTCAATATTGGGGGTAGCTACATATATACTATATTAGGTTAATCCACTGGGAAGTAAATGAGTACGACATGTGTATAAGCCTCGAGTGTTGATAACCCAAGTGACCAAATAAATAAGATAATATGATTGAACGGTATATATAGGATTATCTAGAGTATATAGTTTAAATCTAGTCACCAGAACTTGTGTTCTGACCCCCTCCTCATAACATACTCGCAGGTTAGATTTGTGGCAGGGACATGATAGCCTTGGATACTGGTTAGGCAGTAATATTAATACGGTAAGGCTATATTTTGATTATATTATATTTTATCCATTCCGCTATGAGATAATTTCTGAACTCGGACATGTTTTATGTCTCTATCATAGAGCAAACCAATCTGAGTTTCAATAGATTGGAATTTAAAAAAAAAAATGGTCTGTCGAAATTCGGGTTGTTACAAGCGTTATAGGTAAAAAGACACAGAGTTTCACAAGATAGATATAAAATAGCAGCGGAAATTTAAAAATTTATTTTCCAACAGAAAACGTCGGGGTCCAAATTCCAATTACAACATCACTCTGAACTACTGAAAACCAATTACATAAAATAAAAGTATATACCCTGTACTAAAACCGTCAGAGTACAGAAATAAAAAACCATAGTCCCCATAAGTAGCCATAAAAAAGTAAATAAGGTGTCAAAGCGGTACATCGAAGCAAATCCTAATCTAAGCAGAAATAGAAGAGAGAGTCCTAATCAAGCCTGAGCGTTCCCACCCAAAGAACTTGGGGGTGGAAAGGAAGAGAAAGAAGAAGAAACAAAATAGGTCAGACATAAAGTCTGGTGAGTCCAGTTACTTTTAGCATATATAAAAGTATTATGATAGGCATGTAAACTAGATAACTGTATCATATAACAGGTGTGAACAGGCTGAACAGAATAAGCAGGATAAATAGAATTGACTGTGTTTCTTAAATATTTTTCTTTGCACCAATACTAACATACCGTATTAAGTGTTTTCCGATTACTTAACAGAAACATAATGATCCCAACAAAATATAAACGGTAAACTTAGGTGTACTTCTAGCAATGGGTTTTACCCCAAACAGAAATAACAGGTAGCTAAAAAGAAATAACGGGTGCTACCCCAAACAAAAATAACAGTTACCTAAATAGGACTAGATGTACCCTAATTACTACCCCCAACGATCGGCTCCCTACCACGTAAATACCCTGTGCCCGCCCCACCGTAGGGTGTATTACTTCCTAAAGTGGCAACCACAAGGACATAGACCTATTTACAGGTGTTATGGCGTCTTATTTTACCAGACAGACCGGACCCATACACGCACATGACCACGTTGGAATACGCCATCAGAACACCCCCACCCAAATGAACCTCTTATAATAAGCTCATTAAGCATGCCTTGACCCCTACCTATTGCGGGGTCCCCTTTTAATACCAGATTGAGTTACTTACTAATATGGGTCCCACACAATAGATGAGACAAGTAAAACCCCTAAACTTGTGTCCCCAATCAACTAGGATTTCCACAGGTTAAGTTTTACATGGGTTAATAGTGTCCCTACAACCCGTAGATTAATAAGTTTACTTAACCCCCCCCCCTCAACATATTAAACAGATTACAAAAGAACATATAGTTCCATTAACATGTTCCACTTAATCTTTGAATTAAACCTACATGTTTACATGTTCATACGCCACATATTTCAGTTATTTTCCACAGTATAAGTTATGCCCTAAATTTTAGTCTTATTCATAGTACAGGTTTTACCCGTAAATTACCATTCCCAGTCATTCCCAATTTAACCCAATCTCGTTCGTACGCATATTTCAGCGATATCAGCCTACGCTCGAAGGCAGCCTAGGATATAAAAATAAAAAGGGAATGATGGAGGAAGAAGAACATAAATAGACATAATAACATAATAGGCATATGATAATAGAAATAAGCATATCAGGAATAGGCATATAAGAACTGAATAACAGATCAGGTGTACATTTAATAGCAAGACTGATTAGGTACGAATCAGATTCTTAACAGGCATAGGTTTTAGATCCAAATTTATAAACAAGTCAGGATTACTTGTTAAATGTTTATATCTAAAAATAACATGAACTCACAGAGACTAGATCTAAAGAACAGAGAATATTTGGGCTGAAGCTATAGAGAATAAATTCTTGTATGCGTATAAGCTGTTGTTGAAGAAAATAGGCTAATTCAATCCAAGCTAAGATAAAATCTCCTTGTCTCCATTATTTTAGGCGTATAAAACAATAGAAATACCAGTCTTTATATAGACTTTTTCCAATGAACCTTGTTTAGAAACAAGTCCAGGTTCAGGAAATGAACCGGGATGGATCTAGGGTGGGTTGAACCCGGTGTTGACCTTAGGGTCGACACTCCCGGAGTGGGTCGACCCCCCAGGGGCATGGATCGACCCCCAATGGGTCAAGATCCCGCATCCTTTTACTGCTTTGATTCTAAACTATTTTGAATTTTTGGACTGATTTGTTTATATATTCTCTTATATGTATACAAACTTCTAAACTTCATATCTTCTTCATACGATGTTTGTTTTACGTAAACTCAAAGTCTATCTTAAGCAGAATTCCGAGATGAACGCAATGCTACAGTCAATTTTACTTAATTCCCAATATTTTATTAAATATTCTTTAGTTTATCATTACAATTTCTTTCAAAAATTACGGGGTGTTACATACAAGCATAAAAACACCATTTGGGTTGTTTTGGATATTTCTTAGATTTCTATGATAATGAAGCTACATGTTTACATGTTCATACACCACATATTTCAGTTATTTTCCACAGTATAAGTTATGCCCTAAATTTTAGTCTTATTCATAGTACAGGTTTTACCCGTAAATTACCATTCCCAGTCATTCCCAATTTAACCCAATCTCGTTCGTACGCATATTTCAGCGATATCAGCTTACGCTCGAAGGCAGCCTAGGATATAAAAATAAAAAGGGAATGATGGAGGAAGAAGAACATAAATAGACATAATAACAGAATAGGCACATGATAATAGAAATAAGCATATCAGGATTAGGCATATAAGAACTGAATAACAGATCAGGTGTACATTTAATAGCAAGACTGATTAGGTACGAATCAGATTCTTAACAGGCATAGGTTTTAGATCCAAATTTATAAACAAGTCAGGATTACTTGTTAAATGTTTATATCTAAAAATAACATGAACTCACAGAGACTAGATCTAAAGAACAGAGAATATTTAGGCTGAAGCTATAGAGAATAAATTCTTGTATGCGTATAAGCTGTTGTTGAAGAAAATAGGCTAATTCAATCCAAGCTAAGATAAAATCTCCTTGTCTCCATTATTTTAGGCGTATAAAACAATAGAAATACCAGTCTTTATATAGACTTTTTCCAATGAACCTTGTTTAGCAACAAGTCCAGGTTCAGGAAATGAACCGGGATGGATCTAGGGTGGGTCGAACCCGGTGTTGACCTTAGGGTCGACACTCCCGGAGTGGGTCGACCCCCCAGGGGCATGGATCGACCCCCAATGGGTCAAGATCCCGCATCCTTTTACTGCTTTGATTCTAAACTATTTTGAATTTTTGGACTGATTTGTTTATATATTCTCTTATATGTATACAAACTTCTAAACTTCATATCTTCTTCATACGATGTTTGTTTTACGTAAACTCAAAGTCTATCTTAAGCAGAATTCTGAGATGAACGCAATGCTACAGTCAATTTTACTTAATTCCCAATATTTTATTAAATATTCTTTAGTTTATCATTACAATTTCCTTCAAAAATTACGGGGTGTTACATACAGGCATAAAAACACCATTTGGGTTGTTTTGGATATTTCTTAGATTTCTATGATAATGAAGCTAATTTTTGGACATAGTTGACCAAGTCAACATATTTTTCACCTAATAAAGAATAAAAAGGGCATTTTAGTCACTTTTTAGAATTAATAAATATTTTTTTGTTCTATTGTAACGCTTTGCACACAAATATTGTCCGAACTAGTACAATAATTATAATCGACAATTATATGATGAATGATTACTATGAAGTGGATGCTGGAGTTATTGCCGAACCACTATAAAAAATTGTATCTTCCCTGCATTACTTTACATTACTATTGGATTACTTTGTTGCTAGCACACACTCACATCGGGTGTTGGCGTGCGTTGAGTCTATGACAACTTTCGACGTCAACACAAACATTCATCCAAATATCCTATTCCCAAAGGGAAACACTATTGATTTGCACCAAACAATCACGGAGCCCTTTTCAATTAATATTTCATTTATTAAATCATTTCTTGATTCATCTCAGATATCTGTATCGATATATTTTTCAAATGGTTTTGGCCTCTCACGATACTTCAAAAACATTTCTATATTCCACATTCTTTTATTTTCTTTACTTAGAAAATATCTCCTATTTATAATTGGAAAATATTTCCAGTTACTTATCTTTTCCATGAACTCGTTCATTTTCTATACTTAGAAAATATTCTTCATTTTATTTGGAAAATATTCCCAAACCACATTTACTTGTGTTAAAACGAACGTTGCGTAAAACTTTGTTACAACAACCCAAAATAATGTGCTTAACTAACTATATTCTAAACCTCATATTCAATCTTAGTGTTATAGTTCACGCTTTTCTATCTTTAATGAAAACGCCTATTATAACACTTAAATTTTTTATTAAACAATTTGGTTCCAATTTCCATATATAATTGATAATTGATTATAGTTATCAGAATTTATTAAAATTTTCTATCTGCTTAAATTTTCGAAATAAAATCGTTAGTGTATCTTTTGTATGCCTCAATAGGTACAACTACAAATTGCCTTTCTTGACTATTTCCATTCAAAAGAAAATCAAAGAGCCAAGCGACTTGCCAAATAGGCTCATAAAATCTCATATTTAATTAAACTTTACCTTTTTGTCGAGCATTCAATTTATATTCTTTATTCACTCATTCCATACCTGTCTCACATATACATATGTTTCCTATTTTATTGATTTCAAATCAATCCAATATTTGAATCAAACTATATTCAATTCGCTAATTTATTCTCACATTAACTTGTTTTCCCATTTCACTTCTAATTGGAATCAATCTATTCAAATGCATTATATTAACTTATAAACAAGTCAAACTCAAATTCCATATTTGATTCCAAAATTTCATATTCAAGTATAAAGTGTAATCCACAATTTCATTTTACTTAACCACATTAAGTAACCGTCCTTACATACCATTAACCAATTAAATTACATTTTAATTAGCAACCTCCATTATATATTTAAAAATCTGATTTTTATCTCAAAAATCAATCCATTTAATCCTAAAAGGTTCATATTCATTTTATAGCTCAAATCCGAATTTTTTAATGGAAATCTAAATTTTATTTACTAAAAATCCTTCTATTTAATTTAATGAATCATTATGGTATATAAATGATCATAGCGTTGTTTTTCTGGAAATTTGATTTTGAGATAACTAAAAATTTACAATACGAAATCCAGAGTTTTCTCTTTCATTAGAAAACCATCATTCTTTTGGTTCGGACGATTCTTGTTTCAAAGAATTCCAACTATAATGAATTCTATATACTCAATTGAAGTTAAAAACATAAAAATACGAACCATTGTGCTGCGGCAAATTCGTTTTAATTAAATTTAGATATAAATGTTTAAACTTCATTTATTATATAAATTTCTACTCCATTCTTCCATATTTTAATATAAATTAAACCAATTTCCCAAATCTACCTTAAAATTTCCAACTATCCTAAATTGTCAATTATTTCATAACTTAGTAAAAAAAATTGTTTACAACTTAATCTTCCTTATTAAATTCCAATTCCGTTAGAAAAAATATATTTTATAAAATTCGATATAATCGAATTCTAATTATATATCCTTTGGATTTGTCTCAATTTAGTTTACCGAATTTCAAAATAAAATATATAGTTCCCTTTTCGAAACGATTCCCTATTTTGGAATATTTTATTATTATAAAATATATTTATAAGCATAGAATCTATTCATTTATTTTAAATCTTGGTATCTATTTTATACAATTCCTATATTCTTTTTACAAATAATTTATTTTTATAAAAGTCGACATTGACGAATTCCAATCATAAATCCATACGGGTTTATCCAATTAAATTTTACATTCCAAATATTGGGATAACTTTCATCGTTTCCTTTTCGAAACGATTCCAAATTCTCTTTTTAAATTCATATTTGAATTAAATATATAAATTATCCAATGACAATTTTTCACTTTCATTTATAATGTTGTTTGTAAATTTAATTGCTTCTTTATATATTTAAACAAGTTTCTATTTCAAAAATTCATTTGGAATTCGATTTCTATTTTGAGAAAATAGATTTCTCTTTTGAGAAAATAGATTTCTCTTTTTAAATTCACATTTGAATTTACATTCCCAAATTATACAAGGATAATTATTTACCTTCATTTATAAACATCGTTTATAAATTTAAATACTTGTTTTAATTATTAAAGCCATGTTTGATTCTTCTAGCCCGTTCGAAATTCAAATTCTACTTTTGGAAAAATAATTTTTCCTTTTAAATCTCAAAATTCCCTTTCACGATATTTTTATATACAAATATTTAGGGCTAGCGATATTCAAACATCCAAAACACCCAATAATCAATCACAAATTATTTATCAAGTCATATAATACTATATGTAAAAAAATGATCGCAAAACGGAAATTCTATCGAATTAGAAAATCATCGCAAAGTGTAATAAACCGCAAGCGCACGGCGTACAATTATTAGTACGTGGTGAATACGAGTCGATCCACAGGGAAAGAATTAATTCTAGATTTTACTCAATCAAATTAAACCAAATTCAAGTGAAGTTTTAACTAATAAAAGCTAAATGAAAATTATAAACTAAGTTGAGAGCTAAATATGAAATGAAAACAATTTAGAGGCAAATCAACTCTCACATTTATGTAAGTTATCAAAATACAATTTATGATCTCCATTAAGTGATATAAATGCAATATTTAAACCACTTGTGATTCTCATGAAAATGGAACTAAAGCAAAACTATTCTAAGTATGGCCTATGAATTATTAACTAGAACTATAGACCATCAAATTTTGTTCTTACTTTTATTTCAAAATCAATAACCAATTAGAAAATATTGATGTAATTTGTGTTTACATTGACTAAGCATAGCCTATTTTTTTGTCAACAAACGTAGACTATCAATACAATTTGTATAAATTTACATCAACATTCACTAACATGAAGCACTAATTAGAGATCACTAATCATACAAATGTTGAACTTTCATAAAGCTAGACAGCATCATTACCCCTAAATCAAGGGATTAGCCACTCATATTTGTTATCATATCAACACATGTAAGTTTCAACATTAGAAAATAAAGCAAAATGAAAGAAAAACTAAGTAGAACAAGAAGAGAAATAAACTAAGAAAATAAAGTAAATCTAAGCTATGAACATAAAGAAAATGAACATGAAAGTAAATCTAAGCTATGAACATGAATGTAAATCTAAGCTATGAACATGAAAGTAAAGAGCATAGAAATTAAATTGCATTAAAACAAAGAAGTTACATAAAGAAAATGGCTAAGTAGCCATGGAAATACAAGAGAGCTTGTGCTCCTCTCAACTAACCTAAAGTAGGGGATAAAAGAGAAGAGGATATTTACATTACATAAAGGGGTGTATATATACATGTTTGAAACCCTAAATCCCTAATCACTTTTGTTGGGAACTCCCCAAAGTATCCCCTTCATGAAGCTTCTCTTTTGTTTCCATCCACTAATGAGTCATATAAATTGCATGAGGCCTTTAATTGTTTCCATAAGCCAACACATTAGCCACTAATAGCTCCATTAAAGAAAGAGATAGAGTTGATGGGGCCCTCCACTAAGTAGTGTATGAATTAACTCCATCTCCAATTCCTTTGTATTCATTTTGTGCATGCATATCATCATGTAGGACAATTGTATTTGTAGCCAATTTCCTACAAACAACATGAAAAATGAACAAGTAAATGTTTTCAAAAATAAATACATGCACAAATAACCATTTTTTCCTAATATGAAGATGAATGTATAATTATTTAATAATTTGGGGTTTTTGGTTTAATACATGTAAAAAAAGCCAATTATATTATTTAATTAATTAAAATAAGAATAAATGTTTGAATATAATGCACATTTACGTGCACATCAATAAACAATAAAATTGTTGAGGAATCCAGTTGGATTCCTCCAACCTGTTTTTCCAGTATCCACAGTTCCTACTGCAAGGCAGGTTATCGCGGTATAGAAGATCGTCCACTATATATGTTGTGGTTCGCATAAGGTCTCATCTGCTATAGTACTGCGGGGAAAATTCAAATGCAAATCTTAAATATAACTAATATATATACATATATGTTAACGATATTTTTTGTCAACGCCGAAGATAAGTCCAAGCAAGTGGACCTAAGGATAGAATGGGATTATTCAGCTCCCACAAGTTTGAGTTAGTTCACTGTTTCCTAGATATCAAGGTTTAGTGTAACACCCCGTATTTTCTATGAACATAAAAGTAACAAAACAAAGTATATTTAATTTTTAAAAGAAGAATTAAGGGAAATGGGTTATGCCATTGCATTCGTCTCGGAATTCTGTTTGAGAAAGAGTCTGAGTTTGCATAAATCGGACTCCGTATGAAGAAGTTATGGCCTTCAGAAGTTTCAGAAAATTTAAATTAATTAAAACAGCTCAGTTCTAAATTCAAAGTTCGAATTCAAACGCAGAACAGGGTAGGCAGGATTTTTCCCGCCCAGGGGCCAGGTCGACCAGGGGGTCGACCAAGGGGTCAACCTCCCCCCTACAGGTCGACCTGTTTCGGATCCGAGGCAGATTCGGATTTTGTTATCTGGGCTTGTTTTCTGGACATATTTTTTGGCTCCTAAGCTTTTTAAACACCCCCAAACCCTACTTTCTCTCCACACCAAACCATTGTAACGCTATGCTGCCTCAATTCTAATTAAAATAAATCAGTGGCGTCTCTACTCCACTGAAACCTAAACCAGAACTAGTGCTTCTTCTTCTTCCAATCTGAATAGGATCAAAAGAGAACAACTACAACCCTTTTTCTTTTAGAATCCAACCAAGGTGAGTACAGTTATTTTCAGATAAGAAATTTAATTATGATCTTGACATGGTTATAAATCTGAATTTGAGATTATGCATATTCTTGTTTATCAGATCTGTTTTTCTGTGTAGATCTATCTTATTAATATTATAGTAACTATTCTGTTTCTCTTCCTTCCTTCTGTTCTATAGCCAGGCTACCACGAGCCTGAGCAAAATCTCATAAGAGATTGATGTATGATCGCTAAATTTGGGGAAAATAGTGAATGATGCATAATTAGACATGACTGATTTGTGACTAATTTGAGAAAAGAACATATATTGTAATTTAAGATCTAGATCTGGGCATATTATATATGATAGTCTATGATTTGGAAGAAGGAGAATTATTGTGTATATGACTTAGGCACAAAGATCTATATTATAATAAGATAACTATTAAATGCGAATACGCCTAAATGGGTATTTTGGATATTAAGCATACGCTAAAATCAAAGACTATAATTTGGCATAATTCGTATTGTATATCATGATTTGGGGTTTTTGGAGAATATTCTGTACTGTGTAAATTTAACTAAAATTTGGGACATATGTTATATTATGAATTATGATCATAATTTGGGCATGTAAAATTAGGATTAATTTTATGATTAAATCTGTTAAATTGCCTAATCTGCTAAATCAGTTGAAACTGAACACGATAAATTTGGGGTATGAAAATCTGTAGGCTCGGTCTAAAATTGAGCAAAACAAGTGAATAGAACTTTGAATAATCTGTTGTAACTTGTAAAGAAGTTTAATTTGTTGAATTAGCATAATTAGTCTGATATTGGCATAATCTGTGAATGAATACTTTAGCTAAAAATAAGAATGCTGAGACACGAGGTTAGACTCTGTTTGCGGTAGAAGCCTGCCCGGACCCAACCGGCTTAACCAGCAACCGCAAACTGTCAGTCTAATGTGAGAGGTCATAGGCATAACTAAAATATGCTTAGACACGAGGTTAGGTCTGGCATGCGGCAGAAGTCTGCCTTGAACCGCCCGACACATCCAGCAGCCACAAGCTACCGGCCAAATGTGAGAGGTTTGTGCATTAGTAATTAATTAATGAAAATCTAGGATAAATATAATGCCTAAAATGTGTTGGGGGGATAACGTTAAATCAACTGGGCGGATGAATCTAATAAACCCGTTTCGTAAATCTGTAGGCCCAATACAAGGTTAGGTGAAACAATCTGTAAGTCTGTTAATCTGTATATCTGATCCGTTAGTCTAGAAACTTGTTAACCTGTATGTCTAATCTGAGAACTCGTTAATCTGAACTTTGTACATCTGAAATCTGTAAGCAAGTTAATCTGAAATTTGTTAGTCTGGGGACACAAGGTTGGGAGGGGTAATTACTTGTGTCATCTGCTGTTGGGACCCATATTAGTTAGTAACCGTTTTCTGGTATCAAAACTATGACCCAACACTAGTAGGGGTCTGGGAACGTTTACTGAACTAATTGTAAGAGGTTCACTCTGATAACGGCGAGGGGTGTTGATGGCGCATTCCAACCGGGTCATATGCGTGCATGGATCCGGTCTGCTCTGAGGATGTAAGACACCGTGACATCTATAAATAGGTCTGTGTCTATAGGTTGCCACTTTAGGGAATGATACACCCTTCTGTGGGGCCGACACAGGGTATTTATGTATTAGGGAGTCGATCGCTTGGGGTGGAATTTAGGGTACACCTAGTTTTGTCTGTTTCTGTTGGTGTACCTTCTGTCTCTGTTGGCGTGGTAAAGGCCCATTAGTTGGGGTGGTAAAGGCCCATTATTAGCATTTTGTTTATGTACCTTCTGTCTTAGTTGGGGTGGTAAAGGCCTATTACTAGCATTCTGTTTCTGTAGAGATTATTCCGTTTCCTTCTGTTTCAGTTTAGACATTAGGGTAACACCTAATCCTGTTATACTAACTATTAGTGAAGAGAAGTAAAATATAGGTAAGAAGCATATCTTGGTCTATATCATTCTGTTTCTTCTGTTTAACTTAAGCATACCTGCTACTCCTGTTGTTGTAATCTCTCATCCAACTTTATTTACATGTCATGATATAACTATCTGTTTATATGCTGAAATTTACTGGACTCGCCAGACTTTATGTCTTACCTCGTTTGATTTCGCCTCTTTTTATTTCCAGTCCCCCCCCCCCCCCCGGTGCTCAGGGTGGAAACATAGGAGCTTGATTCATATTCTCTCTGCTTGAAGTGCTTGAAGTATTGCTTGGCTTTGACTCTACCTTCTTATGGCAGTTTATGTTGGGGATTATGGTTTTAAAATTATGCATTTTGAAGGATTTTGGTATAAGACTGATACTTGTGTACTTGGGTTTTGGTATTGTGATTTTGAAGGATGTAACCAAACTTATTTCTGTTTTTGCTGTAATAAAGTTATAAAATTTTCAAGTACTACTTTACGTATCTGTCTTGTAATATTCTGTTCTGTTTACTTATAATGCTCCATGAAAGTTAATGCAATCCCTTCGTGAATGACATAAACGGACATGGGGTGTTACACTTGGTATCAGAGTTGAAGGTCGCCAAATTTGGTAAAAAGTTTTTGAAAACAATTTTCAAACAGGTTTTAAAAAGGAAGTAATTTCAAAAGAAAAGTTTATTTTGAAAAAAAACATAATCCCCAAAAGCCATATATATGTCTTTCGATTCTCCGTTTTTGAATCTCTTTTCTTTCGTTTCAGCATGTCTAGAGAACAAAACATCCCTTATATCCCAGAGGGAGTCACCATACTCGGATGGTTCCGTAGATATTTGGAGGCCACGGCACCCGCCGAAGGCAAGGAAACGTTCCTCTAGTTGTACCCATCGCTCCTCCTCCTCCTCCGCGCGTGAATACTTTTCCGAAGACATGTAGAGACTTTCGAGCTATGGGCAGAAAGAAATTTAATGGGACTGAATCATTCGTGGAAGCAAGAAACTGCCTCAATGAAACAGAAGATTTGTTCGTTATCATCAAAGTGGATGATAGGCAGAAGATACAGTTGGCTGTATGGTTACTTAAGGACGAAGCCTTATTTTGGTGGGAGGTCACGAATGGAGAACGAGCAATGGAGTCTTGGATGGATTTCAGGCATAGGTTCGAGATGAAATTTCTCTCACGAGCAGAAGAGAATTTACACATGGAGAGGTTCTTATGTTGAAGCAGGGGAATTTATCAGTGAAAGAGTACGTCAACAAGTTCAATCAGTTGGCGAGATTCGGCTTAGACTTGGTGAACACACCTGATAAGAAGGCCCTGAGATTCGTTAAAGGTTTGAATGAGCCGCTACACGGGTTGGCTATGACCCACCTTCCTATGGGGGCTATCTTCGAGAAATTGGTTGACATGGCATTGTTGCATGAAGAGGAAGCCAAAAGTGAGAAAAAAGAGGAAAACTCGAAGGACCACAGAACAAGAAAGCATGGACCAGAAAGGAAACACAAAAAAAGGATGAAAAGTCTGAAGATAAGAAGGAGAAAAAGTGCTTTACTTGTGGAAGCTTGACTCATCTGAACAAGGATTGCAGAAAGAGGAAGGGAACTTGCTTCAACCGTAGTGAGATGGGACACTTCACTAGGGACTGCCCGAAGAAACGAGGGCAAGGGCAGAGGACAGGACCTACTTCTGAAGGGCAGGTGAATTCTCTCGTGGTTGGTGGATAGGATAGAGATAGGAAAATTTCTATAGAAGGTTTAATTTCCTTATCTGATTATTGAGTTTAAACTCTTTTTGATTCTGGCATTTTAATTCTGTAATTGAGACTCTTCACTTTAATACTAGTCTTGTTTCGAATCCCGCTATAGTCTCAAACCCCATAAGGGTTACGACTCATCTATTTGTGATAGGTTGGGGTTTGAGGGTATCTGTGTTGGGCATTAAGTTGACTATGACGCATGCATTATGGGTTTTGTGGGATATGGTGGAGTTTTATCATGCTTAGTTTCCTAAGAATCATTTGATAATCTGATATGTACCAGTCTGTAAGTATCTGAATATTTCTAAAAAGGATAGGGTTTTTACTCAAAGCATGAAGTAGATTTCCAGTTTTTACATTGTTTAACGGTAGTAATTCTCCGAGTGTCAATCTGATGTTGATTTTGGTCTTCGGGGTTGATACTTAGAGATTTATTCTCTTAACCGATGTCTAATGGGAACATAACTTTTGTTTTAATTGTACTTGCTTCTATCACTCGGCTGTATCCTATCGATGGGGTCTTCGACCTTTTAGTATAAACAAATGTGTTTAAACATGTGTTTGAGACATGTCATGTTTGACGGTTGCAAGTGGATGCAAGTGGTTGCTAGTGGTTGCTCATGGATGCATATACACACACTATGCACTAGATCGGCTCAAAAACACTCTCATACTGCATATGGATGTGTGTGCATTTTTCGATTTTTGTGGATGCAAAATGATTGACTCATCACATGGATGTTGCAGTTGGATGAATGGTTATGCACTCATATAGAAATGATGTGTATCAAATAGGATTTCTTGCATAAATAATTGGACTCATGGCACTAACATAATTCGCATTGAGGAGGTTTACTGAATCAGTAGACCACCTGATCTTTGCATTAGATAAGAGACATATACACACACTTTTGAATATGTTCATACAACATTAGAAGTTTTCTAAGGACAATGGATGTTTTTGGATGATGGTTGAGTAGATGGGTGATTGGATGGTAGGACACATTCTTCTTAACTTGAAGATTTCGGGGACGAAATCCTTTAAGGAGGGGAGAATGTAACACCCCGTATTTTCTATGAACATAAAAGTAACAAAACAATGCATACTTAATTTCTAAAAGAATAACTAAGGGAAACGGGTTATGCCATTGCGTTCGTCTCGGAATTCTGCTTGAGATAGAGTCTGAGTTTGCGTAAATCGGACTCCGTATGAACATGTTACGGCCTTCAGAAGTTTCAGAAAATTTAAATTAATTAAAACAGCTCAGTTCTAAATTCAAAATTTGAATTCAAACGCAAAACAGGGTGGGCAGGATTTTTTCCGCCCAGGGGCCGGGTCGACCAAGGGGTCGACCTGGGGGTCGACCTAATCTATACAGGTCGACCAAGGGTCGACCTCCCCCCTTACAGGTCGACCTGTTTCAGATCCGAGGCAGATTCCGATTTTTGTATCTGGACTTGTTTTTTGGACAAATTCTTTGGCTCATAAGCTATTTAAACACCCCCAAACCCCACTTTCTCTCCACACCAAACCATTGTAATGCTACGCTGCCTCAATTCTATTTAAAATAAATCAATGGCGTCTCTACTCCGCTGAAACCTAAACTAGAACTATTGCTTCTTCTTCTTCCAATCAGAATAGGATCAAAAGAGAACAACTACAACCCTTTTTCTTTTAGAATCCAACCAAGGTGAGTACAGTTATTTTCAGATAAGAAATTTAATTATGATCTTGACATGGTTATAAATCTGAATTTGAGATTATGCATATTCTTGTTTATCAGATCTTTTTTTCTGTGTAGATCTATCTTATTAATATTATAGTAACTATTCTGTATCTCTTCCTTCCTTCTGTTCTATAGCCAGGCTACCACGAGCCTGAGCCAAATCTCATAAGAGATTGATGTATGATCGCTAAATTTGGTGAAAATAGTGAATGATGCATAATTAGACATGACTGATTTGTGACTAATTTGAGAAAAGAACATATGTTGTAATTTAAGATCTTGATCTGGGCATACTATATATGATAGCCTGTGATTTGGAAGAAGGAGAATTATTTTGTATATGACTTAGGCGCAAAGATCTATATTATAATAGGATAACAATTAAATGTGAATACGCCTAAATGGGGATTTTGGATATTAGGCATACGCTGAAATCAAAGGCTATAATTTGGCATAATTCATATTGTATATCATGATTTAGGGTTTTTGGAGAATATTCTGTACTGTGTAAATTTAACTAAAATTTGGGACATACGTTATTTGTGAATTATGACCATAATTTGGGCATGTAAAATTAGGCTTAATTTTATGATTAAATCTGTTAAATTGCCTAATCTGCTAAATCTATTGAAACTTAATACGGTAAATTTGGGGTATGAAAATCTGTAGGCTCGATCTAAAATTGAGCAAAACAAGTGAATAGAACTTTGAATAATCTGTTGTAACTTGTAAAGAAGTTTAATTTGTTGAATTGGCATAATTAGTCTGATATTGGCATAATCAGTGAATGAATACTTTAGCTAAAAATAAGAATGTTGAGGCACGAGGTTAGACTCTGTTTGCGGTAGAAGCCTGCCCGGTCCTAACCGGCTTAACCAGCAACCGCAAATTGTCAGTCTAATGTGAGAGGTCGTAGGGATAACTAAAAGATGCTTAGACACGAGGTTAGGTCTGGCTTGCGGCAGAAGTATGCCCAGAACCTCCCGACACATCCAGCAGCCACAAGCTACCGACCTAATGTGAGAGGTCTGTGCATTAGTAATTAATTAATGCAAATCTAGGATAAATGTGATTCCTAAAACATGTTGGGCGGATAAGGTTAAATCAACTGGGCGGATGAATCTAATAAACCTGTTTCGTAAATTTATAGGCCCAATACAAGGTTAGGTGAAACAATCTGTAAGTCTGTTAATCTGTATATCTGATCTGTTAGTCTGAAAACTTGTTAACATGTATGTCTGATCTGAGAACTAGTAAATCTGAACTTTGTACATCTGAAATCTGTAAGCAAGTTAATCTGAAATTTGTTAGTCTGGGGACTCAAGGTTAGGAGGGGCAATTACTTGTGTCATCTATTGTGTGGGACCCATATTAGTCAGTAACCCGTTTCTGGTATCAAAACTATGACCCAACACTAGGAGGGATCCCGGCACGTTTAATGAACTAATTATAAGAGCTTCACTTTGATAATGGTGAGGGATGTTGATGGCGCATTCCAACCGGGTCATGTGCGTGCATGGATCCGGCCTGCTCTGAGGATGTAAGACACCGTGACATCTATAAATAGGTTTGTGTCTATAGGTTGTCACTTTAGGGAAGGATACACCCTTCTGTGGGGTCGGCACAAGGTATTTATGTATTAAGGAGCCGATTGCTTGGGGTAGAATTTAGGGTACACATAGTTCTGTCTGTTTCATTTGGTGTACCATCTGTCTCTGTTGGGGTGGTAAAGGCCCACTAGTTGGGGTGGTAAAGGCCCATTATTAGCATTATGTTTCTGTACCTTCTATCTCAGTTGGGGTAGTAAAGGCCTATTACTAGGATTTTGTTTATGTAGAGATTATTCTATTTCCGTTTTTGTTTCAGTTTAGACTTTAGGGTAACACCTAATCCTGTTATACTAAGTATTAGTGCAGAGAATACGATATAGGTAAGAAGCATATCTTGGTCTATATCATTCTGTTTATTCTGTTTAACTTAAGCATGCCTGCTAGTCCTGTTGTTGTAATCTCTCATCTAGCTTTATTTACATGTCATGATACTACTATCTGTTTATATGCTGAAAGTTACTGGACTCGCCAGACTTTATGTCTGACCTCCTTTGTTTTCGCCTCTTTCTGTCCCCCCCCCCCCCCGGGTGCTCAGGGTGGAAATATAGGAGCTTGATTCATATTCTCTCTGCTTGAAGTATGTCTTGGCTTTGATTCTACCCTCTTATGGCAGTTTATGTTGGGGATTATGGTTTTAAAATTATGCATTCTGAAGGATTTTGGTATAAGACTGATACTTGTGTACTTGGGTTTAGGTATTATGATTTTGAAGGATGTAATCAAACTTATTTCTGTTTCTGCTGTAATAAAGTTATAAATTTTTCAAGTACTACTTTATGTATCTGTCTTGTAATATTCTGTTCTGTTTATTTATAATGCTCCATGGAAGTTAATGCATTCCCTTCGTGAATGGCATTAACGGACATGGGGTGTTACATTTAGAGCTCGAAGATTAGTTACTCTTCCCTCATGATGTAAGTATCATGCTTATGAGATTCGATAACCAACAGTTACCTTGGGATAAGGGTTCCCCAAGCGCAATACGAGTTCGGAAGTTAAAAGGCCTGTAGAAGAGTATTTTGTTGATCTTGGAGAAAGACCAAGGCTTGCGCATGAGGCATTTATTGTAGAGAAGGCATAAGGAAATAGGTGAAAGAAGTAATAAGGTAAATCATAGAGAATATGTTAGGTGTCGATTCACTCTTTACTGCTCATTAACTTGAGTACATAAGTGTTTACAAAGGAAATCCCCAACTCAATTTAGAAATTAGGGTTTACTCTATAAGAAATGAATACAAGAATGGGGAATGAGAAAAAAGGCCTCTAAAATGTGTCCCTTATGGTCTTATTTATAGACAAATCGAGACCCCTTTTGTTCTTGGTTCATTAATAGCTCTTTTAGGATGAGACAGCTTGTTATCGGCCGCCTCTTACCTTTCGGTTCTGGTTGCCTGTGTTTCGGCCGCCTTTCTAACATCGTTATTGGATATAACTTAGCCTTTGGTGTGCCTGTCTTGGCTTTCAGAAAACCGGTCCCGGTCTTAAGAGATTCTCTTTGATGCCATTTATACCTTCCGTATCGATACCAAGGCAGTAGGTATGGATAGCTTCAAGAATGGCCTTCGGCAATAGGTTCCGCCTCCAAGTCTCCATAATGTTTGCTTTCGTGTTACACTTTTTCATGACCTTGGAACCATAACCCATTTTGATATCGATACTTAGCAAATAGTGTGGATAGCTCTTCTTATAAGCTTGGTCAACTTTCGATGAGTCCTGGAAATTGATTTTGGTCTTACGGAAGAATGTTTTCGATATATCTAAGAATGGCCTTAGATGTTGTGTCTCAGTAATCGACAAGCCTTGACTCCAACAGTTAGCTTTCAGAGTGTCATTTTTGACTTTGATGTCTTTATTTTCCTTTGTATCAGCACTAAGAAAATTAGTGTTGATATCCCTTTGTCTCACTCTGCTTATGTTTCGAATAATATGGAGTACCTTCTTTGTTTTGGGTTTCAGATTATTGGCTTTCACTTTAAGTGGCTTGCCTTTGGAATTGAGTTCATGTTACTTGCTTTCGCTGTTGCCATTAGTTTACCACTATAATCTTTCATATCGGTAATAGGCCTTTCTCTTCTATGTCGGTGTCGATAGCCTGTTGACTAAATCACCTCTTTTATGCTTCCGGATCATTCCTTTGAGCTAGTTGTAGTCCGACACCCTTTCACCGATAGTAGGTTTCAGTGTTGAAATTAATAGTAACATTTGCGCTCTGGTGAAGAGGTAATTTCGATTTTTCAAGTCAAACTCCTGACTTTCGTATTGTGCTTTGACTACTGCCTTTTGGTATTTCATCATTGATCTGGTCCGTTTATTTGCTCTTATTTGTGTGGTTGGGATTTAAGAGGTGCTTTTGTAAAAAGATCTCTACTTGTTCCTTTTCTTTATTTCTTTTCCTACAAAGAATTAAACTCAAACAAGATTATTGTCCTTTAGGATTACTACAAGTTCTCTTAGAATCTCAAACTCGATTTCCTTTATAGGTATTTTATTTGATCGAAATTAGAGTTCAACGAATATTCTTTCAACTTGGTTATGAAATCTGTCAAGTTTCCTATGCTTTTAGAATGGATTCAGGTAATAGGAATGGTTTATGCGGTCTTTATTGACAGATAGTATGGGCTATTTATACCTTTAATACATTTTTACAGCCTATAGTGCAAAACTGACACGGATTTATCCTTCACTTGTAAAGATGAAATTACTCTTTCAGTACTGATGAATTCAATATTAGTCCATTGTCGATTCATCTTGCTCTAAATTCTCTCAAAACCAATTCTTATG
Source organism: Allium sativum (assembly GCA_030737875.1). Lineage (NCBI taxonomy): Eukaryota > Viridiplantae > Streptophyta > Magnoliopsida > Asparagales > Amaryllidaceae > Allium > Allium sativum. The sequence continues at coordinate 156,077,139 of CM060925.1, read as the reverse complement.
TTCATTTTGGTTCCGTCCCTACTAGTGTCGGAAGCACAGGTGTTATTGAAAGACTTGTATTTGCTTAGGGAACAATATCACCTGGTAGCATTACGCCCGAGAAGCAAGGTGTTAGTACTTATAAGCCGAACAACTCGACTTCCCCGTGGCCTAAGAAGGAGGGATTCTTCAGCATTTCCTGGCAGACGTTTCTTTCAAATAGACCTTTGACTTGTGTATGTCTAGTATTGAATATGGTTTCAACCTTGGCTTTGAACATCTGTGTCCGGAATCACTTTTGTATTTTCTATAAAACATAATAGTTAACATACTTTGCGTTCGCTTCTCATAGAGTGTATTATCTTTTTATCAAGATTACATAATGAGTGAGATTTGCAACTTGAGTAATTTCGAGACCTAATTTTTTATTTGATTCTTTGTGAATTAAACTTGTAAGTGAGTTTGTAGAATGACTTCACAAGATGTGTATGTGTCATTCGATTTGTGACCTTTGTTCAGAACAAAGTGTATGCCATGGTTTTCCTTCCTAACTATAAAACACTATTTAAGTTGTAACTGTGTATAGATGAGCTTATGATACCACAACTTGGTTAGTTGTACTTTCGTGATTATTTAAATATGACGAGTAGTGACTAAGCATAAAATAGTTTTTAGCACTCCCTTCACGAAGTGTTGTGGAGAAATAACCTTCATCACAAGGTTTTAAACAACGTTCCTTGGATACCGATCCAAGCACTGATTAAAGGTCTCCCTTTAGTAATGGGATAATAGATTACCCTTCCTTGGGCGTGATAATAAGGATTCGACAACCCTTACATGGAAATAAGTATATGAAGATCGCCATCCACATTTGGGTGTTTAAGAATAATGTTAATGGGAGAATCTTCTTTTCCAAATGTATGAATAGAAGCTCCAAAACTTATATTCAGGTAATCATTGGTAGAGGTTCAGAAACCTATATTTGGAGACATCAGAAGTTTCGAACCAAGCACGGATTTGGGTACCTACAGTAGTGAACCAGAAATCACCATATAAAGATAATTGACATCTTGAATCATAACCCTTGTTCAAATATTTTATAGAATTTGCTGAAACCTCCTTTCCTTGGGCTTTTATTGACCATTTTAGCTTTTCTCCTTAAGCGTAGGTTTCATGCGCTTAAAAGGCCTTCCTTGGCCTTTGCTCCCTTCCATTGGGGAAGATGCAAGTTGAGGTGGAGTGTGCTCATTTTAGAAATTCTGAACCCATCCCAGATTCAGGCATTCATGGTAGAAAACGATAGATCCATTTCTGGTATTAATATAAGTTCCGGACCATAATTTAGGTTCAGGTGTTAATAGAAGAGTAGATATCCACATTTGGTGATTAGATAGAAGTCTGAACCATAACCCAGATTTAGTTATTTATTATTTCTCGTGCCACCTCAGACTTATTGTAGCGACCCGAACTTCCCGGCCGGCCTAAACCGAACAAGAAGGCGGACTGTTTTGAGAACACGACTCATCTGAACATAAACACGAGAACATATCATTGTTATTACAATAAATTACATCAGAGTACAAGATATCAGAGATTAAATAAATGATTTACAACGGAAAAATATCATAGATTTAAATTACAATTAAATACAGAAACATAATGTGCAGCGGAAAACATCAACTACCACAACTAAAAGAAATACGCAGGTACAAAACATTCCTAATATAACTCCAGCTGTAATCCAGGATCCTATAAAAAAATATCTTCGAAACTAAAACTACAAGCTGTCCGTGTGGAAAATATGGGCACCCAGAGTTTTGGTGGGAAATAATAAACTCCGAGTCAGTCATGGGACTGGTGTGAGAATTAAAATAGTTATTAACTTTAATTTAAAGTTGGGTAAATCAAGGGACCACGCCGTATAACACGGAACAGGTTTTTTCCCAAGAATACGATAAAACAAGCAACACAATGCTAAATGGAAAAATGAAGCCAATATAAGACTTCGGTCCGATCACACAATGCAACGCAAGCCGGAGGACATAGTTTTACCTTATAATAGCCAAACATGCTTGATACGCAAAATTTATCTTATATTATTATTATAAGTGAAGAAATAAACTTCAAATATAAATGTATCGATCATAGGTGACATAGGTACCATATATTATGTCGCCATATATGTTTATAACTAAAACCGTAAATCATGTATTAGAAATTGGATTCCCATCTATGAACCAAGGTAAGAGATCATCCTCACCTATTTCGAGACACTCTAGCAAATGCCTTAGGATCATGCCTATGGGCAATCCTTGGATCTTCAAGGTCAGTCAGTCGTCACTGCTTGACAATACCGTAAACAATACGTTAGTCGTTTCTATCGAATCTCCAAAATGGTCAGTACGTCGACCAATCAAGAGCCATTGCTGACCCAAATCAAATCTGAGGTACCTAGCCTTCCATAAACTAATATCCAACATTTGCGTAGGTAAAAAGTCTGGGCTCCATACCATGACATCACTTCTAGCTAGAATCTAAAGTATGCCTATTTCCCTGCAGTCTCTATCCCGTTTTTGGTTCACACCGGGGTGTGAGGTTCGCGAATTAACGCTACACAATGTCGCTCTACTTAAAGCTCTGCTTTGATCATCAACCACAAGGCTCTACTTTTCAACAAAAGCCTTGATCCATGCATCTCAGCATGCCACATTGTCAATCCATACCATGCCATTGATTTCTACCAATATATAAGCTCTCAGCTCGTACGTCTCAGAGAAAGGTGTTAAGCAAGAGAACAAATTCTCCGCCAGCAAACAGATATATATTTAGCAGAGATCAACGAATACAGCGCGAAGTACAATGTCAAACATACAATCCATTTGCAAGTTCGTTATGGGTCTGAATGAAACCGAAGACACCTTATTCCTCGTCCTATATGACCAATATAGGAGAGAGGCCCTTGCATATCCGGTCGATCTCCAAGTACGTCTAGACGATCACCACTTATTACCTCGTTTTGGGTGTACATCCCAATCAAGATATCAGAAATTATCCAAACGATGTGAAGATCACCAGTTTTCAACCACCGTCTTCAAATCCTCGACTTTTAGTCGTTGTATCAGTTATTCAGAATGGGTTAAACCCGGTCTTTCCGAAAAACTCAAGTATACTATAATCAAGTGCTTTAAAAAACGTCATACGCCTCATTCCAATCTAGAATATTCTTTTATTCAAATATTCATTACATTGGGAATCATTCCCATAAATCTTGTCAAAGATTTAATTCATTTAAACCACTTGTTCAAATCTTTCTTCGAAAACCATTTCAGAAGATTTTGTATTATCTTTTAACAATCTTAAACCAAATTAAGGTTTATCAAACTAGTCGGGATTACCGAGCCTAACCGAAGTAATCATTTATTTTATTTTTCTAATCCCAACGTATTCATCCCATAGAGAAAAAATGGTAGTACTCCATATCTAACACCCACTGTGTTATCGGTAAAATTAATTACCATTTCAGTTTCAAATCTAATTAAAGATTTAACTATCGCATGGAGTAAAACTGGTGGTACTCCATTCTCGATCGTTTATTGAATTCAGTAAATTTAATTACCTCATTCACATTCCAATCTAATTAAAGATTCATTAAAACTCAAACTTGGTTTTAATCTCAAAAATCATTACTTAATGATTATTCAATCTTTTAGTAAATTAATCCTGTCTTTAACTGGGTTAAAGAACAAATGTCACTTAAAACACAGTTCACGATAAACCCAAAATCCTCTTCCATCAAAATGGAATCTTCACCGAAATCTGATCAGTATATAATTGATATAAATTTCCATATCAGACTAATATGATAAATAGAATAACGGCAAAGCATTTAAATTCCATAAATAGTAATGGTCTACCTTAACAAAAGCTTATCTCGATTATTAGTAAAATCAAATCCCACTCAATTCCAATTTAATATACTAAATTGGAAAATTTTACTTTGGAAAAATCCCGTTCAATCTTAAGTAAAAGATTTATAAAATCCAAACCATAATTTCATTGTTAACTGGGTTTTAAGAACAAATGTTATTTAAAACACCATTTACAATGAACCCAAAATCAACTTCCATTTAATTCCATTGTGTAACACCACATGTCCATTAATGTCACTCACAAAGGGAATGCATTAACTTCCATGGAGCGTATTTAGTGTATAGAACAGAATATAACAAGACAGATATAAATAATGGTACTTGAAAATTTTAAAATAACTTTTATTGCAGCGGAGAAATAGTTTGATTACAACAACTTCAAAAACCAAGTACACTTAATATCCATCTTGATAAATTGTTTCAGAGTACATAAAATAAAAAAGCATAAACCCCAACACAAGTAGCCATAAAAGAGATGAGATGAACTTTACATTCAGCAATCCAAGCACTTCCAAAAGAGAGAGAAAGAGATCCGAGATCAAGCTCCACTAGTACTAGTCCCACCCTGAGAACCTTGGGGGGGAAAGGAAGAAAAGATGCGAAAACAAGGGGGTCAGACATAAAGTCTGGCGAGTATAATAACTTTAACAATATAATTATTAAAGTAACTAGGATAAGGCAAACTGGTAAGATAAGATATGACCATGAAACAAGTGGGCATGACAAAGCAAATAAGAGGAATATTCTGGCGTTAATCTCGTCCCTAATCACTATAGGATAATTGCTATACTTGACCACCACTAGTCACCCTAAAAGTTGATCCTGCCTACAGAACTTAATAATGATAATGGTAGTTTCATGTACCCCTAGCTGTCTTTATAAGTTCCGTCTGCCCCTATCTCTACTAGGTGTACCCACTACCCTCATTCGATCGGCTCCCTAACTCGTAGATACCCATGCTAATCCCACAGTGGGGTGTATCACTACCCAAAGTGGCAACTCGATACCACCAAAGATGCATGGCTTATATCTAAATGATACAACAACGTCTTACCTACTAGCCTGGGCCCACGCACGCACATGACCCCGTTGGACTTGCGTTGCCACTGCTAACCCGTTTTGACCTCTTACAATCAAATCCAGTAAGCGTGTCCCGTCCTCAACTTGGGTCGAGCTCACAAAGATACTTAGTGGGTTACTGGTTTGAATAGGGCCCCCATGCTTGACACAAGCCTTCCACCTATGCTTTGTCCCCACTAAGGTTTCCCCACTTAACCCCATTCTTATTTATGTCTTCTTACATGTTTCAATCTTGGTTAAGTGCATCTAATCGTATTTCATATGCCACCCAAGGCATCCACTTAATTTCACATGCCACTCAAGGCACCCACTTAACCCTACATGTCCCACCACATGTTTATTTGGTTAAGTGTTACTTAATTCATTAGAACCGTAACCTTGTAAAGACCTCCCATATTAGGCTGACATTTGCGGTTGCTGGATTTGCCGGGCGGGTCCGGGCAGTCTTATACCGCAAACGAGCCTAACCTCATGTCTTTAAAATTGTTACGCATTTAATTCGTGCCTTTGACCTCTCACATTAGACTGGCATTTGTGGATTCTGGATTTGTCGGGCTGGTCCGGGCAGTCTTACACCGCAACTAACCTCGTATCTTAGGCGGTTAATTATTACACATCTTTATTTAACCCTAAATTGGATTTATATCCCTATTCAAATTTGTCAATAAATTCCAAATTTATTTATGTCCATAATTGTCTCTTAAAATTATGTCCATAAATACAAATTACACCAATTAATGTCTCAAATTAATTATATGCCTTTTAAGGCCATTTTATGCCAATTCACAATTTATATATATTCAATATTATCCCATCATCCCCACGCTATTCGTACGTTTTCATATGACATATGTTAGACTCGCAAATAGTCTAACTTATAAAAAGAAAAACAACGTCACATAACACATAAAATAGATCTAAGGATCTTGACATAAGATTACATAGCTAATAACTTGCATATGAATTTCATTCAAACTAGCATATGATACAAAACTAGCATAGGTAATGGGCACAAACTTGCATAACTTATGTACCGCTATAGATCCAAACATAAAGGTGTGAACTTGCATATGGATCTAAACATAAAGAAGTAAACTTGCATATAGATCTAAACATAAAGATGTAAACTTGCATATAGTTCTAAACATAAAGATGTAAACTTGCATATGGGTCTAAACATAAAGATGTAAACTTGCATATGGATCTAGACATAAAGGTTAATGTCACATAAACTAGCATATGCATATACATGTCTCACATATATTTTAGCAACCGAAACTTGCATAAGATTCATACATGAAAATATGATCCAATCATCACAAACTTGCATAAGATATATGATTCAACTTGCATAAGATTCACATAAGAGCTAACATAAGATCCAACTTGCATAAAACTAACATATGATTCAACACCACAAACATACATATAATTTACATCACATGATTCAAAATCATATTCTCATAATCCCAATTATATCTTATCATAATTAACTTAATTAATTATTTTGTGAAAGCTATCATACTCACAATTAAAAGGAATAGTCTTGTCTTTCTGAGATCTGTATTCTGAAACTGAATTGCTCGCCTTTGATATAGACTAATCGTTATTTAGATTTGATTTGATTTTGATTCAAGCTTTTATCTTTCTTTAGGGTTGAAAGTGTATGGCGGCTACTCTAGGTTCTCCATTGACGGCATAGCGGCTCTTGTTATGAATTAATGTGATTAGGGTTAGGGATTTAGGAGTGTTTTTATAGAAGTTTAATTTAATAAGAGCCGTCGGATTAACCTAGGGATAACCAAAACCATCAGGACCACTCAGATGCCACATCAGCCCTTAGGGCGAATCGAGCCAGAGGTTGACAGCCAAACACCCTGGATCGACCCCTAGTCGACCCGGCACGGCTCGGGTCGACTCCAAAAATGGTGCGGTTCGGCTATTCCCCCTCCCGATTCACTGTTTTCAACTTTTTTTGAATATTTTTTTATATATCTATATATATATGTGTGTGTGTATATATATATATTTCTCTCATATGCATACAAACTTCAAGGCTTAATAACTTCTTCATAAGTTTTCTGTTTTATGCAAACCAAATGTCTATCTTGACCCAAATTTTTTGAGATGAACATAATAGCGCAACCCATTTCACTTAATTCTTCTTCTAAAAATTAAGTATACTTTAATTTGTGAATTTTAATGTTATTAAATTATGGGGTGTTACAATCTCCCCTTCTTAAAGGATTTCGTCCCTGAAATCTCTAAGTTAAGAAGAATGTATCATACTAACCAATCATCCATCTACTCAACCATCATCCACAAGCATCCATTGTCCTTAAAGAAATTTCTAATGCTATATGAACTTATGCAAAAATGGGTGTATATATTCCTTATCTAATGCAAAGATCAGGCGGTCCACTGATTCTGTTGACCTCCTTAATGCAAATCATGATAGTGCCATGCGTCCATTATGTATGCGAAAGAATCCTATCGATACATATTATTTCTACATATGTGCACAACCATTCATCAAAATGCAGCATCCATATGATAACACAACCATTATACATCCATTAATTTAGATACGCACACGCATTTATATGCAACATGAAGGTGATTGAGCCGATCTAGTGCCTAATGTGTGTGTACATGAATCCACGAGCAACCACTTGCATCCATTTGCATCCACCAAACATAACATGTCTCAAATACATGTTTGCAACCATAGGGTTCTTCCTAACTAAAGATCGAAGATGTCATCGCAAAGATAATACTAAAAGATAGGACAAGTGCCAACAAAGCAGTAGAAAAAGGATAAATTAAAACATACCCTCAAAAAGGAAAGGGTATAGCGTACGCATTTTGTCTTCCGTCTCCTAAGTCGCGTCTCTTTGATCATCTCCCCATTGCACTTTGACCAACTTGACCTGTTTGTTGCGAAGCTTTTTGACCTCCGATCCAAGAATGCGTGTAGGAGCTCGTCTGATCGTGGCATTGTGCTCTACTTCCACTTCTTCGAGCGTGCTCGGCTCTACCACTTCCGCCGTATCGTGTAAACACTTACGCAGATGCGAAACGTGAAACATGTCATGAACTCCGCTGAGCTTCTTTGGTAACTTTACTCTATACGCCATCTGTCCAATCCTCTCCGTAATTGGAAAGGGTCCTACGAACCTCGGTGCCAACTTCCCTATTGATCCAAAACGGACTACGTTTCTTAACGATGACACCTTAACAAAAACCATGTCCCCAATATTGAATTCAAGATCGGTACGTCTCCTATCAGCATATGACTTCTGTTGGTCCTGCGCCATCTTCATTCGCCGTCGAATTAGGTTTTTCTTCTCCGAAGTCTCCCTAATCATGTCGGGTCCAAGAAAAACCTTATTAGTGGATTCCCATCAATATGTAGGTGATCGGCACGGTCGTCCATAAAGAGCCTCAAAAGGTGTCATGTCAATGCTAGCCTGAAAACTATTATTATAGGCAAACTCCACTAGTGGAAGGTGTTCTTCCCATGTTCCTCCAAAGTCTAGGATGCATAGCCTCAGAAGGTCTTCTAGAACCCGATTTACTCTCTTGGTCTGGCCGTCCGTTTGAGGGTTATAAGCGGTACTTAAGCATAATTGTGTTCTAACCACCTCTTGTAAGCTTTTCCAAAATTCGCTTATGAAAATGGGATCTCTATCCCTCACAATGCTAGAGGGTATGTCATGCAAACGAACTATCTCTCGAAGGTAAACAGATGCTAACCACGCGGCGGTCCTTCTACTTTTAACGGGAATAAAATGGGCACTTTTGGTAAGTCTGTCTACAATTACCCAAATCCCCGTATTACCCTTCCTTGATCTTGGTAACCTATCTACAAAATACGTGGAAACGCTTTCCCATTTCCAAAGCGGAATCTCTAAGGGATGGAGCAAATCTCCAGGCTTCTTTTGCTCCGCCTTGACTTGTTGGCACACTAAGCATCTAGCAATGAACTCAGCCACATCCTTCTTTATTCCAGCCCAAAAGAAAACTCGCTTCATAACCCTATACATCTTATCACCACCGGGATGTATGGTCATCTTAGAGCGATATGAGTCTTCAAGAATTGCCTTCTTCAAACTCTCGTCTTGTGGTACGCAAAGTCTTCCGTCTCTACGAAGACAGCCTCTCTTATCTATAGCAAATCTATCAAGATGACTCGAGGACTCCCCTCCTATAAGCTTGCCTACTATCTCAACCAACTGTGGGTCATTTCGTTGTGCCTCTCCAACTCGACACAAAAGTGTAGGTTGCACCTCTAACGATGCCAATAATCCGGGTACATAATCGACAGAGGGTCTAAAGTCAAAGGAAGATATATACTCCAAACTCTGCCGCTCTATGAACAAAGAACTTAAAGTTAACTTCTTTCTATTTAAGGCGTCGGCTACAACGTTACCCTTGCCAGGGGTATATGCGATCTCAAAATTGTAGGATGCCAAAAACTCCATCCATCTCTGTTGTCTCAAGTTTAGGTCCTTCTGAGAGAATAAGTACTTTAGCGACTTATGGTCTGTATACAACTCAAACCTCCTGCCAAGCAAATAATGACGCCATGAATTAACCACAAAAACTATGGCCGCCAACTCTAAGTCATGGGTAGGGCAATTTTTCTCGTGGGATTTCAACTGTCTTCCACCATAGCATATCACCCTTCCCTCTTGCATTAAAACTGCGCCAAGCCATGTCCCGCAAGCATCGGTATATACAGTGAATGTCTTACTCCCGTCTGGCAAAACTAAAACTGGAGTTGTCATCAATGCCCTCTTCAAACATTGGAAAGCATCATCACAGTCAACGTCCCAAGTAAAAGTCAAATTCTTCTTCGTTAATCGAGTGAGAGGGGCTGATATCTTCGCGAAGTCCTTAATGAACTTCCTATAATAGCCAGCCAGCCCTAAAAAGCTTCTTACTTCTGTTGCGTTCTTAGGAGTTTTCCCATCTTGGATTGCCACCACCTTGGCGGGATCCACAACTATCCCTTCCTTAGAGACCACGTGTCCTAAGAACCTCACTTCTTTTCTCCAAAAAGGGCACATGGAGAACTTAGCTTTTAGTTGATGCGCTCGCAGGGTCTCTAAGATTTCCCTAAGATGTAGAGCATGCTCTTCTTGATTTTTAGAGTAAACCAGAATATCGTCTACAAAGACTACCACAAACTTGTTTAGAAACTCCCTAAACACCCTACTCATTAAGTCAACAAAGTAAGCGGGTGCATTCGTCAAACCAAAAGGCAAGACGAGCCACTCAAAGAAACCGTCAGGAGTTCTAAAGGCAGTCTTATCGATGCTATCTTCAGCCACCCTTAGCTGATGAAACCCTGTAGCTAAATCCAGCTGTGAGAAAACTGAAGCACCCACCAACTGATCGAATAAATCGTCTATCATTGGCAATGGGTGCTTGTTCTTCTTTGTTAGCTTATTCAGCTCTCTATAGTCCACGCACAATCTAAGTGAACCATCATCTTTTGTAGCAAAATTAACCAGAGCACCCCACTCTGTAATACTTCTTCTTATGAGCCCCTTCTCAAGAAATTATTTCACTTGCTTACTGAGTTCTCTTCTCTCTTTCAGAGCCATGTGGGGCACTGGTAATGCAAATGGCTTTGCATTATCTACTAGATATATTCGAAAGTCTATCTCGCACCTCGGGGGTAAACCTCGAACTTCATCAAAGACGTCACTATATTCACGGACCACACGAACAGATTTCAAATCATCACTGGATGATCTAGGGATTCTAGGTAGCTAAGCATTACCAGACCTCTAGGGTCACAAGAAATATCAAGTGTCTTTCCACAACGAGTCAACAATCTAATTACCCTTCTTTCACAATCTAGGATGGCACCGTATCTAGTTAGCCAATCCATACCTAGAATCAAGCCATAGCCCATGAAGCCAAGAACAAAGGCGTTGCATTCAAACCCAACGCCCAAGATAGACACTCTCAAATCCCGACAAATCATAGAAAGATGATCTGAACCACCAATAGGATTTGAGACTACTATGGGATCCGTAACTAGACTAGTATTTAGGTGCAGTGTTTCAATTAACGAAGCAGATACAAACAAGTGTGAAGCGCCAGAGTCAAACAAAGTATGAACAAGAAGATCAAACAGAAAAACTAAACTTTCAACAGAAATGTTTCTATCTCTCTCCTCTCCTGGTGCCATGAGAGCCTGAATCTGCCATCTCGCCTGCCCTGGTGCCATGAGAGCCTGAAGTTGCCTTCTAGAAGTTCTTTGCCCTTGCCTTTGTTTCCTTGGGCAGTCCTTAACTAGATGACCTGCCTCTCCACAGTGGAAACAACCAGTCTTCTCCTTTTTCCTATAGTCTTTGCTCAGATGGCCTGGTCTCCCACAATTAAAGCACTTCTTCTTTCCTTTGCCATTATTGTTCTTCCCGCCTTTCTTGTTTTGCTATTGTGGCTTCTTCTGGTCTCCTTTCTTCTCTGGTGCCTTATTAGCATTCGCACCGTTCTCTTCCTCATGCATAACCTCCATGTCAACCTGTTCCTCAAAGGTAGCCTCCATCGGAATGTGGGTCATCGCTAACCCATGTAGCGGCTCATTCAAACCTTTAACGAAACTTAGGGCCTTCTTATCAGGTGTGTTTACCAATTCCAAGCAAAATCTCACCAACTGATTGAACTTGTTGACGTACTCCTTTACTGATAAATTCCCTTGCTTCAACGCCAAGAATCTTTCCATATATAAATTCTCTTCTGCTCGTGAGAGAAACTTCATTTCGAACCTACGCTTGAAATCCATCCATGTCTCTACCGGACGCTCTCCGTTCGTGACCCCCTACCAAAACGAGGCTTCGTCTTTCATTAACTAAGCAACCAATTGGACCTTCCTTCCATCTTCTACTTCGAAAATACCAAATAGATCTTCCACCTCCTTAAGCCAATTTCGAACTTCAACAAACGTCTCTGATCCGTGAAAAGGTTTCTCGCCCATTGCCCTAAAATCTTTGCATATCTTTGCAAAAGTATCAACACGGGGAGGAGGAGGAGGAGGAGGAGGGGGAGGAGGAGCATTTGCTGGGCCTGCGACATTGGACCTAGCTTCCAGATACCTTCTAAACCATCCTGGTATCGGTATCCCCTCGGGTATCTCGGGAATTCCAGACATGCTGAAAAGAAAACGAAGAGATTCAAAACGGACAATTCGAAAGAAAGATATATGGCTCTTGGGGGTTATGTTTTTAAAACAAACTTTTCTCTTGAAAATACTTTCCTTAAAACATACTTTTGAAAGTATTTCTTTATAAAATGCTTTTTGAAAAATAGTTTTTCAAAATTCATATCTGGTCTGGTAACCTTAAGCTCTGATACCACGTGTAACACCCCCCGTCCATTAATGTCACTCACAAAGGGAATGCGTTAACTTCCATGGAGCGTATTTAGTGTATAGAACAAAATATAACAAGACAGATATAAATAATGTACTTGAAAATTTTAAAACAACTTTTGTTGCAACGGGGAAATAGTTTGATTACAACAACTTCATAAACCAAGTACACTTAATATCCATCTTGATAAATTGTTTCAGAGTACATAAAATAAAAAAGCATAAACCCCAACACAAGTAACCATAAAAGAGAAGAGCTGAACTTTACTTTCAACAATCCAAGCACTTCCAAAAGAGAGAGAAAGAGATCCGAGATCAAGCTCCACTAGTACTAGTCCCACCCTGAGAACCTGTGGGGGGCGGAGGAAGAAAAGAGGCGAAAACAAGGGGTTAGACATAAAGTCTGGCGAGTATAATAACTTTAACAATATAATTATTAAAGTAACTAGGATAAGGCATAAACTGGTAAGATAAGATACGACCATGAAACAAGTGGGCATGACAAAGCAAATAAGAGGAATATTCCGACGTTAATCTCGTTCCTAATCACTATAGGATAATTATTATACTGCACCACCACTAGTCACCCTAAAAGTTGATCCCGCCTACAGAACTTAATAATGATAATGGTAGTTTCGTGTACCCCTAGCTGCCTTCATAGGTTTCATCACCCACTACCCTCATTCGATCGGCTCCCTATGTATAACTCCACAAAGTGGCAACCCGATACCACAAAAGATGCACGGCTTATATCTACACGATGCAACAACGTCTTACTTACCAGCCCTGGCCCACGCACGCACATGACCCCGTTGGACTTGCGTTGCCACCGCTAACCCGTTTTGACCTCTTACAATCAAATCCAGTAAGCGTGTCCCGTCCTTGACTTGGGCCGAGCTCATAAAGATACTTAATGGGTTACTGGTTTGAAAAGGGACCCCATGCTTGACACAAGCCTTCCACCTATGCTTGGTCCCCACTAAGGTTTCCCCACTTAACCCCATTCTTATTCATGTCTTCTTACATGTTTCAATCTTGGTTAAGTGCATCTAATCTTATTTCACATGCCACCCAAGGCACCCACTTAATTTCACATGCCACCCAAGGCACCCACTTAACCCTCCATGTCCCACTACATGTTTATCTAGTTAAGTGTTACTTAATTCATTAGAACCGTAACCTTGTAAAGACCTCCCATATTAGGCTGACATTTGCGGTTGCTGGATTTGCCGGGCGGGTCCGGGCAGTTTATACCGCAAACGAGCCTAACCTCGTGTCTTTACAATTGTTACGCATTTAGTTCGTGCCTTTGACCTCTCACATTAGACTGGCATTCGTGGCTGTAGGATTTGTCGGGCGAGTCCGAGCAGTCTTACACCACAAAAGAGTCTAACCTCGTGTCTTAGGCGGTTAATTATTACACATCTTTATTTAACCCCAAATTGGATTAATATCCCTATTCAAATTTGTCAATAAATTCCAAATTTATTTATGTCCATAATTGTCTCTTAAAATTATGTCCATAAATACCGATTATGCCAATTATTGTCTCAAATTAATTATATTCCTTTTAAGGCCATTTTATGCCAATTCACAATTTATGTATATTCAATATTATCCCATCATCCCCACGCTATTCGTACGTTTTCATATGACATATGTTAGACTCGCAAATAGTCTAACTTATAAAAAGAAAAACAACATCACATAACTCATAAAATAGATCTAAGGATCATGACATAAGATTACATAGCCAATAACTTGCATACGAATTTCATTCAAACTAGCATATGATACAAAACTAGCATAGGTAATGGGCATAAACTTGCATAACTTATGTACTGCTATAGATCTGAACATAAAGGTGTGAACTTGCATATGGATCTAAACATAAAGATGTAAACTTGCATATAGATCGAAACATAAAGACGTAAACTTGCATATGGGTCTAAACATAAAGATTTAAATTTGCATATGGATCTGGACGTAAAGGTTAATGTCACATAAACTAGCATATGCATATACATGTCTCACATATATTTTAACAACCCAAACATGCATAAGATTCATACATGAATATATGATCCAGTCATCACAAACTTGCATAAGATATATGATTCAACTTGCATAGGATTCACATAAGAACTAACGTATGATCCAAATTGCATAAGACTAACATATGATTCAACACCACAAACATACATAAAATTTACATCACATGATTCAAAATCATATTCTCATAATCCCAGTTATATCTTATCATAATTAAATTAATTAATTATTTTGTGAAAGCTATCATACTCACAATTAAAAAGAATAGTCTTGTCTTTCTGGGATCTGTATTCTAAAACTGAATTGCTCGCCTTTGATGTAGACTAATCATTATTTAGATTTGATTTGATTTTGATTCAAGCTTTTATCTTGCTTTAGGGTTGAAAGTGTATGGCGGCTACTCTAGGTTCTCCATTGACGGCATGGCGGCTCTTGTTATGAATTAATGTGATTAGGGTTAGGGGTTTAGGAGTGTTTTTATAGAAGTTTAATTTAATAAGAGCTGTCGGATTAACCTAGGGATAACCAGAACCATCAGGACCACTCAGATGCCACATTAGCCCTTATGGCGAATCGGGCCACGGGTTGACCGCCAAACACCCTGGATCGACCCCTAGTCAACCCAGCGGGGCTTAGGTCGACTCCAAAAATGGTGCGTTTCGGCTATTCCCCCTCCCGATTCGTTGTTTTGAACTTTTTTTGAATTATATATATATATATATATATATGTATATATATATAATATGCATCCAAACTTCAAGGCTTAATAACTTCTTCATAAGTTATATGTTTTATGCAAACCAAATGTCTATCTTGACCGAAAATTTTTGAGACGAACATAATAGCGCAACCCATTTCACTTAATTCTTCTTCTAAAAATTAAGTATACTTTAATTTGTGAATTTTAATGTTATTGAATTACAGGGTGTTACACATTATATGTATTAATCGGAAAACTCCATTAATCTTAGTCGAATTATTTATTCTTTTCTCAATTGGGTTTAAGAACAGTGTCATTGAAGACACCATTCACGACAAACCCAAAATCCAATTTGATATCAAATACTTGACTCGGCTTCATAACCAACGGATATCGTACTGGGAATAACGATATCTATATCTTCCAAAATCCTCAACAATATATGTATAATCACGGAATCCAATATCGGAATATTCCGAAGATTATTTCCATTCAAATCCTTTCTGATTCATACGTTGGAAAATTCTGGTTATATCGAAACCATTTCAATTCCTTTTCAGTTCTTTACTCAAATTGATAAACAACTTATTTAGATAAAAATATATTTTACCTTTTCAAACTTGGAGTATTTCATCCAAAATCCTTTCAAATCATGTACTATGATTTTACATTATTTATTAATTTTTTTTAATAATTTTACTACGGCCCTTACAATCGGTTTCCAATATCGGCCACCAAACTGCATCCATAGCGAACTTTTCCAAAATTGATTTGGACATCTAACCATTAGATTTCAAATCTATTATTATCATTCGAAAACTCTTTTCGATATGAACCCAACGGTTCTGGTTTTAGGAGAATCACATGGTCGGATCTCTCGTTACGTCCATTCAAAGTCAATGGTCGAAATTCTTGAACGGTCGTTGCGCGAAACGTTCTATTCAGGCCATTTAAATATATATAATACATTTCATTGATTTCCATTTAAAACATAATCTATGAATCATTTATAAATTCATTTTAAAAACGATTTCAACTTCCATTTCAAATTTAAATCAAAATGGAATATTCCATATCATTATAATATTAAAATAATAATATTTTCAAAATATCAGATTTTGAAATCAAATCTTTTCGATATTCATTATAAAATGAATAAATCCGACAGAAAATTCCGTTCGAGTTAAAAATGGCGTATATCTACTTAACTCGGCTTCATATTCATTTCAGTTATGAATATTTCAATATTTTCATGTCCATCCAAAATCGAACATCAAAATCATATTTTGATTCTTCATGAATATTATTTTAATACATTCGTTATTTCTGAATTGGAATCAGACTCGATCAACTACCATATAATTTTATTTATATGGATTCCATACATCGCATGTATTCAAAAATAGTGATAAACAACCATTGAACATTCAATACACATCCAAAGTGCAATTTACAATTGTATAAGCATTAAATAATTAAATAACGCTTATAACAGTTATTCAATCAATCGTTTGACATAGAATTAAATCCAAGGGAGATGTGAATTAATCATCATCCCCAGACCCGTGTGGGGTTTCCAACAATCAACAATAATTATTTGCATATTTTGGCGATGTGTAAAATTATCATCCCAATACCCATGTGGGTTTTACATCACAATCAATGTGAACATATCTACATTGGTAGATGGGTGGGTAAATTGTTATCTCAAAATAATTTATACTATAAGTGTTTATTTTTAACATCACATATATTCACAGTTTGATGATAATAATATTAAAACTGTAAATAACCATCAACCACCAAACAAATATTGCAATCACAAGCAATAATTACATATTCAGTCACAGATATAATAATTGTAAAAATAATTTGAGTTAGAGAGTTCTCACAATTGGTTTCCATACTGTTAGTCTTTAATTGACAATTTTAGTACTATTTGGGTTTAAATTTGCCTCAAATTCTAACTTGCTCAGTTTTTATTCTAGTCTGTTCCATGGTGTAGTGTCCGATGATGCGATTCCATCGCATTCGTATTTGCGTGATTCTAATAACATAGTATAAAGTTATAAAGATTTAAACTTTTATTACATTAATATATTTAATAACATAATTAACCAAATTAATTACATTATTAATCAAATCCCTTTCTTCTACATCGAAAATTTCCTGGACCAAAACAAACCCATTGTTCCACTACCTAAACCCCTTCCGCACGCCTCTCTAGGGGGTTGGACCCCAATCTGGCAGTGCCACGCCCTTCATTTATGAATCACCTCCCAATGCCATGGTTGCTGGCGAAATCGAGCACCCCGGCGGCCCTCAAAACGAGGTTGAACGAGACAACTTCTAGCTCAAAAATTGTGAAAACTACCCCACCAAAATTCATCAAATCCATACCAATTCGAAGAGCTAACTGAGTACTACAAATTTTGTTTAGAAGTTGGATTGAATTTCGAAGCGGGTTGGGAGATTTTAGCAAATCATCTTCAGAGATTTCTGGCCTTCATTTTTCAAGTCGCGGATGCGTTTTATTAGAATGAGGCTAGGGTTTCCAAAAGTTATATTTATACCCCCTTTTTATTTAATTAATATTTTATTCTAAATTTACTTGTTTAACCTCACGAACTCCAAACGAATCCCAATGATTGACGCCCCTAACTAAATACCACTATTCCGGACACAATGAGATATGTTTCGTAAGCCAATTTGATTGTTTTGATTAGTTTTTCTCAAAATTAAAATATAACATTAAATATTGAATTCGAACGTACATTTTAAATTACCACGACCACATACTAACTCCAAAAATTATGAAATTTGAAATCTAGCTATGATTTGACGATACGGTCCTAATAAATTAATTTAGTCGAGTTTGGAGACCGTTTTGAAAAATGACCTTTTAACTAGCTTATTAAATTTAAATTGAAATTCAATACGCGTTTAAATTTACCACGCTCACAAATTAAATCTAATTGAGTTGAAATTTTAAACCTGACAATAATTTAACGTTTTGGATCCAATAAATTAATTTTGTCGAAAATGGAGGTCATTTGCAAAATGGCTATTTTTAAAGGCTATATATATTATTTAAATATATATAAATTCCATAGCGACTATTTGGAATTTTAATTTTGGCAAAACTTACAATCAATAAAACGAAATCTCAATTTCTTACATTCGTTAGAAAGATATAATTAATACGATTCTAACATTTCTTGTTTCATCAAATTCTGATTTATAATGAATTCTATATATTCGTTTAAAGTTTAAAATTAAATTTTCAAACTATCGCGCCATTTCAAGCTCGTTTTATAATTAATATAAATATATACGCTCAAACTTTGTTTTAAATAAATTTTAAGTCGTTCATTCTAAAAAATATTTCATTAGAAATATTTAATTTTCATGAAAATCAATTAAAAATAAATTTTAAATTGGTTCTGAATTTTTGAGATGTTACAGTCTCCCCCACTTAAAACTTTTTCGTCCTCCAAAAAGAATGGAGCAAAAGTTGTTTAACTAACCAACTAAACTTTCATTATGGCTCGAGATCTTCATCTTTTCAATTTCTAAGAACTTCTAAATTTCCCTGGAACTTGGCTAACACCTTAAATTTCTGAAATTTTGTGCCATAACCTCGTTGTACGGGTCGATCTGAACAAATTTATTGGGTCGTATTAGGCACCTAATAAATGTATATATCACATACAAATCAAATGTGAGTTATATATGCTCAAGGGAGATGTGTAAAAAAAATCGTTCCTTGACCCAGAGATGGGAAATAGTCATAATCCATGTGTCATATCTAAAAAAAAGAGACGTGAACGTTTTTGTCATCTCCAGACCCGTGTAAGGTTTGTTATTAAATCCTGCAATTTATCGTTATAGGTTATTAAGTCCATAGTCAGTCCTTAGTAAAACTTGTAATTCAGTCCTCGCCATACAAGCATCTTGCTCATATGGTAATCCAAACCTCGTCATATAAGTGCGCCAAATGCTTATATGGAATATGATATGCTATGCCATCTTCAGTAATATGTTATGCGGTATAGTCCATAATTTATTTGTTACTATCATATGGCGTACGTTTTAATTTCACACAGAACAACCATCACAGCGCATCCAAATCATTCACAGTAGTTTAATATAATAGTAAAATTACGCAACCAACTCATTAAGGTGCACCTATTTGTCGGGAACACCTTATTTCTCTACTCAACTGTAAATCCATAACTTGCGCAACATATGTATGTATATCTAAATCCAATTCGAACTAATTTTCAATTCATTTCAACGTTATATTCAATTTGATTTAAATTAAGCTTCATTCTTATATTTGTTTTATTATTCCAATATTTTTATTAGTTATACTAATAATCACACAACATAACTAGCAATCAATTTGTTGCTTAGCTTTTCAAATATATATCTTTTATATACTCAAAAATATATTTTTAGTGTCAAATCACAAACAATAAACTCTAACTAAGTTTTGGTTCTCACACTAGTCAATTGGAAATATATGGATATCCCACTTTCGAAACTCGAACATAAATACTGATGATGCGATCGTTGTCATCAAAATCATCCTCGGGTGACTATAGTGTGATTCTATATCTACCTAGTATATATGAGACTTCGAATACACGTTAATTACGCATATATTCAAAATCTTCTTATACTCGATAGTCCAAATTCAATATAAAATAAAATACTCGAATACATATTATAAGAGATAAATTTCAAAAATTAAATTTGTTTTTTATAAATAACACTCTTCGAACTCATTCTAGGATATTACTAACCTTATCTCAAACGAGTTATTCTTATAGGATATTACTAATCATATCTCTTATGAATTCTTTCGTTCGGTTCTAATGTGTCTTGTTCTCGAGCTTTGAACCCAAAGCTCTGATACCACCTGAGCGACCTGAACTTCCCGATCGGCCTAAACCGAACAAGAAGGCGGACTGCTTTGAGAACACGACTCATTAGAACAAAAATATGAGAACATTTCATTGCTATTAAAACAATTTATATTAGAGTATAAGATATCAGAGTTCAAATAAATGATTTACAACGGAAAAATATCAGAGATTTAAATTACATTTAAATACATAAACATAATGTGCAGCGAAAAATATCAACTACCATAACTGAAAGAAAAACACGGATACAAAGCATTCCGAATATAGCTCCAGCTGTAATCCAGGATCCTGTGAAAAGAAATATCTGCGAAACCTAAATAACAAGTTGCCCGTATGGAAAATATAGGCACCCAGAGTTTAGGTGGGAAATGATAAACTCCGAGTCAGCCATAGGACTGGTGTGAGAACTAAAACAATTATTAACTTTATTTTAAATTTCGTTAAATCAAGGGGCCACGCCGTATAACACGGAATGGGTTTTCTCCCAAGAATACCATAAAACAAATTATGCAATGCTAAAAAGAAAAATGAAGCCATTATAAGACTCAGGTCCCATCACACAATGCAACGCAAGCTGGAGGATAGAGTTTATCTTATGATAGCCAAACATGATTAATACGCAATATTTATCTTTTATTATTATGAGTGAAGAAATCAACTTCAAATATAAATGTATCAATCATAGGATAGGTACCATATATTATGTCGCCATATAGATTTACAACTAAAACCGTAAAATCGCTTATTAGAAATTGGATTCCCATCTATGAACCGAGGCAAGGGATCTTCCTCACCGACTTCAAGACACTCTAGCAACTGCCTCAGGATCACGCCTCTGGGAAACCCTTGGATTTTCAGGGCCGGTCAGTCGTCACTGATTGTTAATACCATAAACAATACGTTAGTCTGTTCTATTGAACCTCCAAAATGGTCAGTACGTCGACCAATAAAGAGCCCATGGAGACCCAAATAAAATTCGAGCTACCTCGCCTTCCATCAAATAATATTCAAAATCCAGATAAGTAAAATGTCTGAGCTCCATACCATGACATAAATTCTAGCTAGAAGCTAATGTATGTCCATTTCCCTGCAGTCTCTATCCAGTTTTTGGTTCACACAGGGGTGTGAGATTCGCGAATTAATGATACACAAAGCCGCACTACTTAAAGCTTTGCTTTGATCATCAACCACAAGGCTCTACTTTTCAACAAAAGCCTTGATCCATGCATCTCGGCATGCCATACTGTCAATCCATACCATACCATTGATTTCTACCAATATATACCTTTGAGTTCGTACGTCTCAGAGAAGGGTGTTAAGCAAGAGAATAATTTCTCCGCCAACTAACAGATATATATTTAGCAGAGATCAACGAATACAGCGCGAAGTGCAATGTCAAACATACAATCCATTTGCAAGTTCGTTCTGGGTCTGAATGAAATCGAAGGCACCTTATTCCTCGTCCCATATGACCAATATAGGAGAGAGGCCCTCGCATATCCGGTCAATCTCCAAGTACGTCTGGATAATCACAACTTACTACCTCGTCCTGGGTGTACATCTCAACCAAGACATCAGTAATCATCTGAACGATGTCAAGATCTCCAGTCTTCAACCACCTTCTTCAAATCTTCGACTTTTAGTCGTTGTATCAGTTATTCAGAATGGGTTAAACCCGGTCTTTCCGAATAACTCGCGAATCTTATAATCAAGTTCTATAAAAACACATCGTACGCCTCACCCCAATCTAGAATATTCTTTTATTGAAATATTCATTACATTGGGAATCATTCCCATAAATCTTATCAAAGATTTAATTCATTTAAAACCTCTTGTTTAAATCTTTCTTTGAAAACCATTGCAAAAGATTTTGTATTATCTTTTAACAATCTTAAACCAAATTAAGGTTTATCAAACTAGTCAGGATTATCGAGCCTTACCGAAGTAATCATTTATTTTATTTTTCTAATCCGAACGTATTCATCCCATAGAGAAAAACTGGTAGTACTCTATATCTAACACCCACTGTGTTATCAGTAAAATTAATTACCATTTCGCGTTTCAAATCTAATTAAAGATTTAATTATCGCATGGAGTAAAACTGGTGGTACTCCATTCTCGATCTTTTCTTGAATTCGGTAAATTTAATTACCTCATTCACATTCCAATCTAATTAAAGATTCATTAAAACTCCAACTTGGTTTTAATCTCAAAAATCATTACTTAATGATTATTCAATCTTGTAGTAAATTAATCCTGTCTTTAACTGAGTTAAAGAACAAATGTCACTTAAAACGATAAACCTAAAATCCTCTTCCATCAAAATAGAATCTTCACGGAAATCTGATCAGTATATAATTGATATAAATTTCTATAACGGTCTTCCTTCACAGAAGCTTATCTCGATTATTAGTAAATCGAATCCCACTCAATTCCAATTTAATATATTAAATTGGAAAACTTTTCTTTGGAAAAAATCCGTGAAATCTTAATTAAAAGATTTATAAATTACTAACCATAATTTCACTGTTAACTGGGTTTTAAGAACAAATATTATTTAAAACATCGTTCACAACGAACCCAAAATCAACTTCCATTTAATTCCAATTTATATATATTAATTGGAAAACTCCATTAATCTTAATCGAACGATTTATTCTTTTCTCAACTGGGTTTAAGAACAGTGTTATTGAGGACATCATTCATGACAAACCCAAAATCCAATTTGATATCAAATACAAGGCTCTGAATAAAAATCATAACGACTTATATTCAATATCCAATTCTGAAACCAACGGATATCGTATCGGGAATAACTATATCTATATCTTCCAAAATCCTCAACAATATGTGTATAACCATGGAATCCAATATCAGAATATTCCAAAGATTATTTCCATTCAAATCCTTTACAATTCATACATTAGAAAATTCTGGTTATATCAAAACCATTTCAATTCCTTTTCAGTTCTTTACTCAAGTTGATAAACAATTATTCAGATAAAAGTATATTTTATCTTTTCAAACTTGGAATATTTCATCCAAAATCATTTCAAATCATTTATTATGATTTTAAATTAATTTATTCATATTTTTAATAATTTTATTAAGGTCCTTACAGTCGGTTTCCAATATCAGGCACCGAATTATCTCCATAGCGACCTTTTCCAAAACTGATTTGGACATACCTTAAAATATAACCATTAGATTTCAAATATCTAATTATCATTCGAAAGCTTTTTTTCGATACGAACCCAAAGGTTCTAGTTTAGGAGGATCTGACGGTTGGATCTCTCGTTACGTCCATTCAAAATCAATGATCGAAATTCTCGAACGGTCGCTGCGCGAAACGCTCTATTCAGACCATTTAAATATATGTAATATATTTTGTCGATTTCCATTTAAAACGTATTTTATATATCATTCATAAATTCATTTTAAAAACGATTTCAACTTCCATTTCAATTATAAATAAAAATTGAATATTACATATCATTATAATATTAAAATGATAATATTTTCAAAATATCAGATTTTGAAATCAAATCTTTTCGATATTCATTATAAAATGAATAAATCCGACAGAAAATTCCGTTCGAGTTAAAAATGGAGTCTATCTACTTAACTTGGCTTCGTATTCAGTTCAGTTATGAATATTTCAATATTTTTATGTCCATCCAAAATCGGACATCAGAATCATATTTTGATTCTTCACTGAATATTATTTTAAAATATTCGTTATTTCTGAGTTGGAATCGGACTCGATCAATTACCATATAATTTTATTTATATGGATTCCATACATCGCATGTATTCAAAAATAGTGATAAATAAATATTAAACATTCAGTTCACATCCTGAGTGCAATTTACAACTGTATAAGCATTAAATAATTAAATAATACTTATAACAGTCTATCAATCAATCGTTTGACATACAATCAAATCCAACGGACATGTGAATTAATTATCATCCCCAGACCCATGTGGGGTTTTCAACCATCAACAATAATTATCTGCATACTTGGGCAATGTGTAAAATTATCGTCCCAATACCCGTGTAGTCCATTTGAACATATCTACATAATTGGGAGACGGATGGGTAAATTGTCATCCCAAAATAATTTATAATACAAGTGTTTATTTTTAGCATCACATATATTCATAGTTTGATGATAATAATATTAAAACTATAAACAACCATCAACCACCAAACATATATTGCAATCACAGGCAATAACTACATATTCAGTCACTGATATAATAACTATAAAAATAATTTGAGTGAAGAGTTCTCACAACTGGTTTCCACTTCGCTAGTCTTTAATTGACGATTTTAGTACTTTTTGGGTATAAAATTGCCTTAAATTATAATTTGCTCCATTTAGGAGGTACTCCACTTACAGGAGATATAATTAAAATTAGAGCTAGTTTTGCTTAATGGAATTTGAAAACATGTATCCTCCTTCCCCGAGCATTACGTGGTCTACTTTTTCTCCATATTTAGCTTTTACCTGCAATGACGCTGGAATTTTCATAATACTTGTATAATTGCAAGCAAGGAGACAAAGTTCAACTTTCGGCAAAAACAATTATTCAAGATGGAAGACTAATCATTCCAATCCATTCTCATGCTACAGTATGTCTTGTTGTTTTCTTCTGGTTATCTTTCATCTCTTCCAAATTGGATTTCTTTACCTTTTGGCTTAATTTCTTTTTCCTTAGACCACGACACACACGTTCTGTGCCCTAGTGTCTTATGATAGAAACAATAATTCTTCCACTTTTTTTGGCTTCGAAAACCCTTCCATAAGGGATTTAGAATCAGGTTTTTCCCTTTTTATGATTTTGTCTCAAGCTTTCCTCTGTGTTGAATACTTCTTCCATATGAACAAACTTGTTGGCCCTAGAATGGAAATTGTCCACGCTTCCACACTCCCGTGGGGTAAGTTTCCTCCAAAAAGGGGACGGTATAAATAGCCCTGACTGAGTGGCTATTAGCTTCTCTATGTCTGTCGCTCCTTCTACGCTAAGCGACTTGTTGGCCCTAAAATAATTCTTTTGGTCTCTGTTTAGCATTGGTTAGATCATAGATGTTGAGTGTCAGGTCTTTTAGTTCACAAAACCGTGGGCTAAACGCAGCGGATAACTGTTTCCAGGATGTGATGACCGGGCCTTGATAATGTTCGCACCATTTGCTGGCTTCTTTACGAATGGTTGTCAGGAATAATTTACACCGATGGGCTTCGAAAGCGTTATACCAATCCATATGGTTTTCAAAAATGGCAAGGTGACCTTCAGGATCAATAGTTCCATCATATGTGAGCTGTGGGATTTCCATATTGGTCAAAACCATAGCCATCCCTATTTCTTTGGAAAATAAGAATCCTTGTAATTTTTGATCTCCTGATGACGCTAGATTCTTCTTTCTTTCTGAGTTGTTTGCCTCTTTGATTGCTTGATTGCCCCTTCACAAAATGGTGTCACTCTGAAGGTTTATCGGGAACCAAATTTGACATTTAAACCCTTATTTCTCCACTACCTTTGTTTCCACCTTATAGGGCTCTACCTTGGAGAACATTTGGGCTAGGTCTGCTTTGATAATCCTTCTGGTGGTATCGATTTGCATAGCCAAGTATAATATGCCTAAGGCATTGCTTGCTTCCTTTGCTGAGCCTGAAGGTACTCCAAATTCTGGTTTGGTTGTGTCCAATTTCGAAAGCATTTCATTTTTTTGGAATAGGTAATGCGTTGGCACCTTGCTCCCAATTTTCTCTTGGTCTAACCATCTTTGACCGATCCAGAGTCTTGCTGCGATAGGATATGGGACAAGGTTGGAGGTTGAAGGTGAAACAATCCTTGGATTAATGATGCTTAAGGTAGCAATCCAAAGTTTAGAAAATCCTTGTTAAGACTCTTTATGTTTGATCATGCTTCTTCAAGCTTAGTCCAACCGGGACGGAACATCACAGTTAGAAATGTGGGAAGGTTAACAACAGGGTCGGAGGTTCAGGTCCTCCTTCTAGCGCCAAAATGTTAACAATATTTTTCGTCAACACCGGAGGTAGGTCTAAGGAAGTGGACCTAAGGATAGAATGAGATTATTCGGTTCCCACAAGTTTGAGTTAGTTCACCGTTTCCTAGATATCAAGGTTTAGAGCTTGAAGATTAGTTACTCTTCCCTCAGGGGGTGAGTATCACGCTTACGAGACTCAGCAACCAACAGTTACCTTAGGACAAGGGTTCCCTAGGTGCAACACGAGTTAGGAAGCTAAACGGCTTGTAGAAGAGTATTTTGGTAATCTTAGAGAAAGACCATGGCTTGTGCATGAGGCATTTGTTGTAGAGAAGACATAAGGAAATAGGCGAAAGAAGCAATAAGGTAAATCATAAAGAATATGTTAAGTGTCGATTCACTCTTTATTGCTCATTGACTTGAGTACATAAGTATTTACATAGGAAATCCCAAATCGATTTAGAAATTAGGGTTTACTCTATAAGAAATGAATATAAGATTGGGGAATGAGAAAAAATCCCCTAAAATGTGACCCTTAGGGTCTTATTTATAGACAAATCGAGATCGCTTTTGTTCTTGGTTCAGCAATAGCTCTTTTAGGATGCGACAGCTTGGTGTCGGTTGCCTCTTACCTTTCGGTTCCGGTTGCCTTGGTTTCGTCCGCCTTTCTAACGTTGTTATCAGATATAACTTGGCCTTTGATGTGCCGATCTTGATTTTAGGAAAACTAATCCCGGTCTTAGAAGCTTCTCTTTGATGCTATTTCTACCTTCCCTATCGTTACCAAGCCAGTTGGTATGGATAGTTTCGGGAGTGGCCTTCGACAACAGGTTCTGGTTCCGCCTCCAAGTCTCCATAGTGTTTGCTTTTGTGTTACACTTTCACATGACCTTGGAACAGTCGTCCCTTTCAGTATCGACGCTAAGCAAATTAGTATGGATAGCTCTTCTTCTTATAAATTTTGGTTTACTTTCGATGAGTCCTGGAAATTGATTTTAGTCTTGCGGAAGCATGCTTTCGGTATATCTACGAATGACCTTAGATGTTGTGTCTCGGTATTCGGCAAGCCTTGACTTCGACAGTTAGCTTTCGGAGTGTCATCTTTGACTTTGATGTCTTTATTTTTCTTTGTATCGGCACTAAGAAAATTAGTGTTGATATCCCTTTGTCTCACTCTGCTTATGTTTCGGATAATATGGGGCCCCTTCTTTGTTTTGGTTGCGGTCTGGTACCACTTCACCGATAGTAGGTTTCAGTGTTGAATTTGGTACTAATAATATATAATAACCATGATTGATCAACAATTGTTCAATGCATACAAACAACCAACAAATAACATATAAAAAATATACACTAAATAAAAATTTGTTTATAATAAATTATAAACGAATCCAGAGTGAGTTTACTCGCATTGATTTTAATATTTTGTCGAAATAGCAATTTATTTTCAATTAAATCAAACAAATGTTTAATTTAATTGAATGTCACAACTGGCTCCAATTCACCCAAATTTGACTCGTACACGCAGCCTCCATCAAAATCTGATACCGTATGTATTTTATACAGCGTTATAGTTCTATATTCGAACTAAATAATTTAAATACCATTAGTTAACTAATAATTAAAATTACCAAATCCCACATCCAATCCACGTCTTTATATCATCTTCCTCGAACTGAATACACAGTAATCTGATACAGCACAAAATTCCACCATGCCGATGTCCTCTCCCCTTTTAACTTGTTCCACACAGCCCTGCATCACCGTACTCAACTCGTCGTCATTCCTACTCGCCACGATATCACGCGCAACTGATGTGCACGTAAATATGCACATTTATATTCACACGTTTATTATTGTTTTAGTTAAATAAATAACATAAGTGGGCTATTTTTACCTGTTTTAACCAACCAACCAGAACCTCCTCCTCACTTCACTTCAACAAAAATACCCATACAATTCACTTGCCTCACCAATCATCTGTG
This sequence comes from Allium sativum, assembly GCA_030737875.1. Lineage (NCBI taxonomy): Eukaryota > Viridiplantae > Streptophyta > Magnoliopsida > Asparagales > Amaryllidaceae > Allium > Allium sativum. Next base: position 156,049,081 of record CM060925.1, on the reverse strand, counting down.
CCCTTATGTCAAATTCAAACTCACAACATATACCTTCATTCAACAAATTCACAGTCGCAACAACTCACACCCCTACTGTTCTTCATTTACCACTCATCTGCTTTTCGCAGTTCACCCAATTCATGGTCACAACAACTCCACTTTCCATCCCATTCCTTTGCCAAGGACGACAGTCAACTCTCCAGCTACCTCATTAAACCACCACATCTTCACTGCTCTACCAACTGCATCACCATTCACCACATACCATAGCAGCCCCACTCAACTTTAGCACCATCTTCACCTTCCTGCACTTCATTCACACTCTCACATACCCTTCTTCCATTCATCCCATTCACTTCTGTTATCCCCTCCCCTCATAATCCACAAGTCGTCACACAACCACCACCGCTCCAGACCCAAATCACTTCCATTACCATTTACCACACCACGATCGTGCCTCAACTGTCCCAAAGTCATTATTATTTTTACACCAATTCCTACTTCATTTTGTAATTCCCAAATCGAACATACAAAACTCCAGCAAAAACCAACAATTTCGATTCCAGTAGCTCAAATTCCGAAGTCGCACCAACGATTTGACCTTACAACCCACAAACGCCCCTGAGTCGGAAGCAATCCCATTTTGTTTAGCAGAGAATTGTTCAAAGAATAGTTTATTCCGAGGATAGTTTGACATCGGTGGATAGTTCTCGAAATTGATTTGGGCTGGTTCCCTTATTTTTTGGTTGCGTGTTACTTTTGGCCCAGTGGGCCATAAGTGGTTTTATTTTAGTTGGTGCAAGGGAGTCTTCTTGATTTCTTTCTTTTGTTTTATCTCTATAAAAATAATAAAAAAACATTTTTCTTTTTTTATCCTTGTATAAAATCTTTTCAGGTTGCAGGAAATCGCTTTGCTCTACTTGCTAGGAAATAATTGCTAGCGGTCGCTAAAAAAAAATCGCCGCTTAAATAAAATTTGCTAATAATCTGCAAGCTCAGGTATCGCACTCCAACACTGTTTTTATTCTCTTTGCATTGTTGATTGCTTGCATTTGCATTCACCAAAAACTCCAAAATAAAAATAAACATTCATTCTTGGTTGCATTGTAATTCACGTTTAATTTTTGTTTTGCGTTCATCTTATTTTTGTTTTTATTTTCTAAGGACATCATTATATTTTAACAAACTGGTTTATTTCTAATGGATTATTTCTCGGTGTCTAGACCACGACAAAGAAATATCTGTTTATAAATATTATGGTGATTCGTATATATAATAGCGATTGTTTCTCTGAAGGTACTTAAACCTTCGGTTGCATTGCTAGGGTGATTCCTAATGCACCGATAACTTCTGCCCGTTAACTAGCTGAAAACTTTTTGTTGAAATTATTCTAGCCATCGTTATATAATTTTAGAAAACTTGTAAATACATCATTTACATTCATATAGTTGCATTAGGTTCATGCATATATAAGAAAAACAAAAGAAACAAAACAAAAAACAAAATCTAAAAAAAAACAAATTTCTTTTGTATACTTATTTCCTTTTCTCTTAAAGAACAAATTCGAAAAAAAGAACCATTTTCTGAAAAATGTCCTAATTTCCTTATTCGTAAGAATTTTACGATAGTTGTGAAAATCAATATAATCCATATAATTTTACACCAAATTCATATGGATATTTTAATAACAACTATTGTACAAATAATTTAGATTTCGCACCACAAAATTTTCTAAATAACGATCAACCCTCAACTTTGGAAACAAGTATCGAATCTTTACTTGAACGAAGTCAAAGAATGAATGAATGGTGGAATTCATACTTATGCAACTATTCAAGTGAAAGTTTTCAAAATAATCAAAATTCGATTTCACTTTCAAATTCAAATGATTTTGATTATAACCCTTTCCAATTCAATTTCGAACTCCAAAATGAATTTCAAATTCAAAATGGAAATATTAATTATTTTTGGCAATGGAAATAATTTCTATTATGGTGCAACTGAAAACTTTAGTTCTCAACAAATTCAAATAGAAAATTCTCATGTAAATAATTATAAATTTGATTTTGTTGAGCAAATGAATGAAACTGATGATAATTATAGGATTTATTGTATAAAACATATTTGAATTTTCGTGAGAAACATAATCAAATCCAAATGTGTGACGATTCGAGTAATAATCCATCTTTTGCGAAAATAGAGGATTTTCAAATAAAAACTTTTGAAATTGAAAATGAAAATCTTAATGAAGTTTTCAAAAACATGGTAATTGATTTGGATTTTAATTCATTTGAATGTGTGAAACCAAATCTCAAATTCGATTTTCCTTTCTCTGAAAATAATGAATTTCAAACAACTTTATTGAAAATGACATGCAATGAAGTTGTGAATAATTCAAAAGAAGATGAATTTAATAAACATGGATATTTTGGACTTTCCGAAAATGAGTTGAATTTTAAAGAGGTAGATTTGAATCACTATTTGGATTTTGAAATCAATATTTTTGAACAAATCTTCAATGATAAATTTGAAATTCAAATTGGTGAATTTAAACATGAATTTCAACCATTTATTCAATCTACCCCAAAAATCGTCAAAATAAACCAACTCATTCGATATTTAATAAAATGGCATTCGTTTTTCCAAACAAATGTTTCACTTCGAAATCTTTACGGTTTGATTTTTCGTGCTTAAGCTGTGTCTTACACAATTGACGAGACGAATGAATCGGTCTTTAGAAGACCGTTTCATTTACTTCTTGTCAATATATTTTCTGATATACTGTGAATAAAAAAAAATATTTCTTGTAAATATAGGGCATATTTTCAAAATTTTCTTTTCCTTTTTTGCTTTTCTCCTTCCGCTTGGGTTGACTTTGGGGGCACAGTCAAAATAAAGTGTGGGGGGAGTTTCACATATATTTTGGTTTTGCATAGTTTTTTCTTTTCTTTTCTTTTTTCATTAAAAAAATACAAAAAAAGAGCATTTTAATTTAGTTTTAAATGGGCACAATGTAATAAATATACGGTTTTAGTCGTATGATTAAAATATTTGGAAGATCGCTTTTCTTAATGGATAACGAAAGGAAAATTTGAATTATGAGTAAATTTAGTGTAACTGGTATATAGTGTGATTCGTAGGTGATGAGTATGAAATGTTTTCTATATTGTAATCTGATTAATAAAATGGTTGATTTAGACTACTTGCGATAACATTTTAGATCTTTTAAGTGAAGTTATGTTAAGATGTTCTCGCTTAACTCTCTCTCTTTCAAAAAAAAGGATAAAAAAGGAGAATATATATATATATATATAATCTAAGGGTATCCAACATTGCTTGTAAATCAAGCATTGTGTGCAAACCTGCCAAGCTCTGTCCAACCTCACATGTCAGCTCGCGAGGCAGTGAATGGGTAGGATACCTTGGTCTCATTTTATGAGTTGGGCACCTAAGGATTACCGACATCTTATTGACAAAGTCAGTGTCGGTCTGCATAATCCGCCAGGCTCTGTCCCAAACTCTCACGGGTAGTATACCTTGGTCTTTTCAGTTAGGTGTTTGTAAATAATAATAATGTAAATATTTTTCAAAATAAAGGGAGAGAGAGAGAGTATGCACTTGAAATCGAAGCATTATCTTCACTTATTTAACCTAACTTGCTCACCAAAAGGAAATAAAAATGTCATTTTACGATTGTTGGTAATCGATTATAGAATTCATTTCTAATTGCATTATGTTTCAACCAAAACAACTAGCCAAGCTAGAGGAAATTGTAATGATAACAGGACTTTTGTTTGAAGTTTTGATTAATAACGGACTAAGATTTCATAGTGACGACCCAAATTGTATTTAACTCACTCGTATTAAATTTAAAAGTAAATTACTCATTTGTAAATATTCTTTTGAAAACTTGCATTCATCTTGTAAATATTTTCAAATCTTGCATCTTGTAAATATTTTTTGCATTTACCATTTGGATTTTGTGAGTAGTATCATCTGAAAACCCTCACGAGACAACAGTCGTCCTACTGGGAACACCCAGAGGTTTAACGGATTGTTGCATATGCTTAATGCAATCGTGCTCCCTACAAAAACGGATTTATCGTAATTTTTCACTTTATTCGAGGACGAATAAAAAGATAAGTGTATGGGTATTTAATGTGCACATAAATATGCACATTTATGTTCACACATTTATTTTTGTTTTAGTTAAATAAATAATATAAATGGGCTATTTTTACATGTTTTAACCAAAAAGACCAAAATTCTCAAATTATCATGCATTCATCTCCATATTGTGGCAAAACGGTCATTTGTGCATGTATTTATTTTTTTACAAAATTTACTTGTTCATTTTCATGTGTCTTGTATGAATTTAGGAGAAAAAATGAAGTATGCACATGAAGTTTACATGGAGATATGCATGCACAAAGTGGATACAAAGGAATGAAGATGGAATCAATTCACACAACTTAGTGGACCCTACCCATTATCACTCTTTCTTTAATAGAAAAATTAGAGGCTAATATATTGGCAAGTGGAAACAAAAAAGCTTCATACAATTTTAATGAATCACTAGTAGCTAAAGACAAGTGGAAGCTTCATGTAGGGGCATTTTTGGTAGTCTCCAAAAAAATGGACTAGGGTTAGGGTTGTATGAACATGTTTAAATTCCCCACTTATGCTCATGTAAATATCCTCTCTTTTATTCTTTCTTTTAGTTAGTTTTAGTTTAGAGGATCAAATCTCTTTTTTTCTTTCATGACTTCTTAGCCATTTTCCTCTTATGTAATTTTCATCTTAATGCAATTTAATTTCTTGTTATTTACTTTATGCATTAGCGTAGTTTAATTTTATGCAAGTAGTTTAATTTTATTTTGTTTTTGTTAATTAGTTCTCTCTTTTGTTTTGTTTATGCCTATGTTGCAATTTACTTTTGTTGTCATGATTACATATATTAGAGGCTAATCCCTTTCAACTTAGCGGTAATGAAGCTCTCTTGATTATATAGATGCAACATAATTTGTTTATTCATGCTCTCTTTTTGTGCTTCATGTCATGTTGATGTTACTGGTTTTATGTGTTCATTATCGAGTTTGATAGCTTATGTTGTTTACACAAATAGGCTATGCTTAGTCATATGTTCACTATTCCTCTTCATATACATACGATGATGGTGATTAAGTGGAGGTTGAAATTAAAAACCGATACTCTATAGTTCTAATAAATAGTTCATAGGCCATGCTTAAAGTATATTTCACTTTCATCTTATTGTCATTTTTCACTAGAACTAATAAGGTGATTTAGTGGGTATGTTATAGTTTGATAGTTTATTTTATGCTAATTAATATCATGAATAAGCTATATATATATATAATAATCATATCAACTAAATTCACAAGTGACCAATAAAAAAGATCATTGTTTCATTTTATGTTGATTCATATGATCTAGAGGGTGGAATTATTCCTAAGTGGTCATTTAATCTCATAGTTATTGTTAACTTTTGTAGTAGTTAGTTTGTTAGATTTTACAATTTTTAGCTAGTTAAATTTTCACTTGACTTTGTTTTAATTTGATTGAATAAAATTAGAATCATTTCTTTCTCTGTGGATTGACTCGTATTCGCAACGTAATACAAGTATACGCTGTGCGCTTGTGGTTTTATACACTTCGCGATGATTTTCTAATCATTAGAATATTCGTCGTCGAACAGCAACCCAGAAAATAGTGCGACATTTGTATGTTCAAAACCCATCAAATCTTGCATACAAGTGCTTCTACTTGCTCCCAATTCCAATCCCAATACCCAGAACTTGAATTGAATGTCGTGCCTTCCAGAAGCCAAAGACCTAGCTCGCTGTTAAGAAATTCGATCACCGGGAAATTGAAGCGCACCCAGATCTTTGAGCGCCAACCCTACCTTCATGTGGTCATCAGAGATTTCGATCGAGCCTACTGCTTCGAACACGACTTCAATTAGAATTTATTTAGTGGAGAGCAGCCATTTTTAATTTGATTTTAAAGCTTTCATTCAATTTTTATTTTTGAGCTTAGAAGTCATTCCGATTTTTATCGTGTCTGCTGCTCTCGAATGAAGTAAGAAGGCTTCGATCCCTTTTGCATTTTATTTCGAATTTATTAAGGAGTAGCCATTTTTTATTTCCTTTCGAAGCTTCAATCGATTTTGATTTAAATGAAGGAAAGAAACTACAGGCTGTTTAAATAAAGGAGGAAGTATGCTTCAAGTAGAAGGAATAGGTGTTCGCGTTTGAAGAAAATAGGTGGCTTTGGGTACGAAATTAGGTCGGCTTAAGTACAGTCTATTTAATTTGATTTGAATTTAAATTAATACGATTTGATTTATAAAAGTTTTGATTTTTGATACGATTTATTATTATAATATTCTCATAAAACTTAAGCATGAAGTTTCATTTTTAAACTACCATATACGAGCTCCAATTGTGATGAAACTTGACATATTGCTACGGTTTGACGTTGCGGACGCAATAAAGTTGGTTTCGTAAAAAACCGAGGTCATTTGAAAATTTACTATTTTCACGTATCAAACTAAATCAACAAAATATAATCTTAAATTCAAAACAATCAACTCCATGATAATAAATTATTATTATCGTTTGTACTCAAATAAATTTATATTGATCATCTGAATCATTTCGATTCAGTTTCAACTTCGAATTCAATTATTTGTCGTTTTTGTATTACGATAATTCGAAATTAAACCGTATTTGATTATTAATCAATAAATTTCATATAAAAATATGTTTATATTATCAACTCAGCATTTAAAAATTTTCAAAATTAATCGACTAAAAATCCGGGTCGTTACAGATATCGATCCCTATGCATTATGGATCGAATATGAAATTCTGCTAGCATGGTCCAAACATTGATCCACTTATTACTTTGTAATCCGTGGCTGATCTGAGCTCTTCTATAGCAATAGATAGGACATCAAATGGCTCATTTTACGGATATTTGCTTTGCTTCTGAACACAACTACGCAAGGACATTAATATAGCCTAACAAAAACCATCGTTCTCTGCGTTCTTGAGATCAAATCCAACTGCACTTATAATCAAACAGTATAAACAATCGATTAAATCTCAATGGACATAGGAAGACTTGCCAAGCCACTATAAATTATGTGTCACCTTTTAATTTACTTCATTTTGTGTTTGAGATCAGTGATTGCTTTGTGATTATTATCGGATTTACATACAAATCGGATGTTGAGCATCAACATTTTTATAAGTAAATGAATTAAATTCCTTGTGAATTAGGTTTTATCATGCTAGTTTTGTAGACTATCCTGAGCATTATACTAAGATAATGCTCGAATAACACCAATCATATTTGATAGGTTATATTAGATGCTTGGAGTTCAGAAAAGGGACTCGATGTCCAGACGTACTTCCGTAGATTCTTATTTTCCACATTGTGAGTTTTCTTTGTAGTTACGAGAGTATGTAGGGTTATGTTGTTGTAATTGATCCATGTTAGTTTAGTTGGCTACTATGATGTTATGTATCTATATTAGATGAATTTAGTTCCTTTTGTGAAGTCACGTTATATATTATATGTTATTTGCTGATGTTGTGTGATTTTGCTCTATCTTTTTCTTCATTAACCCCTGACTATATGATTTTCCAATACTTGGATGTTGGGCATGTGAATACGTAGATGTATTAGTGTCGACTCTGAAGATTGGAAGATTGGATCACTACACTTGGGATCAAAGATGAAGGTCGATGAGAACTTTGGTTTTGTGGGATAAATTCGGCAATAGATAAGGAAACAGAATACCTTATTAGGAGTTTTTTATTGTGTGAATATGAGAGGGAATATTTATTAGTGTTATAAAAATATTTTGTATTGGCTTTGTTGATCTATATATAAATTTTCATTGATGCGTTTGATCAACATAGTCGAGAGAGGAGTTTCGAAACACTTAGACAAGACAAGTTAACGCAGTATTTTTTAAAAGATTTGGTAAATGAAAAAATATTATCAAAAATTATAATTTAGGTATAAAAGAACATTCACTAAACTATTATGTAAAATTAGGAAGCGTTTGTTGTTAGCAATGATAATGTTCAATTATTATCGTCATTTGGTTGATTTTCTTTACCTGGCTAATTTACAAGCAAATCTTCTTTTTTCTGCATGGGTCGGGTAAAAAGAAATTTTAGGAAGCCAGCACCTTGTGAATTTCGTTTCTCAAATTGATTATAAGTTGTTTAATATCGATGTTAGGTTGGAAATCAAAATTTATAGAGCATAAATTATAAATAAGATTTATAAGTGTAAATGATTTAGAATTTAGAATTTGAGGACCTAAATTCTGGTGATATGAAAAATTATTCTCAAAAGTTTTGAGTAAATAATAGTATTAATATGAATTTTTGAGTAAATAGTAATTATTTCCAATGATCATAGTTCATATTACAATAATTAAATCGATTTTAATATAAAGCTTAAGGTAAGCGAGTTTGACATGAATTTAAGTGAGCTTGATTGGGATACTGTGAAACAACATTTAATATAGCACCCACCCCTTATTATCAAATTTAATAACATAGAAATTGTTATCTTTGGTTTGGATATAGAAACTGCATAAAGGCTTTCTAACTCTGTCAATGTGAAATCTAAAATAATGATAATATAGAGATATCCGTTGACATAAATAACAATTGAATTATACTAATATTTTTTGCTGAGTCAATTGCAGAATTAGTCATTCTAACTTTCTTTTTTCATTAAAGCTAATAGAGTTAAAAAAAATTAAGAGGCATAAAAACTATAATATTTTCTTTGGCTGTCGCTTCCTTCCATGCCATAGATCGAGTATCTAACGGAAATTTGTGGTTTACCTTTGTTCCATTTGCATTTGTTGACCTTTTCGTTTTGAAAAACTTTGAGTTTGCTAGCTCTGGTTTGAAAGATGAAAAGTCTGCAATATTTGTTGTGAAATTTAGGGCCTTTGGTGGAAAATTTGAACATTTATTTACTGCAATTTTACTTTGTGAAAAAACAATAGAGAATTCTTTTAGATATCATTTGTGTTATTCCATTATTGCTTGCATCACTTTGGTGAGTAAGTGTTTTTACTATTTTTTAGGTTGTTTATTTGAATTCTTTATATTCCACCTAGAAATGCTGGTGTAAAATCATCAATATCCATAGATAAATGATTTTTGGTAAGGAAAGATTAGAAGGACCCGTGGAATGGATGAGGGAGGATGAAAAGATAAAGAATTTAATTTTTTTTAATGGCTATCATTGAAAGTTGAAATCCTTGTTTTGAAATTTTTAAATTGATGCTGTTGATTTTATGACTTAAAATTATCAAAATGCAATGACAATCCTAGAGCAACAAAGACATCAAATGAATTTTTTGTAAAACAACATTTATAGATTTTAAGACTCATAATCGACGCTTTTCAAAATTTTGCTTTGAAGAAGTCTTTTTTGTTTTAGTTTCATCGAGCTACAAATATTTGCAGTTTAATTAAACATGTATTAAGTTTGATTTGATTTTCAAATAAGAAAAGAAAATGCGTTATTTGAAAAAAATCAACATTTGCTTTGTGGGTTGGCACTGTGTACAATTGTATAAGATAAAAGCGAAGTTTGAATAAGACATGCTTAGAATAAAAGACCGCATACATTTGATTATTTGAATTGATAATTCAATTTTTTTTGTCAATTTTCGTTTGAACACAAAAAAGCATTGGGTCATTTTCAGATTTTCAAAAATAAAAAAGAAATAAAAAAATCTATCATTTTAACGAGTTTTTTCCATCTCAAAAATATCCAAATGTAACGTAACATATAGTGCCACTTCGTAGTGCAATCAGATCATGGACTGAAGTCACTATGTAGTGGTACCACGTGATGACTGTTAGGTATCATGCGTGATGAATAGAAACTTAATAAAAACATGAATTTATATCAAAAAAAAGTATTTTTTTCATCAAATAGTTAGAAACAAGAAGATATTCAACAGATTGATGTTTGTAATAAGAGAGACTTTGTATTATTGATAAAGTGGCAAAGAGATTTTTATAGAGATTAGAGTTGTTGTAAATATCACAGCGATAGGCCTTGAGCTCATTTGACAGACATAGGCCTTGAGCTCATTTGACAGCACATAAAATAAAGAAATAAAAGTGTGTGGCCCATTTATATTGGTCTTGATGTATGCTTTGGTACATATTCCATGAGATAACATAACTAGAGTAAAGCCAACACTTTACTTCATATTTTATCTGCCCCTCTCAATTTAGGGTTAGGGTTCCTCGATTAGCCCTAAATTGGTGATTGATTTGCGTGATTTCGGTCCATTGAGGCTCAAAATTGAGTGTTTAGGTTCTAGCTTGAGAGAAAACGAGAGTTTATCGGCTTTATCTCTTCAAATCGAAGTTGTAAAGTTGAGGTCTCCTCATTGTGGCTGTCTTGCTTGAGATTGAAGGCAAAGCTTACGGATCTAGCTTTTGTGTCTCTGAAAGGGGAGATCTGACAGAGCTGCCACTTCGGATTCTCAGATCTTCTCGAAGACGACAAAAGTTTCTTGCCGATAGAGCTTTTGTGAGGATGTCTGCACGTTGGTGGTATGATGGTATATAGTTTACTTGTAGTTTCCCTTTACTTACATGATCTCGAACAATATGTATGTCTATTTCAATATGCTTAGTCCTTGCGTGCTGAATAGGGTTTGATGACATATAGATTGAGCTTTGATTATCACACCATATTTAACTTTATCATATGAATTTAGCTATAGCTCCTTATTAGGGACTGTAATTATATTATTTCGGTTGTTGCACTTGTAGTGCTCCTGTATTCAGCTTCCGGACTAGACTTTGATATGGTTGATTGCTTTTTCGAACTTCATGAAATTAAGCTGTCCCCAAAATAAATACAGTATCCAGTGACAGATTTTCTGTCATCTGGATCTGTAGCCCAGTCTGAATATGAATATCCAGTGATCTTTGGCTCCTTGTTGCCCTTAAGTGTGAGGCCATAGTTTATTATCCCCTTTAGGTATCGTAGAATTCTTTTAACAGCCATCCAGTGTTCACTCTTTGGTTCCTGTAAAAATTGAGAAACTTTATTAACACTGAACGCTATATCAGGCCTGGTTATGGTTGCATATTGCAATGCTTCCCCAACACTCCTGTACTGCTTAATATTATTTACGATTCCCCTCCCCCCCCCCCGTATTTAGAAAAATGTTGATTTGAAATCATGGGTGTAGGTTGGGGCTTTGCTTCATACATCTCAGTTTTAAGCAGTGGTTCTGAAATGTATTTCTTTTGACATAGAAACAGTTCTGAATTTGACATTCTTGTAACCTCTATGACTAGAAAGTATGATATATCACCCAAGTCCTTGATGGAAAATTCTTCACTGAGATAATTTGTGATTTTCTTTATCTCTACGTCATTGCTACCTGTCATTATTAAATCATCAAAATATATTAGAATATACATAGTCAAACTGCTGCAAATTTTAATAAACAAGAATTATCAGATTTTGTAGGATGATATCCCATTTTTGATAGAGTTGCCCTAAATTTGTCAAACCAAACCCTTGGAGCCTGCTTTAACCCATAGATTGCCTTATTTAATTTGCATACGAGACTTGAATCTTGTACATAACCCTTGGGTTGCTAATATAAACTTCCTCATATAAGATTCCATTAAGAAGTGCATTATTGACATCTAAGTGCTTTATATTCCATTGATTTCTCAATAAAATAGTGAGAACTAGCCTTATAGTAGATGGCTTGACTACAAGATATAATGTTTCATTATAGTCAAAACAGTATTCTTGAGTATAATCTTTGGCAACTAATCTTGCCTTGTATCTATTTATACTGCTATCGGGATTTTTCTTGAGCTTAAATGTCCGTTTGCAACTAACTAAATTTTTATTGTCTAGTTTGTGTACAAGTTTCCAAGTCTTGTTGTAATTAGAGCCTTAAATTCGTCATCTATTGCTTTCTTCCAATTTTTGTCCCTAATTGCTTGACTGTATGTGACTGGCTCTTCGTTACTCATGATGGCACTGTATGCCTTTGGTTTGAATATGCCACTTTTGGCTTTGGTTGTCATGTGATGACCAGTATGAACATGTGGTTGATTAGCAGGTTGGTCAGGTTGAGTAGTGACATTATTAGTAGTTGTTGGTGAGCTAGTACTTGAACTATTCCTTTCACTTTCGGCTTGTTGATTCTCTGTGTTGACATTGTTGCCCCTTTCTGTATTTGTAGGTGAAGGTGTTGCAGGGTTGGATGACTCATTAGCTTCACTGCTTGACTGACTTGTATCAGTAACTGGTGGCTCTTGAGCAACCACAGTCACTCCTTCATTAACACTCTGCTGAGTACCAGAATATTCTGGTATTGAAGGTATATTTTTACAAGTGTTATACACTTTATTTGTTGTCTTTATTTCAGTTGAGACGTAGGGAAAAATATTTCCATTGAAGATAACATGTCTGCTTATAAATATGCTGCCATTCTCATCAATGCATCTATATCCTTTTTGTTTAACAACATACCCAATAAAGGTGCAGGGTTTTGATCTGAAAATTAATTTATTTGCATTGTATGGCCTTAATTATGGAAAACATAAACAACCAAAACCTTTTAGACTATGATAATCGGCATTGACATTATATAATTTTTCCAAGGGGCCGATATCCTTTAATACTTTTAATGGCATTCTATTTATTAAGTAAACAACGGTATTAAAGGATTCCGACCAAAATTTAAGTGGCATAGAAGCCTGTGCTAATAATGTCAAGCCTGACTCATAATGTGTCTGTGTTTTCTTTCAACGATACCATTCTGTTTAGATGTGTATGGACATGTGATCCTATGTATAATTCCCATATCTTTGAAATAACTACTTAGACTCTTATATTCAGACCCACCATTAGACTGAATGACTTTTATTCTGGTACTAAACTGATTTTCAACCATTTTATTATAGCTAATCACTACATCATGGGTTTCACATTTATGTTTTAAGAAATATATCCAAGTGTATCTAGAGTGTGCATCCACAAATGATATATAATACCTATATCTATAATCAGTGAACACAGGTGATGGTCCTCATAAATCAGTAGTAACTAGATCGAATGGTTTACTATAAGTAGTTAGAGAATCATTAAATGGCAATTTGTGATTCTTGCCCATTTAACGATAAGTGTAGATATATGTTAGGCTAATATCATTACAAGAAACATTATTTTTTACTGAAAGTGTTCTTCATAGTATTGACACTGGGATGACCCAATTTATAGTGCCAAAGATCAAATAGACTCAAGCTATTGCTATTCTGACTTATTACAGAATTGTAACATTTATTCTTTATTGTTGAGTTGATGTAGTCATTAAATATGAATCTATAGAGCCCACTGACTGCATCACCCAGCAATAAAATGTCTCTTGTGAGCATATCTTTTACTAAGCAATAATTAGGACGAAATTCGAAATAAACATTATTGTCTTTAGCAAATTGAGACACACTCATTTGATTCTTTTTTATCTTTAGAACTCTTAAAAGATTATGTAAATATAATTGTTTCTTTCCTTTAATCATAGCACTACCGGTGTGAGAGATTTTGATGCACTTACCATTTCCCATGCTTATAATACGTTTACCTCTATACTCTTTATTTCCAAGACTAAGATTGTTCAAGTCACTTGTCATGTAATTGGTTGCTCCTGAATCCGGATACCAATTATCATCTTGAATAGTCGTTATTCTTGCACATTCAGTTTCACTATGACCTTTGTTATCAGTAGTACTTGTTGATTCAGTGTAATCTTGGGCTAAATTAGCATTAGGATTGGATATCTTTTGGTTGTTTTCACCCTAATTTTGCACATAATTGTTGTCGAACCTGTAGTAACACTTGAATGCAGTGCGTCCTACTCTCTCACATATTTGACATTTAGGTTTATAATAGTTAGGCCACCTGCCTCTTCCTCTGCTAGTAAATCCTCCCCTTTGATTAGTATTATTAATTCTTGGATTGTTTTGGCCATGGCCTCTGTTACTAGCGGCATAATTAAGAGAGTACTCATTTTCTGTTGACTTTCTATTGTCAATTCTTGCTTCGTGAGCAAGAAGCATAGCATGAACATCATCTAAGGGTGGTATGATCTTTTGAGAGGTAACAATGGCAATTACTGCTTCATATTCAACAGTTAGTCCATTTTGTAGATACTGAACTTGATTGAATTCTTCAACATTATTGCCAGTGGCTTTTAACAAATCACAGATGTTCTTAACTTTGGCTAAATATTCACTCATACTCAAGTTATCTTATCTGCAGTTTTGCAGTTGCCTTTTATAATGTAAGGCCTTGGTTGAAGACTGTGTATTGAAATTTCTTTCTACGGTTAACCATATTTCGTTTACTGTCTTACAACCTTCAACTCGAGATAATAAGTTCGGACTTATGGATGACAGTAGCCAAGCACTAATAAGCCTTTCTTGTCTGTAATATTTGTTATAATCCTCATTGCTAACTAAATTATTAGCAGTAATAGTGAGGAATTTAGGTGGTATGGGTATTGTGCCAACAATGTAGCCTTCTAATCCTACCCTTGTATTGTAGTTTCCACTTGAAGTCTCTAAAGAAATTATTTGGTCTCGTCAAGTTGAATGGTGATCAATTGACTTTGTGGGCTTATGCCAGTCTTGATCAACTGTTCGACAACTGTTCCTTGTGAGGCATTGGAATTAACAGAAGACGTAGAGTCGTTGTCTTGCGTCATGTGATTCAACAGTGATGATGCACAAATAACGAGAATATGAGGTAAACAAGTTCTAACCCTACAATTTTGAATTGAAGATTAGCACTACATAGATTCACAGTCAAGAAGGCAGTTCTTGATTGTTTTTATGATGAAATCGTTGGTTTTTACTGGGTTTTCAAGGAATGCTCGATTTTCTGAAATATTTCTTGAACTATACTTCTTGATAGTGAACATCTTGCTTTTTTTGGTCGATTGTATGTGATTCAGGCTTGTTTTTCCTTGGTTTGATTGATAAAACGCTGCTGCAGTCATGAAATTTGGTAGGGCACTGTGTTTTGTTGTTCAAACAAACTCAAATGATGGAATTCAAGCAATTCTTAATGAGTTAGAGATCTAAATGATGAAATTTCTCTGATGGACTCTCTTTAAATCACCACAGCAGATGAATTTTAGGTAATTTGCAGCGGAATTGATCTACGCTGCTCTGATACCAAGTTAGAAATTTGAAGATATTCAACAGGTTAATGTTTGTAATAAGAGAGATTTTGGGTTATTGATAAAGTAACGAAGAGATTTTTACAGAGATTAGAATTGTTGTAAATAATACAGCGATAGGCTGTATTTATACATATTCACAAACATAGGCCTTGAGCCCATTTGATAGCAAATAAAATAAAGGAATAAAAGTGTGGCCCATTTATATTTGTCTTGTTGGATGCTTGGGTACATATTACATGAGATAACATAACTAGAGTAAAGCTGACACTTTACTTCGTATCTTATCTCAGATTTCTAGTCATTGCCAAATTGATGAGTTCCGGTAGAGTTTGCCTCGCTTTGTTTTATATGATCGTTTACCAAACTTCTAGTCTAGCAAATTATATGATGTATCTGCTTACGAAATTGAATGTTAAGTTTTCATTTCAATAGGCTGACATATCTTCAGAAATATTGTTTTATCATTTCTTTTTTTTTTTCTTTTTTTGATTGGTTTTAGTGGTACATGTGCATGAGTTCAGCCGTCCTAAGTAGGGCTGTCAAAATTGAGGACAACCCTTTAACCCAACCCGTTTAACCCCTTTTTAATTGGGTTGGGTTGAAGTAATTTAGTTAATTTTTACGTTGGGTAATAACCCATTAGGCCCAAATAAAAAACACCGCAACCCTGTTTAACCCCGTTACGCCTAGGGCTGTTATGGTAATGGTAAATTTACCATTACCATACCAGTACCAAACCAGTGGTGGGCAATATCGAGCCGCATCGGTTTATCAATTCTATTGGTATGGTAACGGTAAGTTTTACCATTGTTAACGGTAAAATAGCGGTAAAGAAATGTCAATACCAGTGGTAACGGTAAATTTACCAGTCATATTAATTTTTTTATTTTGGCTATTTTAATGAATTCCGACATTTGATTTTTTTTAAAGTTTATCATATTTTATGCAGATGCTTATAGATTTATTTAGGATAGTAATTCTTTTTGTCTTTATTAACTTAAAAGTTTAAGATTAATAAAATTATAATATCATATTGTTGTAAATATCTTGTGATAAGCTAAGTAAATTTTCTATGCCAATTAAAATAAGTTTAAATATTTATATAAATATTAATGGAGTTGGAATTAGTAAAAAATATTACATTTTATCATTATCAAAATTTTAATGTGTTAATGTTTTAATAGCTTTATGTATTGGTAAATTTACCATTACCAATCAACGATTTACCAGTTTATCGGTATACCAGTGAGCATTTTACCAGCGGTAATGGTAAATTATCGGTATTCATTTTTGGATTACCAATAGTATTGGTATGGTAACGGTTTTCTCGTATTGGTAACGGTTACCATTACCATAACAGCCCTACTTACGCCTCTAAACCCTAAGTATCCACAATTCCATTTCTTAAAAACATGATGTCGGCTTCTCTTTCGCCCCCAAATCTGTAATCTGCTGCTTCTCTTCAAACAATCATTCCAAGCTTCTATGGGTTCATCTTCATGGTTCGTCGAAACGATTTAGTCTGCTCAAAGGTACATTTTTTGTTCTGAGAATTTTGTTTAGGGAAGATAATGGAATAGAGATAAAATCTTAAATTTATAGCATTTGCAGTAAACCCTGTCTGTTGCTGCAATTTCTGGATCGATTTCTGCAATTTCTGGGTTGTGTGGTTTATGTCTTGTAAGACTTGGGTAAACAATTCGATCTCAGCTTTTCTGCAATTTTTGGACTATGTGATTTCTGCCTTTTAAGAATTGGTAAAAAATTCTGGATGTGTGGTTGCTGCAATCATTTCCTTTTTCCCTTGCTTTGAAATTTCCTTATCTGGTTCTTGTCATGGAATTAATAGCTTGTGCCAACCATAAGATGGCGATGGTTCTTGTCATGGAATTAAAAAGAGATATATTCCATGCCAGTATTTTTAAGATCCATTTTAGATAGTTTTAGTCTTGTAGTACTAACTACATATGCATGTAAATTTTAAGTTCACATGTTTGTTTGCACTATATATGCAGTGTGCATGGGGTTTTACTGTACAATGTAATTGCTGTTCTCGCAATCTATATACTAAAAAATTTGTTATCTGTACGCGAAATTCCACTACTATTCCGATAGCATTATATAGTGGAGGTTTACATAAACCTTATTTTTGTATGCGGCCATATAAATATTACTATTCATGATATTTTAGTTTTATTTTATTTGGCTGCATGCATCTCTACACTTTTGCTTTAATTATCTGGCATATCGAAATAGCATGAACGTTATAACCTAAGATTTTACATGCCCTACCATTTGCCTCTGCAATTTTCCTGACCTTCCCTCCATCTTACAAAATTTCATAAGTAGATGCCAGCATGCAAACTGTGTTATCAGTTTTCCCTTCTAATGTGTATGTTTGCAAACTGTGTTAGTATTAGTATTAGTTATATAATGAAATTATGGTTAAAGATCAAGTATTTTACATCTCCAGAGTTGTATAATGAAATTTAGGACCAACATTTAACTATTCTTTGATGTCTTTATATACTTTGTGTCTAAATGCTTGATGGATTTGTAGAAACAGTAATTTGAGCAAACCTTGGATTTTTTTTTTTTTTTTTGATCAACTATAAATGAACGTTACAGCTTATGTAAGGCAAGATTAACAAGGACTAAGGAGATTATTCTAGATAAATAATTGAAAAATCGAGTATACAAAAAGAAAGTTCGTTCTCTAGCTGTGCTGAATGTTTCAGTTTAATCATTTCTTCATCATTCCGACTAAGATTAAATTCGTTCACTACTATGTATTTATGCTATTACCAAAAATAAACATACCAACAAACATCACTAAGTATTGACTTATCTTTATGTACTACAGGACTTTCATTAAAATTTCAACTGTTTTCATTTTACAATTCTGTGCATTGTGTACATTGCATTTTGAATTTTCAAATTTGCCTTCTTCCTCTTCCAAATTCACTTCATACTTCTATTTGTGTTGCTTCTGCTTTGTTGTTTGCATTTTTTTCTCACCACTGACAAACCTCTCCTCCTCAAGCTACACCGTCAGCTTTGCATTTCCTTCCCTTCAAAACCATTCAATCACAAATCTTAATCTAACGTTGGTTGCGGTTCCGATCAGAGGAAAAAAAATAGTTTGTTTGAGTCCATAAAGGTTCCTACATAGAATTACATGCATTTACGGTTACAGTAACAGAACATTCTAATAAGGTATTTAATTGAGAATTACATGCATTTACGTTATCTAATGTTCGAATGATCATGATAAGATTAAAAATATGAGAACTATGCTAATTCATGTGTGCAACCCTGCAAATATTTTTCATAAGTATTTCAAAAAATTTACTATAATTTCATCCATTTGTCTTATTTTTTTGTTTGAATTATGTAGCAACATCATAATTAGTATTTCTCTCTGAAAAGAACTGGTAAGTTTGAATCAATTATGATAAATTTAATTCTGGATGTCATATATATTTCAGAAGATACAAATCTACTTCTATTTTAATATTTTGTAACAAATATATTTAATGCAGTGAAAAAGAGATTATGACCATTTTTTTTAATTGAGTATTTATATACAAATTTAAATAAGGGAACCATTCGACACATTTTAGGATGGATTATAAGGCTTTAGTTCATCATCTATAATATAATAAGGCATGCGTTTAAACGAAAGCTTGCAAGCATCTACATGATAAGGACACTAGAAGCTTGCTTTCAGTGAACAGAAAGTTAAAATATTTATTTTCTGACTTTCTCTTGGCTGACTTGATCATCCAGTGATTTCGGCTTGACATGTGAAACTGAGATTTTGGCTTCAATGATTTCTGACTTTATTGTATATATTTTTTGTTGAATTTTACTTTAGCCTTGGATGAATTATTTCTGGTTTTGAGATATGCATATATGCTGATATATTTGCATACTTTTTATTTTCATTTATTTTTTCTAGTTTCGATTGTATTTTTAAATCATTGCACTCAAAACTGACTGCATCTTCACTCTAGCCCTTATGTATGTGTTCATCTTAACTATTTAACTTTGTACATTTGTGTGTACTATTCTGAAGATTTGGTTGTCCATATGTTTCCATTCTGTGTAGCCTGACCATGTGAGTGCGTGCTCTTGTATGCCTTGTATATGTAGTCATGTTCGCTACCTTGCCATGCTTAATTGGATCGCTTATGTTATTGAACTGCTTAACCTTGTTGCTAATTTGGTGCATGCTGTTATTAGTCCCCTTGTCCATGTCCAGTTCTTAAACTCTGATCAACCTAAGTTGTTATACCAGTGAACTTGTATTTCTAACTTTGCTTTGTATACATGTATGTGTATGCATATATACAGACATAAATATGTATGTATATGCCAAAAAATCATTGAGGTTTATAAAAATGATGCCTTTTTTCAGTTCCTTCTTAATTGAAATAGGGGACATGCAGTATTTGATTTTTGTGAGCATTTAGTACAAAAAGTGATCATGCATTCACTTAACCTATATATATATATATTAGTTTCTGAAATAGGGGCATGCAGTTTTTGATTTGAATAGTTTCTTGAAGTGACTCGTTCAATTGGAAGATGACCGTGGCTGAAACTTAATTGTTTAATGTTGTGTTGGTGCACGAGCGCCAGCACCATTGTTTCATTCACTTAGTGATCCAACTGATGATGGAAGCTAGAAGAGAAGCTCATGGATTTTGGATTAGATTCAACGTTTTCTTTGTAGCTTGAATGTTAGTAATGGATGTGTCTTTTTTGTTTGTTCTTTGTTTGTGCTTTTTCCCTGGACTAGATGTTACTCGTAGAGTAGATGTGATGATTTTCTTTAGTTTTAGTTTGAAGGTACATGTTATATTAGCATTTAAATGCTTTGTCAGTATATGTAAGCTGTCTTCGGAACTTTGTTTTTGTTGATAAACTTGTGTCCATCTGTAGTTTTCATGATAGTTGCAGTTTGTCTATGCTGATGCTGTTTTTTTTATAATATAACAAGTGATGTTTTTTAAGAGGGTCAAATCGGTCGACCCTTTACTGAAATGGGTTGGATCAAATTTATTTTTTGATACATAAATTAAATGGGTCGGCTCATAAAACAGGTCGGCTCATTTTTGATCTAACCCATTTTGACCCGACCCGACCCATTTGACGGGACTAGTCCTAAGTGAATCTAAATGCCCAAAACACGCCTTATGTCTTTTCTCCCAAATTGGCAAACACTGAGAATCCAACATTTCTATGCTAAAAACATTTGACATTTCACTAGCCAAAAGTCAAATTTAGCCTGACTAGAATGTTAGTCATTGCAAGCTTGTGCGGCTTAAGATTCATGCTTTAAACATATTGTATGTTGGAACTTAAATCTATATACCAGAATGTGCAAAATTAGGGTGTTAATCAGATGGATCAGACCGTACAAAGGGGCATTCATGTCATGCTCTATAAGACTTTCGGACGTACACAGACCGGACAAGAAATTGACTCGGACATTGTTCGTACGAGCCGGACAACGAACAGATAAGGTTTGGATAATTAAAAAAGGGTGTTGTTATTAACACTCCAAATATTGTTAAGGGGGGGTCAAATTTTAAAAACACTCCAATCATAAAAAATATGCTAGGGGGAGTCATGTACTTAATTTTTTATGTTCCCTTTTTACCCTGGTAATAACATCAGTTACCATCTCAAATCTCAATCAATTTTAAATGCAAAAAAAAAAACCAAATTCCTAAATTATTTGCAAACAAAAAAGAGCAATCGTTTGGGGAGAAATAATGACGCAAATGAAGAACTTGAAACAAATGAGATTGTTGGTAATTTAACAAATGAGAAATGAAATTATAAAAAAAAAGCGATCGACAGATGAGAAATGAAATTATTTAAAAAAAACGATTGCAAATGAGATTACTGATATTTTGATATAGAAATCTAATGCAGTTTGACTAATATACCGTATTTTTTTTAATTAACGGCTAAAAAAATGATTATTGTAAAGAAGGCTAATTTGGTAAAATAAAGTTTATTTGTTAAGGGGGGTGCTCTCTATATTGATACTCCCTTTAACAAATTCTTTATTTCTTTTAAACTGATCCCCCCTTAACAGTACTTGAAGTGTCAATAACAATCTCCTTAAAAAACATCAAACATTTTCAAAGGGGCATATTTTCGAATATTTTTTTTTCTTGTTCTAAACGAGAATCGTACGGACACGAATATCAGACATTTTACCCTTTCGGACCGAGTGGTACACGAAACATCGGACATACGGACACGGATTGGAGACCTCGCCATTTCGGTCCGAGCGGTGCATCGGACATCAGACTACGCATTCTCAGCTGTTAGTTATCATTTTCATACTTTAATAATAATCGATATAACTGACTTATCTACGTAAAACCAAAATTTTATATCCGTGCTTTTTTTTTTGGTGTTCACCAAATAGAATAAATAACTCGTAACCGTCCTCCGTTGTTTAATCAGCTAAGCATAATAAATACTTGAAACAGTGAATGGATGTCATAAGGATTAATAACTATCATTTATCATATCTATACATGCTAGTTCTCTTTAGGAAACACACTGCTATATTTGTGTATCATTTTTCATATCTTATATGTGCTAGTTCACTTTAAAAATATAATGCTATATTCAGCTATCATTTAGCATGTTATATACATGCTAGTTCACTTTAAAAATACGATGTTGAAATCAACTATCATTTATTATGTTATGTACATTCTAGTTTACATTAAAAATATCATGCTATATTCAACTATCATTTAGCATATTTAGACGTTCTAGTTCCTTTTAAAAAAATATAATGCTAAATTCAACTATCATTTATTATATTCAATTCATGTTAGTTCATTTTACTAATGAATACTATCAAACAATATTTTGCAAACTCTACACATGCTAACTCACTTCAAAAATACAAATGATAAATTCAACTATCATTTATTATATTTTATACATGGTAGCTCACTTTAAAAATGCAATGCTATATTTAGCTATCATTTAGCATATTGTACATATTTTATTTCACCTTAAAATATACAATGTTAAATTCAACTATCATTTACCACTTTAAGAATGTAATGCTATATTCAGATATCATTCATCATATTATATACATGCTAGTTCACTCTGAAAAACACAATGCTATAATCATCTAGCATTTATCATATTCTATAATGTTAGTTCACTTTAATATAGCATTTGAGTAATGATAGACATACATAACATTGGAAAAAATGAAACACAAAATAGCATGATATATTTACATTTGAATATGTTACTTTGTTCAGTCATGGGTTCGGTTAGGGCTGGCAATTACAATCGAGAACCGAAAACCCAAACTGAACCGACCCGAAAAGACCCGAAACCGAACCGAACCCGATGGGTCTCAGGTCGGGTCAAGATGACGAAAAATACCAACAAGACCCGATCAAACCCGACCCGCACAGACCCGACCCAAAAGACCAGACCAAAAAGTATTGAAATATATGTATTTTTAGTGTTATTATTCAACTGGACCCGAACCGACTCGACCCGACCCGAGCTTCGACCTGACCCGACCCGAACCGAAGCTCGGGTCGGGTCCAGATTTTCAAAAGGTACAGTTTAGACCCGAAAAAATCCGACCCGCCTAGAATCGAGACCCGACGGGTCGGGTCTGGGTCCATCGGGTCGGGTCTAATTGCCACCCCTAGGTTCAGTCATGGATCCACTTTAATATATTTACAAAATAGCATGTTATATACATGCTCGGTCATGGGTTCAGTCATGTGCTCATTCATGGGCTTGGTCAAGGGCATGGTCAGGCGCTTGGTCAAGTGCCCGGTCATGGGTACATATGACACGTAAAACACTTCCACACGCAAGCCCTAATCGGGTACTCCAGCAACGATTCTGCACCCAGTAGGAATTAGTTAACCAAGCAGGTACCGTGACACGTAAAAGACTTCCGCACGCAAGGCCTAATCGGGTACCTATGATATGTAAAACACTTCTGCATGTAAGGCATAATCGGGTACTGCAGCAACGATTCTGCACCCAGTAGGAATTAGTTAACCAAGCGGGTACCCGTGACACATAAAAATCTTCTGCACGCAAGGCTAATCGGGTACCTATGACACGTAAAAAAATTCTGCACGCAAGGCCTAATCGGGTACTCCAACAACGATTCTACACCCAGTAGGAATTAGTTAACCGAACGGGTACCCATGACACGTAAAAGACTTCCGCACGCAAGGCCTAATCGGGTACTCCAGCAATGATTCTGCATCCAGTAAGGATTAGTTAACTGAGCGGGTGCTCGTGACACGTAAAAGACATCTGGACGCAAGGCCTAATCAGGTACTTATGACACGTAAAAGACGTCCAGATGCTAGGCCTAATCGGGTACTTCATCAATGAATCTGCACCCAATAGGGATTAATTAACCAAGCAGGTAGACACGTAAAAGACATCCGGACGAAAGGCCTAATCGGGTACATATAACACGTAAAAGACGTCCGGATGCAAGGCCTAATCGGTACTGCAACAACGAATCTGCACCCAGTAGGGATTAATTAATCGAGCGAGTACTGGTAGACGTAAAAGACATCCGGACGCAAGGCCTAATCGGGTACCTTTGAAAACCAATCTATACCGAAAACATTTCGTTTAACCGAACGAACTAAAAGAATGCAAAGGAATGAATGATAGTAAAAAATATCATTTATTCTTTTAATTGCATTAAATGTATCAAATGTACCATACAATAATCAATCTATCATTTGTAGTATTAAATTAGTTCATTACAAAGTATCAAATTGAATGGAATGTGCCAGATGATAGTTTAAAATTTCATTTGTAGTTTTAAAGTGCATTATAGTACATCAAATGTACCAAATGATATGTAAAAATTTCAATTCTATTTTTAAAGTGCATTAGAATGTTCGAATGTAGCGAATGATAATTAAAATAGTTTAATGTGGTGTTTTACTTATGAAGTTCACTATCATGTTTTAAAGATTTAAAATGATATTTTAATAACCAAGTCCATTATCTTGTTTATAATACGCAAGTCTATAATTTAGTGTAATATAATTATTATGAAGTTCACCATCATGTGTATGATATAAAAAAAATAGTTTAGTGTAGCATTTTTAACAAAAGTACACTAGTATGTTTAGAATATTTAAAATGACGGTTTAATATAGCATTCTAGTTATGAAGTACATTACCATTTAATTTATGATATCTGCAATATTCAGAATACAACAACTCAATGAGCAAGCAAACAAACAACTGATGCATTATAGTTTATGCACAGTTTCTCATTTTTTGAAACATATAAGTGATTTTATCACATCAAGATCAAATATACACATAACAAAAGAGCACAATCATCATGAAACAACATGATGCAGCAATGACACAAGTGATGCAACAACAACAACAAAACAGAATATAACGTTCAGTTATACATTATACATATAGAATCAAAATGATAATTTCATATAGCATTTGTTTCTTAGTTCATTTCAAAACAACATAGTTACTCGTCATCGCCTGTAGCACCACCACCATCGATCTTAACCTACACTCCACTGTCGTTGTTCATCTGAAATCGGCCATCAACATTATCTCTTGAGTAGTCGTTGTCCTCGCCTGAAGGAAACAGTCCATCGTCTTCGCCAGAGGACAACCGTCGCCTTCGCCTGAAGGAGCACCGCTAACGCCTGTGGTTGCGCTGCCATCGCTCGTTCTGTAATGCGGCGTTGCCTCTTCGAGTGAAGCCGCCGCCTCCAGTACGATTGATTCGAGAAGAGATTTGAGAGCGAGATGGAAGAAGACACCCGATTTAATAAGCGGCCAAATAATTTCCTTCGGTTAAAAATATAAATATTGTGTCCTTCTGATATAAAAATTATACCCGCGTCCTTGAGCCAAAAAACTGAATGATGTATTTCCTTAAGCCGATTTTCCTGTAACCATATTTCATTTGTTGTCTCACAACCTTCAACTCGAGATAATAAGTTTGGACTTATAGATGATAGTAGCCAAGCACTAGTAAGCCTTTCTTGTTTGTAATATTTGTTATAATCCTCATTGCTAACTAAATTATTGGCAGTAATAGTGAGGAATTTAGGTGGTATGGGTATTGTGCCAACAACGTAGTCTTCTAATCCGTACCCTTGTATTGTAGTTTCCACTTGAAGTCTCCAAAGCAATTAGTTGATCTCGTCAAGTTGAATGGTGATCAATTGACTTTGTGGACTTATGTCAGTCTTGATCAACTGTTCGACAATTGTCCCTTGTGAGGCTTTGTGGGCTTATGCCAGTCTTGAATAATTGTTCGACAATTGTCCCTTGTGAGGCATTGAAATTAGTAGAAGACATAGAGTTGTTGTCTTGCGCCATGTGATTCAACAGTGATGATGCACAGATAACGGGAATATGAGGTAAACAAGTTCTGATCCTACAATTTTGAATTGAAGATTAACACTATATAGATTAACAATCAAGAAGGCATTTCTTGATTGCTTTTGATGATGAAATCGTTGGTTTTTACTGGGTTTTCAAGGAATACTCGATTTCCTGAAATCTTTCTTGAACTATACTTCTTGATAGTGAACACCTTGCTTTCTTTGGTCGATTGTATGTGATTCAGGCTTGTTTTTCCTTGGTTTGATTGATAAAACGCTGCTGCAGTCATGAAATTTGGCATGGCACTGTGTTTTCTTGATCAAACAAACTCAGATGATGGAATTCAAGCAATTCTTGATGAGTTAGAGATCCAAATGATGAAATTTCTTGTAACACCCCACCTCCGCCAGGGTGGCTCTTGCAAGCAACTCTGACTTTGGTGCGTTTTAAAACAAGGTAAACATGCATAATGATATAGCAAGGCAGGACATGACATATATATATGTAAATAAACAGAGTAAGTAGATAGATAAAACAGCGGAAGAATTTTAAACCATTTCAAAAACAAGTCTGCTACATCATAATGTCAATTTCCCAAGTAAACAAGTCTAGTACATAAAATAACATCATCTGAAACTGAAAAGGAAAACATAAAAGTAGTTATCCGCAAAGTGGAAGAAACCATAGCGAGCTCAAGTCCGAAGCATACATGAGCTATCCAAGAAAGCAGCTAAGATCCAAGCTAGGCTCCTGTATTCCCTCCCTGAGAACCTGAGGGGGGGGCAAACGGAAGAAAAGAGGCGAAAGAAAATAGGTCAGTCAAAAAGACTGAGTAAGCCCTGCTACGATCAGTCTATAAACTAATAAAGTTAACATCATGATGGAAACTGAGATGATCATAGATAACAACATACTGGCATGGTAAATTAACTACAAGATAGATAGAGGTGTCATCGCATAAACAAGGTTAAGTTTTGCACCACGGTGTACTAGCAAACCAACATAACAGGTATTGATCCCTTGGCCCTAGCTTTGACCCAATAACATGAAGTGACCTTAACATAAGGTCCAGCCCAACGGTCTAGTCGATCGGCTCCCTATAAACCTAACACGTCAAGTGTTGGTGTCCATATGGCCCACATATGATTGTAGTTAGACTGTGCTGGGTCCACCTTTGGGTGTATCAAGCCCTCGGGTGTCAACCCCAGACACTTATGCAATAATGCACAGCCCTAATCTACTGGTACCCGTGCCTCGAGTTTGTCCAACACCGGACTACGTGCACGTCCGTAGCCCGCCTGGACCCGCACCGCTGTACCACTCTGCCATCGCCTTTTGGTCGCTTACATCCGTCCAGTAATCATGCCCCGCCCTAGCCTAGTCTTCTAGGGTTGTGATGATACCAAACTGGGATTACTGCCGGAACAGACCCGCTGCTAGGGTTTTCTAAGAGGGTTAAGTGCGATTTAACCCTTCACTAATCACGGATTAAATTGGTTAAGTGTAACTTAACCCCATTCTAATCCCTCGAACCCCCAATTGGATTAAACTGGTTAAGTGTAACCAATAGTTCACACTTAACCCCATTTCAATCCCTCTAATCCCCAAGTGGATTAAGTATTAGTGGACCCTGACTTAACCCTAATCATGAGGCATTAATTAACTCAATGCACCTTAACCTCTCACATTAGACTTTGTTGCGGTTACTAGTTAAGCCGGGCGGGTCCGGGTAGCTTTACACCACAACTTGGTCTAACCTCGGGTCTTGGCACCACATGACCAACTTCTCACATTGGGTCCTATTGTTTGTAGCCACTAGTTAAGCCGGTCGGTTCCGGGTAGAATTACGCTACAAACTCAACCCAACCTCGAGTTGGCCACACTTATGTTTTCTAAGTGTCATGTCCACCATGTTTCCAAAACACATTACAAGTTCAACAAATACTTGGGTAGACCTAACTTAATAGGTAAATTCCCAAGGGGTAGACCTAACTTAATAGGTAAATTCCCAAGTTCATGTTTTTATGTCCTTTAAGTTTACCCAACCCCAAACGCAATCCCATCGCTCACATATCGCAATAGCGCATAAAGGATAGAAAGAGGGAACTTGGCATAATCATGACATAAAAGTGTTAGAGCCACAAGTTCAACATGGTGGCATATGAAAGATTCATGTGTTCATACACTTGCATATTACATTTTTAGGCCCAAAAGCATGCATAACATGTTAACATGAACCACATGACCATCCCAAACTTGCATAAGCATACTTGCATACCATATGACAACTTTGCATATCAAACTTGCATAATAAAACTTGCATAACTTATGGCAACTCGCATATCATACTTGCATAACAAACTTGCATAAACAAACTTGCACAACATATGACACTTGCATATCATACTTGCATAAATAAACTTGCATAACTTATTAAACTTGCAAATCATAGCATAGTGAACTTGCATAAACATGCATAACTTGTGAAACTTGCAAATCATGGCATAGTGAACTTGCATAAACATGCATAACTTGTTAAACTTGCAAATCATAGCATAGTGAACTTGCATAAACATGCATAACTTGTTAAACTTGCAAATCATAGCATAGTGAACTTGCATAAACATGCATAACTTATCAAACATGTGTAACATAGCATAGTGAACTCGCATAAGCATGCATAACTTATTAAACATGCATAACATAGCATAGTGAACTCGCATAAGCATGCATAACTTATTAAACATGCATAAATCAAGAAACTTGCAAATCATGGCTTAGCAAACTTGCATAAACATGCATAACTCAATAAACATACATAAATCCCAACTTGCATCACATATTAACTTTAGAGTTTCTAAAATGAAGGTAAGAGGGCTTACAACTATTATGAAGACACAAATCTCCTAATAAAGATTGAGAAGCCCTTTTTTTATGCAAGCATAAAACCCCAAAACAAAACTCCAATAAGAAAACACCCAAAAACACTAGCTTAGCAAATAAAACTTGCAACTTGATGATGTATGCAAGCTAATGATCATTCATACAACTTAGAAATGCTTGTATGAACATCAAAATCTTCATAGGAATGATACATGAAGAGGTTGGAGGCTAGGGTTTTTAAGTGGAGGCCATTTGAGAAATCAATTTGACATAGTTTGGTTGCTAGAATGATTAATGGGGTTTTAGGGTAGGATTAAGGGCTTATTTATAGAAGATTAGAGTGTTTTTAGCCCTAGGATTAACCCTAGGTTAGTTTTGGCCCGTCAGATTTCGGAATTCTCTAGAAGCAAGCCACAAGACTCAGCCCAAATCAAAATGGTGCGCCAGGCAACATTGCCTGGCTACCCCCTGTCGACAGGGCTGTCGACACCAAAGGGACCCTGTCGACAGGCCTGTCGACATGCGGGTCCTGGCGGGAATTTTCCCGCCTGCGCCAGTTTGCCCTAACCCTTGTTTTTTAATTCGAAATTTAAATCTGTTTTTACTTAGGAATTTTCTGAAAACTTCAATGGGCCTTAACTGGGTCATACGGACTCCGATTTTCGAAAACTCGGACTCTATTTCGCGTATTTTTCCGAGACGAACGCAATGGCATAGCCCGTTTCCCTTGATTCAGATTTTTAAATTAAATTCTGCCTCGATTTTCATTATTACAGGTTGTTGAAAATACGGGTTGTTACATTCTCCCCTCCTTAAAGGATTTCGTCCCCGAAATCTTTAAGTTAGGAAGAACATATCCTACCATCCAATCATCCATCTACTCAAAGCATCATCCACGAGCAATCATTGTCCTTAAAGGATTCTAAATGTGGTATGAACATATGCAAAAGTGTGTGTATATGTACTTACCTAATGCAAAAATCAGGCGGTTACTGATACAGTAAACCTCCTTAATGCATATGTATGTAAATCAGGCGGTTACTGATACAGTAAACCTCCTTAATGCATATGTATGTCAGTGAAATGAATCCATATGTATGCAAATTCCTAAATTCATAGTATCTATATGAGTGCACGTAACATTCACCCATATGCAACATCCATGTGATAACACACAATTTCCATCCATGAATAAGCATAAACACTCATGCATATGCAATATGAGGAGTGTGCGAGCCGATCTAGTGCCTAATCGTGTATAATGCATCCACGAGCAACCACTTGCAAACACTTGCAACCACTTGCAACCATCAAGCATAACATGTTTCAAATACATGTTTCATCCAAAGGGTTTCTACCTAAGGTTCTCATGACAAGATAGACACGATAACTAGATAAACTAGATAAACTCCTTTTTGGATTACAAGAAATCCATTCAAACTTTGACATATAGTACTAACCGATGAGTCTTAACCCCCTTATGGAGTTTACAACAGAAATAAGATCGAGAATGGGACCGAGAGGATATATACAAAAGATAACTTGCAAGCAAGCTCCACAGGAAAACAAGGATCAAGGATGCACTCTTAAAAAGATATGATGCGTGTATCTAGTCTTCACTCTTCTTAGTCATGTTTCCTTGAGCTTAACTCCACTGTGCTTTGACTATCTTTCACTTCATGATTCCTTGGCTTCCTAACTCCTATTTCCCAAATTCGAGTTGGAACTCATTTCATTATCGCCTCTCGTCTTTCTTTTCCACTTATTCTTCCTTCTGTATCCTTGGCTTAAACACACTATAACCTCATGATTTCATGCAAGCTCTCCAAAATTCACTAGTGAATCCTCGATCTCGTCTACTTACTATAAAGTATTCCATGCAGCAGAACTTTTCTTGAAAATACCAATCCACGTTGCCAATTGCCCTTATAAACGTGATTTTTTTTTTTTTTTTTTATAACTCATGCTTAATCGAGATGAACCATCCGCCTATGAGTGATAGGCCATACCTAGATTCAATTGCCTACCCACGGCTTCCTGTAGGCTATTTCAAAACTGGCCAACTTCTTGAGGATAAACCGTTGCTAACCATGATGCAGTCCTCTCGCTCTTTACCGGACTGAAATGAGCACTCTTCGTGAGTCTACCTATTATGACCCTCATACCCGTATTCCCTTTCTTTGATCTAGGTAGTCCATCCACATAATCTATCGAGATGTTTCCACACTTCCCTTGCGGAACCCCCAATAGAGGTAATGGCCCACTGGACTTCTATGACTTGGCCTTAACCTGGTGGCACAACATGCATCCTAAGACCAACTCGGCCACCTCCTCGAGTGATGTGCATTTTCAAGAACCTTCTTTACCAGGTCTTTTACTTGAGGAACACATAATCTCTCATCGCGCCTTAGTCATCCCCTGTCATCTATAATATATCTAGTGAGGTGACTTAACATCTCGCCTCGAATTAACTGGTCCATGTTCTTGACTAACTGCAGGTCTTTCTTCCTGTGAAACCCCCTTCTTGATCCTGAAGAGGAAGTCTAAGCTCAGGGAATGCTAACTAACTAGCCAAACGGAGAAAGCTTTTTACTTCAATTGCCCTCCTCAGAGTTTTCCGGTCTTAAACCGCAACCACTTTAGCGGAATCCACCGCTAAGCCTTACTTAGGAACTATGTGCCCAAGAA
Source organism: Allium sativum (assembly GCA_030737875.1). Lineage (NCBI taxonomy): Eukaryota > Viridiplantae > Streptophyta > Magnoliopsida > Asparagales > Amaryllidaceae > Allium > Allium sativum. The sequence continues at coordinate 156,017,802 of CM060925.1, read as the reverse complement.
ATCCAACTTCTTTCCTCCAAAGTGACATTTGGAGAACTTGACCTTCAACCGGTGGCTCTAAGCGCATCCATCACCTCCTTGAGATGTCTAGCCTGCTTTCCCTCGTTCTTTTAAGGAGATCAAAATATCGTCTACGACGACCATGACAAACTTGTTCAAGGACTCCCTAAACACCCTACCCATCAAGTTCACGTAATATGCGGGTGCGTTAGTCAAGCCAAATAGCATGACTAGCCATTCTAAGAATCCATCTAGAGTCCTAAACTCAGTCTTGTCAATTCCATCCTCAGCCCTCCTAAGCTGATGGAATCTGGTAGCTGGGTCAAAAGAAAACAGATGTTCCTACAAGCTGACCAAACAAATCATCAACCCTTGATAACGGTTGTCTATTCTCCCCACGATAATCAACACATAGACGAAGCAAACTGTCCATATTAGTAACGAATACTACTGGAGCACCCTACTCGAAAATGCTTCGTCTCAGGAAGTTCTTCTCAAGCAACTCCTTGACTTGCTTTCTTAACTCTCATCTCGTGAGGTCATGTGCCTAACCGGCCACGAAATTGGCTTGGTATTACCAACCAGATAATGCGGAAATCTATCCCACGTCTAAGGGTAACCCCTTCACTTCCCCCAAGATATCAGGATATTCTCGGACCACCCTCACAGATTGCCAACTATCGATAGACGAGTTGAGGGATTCAAGATAACATAACATGACGGGACCCATAGGGTTGCTAGAAATTTCTAGGGTATTACCGAGGCGAGTCATGAGCCTCACAACCCTATATACAAAAAAACCCAGAATGGCTCCAAAACAGGACAACCATTCCATGCCCAAAACCAACCCATATCCCCGGAAACCGAGAATATAAACATCCCACGAGAATTCTATACTCAAGATAGAAATTTTCAAATCCACTCAGACCACAGACAAACGGGCAGAACCCCCAATTGGATTTGAAACACACACGGGATCGTCAACTAGACTAGTACTTAGGTGCAAACTTTCAACTAGATCAGATGAAATAAAACTATGCGATGTGTCAGAATCAAACAAAGTACGAACAGGGAAAATCAGAAAATGTAAACAAGACTTTCAACAGAAACACTACCTCTATCATAAGCTGGACGAACGGTATTGAGGGGATGAACTCGCCCTCCAGATAGTCCTGCACACTGAGTCTGACCTTGCCCTTGTTTCCTCGGGCAATCCTTGCTGAGATGTCCAAACTCACCACAATGAAAGCATTCGCCCCGCTTTCTCTTCTCCTTCTTCTTACATTCCCTGGCTATATGTCCAACTTTACCACAGAAGTTGCATTTCCTATTCTCTCTTGGCTTGTCCTTGCGGTTGTTGTTATTCTTGCCCCGTTTCCCGGAATTTACTCTCTTGCCTGGAGACTCACTCGCCTTGCCCTCTTTCTTCTCATTGTTAACTTCTTCTTGAAGTAGGGCCAAATTCACCAAATTCTCGAAAGTCGCCCCCAAGGGTATGTGAGACATGGCCAAGCCGTGTAATGGCTCGTTTAATCCTAGAGCAAAGTGTAGGGCCTTCTTCTGAGCTGTATTAACCAAGTCTATATTGACACGAGCCAGTTGATTAAACTTATCTATGTATTCCCTAATAGTCATGTCCCCTTGCTTCAGTGATAAGAACCTCAGTCCAAACCTTCCCCTAAAATCATCCCAAGTCTTAATTGGCCTAGTAGCGGTGGTGACTACCCACCAACGTGCAGCTTCTTCCTTTAGCAACCATACTACCAATAAAACCTTCCTGCGGTCACCTATATCAAAGGTGGCTAAAAGATCTTCGGTCTCTTTCAACCAATTCCTTGCCTCTACAATAGTCTCTGTTCCACTAAAATTCTTGCCACCCATCATCTTAAAGTTCTTACAAGTTTCCGCAAAATCCGCTTGTGGAGGCTGAGGGGGAAGAGGAACATCAGCTACGGGAGGAGGAGGAGGAACAGTGGCCTCGACTGGAAAGACATCATTAGAGACACCCGGGACCGGTGCCGTGACTTCCAAGTACCGACGAAACCAATCGGGTATTGTTACTCCTTCGGGCAAGATGAGATTATCAGACATGCTGGAAATGAGAAGAAAAGAGTTCAAACGAGGGGTCAAAGGACAGTGCTAATGGCTTTTGGGGAATAGCCTTTTAAAATAACTAGACTTTTCTTTGGAAAATACTTTATACTTGGTTTTGAAAATAGTTTTTCAAAAGTTTTAAAAACCTTTTTATCCCTTCTCGTAAACCATATGCTCTGATACCAAATGTAACACCCCACCTCCGCCAGGGTGGCTCTTGCAAGCAACTCTGACTTTGGTGGGGCGTTTTAAAACAAGGTAAACATGCATAATGATATAGCAAGGCAGGACATGACATATATATATGTAAATAAACAGAGTAAGTAGATAGATAAAACAGCGGAAGAATTTTAAACCATTTCAAAAACAAGTCTGCTACATCATAATGTCAATTTCCCAAGTAAACAAGTCTAGTACATAAAATAACATCATCTGAAACTGAAAAGGAAAACATAAAAGTAGCTATCCCCAAAGTGGAAGAAACCATAGCGAGCTCAAGTCCAAAGCATACATGAGCTATCCAAGAAAGCAGCTAAGATCCAAGCTAGGCTCCTGTATTCCCTCCCTGAGAACCTGGGGGGGGGGGGGGAGAACGGAAGAAAAGAGGCGAAAGAAAACAGGTCAGTCAAAAAGACTGAGTAAGCCCTGCTACGATCAGTCTATAAACTAATAAAGTTAACATCATGATGGAAACTGAGATGATCATAGATAACAACATACTGGCATGGTAAATTAACTACAAGATAGATAGAGGTGTCATCGCATAAACAAGGTTAAGTTTTGCACCACGGTGTACTAGCAAACCAACATAACAGGTATTGATCCCTTGGCCCAAGCTTTGACCCAATAACATGAAGTGACCTTAACATAAGGTCCAGCCCAACGGTCTAGTCGATCGGCTCCCTATAAACCTAACACGTCAAGTGTTGGTGTCCATATGGCCCACATATGGTTGTAGTTAGACTGTGCTGGGTCCACCTTTGGATGTATCAAGCCCTCGGGTGTCAACCCCAGACACTTAAGCAATAATGCACAGCCCTAATCTACTGGTACCCGTGCCTCGAGTTTGTCCAACACCGGACTACGTGCACGTCCGTAGCCCGCCTGGACCCGCACCGCTGTACCACTCAGCCATCGCCTTTTGGTCGCTTACATCCGTCCAGTAATCGTGCCCCGCCCTAGCCTAGTCTTCTAGGGTTGTGATGATACCAAACTGGGATTACTGCCGGAACAGACCCGCTGCTAGGGTTTTCTAAGAGGGTTAAGTGCGATTTAACCCTTCACTAATCACGGATTAAATTGGTTAAGTGTAACTTAACCCCATTCTAATCCCTCGAACCCCCAATTGGATTAAACTGGTTAAGTGTAACCAATAGTTCACACTTAACCCCATTTCAATCCCTCTAATCCCCAAGGGGATTAAGTATTAGTGGACCCTGACTTAACCCTAATCATGAGGCATTAATTAACTCAATGCACCTTAACCTCTCACATTAGACTTTGTTGCGGTTACTAGTTAAGCCGGGCGGGTCCGGGTAGCTTTACACCACAACTTGGTCTAACCTCGGGTCTTGGCACCACATGACCAACTTCTCACATTGGGTCCTATTGTTTGTAGCCACTAGTTAAGCCGGTCGGTTCCGGGTAGAATTACGCTACAAACTCAACCCAACCTCGAGTTGGCCACACTTATGTTTTCTAAGTGTCATGTCCACCATGTTTCCAAAACACATTACAAGTTCAACAAATACTTGGGTAGACCTAACTTAATAGGTAAATTCCCAAGGGGTAGACCTAACTTAATAGGTAAATTCCCAAGTTCATGTTTTTATGTCCTTTAAGTTTACCCAACCCCAAACGCAATCCCATCGCTCACATATCGCAATAGCGCATAAAGGATAGAAAGAGGGAACTTGGCATAATCATGACATAAAAGTGTTAGAGCCACAAGTTCAACATGGTGGCATATGAAAGATTCATGTGTTCATACACTTGCATATTACATTTTTAGGCCCAAAAGCATGCATAACATGTTAACATGAACCACATGACCATCCCAAACTTGCATAAGCATACTTGCATACCATATGACAACTTTGCATATCAAACATGCATAATAAAACTTGCATAACTTATGGCAACTCGCATATCATACTTGCATAACAAACTTGCATAAACAAACTTGCACAACATATGACACTTGCATATCATACTTGCATAAATAAACTTGCATAACTTATTAAACTTGCAAATCATAGCATAGTGAACTTGCATAAACATGCATAACTTGTGAAACTTGCAAATCATGGCATAGTGAACTTGCATAAACATGCATAACTTGTTAAACTTGCAAATCATAGCATAGTGAACTTGCATTAACATGCATAACTTGTTAAACTTGCAAATCATAGCATAGTGAACTCGCATAAGCATGCATAACTTATTAAACATGCATAACATAGCATAGTGAACTCGCATAAGCATGCATAACTTATTAAACATGCATAAATCAAGAAACTTGCAAATCATGGCTTAGCAAACTTGCATAAACATGCATAACTCAATAAACATACATAAATCCCAACTTGCATCACATATTAACTTTAGAGTTTCTAAAATGAAGGTAAGAGGGCTTACAACTATTATGAAGACACAAATCTCCTAATAAAGATTGAGAAACCCTTTTTTTATGCAAGCATAAAACCCCAAAACAAAGCTCCAATAAGAAAACACCCAAAAACACTAGCTTAGCAAATAAAACTTGCAACTTGATGATGTATGCAAGCTAATGATCATTCATACAACTTAGAAATGCTTGTATGAACATCAAAATCTTCATAGGAATGATACATGAAGAGGTTGGAGGCTAGGGTTTTTAAGTGGAGGCCATTTGAGAAATCAATTTGACATAGTTTGGTTGCTAGAATGATTAATGGGGTTTTAGGGTAGGATTAGGGGCTTATTTATAGAAGATTAGAGTGTTTTTAGCCCTAGGATTAACCCTAGGTTAGTTTTGGCCCGTCAGATTTCGGAATTCTCTAGAAGCAAGCCACAAGACTCAGCCCAAATCAAAATGGTGCGCCAGGCAACATTGCCTGGCTACCCCCTGTCGACAGGGCTGTCGACAGGGCTGTCGACACCAAAGGGACCCTGTCGACAGGCCTGTCGACATGCGGGTCCTGGCGGGAATTTTCCCGCCTGCGCCAGTTTGCCCTAACCCTTGTTTTTTAATTCGAAATTTAAATCTGTTTTTACTTAGGAATTTTCTGAAAACTTCAATGGGCCTTAACTGGGTCATACGGACTCCGATTTTCGAAAACTCGGACTCTATTTCGCGTATTTTTCCGAGACGAACGCAATGGCATAGCCCGTTTCCCTTGATTCAGATTTTTAAATTAAATTCTGCCTCGATTTTCATTATTACAGGTTGTTGAAAATACGGGTTGTTACATTTCTCTGATGGACTCTCTTTAAACTTGAAGATACTCAACTGGTTAATGTTTGTAACAAGAGAGATTTTGTGTTATTGATAAACTAGCAAAGAGATTTTTACAAAGATTAGAATTGTTGTAAATAACACAGCGATAGGCTGTATTTATACATATTTACAGACATAGGCCTTGAGTCCATTTGACAGCAAATAAAATAAAGGAATAAAAGTGAGGCCCGTTTATATTTGTCTTGTTGGATGTTTGGGTACATATTACATGAGATAACATAACTAGAGTAAAGCCGACACTTTACTTCGTATCTTATCTCAAATTTCTAGTCATCACCAAATTGATGAGTTCCGGTAGAGTTTGGCCGTCTAATTGAATCTGAAAGCCCGAAACACGCCTTATATCTTTTCTCCTAAACTGGCAAACACTGCCAATCCAACATTTGTATGCTAAAAACAAACGAAGTTTCACTAGTCAAAAGTCAAATTTCATCTGACTAGAATATTAGTCATTGCAAGCTTGTACGGCTTAAGATTCATGATTTAAGCATATTGTATGTTGTCACTTAAATCTATACACCTCAATATGCAGGAAAAAAAAAATTAGGGGTGTTAATCGGACGGATCAGACCGTACAAAGGAGAGTTCGTGTCATGTTCTATAAGACTTTCGGACATACACGAATCGAACAAGAAATTGAATAGGACATTATTCGTACAAATCAGACAACGAACGGACAAACTTCGAACAATTAAAAAACATCAAATGTTTTCAAACGGACATATTTTCATAATTTAATAACCGATATAACCGACTTATCTACGTAAAACCAAAATTTTATATCCGTTTTTTTTTTCTTTTTTCTTTTTTCTTTTTAGTGTTCACCAAATAGAATAAATAACTCATAACCGACCTCCGTTGTTTAATCAGCAAAACATAATAAATACTTGAAACAGTGAATGGATATCATAACGATTAATAACGGAACCGTTAAGTTTGTTGGCCGAACAAACCTAACCTAAAAGCCAAAGACAAAATAGCACGTGACTATCCCACTGCAACGCTCAGCCCTCTGACATACATATACATGCAGTATACAGTGTCCTTTTCAACCCTACCTGTCCCCTTCCCGTGACCATTTTTATTGCCCACCTTACTCGACAAAATTGTTGATCTACCCCCGGCTTTCAAAATAAATCGACATTTGTGTTTGCTTCTCCACAAATTTAAGGATTTTTTTTTTCAGTTTAGTCACATTTAGAAACCTTACTACTGAAATAACCTTGTTTTAAAACTTATTACGGTTCTAGTCTAATTTTAGTCACATCAGCCAAAACGGTTATTTATATTTGCTCCATTTCAAATGGAGCACACTGCGGCATTCAAACGGAGCACATTTTTTGTATTTTGTGCTGCATTTGAAATGGAACAAATAAAAATAACCGTTTTGGCTGATGTGACCAAAATAAGGTTATGGCCGTAATAAGTTTTAAAACTAGACTATTTAATAAGTTTTTAAAAGGTGGTCGAATCGAAAAAAAATCCTTCATCAAATAAATAACAATAAAGTCATATCCATTTTGAATTTGTTATGCTATTAAAAATTCTCTGAAACCATTAACTCCAAAACAAAAACCAATAAAATCGAATCGGATAATGTAGAACCTCTCTTCATCAGATATTTCAAATATCTTTTGCTATGCACAACAATATATGAATATAAAGACCCACTAGACAATGAATGTATCGAAATATTGAACTATTGTCACGACTGCAAAAGAAATTTAATACATAAAAAAGCAATCAACAAAACTAATACTTAAAACTGATACCTACATTAGCCAATTTTGATACCCACAAACATAAAACTGATATCCAATAATATAAAGCTGATACCCAAAACTGCTACTATGTTGAAATTAAAATGATACATAACCACTATAAAAAAACCTATTTATATTATAGAATATTGGATTAAAAAGGAAGCAGTCACATTTAAAAGATGACGATTAATGCAGTATTACAAATTATATAATAACTATAGTTACAAAGTTTAAAACAAGCATCTCTTAATTTAAAATACTGATACTTAAAAAAATTAAAAACTGATACAAAAAACTGAAATAAAATGAAATACACACAACAATACAACTTCATTAAATCTAATGTAAATAATGTAACTAAATTAAAAAAAACTAAACAATACTCAAATCAAAGACTAAAAGAAACATTTCTTCATCAATAACAAAAACACAATTTTTAAGATATTAGTGTATTATGCTTGGGAATAAATTTTTGGCAAGTTGTCATTAGGCTTGAAAAAGTTATGAATTTGTCCTTCATAATAAATACCCAGTACAGGAAAATACAATGAGGGTTGATATTTTTGGATCAAGTAAATACATCATTAAAAACCTCACTAAAAAAATCTTATAGGAAAAGAAATACATTGTAGCATAACTATATATGCTTCTCCAGATTTATAATATATTATTCAATTAATCTGGTGATGCGGATGATACATACCGATTTTATAAACTATATTCTGATATGTTGATTTTGGAAGTGCATTTGTGAATAAATCCGCTGAATTTTCTTGAGATTGTACAGTTGCACTTCTATTTTATTATCTTTTTATAGTTCATGTGTGAAGAAGAATTAACAAGAAATGTGTTTCGTCCTATCACCCTTGATATAACCTGCTTGAATTTGAGCTATGAGCTACACGCAAGTTGCATATTCCTCATAAATAATAGTTAATTCTTCTATAGCTGAGGAGAGTAGACACATACTTTGAATATGCTCAATCAATTATCTTAACCAAATGCATTCTGATCAACTTACTGCATGTAGTGTTGATATTTCAAATTGATTGGATGATGTTGCCACCAACGTTGATTTTGTAGATTACGATGAAATAGCTGCATTGCAAGTAACGATCCATATTTTTGACGAATGGGTATTTAAGTATTTTAACTAAATACTAATCGTTAACTATTCGACGATTCAAAAGTAATATTTTTCATAAGTGTTCGAATCAAGACTCGAGACTATTTCCATTGAATTCAGATAGTTCGTTAGTTGGAGAATAAGTATATGGATCACCATATTTGAAGATTTGGCATTTCTAGGGAAAAATAATCTCGAAATACATGGGAAATTTGTTGTTTCGGGTGTAGTGTCGGATTACGATGAAATTTATATTTCTGAAATCGTCACAGTGGGTTGTTGCATGCTATCAAGTATCGTAGTCAACGGTTATACCATTTGGTCGTGCACATTTAAAACGTATGTCAACTTTTGGTCATAGAATTCTTATCAACTGGGCCTAATGAGATTATAAATATCCCTTTAATTAGTCATTAACCCTAATTTGTCATCATTCATATATTATAAGTGTCATCTTCTTCTCAAAGTCATGTCGCTTCCTTCCTCCATCTTTAAAAAATTAATTTCTACTCATTTTCTCCATTAAAAATCACGAAAATAATTCTTAGATTTTGTTTCCCAACAATCCTATACCATTTTAGTGACACTGAACATTGTTTCTAGAGTTGGTCGTGCAAAGCCTGAGAGCTAGCGCTCGGATTTGCGAGTGATTGAGACGACGATATTTGAATCTGAAACCACCATTGTGTTTCTCATTGAAAATAGCACTTGCCTTCGAAGTCTAGCGCAATTCGGTGGAGAGATGCAAAACACATCCTTGGAGGGCCGAACCAAGTTGTAGAAACCATGGAGGAAACAAATTGCTGGTGGGAGGAGGGTTCAACAAGATTGTGATGGTTCAGAAGCTCGTTCATAGGCCCAAATAGTTTCAGATTTAATTGAGAGACGATGAGAAATGGTGAGAGAAGAGAATAAAGGAGCGAGTTTCATGATACGAGTTTATGCGCCTATGTTATAGGGAATGGATTGAGGAAGAAATAATTATGAGAGGTGATTAAGTGGTTAATTACTTCTGAAGTTCATTTATTTATTTAAATAAGTATCAAACTTGTATCCTCTATAACTTTTGTATACGATGTCAGATTTGGACATCGTTTCTTCCATTGGACTTGTATTTGCGAGCTCTACGTTTTGATTGAGCTGATTTGGCTAACATAAGTAATATTGACTCTCACTGAACTGCAATTGTTTATATGGTAAATATTTGACATTTCAAATGATTTAAAGTCTTTAAATATATTTTCTAGCATAGATGAACCTAGTTAATAATTAGTAAAATAATTAAATATTAGTTTGGTTAGTTTAAACCTAAATTTCACATTTTTATCCATTCACGCATTACTACATGCTATTTTGACATTGTCACTAGAATTGAATTATTTTGACACCAAATCATCACCAATCATTTTAGATTTTTTTATCTATTTTGTTGATGCTACTATGGATGTTTGTTTGTCAATTTAGATAGTTATATCATTTTTGGTTGCATGGATGATTGTTTTCTTAGTTAGTTTAAACGTCATTCGTAGGCAACTTAATATACGAAAAATCTCATCTTTAGAGTTGTTAGTGTTTATCGATCAAACGCACAAGAAGTTTTGTGCATGCTGATTGAATACATAGATAGGGATCGAATAAGTTAAGATGAATTTGCGAAGAGGTTATGAAGCGTATGAATTAATTTGAGGATAGAATAGCATTGGAGCATACTGACGTATTTGAAGACAGAAGATGAACTTAGCGACAACCTTGGACTTCGCAACGAATGTTAGATGCTTCGTTTGACGTGAACTTAACCAGTTTTGGTTAAGTGTATAGTCTAAGTAACCGTTATCAATTATAGTAGAGTGATCAATATTTACCACTATAAATATTGGTCATTTTGGCCTATTTGACGTAAACGATGGTGAAATTTCAAGGAGCAGGATTTGATGGTTCGTTGGACAGAGGATTCGATATAGTGGTTCTTCAACTAGGGTTTTGGTATGAGGCAAGGATGTGGTGCTTCGATGCAAAAATTTCATCATTCAACGATGATGATTTAGTTATGGCAAGCAACAACAAGTTCAACGATGGATGATTATTCTCCAAGAAGTAGGGTATTGAGATTTGAGACAAGATGAGGACTGTAACACCCCGTAATTTTAAAATATGACATAAGAGATAATTAAAGAATACTTAATTTTTAGAAGAAAAATTAAGTGAAATGGGTTATGCCATTGCGTTCGTCTCGGAATTCTGCTTGAGATAGAGTCCAAGTTTGTGTAAAACGGGTAACGTATGAAGGAGTTATGGATGATGGAAGTTTGGCAGAACAATAATTGTGCCTATCCGGAACCGCCCAGCAAATCCAGCAACCGCAAACAATAATCTAATGTGAGAGGTCAAAGGAAGAAATTAGATGCGCAATAATGCAAAGACACGAGGTTAGATTCGGATTGCAGTATAAGCCTGCCCGAAACTACCCGGCAAATCCAGCAACCGCAAAACGGTAATCTAATGTGGGAGGTCTTGCAAGATTACGGTTATAATGAATTAACGAACACTTAACCAAGATAAGACATGCGATTAGACATGGGGATAATAAAGGGTTAAGTGGGTAACATGGGTAGCATGTGAAACATAATAAAAGCACTTAACCAAGATGAGATATGTGATTAAACATGGGGATAATAAAGGGTTAAGTGGGTAACATGGTTATAATGAATTCTGCAGTTGGGATACGTATGCAAAGGAATGGCTAGTATGTTGGTTTGAATGTATACATGGAGAATGGAGGCTTGTAACGTAGGTTGTAAGCCAGTTCGAAAGTCGTCTCACTGGATATAGGTAGTTAACCCAATGGAGACTCCTGAATACAACTTATGCTCATTCTCAAGCAGACGTAGGTTATTGACCTGATGTAGACCGTTTTAGCTCAAATAGGGTACAGTTACCATGGAACCAAGCATACTATTGTCTGGCCTATGGTTTTATGTTCCCTATTATTACGTACCCACTCATCGAACACATCGATGAGTAGACTAGGTAATAGGTGCAAGCATTATCTAGAGTTGCGCAAGTGGATTAGCAAGAGGTGGCGTCTTCTCATATTAAATTTGTACTATTGTTTATTCCGCTATGCGATGCTTTGGAGCCATGACAGTGTTGACTACTTATTCAGAGACAGTTTTTTTGGTGAGTATATTTATCGCTAGTATACTCTGATTATACGGTTATTACTATCTCGCTTGTTTTATACATATGATTTATATTGTATTTTATCTGATGCACTGCGAGATATATGAAAATTTCTGTATTTGTGATTGGTGTTTCTTTCCTCTTTTTCTCTTCTGTTCTCTCCCTCTCTTATCTATTTCTTTTCTTTTCCAACTTCTTTCTCTTGACCATCTTCATGCATCGATCAGGAGTCAGCACAGCGCACTATCGGGTTGTATGTGGTGTATGATGGCCATCACAAGTGGTATTAGACCTTAGGTTGCATTGTTTAACCTAGGCAATATTGAATCGAGAGTTAAGATATATGAAAGGGTACGTATTTGTACACATTTTTGTTTTCACAACTATATATTAGTGATATATATAATATAGTTTGTTTTGCACGTGAGTGCTATTGGAATAGTTTTCTTTATTGGTGACTTATCATCCTAACCACTTCTCTGGGATAATCCTGCAAATGGGAAATACTATAGACTGATTGTAACCACCCGTATTTTTGAATAACATGTTATAACATAAATGGAGGCAGAATTAAACTGTAAAATTTGAATCAAGGGAAACGGGCTAGGCCATTGCGTTCGTCTCGGAAAAATACGCGAAATAGAGTCCGAGTTTTCGAAAATCGGAGTCCGTATGACCAAGATATGGCCTCGCGAAGTTTCACGAAAAATTCCCAAATTAAAGTATACTTAATTAAGTGAAATGGGTTGCGCAGAGAAATATATATATATTGATATATATATATATATATATATATATATATATATATAATTGAAAATTAAATAAATAAATATGCAAAAATGTTCAAAACAGCGAATTGGGAGAGGGGAATAACCGAACCGGCCGATTTTTGAGGTCGACCCGAGCCCGCTGGGTCGACTAGGGGTTAATCCAGGGTGTTTGGCTGTCAACCCGTGGGCCGATTCGCTCAAATGCAGATTTTGCATTTGAATGGTTCTCATGGTTCATCTTTAATCTAAAGGCCCTAGATGGTTCCTACACTTGACTTCTTCCCCAAGACATGCTTTGATGGCTTGGATTGAATCTAGGTTTAATCCTATGGCCTAAAACACTTGCCTAATCTATAAATAAGCCCCTAACCCTCTCCTAAATCCTCATTATTCATTCATGTAACTAAACTATGGCCAAATTTCTACTCTCATGGCCTCCACTCAACTATCCTAGCCTCCACTTCATTTCTATGAGAGGTTTCATGATCATGAGAGTGTTAGAGAGTCCCTATGTTAGTATGAGAGCTTCTCAAGTTGATTTCAAGGCAAAAGCTTTGATCTTTGTTCATAAAGATGGTGTTTTGGTGGGTTTGGAGCATCCATCTTTGGGTTTTTGGGTGATGGCATGCATAGGCTTCATCACAAGCTTTAGTTTAATCGATTTAGGCCTTCATAGCAATGTAAGCCCTTCTCCTACTATTAGATATGAACTTTAAACTTAATATGACATGTTGTAAGTGGGTTTAAACATTAGTATGTAGCATGCTATCATCTTATGCAAGCTTATAAAGTCATTACCTTGGTCTTGTGGTCATAAAGCTTTGACCTTTATGTTGAAATGTTGCATTATGCAACATGAGAATCTTCATAATCATTATGTCACCTTGCATATGAAGTCATAATCCTTATATGATGATATATGCGAGTTTCTAGCCATCATTCCATGTCTTTTGTCACCATGATTCGCTTATGTACCAAGTTTGGGTTTATGCATGTTTTTGAGGCTTAAGAATGTAACATGCAAGCTAATGAACACATTTGTGCCTCATTTGCCACCATGATTAACTTGTGGCTTAATACCCATTTTTGTCATTCCTTTGCCAAGTCTCTTCTTTTAATCCATCACGTTGTTGCGAACGTATATGCTAGTTTAAAAAAAAAGCGTTGGGGTCACATTATGGGGAAACATAATGACATGAATATGACTTGGGTAAATGGGTATAAACATGACAACATGTAACGTTAAATATGACATGTGTTTATACTTGAAAACATGATTTGAAATATAACATGGAAGTTGACATGTAAGTATGCATAAAAACATAAGCTTGGGAATTTACCTATTAAGTTAGGTCTACCCATTGGGAATTTACCTATTAAGTTAGGTCTACCCAATTGCTTGAAAACTTGACTATGAACATGACACTAGACTAAACATGAAAGTGGCCAACTCGAGGTTGGGTTGAGTTTGCAACGTAAAACTACCCGGAACCGACCGGCCTAACTAGTAGTTGCAAACAATAGGACCCAATGTGAGAAGTTGGTCATGTTGTGCTTGAACCCGAGGTTAGACCAAGTTGTGGTGTAAAGCTACCCGGAACCGACCGGCTTAACTAGTAACCACAACAAAGTCTAATGTGAGAGGTTGGGGTGCATTAAGTAATTAATGCCACATAATAGGGTTAAGTTAATTTGATTAATGAGGCTTAACCAAATATGACATGGACAAATGGGTTAAGTAATTTAATTTGACTAATGACACTTAACCGACATGACAGGGTTGGGTAGGTTAAGTAACTTGATTTGCCTAACGACACTTGACCATTTTTATACGACGAGGGGACGAGATTAAGTTAACCAACACTTAATCAATCCAACACGATACCTTGATAAGGTTAAGTAAATTTTCTTAGTAACACTTAACCGTTTAATACAGTTAATGGATGGGGTTAAGTCAACTCAGACCTAACTAATCTAAACATGGTAATTGGACGGGGTTAAGTTAATTTACACTTAACTAATCCAGCTCGTTAGTTTGATGTGGTTAAGTGACCTATACTTAACCAATCTAACGTGAAAACATGATAAGGCTAAGTCACGAATCACTTGAATACGCTTGACCGATTTGGCTCGGTAATTTGACAAGGTCAAGTTAATTTATATAATTAACCAATCTAAAATGATAATTAGACGAGGTTAAGTTATGGATTGCTTAATATACTTAGCCAACTTGACACATGGTTTGTAGGGTTAAGTCTTGGACTTGGATACTTAGCCAATTTTGACATGGTTTGTAGACGGGCTAAGTTATGAACTTAAGTGACACTTAACCCACTAGATAAACCCTAATTCGGAGGATTAGGTAAATAACCATAGTTAACAAGGATTATGGAAATAAGGCTAAGTGGTAAACCTTAGTTAAGGGAGACTAAGTAATAATTCTTAGTCAAGGAAATTTGGACCATTTCTTAGATAGATTAGTAACCCGATACGTTAGGTCAACGTTTAAGTATGCGTGTAGGAGCAGGCTATCTGATTTAGATAAAGGCTCCAACGAACTGGGTAACGAAGCAGCGGCTTCGGGGAACGTGAGGATATTCTTGGGATCCCTCTGTGAGCTGCCAGGTCATTATACTAGGCTCACGAGAGGTTGAGGTCTGCGGTAGAAGAACCAAGAATATGCCTTGGTTGCTATGCGAGCGACCTAAAGACCGGGGTGGATAGCAGTGAGTCGACGAATACATAAGGTGCCCGAGATAGCAAGTTCGTCGATCATCTACCATCTTGAGTCAAGCGTGTACGTACGGAAAGGCAGGGAACACCCAACAGACCATAATTGCTATCTAATTATGGGTGAGGTAGGCCGTAGGATGTGGGCTGGCCGGAGTGTAGTTCTCATGCAAGATTTTCTCTTGTGTTGCCTTTCACTAGTTGAGGGAGGGGTCTCGTGGGACCATAGCCACGTGTAGAAAAGCAGACCTTAGTATCTGCATCGGCAGATAAATCTAAAGCTCCCGACCGAGTCCTGTATTTCTTGTTTTTCCCTGTGACAGGACTCGGATGGCACGATGTGATACATGTGCATACAGTTATAGAAAAACGATTCACGATGAATGCGTGGGAAAAAGGGCGCGGTTGAGGGTTAGCGTAATCCCTAGTGGCCTAGGTGGTTTAACCCAAACCAAAATACGAAAGCGTGCAATAGGCAAGCGTAATCCCTAGTGGTGCTAGGTGGCGTAAGTCCTAGTAGTTCAAACGATGATTCATATGGAAGAGCCTAGCTAGAACAAGGGTGACAGTCCAAACGATTTCAAGGATAATACGACATGAGGAAGCCCGTACGAGGTACGGCAAAGGACTGAACTTATATACATGGAAAGAAACATAGGATTTGAGTAACCTATATATGCGATATGTTAGGTTGACATGGACCATTACACGATTTTGAGTAAGGGACATTCATGGTTAACACATAACAAGGCTGGGATACTAGTACGGAGGGTGCAGAGCAAATATACATGTTAGAACCAGGAAGAATATACGGAATAGATACCGTGGAATGTTAGACGGGGTAGATACCTTGGGATAGTATACTTGATAGAAGTCTGACGATATGATACCTTGATTTATCATGACACCGTAGTTTATCATGATACCTTAGTTCAGTAGTTATCCTGTTATTCTGATTTAGCTTATCTATCTTGTTATCATGCTTATGTTCATCTCAGTTCCTCATGCCAGTTAACTTTACTAGTTTATATGCTGATAGTAGATAGGGCTTACCAGTCTTTATGACTGACCCCGTTTTCTTTCGCTTCTTGTCTTCCGTTTCCCCCCAGGTTACAGGGAGGAAATACTGTTGTTTAGTTCAGACTTCTTCTGCTTGAAGGTCATCATGGATGGCTTGGACTTTTCTTGGCTATGGCTACTTTACTGTTTTATTTGGGGAATAATTTATGGAAAAGTCTTAATGCTTCTTTATTATTACAAGACAGGTTTTGATGTACTCTGATGTAAAAGGCTTTAGACCTTAATTATTAATGTTTATGAAAGTTCGATTTTACTTCCGCCATTTTATATGTTCTGTCTTGTGATATTTCTGTGCATGTTTACCACTAATGCCCCTCTAAAGCTAGTGCATTCCTTTGCGAGTGACCCTAGCGGAGGCGGGGTGTTACACTGATCCACTTATCGAGTTGAGAATTGGGCAGGATTGAGGGACACAAACCTTGATTCACATGATATGTTTTTATTAGTGGTGCAAACCATTGTTTGAGATGTCCAAATTTCTCTGATTGATATTGGTACTCAAGTGCAAGAAGTCGGGTATGCCAGGCTACATGGATACTTAGATATCTAAGAGGCAAACCATTCTTAGGAAAAGAGTCAGCTGGGGTGGTGCAAGGTTGGTTTGCTTACGTGCAAGGAATTCTAAGATGACTCGAGTTGGTTGGTGAAGTGGTATAGTAGTTTAACTCAAGAAAACTCCAAGGTTGAATTCGAGTTGGTTGAGAGTTCTTAACTTCAATTATCTAAATATGGATTTGCTTGGGATCAGTTCATCGTTCGCTTCAAAGAAATTTGTCTTGACTTCGTTGAAGACAACATTGGTTGAAAAGTTAGCCAATTTGAGTAAGGCGATATGGGTTGTGTCGAAATATGTGGCCGATTTGAGATGAAGTCGAAGTATGGTTTACTTACCCCCATTATTACTCGCACAAGAAGGAAGACACCTGGAGAGCAGAGGAGGAGCTCGAGGTGCAGATGGATAATCGTTTAGGACTCGAAGTCCGAGTGGGAAGCATCAATAGTATTCACATTAGAGGCAGATGGTTTCCTTAATTTTGTGTTGGTTACCGTTAGCTGAAGGTAACTATATTTCCATTATATTGGACTTAACTTTCATGTAGATCTGTTTTCAGTTGCTGAACCAGTATTCATTCCCCCACGGTCTATAATACCTATGGAGAAGGAGATAAGCAGTTCTTAGTAGCTTGTTAGACCAACTCCATGGTGTCAGAATGTTCTCTCAGTTGGGCTTTTTAGAGAAACTTAGCTAGAGGAAAGTAGTTGGATGGAGTGTATCGATTACAGCGTCTTATATGCTACTTTGAATTTGATGGTTTGGTTAGGCGTTCGAGTTGATCGGCGGGTCGACATGTTTTGTTGAATTTTGTTCCAAGATATAACATCGAAGAGTTATGCCTCTGTTATCCAATAGTATTCTCGTTTCCCATTGATGAGAGGAAAGCACAAGGCATGAACGACGCTGTGGATTGGTGTTGAGAAAGTGCATATGGATAGTTTGGTTTTGGATTATTACTTCAGGATAAGGGAAGTGAGGTGCTTGGATCGCATTGCCTTAGGTAGGATGTTATGTCAATCCTACAAGAGTTACGAGAGTTTAAAATTCGAAGATTAACCTAAGGGGAGCTTCGATTTCGAAGCCTGATATTGAAAGTTGGCGAATGTATGGACATTACTCATTACTTAAAAGGGTCAGTATTGATAGCATGCAGAGTTGATGCTAAAAGGGAGGTTGTCGGGTTCCTTGCCGACGACCAAACCAGCACGAGGAGTATCTGATCCCCAATTCAGAATCAGTGGTGATAGAGTTCATTTTTAGATTAGGAGGCATTAATTATTAGGAAATGAGCTAGATATTTAGTGATGTCGCATGACTAGGTTTCTCCTCTCCGAGAGTGAGCTCGAACTTCATTTGTGGTGAGAGTTAGAGTTTTGAACTTTTTTGTGCAGTTATTATGTTTGTGTTGGAGGTGTACCCGTTTAGGAACGATATCCCGTTAGTGAAGGAGGCTTGAATTTATTCTGGTTATAACTCTGAAGTTTGAAGTAATGTTATACTGACTCAACCAATGTGGATGGTTCCATATAGAATAGAAGGGGTATTGTTGTTCTTGCCATGGTTGGAAGGGAGTGATTATGCATTCATATCAGATGGATGAATGACCAGTTAGTAATATCAAAAAAGAAGTGTCGAGTGATTCTCAATAACTACTCGAAATTTGCGATAAGATACAAGAACAATTATCAATGGTTTCCATCAATAGTTTTCCAAAGAGTTGAGAATAATACGATAATACTTGAGTCAAGTTTGACTCATTGACGCATGTGGTTAGAATGATATTCACAGTAGGATGGCGACCAAATTTGTCAAGTCATATGTGGATTTGATATCTTATACTAGGTAGGGTAGTATCCTGCATGCTAGATTAGACATAGATGTTATATTTTTATGGTTGATGTAGTTTTTCCTATGTTTGTTTAATTGTTAATGCTCACATGACTGCTTATACTAATATGATTGTTAGGAATGAGAAATAGCTTTGTTTTTCATGTCTGTTTGTTTCCATACATAACATAACAAAAAATGTCATATAGAGTTATGGTTTGGGTCTGGGTTCATTTTTGATGATTAAATGGCTTAAATTTTGGAGACCACCTTAGACTTTGGTTCCCTTTGGTTGGGTTTAGCCAGATTTGGCTAGTTGTAGTTTTTCAATTTAATTCACGTAGAGGTAGTGCTGTCGGAATTTTCCATGATCTAAGCCAGAGTAGGAGAGAAGTTGCTCAGTTGAGTTGTTTTCCAACTGACAGGGCATCACTTACGTTCCCTATTGTTGTTTGTTTGGAAATAAGTCCGCAATGTAGGTGTTTGGCTAAGCTGCATCAATCCTGGATTTTGACGGCGATCATACATAGGAATGGGAAATATGGATTCTGCCAAATTTTGAGTCTATTTCCTTTGTAGTGATAACTTTCAATAGTTGTTCTTGAGAGCGACGAGTGATGATTTGTCTTGGGTCATCACTTATGCAGGAATGTAGAGTTGTGTTGTTCCGTTCTTGAGGATTTCGAGGGCGAAATCCTTTAGGGGGAAAATGCAACGACATGTATTTTTGGCGATTGGATATTTAAATATTTTATTTAATTACTAATCATTAATTACTTGACGATTCCAAAGTAAAAAAATTCATAAGCGGTAGAATTAGGACTCGATACTATTTCCACTGAATTTTGGTAATTCGTTAGATGGAGAAAAAGTATATGGATCGCCATATTTCAAGATTTGATGTTTCAGGGGCAGAATAGTCTCGAAATACGAAGGAAAATTGTCGTTTTGGGTATAGTGTCGTATTACGATGAAATTTATATTTATGGAATCATGACAGTGAGTTGTTGCACGCTGCCAAGTTTCATAGTTATCGAACATAGCGTTTGGTTGTGCGCATTTAAAACGTGTGTCAGCTTTTGGATACATAATTCTTGATAGTTGGGCCTAGTAAAATTATAAATACCCTTCTAATTTGTTATCAACCATAATTTGTCATTAGTCGTATATTGTAGCCACTATCTTCTTCTCAAAATCATGTCACTTCCTTCCTTGATCTTTGAAAATTAATTCTCATTGATTTACAGCACAAAAGATCACGAAACTAATTCCTAAATTCTTAGTTCTATACCATTTTTTGGCACTCGATATTGTTTCTGGAGTTGACAGTGCATAGCTTGAGAGCTAGTGTTTGGAATTGCAAGAGATTGAGATGATGATACTTGAACTCGAGACCACCATTGTGTTTCTCACAGAAATTGTACCTACCTTCAAAATCAGGCGCAATTCGATGGAGATGCAAAATGCATCCTAGGAGGCAACCACATTGTAGCATCCACGGGGGACACAAATTGCAAATGGAGGCAGGTTCAGTAAGGTTGTAATGGTTCAGAAGCTCACTCATAAAGGAGTTCGTAGGCGCAAATGATTTTAGATTCCATTGAGAAATGATGGAGAAAAGGGGAGAGTTAAGGAGTGCGTTTCATGATACGGGTTCGTGCATGTATGTTACAAATAATGGATTGGAGAAGAAGTCATTATGAGAGGTGATTAAGTGGTTAATTACTTTTTTAAGTTCATTTGTTTATTAATTATTTATCAAACATGTATTCGCTATAACTTTTTCATATGATGCCAGATTTGGATATTGTTTCTTCCTTTGGACTTGTAACAACCCGAAAATCTGGGCCAGTTTAAAATTTTTATTTTAGCAAATTTTGACTATTTAAAATGAATTATTTAAAAAAAACGACGAGAAATTTATTTTGAATAAAATTAAATCGTATATAGTTATATAGACCGTCGTTAGAATATAAATATTTATATATAATTATAAATAGAATTGAAAATGGCGCGGTAGTTCGATAATTCGATTTCAAACTTCAAATGAATGTACCGGGTGCAAAACAATCCGGATTTTAGTGAAACCAAAACAATAGGATCTATTTGATGATATCTTTCCAACGAATCCGAAAAATCAAAATTTCATAGCGGGAATCAAAAGATATGTCCAGTTGAAAATTCTGAATAGTCGCTATGGAATTCAGGCCCTTAAAAATGGGAATTTTGCAAACGACCTCGGATTTCGACGAAACCACTTTTGTTGGATCCGTGATGTAAAGTTATTGCTAGGTTTCAAATTTCATAATTTTTCGAATCAATATGTGAGCGTGGCAAAGGAAAACGTGTTTGACTAGTTTCAGTTGATTTTAATCGACTGGAAAATGGCCATTTTTCAAACGGTCTCAGAATTCGATGAAACTAGTTTTGTTTGGACCGTATCGTCAATACGAAGCTAGAAAATATTTTTTGGGAATTTTTCTAGTTAGTATGTGGCCCCAGTAAATTGAAATGCGCGTTCAAATTCAATATATAGAGTTATATGTTGATTTTAACGGAAACTGATCGAAACGTTCGAATCAGCTTACGATACATATCCCATTGTGTTCGGAATGGGGGTGAAACGCTATGGACGACAGGCGGTGGGCTTGATTTCGACTTCGAAATTAAAGGTTACTTTTTAAAGAGAAAGTAAAATAAATTAATATATATTTATTATATAAACCCCCCCCCTCATTCTTCTCAGTAAAACCCGAATCGAAAAAAAGAAGAAGGAAAAAACCCGCAGCCCTTGGTTTCGCCGCCGCCCCACCCTCCAGGAGCCGCCGCGCCTCAGCTTCAACCGCCGCCCCCCCCATCCACGCACGTTAGATCGGCCACTCCCCCCTCTGCTCCTCCACTCGCGTGAAGCCCCTTCTCCCATCGAAAAACCGCAACCGCACCACCCCGAGACGCCGACCACCCCTAGCCTCCGTTCAACCTCCGCCCCCCCTCCAGCTCCGCCGCCAAACAGAAACCCCCCTAGTCGACAAACACTGTAAGTTTATTTTATTTTATTTTTATTTCTTTATTTTATTTATATTGTTTTATCCGATTTTAATTAGGAAAAAAAACCTGATTTTTAAAGTATAAAAATATAATGTTTGAAGAAGATAAAGATTTGTTTTATAACATTAAAAAGATTTGATTTTTAATTTATAAAAAGGAATGGTTTTTAAAAAAATGTAAAAACATGATTTTTATTTTAAAGCAAAGCTATGATTTTTATCGAAGTAAAAGAAGTGATTTTTAATAGTAAAAATTCGATTTTTATATATTGAATAGCATAGTAAAAATTCGATTTTTATATATTGAATAGCATAGTAAAAATATGATTTTTATATATTGAATAGCATAGTAAAAATTCGATTTTTATATATTGAATAGCATAGTAAAAATTCGATTTTTATAAATTGAATAGCGAAGTAAAAATTCGATTTTTATATATTGAATAGCGAAGTAAAAATTCGATTTTTATATATGAATAGCGAAGTAAAAATTCGATTTTTACATTGGTAGAGAATACGGGCAACGAAGATGACAAAGATGCGATAACGTTGAAGATTTCTATCAATGAAGAGTCGTGGTATTGGATAGCTATTGGTGAGAACTTCTCACTTTAAATTTCTTTTTCTAGTTATATATATATATATATATATATATATATATATACACTAGGATGCAGACGGTGTTTAGTAGCACCTGACACCCGTCATCCACAGACCATGGATGGCTTGTTTGTTTAATTGTTTGGTTGTGTAGTTGGTTAAATTACTTGGTTTGAATTGAATTGTTTGGTGAAATGAAATTGATTTGATTGATGTGTGAATGGCGTGGGCCTTCACTAGACCGGGGATAAGGCTAGGCCTTGTCCCGTTTCTAGTATCGTGCCGTTATGCCGCCGAAATTTTCTAAAAATAAGTTAGAAAAATAAAGATAACATTTTATTTAATAAATAAACCGAATAGAATATTCATAGGTTGAGTAAAATAGTTTGATCGTTAAAAATATAATTTTTAACGTGAATGTGAATAAATAAATATTCATTTACAAACCAGACGGTTTGTTTATGTACACCTATTTGAAGGACATTGATTGGGTCGATAAGTTTTACACATCACCCAACTGCACAAATAAAATCTGTGTTTGATTGTTTGAAACCCCACACGGGTATTGGGATGATATTTGACGTACACTAATCCCGATTGTTTAGTTGTATGTCGATCGATTGATTGACAGACTGTTATAAGCGTTGAATATCTATATTTGATGCTTATACAGTGTAGAATGCACTTTGGATGATGGTTGATTATTCATCGTTGTTATTGTATACGTGTTGTAGAAAATCCATATAATTAACGTTATATGGTAATTGAGTGGGCCTCATTCCAGTTTAGAAAAGGAAATATGTGAAAAAGGAAATATTTGAAATAGAAATATTTGAAATAGAAATATTTCAAATAGAAATATTCGAAATGGAATATTTGAAAATATCAATATATGAAGCCGTGTTGATTAGATTGACGCCATTTTGACGTAAACGATATTTATATCGAATTTATTCATTTTAAAACCAATTTGAATTGAATCGAATAGAAAACCGATTCGAATTGAATCGAATAGAGAACCGATTCGAATTGAATCGAATAGAAAACCAATTTGAATTGAATCGAATTGAAATTTGAATTGAATAGAAATGAATTTTAAAACGAATTTATAAGGAAGAATTCAATTTTGATTTGAATTGAAATGGAAGTTGAAAATGTTTTTGAAACGAATTCAAAACTATATATATAATTCGTTTTAAATAGAATCGACGAAATATATATTATATATATAATATAATGGCCTGAATAGAACGCGCCACGCCGCGGCAGTTCGCGAATTTCGACCATTTATTTCAAACGGACATTACGGGAGATCCGACCGTCGGATTCTCCTAAAACCGGAACCGTTGGGTTCGTATCGAAAAGAGCTTTCTAACGAATATTGGAAATTAGAAATCTAACGGTTGGATTTGGAATTATGTCCAAATCAATTTTGAAAAAGGTCGCTGTAAGTGCAGTTCGATGGCCGTTGATGGAAATCGACTGTACGGGCCTTGATAAAATTATTAAAAATATCAATAATTTGTGTAAAATCATAAGAAATGATTTGTGAAGAATTGGTATGAAAATCTCCATATTTGAAAAGATAAAAATAGATTTTTATCGAAATGAACTAGTTTTGAACTAGAATTGAAATTTTATTTGTTTTTGAATAAATAGATTGAATCTGAAAAGGGTTTTAAAAATAACCAGAATTTCCAATGATTGCATTGGAATGGATTTGAATCGAAATTGTCTTAGGAATATTTCGAGGTTGGATTTTGTGATTATACAGATGTTGTTATGGAAATTTGAAAGGTATAGATATGTATATCGTTATTTCCAATACGATATCTGTTGGTCGTAGAATTTGATATTGAATATAAGTCGATATATTTTCTATTTAGAGCCTTGTATTTAATATCAATTGTGATTTGGGTTTGTCGTGAATGGTGTCTTGACTAACACTGTTCTTGAACCCAGTTGAGAAAAGATTAAATCTTTTTATTTAGATTTAATGAAGTGTACCAATTAAATAATATTTAATTGGAATTGAATTGATTTTTGGGTTTATCGTGAATAGTGTTTTAAATAACACTCGTTCTTTAACCCGATAATTAATGGAATGTGATTTTGGGTTTAGCGTGAACCGTGTTTTAAATTACACTGATTCTTTAACCCAGTTAACGATTAAAACTAAGTGGAGTTTTAATGAATCTTTAATTAGATTGAAAAGATCGAGAATGGAGTATCACCAGTTTTGCTCCTGGCGATAGTTAAATCTTTAATTAGATTTGAACGTGAAATGGTAATTGAATTCACCGATAACACCGTGGTGTTAGATAGGAAGTATGACTTGTTTTACTTCATGGGATGAATAGGTTGGGATTGGAAAATAAAATAAATGATTACTTCGGTGTGGTTCGCTAATCCCGACTAGTTTGAATTGATATTCAAAGGAGATTAAAGAATAAATTTAAAAGAATTTATCTTGGATAAAATTAATGGGAACTTTTCCCAAAGTATAGGAATATTTGAATAAAAGAATATTCTGAATTGGAATGAGGCGTATGTTGTGTTTGTGTAACACTTTTATAATATATACGCGAGTTATTCAGAAAGACCGGGTTTATCCCATTCTGAATAACTGCTTCGACGTGGTGTCGAAGATGAAGACGGTGGTCGAAGGCCAGAAGTCTTCATGTAACAACCCGTATTTTCAATAACCTGTTATAACATAAATGGAGGCAGAATTAAACTGTAAAATCTGAATCAAGGGAAACGGGCTATGCCATTGCGTTCGTCTCGGAAAAATACGCGAAATAGAGTCCGAGTTTTCGAAAATCGGAGTCCGTATGACCAAGATATGGCCTCGCGAAGTTTCACGAAAAATTCCCAAATTAAAGTATACTTAATTAAGTGAAATGGATTGCGCAGAGAAATATATATATATATTGATATATATATATATATAATTGAAAAATAAATAAATAAATATGCAAAAATGTTCAAAACAGCGAATTGGGAGAGGGAAATAACCGAACCGGCCGATTTTTGAGGTCGACCCGAGCCTGCTGGGTCGACTAGGGGTTAATCCAGGGTGTTTGGCTGTCAACCCGTGGGCCGATTCGCTCAAATGCAGATTTTGCATTTGGATGGTTCTCATGGTTCATCTTTAATCTAAAGGCCCTAGATGGTTCCTATACTTGACTTCTTCCCCAAGACATGCTTTGATGGCTTGGATTGAATCTAGGTTTAATCCTATGGCCTAAAACACTTGCCTAATCTATAAATAAGACCCTAACCTATCCTAAATCCTCATTATTCATTCATGCAACTAAACTATGGCAAAATTGCTCCTCTCATGGCCTCCACTCAAAATCCTACCCTCCACTTCATTTCTATGAGAGGTTTCATGATCATGAGAGTGTTAGAGAGTTTCTATGTTAGTATGAGAGCCTCTCAAGTTGATTTCAAGGCTAAAGCTTTGATCTTTGTTCATAAAGATGGGGTTTTGATTGATTTGGAGCTTTCATTTTTGGGTTTTAGGATGATGACATGCATAGGCTTTGTCTCAATCTTTCATCTAATCGATTTGTGCCTTCATAGCAATGTAAGCCCTTCCCTACTCTTAGATATTAACTATGAAGTTAAATGTTCATGTTGAAAGTTTGGGTTTGATTAATTAGAATGATGCATGTTATCATGTTATGCAAGTTTATGAAGTCATTATCTTGATCTTATGAGCTAAAAGCCACAACCTTTATGTTGAAATGTTGCATTATGCAACATGAGAATCTTCATAATCATTATGTCAACTTGCATATGAAGTCATAATCCTTATATGATGATATATGCGAGTTTCTAGCCATCATTCCATGTCTTTTGTCACCATGATTCGCTTATGTACCAAGTTTGGGTTTATGCATGTTTTGAGGCTTAAGAATGTAACATGCAAGTTAATGAACACATTATGTCTCATTTGCCACCATGTTCAACTAGTGGCTTTATACCCCCTTTTGTCATGCCTTTGACAAGTTCCTTCTTTGAATCCATTATGCGAGTTTAAAAGCGTTGGGGTCACATTATGGGAAAACATAATGACATGAACATGATTTGGGTAAATGGGTATAAACATGACAACATGTAACGTTAAATATGACATGTGTTTATACTTGAAAACATGACTTGAAATATAACATGGAAGTTGACATGTAAGTATGCATAAAAACATAAGCTTGGGAATTTACCTATTAAGTTAGGTCTACCCATTGGGAATTTACCTATTAAGTTAGGTCTACCCAATTGCTTGAAAACTTGACTATGAACATGACACTAGACTAAACATGAAAGTGGCCAACTCGAGGTTGGGTTGAGTTTGCAACGTAAAACTACCCGGAACCGACCGGCCTAACTAGTAGTTGCAAACAATAGGACCCAATGTGAGAAGTTGGTCATGTTGTGCTTGAACCCGAGGTTAGACCAAGTTGTGGTGTAAAGCTACCCGGAACCGACCGGCTTAACTAGTAACCACAACAAAGTCTAATGTGAGAGGTTGGGGTGCATTAAGTAATTAATGCCACATGATAGGGTTAAGTTAATTTGATTAATGACTCTTAACCAAATATGACATGGGTAAATGGGTTAAGTAAATTGGTTAGGCTAATGATACTTAACAAAACATGACAAGGTTGGGTAGGTTAAGTGATTTGATTTGCCTAATGACGCTTAACCATTTTTATACGACTAGTGGACGGGGATTAAGTTAACCAACACTTAATCATTCCAACATGATAATTTGGCAAGGTTAAGTAAGTTTTCTTAATGACACTTAACCATACAAGATGATTAGGGGATGGGGTTAAGTAATTTGCACCTAACTAATCCGACACGGTAATTAGATGGGGTTAAGTAATCCACACTTAACTAATCTAAACACGGTAATTCGATGGGGTTAAGTTAAACACTTAACCAATTTAAACTCGGTAATTAAATGAGGTTAAGTAACCAATACTTAACCAACTTAACGTGATAATTTAATGGGGTTAAGCAACTTATACTTAACCAATTATACATGATGATTTGATGGGGTTAAGTAACTTACACTTAACCAATCGAATACGCGGACCTGATAAGGTTAAGTCACAAGACCTTTTTAGAATATACTTAACCATTGTAGTACGATTAGAGGATGGGGTTAAGCCAACCTATACTTAACCAATCCGACTCGATAATTTGATGGGATTAAGATAATCTATGCTTAATCGATCTAGCAAGATAATCCGATAGGATTAAGGTAAGCTAGTACTTGACCAATTTGACTTGATAGGGTTAAGTCATGAGCCTCTGGGTACACTTAACCAACTTGTGGGACTAAGTCTTGAACTTAAATACTTAGCCAATCTTCGACGTGATTCGTGGGCGGGTTAAGTCATGGACTTGAATGATAACACTTAACCCAATAGACAAACCCTAGCTAGAAGAACTAGGTAGAAAACCGTGGTTAATCAAGGATAACGGGAGAGGAAGCTAAGTGGTAAACCTTAGTTAAGGGTAACTAAGTAATAATTCTTAGCTAAGGACATAGGACTAATTCTCAAAACGATGAGTAACCTGATACGGTAGGTCATCGCTTAGTATACGAGGGGGAGCAAGTTATCTGACTTGGATAAAAGCTCCAGCGCACTGGGTGCCGAAGTGGAAGCTTCGGGGGACGTGAGGATATTCTTGGGATCCCTTTGTGGGCTGCCAGGTAATTATACTAGGCCCATGAGAGGTTAAGGTCTGCGTTAGAAGGACCAAGAGTATGCCTTGGTTGCTATGCGAGCAACCTAAAGACTGGGATGGATTAGCGTGGAGTCGACGATTCTTGTTTTTGCCCTGGATAGCGCATCGCCGACTACCTACCATCTTTAGTCAATCGTGTACGTGCGGAAAGGCAGGGAACCCCCAACAGACCATGTGCTTGCTATCGAGTCATGGGTGAGGTTGGCCCGTAGGAAAGTGGGCTATAGTGGGGCCGTGGAGTGGTTCTTATACATGATTTATCTTGGATTGCCTTTCAGTAGTTGAGGGAGGGGTCACGTGGGACCATAGCCACGGGTACAAAAACAGACCTTGATATCTGCATCGGCAGACGATTTAAAGCTCCCGACCGAGTTCCGTATTTCTTGATTTGCCCTGGCACGGAACTCGGATGGCACATTGGGGAACATGTGCATCTAGACATGGAAAACGATTCACGATACATACGTGGGATCAAGGGCGCGGTTGACGGGTGGCGTAATCCCTAGTGGTCCTAGGTGGCCAAAACCCAAACCGAGACACGGAAACGTTCATTAGGTAGCATAATCCCTAGCGGTCCTAGGTGGCATAAATCCTAAGTGGACGCGCGATAGTTCATGGTAAGGAAACACAACTAGATCAAGGGTTACAGTCCAAAACAACTTCAAGGATAAACCGTTTACATGGGAAAGCCCGTACAGCCTACGGCAAAGAACTGAACTTATACATGGAAAGAAACATATGAGTAACCTATATATGCGGCATATTAGGTTGACAGGGACCATTACACGACTTCTGAGTAAGGGTCATTCACGGATAACACGTAATACAGTTGGGATACTAGTATGGTAGGTGCAGAGCAGATATACAGGATAGATACCATGGGACGTTATACGTGATAGATATCTTGGAATATTATACTTGATAGGAACCTGACGATGTGATACCTTGTTTTGTCTTGACATCGTAATTTATCATGACATCTTAGTTTATCTGAGTTCAGTAGTTCATCCTGTTATTTTGATTTAGCTTACCTATCTTGTTATCATGCTTATGTTCATCTCAGTTTCTCATGTCAGTTAACTTTACTAGTTTTTATACTAATAGTAGATAGGGCTTACTCAGTCTTTTTGACTGACCCGTTTTGTTTCGCCTCTTTTCTTCCGTTTCCCCCCAGGTTACAGGGAGGAAACACTGCTGTTTAGTTCGGACTTCTTCTGCTTGAAGGTCATCATGGATGGCTTGGACTTTTCCTGGCTATGGCTACTTTACTGTTTTTATTTGGGGAATAATTTATGAAAAGTCTTTATGCTTCTTTACTATTGCAAGACAGGTTTTGATGTACTCTGATGTAAAAGGCTTTAGACCTTATGTATTCATGTTTATGAAAGTTCGATTTTACTTCCGCTATTTTATATGTTCTGTCTTGTGATATTTCTGTGCATGTTGACCAATAATGCCCCTCTAAAGCTAGTGCATTCCTTTGCGAGTGACCCTAGCGGAGGCGGGGTGTTACATTTGGTATCAGAGCAGAAGGTTACCAGACTGGGCAAAAGTTTTTAAAGACCTTCTGAAAACTATTTGAAAATCGTTTATAAAGAAGCATTTTTCAAGAAAATTTTCTTTTAAAAGAAAAAGGCTATTCCCCAAAGGCCATTAGCACTATCCTTGTTTCCTTAATTGAATCTCTTTCCCTTTCTTTCCTCCATCTGTAGTCACAGTGGTTTTAACTGCGACTAGTCTTTTCTATCTACGAAAGTGCTTTCCATGCGATGGAGGTGGTTCTCGAGAGACCAGTGGCCGCGTTATAAGAAAGGATAGTGAGAAAGAGGATAAAGGATACGAGCTTAAGGATGAGCAAATGGTTGGTATGGCTTAGTCCTCAAAGGAGGGAGAAAGATGAACAATGAAACCCATGACGAGAGAGTACCTTTGGCATGGTAAAACGGGGTGGATAGTTAAGTATTATGGGACAAGGACAAGATCATCGGGAGGGTAATAGTATGCTCTTATTTCTAGGGTACCTCGGAAGGAGGGTAACGATCTTGTTAAAGGTTTAGCTTTTCTTCTCTATCATCCCGTTAGGACTTTGTTTTGATCATCGTATCATTTAAGTCTGCTTCGATAGTTGAGTCTCTGCACCTTAAGTACTAACGTAATAGAGAATCCCATTTTTGTCTCAAAGTCCTATTGGAGAATCAGTCCATTTATTCATGGCTTGTTTGGATTTGAGAATGTCTATGTCAAGTGTTGAGCTTGGAAATAATGCTTATGTTTATAAGCTATGGATGGATTCTAAGGATGAAGTGGTTATCCAGTAAGGGGTGCCACTCTCGGTTTTGATAGGAGGGTAGTTAGACTCTTGACTAGCCTTGGTAATACCCTCGGAGTCTCGTGTAACCTTTTGGGTTCAGTCATGATTAGTTACTTAGAATCCCGTGATGCCTTTATTGGAAATTTGAAGCCCGATCGAGTGTTGTTCGCCGATAAGATGGATGGTTTATTTCCCTTATGCATGGGTTATGGAAATCACCCTAGTAAGTGCGCTTGGTAACCTGGTTGACATCTGTTTATTTTCAAGAAGAAGTTCTTCTACATGGAATACCTTATAGTATATAAACAAGATCCAAGATTCATTAGTGAATTTTGGAAAGCTTGCATAAGATCCTGCGTACGCAGTCATGTTTGCGCCAAGTATTCTAGAAAAAGGATAAGTGCAAGTGGAACGAGAGGCGACGAAGAAATGAGTTCCAGCTCATGTTATGGAAACAGGAATAAGAAGCTACAAAATCGCGAAGTTAAAAGACGACTTTGATGGTCAAAGACTAGATACGCGCATGATATCTCTTTTTGGGAGTATATCCTTGATCCCTGTTTTCTGTAGAGCTTACTTGTAGGCTATCTTTTGTGGACATCCTCTCAGTCCTATTTTCTGTTACAAACCCCATAAGGAGTTTGTCCTGTTTATCTTCTCGACCCTGTTTCAGGGAATCCTAGGTAGAACCCTATGGATGTAAACATGTATTTGAAACATGTTATGATTGATATGGTTGCAAGTGGTTGCTCGTGGATGCGCGAATACACATTATATACTAGCTCGACTCGGTCACATTTCATATTGCATATGCACGAGTATTTATACTTGTTTATGGATGAAATCGAATGTATTATCATGCGGTTGTCGCATATGAATGAATGATTGTGCACGCATATAGTATCTATATGGCTAGGACTATTTGCATACATGTTGGATTCATGGCACTATACATATTTTGCATTAGAAAGATTATTCAGGCCTGATCATTAGCATTAGCTAAGGAACATGTACACACACGTTTTGCATATATTCATACAGCATTAGAAATCATCTAAGGACAATGTTGCTTGCGGATGATGATTTGAGTAGATGGATGATGGATGGTAGGATATGTTCTTCCTAACTTGGAGATTTCGGGGACGAAATCCTAAAAGGTGGGGAGAATGTAACAACCCGTATTTTCAATAACCTGTTATAACATAAATGGAGGCAGAATTAAACTGTAAAATCTGAATCAAGGGAAACGGGCTATGCCATTGCGTTCGTCTCGGAAAAATACGTGAAATAGAGTCCGAGTTTTCGAAAATCGGAGTCCGTATGACCAAGATATGGCCTCGCGAAGTTTCACGAAAAATTCCCAAATTAAAGTATACTTAATTAAGTAAAATGGATTGCGCGGAGAAATATATATATATTGATATATATATATATAATTGAAAATTAAATAAATAAATATGCAAAAATGTTCAAAACAGCGAATTGGGAGAGGGAAATAACCGAACCGGCCGATTTTTGAGGTCGACCCGAGCTCGCTGGGTCGACTAGGGGTTAATCCAGGGTGTTTGGCTGTCAACCCGTGGGCCGATTCGCTCAAATGCAGATTTTGCATTTGGATGGTTCTCATGGTTCATCTTTAATCTAAAGGCCCTAGATGGTTCCTATACTTGACTTCTTCCCCAAGACATGCTTTGATGGCTTGGATTGAATCTAGGTTTAATCCTATGGCCTAAAACACTTGCCTAATCTATAAATAAGACCCTAACCTATCCTAAATCCTCATTATTCATTCATGCAACTAAACTATGGCAAAATTGCTCCTCTCATGGCCTCCACTCAAAATCCTACCCTCCACTTCATTTCTATGAGAGGTTTCATGATCATGAGAGTGTTAGAGAGTTTCTATGTTAGTATGAGAGCCTCTCAAGTTGATTTCAAGGCTAAAGCTTTGATCTTTGTTCATAAAGATGGGGTTTTGATTGATTTGGAGCTTTCATTTTTGGGTTTTAGGATGATGACATGCATAGGCTTTGTCTCAATCTTTCATCTAATCAATTTGTGCCTTCATAGCAATGTAAGCCCTTCCCTACTCTTAGATATTAACTATGAAGTTAAATGTTCATGTTGAAAGTTTGGGTTTGATTAATTAGAATGATGCATGTTATCATGTTATGCAAGTTTATGAAGTCATTATCTTGATCTTATGAGCTAAAAGCCACAACCTTTATGTTGAAATGTTGCATTATGCAACATGAGAATCTTCATAATCATTATGTCAACTTGCATATGAAGTCATAATCCTTATATGATGATATATGCGAGTTTCTAGCCATCATTCCATGTCTTTTGTCACCATGATTCGCTTATGTACCAAGTTTGGGTTTATGCATGTTTTGAGGCTTAAGAATGTAACATGCAAGTTAATGAACACATTATGTCTCATTTGCCACCATGTTCAACTAGTGGCTTTATACCCCCCTTTTGTCATGCCTTTGACAAGTTCCTTCTTTGAATCCATTATGCGAGTTTAAAAGCGTTGGGGTCACATTATGGGAAAACATAATGACATGAACATGATTTGGGTAAATGGGTATAAACATGACAACATGTAACGTTAAATATGACATGTGTTTATACTTGAAAACATGACTTGAAATATGACATGGAAGTTGACATGTAAGTATGCATAAAAACATAGGCTTGGGAATTTACCTATTAAGTTAGGTCTACCCATTGGGAATTTACCTATTAAGTTAGGTCTACCCAATTGCTTGAAAACTTGACTATGAACATGACACTAGACTAAACATGAAAGTGGCCAACTCGAGGTTGGGTTGAGTTTGCAACGTAAAACTACCCGGAACCGACCGGCCTAACTAGTAGTTGCAAACAATAGGACCCAATGTGAGAAGTTGGTCATGTTGTGCTTGAAACCGAGGTTAGACCAAGTTGTGGTGTAAAGCTACCTGGAACCGACCGGCTTAACTAGCAACCACAACAAAGTCTAATGTGAGAGGTTGGGGTGCATTAAGTAATTAATGCCACATGATAGGGTTAAGTTAATTTGATTAATGACTCTTAACCAAATATGACATGGGTAAATGGGTTAAGTAAATTGGTTAGGCTAATGATACTTAACAAAACATGACAAGGTTGGGTAGGTTAAGTGATTTGATTTGCCTAATGACGCTTAACCATTTTTATACGACTAGTGGACGGGGATTAAGTTAACCAACACTTAATCAATCCAACATGATAATTTGGCAAGGTTAAGTAAGTTTTCTTAATGACACTTAACCATACAAGATGATTAGGGGATGGGGTTAAGTAATTTGCACCTAACTAATCCGACACGGTAATTAGATGGGGTTAAGTAATCCACACTTAACTAATCTAAACACGGTAATTCGATGGGGTTAAGTTAAACACTTAACCAATTTAAACTCGGTAATTCAATGAGGTTAAGTAACCAATACTTAACCAACTTAACGTGATAATTTAATGGGGTTAAGCAACTTATACTTAACCAATTATACATGATGATTTGATGGGGTTAAGTAACTTACACTTAACCAATCGAATACGCGGACCTGATAAGGTTAAGTCACAAGACCTTTTTAGAATATACTTAACCATTGTAGTACGATTAGAGGATGGGGTTAAGCCAACCTATACTTAACCAATCCGACTCGATAATTTGATGGGATTAAGATAATCTATGCTTAATCGATCTAGCAAGATAATCCGATAGGATTAAGGTAAGCTAGTACTTGACCAATTTGACTTGATAGGGTTAAGTCATGAGCCTCTAGGTACACTTAACCAACTTGTGGGACTAAGTCTTGAACTTAAATACTTAGCCAATCTTCGACGTGATTCGTGGGTGGGTTAAGTCATGGACTTGAATGATAACACTTAACCCAATAGACAAACCCTAGCTAGAAGAACTAGGTAGAAAACCGTGGTTAATCAAGGATAACGGGAGAGGAAGCTAAGTGGTAAACCTTAGTTAAGGGTAACTAAGTAATAATTCTTAGCTAAGGACATAGGACTAATTCTCAAAACGATGAGTAACCTGATACGGTAGGTCATCGCTTAGTATACGAGGGGGAGCAAGTTATCTGACTTGGATAAAAGCTCCAGCGCACTGGGTGCCGAAGTGGAAGCTTCGGGGGACGTGAGGATATTCTTGGGATCCCTCTGTGGGCTGCCAGGTAATTATACTAGGCCCATGAGAGGTTAAGGTCTGCGTTAGAAGGACCAAGAGTATGCCTTGGTTGCTATGCGAGCAACCTAAAGACTGGGATGGATTAGCGTGGAGTCGACGATTCTTGTTTTTGCCCTGGATAGCGCATCGCCGACTACCTACCATCTTTAGTCAATCGTGTACGTGCGGAAAGGCAGGGAACCCCCAACAGACCATGTGCTTGCTATCGAGTCATGGGTGAGGTTGGCCCGTAGGAAAGTGGGCTATAGTGGGGCCGTGGAGTGGTTCTTATACATGATTTATCTTGGATTGCCTTTCAGTAGTTGAGGGAAGGGTCACGTGGGACCATAGCCACGGGTACAAAAACAGACCTTGATATCTGCATCGGCAGACGATTTAAAGCTCCCGACCGAGTTCCGTATTTCTTGATTTGCCCTGGCACGGAACTCGGATGGCACATTGGGGAACATGTGCATCTAGACATGGAAAACGATTCACGATACATACGTGGGATCAAGGGCGCGGTTGACGGGTGGCGTAATCCCTAGTGGTCCTAGGTGGCCAAAACCCAAACCGAGACACGGAAACGTTCATTAGGTAGCATAATCCCTAGCGGTCCTAGGTGGCATAAATCCTAAGTGGACGCGCGATAGTTCATGGTAAGGAAACACAACTAGATCAAGGGTTGCAGTCCAAAACAACTTCAAGGATAAACCGTTTACATGGGAAAGCCCGTACAGCCTACGGCAAAGAACTGAACTTATACATGGAAAGAAACATATGAGTAACCTATATATGCGGCATATTAGGTTGACAGGGACCATTACACGACTTCTGAGTAAGGGTCATTCACGGATAACACGTAATACAGTTGGGATACTAGTACGGTAGGTGCAGAGCAGATATACAGGATAGATACCATGGGACGTTATACGTGATAGATATCTTGGAATATTATACTTGATAGGAACCCGACGATGTGATACCTTGTTTTGTCTTGACATCGTAATTTATCATGACATCTTAGTTTATCTGAGTTCAGTAGTTCATCCTGTTATTTTGATTTAGCTTACCTATCTTGTTATCATGCTTATGTTCATCTCAGTTTCTCATGTCAGTTAACTTTACTAGTTTTTATACTAATAGTAGATAGGGCTTACTCAGTCTTTTTGACTGACCCGTTTTGTTTCGCCTCTTTTCTTCCGTTTCCCCCCAGGTTACAGGGAGGAAACACTGCTGTTTAGTTCGGACTTCTTCTGCTTGAAGGTCATCATGGATGGCTTGGACTTTTCCTGGCTATGGCTACTTTACTGTTTTTATTTGGGGAATAATTTATGAAAAAGTCTTTATGCTTCTTTACTATTGCAAGACAGGTTTTGATGTACTCTGATGTAAAAGGCTTTAGACCTTATGTATTCATGTTTATGAAAGTTCGATTTTACTTCCGCTATTTTATATGTTCTGTCTTGTGATATTTCTGTGCATGTTGACCAATAATGCCCCTCTAAAGCTAGTGCATTCCTTTGCGAGTGACCCTAGCGGAGGCGGGGTGTAACGACCCAGGATTTTAGGGCCAAGTTAAAATTTATTTTAAGTGATTTTAAATGAGTTTTGATATTTAAAATAATCTATTTTAAATAATAAGGATCACAAATTTGGTTCAAATCGAAGTTAGAATGAATAAATTAATTTTAATTATAAAAAGAGCTAGAAATAGCGCGGTACTTTGAAAAGTCAAACTTGAACTTTGACTAACCATACAGGATGCAAAATTTAACGGATTTTAGTGAAACCAAAAACATTAGAATCTATTTAAAAATATCTTTCCAACGAATCCGAAAAATCGAAATTTCATAGCGGAAATCAAAAGTTATGGCTAATTCAATTTTTAGAAAGGTCGGTGGGTAATTTGCATAAGACAAAAATGCTACTTTTCACATACGTAGGAATTTGAACTCGAAACCACTTCCATTGGTTTCAAAATGATGTTTCTACATTGAAAAACAGTAAACACTTATATGTTTCGAGTTTCAGAAAATATTTGTTTAAAATGTATTTTTAATATTAAATATATTCGCCTTGAAAATAGCCATTTTTCAAAAAGTCTCAGAATCGAACGAAATAAATTTTGTTGGATTCGTATCATCAAAACAAAGCTAAAAATGATTTTTTGGTAATTTTTGGAATTAAAATATAATTATAATTGATTTTTCAGTGTAAACGGACAATTTTTGACTTTAAAAATTCATTAAAAAAATTCAAACGGGCTCAGAATTGAACGAAATTAATTTTCATAGGCCACAGCATCAAAACATAGCTAAATATATTTTTCGAGGATTTTTGAAGTTAATTTGTGACCTAGGTGAATTTCTGCGTACGTTTGAATTTAAAATAATGATTTATATTTAAAACTGAAAAACGAAGGCCAAGACGATCTCGTGAGCTGATGAGACATATCCAGATGAGTTCGGAACGGGGGCTAAATGGTATGAACGACGGTAAGCAGGCTTGAATCGGGGTTCGGGCCAAAACGGGCTTAAGCGGGCCTAATTACATAATTAGTTAACCCTAATATAATATTATAATATCCGAAAATCACTGTTCATCCTCCATCTTCAGCCGACACCTCTTCATGCTGAACCCATCATGGCTGAAAACTTCAAACCCTCATAACTCTTTCGTTTCTCAACGAAAATTTGCGTGTGAGTACACGTTTCGAAGCTCTCGCCGAGCTCTTCGATCTCCGACAAGTCCCGTCCCTTTCCGTCGCCTGTGCCGCCCGCCCCGAGCCCGAGAAGGTCCGCCGGTCGCAGCCACGCCGGGCCCACCACGCTCGATCGAACTCCACCCTCTTCTGGCCGTGCAAAGATCTCTCCAAGGCGGTCATTCTCCAAAAAACCGCACTCAAAACCGTTCAGTAAATCAAAAGTTATCGCGATTTGAAGTTTTGAACAAATTCTGAAAATATGGTATGCTTCAGATTTCCCCACGCTTTTAAGTGTTACACAGTCAGTTGTTAAAAGTCTGAATTTGATTTTTCCTATGAATTTGCATTGGAATCATTCCAGATCTGAAATCAAATTGAATGCGAACACCGGATCTGATTGAACCCGAGCCATCTTTTCAGACTAGACCACTGTGAGAATTTTATTTTTATTTAATTTAATTTATTTTATTATTATTTTTATGATTATTAGCAGTAGAACCGATACGACATGATATTTAAACATAGATCTAAACCGATCATAACATATGACGTGAAATCGGAATTGTCTATTATGCTATGTGATTAGACCTGAAATTTCAGGTTTAAATCTGAATTATAAATTAATTAAAATTATTTATATGTTCTTTATTTAATTACACCGTGTTGATTTTACTAATGCCCCGTTATAACATCACCTTGAAATCACCTGGATGCTAGTTATTGATTTGGATTTGTGGTTATGTTTGGATGTGTGGTCATGCGATGTGATGAAATTTTACAATTTATTTGATGCAAATAAATTAAGAATGCTACTTGTGATGAATGCTACTTGTGATGAGATTTATATTCTCTTCTTATGTAAAATTGAAATAGGGAAAAATTGACATTTTTTGTCAAATGTTAATATAGAAAACTGTCACCATATGACTAATTGACATTTTTGTCAAATGTTAATATAGAAAATTGTCACCGTATGAAATTTACATTTTTGTCAAAAGCAAAAAAAAAAAAAAAGAAAGAAAAAAAGAAAATGTATTGTATGAAGAATAGCATTTTTGTCATGTTAATTAAAAAGAAAAGTGCATGGTATGTAAAATAGAATTGTTGTTATGATAAAAATAGAAGATGTCATATTATGTAAAGTAACATTATGTTCAATGTAAATACAAGAATTTGACATAGTATGATTTAATACTTATTTTAATGTTAAAATGAGAGAATTTTCACCGTAGGATAAATGTACATTTTTATTTGTCAAAATAAAATAGCATATTCACTGTATGATAACATGTACATTTTTATTTGTCAAAATAAAATAGCATATTCACTGTATGATAACATGTACTTTTTTATTTGTCAAAATAAAATAGCATATTCACTGTATGATAACATGTACATTTTTATTTGTCAAAATAAAATAGCATATTCACTGTATGATAACATGTACATTTTTATTTGTCAAAATAAAATAGCATTTCAACTATATTATAAGATGTACTTTTATTTGTAAGAATAAAGTAGGATGATTCAACATTATTTTATAATGTAGTATGGTAGAAATCCACCGTATGTTCATTTAACATTGTTTCTAATGTTAATACTAGAGTAATTTTAACCGTATGTATATTTCACATTTTTATTTATGTGAATTAAAAGAAAATGCGTCGTATGTTGAATTAGCATTATTTTCAATGTAATAAGAAGAGAATTTCCATCGTATGAAAAATTGAAATTTTGTTAATATAATAAAAAGAAAATACACCGTATGCTATTTTACGTTATTTTATAATGCAATATAATTGAAATACACCGCATGTTAAGTTAACATTATTTATAATGTTAATATAAAGAGAATTAACTGTAGGACTAATTTACATTATTTTGTAATGTAAATAAAAAGGAATTTAACCGTAGGATTAAAGTATATTATTCTTAATGTAATAATGAAAAGAAATTCTCCGTATGTTATTTCACCTTATCTTATAATGAAACGTAAAAGAATTCCACTGCATGTAAATTTACATTAGTAGAATTGCACCGTATGTGAATTTACATTATATTATAATGTAATTATAAAAAGGATTTATACCATAGAGAATTTACATCATTTTTAATGTAATTAAAGTAGGAATTGATGTTAACATAAATTTAGATTTAATTATGTAAAATTAAGGTATGGAATTTGGAATGACATAAATTTACATTTAATTTTGTGAAACCAAAGTAGGAATTTGTGTTAACATGTAATTTACATTGAATTATGTAAAATTAAAGTGATGAGAAATTAACATTTTGTTTAATGTTAAATATAAGGAATTTACATGGTATGAGAAAGTAACATTATTTTTAAATGTTAATAATAAGAAACTACACTGCATGAACAATTAACATTATTTTTAACGTTCATTAAATAGTAATTTCACCGCATGTGTAAAGCAACATTTTTAAATGTTAAAGATAACACCGTATGATGTAATTAACATTTTTAATGTTAATATAATAAAACTTTAACCGTAGGATGTCATTAACATTTTTAATGTTAATATAAAAGTATTTACAACGTATGATAAATTAACATTTTTGTGTCAATGTTAATAATAAGTATTCACATCGAATGAAAATTAACAATTTTGTTAATGATACAAATAAGAATTTACGTTGTATGAGGAATTAATGTTATTTTTGATGTTAAAAATAAGTAATTTACAATGCATGGAAAACGGACATTTTTTTTATGTCAATTAAATAGAAATTTTACCGTAGGATGAAATGGACATTTTTAATGTAAATTAACCACAAATTTCAACCGTAGGATTTAGGTAACATTATTTATAATGTTAATATGAAGGAAATTTAACCGTATGATAAAATTAACTTTATTTTTAATGTTAATATTAAGAGAATTACTTCGTAGGATAAAATTAACATTATTTTATAATGTTAACATAAAAGAGAATTGACCGTAGGAATGTTACATTTTTTTTTTTTATGAGATTAAGAAGGAATAACACCATAGGGTAAGTTAACATTATTTTTAATGTTAATAATGGGGCATTTTAACCATAGGATAAGTCAACATTATCTTGAATGTTAAAATTAAGAAATTATGCATCGTAGGACGAGTTAACATTATTCTAAATGTTAATATAAAAAGTGTATATACCATAGGGAAAAATTTACATTATTTTAATGTTAAAATAAAGGAATTCCACCGTAGGATGAGTTTACATTTTATTCAATATAAACAAGTAAGAATGTAACATGTAATCTCAAGTTTGCATTTTATTCAATGTAATGAAAACAAGAATGCGATATGTAATGAAAGTTTACATTTTAATTAATGTAAATAAAAATATGATTTTGAGAATGCGTCGTTAAATAAGAAGTTTGACTATTTTAAATAATTAAAATAGAATGAATTGTTAATAAGAATAATTATTAACAAATAAGAAGGATCTTTCAAAATATATATATATATGTATATATATACGAGGATTGTTTGGGAAGTCCGAGATATTCTCATCCTAAATTAATCCAGCGGCGTTAAAGATCGAAGTAAGAAGACGACGTATGAAGACCGTAAATCTTCCTTCGAATGGACAGCGATCGAGATCCTGAATTGACTTGCTACCAATTCATGGGTCAAGGTCATTGCCCAGACGTACGCGTTGATTTCACGGATTTGACTTTCGTTCAGACCCAGAGCATAAGTTTAAATGGATGGTGTGTCTGACATCGTACTTCGTTATATATCATATTGTTGATTTTCTGTTAATATATAAATATTGGTGGTGGAGAATTTATTCTCTACTTAACACCCATTTATGTATTGATGGAGAAGCAATGGTACGGTATGGAGTGACAGTGTGACACACTAAGATGCAATGATCAAGGTTTATTGTTGAAAAGCAGAACCTTGTGGAGACGATCAAAGCATGGCCTGTTTAGGCGTAGCTTTGTGTAACGGGACTTCGCGAGCCTCACACACCGGTTGAGTCAAAAACGGGCGAAGGGAACGCAGGGAAAGCAGCACGTTTCTTTCTAGCTAGAAGTAGTGTCAGGGACCTCCCAGCGCTGATACTTTACTTATGTGGATGATGGAATGTGGCGCGCCTCGGAT
Source organism: Allium sativum (assembly GCA_030737875.1). NCBI lineage: Eukaryota > Viridiplantae > Streptophyta > Magnoliopsida > Asparagales > Amaryllidaceae > Allium > Allium sativum. Next base: position 155,976,419 of record CM060925.1, on the reverse strand, counting down.
AGGTCCTATAGGATCGGGAAACGTGTGCTTAGGAATAACTAATCCTCTAAGCTGTATGTGAGGACCGGCCCTGCCATTTCCAAGGGTTAACTGCGGGTAATCCTGAGGCACTAGCTAGAGTGTCTCGAATCGGTAAGGAGCTCCGCTCTAGCCTTGACTCATGATGGAAACCAAAATCCAAATACGAACCGACGAATTTGATTGTATTACTAGTACGGAGGCATAGTATATGGTACCTATGCTTCCTAAGATTAATACATTTACTTTGAAGTGCTTTCATATACACTAATAATAATATTAGATGCGTATTTGCCGTATTTAGCATGTTTAATCACCATAAGGTAAAACCCTATCCTCTGGTGTGCGTTGCATTGTGTGATGGGACTTGGGTCTTATGGTGATTCCATTTTTCTAAAAAAAAAAAAGCATTGCGTTGTTTACGAGGTACTTATTTATTTGTTATGACACTTTAAATTATGCACTGCAATCCATTAGAGTAAACCCGTTCCGCGTTAGCGGCGTGGTCTTTGGATTTGCCTTATATCTACTAATATTTTACTTAAGAATTCTCACACCAGTCCTTGTTGCTGGCCAAAGGGGCTGGGTACGCATGATAGGGGGTTCTCGCTTCGCGGTTTGGTGGCGAACGGGAGACTCTTACCCCTACATGTCCCTGTTGAGGGTTGGTAAGGCAATGGCCGGGAGGCTCGAGAGGGTCGCCGTAAAACAAGGTGTACTGGGGGACCACTGTGAGCCACGGTGGGTTTTACCTGCTGCTTTGTGGGGATGAAGGGATGGTTGCAAAGCCTACCGGATTTCGTCCGGGCCGTCACAGTTGGTATCAGAGCTTTGGTTTACAAAGCGGAGTACAACATATCTATAATAATTCGTTTACATAGAATCACTATATTCTATGGCGAACAGTTCATGAGATACATAATAGCCAGTCACTTTATCGTCATCTTTTCATTCATCCTTCGATCTTTTCTATCTCTTAGAATCACCATTTCAGTTGTTTTGACTCTTTCCTTGATCATACGTTCGAAGAAGACTAAGTGAAGTGGCGATGCTCAATTGGCACATGTTTACGAAGGAGCGAAAGGACCAACTTCTTCGGTGGAAAGCCTGATGTTATAGACGGTACCATCTCTGTTAAAAACATTCTCTGTGTTTATTCTACCTCTTTTCCTCTTCTATTTTTCTTTTTCCTTTTCGGGGACTAAAAGTTTTTAAGTGGGGGAGATTGTAACGACCCAGGATTTTAGGGCCAAGTTAAAATTTATTTTAAGTGATTTTAAATGAGTTTTGATATTTAAAATAATCTATTTTAAATAATAAGGATCACAAATTTGGTTCAAATCGAAGTTAGAATGAATAAATTAATTTTAATTATAAAAAGAGCTAGAAATAGCGCGGTAGTTTGAAAAGTCAAACTTGAACTTTGACTAACCATACAGGATGCAAAATTTAACGGATTTTAGTGAAACCAAAAACATTAGAATCTATTTAAAAATATCTTTCCAACGAATCCGAAAAATCGAAATTTCATAGCGGAAATCAAAAGTTATGGCTAATTCAATTTTTAGAAAGGTCGGTGGGTAATTTGCATAAGACAAAAATGCTACTTTTCACATACGTAGGAATTTGAACTCGAAACCACTTCCATTGGTTTCAAAATGATGTTTCTGCATTGAAAAACAGTAAACACTTATATGTTTCGAGTTTCAGAAAATATTTGTTTAAAATGTATTTTTAATATTAAATATATTCGCCTTGAAAATAGCCATTTTTCAAAAAGTCTCAGAATCGAACGAAATAAATTTTGTTGGATTCGTATCATCAAAACAAAGCTAAAAATGATTTTTTGGTAATTTTTGGAATTAAAATATAATTATAATTGATTTTTCAGTGTAAACGGACAATTTTTGACTTTAAAAATTCATTAAAAAAATTCAAACGGGCTCAGAATTGAACGAAATTAATTTTCATAGGCCACAGCATCAAAACATAGCTAAATATATTTTTCGAGGATTTTTGAAGTTAATTTGTGACCTAGGTGAATTTCTGCGTACGTTTGAATTTAAAATAATGATTTATATTTAAAACTGAAAAACGAAGGCCAAGACGATCTCGTGAGCTGATGAGACATATCCAGATGAGTTCGGAACGGGGGCTAAATGGTATGAACGACGGTAAGCAGGCTTGAATCGGGGTTCGGGCCAAAACGGGCTTAAGCGGGCCTAATTACATAATTAGTTAACCCTAATATAATATTATAATATCCGAAAATCACTGTTCATCCTCCATCTTCAGCCGACACCTCTTCATGCTGAACCCATCATGGCTGAAAACTTCAAACCCTCATAACTCTTTCGTTTCTCAACGAAAATTTGCGTGTGAGTACACGTTTCGAAGCTCTCGCCGAGCTCTTCGATCTCCGACAAGTCCCGTCCCTTTCCGTCACCTGTGCCGCCCGCCCCGAGCCCGAGAAGGTCCGCCGGTCGCAGCCACGCCGGGCCCACCACGCTCGATCGAACTCCACCCTCTTCTGGCCGTGCAAAGATCTCTCCAAGGCGGTCATTCTCCAAAAAACCGCACTCAAAACCGTTCAGTAAATCAAAAGTTATCGCGATTTGAAGTTTTGAACAAATTCTGAAAATATGGTATGCTTCAGATTTCCCCACGCTTTTAAGTGTTACACAGCCAGTTGTTAAAAGTCTGAATTTGATTTTTCCTATGAATTTGCATTGGAATCATTCCAGATCTGAAATCAAATTGAATGCGAACACCGGATCTGATTGAACCCGAGCCATCTTTTCAGACTAGACCACTGTGAGAATTTTATTTTTATTTAATTTAATTTATTTTATTATTATTTTTATGATTATTAGCAGTAGAACCGATACGACATGATATTTAAACATAGATCTAAACCGATCATAACATATGACGTGAAATCGGAATTGTCTATTATGCTATGTGATTAGACCTGAAATTTCAGGTTTAAATCTGAATTATAAATTAATTAAAATTATTTATATGTTCTTTATTTAATTACACCGTGTTGATTTTACTAATGCCCCGTTATAACATCACCTTGAAATCACCTGGATGCTAGTTATTGATTTGGATTTGTGGTTATGTTTGGATGTGTGGTCATGCGATGTGATGAAATTTTACAATTTATTTGATGCAAATAAATTAAGAATGCTACTTGTGATGAATGCTACTTGTGATGAGATTTATATTCTCTTCTTATGTAAAATTGAAATAGGGAAAAATTGACATTTTTTGTCAAATGTTAATATAGAAAACTGTCACCATATGACTAATTGACATTTTTGTCAAATGTTAATATAGAAAATTGTCACCGTATGAAATTTACATTTTTGTCAAAAGCAAAAAAAAAAAAAAAGAAAGAAAAAAAGAAAATGTATTGTATGAAGAATAGCATTTTTGTCATGTTAATTAAAAAGAAAAGTGCATGGTATGTAAAATAGAATTGTTGTTATGATAAAAATAGAAGATGTCATATTATGTAAAGTAACATTATGTTCAATGTAAATACAAGAATTTGACATAGTATGATTTAATACTTATTTTAATGTTAAAATGAGAGAATTTTCACCGTAGGATAAATGTACATTTTTATTTGTCAAAATAAAATAGCATATTCACTGTATGATAACATGTACATTTTTATTTGTCAAAATAAAATAGCATATTCACTGTATGATAACATGTACATTTTTATTTGTCAAAATAAAATAGCATATTCACTGTATGATAACATGTACATTTTTATTTGTCAAAATAAAATAGCATATTCACTGTATGATAACATGTACATTTTTATTTGTCAAAATAAAATAGCATATTCACTGTATGATAACATGTACATTTTTATTTGTCAAAATAAAATAGCATATTCACTGTATGATAACATGTACATTTTTATTTGTCAAAATAAAATAGCATTTCAACTATATTATAAGATGTACTTTTATTTGTAAGAATAAAGTAGGATGATTCAACATTATTTTATAATGTAGTATGGTAGAAATCCACCGTATGTTCATTTAACATTGTTTCTAATGTTAATACTAGAGTAATTTTAACCGTATGTATATTTCACATTTTTATTTATGTGAATTAAAAGAAAATGCGTCGTATGTTGAATTAGCATTATTTTCAATGTAATAAGAAGAGAATTTCCATCGTATGAAAAATTGAAATTTTGTTAATATAATAAAAAGAAAATACACCGTATGCTATTTTACGTTATTTTATAATGCAATATAATTGAAATACACCGCATGTTAAGTTAACATTATTTATAATGTTAATATAAAGAGAATTAACTGTAGGACTAATTTACATTATTTTGTAATGTAAATAAAAAGGAATTTAACCGTAGGATTAAAGTATATTATTCTTAATGTAATAATGAAAAGAAATTCTCCGTATGTTATTTCACCTTATCTTATAATGAAACGTAAAAGAATTCCACTGCATGTAAATTTACATTAGTAGAATTGCACCGTATGTGAATTTACATTATATTATAATGTAATTATAAAAAGGATTTATACCATAGAGAATTTACATCATTTTTAATGTAATTAAAGTAGGAATTGATGTTAACATAAATTTAGATTTAATTATGTAAAATTAAGGTATGGAATTTGGAATGACATAAATTTACATTTAATTTTGTGAAACCAAAGTAGGAATTTGTGTTAACATGTAATTTACATTGAATTATGTAAAATTAAAGTGATGAGAAATTAACATTTTGTTTAATGTTAAATATAAGGAATTTACATGGTATGAGAAAGTAACATTATTTTTAAATGTTAATAATAAGAAACTACACTGCATGAACAATTAACATTATTTTTAACGTTCATTAAATAGTAATTTCACCGCATGTGTAAAGCAACATTTTTAAATGTTAAAGATAACACCGTATGATGTAATTAACATTTTTAATGTTAATATAATAAAACTTTAACCGTAGGATGTCATTAACATTTTTAATGTTAATATAAAAGTATTTACAACGTATGATAAATTAACATTTTTGTGTCAATGTTAATAATAAGTATTCACATCGAATGAAAATTAACAATTTTGTTAATGATACAAATAAGAATTTACGTTGTATGAGGAATTAATGTTATTTTTGATGTTAAAAATAAGTAATTTACAATGCATGGAAAACGGACATTTTTTTATGTCAATTAAATAGAAATTTTACCGTAGGATGAAATGGACATTTTTAATGTAAATTAACCACAAATTTCAACCGTAGGATTTAGGTAACATTATTTATAATGTTAATATGAAGGAAATTTAACCGTATGATAAAATTAACTTTATTTTTAATGTTAATATTAAGAGAATTACTTCGTAGGATAAAATTAACATTATTTTATAATGTTAACATAAAAGAGAATTGACCGTAGGAATGTTACATTTTTTTTTTTTATGAGATTAAGAAGGAATAACACCATAGGGTAAGTTAACATTATTTTTAATGTTAATAATGGGGCATTTTAACCATAGGATAAGTCAACATTATCTTGAATGTTAAAATTAAGAAATTATGCATCGTAGGACGAGTTAACATTATTCTAAATGTTAATATAAAAAGTGTATATACCATAGGGAAAAATTTACATTATTTTAATGTTAAAATAAAGGAATTCCACCGTAGGATGAGTTTACATTTTATTCAATATAAACAAGTAAGAATGTAACATGTAATCTCAAGTTTGCATTTTATTCAATGTAATGAAAACAAGAATGCGATATGTAATGAAAGTTTACATTTTAATTAATGTAAATAAAAATATGATTTTGAGAATGCGTCGTTAAATAAGAAGTTTGACTATTTTAAATAATTAAAATAGAATGAATTGTTAATAAGAATAATTATTAACAAATAAGAAGGATCTTTCAAAATATATATATATATATATGTATATATATACGAGGATTGTTTGGGAAGTCCGAGATATTCTCATCCTAAATTAATCCAGCGGCGTTAAAGATCGAAGTAAGAAGACGACGTATGAAGACCGTAAATCTTCCTTCGAATGGACAGCGATCGAGATCCTGAATTGACTTGCTACCAATTCATGGGTCAAGGTCATTGCCCAGACGTACGCGTTGATTTCACGGATTTGACTTTCGTTCAGACCCAGAGCATAAGTTTAAATGGATGGTGTGTCTGACATCGTACTTCGTTATATATCATATTGTTGATTTTCTGTTAATATATAAATATTGGTGGTGGAGAATTTATTCTCTACTTAACACCCATTTATGTATTGATGGAGAAGCAATGGTACGGTATGGAGTGACAGTGTGACACACTAAGATGCAATGATCAAGGTTTATTGTTGAAAAGCAGAACCTTGTGGAGACGATCAAAGCATGGCCTGTTTAGGCGTAGCTTTGTGTAACGGGACTTCGCGAGCCTCACACACCGGTTGAGTCAAAAACGGGCGAAGGGAACGCAGGGAAAGCAGCACGTTTCTTTCTAGCTAGAAGTAGTGTCAGGGACCTCCCAGCGCTGATACTTTACTTATGTGGATGATGGAATGTGGCGCGCCTCGGATAGGTCCTATAGGACCGGGAAACGTGTGCTTAGGAATAACTAATCCTCTAAGCTGTATGTGAGGACCGGCCCTGCCATTTCCAAGGGTTAACTGCGGGTAATCCTGAGGCACTAGCTAGAGTGTCTCGAATCGGTAAGGAGCTCCGCTCTAGCCTTGACTCATGATGGAAACCAAAATCCAAATACGAACCGACGAATTTGATTGTATTACTAGTACGGAGGCATAGTATATGGTACCTATGCTTCCTAAGATTAATACATTTACTTTGAAGTGCTTTCATATACACTAATAATAATATTAGATGCGTATTTGCCGTATTTAGCATGTTTAATCACCATAAGGTAAAACCCTATCCTCTGGTGTGCGTTGCATTGTGTGATGGGACTTGGGTCTTATGGTGATTCCATTTTTCTAAAAAAAAAAAAAGCATTGCGTTGTTTACGAGGTACTTATTTATTTTTTATGACACTTTAAATTATGCACTGCAATCCATTAGAGTAAACCCGTTCCGCGTTAGCGGCGTGGTCTTTGGATTTGCCTTATATCTACTAATATTTTACTTAAGAATTCTCACACCAGTCCCACGACTGACCCATAGTTTGTTTCACCTTTTTGCAAACTTGGGTGCCCTCTTTTCCACACGGGCAGCCAAGTAGACAGGTTCATTCTTTGCTTGGAGTCTTTTCTTTGGAGCTGCTTATTCTATCTCTTGGATTTGCTTTTGTGGAGAGGTGATGACTTGGAGCTTGAAGACATTTATCTTTTTTTTTCTATGGCATCTTTTCTTTTCTTTTTAGTCATCAAATTTATTTCTTCTCTGCAACTTGTTGTAATAGCTTAGATTCTGTGACTGTGGATTTTCTGTGATTGATGACATTATATTTTTCCGCTGCTATAATGTTATTACTCTATGAATTTCCTTTGCTATATTGTATCTGTGTTCTGTTTTATTGTATTTATGTTGTATTCCAAAAATGATTACTCCTGCTTTCACTCGTGGAAGTTTGGGGTCGTCACACGGGGTGTTACACTTCACGTCGTTTGGGTGATTACTGATGATCTTGATTGGGCTGTACACCCAAGAAGATGGAAACAGTTGGTGATCGTCCAAAAGTACTTGGAGATCGATGGATATGCGGGGTACTAGGTGCCTCCGGTTTCGTTCAGACCCAGAACGGACTTGTAAATGGACTGTGTGTCTGACATTGGATTTTAGTCCGTGTGATTGATTTCTATTAAATATATATCTGTTTGGCGGCGGAGAATTTATTCTCTTGCTTAACGCCCTTCTCTGAGACGTACGAGCTCAGGGGTTATATATTGATGGATATCAATCGCATGGAGTGAATTGCCTGTGTGGCATGCTAAGATGCAATTGATCAAGGCTTCTGTTGAAAAGCAAAGTCTTGTGGTTGATGATCGAAGCACGGCCTTTGTGGCGTAGCTTTGTGTAACATTTACTTCGCGAGTTTCGCACCCCGGTTGCGAACCAAAAACGGGAGAGGACCTCAGGGAGGGCATGCGTTTCCTTCTAGCTAGGGTGGTGTCAGTGACCTACCAGCCCTGACATTTATATACTTTTCACCTGTGTGATTGTTGCTGTTGCGAGGCGCCTCAGTTAGATCGGACGATCCGGGTCCGATGGAGCCATTCGTTGGCTCATTTACGCCCCCAAAGGGCGGGGAAACGTAGTGTTCAGGTATTTTAATCCACATTGGTGGACCGGCCCTGTCGCTCCAAGGGTCACTCGAGCTCTGATCCTGGGACTCGGGCTAGACAGTCTCGAATCGGTAGAGGACGATCCCTAGCCTCGGTTCATAGATGGAAACCCAATTTCCAAATACGTGACTTTGCGATTTTGATTGTATAAACTATATATGGCGACATAGTGGTATGGGGCATTCATGCCGCCTATGATTGATATTTATGATTTGAAGTTGTTTTATACACTATACACTTATAATAGTATCAAATGATTTCTTTTAAACGTATCAAGCATTATTGGCTATTATAAGGTAAAAACCCTATCCTCCGGCTTGCGTTGCATTGTGTGATGGGAACTGGGTCTTATAATAGCTTCATTTTTCCTTATTTAGTATTGCGCTGTTTGTTTTATGCACTGGTGTTCTTGGGAGGAAACCCGTTCCGCGTTAGCGGCGTGGTCCTTTGATTTACCCAACTTTAAAAATAAAGATTAATAACTGTTTTAGTTCTCACACCAGTCCCATGACTGACCTGGAGTTTATTGTTTTAACCTAAACTCTGGGTGCCCCTATTTTGACACGGGCAGCTAGTAGTTTTGGTTTTGCAGATTTACATTCACAGGATCCTGGTTTACAGCTGGAACGATATCCGGAAAGCTTTGTATCCGTATATCTCTTCTAGTTGTGTATTGTATTATTTTCCGCTGCTATGTAATGTATTGTAATCTCTGATATTTTTCTGTGTAATATTTATTCATTTATACTCTGTATATTCTTGTAATATGATGCATTGTGTAATATACAATGAAATGTTCTTCCGTCTACGTTCTATTTTGTCGGGTTCTCAAAACAATCAGGCGTTTCGAACGGTCTAGATCGGTTTAGCAACTGGTTCGGACCGAGCGATACTCTCGATCGTCACACGTGGTATCAGAGCTTTGGTTTACAAAGCTCAGAGAACAAGACACATTAGAACCATACGAAAGAATTCATCAGATATTGGATTAGTAATATCCAATGGGAATGACTCGTTAGAGATGGGATCAGTAGTATCCTTGAACGAGTGTGAAGAGTATATTTTTAAAGTAAAAACAAGTTTTGTTTTGAAATTTAAATCAACTATTCGTATTTGATTATTTATTCTATATTGATCGAGACAATCCGATATATAAAGATTTTGCATATATGTCTTGCAAACGTGTATTCGAAGTTTTAATATACTGGATAGTTATAGAATCATACTCTAGTTGCCCGGGGATAATTCTGGTGATGGGGCACCGCCGCCAGCATTTATTTTCGAGCAACGAAAGTGAGATTTCTATAAATTTCCAATTGACTGGTGTGAGAACCGAAACTAGATAGGGCTTATTGTTGTGATTTGGCATCAAAATCTGATTTTTGACTATATATCAAAGTTATGCATTTGAAAAGCTAATCAACTAATTGATTGATGTTTGTGTTGTTGGTTTATTTTTTGCTAATTTTTAGCCATTTAGCCTAATTGAATCACATATTGAATTATATTGAAAATTGGTCGCATTTGCTTGCATATACATATACTTACATTGAACAGGTCATAACAAGGAGGCTAGAGCAGAGAATAAAATTTGTTTTCCCGACAAATAGGTACATGTTTACTACATAATTTACTGTTTTGTTTGGGTGATGATGATTTTATGAGCCGATTGGCTAGCCGCTTGGCTTTTTCTTTTTCTTTTTGAGATCAGAAGGCCTATATGGCAATTTCGGGATTTTCCCCTGGCTCCCGGTGCAGGGGAGGTTATGGCGAAATTTTTCGAAAATTTAGGGTGTTAGCCAAATTTTTGAAGAATTTGAAAATTCTCAGAAACTGAAAAGTTGGAGAATGGAAGCCAGATCGAACATAGAGTTAATTAATCAAACCACTTTCGACTTTGTTCTTTTTCGGGGACGAAAAGTTCTAAGTGGGGGAGATTGTAACAACCCGAAAATCTGGGCCAGTTTAAAAATTTTATTTTGGCAATTTTAGCAAATTTTGACTATTTAAAATGAATTATTTAAAAAAAACGACGAGAAATTTATTTTGAATAAAATTAAATCGTATATAGTTATATAGACCGTCGTTAGAATATAAATATTTATATATAATTATAAATAGAATTGAAAATGGCGCGGTAGTTCGATAATTCGATTTCAAACTTCAAATGAATGTACCGGGTGCAAAACAATCCGGATTTTAGTGAAACCAAAAACAATAGGATCTATTTGATGATATCTTTCCAACGAATCCGAAAAATCGAAATTTCATAGCGGGAATCAAAAGATATGTCCAGTTGAAAATTCTGAATAGTCGCTATGGAATTCAGGCCCTTAATAATGGGAATTTTGCAAACAACCTCGGATTTCAACGAAACCATTTTTGTTGGATCCGTGATGTAAAGTTATTGCTAGGTTTCAAATTTCATAATTTTTCGAATCTATATGTGAGCGTGGCAAAGGAAAATGTGTTTGACCAGTTTCAGTTGATTTTAATCGACTGGAAAATAGCCATTTTTCAAACGGTCTCAGAATTCGATGAAACTAGTTTTGTTAGGACCGTATCGTCAATACGAAGCTAGAAAATATTTTTCGGGAATTTTTCTAGTTAGTATGTGGCCCCAGTAAATTGAAATGCGCGTTCAAATTCAATATATAGAGTTATATGTTGATTTTAACGGAAACTGATCGAAACGTTTGAATCAGCTTACGATACATATCCCATTGTGTTCGGAATGGGGGTGAAACGCTATGGACGACAGGCGGTGGGCTTGATTTCGACTTCGAAATTAAAGGTTACTTTTTAAAGAGAAAGTAAAATAAATTAATATATATTATATAACCCCCCCCCCCTCATTCTTCTCAATAAAACCCGAATCGAAAAAAAAAGGAAAAAACCCGCCGCCCTTGGTTTCGCCGCCGCCACACCCTCCAGGAGCCGTCGCGCCTCAATTTCAACCTGTGCCCCCCCATCCACGCACGTTAGATCGGCCACTCCCCCCTTTGCTCCTCCACTCGCGCGAAGCCCCTTCTCCCATCGAAAAACCGCAACCGCACCACCCCGAGACGCCGACCACCCCTAGCCTCCGTTCAACCTCCGCCACCCCCCCCTCCAGCTCCGCCGCCAAACAGAAACCCCCCCCAGTCGACGAACACTGTAAGTTTATTTTATTTTATTTTTATTTCTTTATTTTATTTAAATTGTTTTATCCGATTTTAATTAGGAAAAAAAACCTGATTTTTAAAGTATAAAAATATAATGTTTGAAGAAGATAAAGATTTGTTTTATAACATTAAAAAGATTTGATTTTTAATTTATAAAAAGGAATGGTTTTTAAAAAAATGTAAAAACATGAATTTTATTTTAAAGCAAAGCTATGATTTTTATCGAAGTAAAAGAAGTGATTTTTAATTGTAAAAATTCGATTTTTATATATTGAATAGCATAGTAAAAATTCGATTTTTATATATTGAATAGCATAGTAAAAATTCGATTTTTATATATTGAATAGCATAGTAAAAATTCGATTTTTATATATTGAATAGCATAGTAAAAATTCGATTTTTATATATTGAATAGCATAGTAAAAATATGATTTTTATATATTGAATAGCATAGTAAAAATTCGATTTTTATATATTGAATAACATAGTAAAAATTCGATTTTTATATATAGAATAGCGAAGTAAAAATTCGATTTTTATATATTGAATAGCGAAGTAAAAATTCGATTTTTATATATGAATAGCGAAGTAAAAATTCGATTTTTACATTGGTAGAGAATACGGGCAACGAAGATGACAAAGATGCGATAACGTTGAAGATTTCTATCAATGAAGAGTCGTGGTATTGGATAGCTATTGGTGAGAACTTCTCACTTTAAATTTCTTTTTCTAGTTATATATATATATATATATATACTAGGATGCAGACGGTGTTTAGTAGCACCCGACACCCGTCATCCACAGACCATGGATGGCTTGTTTGTTTAATTGTTTGGTTGTGTAGTTGGTTAGATTACTTGGTTTGAATTGAATTGTTTGGTGAAATGAAATTGATTTGATTGATGTGTGAATGGCATGGGCCTTCACTAGACCGGGGATAAGGCTAGGCCTTGTCCCGTTTCTAGTATCGTGTCGTTATGCCGCCGAAATTTTCTAAAAATAAGTTAGAAAAATAAAGATAACATTTTATTTAATAAATAAACCGAATAGAATATTCATTGGTTGAATAAAATAGTTTGATCGTTAAAAATATAATTTTTAACGTGAATGTGAATAAATAAATATTCATTTACAAACCAGACGGTTTGTTTATGTACACCTATTTGAAGGACATTGATTGGGTCGATAAATTTTACACATCGCCCAACTGCACAAATAAAATCTGTGTTTGATTGTTTGAAACCCCACACGGGTATTGGGATGATATTTGACGTACACTAATCCCGATTGTTTAGTTGTATGTCGATCGATTGATTGACAGACTGTTATAAGCGTTGAATATCTATATTTGATGCTTATACAGTGTAGAATGCACTTTGGATGATGGTTGATTATTCATCGTTGTTATTGTATACGTGTTGTAGAAAATCCATATAATTAACATTATATGGTAATTGATTGGGCCTCATTCTAGTTTAGAAAAGGAAATATTTGAAAAAGGAAATATTTGAAATAGAGTTATTTGAAATAGAAATATTTGAAATAGAAATATTCGAAATGGAATATTTGAAAATATCAATATATGAAGCCGTGTTGATTAGATTGACGCCATTTTGACGTAAACGATATTTATATCGATTTTATTCATTTTAAAACCAATTTGAATTGAATCGAATAGAAAACCGATTCGGATTGAATCGAATAGAGAACCGATTCGAATTGAATCGAATAGAAAACCAATTTGAATTGAATCGAATAGAAAACCAATTTGAATTGAATCGAATTGAAATTTGAATTGAATAGAAATGAATTTTAAAACGAATTTATAAGGAAGAATTCAATTTTGATTTGAATTGAAATGGAAATTGAAAATGTTTTTGAAACGAATTCAAAACTATCTATATAATTCGTTTTAAATAGAATCGACGAAATATATATTATATATATAATATAATGGCCTGAATAGAACGCGCCGCGCCGCGGCAGTTCGCGAATTTCGACCATTTATTTCAAACGGACATTACGAGAGATCCGACCGTCGGATTCTCCTAAAACTGGAACCGTTGGGTTCGTATCGAAAAGAGCTTTCTAACGAATATTGGTAATTAGAAATCTAACGGTTGGATTTGGAATTATGTCCAAATCAAATTTGAAAAAGGTCGTTGTAAGTGCAGTTCGATGGCCGTTGATGGAAATCGACTGTACGGGCCTTGATAAAATTATTAAAAATATCAATAATTTATGTAAAATCATAAGAAATGATTTGTGAAGAATTGGTATGAAAAACTCCATATTTGAAAAGATAAAAATAGATTTTTATCGAAATGAACTAGTTTTGAACTAGAATTGAAATTTTATTTGTTTTTGAATAAATAGATTGAATTTGAAAAGGGTTTTAAAAATAACCAGAATTTCCAATGATTGCATTGGAATGGATTTGAATCGAAATTGTCTTAGGAATATTTCGAGGTTGGATTTTGTGATTATACAGATGTTGTTATGGAAATTTGAAAGGTATAGATATGTATATCGTTATTTCCAATACGATATCTGTTGGTCGTAGAATTTGATATTGAATATAAGCCGATATATTTTCTATTCAGAGCCTTGTATTTAATATCAAATGTGATTTGGGTTTGTCGTGAATGATGTCTTGACTAACACTGTTCTTGAACCCAGTTGAGAAAAGATTAAATCTTTTTATTTAGATTTAATGAAGTGTACCAATTAAATAATATTTAATTGGAATTGAATTGATATTGATTTTTGGGTTTATCGTGAACAGTGTTTTAAATAACACTCGTTCTTTAACCCGATAATTAATGGAATGTGATTTTGGATTTAGCGTGAACCGTGTTTTAAATGACACTGATTCTTTAACCCAGTTAACGATTAAAACTAAGTGGAGTTTTAATGAATCTTTAATTAGATTGAAAAGATCGAGAATGGAGTATCACCAGTTTTGCTCCTGGCGATAGTTAAATCTTTAATTAGATTTGAACGTGAAATGGTAATTGAATTCACCGATAACACCGTGGTGTTAGATAGGAAGTATGACTTGTTTTACTTCATGGGATGAATAGGTTGGGATTGGGAAATAAAATAAATGATTACTTCGGTGTGGTTCGCTAATCCCGACTAGTTTGAATTGATATTCAAAGGAGATTAAAGAATAAATATAAAAGAATTTATCTTGGATAAAATTAATGGGAACTTTTCCCAAAGTATAGGAATATTTGAATAAAGGAATATTCTGAATTGGAATGAGGCATATGTTGTGTTTGTGTAACACTTTTATAATATATACGCGAGTTATTCAGAAAGACCGGGTTTATCCCATTCTGAATAACTGCTTCGACGTGGTGTCGAAGATGAAGACGGTGGTCGAAGACCAGAAGTCTTCACGCCGTTTGGGTGATTACTGATGATCTTGATTGGGCTGTACACCCAAGAAGATGGAAACAATTGGTGATCGTCCAGACGTACTTGGAGATCGATGGATATGCGGGGTACGAGGTGCCTCCAGTTTCGTTCAGACCCAGAACGGACTTGTAAATGGACTGTGTGTCTGACATTGGATTTTAGTCCGTGTGATTGATTTCTATTAAATATATATCTGTTTGGCGGCGGAGAATTTATTCTCTTGCTTAACGCCCTTCTCTGAGACGTACGAGCTCAGGGGTTATATATTGATGGATATCAATCGCATGGAGTGAATTGCCTGTGTGGCATGCTAAGATGCAAATGATCAAGGCTTCTGTTGAAAAGCAAAGTCTTGTGGTTGATGATCGAAGCACGACCTTTGTGGCGTAGCTTTGTGTAACGTTTACTTCGCGAGTTTCGCACCCCGGTTGTGAACCAAAAATGGGAGAGGACCTCAGGGAGGGCATGCGTTTCCTTCTAGCTAGGGTGGTGTCAGTGACCTACCAGCCCTGACATTTATATACTTTTCACCTGTGTGGTTGTTGCTATTGCGAGGCGCCTCGGTTAGATCGGTCGATCTGGGTCCGATGGAGCCATTCGTTGGCTCATTTACGCCCCAAAGGGCGGGGAAACGTAGTGTTCAGGCATTTTAATCCACATCAGTGGACCGGCCCTGTCGCTCCAAGGGTCACTCGAGCTCTGATCCTGGGACTCGGGCTAGACGGTCTTGAATCGGTAGAGGACGATCCCTAGCCTCGGTTCATAGATGGAAACCCAATTTCCAAATACGTGACTTTGCGATTTTGATTGTATAACCTATATATGGCGACATAGTGGTATGGGGCATTCATGCCGCCTATGATTGATATTTATGATTTGAAGTTGTTTTATACACTATACACTTATAATAGTATCAAATGATTTCTTTTAAACGTATCAAGCATTCTTGGCTATTATAAGGTAAAAACCCTATCCTCCGGCTTGCGTTGCATTGTGTGATGGGAACTGGGTCTTATAATAGCTTCATTTTTCCTTATTTAGCATTGCGCTGTTTGTTTTATGCACTGGTGTTCTTGGGAGGAAACCCGTTCCGCGTTAGCGACGTGGTCCTTTGATTTACCCAACTTTAAAAATAAAGATTAATAACTGTTTTAGTTCTCACACCAGTCCCATGACTGACCTGGAGTTTATTGTTTTAACCTAAACTCTAGGTGTCCCTATTTTGACACGGGCAGCTAGTAGTTTTGGTTTTGCAGATTTACATTCACACGATCCTGGTTTACAGCTGGAACGATATCCGGAAAGCTTTGTATCCGTATATCTCTTCTAGTTGTGTATTGTATTATTTTCCGCTGCTATGTAATGTATTGTAATCTCTGATATTTTTCTGTGTAATATTTATTCATTTATACTCTGTATATTCTTGTAATCTGATGCATTGTTGTAATATACAATGAAATGTTCTTCCGTCTGCGTTCTATTTTTTCGGGTTCTCAAAACAATCAGGCGTTTCGAACGGTCTAGATCGGTTTAGCGACTGGTTCGGACCGAGCGATACTCTCGATCGTCACACAGAACTATGTTTTGATGTTGGTTTTTTTGACTGTAGATTGCAAGCTCTATGTTTTGATGTTGGTTTGGACTGACTTGACTAGGTGAATGATATTGTCCCTCACTGAACTATACTTATTTAAATGGTAAAAGTTTGACATTTTAGGTGATTTAAAATCTTAAATTATATTTTTCTAGGATAGATGAACCTAGTTAATAATAAGAAAAATAATTAAAAATAATTTTGTTTAGTGTAAACCTAAATTTCATATTTTCATCTATTTGCGCGTTACTGCATGTTATTTTGACACTATCGCTAGAATTGAATTATCTTGATGTTAAATCTTCGTCGTTCGTTTTATATAGGTTTTTATCTATTTTTTAGATGCTATTATGGATTTTTTTGTCAATTTAGTTAATTATACCATTTCTGGTTGCATGGAAGATTGTTTACTTAATTAGTAAAACGCTATTCATAGTCAATTTAGTATAGGAAAAAAATCATCTTCTAAAGTTGCTAGTGTCTATCAATTAAAAACACAATAAATGTAGTGCCTGCTGGTTGAGTACATAGATAAGACTCTAATAAGATGAAGTTGCGAAGGGGTTAGAAAGGATATCGATTAATCTGAGGATTGAGTAGCATTGGAGCACGATGACAAATTTGAAGATGGAGGATGAATTTTAGTGATAATCTCAGATTTCGCAATGAATGTTGGATGCTTCATTTGATATGTACTTAACCAGTTTGGTTTAGTGTAAGGTTTGAGTAATCCTTATCGATTATAGTAGAGTGATAGATATCGACTACGATAAATATTGGTCATTTTGGACTATTTGATGTAAACGATGGTGAAATTTTAAGGAGCATGATATGATGGTTTTTTCGACTGTAGATTCAATATAACGACCAGGGTTTTTGGCGTAAGGCAATGGTGTGGTGCTTCGATGCAAAATTTTTGTCGTTCGATGATGGTGATTCCATGATAGGAAGCAATAGTAGTTTCAATGATAGATGGTTATTCTTCGATAGGTAGGGTATTGAGATTTGAGTTCGGACAAGGAGACTGCAAGTCAGGATGATGACGCTATGGGTCAGGACGACAAGACTACTAGTTAAGATAAAGGGGCTACCAGGAGAGGTTTAAGGAGCGAAGTTGGACGATAGATGTAGTTGTCTAACCAGTTCCCGATAAAGCGGTTTAATGTGGGAGTATGGGGACATTCCAGAATAAACTCTGCAGTGGATAAACGTATGCAAAGGGATTGTTGGTGTGTAGGTTTGGGAGAGTACTTAGAGAGCTGAGGCTTGAACGTTTATCGAGTTTTCGACTTGATGTAGGTTGTAAGCCTGTTCGGAGGCTGTACTTTGGATACATGTGGTCAATCTAGGGGAGACTCATGAATCCACTTATGCTTGTTCTCAACCAGACGTTAGGTTGTCAGTCTGATGTAGATCGTTTTAGCTCAAATAGGGTACAGTTACCATCGAACCAAGCATACTATAAATCCAATGCAATGAATGAGTGAATGTGAGGATGGATGATGCATGTTATGTTTGTTTAGTCATTTATTGCTCTTATGATTTCATTAGATGTAAGTAGTATTAATGGCGATAGGTAGCATTAATAAAGGCATTTAGACAACCCAGTATTTTGACATGAGGTATGACTAAAATTATTATCATGGAGTAGTATGTACGTTTATGTGCTAACTCTATGGATGCATGGATAGGTCATGTATTGTTTCTCATACTTTTGGTCCAATTACTATATGACTTTTACAGTTTTTGAGATCGTTTATCATTCTCACTAGACTGTTGTTTGACCTTAGCTTTTTTGTTCTCTTTTATTATCTTGGGTACTCATCAAACAAATTGATTAGCAGACCAGGTAGCAGATGCAGGCATTATCTAGGGTTGCGTAGGTGGACTAGCAAGAGGTGGCATCTTCTTATATTATATTTTTGCTATTGTTTATTCCGCTATGTGAATAGTAAAGCATGACAGTGTTGACTATTTATTCCGAGACAGTTTGTCGGTGAGTATATTTATCTCTGGTATACTCTGATTATATAGTTATTACTGTCTTATCTGTTTTATACATGTGATCTGTATTATATTTTATTTGATGCGCTGAGATATACGACAGGTTTTGTATTTATCTTTGGTGTTTCTTTCCTTTTATTCTCTTCTATTTTATCCCTCTATCTCTTGTCTATTTTCCTTCTTTTCCAATCCTTTCTCTTGACCATTGTCATGCATTGATCAAGTGCCTGTACAATGCATTGTTGGGTCGTATGAGTACCAGTGGTGTATGACGGATTTCTGTTACTAAACACATTCTCAGTTTGTGTCTTGGTTTATATGGATAAGAAAGGAAACATGCATAGGAATAGCCAATTAGAATCGGATTATTACATATATTACGATAAAATAAGCATAAATCTGTTGTTTCATGAAGATATCCCATGATATGTTTACACCATTCCATTGTTAATTAATTGGTGCTGAACCATACCATGCTACATGATTAACTGAGAATGCAATATTTGGTCTTGTGAATTGGGCTAATCATAATAATGTACTAATGAAACTAAGATATGATAATCCTAGAACAAATACATTTTCGTCATCTTCTTTTAGGCGATAAGGGTCCTTTTTAATATCTAGTTATTTGACAACCATAGGCGTACTAAGTGGATATGCTTTATCCATTTGAAAATGATTCTAGATAATTTCAATGTAATTTGGATAATGGATCCGTATGTCATTTGTACCATGCTCGATTTATAGACCAAGTCAGAATTTAGCTTTGCTAAGATCTTTCATTTCAAAATTCCTTATTCAACAATTTTTTTGACATACCTTGACTTTTGTTTGGAATTCCAAATGAAATGAGATTTGTGTTTACTTCTCCAGAGACAAAATGAATTATAGTGTAATGCACTACTCAGCAGCCACTGTTAAGAAATATAGGGCGCATATGATGTTATATAAGCTCTGATAATGTAACATATCAAAAAATAGAACAATGGCTTATGCCAAATTAACTACCTAAAGTTGAAGACATCCAATGATTCTACGCTAATGGTACTTCTTCACCTTAAATATATAGTTTTATTTTTCTGATTTCACTACACGTCTTCTTTCTATGAATCTGAAACCTAAAAGTAAAACTTCAGTGTATTAAGGTCACTTTAAATTATGTTCAAGTGACATGTATGAGACTAGTTTTATATGGCCTTTTTGAGAAAAATAAGTTATCCTTCATGAGAAGAACACTAAACTAAATTTATTTCATGTAAAAAAAACTATCAAATCAATAAGAAAATCCAAACAAATTGTAGAAAATTCTACATCATATTAAGGCAGAGCTCATCCAAAAAATAAGAACAATCAAGTCAAAATTGCATAACAACTAAAACTGAAAAAAACTCAACATACAATGTAAGACATATATACATACATACATATATACACACACATACATACATATATATATATACATACATACATTATAAGTCTACTAGATACTATATACGCAAGAGAAAACGTAGCATATATACATCATGGAGGGAATACACCTACACATACCACAAAAAGGTTTATCGACAAATATGTTTAATGATTTCAATCAACCTCATAAATTTTTACATGAATATTATATTCCAAAGTACAAAATTTTAAAATATAACTAATTTCCTAATATTTTATAGATTCACTAATATAAAATTCAATTTAAAAATTATTTAAAATACTACTATTATCTCGATTTTCAAAATGCTAACCTGTTTTGTCGAGATCGTGGCAAGTGGTTCAGGTTTTCCCCATTTTGTAAAGTAGTCAACTGCCACGATTGCATACTTCGCTCTACCCTTTGAAATCAGCAGGCTACCAATGATTTCTATCCCCCAAACTGCAAATGACCAAAAACTGGCCATCTAGGTGAGTTAAGATGGCGTAGCTCTGGGAATCTTCGCAAATCTTTGGCACTTGTTGCAGCGTTATGAATAATCAACTTCATCTTGGTTTACGGTAGGCCAGTAGCAGTCATACCTGAGTATCTTTTTTGCCTTTTTTGCCAAAGTATTCCCCCAATATGATCTCCACATTCGCCTTTGTGTACTTCCCGCAATAGGCACTTGACGTCATTGTTGGCAATACACCGAAGTAAAGGAACTCAGAAGCATTTGCAATACAAAGTGTCTCCCTGGATGATGTATCTCGAAGCTTTGCGCATAAGAGCACGCCTTTCATTCCTTCATCATGGAGGGCTCCAGTTGTAGGAAGTCTTTGAGTGGAGTCACCCATGACTCTTTTTTAGGTTCAATGTCGAGGGCCTCATCAGCATTCATCTGAATGATGTTGGGCATTGCTAATGTCTCTATCGGGATCAACTCTTCTTGCATTGGATCGTCGGAACAAGCCAATTTTGCTAAATAGTCAGCTTTCTCATTTTTCTCTCGCAGAATGTGAAAGATGTTCTGGTAGTCAAGTAGTCAAAAAGCTTTTCGACCAGGTTACGGTAGGCAGCAAGTCATGCGCTCTTCATTCCTTCCTAACCTGAAATATGCAACAATCTATGAGTCACACAAAATTTCAACTGACTTAATACCCAGTTCCCTTGCGAGTTTCAACCCAAAAATTAGGGCTTCATACTCGAATTCATTGTTCATGGCTGAAAATTCCAGCCTTATATAATAACAGACCGAACATCCCTCAGGAATCTATAAAACAACTCCAGCGCCAGAACGTCGATTATTTCAGGCTCCAACGGTGAATAGCTTCCATATGGTAGTTGATGGGCCAATTTTCATGTCTCTCTCATCCTCCAGAGCAATAAATTCTGTTATGAAATCCGCTAATGCTTGCCCTTGAATGGCCCGTCTAGGGATATAAGCAATATCAAATTGACCAAGTTCAATATTCCACTTAAGTAACCTTCCTGATGCCTCAGGTCGCTGAAGGACCTATCGTAGCGGCCAGTGATCAGTGTACACTTTGATAGGATGGGACTGAAAGTAGTAACGAAGCTTCCTTGAAGTTATCAAAAAATTGTAAGCAAGTTTCTCAATCTTCGACTAATTGTGTTCTTCCCCAGTTAACTTCTTACTTACATAATACACTGGTTGTTGGACCTAGTTGTCTTCGCGGAGCAGCGCTGAGCTGATGGCATGTGGAGATATCGCTAAATACACGAACAAGTCTTCGTAATCCACCGGCTTTGAAAGAATAGGCGGCCTTTCCAAATGATCATGTAAATTCTGGGATGCTTCAACACAATCAGGCGTCCAAGCGAATTGAGCTTTCCTTGCTTAATACTCTCAAAGAAGGAAAGGCACTTAACAATAGACCTGGATATGAATTTTCCCAAAGCTGCCACCTTCCGGTCATACTTTGCACGTCCTTGATCTTCCAAGGTTACCATATACCGCTTATAGCTTCAATTTGTTTAGTATTAATCTAAATCCTGCATGAGCTGACGATGAAGCCCAAAAATTTTCCTAATGCAACATCGAAAGAGCATTTCAAAGGGTTGAGCTTCATCCCATACTATCAGAGGATGACAAACATTTTTTCTAAATCCCTAGTATGGTTGGATGATTGCTTTAGCTTCATAAGCATGTTGTCGACATAAAACTCCATTGATTTCCCAATTTGATTTTGGAACATCTAGTTGACCAACCATTTGATACATTGCTCCAAAGAGTTCTTCAGTCCGAACGGCATGACCACATAACAATATAAACCAAGATTCATTATGAAGCTGGTACATTCCTGTTCCTGGACATGCATTGCTATCTAGTTATATCTGGAGTAAGAATCCATGAAAGAAAGAAGTTCATGTCTAGCCGTTGAGTTGACAAGCTGGTCAATCCGGGGAAACAGGAAGCCGTCTTTGGGGCACACCTTGTTCAAGTCCGATAAATCAATGCATGTCCACAACTTCCCATTGGCCTTCTTCACAAAAATGGGTTCGATATCCACTTAGGGTAGGCCGTATCCCAAATGAATCCATTGTTCTTTAGCCTTTTGACCTCTTCCTTTAACACTGCCAATCTCTCTGGGCCAAATGTACTCCTCTTCTACTTTACGGGAACATATTTCAGGTTGATGTTGAGTGAATGGCGGATGATCGATGGAGATATCCCACACATGTCAACATTGGTCCACGTGAACACATCGAGTTTCACATAGAGAAAATTAGTCAACTCTCTCATCCGGAGGTAGGTCTAGATAGGATCCGATCTTCAAGACCTTAGCCAGGTCATCATTATCGATTAGAGTCTCCATTGTAGTTTCATTTGGAGTCGCCTTCTACACCCCTTTTCCTCATCCTCTCTTGGATCAATATCTTCGAGTTGACAACTGGACGGTCCCAGTTAAGATGTATCCTTTATTTGCTATGCATTCGTCTCCTTGGCGAGAAAAGGAACTTCCTCAGGCACTCCAGTTTCTTTGGTGTGGACTTCCTTTCATTCCGCTAAGTAACATGCTTGTCCTGCTACTTGGTCTCCTTGTGTAACTCCAATTCCACGTTCTGTTGGAAATTTCAAGAGAAAGCACCAAGGAGCTATGCATGCTCTAAATTCAACAAGGGTCGGTCAGCCTAAAAAGGCATTGTATTGAGAGTTTATGTCATAAAAAGAAATGAGAGGATATACACTCTCCTACGGTCCCTCTCGCTCAACTCTACCAACAATTCAACTGTTCCAACCAGCTCGTTAGTGAAAAGTCAATGAGAATGACTTAAAAAGGATCTATATGGATATAGCAGAAATATATGTGATATGATAGCCAATTGGTATACAATAGTTACGCAGGTAAAATCTAAGTTATAGAGATATATCGCAAGTAAATAAATGCGGAAAATAAACTAAAGTGACACCCGGAATTTTATACTGGTTCAAACTTCCCGCCCTACGTCCAGTCCCGAAGCTCCTCTTCGGAATTCACTAACAACTCCCTATCTTTACCCGGAGGAATAGGTCAATACACCCGAGCCCCAACAAGGATGCCTCTCGCCTAAGCAACTACATAGGTCTTCAACAATTACAAGTATTTGACTCTTGATTTGTGTTCTTGAATCAACATGGATAACTAACTGTTTAAGTACAACCTTCCTATAATCTAATCCTCGAGTATATGATTTGAATGCAAAAATGTTAGGAAGTGAATTGCTTGTTGAATCAAATGATATTAGATCGATTCAAGGATTCAACAAGTATTTGAATTGGAAAGCTTTTTATTTGCAAAGAGTGTAAATGGAGAGAATAGAGATGATCAGTAAAATTAGTAAAATTCGGTTAAGTTTGGTGATTGTAAAACGTGATTGAAGTTGTTTATATAACAGTATAAGAGTAGCAATCCTTCATGGAGAGTTTCCATAAAAAGTCATGTCCATTTCCTTTGATTAATGAAGAGGAATCTCTTCATGAAAGATGGTGACTCTTCACAAAATAATTTCTGGGTCGAACCAGTCGACTGGTTAAAAATCATCAGTTGACTAGTAGAATCAGATTGTATAAATAAAATTTTCAAAAGTAGCCATTATGTACAAAAACAGGCTGACCAGTCGACTGGTCCATTTCCTACCAGTTGACTAGTAGGCTAGTTTTTGTATATTCCTGGATTGTATAAAGGTTTATAATTATATATATATAACTTTGTTTAGCACATTCATGTATACTTGAGGGTAGATTTTAACATAATTCTAACACGACTCAATGTACATGCATACATACATACATACATACATATATATATATATATATAACACCTTATCTTTGTGATTCGATTCCCATAGTAGCTTCATTCGTTGGCATCGATCAAAGTCTTGTTATCCAACGTTTCCCCCTTTTTGATTGATGACAACACTTTGGATTTTCTCCCCTGTATGTTTAGCTTCCCCTGAATTTTTGCATAATTTTGTTAGTTCATAATTTTATAACCTTACCATTTGGTTCTTGCATTTACAAATGTTAGCACAAGAATGATGTAGTATGTAAAACATAATCATATTAGCATGGAATCATCAGAATGGTATATAACATAGATAACTTGAGAGATATTTCTCTCCCTTTGTCATCAATTAAAAGAAATTAATGATATAATTCCTAGTTTTCGTCGGAGTTTAATGAAAGAATTCTTTAAAAGGGTTTTAGTGAAGATATCTGCAATTTGATTTTCTGAGTTAATAAATTCTATGTTAATTGTTTGTTTTTCAATATTATATCTCAAGAAGTGATGTCTGATATCAATGTGTTTAGTTTTGGAATGGTTTATCGGATTCTTAGATAAATTTATTGTGCTTGTATTGTCACAATAAATTATGGAATTTGACAAATTAATATTGAAATCTTTTAGTGTTTGCCACATATATAATACCTGAACACAAGCTAGTGCAGTAGCTATGTATTCAGCTTCGCATGTTGATAATAATCAAAATTTTGCTTCTTGCTAAACCAAGATATAAGTGATTTACCAATAAAGTGACATGTTCCACTTGTACTTTTACAATCTATTCGTGAGCCTCCAAAATCAGCATCGCTATATGAAACTAATTCAAAGGAATAGTCTTTCGGATAGAAAAGTCCAAAATCTTTGGTTTTATTAAGATATCATAATATTCGTTTAACTTCTCTTAAATGTGATTCTTTTGGATTAGCTTGAAATCGAGCACATAAGCAAACACTCATCATAACATCCGGTCTACTTGCAGTTAAATGCAGAAGAGAGCCTATCATGCTTCGATATAACTTTTGATCGACACTTTTACCATTTTCATATTTATCTAAATGTGTCGATGTACTCATTGGTGTAGGTTTACTCGACATGTTTTCCATTCCAAAACGTTTTATTAAATTAGTACAATATTTTTCTTAATTAATGAAAATTCCATCTGGCAATTGTTTAATTTGTAATCCCAAAAAGTTAGAGAGTTCTCCCATATGTGACATTTCAAATTCATTGGTCATTATTTTTGAAAATTCTTGACATAATTGATCATTTGTTAATCCAAAGATAATGTCATCTACATATATTTAAACTACCAGAATATCTTTGTGGTCTTCCTTAATAAGAAGAGTTTGATCAACCTTTCCAATTTGAAATCCTAAATCTAATAACTAAACTTTGAGATGTTCATACCACGCACGAGGTGCTTATTTCAAACCATATATGGATTTTTTCAGTTTATAAACATGATCAGGATATTTTTCATGAGCGAATGGTGGAGGTTGTTCAACATATACTCGTTCTTTAATGTAACCATTTAAGAAAGCGCTTTTAATGTCAATCTGATATAATTTAAAGTTATGATGACAAGAGTATGCTAATAATATTCGAATTGCTTCTAGTCGTGCAAATGGAGCAAAAGTATCTTCATAATCTTCTTGATTGTAACCTTATGTAACAAGTCTAGCTTTATTTCTAGTGATGTTTCCCAATTCATCTGCTTTATTTTTGTAAACCCATTTTGTTATAATAGCTTGATCACTTGGCCTTTGAACTAATTCCCAGATTTTATTACGTTCAAACTGGTTTAATTCTTCTTGCATGGCAATTATCCAATTATTATCTGTGGATGCTTCTTTAGGACTTTCGGGTTTGATTTTTGACTAGAAGGCTACATTACTTACCAAATTAAGTTGACTTCTTGTTCTAACGTTTGAAGTTATTTCTCTAATAATATTTTACGTTGGATGATCTTGTAATATTCGCGGTGGAGATCTGACTTCATTAATAGGAATATTTTGATTATTGATATTATCTTGTGTTTTTGTAGTATTATTCACTATGTTGTTAGGAATAATGTTTTCATCTTCTCTATATATTATTAGATCATTATTGTGAGAAGAGTTATTTGTTATAATATCTGTTTTTAAGGAATTTTGAATAAATTTTTTGTTAAACAAAACATGAAGTGATTCTTCTATTTTAGTAGTTCTTTTATTGAAAATACGATAAGCTTTGCTACGCTCAAAATATTCCTTCGTTGGATTTTGAATCAAATTTTACATGTTGATCTTTTGTATTTAAAATGAAGCATTTTGAACCAAAAACTTTAAAATAAGATATATTTGGTTTTCTATGAGTAAAAAACTCATATGGAATATACTTAGTAAAAGGTCGAATGGAATCACGATTCAAAACATAACAAGCTGTTGCGACTGCTTCAGCCCAAAAATGTTTTGGTAGTGTACTTCCATTTAATAGCATTCTCGCACATTCTTGTAAAGTTCTATTCTTAGGTTCTACAACTCCATTTTGTTGTGGAGTTCTAGGAAATGAAAAGTTATGAAAAATTCCTTTCTTTTGACAAAACAAATCAAATTTTTCATTTTCAAATTCTCCTCCATGATCACTTCGAATATTTTTTATTTTTAAACTAGTTAAATTTTGAATTTGTTTGACGAAATTCTTAAAAATATCAAAAATATCGCTTTTATTCTTTAAAAACAAAGTCCAAGTGTATCTTGAAAAATCATCAACAATTACAAACACATTTCTACTATGATTTATGGACTAAACTTGAGTTGGTTCGAATAAATCCATATGTAGTAACTCAAGTGGTTGTAAGGTTGACATGCCCTTTTCAGATTTGAAAGAGGAGTTGGTTAACTTTTCGAGTTGACAAGCATCACATAAATTTTCAATTTTGAATTTTATTTTGGGTAATCCTCTTACAAAATCATTTTTAGATAATTTGTTTACTGTTTTAAAGTTAATGTGGCAAAATCGTTTGTGCCATGACCAAGGATCATTATCTTTGGCTAATAAACACATGCTTAGATTACTATAAACTGCCATATTTAAAATATAAATGTTTTTATCTCGATTTCCTTCAAAAATAAGATTTTGATTTGAATCAAATATACTACATTTATTTTTAGAAAATGTTATTTTAAAACCTTTACCACACAATTGACTTATACTTAATAAATTGTGTTTTAAGTTCTTTACTAATAAAACATCCGAAATAAGAGGTGAATTAGATGTACCGTAATTGCTCACATCGCCTTTACCGATGATGTATCCTTTGGAATTATCTCCAAATATGTCAATTCCTCCTTTTGAGTAAGTGATATTTGATAGTATTACCTTGTAACTGTCATATGTTTTGAGCAACCACTGTCTAGTATCCATTTTACTTTGTTTTTGTTAAGTGGGACCTATAAAAAATAAATCAAAAATTTCATTGGTACCCACTTCCTCCGTTAGGGTCCTAAGGGTTAAATCTTAAGCCAAACCCAAGAGGGATTAGGTTCCTTTTTGAAAAAATAATTAATACAAAATCTAAAAAGTTTTTAATATATTTCTTCTTAATAAGAATATTGTTTGTCTTAGGAATCCACATACTAATAATTCCCGAATATTTTTTCCTTAGTAGAAATATTTAACTTACTACCAAAAATTTTCAGTTTAATATTAGATATTTTTGAATTCGATTTCCTTTTTGAATTAATTTCTTTATTATACCTAAGTCCTTTTTTACTAACATACGATTGAGAATTTTCTAAAGTTTTAGATAAATTCTCTCTACCCTTGTTAAAATTATTTACATTTTTAGAAATGCTTTCTAACTTAGTTTTTAAACTAGAGTTCTCTAAATCTATAATTTTAACTTTAGTATCTAAATCATGATTTTCAAATGCTAATAAATCATTTTTATTCTTTTGAGTCTCGATTTCTTGACTCAACAAAGAAATTTGAGAATTTGCAATTGAAAGAGAATCTTGTTATTTTCTAATTTCTTCTTCTAAGATTTCTTTCTCATCTTTCAAAAGGTCTCTCTCAAATTTAGCATTATTTTTATCTTCATTAGCTTGTTTAGATTTTTGCTTAAACATTTTCCTAGATTCTAAAATTTCAGTATTAATTTCTACTAATTCATCAAAAGTAAAGTCACTTACATCATTGCCCTTAGCCATGAAGCACACGTTTGCTTGCTCACTATCGATGCCGCTATCACTTTCAGAAGATGAATCCGGGTTGTCCCAAGTGACTGAAAAAGCTCGTTTCTTTGATTTTTCATTTTTGTGATTTCTCTTTAACTCTGGACAATTCTTTTGATAATGTCCGGTCTTGTGACAGTTGAAGCATTCTACTAGAGCACGGTCAGGTTCTTTTGATGAATTCTTCTTTAAATTTTTGCTTTGACTTTTACTGTATTTTAGAAATTTTCTAAAATTCTTAGCAATAAATGCTATATCTTCTTCATCTGAATCGGAATCTTCTTTTTCTACATGGAGATCTAACTTTTTCTTATCTTGTACCTATGCTTTCTTTGCCTGCAAATTCACTTCAGGAGACATTAGATTACCGATCAATTCTTCTGGTTTTATGGCAGAGAGATCATCAGCTTCTTCGATCGCTAATACTTTTCTCTCCTATTCATCCGTTAAAGAATTCAAATTTTTTGAAACTATGTCAAAGTCGGAATATTTTTCTCCTAGTTCTAATAAAGAATGATATATGCTTTGAAAACGTGAATACATATCATTTATGGATTCGTTTTCATTCATCTTAAAATTTT
Source organism: Allium sativum (assembly GCA_030737875.1). Taxonomy (NCBI): domain Eukaryota; kingdom Viridiplantae; phylum Streptophyta; class Magnoliopsida; order Asparagales; family Amaryllidaceae; genus Allium; species Allium sativum. Next base: position 155,947,397 of record CM060925.1, on the reverse strand, counting down.
GAAACTGATTCTTAAGCATAGGTATTTTACTTTGTTTAACTTTGTTAGTACCTTCATGAGTAATTTTAAGTGTTCTCCAAATTTCATATGAATTGTTGCATATACAAATCCTATTAAATTCATATCTATCTAGAGCACAATGTAACATGTTCATGGCCTTAGCATTTGCAGTAGCTTCATTTTTCTCAATATTTGACCATTCATTGTATGCAGTAGTAGGTGATGTATACTCTTTTTTAGTAATATTTCATGCATCATCACTATTTGCTTGCATGTATATTCTCATCAATGCAGCCCAATAACTATAATTCATGCCATTAAAAAAAGGGTGGTCTAGTAGTTGATTGGCCTTCAGAATATCCGGTGTTAATGCTAGTACTAGTATTATTATCCATATTATCTAAATATCAAATAACAGTCTTATGGTTATATGATGGCCTTGCTCTGATACCAATTGAAAAGTCGATGTGAACGACTTAAAAAGGATCTATATGGATATAGAGGAAATATATGTGATATGCTAGCTAATTGGTTTATAATAGTTACGCAGGTAAAATCTAAATTATAGAGATATATCGCAAGTAAATAAATGCGGTAAATAAAGAAGAAAAATTCGGGAAAAAGAACCCCATCAATGATAGAATCATTTCTGATTGAAACAAAGATGATTCATACAATAGAGGTGGAATGAGAAAAGTGACACCCGGAATTTTATACTGGTTCGGACTTCCCGCCCTACGTCCAGTCCAGAAGCTTCTCTTTGGAATTCACTAACAACGCCCTCTCTTCACCCGGAGGAATAGGTCAATACACCCGAGCCCCAACAAGGATGCCTCTTGCCTAAGCAACTACATAGGTCTTCAACAATTGCAAGTATTTGACTGTTGATTTTGTTCTTGAATCAACACGGATAACCAGCTGCTTAAGTACAACCTTGCTATAATCTAATCCTTGACTATATGATTTGAACGCGAAGATTTTAGGAAGTAAATTGCTTGTTGAATCAAACGATATTAGATCGATTCAAGGATTCAACAAGTATTTGAATTGGAGAGATTTTTATTTGCAAAGAGTGTAAATGGAGAGAATAGAGATGATCAGTAAAATCAGTAATATTGGTTAAGGTCGGTAATTGTAAAACATGATTGAAGTTGTTTATATAATGGTATAAGAGTAACAATCCTTCATGAAGAGTTTCCATAAAATGTTATGTCCATTTTCTTTGATTAATGAAGAGGAATCTCTTCATGAAAGATGGTGGCTCTTCATAAAATAATTTCTGAATCGAATCAGTCGACTGGTTAAAAATCATTAGTTGAATGGTAGAATTAAATCGTATAAATAAAATTTTCAAAAATAGCCATTATGTACAAAAACAGGCTGACCAGTCGACTGGTCCATTTCCTACCACTCGATTGGCAGGCCAGTTTTTGTATATTCTTGGCTTTTATAAAGGTTTATAATTATATATATATATATAACTTTGTTTATCACATTCGTGTATACTTGAGGACAGATTTTATCATAATTCTAACACGACTCAATGTACACACACATATATATATATAACCTTATCTTTATGATTCGATTCCCATAGTAGCTTCATTCGTTGGCATCAATCAAAATCTTGTTCTCCAACAGCTAGTTGAGCCATCGAAGCCATGTATCCTTCCTTCACATGGCTTTAAGCCTCTCTCTTTAAGACCGATCTGATCATAGGCTCTTTTAAATAGGATATTTATAGAACTTCCATAGTCAACAAGGACTTTTCGTGTTGTTGCTGGGCCAATGATTAAATTTTGGATTCTACCATTACTTAATGATTTGAATCCGAAAAAAAGTGTAATCGAATTCTGAGATTGTCTTAATAATGTTCCTTTGTAAACTGACCATCATTTTTGCCCCAAACGGGTTCGCCTCTCACGGCCACATATTAACTCTGTTTCGTGTGAAATTTGAAATCTAGCCATGACTTATTATTTCGAATCCAAAAAAATTTGGTTTCATCGAATTCTGAGCCCACTAGCAAAATTTCGCTTTTTAAAGGCTATGCGATGATTTTAAAAATCGAATTTTCAAATACAAGGCTTATAAACTAATTTAATAATTTTACTGAGTTTGTTTTAAGTCAAATAAAATCTAAAAACTAATTTTAAAATTATTCTCAAATTTTATTTAATAGAAATAACCAATTTACATTCAATATTCATTATAATAGCTTAAATCAAAATTTTAAATTGGTTCTAAAATTCGGGTTTTACATCTCCCCCACTAAAACTTTTTCGCCCTCGAAAAAGAATGGAGCTGAAAGTTGTTTAGCTAACCAACTCAACTTTCATTCTAGCTTGATTTCTTTAACTTTTCAGTCTTTAAGAACTTCTAAACTTCTCGGAAATTTGGCTAACACCTTAAATTTCTAAAAAAAAATCGCCATAACCACCTTTGTACGGGTTGATCTGAACAAATTTATTAGGCCGTGTTAGGCACCCAGTAAATCGATATATTGCATACAATGTGTAACACCCCACCTCCGTTAAGATCACTCACAAAGGGAATGCCTTAACTTCGGTGGAGCACTTTAGGTAAAAGATGCAGATAAATTACAAGTCAGACAAATTTGAACAACGGAAAATAAAACTTTACTTCATTAATAAAACAGTTTGTAATGTTTTCCAATACCAGAGTATCTGTCTTACATAACAAAATAAAGAAGCATAAAATAACAATGATATTCCCCAAATAAAGCATAAGCCGGCCATAGCAGTGGCAAAGAGAGTTCAATGCGATGCGTCAAGAGTCTTCAAGCTTGGAAAAGAGTAACGGTCCAAACTAAGCTAGGTTGTTCCCTCCTTGACTACCTGAGGGGGGGGGGGAAGGAAAGAAGACAAAAGAAAACAGAGTCAGACATAAAGCCTGGTAAGTTCAGTGACTTTTAGCATGTGAACAGGTAAAAGAAACATGACATGAATTAACTGAGTATAAGACAACACCATGATGATATGGCTAACAAGATAACATAAGATTAACGTAAGATATGCTAAGGCAAGATAAACTGGATATGCATCAATACTTTCTCTGCTTCGTTATTACCCTGTTAATCTGGTTTCTATATCTCTACACCACCTAACTAGTGTCCCAACTAGTAATCTATATAAAATGATCATATGATAACATGATCCCAATCCCCGTAATTGTGGTTGCCTTTAGGTGCACATCTATTTTGGGGATTTCATTTATTACCTAGATCTAATCTAGGGTTTTCTATCGAATGCTTCCCAGATTCAACCAGGGTTTACGCTACCCAGGGCCACTGGGGTTTATGCTACCTATTGAACGTTTCTAGGATTCAGGGTTTACGCGACCTAGGTCCAACTAGGGATTATGCTACCTATCGAGCGATGCCCCCAAGGCTAGGACACCCTACCCAGAGCGGTATATGTTCGTAGACTTTCCCCACGTATGTGTCGTGAATCGTTATCGATGTCTAGATGCACATGTCCTCTATATGTGCGACCCGAGTCCCGTGGCAGGGCTAGTCAAGAAACACGGAACTCGGTCGGGAGCTTTCAGATATCTGCCGATTGCAGATGCTAAGGTCTGCTTTTACAGTGGCTATGGTCCCACTAGACCCCTCCCTCAACTAACAAATGAAAGGCACCCAAGAAAATCAAGAATGAGAATTGTACGCAGGCCCCTCTATGCCCCCACCAACCTATTGGCCAACCTCATCCATAACTCGATAGCAAGTATATGGTCTTTTGGAGTTCTTCGCCTTTCCGCTTTACGTATCACGATTGACTCAAGATGGTAGGTAGATGACGAGGTTCTATCACAGGGCAAAAACTGGTCTCGCCGAATCATGCTGGTCCATCCTAGTCTTTAGGCTGCCTTATTATTGCAACCAAGGCATACCCTTGGCTCTTCTAACGCAGACCTTAACCTCTGTGAGCCCAGGAGGATTATCTGCAGCCTCACAGAGGGATACCAAGAGTACCCTCACGTCCCCTCGAAGCCGCGTGCTTCGTAACCCAATTCGTTGGAGCCTTCTTCATTATTAGATGGACGTTTGCTCCACCTCGTATTCTACTTATTTCTCTTAACTAAGGTTTACTAAGTTCTCTATCTCGTCATGTTGGATTGGTTAAGTGTCATTAGTCAATTCAAGGTAACTTAACCCATTCACTTGTCATGTTAAATTGGTTAAGTGTTATCCAGTAGTTTACGTTGACTTAACCTACCCATATATCATGCCAAATTGGTTAAGTGTTCCTTAACCTACTCGTTTATCAGGTTATACTGGTTAAGTGTCTCTCATTAACATAACCCCGTTTATTCATCATGCTATAACGGCTAAGTGTTCTAAGTTTACTTAACCCCACCATCTAGTCTAGTTAGAATGTTAAACATCTGCTTAACCTTACCCACTTATCTAGTTAACATGTTATAATGGTTAAGTGTTTCCTTAGTTACTTAATTCCCACAAATCTTGCCTTGTTAACATGTTAAGTTGGTTAAGTGTCCAGATTAACTTAACCCCTATCAATCTTGTCTAGTTAACATATTGAATTGGCTAAGTGTTTTCTCAATTAGTTAACTCCACCCTTCTTGTCTTGTTAATCATGTTAAGTTGGTTAAGTGTTTCCTTAATTACTTAACCTCACCATTCCTAGCTTGATTGTTCATGAGCATTAATTAATTAATTAAAGCACCAACAACTCACATTAGACAGGTATTGCTGTGGTTACTGGATGTGCCGGTCGATTCCGGGCAGTTTTACACCACAACTCTGTCTAACCTCGGGTCTTTCTGGGCTTAATGCACTAACCTCTCACATTATACAGGTATTGTTGTGGTTACTGGATGTGCCGGGCAGTTCCAGGCAGTTTTACACCACAACTCAATCTAACCTCGGGTTAGGCATTTTCCTCTTCTCTAATTTACATATTTACTACTCATGTAAATTTTCCATAAATCAATTTAGCTTATATCATATTCATTTGTCATGCCAATTAACATACTTATATTCTATGCCCAAGACTTGATTTACCTATCAATTAAACCAACTTGCAGTTTATGCCAATTTAGATCTAATATTCCCATTTAGAGTTCATGTCAAAACTTGATTTAGTATTCTAGTTTATAATTTATTTCCAAAACTTAGTTTACATGCCAATTCTAGGTTCAACATAATTCATGTCCCATTTACCCAAAATTGTATCTTAATAATCAAGTCATAATACATGTTCCAAATTATGCCAATTAATATAAATTTCATGTTATACCCAAATACCCCTGCATCCAAAACGTACATATACCATGATTTCACAAGTTTTCTATGTACTCATGAAACTAAAAACAGAACAGAGGATAAACACGAGAATTGACATAAAAGAATAGGCATGCAAAAGCGAACCAAACATAAAGATAATGGATCCAATGGTTTTGGTGTACATAATAGCGAATAGGAGTAAACTAAGCAAGTTACACCCTAATTATGAGATCCAACAGAATTAAGGGAGGCATAGGTGATTTGATCCAACATAATGCCAGTTCGGTGTACAACATGCTTTGTAACTATAGTGTTATGGGCATAAGCAATTAACCACAATAGTCCTAGGCAATTAACCACAATAGTAATAGTCATGGCTATAGGTAGTAGTCTTACAGTTGTGAATTATAGGCGATTAACCACAATAGTCATGGATAATTAACCAAAATAGTCCTAGGCAATTAACCGCAATAGTTTCAAAGTCATAGTCATAGACAATAGTCTTATGTTCATTGTCATAGGCAATAATCTCATAGTCATGAGTCATGGTCATAGACAATAGTCTTATGTTCATAGTCATAGGCATAGGTATAGTCTCATCACAATAGTCCTGAATCAGATCCCAAAGGCATATAAAAGCACAGTTCAAATGAAAGGATCAGACATATTCTTATATTCATTTAATTACATGTCATAAACAGATCTAGGCGTTCAAATATAAAAAGTAACTGACTTACATTGATCGGTTTTAGAAAAGGATAACATTGAGGCGATTTGCTATGATTCGCGTTACATTGCTTGAAGCCGAATGCCTATGGTCCAACTTGAAGCTTTAACTTGATTCTCTTTTATTCAGTTTGGAAGAAGATGCATTAATCCTAGTTTTGATTCCAGTAGAGTAGCAACGCCATTTTTTTTAATTAGAATAGAGGCAGAGTATACGCAGAATGAAATTGTGTGGAGAACGTGAAGTCTGGGGCGTTTATATAGCGTAGAACTCATGAATTTGGTCCAAAAATCAGCCCGGATACATAAAAATGAATTCCGCCTCGGATCTAGAAAAACAGGGCAGGTCGACCCTCAGGTCGACCTATGGGGGGGGAGGTCAACACTAAGGTAGACCCCCTGGTCGACCTGGGTCCTGGGCGGGAAATTTCCCGCCCATCCTGCTTCTGGGTTCTGTTTTGAATTTTGAATTCAGTTTCGAGCTGTTTCCTTTATCTTGAATTTCTGAAACTTCTAAAGGCCATAACTTCTTTATACGTTGTCCGATTTACAAAAACTCGAACTCTATCTCAAGCAGTATTCCGAGACGAACGCAATAGCGCAACCCATTTCCCTTAATTTTTCTTTTACAAATTAATTATACTTTGATTTGTTACTTTCACGTCCACCGAAAATACGGGGTGTTACCTTTTTCCCTCCTTAAAGGATTTCGTCCCCAAAATCTTCAAGTTGTGAAGAATGTGTCCTACCATCCAATTATCCATCTACTCAACCATTCAATCACAAGCATCCATTGTCCTTAAAAAAATTCTAATGCTTCCCTGATCATATGCATAGTGTGTGTATATGTCCTTATTTAGTGCAAAATCAGGCGGTCTACTGATTCAGTCGACCTCCTTAATGAAAATCATGTCGGTGCCATGCGTCCAATATGTATGCAATCCTAATGATACATATTATTTCTATATGAGTGCACAACCATTCACTCAAATGCAACGTCCATAGGATAACACATCAAGTTCAACAAATACATATATGCAAATGCAATATGAAAGTGACTGAGCTGATCTAGTGCCTAATGTGTGCGTATGCATCCATGATCAACCACTAGCAACCACTTGCAATGATCAATCATAACATGTTTCAAACACATGTTTACACCCATTGGCTTTTACCTAAGGATCGAAGATATGACTTGGAGGACATACCTTAAAAGATAGAGACTAGTCATGCAAATAATCTCTACAGAAAAAGAGAGATCAAGGATGAACCCTCAAAAGGGTATGATAAGTTGCATCTTCCTGAGCTTCTCTCCACTGTACCTTAACTTCACGGTTGCGAAGCTTCTTGACCTCCATTTCCACAACTCACTAGTAAAGATAGGACCTTGGCCACTCACGTGCTAGAGGGTGTCCAATGTAGTCAAATTATCCTTCCAAGATAAACAAATGTTAAGCATGATACCAAGTGTCTATCCTAAGATGATTAGAGGTCTCTCCTCTACTTAGCTTATCCATCATGTTACAAATCTGAGGGTCTAAAGCTAATGGTTACTATATGCTTATTACCTCTCTTAAGGTTAGTCTAACTTAGGGTGCCAGCCCCAACCATTAATTCCTCACGCAAATCATCCTAGTCGAACTCGACATCCCTCAAGTACAAGCCCCAAAGGCCTAAACCAATATTAGACAAGCACCCAAGGGATACCTCCTCCGAATTTGGACGATCTATGTGAGATGATACTAGCAAAACAACTAAATAATGGAGCACTTTACCGACTCTAGCTATCCTCGCCAATCTTGCTCCAAAATTACTATTGATCGCATAACTTGCTTTGTAGTGTCATCTAGATATATGTGGAAGTTGTCTCGAGTTTTAGGGGGAAAAACCCCTACCCTAATAAAAACATCTTGCGTACTCATGGACTACTCCAACGGATCGAAAATCGTTGATAGATAAATAAAGTGATTCTAGGTAGCTAAGACAAAATGATCCTTAGGGTCGCATGAAATCTCGAGGGTATTCCCGAGGCAAGTCGAAAGTCTAACTACCCTCGTTTCCCAATTACTAGCTAACCAATCCATGCCTAGAATCAACCCATAGCCCATGAAACCAAAAACATAAGCAGTAATATAGCTATTCTCAAATCCTCACAAGTCAAAGATAAATGAGCCGAACCAGCAATTGGATTTGAGACTATAATGGGATCCTCTACTATACAATATCTAGGGTGCAGAGACTCAATTAAGGAAGCAGGTATATACGAATGTGAAGCGCTAAAATCAGAAGGAGTACTAACAGGATAATCAAAAAGGAAAAACTCTTTCAGTAGAAATCTTACTGCCTCTCTCTTAGGTATGCTTGCGGTGAGAGCATGCACTTGCCTTCCGGAAAACCCTGTCCTTTGTTCTTTCCCTTGCCCTTAATTATACGACCCGTTATACCAAAATAAAGATACTTCCTCTTGTTTTAGGTTTTACTATTCTTTCCTCCCCTCCTTTATGAACCAAGTCCATATCCACAGGTTCTTCATCCTTGTGTTGTGTTCCTTAGCCAAAATCCTTTATTCTCATCTTTGCCATCCTTGTGTAACTTGTTGACAGGTCTCTTGAAAGGTGCCTCCATCACACGGAAAATCCTACAAAGCTCGAATGAAAATTAGCCGTGGGTGAAACTACTGCGGCTATAGATGGAAGTTAGGCGCTTATTTGCCCTTTGACAGGTGTCGTATTCTCTTCAAGCCTATGGGATCATGACGCAAAGAGGTTACCTCCCAGAAAGCCAGGAGCCCCGGAGACTCAGGAAAGAAGGAAACAAGGACTCAAACAGAGGATCAAAAGATAATGCATATGACTTTGGGGAATATGCCTTTAAAACTAAAAAACTTTTCTTTTGAAAATGCTTCTTTTGAAACCGTTTTGAAAATAATTTTTCAAATCTTTTATCTGATCCGGTAACCTTCAGCTCTGATACCAAGTGTAACACCCCACCTCCATTAAGGTCACTCACAAAGGGATTGTGTTAACTTCGGTGGAGCGCTTTAGGTAAAAGATGCAGATAAATTACAAGACATACAAATTTAAATAGCGGAAAATAAAACTTTACTTCATTGATAAAACGGTTTGTACAACAAGTGTTTTCCAATACCAAAGTATATGTCTTACGTAAAAAAATAAAGAAGCATAAAATAACAATGATATTCCCCAAATAAAGCATAAACCGGCCATAGCAGTGGCAAAGAGAGTTCAAAGCGATGCGTCTAAGAGTCTTCAAGCTTGGAAAAGAGTAACGGTCCAAACTAAGCTAGGTTGTTCCCTCCCTGACTACTTAGGGGGGGGGGGGGGGGACGGAAGCAAAGAAGACGAAAGAAAACAGAGTCAGACATAAAGCCTGGTAAGTTCAGTGACTTTTAGCTTGTGAACAGGTAAAAGCAACTTGACATGAATTAACCGAGTATAAGACAACACCATGATGATAGGGCTAACAAGATAACATTAGATTAACGCAAGATATGCTAAGGCAAGATAAACTGGATATGCTTCAATAATTTCTCTGCTTCGTTATTACCCTGTTATTCTGGTTTCTATATCTCTGCACCACCTAACTAGTGTCCCAACTAGTAATCTATATAAAATGATCATATGATAACGTGATCCCAATCCCTGTAATTGTGGTTGCCTTTAGGTGTATATCTATTTTGGGGATTTCATTTATTATCCTAGATCTAATCTAGGGTTTTCTATTGAACGCTTCCTAAATTTAACCAGGGTTTACGCTACCCAGGGCCACTGGGGTTTATGCTACTTATTGAACGTTTCTAGGATTCAGGGATTACGCGACCTAGTTCCAACTAGGGATTTTGCTACCTATCGAGCGATGCCGCAAAGGCTAGACACACTACCCAGAGCGGTATATGTTCGTAGACTTTCCCCACGTATGTGTCGTGAATCGTTATCGACGTCTAGATGCACATGTCCTCTATATGTGCGACCTGAGTCCCGTGGCAGGGCTAGTCAAGAAACACGGAACTCGGTCGGGAGCTTTCAGATATCTGCCGATTGCAGATGCTAAGGTCTGCTTTTACAGTGGCTATGGTCCCACTAGACCCCTCCCTTAACTAACAAATGAAAGGCACCCAAGAAAGTCAAGAATGCGAATTGTACGCAGGCCCCTCTATGCCCCCACCAACCTATTGGCCAACCTCACCCATAACTAGATTGCAAGTCTATGGTCTTTTGGAGTTCTCCGCCTTTCTGCTTTACGTATAACGATTGACTCAAGATGGTAGGTAGACGACGAGTTGTTATCACAGGGCAAAAACTGGTCTCGCCGAATCACGGTGGTCCATCCTAGTCTTTAGGTTGCCTTATTATTGCAACCAAAGGCATACCCTTGGCTCTTCTAACGCAGACCTTATCCTCTGTGAGCCCAGGAGGATCATCTGCAGCCTCACAGAGGGATACCAAGAGTACCCTCATGTCCCCTCGAAGCCGCATGCTTCGTAACCCAATTCGTTGGAGCCTTCTTCATGATCAGATGGACGTTCGCTCCTCCTCGTATTCTACTTAGTTATCTTAACTAAGGTTTACTACTTAGTTCTCTATCTCGTCATGTTGGATTGGTTAAGTGTCATCAGTCAATTCAAGTTAACTTAACCCATTCACTTGTCATGTTAAATTGGTTAAGTGTTATCCAGTAGTTTACGTTGACTTAACCTACCCATATATCATGTCAAATTGGTTAAGTGTTCCTTAACCTACTCGTTTATCAGGTTAAACTGGTTAAGTGTCTCTCATTAACTTAACCCTGTTTATTCATCATGCTATAACGGCTAAGTGTTCTAAGTTTACTTAACCCCACCATCTAGTCTAGTTAGCATGTTAAATATTTGCTTAACCTTACCCACTTATCTAGTTAACATGTTATAATGGTTAAGTGTTTCCTTATTTACTTAACCCCCACAAATCTTGCCTTGTTAACATGTTAAGTTGGTTAAGTGTCCAAATTAACTTAACCCCTATCAATCTTGTCTAGTTAACATATTGAATTGGCTAAGTGTTTTCTCAATTACTTAACTCCACCCTTCTTGTCTTGTTAATCATGTTAAGTTGGTGAAGTGTTTCCTTAATTACTTAACCTCACCATTCCTAGCTTGATTGTTCATGAGCTTTAATTAATTAATTAATTAAAGCACCAACCACTCACATTAGATAGGTATTGTTGTGGTTACTGGATGTGTCGGTCAGTTCCGGGAAGTTTTACACCACAACTTAGTCTAACCTCGGGTCTTTGTGGGCTTGATGCACTAACCTCTCACATTAGACAGGTATTGTTGTGGTTACTGGATGTGCCGGGCGGTTCTGGGCAGTTTTACACCACAACTCAGTCTAACCTCGGGTTAGGCATTTTCCTCTTCTCTAATTTACATATTTACTATTCATGTAAATTTTCCATAAATCAATTTAGCTTATATCATATTCATTTGTCATGCCAATTAACATACTTATATTCTATGCCCAAGACTTGATTTACCTATCAATTAACCGAACTTGCAGTTTATGCCAATTTAGATCTAATATTCCCATTTAGAGTTCATGTCAAAACTAGATTTAATATTCTAGTTTACAGTTTATGCCCAAAACTTAGTTTATATGCCAATTCTAGGTTCAGCATAATTCATGTCCCATTTACCCAAAATTGTATCTTAATAATCAAGTCATAATACATGTTCCAAATTATGCCAATTAATATAAATTTCATGTTATACCCAAATACCCCCGTATCCAAAACGTACGTATACCATGATTTCACAAGTTTTCTAAGTACTCATGAAACTAAAAACGGAACAGAGGATAAACACGAGAATTGACATAAAAGAATAGGCATGCAAAAGCAAACCAAACACAAAGATAATGGATCCAATGGTTTTGGTGTACATAATAGCGAATAGGAGTAAACTAAGCAAGTTACACCCTAATTATGAGATCCAACAAAATTAAGGGAGGCATAGGTGATTTGATCCAACATAATGCCAGTTCGGTGTACAACATGCTTTGTAACTATAGTGTTATGGGCATAAGCAATTAACCACAATAGTCCTAGGCAATTAACCACAATAGTCATAGTCATGACTATAGGTAGTAGTCTCACAGTTGTGAATTATAGGCGATTAACCACAATAGTCATGGACAATTAACCAAAATAGTCCTAGGCAATTAACCGCAATAGTTTCAAAGTCATAGTCATAGACAATAGTCTTATGTTCATAGTCATAGGCAATAATCTCATAGTCATGAATCGTGGTCATAGGCAATAGTCTTATGTTCATAGTCATAGGCATTGGCATAGTCTTATGTTCATAGTCATAGGCATATGTATAGTCTCATCACAATAGTCCTGAATCAGATCCCAAAGGCATATACAAGCACAGATTCAAATGAAAGGATCAGGCATATTCTTATATTCATTTAATTACATGTCACAAACAGATCTAGGCATTCAAATCTAAAAAGTAACTGACTTACATTGATCGGTTTTAGAAAACGATAACGTTAAGGCGATTTGATATGATTCGCGTGACATTGCTTGAAGCCAAATGCCTATGGTCCAACTTGAAGCTTTAACTTTATTCTCTTTTATTCAGTTTAGAAGAAGATGCATTAATCCTAGTTTTGATTCCAGCAGAATAGCGATGCCATTTTTTTATTTTTTTTAATTAGAATATAGGCAGAATGAAATTGTGTGGAGAAAGTGAAGTTTGGGGACGTTTATATAGCGTAGAACTCATGAGTTTGGTCCAGAAATCAGCCCGGATATGTAAAAATGAATTCTGCCTTGGATCTGGAAAAACAGGGCAGGTCGACCCCCAGGTCGACCCTAAGATCGACCCCCAGGTCGACCCTAAGGTCGACCCCAGGTCGACCTATGGGGAGCGGGGAGGTCGACACTAAGGTCGACCCCCTGGTCGACCTGGGTCCTGGGCGGGAAATTTCCCGCCCAACCTGCTTCTGGGTTTGTTTCAAATTTTGAATTTAGTTTCGAGCTGTGTTCTTTATTTTGAATTTCTGAAACTTCTTCAAGCCATAACTGCGAACAGAGTCCGATTTACACAAACACAGACTCTATCTCAAGCAGAATTCCAAGACGAACGCAATGGTGCAACCCGTTTCCCTTACTTCTTCTTTTATAAATTAATTATACTTTGATTTGTTACTTTCATGTCCACCGAAAATACTAGGTGTTACACAATGATACAAATCAATTGTGCACACGCTTTGTGATTTATATACCCTTCTCCTCCCATGCCCATGCACCGTAACTAAAGCAAGAGAGACGCGTACATTTTTGTCATCTCAAGACCTGTATAGGGTTTGTTATTAAATCCTTCAATTTTCCATTATATTTTATTAAGTCCATAGTCAGTCCTCAGTTCAACCTGTAGTTCACTCCTCGCCATACAAGCATCTTTCTCATATGGAAATTCAAACCTCGTCATATAAACGCCAAAGGCTTAGATGGAATTTGATATGCTATGTTATATTCAGTAGTATTTTATGCGGTGCAGTCCATAATTTATTTGTTACTTTCCTATGACGTATGTTTTGTCACGTTTATTGAACCTTTTTACTTTTTATTATTATGTTAGATTTTATTTCACTTTTATTGAACCTTTTTACTTCTTTTTTTATTATCTAAAAAAACCTTTATTAGACGACTTTTTATCTGTTTTGTTATTTTAAACCCTTTATATATATTATTATTATCATCATTATTTATTTTATTTTAATTTTGGGTTCTATATGTAGCTAACCCCAACTTGTTTGGGATATATGTCTTTGTTGTTGTTCTATCCTATGACGCATGTTTAATTTCACATAGAACAACCATCACGGTGCATCCAAATCATTCACGGTAGTTTAATATAATAATAAAATTGCGCAACCAACTCATAAAAGTGCACTTGTTTTTGGGGCCCGCAAATTTATTTCTCTACTCAACATCAAATCAATAACCTGCTTAACAAATATATGCATATATATGTATGTATATCTCATTCTAAATAAATTTGCAATTCAGTTTAACTTAACTCAATTAAATTAAATAACAAGTGTGTTTTCATATATTAAATGTCCAAAATTGCCAAAGGTTTTGTCTAATATATTTAAATCAGAAGTCATAAGTAATTAAACAGGAAATCAAACAATCACACATATAATCAATTAATTAACTTTCTAAACATATAACTTTATATTCTCAAAAATATATTTCTAAGATCAAATTATATATATAATCACAAATACATTACTTATAAATACTCTCAACTCATTCTAGGGCATTACTAACCCCATCTCTGATGAGTTTCTCATTTTACGATGCTACTGATCCTATCTCTAATGAATATTCTTAAATGGAATGTTCATAATTCTATCTCTGATGAATTCTTTTGTTCGGTTCTAATGTTCCTTATTCCCGAGCTTTGTAAACCAAATCTCTGATACCACCCTATCACGCCCCGAAATCCCCGCTCGGCCTAGACCGAAAGAGAACGCGGATTGTGTGAGAACACAACGCATCAGAACACGTAACAACATAACTTTTCATTGCTTTTACAACAATTTACAGTAGAGCACAAGAATATCATAATATGAATAAATATTACATAGTAAAAAATTACAATTATAAGAGAATATAATACATAGCAACGGAAATAAAAATGTACAAATACAATGCGAAGCGGAAATACATCAAATAATACAACTGAAAGAAATACACGGATACAAAGCTTTCTGAATATAGCTCCAGTCGTAAACCAGAATCCTGTTAAATAGAAATCTGCAAAACAAAAACCACTAGCTGCCCGTGAGGAATATATAGGCACCCAGAGTTTAGGTGAAAACAATAAACTCCATGTCAGTCATGGGATTGGTGTGAGAACTTAAAGCAGTTATTAAACTATTACTTTAAAATAGGGTAAATCATGGGACCACGTCGTATGTCACGGAACGGGTTCACTCCCATAAATACTTTAAAACAAAACGATTTACAAACAATGCAATGATTTTCGAAAAATGAAGCTATTACATGACTTATATCCCATCACACAATGCAATGCAAACCGGAGGATAGAGTTTTATCTTATAATAGCCAAACATGCTTAGAACGCTTTAAAACAAATCATTTTGATATTACTATAAGTAGTATCATAAACAACTTTGAATATAAATGTATCTATCATAGACGGCATAGTACCCCATCCTACTATGTAGCCATATAGGTATACAACTAAAACTGAAAAGTTACGTAATGGAAATTGGATTCCATCTATGAGTCGAGGCAAGGGATCTTCCTTACCGGTTTCGAGATCACACTCTAGCAAATGCCTCAGGATCACACCTATAGGCAACCCTTGGATCTTCAGGGCCATTCTAAACCTTACGTTTTTGGATTAGTTATTCCTAAACAATACGTTTCCCAGTCCTATTAGACCTATCATCGAGCCTTTTAGTCGGCTCTATATCCAGCGTGCCTCGCAATCCATTACCCACATATGTAAAAATGTCCGGGCTCCATACCATAAGACCACTTCTAGCTAGAAAGAAATGCAAGCACTTCCTGCAGGCACTATCCTGTTTTTGACTTATACTGGGGTGTGAGGCTCCCTAATCAACGTTATGCACAAAGCTCCGCTATATTAAAGTAGTGCTTTGATCATCATCCACAAGACACTGATTTTCAACAAAAGCCTTGATCATTGCATCTTAGCATGCCACATTGTCAATCCATACCATACCATTGATTTCCACCAATATATAACCTATAAGCTCGTACGTCTCAGAGAAGGGTGTTAAGCAAGAGAATAAATTCTTCGCCACCAAACAGATACATATTTAGCAGAGATCAACAAATACAGAATGAAATACAATGTCAGACATACAATCCATTTACAAGTCCGCTCTGGGTCTGAACGAAACTGAAAGCACCTTATTCCTCGTCCCATATGTCCAATACATGAGAGAGTTCCTCGCATATCCGGTCGATCCCCAAGTACGTTTGGATGACCACTACTTGTTACCTTGTCTCTAGGGATCAACCCAACCAAGACATCAATAATCATCCATTCGATACGAAGATCTCCGATCTTCAACACCATCTTCATCGTCGACTTTTAATCGTCGTAATAGTTATCCAGAATGGGTTAAACCCAGTCTTTCCAAATAACTGGCGCATCTTTATAAGCATGTGATAAATAAACAAAGATAGCACACAATCACATTTCAATCCAGAATATTCTTTTATTCATATATTGTTGGAAATCATTTCAAAAGATTTTATTATATCCTTTCACAACTTGAACCAAATTAAGGTTTATCAAATTAGTCAGGATTAACGAGCATTACCGAAGAAATTATTCATTTTATTATCCCAGCCACAACCTATTCATCCCATGAAGCAAACCTGGTAGTACTGCATATTTAACATCCATCGTTTCATTGGTAAATTTAGTTACCATTTCACATTCAAATCTAATTAAAGATTTAGCTATCGCATGAAGTAAAACTGGTGGTACTCCTTCTTGATCATTTCTCAAATTCAGTAAATTTAATTACCTCTTTTTATGTTTCAATCTAATTAATGATTCATTAAAATTCTAGTTCAGTTTTAATCCCAAAAATCATTATTTAATGATTATTCAACTTTTGGTAATTAATCTTGTTTTTACTTGGGTTAAAGAACAAATGTTATGTAAAATCACCATTCACTATAAACCCAAAATCATCTTCGATTTAATATGGAATCTTCATGGAAATTTGAATAATTTATAATTGATATAAATTTTCGTATCAGATTAATACTATAAGTGGAATAACGGCGAAGCCTTTCAAATTCCATAAATAGTAAACACTTTCCTTCACAGAAATTCATCTCGATTATTATTAATCGAATTGCATTAAATCCCAATTTAATTAAATATGTTGGAAAACTTTCTCTAAACCTTAATTAAAAGATTTATTCCATTTATAAATGGGTTTAAGAACAGTATTATTTAGGACACCATTCACGAAAAATCCAAAATATCATTCTCCATTTAATTCCAATTTAAATGTTGGAAACCTCTGGTTATGACAAAACTGTTTGCAAATCCAATTATTTTTTCAAAAAATCATTGGATTATTATTCTAGTTTTTAGCTAGTTCATTCTGATAAAAATACCTTTTATCTTTTCAATTGTGGAATATTTCACCCCAAATCTTTTCAAATCATTTATTATGATTTTACATAATTTTCCATATTTTTATTAATGCCCTTACACTCAGTTTCCAATACCGGCCACCGAACTACATCCATAGCGACCTTTTCCAAAACTGATTTGAACTTATTTTAAAATCAAACCATTCAATTTTAAATCTCATATATTCATTGGAAAGACAACCCAACGATTCCGGTTTTAGGAGAATCCGGTGGTCGGATCTCCCGTCATATCAATTCAAAGTTTATGGTTGAAATTTGCGAACGGCTTTGCGTGACGCGCTCTAGTCAAGCCATTTAAATATATAACATATTTCATCGATTTCCATTTAAAACGTATTTTTATAAAACGTTTATAAATTCGTTTAAAAACTATTCCAACTTCCGTTTTTTAATTAAAATTGAACATCCAATTTTATTATAATCTCAAAATGATAATCTTTTCAAAATGTCAAATTTTGAAATTCAATCTTCTCAATATTCATTTTAAAAACGAATAAAATCGATATAAAAATCCGTTTGAGTTAAGATAGCATTTATATTCTTAACTTGACTTCATATTTTTATATTTTTGTGTCATCCAAAATCGGACATCAAAAATCAAACTTCTAATTTTAATTGAATATTATGTTATAAAAATATTCGTATTTATTCCGGATTGGAATAAAATTTCAACCAGTATCCATATAAATAAATTTATCATATACATCCAACAATAGTTGCAAACAACTATCAACATCCAAAATGGCATCCAGTGTTCATTTTATTTTCATATAAGCTTCAATCAAGTAATTGACGCTTATATAAATATGTAAATCAAACGATTAACCGCAATTTCACACAAGGGAGATGTGCGAGTCAAATATCATCCCAAGACCCGTGTGAGGTTTTCAACCAACAATAATCAATTTAAATCCATTACTGGTTCATGAATTTAATTTTTCTAATTCAATTCGAATAATTTTTCAAACTAACTAATTTTCGCTGCTCAAATTATAAATGGATTTTTATATCAATTTCAACTACCATAATAATATTAACATTATTTTTAACATGTTAAATATTCCAAATTCACAATCATAACACAACAAATCAACAATTCATCCATGGGTTTGCAAACAACTGTGATGTGAGCTACCAGACACTATATAACAATATATGACATAATAACCTAATAAAATAATAATTTAGTGAGAGTTCTCACCCAATAACTAAACCAAACGCCACGACACTTCTTTTGTAGAATTTTCGCAACGCACACGCCATTATCGCTCTCTGCAATCCAAAATCACCATTTTGTCTCTATAATTTGCCTACAACCTCCAATCTTCACCAAATCTGGTCACCAACACGGAAACGTCATTCCAGACAACTTTTGCCTAGTGCACTTTCTTCCGAAAACGCTCGGATTCGTGGGAAATCACTAAAATTAGCTCTAGGTTTGTGAACTTCGATCGCATTTTTAAAGCAGCTCCAAACTCCAAAATTCGATTTTGGTATGTGCATTTTATAGAAAAAAATGAGATCAACGACTGTCATTTATAGGGCCTTGACCAGAAATGCACGGATAAGAAGTTATTGAGCAAAGAAGGAGAGGGTTGTATTTGCAAATGAGAATTTTTGTAAAAGAGGGGTTTTTGGCTAAGATGGGACCCACGGTCGGAAGAGGACGGCTGCAGGCAGAGGTCAGGCGGCGTGGGGGTGACGGCAGATCGGAGGGGAGGTGGCTGCGGTGGTGGTGGAGTCCAGGGGAGGAGATTGGTGTTGTTCGGGGATTCTAGGGTTTGAAGAAAGGAAGGAGGAGAGAAGGAGAGAGAGGGGGGAGGGGGTGGTGATGCCGGAGGAGGGGGTACAGCACGCAGCAGCAGGTGGTGCCGGTGCGATAGCAACATGGAGGGAGGACATTTTTTTATGAAGAGGAAGAAATGAAGAGGAGGAAAAGTGAAGAGAAAGAGGGAGAAAAGAGAATATATGCAAATTTTCATCTCCCTCTCTCTTTGATTGTCCGACTGCAAACGACTTCCATTTTTTATGATATTTTGGCATGAGATAATATATGGAATTATGAATCCAATGAATTGAGCTTCGTCGAATTCCGAGTTCATTTGACCTTCCGTTAGATTTCTCAATTATGTTCAAATTAGCTTCAAAAATGCGATTATAGCATACATTTTCTTCTTGTACGCTCACATGCTAACCCCAAAAATTATGAAATTTTCTGGAATCTACCATTATTTGACGATATGAATTCGAAAAAGAAGCGTAATCGAATTCTGAGATCATCTCAATAATGTTCCCTTATAAGCTGACCGTCGGTTTATCCCCAAACGGGTTTGCCTCTCACGGCCACATACTAAATACGTTTTGCGTGAAATTTGAAATCAAGCCATGACTTATGATTATGAATCCAACAAAATTTGTTTTGTTGAATTCTGAGCCCGCTAACAAAATTTCACTTTTCAGGGGCTATGCGATGACTTTAAAAATCAAATTTTCAAATACAAGGCTTATAAATCAATTTAGTAATTTTATTGAGTTTGTTTTAAGTCAAATAAAATATAAAAATTAATTTTAAAATTATTCTCAAATTTTATTTAACAAAAATAACCAATTTAAAATCAATATTCATTAAAATAGCTTAAATCAAAATATTAAATTGGTTCTGAAATTCCGGGTTGTTATAGTGACACTTTGCTCATCTCAACGGTGTCTTTATTTTTGTCGAATACAGTTCGTAAACAAATAGAATTTTATGCAATGGGTAACCCTTAATTTTGCAAAACATATATATACTTAACCTGGACAAAAATCAAGTCGCGCCCCTAATATTCTTTTCACCGTACACATGCAGTACATCTGTACTATACCTTTCCCACACGCCGAAGCCCTTACACAGACCTAAAATCTTGTAGATAAGAGAAGACTCTAAGTCGACCTACCTTGTTCTTCTATCTCACATACATGTTTCAACTACTCTAGACATAAAAATCGTGCAGCTACTATCTATAGGAAAGAAAACCAGCTAAGAAATGAAAATTCACCGCAACGCAGACCTAGTGGTGGTGCCAGATGTAGGCTTCAGGTAGGCCAAGATATATATTTTAGGTGGGGAAGACTTAAAGAATAGTTGTATTATAAAAGGAAAGGTAATATTTGAGATGGGGCCTTGATCTTATCTAACATCTACGTGGCTCCGCCCCTATGCAGACCTATCGTATTTGTATTCGCACAGGCCTAAAGACGAGACTTTGATCTGGTCCTACTTCCGCTCTTCCACAAATACGAGAGAAACCCGATTTTCATATTTGTTTGGCTTTAATGCATTCCAACCGTGTTTTTTTCCTTCTTCATGGATTTGAAACCTTTCCAAAAAATTCAAGTAAAATCTCTAAATTTTAAATCCTATTTCGATGCGATCCTAGCGTAATTCTGTACAAGGTGGTGTGCGTTTTTCCTGCTGCAATGCTATGTTCTCATGTTCGAAAATTCTAAAGTAAACCCAGGGCTCGTGGTTTCTTGGCATTAGGGATGATCTGGGTCAACTTGAGGCGAGGAAGGAGTTTATGGCTACAAGGCGCACCTGTGGCGATGGTTTGGTGGGAGTACATGCCCGAGAAGTTCGATGGAAATCTGTTGGCAGCGTATAATGAGGATGTTGACGCAAACCGGAAGGGGAGTTCGAACTCAGTTCAGTGGTGATGGAAGGGAATGGAAAAGCACTAATGGAAGGATTTAAAAAGGATGGAGTTGTGGGTGTTTTAAAAAGCGGTTATGGCACGTTAAAATACTGAAGAGGATGCGTGATTGGGAAGAAGCTACAGGGGGTTTCAACGTGCGTGAAGTGGGCTGATTTATAGTGTAAAGCCCAGGAAGAATTTACATATATTTTAATAGAGGCCTCATTTATATATAAAAAATAAAATGTGGGTTTGAATCTTGGCAAGTTGAGAGAAGGGTTGAAGGAAATAATTATACAGGGACGGTTGTTTTAATTTCTGGACAAGGAAGAAGCAGCTACAGTTACGTAGTGGGTAGGATTTTGCATGGGCCGAGATTTGGGTAAATCCCAATACAAAAAGGAAAAACAGAGAAAAATACATTGGTGCTTATTCTAGTGGGAATATCGGCGAAGATCCACGTTGAATTCCCAGCAATCTCATGCCATTTATACAAAAAGTTGTCGATAGGAGGAGACCTGCGCTTACTGTGTATTGGACTGGTTACAATTCTAAAGATGATACCGTGGTATATAACACTTTCTCCTAGTTTTTACTTAATGTTCGTGATTCTGTTGCAATGTTTGATGAATATTTTCATTTTCAAGAGCAAGAGCTGTTGGAACAAAATTGGCGGGGGATGATAGAATTTACCTGCCTATAAAATTTTCTATCATACTTCCTCTCGCCCTAGCATTTTTGTAAAATAAACTTTGAAAATGCATATAGGATAAATTTGATTTGGTTCCATAAATTTTGATATAAGTTCATGACATAAAAGACAAATCAAAGAAAATGAGTTATTGGCTAAACAGGCATAGTAAAGTATTAACTAATTTAATTCGTATAATAACATTGTAACCTTGTCATACATTGACAGAATTTGACGTCGTCAGTTATGTTCGGACTATATGGACGTGGGCTACGCAATGAAGCCAGTTTGGAATGATTCAGTGCTTGTAGGAATTTATGGAAAAACTAAACGGCTAATTCGAAATATCGACGGTTCACTGTTATTTTGCCATTAACAACCAAGGTGAGTAAACTCACTAACTCTGATCATTTTTATAATATTATAAACTTTATTTAATATTGATAAGTAATGGTTGAATGTTGTGTGATGGTTGTTTGGATGAATTGATAATTAATTGGTTGAAATAATATATATATATAAGTCCTTAGTTGAATACTGCTGCTATTTATTACGATATTGATGTTGATTAACATTTTTGGATGCAAGGAAACAGGTTGGAGGGATCCAGTTGGATTCCTCAACAATTATATTGTTATTTTTCATATATTGCATTATATGATGTGATGACTAATCTGTGGTTGATTAATGGGTGTCTGGGATGTTTGAATAACATGCTCCTGAAATAATTGGTATTTAAATACCGTAAAATATGTTGGAAAAAGATTTGAGATTTGAAAGGAAAAATCTATGTTTAAATAGAAATTGAGTTTCGAATGGACTAGAATATAATAATTTGTTTTAATTATATTAAAACAAGAGTTTGGTTTATAAACGAAATTTAGAAATGAGATGAAATTATAATTATAAAATAATTAGGAAATGTAAATTCAAGAATAAATGTTAGAAAGGGAAATGGAAATCGTTTTCAAAAGGAGACGATGAAATTTGTTTTGATGTTAGAAACATGGAAATTTTAATTCGACGATGTCGAATGTTATTAAAATAATTTGGGATTTGATAAGAAAATTAAGATTCTATTTGAAACCAATAATTTATAATCGAATATGAAATCGAGATCAAGTTATAAACTTAATTAACAAGAAATTTACTTGTAGAATATGAATATGAGTTTGAATTCATAAAACAACTCGATATATGGAGTTTTAACTTGTAATTGGTATTTACTTTTTAAGTCAGGATTTATTTAATAAATTAAATATTATTTATTTATTCAAAGTAACGAATCAAAGTTATATTTTGAAGTTAAATATTTTGGAAACATGGATTATAATGTTATCGTTGTAACCAGTATTTTCCATAAAATAAGTGGATTCGTAAATCGAATCTGAGAATTGCGTAAACAATGATATGATAAGAAATTAAGAAATGGGTTAAGGAAATTAGAAACTGACTAGAGACCAATTATGTTGAACGAATTTCTGAGTGTCGATCTGATGTTGGTTTCGACCTTCGGAGTTGATGCTTGGGGAGTTATTCTCTTACTAGTTTACGGTTAGGAACTAATGGATGTGGAAGGTTAGTGATACGTGAATAGAAATGGAAATGCTTTCAAATGTTAAATAACGTATACTTTCTAAATATATGAAATAAATAGTTTAAAATAGATGGACGTTTTTTTCAAGAACCGTGAGAGGTTAAATCAGTTGGAGAAATACATAGGTAGAAATATTGAAAAGAAAATTTAGAAACGAGTACATTATTGATAAATTAAATAAAAGTGGATCAGTGTTGATTAATGGTTGATCGATATAATTTCCATTTGGAAATAAGATCGTTGTTTTTATGGATGTTTTCCTTTGACAGTTAAATAACTGACTATCAAAGTATTTGACCATTTTTCTGTTGTCAATACGAAGAGACCGAGTTCAGATTTATTTTCTGAAAACCACTCCGTATGGGCATTAGCGTTGCGAATCAAATATGATGAAGACAAAGTTTATGCAAGGGTTGTTCTGACGATCCTATGTAGAAATTGCCTAAGATGGATTTACATAATAGTGCCTTCGGTTTGTCCGGTCCTAGGACAACTTGTATGGCAAATGTCTGATAGAGTATATCTAATAAATCGCGTAAGTTGATCTCTTCAAACATATTTACTTTTGGTCGCGAAGGAATTCGTTTCTCTTTGCTTTATACCCGTGGTATTTTTGGGGAAACCAATTTGTGATTTGGAAGGTATGACGATGTGGCATTCAAAGTAAATGAAGATTTGACTTGTCAAAAAATACGTTATGAGCTCAATCCTCATCAACCGGGAAATGACAAAAATTGGGAAGGCAGCATGGCTAAGTGGGTCGCTCCCATTAGGATGTACTGTCACCATCTAGAGAATATTCATATTTGTTCTTATTTCGCTTCTGTATCTCATGGGAACGGTTATGTTGGTACCAACCGTAAGGTGATAATATATTCCGAACATTCAAGCGAAATGAATGGTCGATCATGTGTGGCCGAGTTGCAAGATGTTCTTGTTGAACTCTATAGTATCCCTCTAGAGTACACTGATCAGAAGGTGGTTCCATACCTTGTCATAGTGGGATATCCATTCTCCAATAAGAACCCGCGGTTTTGATTGTATACTATGTATGTAGAACGTGAGATGCAAGCATTCTGCTAGATTGCTATTTACTTGTATTAGACACTATTAAAACACTGGAAAAGCATTGATTTTACGAAATGTTTTGGGTTATCATAAGGTAAAACCCATCAATATTTATGCATGGATCGGTCTTACGATTATCTTTTCTTTTGAAAAGAATTTTCAAAAGTTAAACCAAATGGTTGGAGTTTACTCACACCGGTCCCATGACTGACCCAAAGTTTTATTTTGTTTTGTTTTACCCTAGACTCTTGGATGCCCAAATTTGTACTGGCAGTCGAGTTGTCGAGAATTTACAGATACTTGGAAGAGCTTGGGGCATGAGGCTTCAACATTTGATGTATATAGAGTTTATTTCCGCTGTGAGATTATATGTTGTACTCTGATAATGGTATGTATTACAAGTTATAAGTTTGTATTTAAAAAGTTATGTTATATAATATATTTTATTCGTTGCGCTGTGAGAGTCATGTTTGCTCTGACTCTGTTGTGTTGTAATCTTCTTCTTCTTATGTTCTAACTTTCTTTCTTTTTATTTCTCACCTTCTGACTTCTTTCTATTAATGAACTGGTATTTATGTTGTTGAGTAGTCAACATAGTGTTTTGTGTTGATTTTCGGGGTCGGAGATCCTTGGGTTGTTACAGTGGTATCATACTTCAGCGCCTACTGATAAGAGTATAACTAAATATTTTTCTTATAAGCAATATCATTTATGCAAATTTTCTTTCCATATCCATGTCGAAAATTTTAAACTTTAAAACTCAAACTTGTGCTTTGTTGTCACATTTCACATATGTGGAAAAAGAATCATTTTTAACAATACTCTTTAAAATATTACTTTTAAGAGCTAGTTATAAATATAAGTGTATTTTAAAGTTTGGAACAATTTTTACTTCAATTCACATATTTTATTTTCTTAACATCCATGACAAACTATTTGAATTTATTTTCCTTATTTTTACACAAATTAAATATATCTTTATCAAAATCCTTAATTAATCATTTAGAATGAATAAATAACTTCTTTCTCCAATTTTCTACAATTAATTTTCAAAAGCTCAAATTTAAACCCCAACTTAGATAATTAATTCAATTTATTATTTCCAATAGTATTTATTTCTTAATTAATAAATTATTGCATTCATTATAATTTATTAATCATTTTTACAGATAATCTTCCAAAACCAAGGTTGTTAATTATCCAAAATACATCTCAATATACCCAAAACAAATTACATTTAGATCTACTTTTGAACCTTCATATTTAAAAGGACTTCTCATATAAAACTTATCATTCATAAAATTTAAACGAAAATATTTATCCTTGAAGGATAATTTACAATACTTCTTATACAACTTTAAAACCCATACTATTATTTTTTCTAAAGGAAAATAAATCAGGTATAGCATTTGTTTAACCCTTTAAAAATGACATTAATCAGCACATATGATACTTAAACATATTTAATCTTTAGAATAAACCAATCATTTATTCAAAATGTTTTCATTAAATCAAATAAATTTTTGATTAATTTTTTTTATTTAATTTGGTTAATTACTCTTAAATCATTCTTATTCAATCGGTTAAATTATTGAATTCAAATTCGTTAAATTAATTTCGTTTTTCTTAACAAAGCAACTTGATGGAAACAAATTAAATTAAGTTCAAATCCCATTAATTAAGATAAGGAAAATTCGAACTAAGATATCATTCATTAAACATATTATTTATTTAAACATAATTAAATTAAAATGGTTGTAAAATTCCAATTAACCATTAATTAAGTAAACATAAATTTTCAATTAATTGTTAATAAAATTCATGTTTCATTAACTACATTAAATAATTAAATTCAATAATCATTGAAACGAGTAATGGAAATTCAGTTTATTAGTATAAAGCATAATTAGACTTAATTATCATTAGTGAAATAAATAATTGAACCGCATTTTTATTAACTCGAACCATAAATAAATTGATAAATATTGTTAGTCAAAATGAAAATTTTATTCATATATAATTTTTGCGGAAACTCAAGCTTAAGTTAAACACGATGTTTATTTTACTTGAATCATCAATAATAAGCAATATGGGAATATGCATAAGCGAATAAAGGCAATAAATGAATATAAACAAATGAACGCAAACATAATATAAATATAAATGAAAGGATGTGTAACGGCCCGCAAATCCGTACTATCTGAGTCGACTAATAACACCACACATCCAACCCAAATTGCATAGAATTACGAATTATTATTAGAAAGAAGTTAGAGGATGAGGAACAGAAAGAAAAGTTAGAATAGCAGAAAAACGAAGAACACAAATCTCACAGCGGAACGAATAAAATGTATTAAATAACATAACTTTGAAATACAATTCGGTAATTTTATATACATGCCATCATCAGAGCACAACAGCTATTACTGGAACATTTGTAAACACCTGTTTCCAAATACAACATGGTACATAGCGGAATATAAGATAGTCTATAGCCAACTGGTGAAGCCTCCTGCTTCAAGCTCCTTCAAGTGAATCTGCAAAATCCCGACTACTTGACTTCCCGTACAAATTTGGACACCCATGAGTTTAGGGAAAACAAACAAAATAAACTCTGGGTCAGTCATGGGACTGGTGTGAGTAAACTCCAACCATTTGTTTAACTTTCAAAATCCTTTCAAAAGAAAGGATAATAGTAAGAACAGCCCACACATAAACATGGACAGTTTTTACCTTACTATAACCCAAAACACTTTGATACAAAAATCCAGTGATATTATAATAGTGTCTAAATCAAATAAATATCAATCAAGCGGAACGCTTGCATCTCACGCTCCATATATAATATAAAATCAAAAACAGCAGGGCACTTATTAGAGATTTGATTCCGACTATGATAAGGTATGGAACCACCTTCCGATAGTGTATCTCTAGAGAGGAATACATTGGGTTCAACAAGAACATCTTGCAACCCGGCCCACACCTGACGGACCACTCATTTCGCTTGAGTGTATCGAATGTATATCACCAACAGTTGGGATCAACAACTGTTTCCAGAAAAGGGACAGCATCGATAGATTAAAGAAGTAAAAGGAATTTCTCTAGATAGGTGATAATACACCCTAATGGGAGCGACCCACATAGGCATGCTGCTTGCCCGATTTTTGCTATTTCCCAGTTGTCGAGGCCTGAGGTACGATTCCTTAGCATAATCACTTCGAATGCCACATTGTCAGATCCGTTAATCACTAATTGATTTACACAAATATATTCTGGATATTATGCTAAGAGAATAAATCCTCTACTACCATATATATTTATACAGACCAACATATGCGATCATTGGAAATACTTTGTCAGACATTCGTCCATATACGTTCGTTTTGGGATTGAACGAAACCGAATGCACTATTTCCATTAATGGAAAAAAGCCATTGCACTTTACTCCGTCTTCGATTATCTTCATATAATATGATTCGCAACCCTACTT
Organism: Allium sativum; assembly: GCA_030737875.1. Taxonomy (NCBI): domain Eukaryota; kingdom Viridiplantae; phylum Streptophyta; class Magnoliopsida; order Asparagales; family Amaryllidaceae; genus Allium; species Allium sativum. Next base: position 155,919,632 of record CM060925.1, on the reverse strand, counting down.
CCAATACAGAGTGGTTCACGGATAATAATCCAACCGGTCTCTCCATATTGACAACGATATTGGCAAACACTTCGATAGTCGGTTATTTAACTATCAAAGAAAAACAAACATCCATTCTAAGCATCAAACTAATCACTGGGCCTTTTAATTAATACATCATTAATTAAATCACATCTCCATTTCCTTATCAATATTCGTTAACTAAATCTTTTTAACATTCATCTTGGCCTCTTACACTATTTGGAAAACATTTCCATATTTCGCCTTCTTTTATTTTTAGAAAGTATCTTCTATTAATAATTGGAAAATATTCCAATTACTTATCTCTTTCGCGACCATTCATTTTTAGACTTAGGAAATATTTACTATTATATTTCCAAAATTTCCACTTATTGGGTTAAAACAAATGTTATGTAAAACATCGTTACAACAACCCAAAATACTGCATTCGACTAAATTTCATTAATTATATCTCTTCGATACTGAATCCTGCTATTTATCAGCTAAAAATGAAATCAATCAAGTTGGGGTATAGTTACCTCTCAGACCTTGATTGAAAATATTATTAACTTCAAAACAGACAAGACCACTTACCTCGAATAAACAACACCATAAAAACCAATTATTCATTTTAAAAACATGTATATGGTTCGCTTTCAATTTTTAACAAATCTAATTTATAGATTTCCTTTTTGTTTACAATATTCTATTTTTAATTTTGTTTCCTTATCGAATTCTATATATATATCAATACATTGATTTCTAGTTATCCAATTTTCTTTAAAATATTTTAACTCCTTAAATTTCCGGAAAAATTCGCCATAACCTCCTTTGTACCGGCAAATAGTTCAAACCTGAACTCGCCTCTCTAGGTCCTTTCCATTCAAAAAGAAAATCAAAAAGCCAAGTGGCTTGCCGATTCGGCGCATAAAACCTTATATGGAATTTAAACGTGTACCTTTTTGTCGGGCATACGAATTGTAATCTTCATACACTTCATTCCATATCTATCTAACACATGTATGTCCGTTTCTAATTTATTTCGACTCAATCCGATCATTTTTAACTTGCTTCGCTAATTTATGCTTTAATTAACTCTTTTGCCTAGTTCACTTCTTATTTGAACATATCACGTTCAAATATAAATTAATTTGTTTATAAAACAATCAAATGTCATTTTCAACTCAAATTTCAATATTCGATTTCAGATATGAATTTACAAATCCAGTACACTTATTCAAAGTCCAATTTTGATTCAAAATTTCATTAACTAATTAAAAATCTGAATTTTGTTTTCAAAAATCAATCCACTACTCCACTTGAGTTCAGATATATTTTCATAACTCAAGTCTGTATTTTTCTACTAAAAATCCATATTTTATTTACTTAAAATCCCTTTATTTATTCCAATAAACCGTTATGGTTTTATAATGGTTATGGCGTTTTTTTCTGAAAAGTTGATTTTGACATAACTCAAAATCTATAAGACGAAATCCAGATTTTCCTGTTCCATTAGAAAACTATTATCAAATCGGTCCTGATGTTTCTTGTTTCGAAGAATTCCAACTTAAATTAAGATCTATATACTCAATTGAAGCTCGAATCGCCAATTTATGAACTACAGCGCTGCGACGAGTTCGTTTTAATTATATTTAATATATAAATGTTTTAAATTTCGCTTATATATAAATTCAAACTTCACTCTAATATATTTCAATATATTAAATCCAGTTTTCCAATTCAACTTAACATTTTCGATTTTCTCAACTCGTAGATTTTTCATTGCTCGATTATAATTTCTTTATAACTCAAATTGCTATATTAAATTTAATTTCCCTTTATAAATAAATTATTTCATAAAATTCGGTATAAATCGAATTTCAATTATAAATTCTTTAAAACTTGTTTCAATTCAGTTTATATTCTGAACTCCGAAATAAATTCTATCATCCCCTTTTCGAAACGATTTCCAATTCACTTTTTAAATTCATACTTGAATTTAAAATCCCAAATTATCCCCTTATTACTATCTTACTTAATTTGTAACACTGTTTGTATATTTAACCTCCTTGTTTTATAAATTCAAACAAGTTCCATTTCGAAATTTATTTAAAAACAAAAATCTTATTTTGGAATATTCTATTTATTTTAACTTATCTATGTAACATAGAATCTATTTTAATATTTAATTAAATATTAGTTTCTTAATTAATAAAATTCTAATATCCTTTTTTTGGATATAATTTATTTTATAAATTTATCATAATCTAATTTAATTATCCAATTAAATTTTCATTTCGAACATTTGAATAAATTTCATCGTTTTCTATTTAAATCGATTACCAATTCATTTTAAATTCACATTAGAATTTAAAAAATTCATATTATCCAATGATAATTTATTTCCCTTTATTTATAAACATCGTTTATAAATTCACTTCAGTTCCCTGATTATCCAATCAAAATCATTCCATTTTATTTATAAACGCTGTTTATAAATTTACTTCAATCCCTTGATTATTTAATTTATGGACATCGTTTATAAATTCAATACTTGTTTTATTTATTTTCAAAACAAGTAAATATCTTTAGCCCATTCTAAATTCAAATTCTATTTTAGAAAAATAGAATTTTCCTTTTTAAATATCAAAATCTCTTTTTCACAGTATTTTTATAAATTACCATTTAGGCCCAGTGATATTTCAACCAATCAAAATCACCCAATTATTTATCACCGGTTTTCAAACACCTTATATAAAACAATATATATGGAAACAAACAAACAATAATATTTTTGAGGAATCCAATTGGATCCCTCCAACCTGTTTTACTGCATCCACAGACGTTAGTCACCATAAATAACCCCTATCCTACTTCATGGCAGGATATCGCGGTATAGAAGGTCATCCACTGTCATGGCGTGGGGCGTATAGGGTCATCTGCTAATGGTACTGCGGGCATCTGCTAATGGTACTGCGGGAATCCAACCAATCACCAATATATATAATAGCCACAAACACCAATCCTACATAACTAATAACTATATAGAATAGCCACAAAAATATTTAAATGCATCCAATTAACCAACAAAAAATATATAATAATTATTTAAATAAAATCCAGAGAATGAGTTTACTCGCCGTGATTTTTAATTGCAATCTAGTCCAGTTTTAAATTTATCTGGCTATAGAAGATTCCAACTTCCCTCCAACCCGTCTATATTCCATGTTACGAGCCTATCACGACTGATTTCTTGGATTTGGACCTCATATACATATTTAACATATATTATTTAAGGTAACAAATTTTAAATAATAGTAGTTATTTAGTTATAGTATTTAACAAATGTTAATTACCTAACCTAGAGACATTAGGGTTAAATTCATATTCACTAATATGTTGTATGATAATATAGATGTTACTTAAAATAGTGATATTTCAAATTTGTTTATCTATTACAGTAATAAAAAATAAACAATTACCTTAACTTGCTTTAATCCGTCTTCCTTCATTCCTTATCACCTTCTTTATCAACAAATACATGCACCAAAAATTCATTGCCTAAAACTTGAACACAACAACCTTGTTCCATTTGGCATTTCACCCTCTTTAGGCTATCGAGCTTCAATACTGTTATTTCCGAACTGCCAAATCCGAAAACCACAATCTCACTTCATCAACACCCACTGAGTATCAGCATAAAGCTCTGCCTTGAACAGCGTTGCAAACCCCTCAATCGATTGAACCAATAATAACGCCCTCATCCTTTCCTTACACACAAGTGCCTCAATCATGTCTTCAAGCTTCCAATTTTTTACAATTTTGAATCGCAATGCTTGACTTTCCCAAACCCACATTCACACGATCGCAATAACCTAACAAGCTACTGCTCTAGGTCTACGCACTAGTATCGAGACTCCTGAGGCATCGCACCCTCTACAGCAACCAACAATATCCACGCTGACCTTTTTATTAATGACAGAACACCACGCTCTACTTCAAATACCTTCCCAAAGACGCGACAGTCACCTTAGCTTTGATCGAGCCCACAAACCTTGCCTCGGAAATTTGATTTGGAAAAGATCGTCTTTGATTTAAACTGAGGAAGGAAAATGAAAATACAATGGCACATGATTTAATAAATTTATTGAAGAATATGGGGGAAGATGGCTTTCGAATTCTTTCTGAAATGAAGGAAACAAACACAAGAAAATAGAAAGAGAGTGGTGGTAGTTGCGTTTATATAGATGGAGGGGAACCAAGGTACACAACAATTAAATGTTTATGTAGGCTAAAGTACACAACAAATCTTTAATTTTATTTTAAAAAGATTTTTGATTTGATTTGTATTAAATTCGGTTTGATATAAAGAGATTTTTTATTCTTTTTAAACAGATATTGATTCGATTTTCGATTCGATTTCGATCTTAACCATTATAAATATCTCGGGTTCACAATTAAAAATCGTGAACCGCTATTTTAGTGTACCGACCGTCGTTCCAATGTAATAACATTATTCTGAATTGAACAATATATATATTCTGAAATTTAATTGAACGTATATACCATATTAAATTAATATAATATAATTAAAATTCAGAACTAACCACTTTCTCGATAATAAATTATTATTATTATCGATTATATTCACATAGAATTTATATTTATTACCTGAATTATTCGGATTCAGTTCAAATTTGAATTAAACTAGATTTGTTTTCGTATTACGATTATTTAATATATTCGATATTAAACCGAAATCGATTATTAAATCGATAACTTAATATAAAAATCCATTTATATTACCAACTCAATATTTAAAATAATATTAAATATTTAAAATAATTTTTCGAAAATCCTGGTCGTTACAGGATGAACATAAATCTTATATGAACATAAAAAACAAAATAAATAATTCTTTACCAACCACACATAAGTGTGTATATTCCGGAGTGCTCCCACATGACCTAATTCACTACTTACACTCTGATTTTCTTTTTATTTGGCTCCCTGCAGTAAAATGGTCGCGTACGTCTTTTTTTATAAAATAGTAAATTAAAATCCAAATAAATTGTTTAATAATAGTACAACATTTCAGTCAGTCAGACATCCATCAATTATTTATAGCATCACATATGTTTATATAAGTAATTTAGGTGTGAGTTAACTCACCAAGATTCTAATAGATGCTTTCGTGTACCTTTTTGAACTAAAATCTAACATGTATTTAATTTTAGCCAAAAATCCAGCTAGCTCCAAAAATGATCAATCCATTTTTAGTGCAAAGATTATGACGATACGATTCCAATGGGACTAATTGTAACAACCTGCAAATTCCGAACCAATTTAAAAATTTTATTTTAGAAAATTTCAATGAATTTTCAGAATATAAAGTGATTTATTTTAAATAATAATGGCTAGAATTTATTTTTATCGAAGTTAGAACAAATAAATTTAATTTAAATATAAATGGAATTAGAAATAACGTAGTAGTTTGAAAAGTCAAACTTGAACTTTGACTGACCATACAGGATGCAAAATTTAACGGATTTTAGTGAAACCAAAAATATTAGAATCGATTTAATCTTTCTAACGAATATGAAAAATTGAAATTTCATAGCGGAAATCAAAAGTTAAGGCCAATTCAATTTTTAGAAAGGTCGCTGTAGAATTTATATATATATATATATATATATATATATAATATATATATGGCCTGAAAGGCTACATTTCACATATGTAGGAATTTCGACTCGAAACCACTTCCATTGAGTTCGGAATGATGTTTCTGCATTGAAAAACAGTAAACACTTGTATATTTTGAGTTTCGGGAATTATTTGTTTAAAAATGTATTTTTAATATTAAATATATTAGCCTTGAAAATAGTCATTTTTCAAATGACCTCCGTTTTCGATGAAACCACTTTTGTTGGAACCGGAATGTCAAATTATTGCTAGGTTTCAGTTTTCAGAATTTTTTGAATTAATATGTGAGCGTGGCGAGAGAAAATGTGTTTTGACTATTTGTAGTTAAATTTAAGGGTGCGTTTTTTAGAGGTCCCTATTAGGTTTCAAAATATAAAAAAAACCCGGTCATAAACTTATTGTAAATTTAGTCCCTGTTTTTCGAAAATTCATTAAAAAAATATGAAAAAAATATAAAAAAATCACGTAAATTCGTATTTAAATTAAACATGTACTCGCCCAAAAATTCAGATCATAATAAAATCGAAACATGCATCAAAATCGAAAAAATACAGAAAACAGCGAAAAATGCAGTAATCTGCATCAAATCATGCACATATTTGGAATACTTGCATTCATCTGTGCAAGTATTCCTCCGTTATATTTTTACATGCAATACTTGCATACATGTGTGCAAGTATTTAAAATAGTTGCATACATGTATGCAGGTTTCTGCACATATTTTATTTTCACATGTAAATACTTGCATACATGTGTGCAAGTATTTCAAATAGTTGCACACATGTATGCAGGTTTCTGCATGCATTTTCAACTGAAACAGCTTCAGAAATACTTGCATACATGTATGCAACTATTGGCAAAAGTTGCATACATGTATGCAACTATTTGCAAGTTTTTAAATTCAAAATACATCCCTGTAATCAATGTTTTCTCTGCAAACCCGCCCCCTGTTTTAGCTGCCGCCTGGAATCTTCCGCCTGCCACTTTACAAACCTCCGCCTCTTTCGTTTTCTGTCCAAATCTTCAGGCGCTATCACTTAAAAAAAAAAAAAAAAAATTTCTAAAATCTGTAAACATTCCCGGAAGTCCACAGAAATTAAAAAAAAAAAGTTGCATAAATGTATGCAACTTTTACGAATAGTTGCATACATTTATGCAACTATTCGAATACACATGCATATGTTTATGCACGCCTGTTTGAAAAATTGCATACATGTATGCAGTTTTTCCACATAACTGCATACATGTGTGCATATATGTCAAAATACGTGCAAACTTGAATAAGTTGCACGTAGGTATGCGGTTTTTAAACAAATGCATCAGCAGATGCATGTTTTAACAATATGTGCATACATGTATGCATTTATACTGCAGTTTTGACGCAGATTTGAAATAAATGCATACATATATGCAACTAATCGATTTATATGCATGTTTTGATGCAATTTACTGCATTTCGTTGATTTTCTGTATTTCGTGATTTCGACGTTGTTTTTAATGTTTTTTTGATCTGATTTTTTTCACGATTAATTGTTTTAATTAAATACGAATTTACATGGTTTTTTTATATTTTTTTTGTATATTTTTATATGTTTTTGAAAATAGGGACTAAATTTACAATAAGTTTATGACCGGGGGTGAGCCTAATTAAGTTTCGTTTTAGGGACCTGTGCCTAATATTCACTAAATTTAAACGCCTTAAAAATAGCCATTTTTCAAACAGTCTCAGAATTTGACGAAAATAATTTTGTTGGATTCGTATCGTCATAAGAAAGCTAAAAATATTTTTTTTAGAATTTTCTGAGGTCATATGTGGCCCCGACATATTTTAATGTACGATCAATATTTAGTTAATTAATTTTTAATGGAATTTTAAATAAAATATATACAAATTTCGGAATTGGGTCCCGAGACCAGTCTCATTGCGTTCAGAAGGTGTCAAAACCTTAAGAACGACAGTAAGCAGGCCCAAATCAGAGAAAGTTCGAAAATCCACCTTTTAAGCACATTTTTCGAGATTAAATAATAAAATAATATTAAAATCCGAAAACCTAATTCATGGCCAGCCGCTGCCTTTCATTCGAAGGCCAGAAATTTCCCAACTTCAAACACTAATTTCTCTCAATCCGTTCAACGAAAATCGACATATGATATACCGAATCGAAGCTCTTCGAGAGACCTTTCCATCCATACGGTTAAGATCGGGTTTTGGTTCACGGATTTCGCGAATTTGGGGCTAGAAGGTTGCGGGTTTGGGTCCATTTTCGTGGGTCCAGGGACCACCGCGACCGGCGGTGGTGGCGGCATAGGAGGAGGGTGGTGCGAGCTCTGAAGTGGCGGCGTGCGATCGGCTCTTGGGCGCTTCTAGGGGGTGCGTTCGGAAAGCCATTGAAACCAGCGATGGGTTTCACGGGTTCGGCCAAACGAGAAGAAGATGAAGGTTTTTTTAATTATTATTTTATTTATTTAATATTTAATTTATCCGATCTTTAAAAATCAATAACTCTCTCATACGAGGTCCGATTGACGAACCGTCAGTTGCGTTGGAATCGTCTTTCCGAGATCTTCGCGATGGCGTAGACCAAAGCTGATTCCGAGACAGTCAAATTTTCAGCAAAAATCAATGTGAGAATCTCTGATTTTTACAATCTAATTAATTTAAATAATTATTTTATTCTGTTAAATAATTATCTGTATGTTATTTAATCAGATCTGCGTTGTGATGTATTGTGCTGGTTGTTCTGATGGATTATATTGAACTGTATTGCGTTGTATTGTATAGATCTGTGTTTGTAAATTTAGATCTGTATAAATTTGTAGATAATAAAATAAAAATTGGTTAACATATTTATATTTACCTTTTATGGTTAAATAAAAGTACATATTTAGTAAACACATATTTATTCACATGTTGTTTGTAAATTAAAGAGCACATCTTGAATTCTTTTATTTATTTATTTACAATTTATGTGTAAATAAAAAGACATGATTGATAAACACATTTTTGTTTACATTTTATTTTGTAAATAAAAACCATATTTGAATAACATACTTTTATTTACATTTTATGTGTAAATAAAAAGACATATTTGAGAAACCTATTTTGTTTACATTTCTGTATGTAAATAAGGTTTCATATTTAAGAATTATATTCTTATTAACATTTCACATGTTAATAAAAACCCATTTTAAAGAATTACAACTTGTTTACAGTTTATATGTAAATAAAAGGGTAAGTGTTTAGAAAACTACATTTTTGTTTACATTTTACATGTAAATAAAAAAATCCATTTTTAGAAATTATATTTTTATTTGCAGTTTATATGTAAATGAAAATCCATATTTAAAATAGAATGGCACACAAATATTAGCATAGAAATGAATCATCCTTTTTATTTTGTGTTCTTAACACAATATACACACAGAAAAATGAATCATCCTTTTTATTTGTGTTCTTAACACAAATACGAACATAGAGAAAAAATGATGAACTATCTTTTTATTTGTGTTTTCAACACAAAAATACACATAGAAATGAGTCATCCTTTTTATTTGTGTTCTTAACACAAAAACAAACCTGGAAATAAAATCCATCTTTTTATATACATGCTACAACACAAATATTACATAGTAAATAGAGCTATTCTTTCTATTGTGTTCTTAACACAAATATATGCATAGCAAATAAAGTCATTCTTTTTATTTGTGTTTCAACACAGATATATACGTAGAAATAAAATCATTCTTTTTATTTGCATTTACAATGCAAATATTACATAGAAATATAAGTTTTATTTTTTATTTTCATTCCACTATGTAAATAAAATGTTGGAAATGAAAGTACACTTTTTTTTAATTTATTTGCATTCTACAATACAAATAAATATAGAGATTAAAAGTTCACTTTTCATTTGCATCTCACAATGCAAATATTCTTTGAAAATAGAAATTGTTTTTTTATTTGCATTTTCAAATGCAAATATACTTTGAAATAAAAACTGTCCCTTTATTTGCATTTTCAAATGTAAATATACATTGAAATTCAAGTTTATTCTTTTGTTTGCATTTACTAATGTAAATAAACATTAAAAATAAAATTTATTCTTTTATTTGCATTCACAAATGCAAACGCATATTGGAAATAAAGTTTTGTTCTTTTATTTACATTCGCAAAGGTAAACATGTTTTGAAAATAAAGTTTGTTCTTCTATTTACATTCAGCCATGCATATATATATAGAAAAATAGAAATTGTTCTTTTTGCATTTACCAATGCAAAATGTATATTGAAAACAAATTATTCATTTGCATTCACCAATGCAAATACAAACATATATTGAAAATAAAGTTTATTTCTTTGTTTGCATTTATCAATATATATGCATTGAAAAATTAAGGTTTATTCTTTTATTTGCATTTATCAATATAAATATTCAATGAAACTATAGTCTGTTTTCTTTATCTACATTTTCCAACCCCAATGTACACACTTTTATACATTTAATAGAATTTGTTTAAATTATACTTTGAAAATTAATTTTGTTCTCTTATTTACATTCACTAATGTAAATAAAATTTGTAAACAAAACTATTATTTGTTTGCTTTCACAAATGTAAATGCTCATTTAAATAAAATTTGTTTCTTTTATTTACATTTAATAATGTAAATACATTTTGTAAATGAGGTTCTTTTTACATGCACACAAATATACTTTTAAATAAAATAAAAGTCACATTGGTTATCTGCATTCCTTGTTGCAAACAAAACCTTAAAATAAAGTTCATATTTGTTTGCAATTCATTAATGCAAACAAACCATCAGATTTGAAATTATATTCTTGATTTATAATTTTGATATGAATAAAGATTGTTTGAAATAAAGGTTAGAATTTAAAAGTTACATTTTAATAACTAAACATCTACATTTATCATTAGAGTAGAATAGACAAAAACACTCATTTTGTCTAAATTAAAAGAATAAAACAAAATATAGCATTGGCATATTTTATTAGAATTGAAACACAAATTTTTCATTTTTGTAAATTTTTATTAGTTAAAAACAATTATTCATTTTTGTTAATTTACATTAGTTAAAAATAATTATTCATTTTAGTCAATTTATACTAGTTAAACCAAATTTTACATTTTGTCAGAAATATTCATTTTTGTCAAAATGAATTAGTTGTAGCAATGCATACATACATACATACATACATACATACATATACATACATACATACATATATATATATATATATATATATATATATATATATATGTTTGGCAAGATATATACTTGTCAAGATAGGTTGGTTAAATAAAAATATTTATCATTTTGCCTCATTAGAATTGCCAAAACAAAATAACCATTTTTGTTTAGAGTCTGAATTAGCAAAATAGAAATTGTCAATAAGGACAAAGTTATTATGCTTATTCATTCATTGCAATAGAGATATTTTCTAGTCATCAATATATGTATTGTGTATTACACTCCCATTCACAAGTTACTCGACTTGTGTTTGTGATTGGGACGATAATTTTTCACACATCGCCCAAGTGCACAAATTAGGTTATTATTTGTTTGTTTGGTTGAAACCCCACACGGGTGTTGGGATGAAAATTTATATACACTAATCCCAATATTTAATTGTTTGTTGATCGTTAGATCGACAGGCTGTGATGAGCGTTTTTATTTAATTTTAATGCTTATACAGTGGAATTTACACTTTGGATGTAAATGGATGATTTGATGATGTGTGTGAAATCCATGTAACCCAAATTAGATGGTAAATATTTGAGTCGCATTTCGATTCAGGTGTTCTTTTAAATAAGAAGATTTTTACATTAGAAATCCTTTTTATATAATATTTTTTTTTTTCAAAATATAGATTGTTAATTAAGTATATGTTAAAACAAGGAATATTTGTAAAGGATAAAGAATTTGTAATATAAATAATACCTTTCATTTAGAGTCTTTATATAAAGAATATTTTTATGATTATTTTAAAATATGTTTTTAAAAGATTACTAGCTCTTGCAATCATATTTTGTGATATGAAATAAATTGAGATGTGAAGTGGATTTATCGTGGACGGTGTTTTTAAACGACATTTATCCGTTAATCCAATTTACGTTGAAATTATTTTTTGGAATTTATAAATCTATTTTATAGATTTAAAAAGCCATTTTCTAAAACCAAGTTTTTCCAATTTAATATATTAAATAGGAACTAAGTGGAAATTCGATTGGTAATAATCGAAATGGGCTTCTGTAAAAGAAGACCGATATTATATATGGAATTTAAGAGGATTTGCCGTTATTCCATTTATATTATTAGTCCGATACAGAAATTTATATCGATTATGTATTGATTTGATTTCTGTGGAATTCCATATTTCGGAAATTGATTTATAGATTTTATTTTCAGTATTTATCTTTGATAAAATTAATGAGAATCTTCTAAAACGAATATCTTATTAAAAGAATACTCGGAGTTGGAATGTGGCGTAATGTGTGATTTTCCAATATTTGCTTTTTAATCCCAAAATACGCGAGATATTCAGAAAGACCAGGTTTAACCCATTCTGAATAATCATCACGACGATCAAGAGTCGAAGATGAAGACGATGATTGAAGACCGAAGGTTTTCACATCGTTGGGATGACGATGACTGATATCTTGAATTGAGATTGGCCTTCCAAGGCAAGGTATTTGGTAATGATCGTCCAAACGCATTTGGAGATCGACAGACACGTTGTTTCGCTCAGACCCAAAGCGGACTTGTAAATAGATTGCGTGTCTTACATTGTATTCCTTTCTACTGTATTTGTTGAACGCTACTGATTATATATTTCTGTTTGGTGGTGAAGAATTTATTCTTTACTTATCACCCTTCTCTAAGACGTATGAGCTTAGAGGTTATATATATTGATAGATGATCAATAATATGGTAGGGTCTGACAATGTGACATGCTAAGATGCAAATGATCAAGGCTTTGTTGAAAAGCAAGCCTTGTGGCTGATGATCAAAGCATAGCCTGTTTAGGCATAGCTTTGTGTATAACGTGACTTCGCGAGCCTCACACCCCGGTATGAGTCAAAAACGGGATTAGGACTGCAGGGAGTGCACACGTTTCTTTCTAGATAGAGTGGTGTCAGTGACCTACCAGCCCTGACATTTTACTTATGTGGATTTTGGATTGAGGTACCTCGGGTTTTTATAGGCTGGAAGTGGTCATGCTATAGGTTCATAGGAACTGGGAGACGTGTGTTCAGGCATAATTAATCCATTACCGTTAGGTGGGGACCGGCCCTGAAGATCCAAGGGTTCACTGCGGGGGATCCTGGGGCATTTGCTAGAGTGTCTCGAATCGGAAGAGGACAATCCCTAGCCTGATTTCATGACAGAAAACCAATTTCCAATACGACATTACGATTTTGATTGTAAACTTATATGTGGCGACATAGTATATGGTACCTATGCCGTCAAAGATTAATACATTTATATTGAAATGTTTTAAATATATATATACACACTAATAATAATATCGTTTTTACGTATCAAGCATCTCTTGACCATTATAAGGTAAAACCCTATCCTCTGGTGTGCGTTGCATTGTGTGATGGGACCTGGGTCTTATAATGGTTTCATTTTTCTAAAAAGCATTGCGTTATTTGACGATTTATTTTATTTATGCACTGACAATCCAATGGAGTAAACCCGTTCCGCATTTGCGGCGTGGTCCTGTGATTAGCCTACTTATTAGATAAGTTAAGTATAGAATTCTCACACCAGTCCCACGACTGACCTTAGTTTGTTTCACCTTGCAAATTCGGGTGCCCTCTTTCCACATAGGAATTCGAGTAGCTTTTACAGATATAGTTAAGCAGGATCCTGGATTGAAGTCTGAAGCTGGGTCCAAAATATTGATGGCCTTCCGCTGAGATTAGTTCCGCTGCAATGTATTTAATTTAATGTAAATGTATCTTCCGCTGTATTATTTATTGATGTACTCTGATATATTCTGTACTTTGATGTAACATTTATTATTGATGTTATAAAAGTCTGTGTTGTTGTCCTGATGTGTTGTATGCCCAAAGTTAACGTACGCGGGTTTTGAACGGTTTTAATCGATCTTGCGATCGATTGGGGTCGGGCGAAATTCGGGTCGTTACAAGCTGGTATCAGAGCCAGGTCAGCTCAAATCTTTGGGGTACAACTCGTTAGAACTAAACAGAAGACTCATCAGAGGTTGGATTAGTAATATCCAATAAGAATACTCATTAGAGATAGGATCAGCAGTATCCTAGAATGAGAATACTCCTTAGGGATGGGGTTAGCAACGCCCTAGAATGAGTCAGAGTGAAGAGATGTAATTAACGTACTTGTTATTATATATAGTTTGATTTTAGAAAATATGCTTTTTGAATATATAAAAGTTATATATTTTTGGAAATTTAATCAACTAATTGATTGATGATTGTGTTGTGTGAATATGAATTCAAATAATTAAATTATTAAACAACTAAAGAATGAAAATTAAATTAGTTAAATAAACAACTTTAGCTTCATTTCCTTTTCGAGGACGAAAAGATTTTAAGTGGGGGAGATTGTAACAACCCGCAAATTCCGAACCAATTTAAAAATTTTATTTTAGAAAATTTTAATGAATTTTGGGAATATAAAGTGATTTATTTTAAATAATAATGGCTAGAATTTATTTTTATCGAAGTTAGAACGAATAAATTTAATTTAAATATAAATGGAATTAGAAATAACGCAGTAGTTTGAAAAGTCAAACTTGAACTTTGACTGACTATATAGGATGCAAAATATAACGGATTTTAGTGAAACCAAAAATATTAGAATCTATTTAAAAATATCTTTCTAACGAATCTGAAAAATTGAAATTTCATAGCGGAAATCAAAAGTTATGGCCAATTCAATTTTTAGAAGGGTCGCTGTAGAATTTATATATATATTATATATGGCCCGAAAGGCTACTTTTCACATATGTAGGAATTTCGACTCGAAACCACTTCCATTGAGTTCAGAATGATGTTTTTGCATTGAAAAATTGTAAACACTTATATATTTTGAGTTTCGAGAATTATTTGTTTAAAAATGTATTTTTAATATTAAATATATTGGCCTTAAAAATAGTCATTTTTCAAACGACCTTCGTTTTCGACGAAACCACTTTTGTTGGAACCGGAATGTCAAAATTATTGCTAGGTTTCAATTTTCAGAATTTTTTGAATTAATATGTGAGCGTGGCGAGAGAAAATGTGTTTTGACTATTTACAGTTAAATTTAAACGCCTTAAAAATAGTCATTTTTCAAACAGTCTCAGAATTCGACGAAAATAATTTTGTTGGATTCGTATCGTCATAAGAAAGCTAAAAATAATTTTTTTTAGAATTTTCTGAGGTCATATGTGGCCCCGGCATATTTTAATGTACGGTCAATATTTAGTTAATTAATTTTTAATGGAATTTTAAATAAAATATATACAAATTTCGGAATTAGGTCCCGAGACCTGTCCCATTGCGTTCAGAAGGTGTCAAAACCTTAAGAATGACAGTAAGCAGGCCCAAATCAGAGAAAGTCCGAAAATCCACCTTTTAAGCACATTTTTCGAGATTAAATAATAAAATAATATTAAAATCCGAAACCCTAATTCATGGCTAGCCGCCGCCTTTCATTCGAAGGCCAGAAATTTCCCAACTTCAAACACTAATTTCTCTCAATCCGTTCAACGAAAATCGACATATGATATACCGAATCGAAGCTCTTCGAGAGACCTTTCCATCCATACGGTTAAGATCGGGTTTTGGTTCACGGATTTCGCGAATTTGGGGCTAGAAGGTTGCGGGTTTGGGTCCGTTTTTGTGGGTCCAGGGACCTCCGCGACCGGCGGTGGTGGCGGCGCAGGAGGAGGGTGGTGCGAGCTCTGAAGTGGCGGCGTGCGATCGGCTCCTGGGCGCTTCTAGGGGGTGCGTTCGGAAAGCCATTGAAACCAACGATGGGTTTCACGGGTTCGGCCAAACGAGAAGAAGATGAAGGTTTTTTTTCATTATTATTTTATTTATTTAATATTTAATTTATCCGATCTTTAAAAATCAATAACTCTCTCATACGAGGTCCGATTGACGAACCGTCAGTGGCGTTGGAATCGTCTTTTCGAGATCTTCGCGATGGCGCAGACCAAAGATGATTCCGAGACAGTCAAATTTTCAGCAAAAATCAATGTGAGAATCTATGATTTTTACAATCTAATTAATTTAAATAATTATTTTATTCTGTTAAATAATTATCTGTATGTTATTTAATCAGATCTGCATTGTGATGTATTGTGCTGGTTGTTCTGATGGATTATATTGAACTGTATTGCGTTGTATTGTATAGATCTGAGTTTGTAAATTTAGATCTGTATAAATTTGTAGATAATAAAATAAAAATTGGTTAACATATTTATATTTACCTTTTATGGTTAAATAAAAGGACATATTTAGTAAACACATATTTATTCACATGTTGTTTGTAAATTAAAGAGCACATCTTGAATTCTTTTATTTATTTATTTACAATTTATGTGTAAATAAAAAGACATGATTGATAAACACATTTTTGTTTACATTTTATTTTGTAAATAAAAACCATATTTGAATAACATACTTTTATTTATATTTTATGTGTAAATAAAAAGACATATTTGAGAAACCTATTTTGTTTACATTTCTGTATGTAAATAAGGTTTCATATTTAAGAATTATATTCTTATTAACATTTCACTTGTTAATAAAAACCCATTTTAAAGAATTACATCTTGTTTACAGTTTATATGTAAATAAAAGGGTAAGTGTTTAGAAAACTACATTTTTTTTACATTTTGCATGTAAATAAAAAAATCCATTTTTAGAAATTATATTTTTATTTGCAGTTTATATGTAAATGAAAATCCATGGTTAAAATAGAATGGCACACAAATATTAGCATAGAAATGAATCATCCTTTTTATTTTGTGTTCTTAACACAATATACACACAGAAAAATGAATCATCCTTTTTATTTGTGTTCTTAACACAAATATGAACATAGAAAAAAAATGATGAACTATCTTTTTATTTGTGTTTTCAACACAAAAATACACATAGAAATGAGTCACCCTTTTTATTGGTGTTCTTAACACAAAAACAAACCTGGAAATAAAATCCATCTTTTTATATACATGCTACAACACAAATATTACATAGTAAATAGAGCTATTCTTTCTATTGTGTTCTTAACACAAATATATGCATAGCAAATAAAGTCATTCTTTTTATTTGTGTTTCAACACAGATATATACGTAGAAATAAAATCATTCTTTTTATTTACATTTACAATGCAAATATTGCATAGAAATATAAGTTTTACTTTTTATTTGCATTCCACCATGTAAATAAAATGTTGGAAATGAAAGTACACTTTTTTTTTAATTTATTTGCATTCTACAATATAAATAAATATAGAGATTAAAAGTTCACTTTTCATTTGCATCTCACAATGCAAATATTCTTTGAAAATAGAAATTGTTCTTTTATTTGCATTTTCAAATGCAAATATACTTTGAAATAAAAACTGTCCTTTTATTTGCATTTTCAAATGTAAATATACATTGAAATTCAAGTTTATTCTTTTGTTTGCATTTACTAATGTAAATAAACATTAAAAATAAAATTTATTCTTTTATTTGCATTCACAAATGCAAACGCATATTGGAAATAAAGTTTTGTTCTTTTATTTGCATTCGCAAAGGTAAACATGTTTTGAAAATAAAGTTTGTTCTTCTATTTACATTCAGCCATGCATATATTTATAGAAAAATAGAAATTGTTCTTTTTGCATTTACCAATGCAAAATGTATATTGAAAACAAATTATTCATTTGCATTCACCAATGCAAATACAAACATATATTGAAAATAAAGTTTATTTCTTTGTTTGCATTTATCAATATATATGCATTGAAAAATTAAGGTTTATTCTTTTATTTGCATTTATCAATATAAATATTCAATGAAACTATAGTCTATTTTCTTTATCTACATTTTCCAACCCCAATGTACACACTTTTATACATTTAATAGAATTTGTTTAAATTATACTTTGAAAATTAATTTTGTTCTCTTATTTACATTCACTAATGTAAATAAAATTTATAAACAAAACTATTATTTGTTTGCTTTCACAAATGTAAATGCTCATTTAAATAAAATTTGTTTCTTTTATTTACATTTAATAATGTAAATACATTTTGTAAATGGGGTTCTTTTTGCATGCACACAAATATACTTTTAAATGAAATAAAAGTCATATTGGTTATCTGCATTCCTTGTTGCAAACAAAACCTTAAAATAAAGTTCATCTTTGTTTGCAATTCATTAATGCAAACAAACAATCAGATTTGAAATTATATTCTTGATTTATAATTTTGATATGAATAAAGATTGTTTGAAATAAAGGTTAGAATTTAAAAGTTACATTTTAATAACTAAACATCTACATTTATCATTAGAGTAGAATAGACAAAAACACTCATTTTGTCTAAATAAAAGAATAAAACAAAATATAGCATTGGCATATTTTATTAGAATTGAAACACAATTATTCATTTTTGTAAATTTTTATTAGTTAAAAACAATTATTCATTTTTGTTAATTTACATTAGTTAAAAATAATTATTCATTTTAGTCAATTTATACTAGTTAAACCAAATTTTACTTTTTGTCAGAAATATTCATTTTTGTCAAAATGAATTAGTTGTAGCAATATATATATATATATATATATATATATATATATATATATGTTTGGCAAGATATATACTTGTCAAGATAGGTTGGTTAAATAAAAATATTTATCATTTTGCCTCATTAGAATTGCCAAAACAAAATAACCATTTTTGTTTAGAGTCTGAATTAACAAAATAGAAATTGTCAATAAAGACAAAGTTATTATGCTTATTCATTCATTGCAATAGAGATATTTTCTATTCATCATTATATGTATTGTGTATTACACTCCCATTCACAATTTACCCGACTTGTGTATGTGATTGGGAGGATAATTTTTCACACATCGCCCAAGTGCACAAATTAGGTTATTATTTGTTTGTTTGGTTGAAACCCCACACGGGTGTTGGGATGAAAATTTATATACACTAATCCCAATATTTAATTGTTTGTTGATCGTTAGATCGACAGGCTGTGATGAGCGTTATTATTTAATTTTAACGCTTATACAGTGGAATTTACACTTTGGATGTAAATGGATGATTTGATGATGTGTGTGAAATCCATGTAACCCAAATTAGATGGTAAATGTTTTAGTCGCATTTCGATTCAGTTGTTCTTTTAAATAAGAATATTTTTACATTAGAAATCCTTTTTATATAATTTTTTTCTTCAAAATATAGATTGTTAATTAAGTATATGTTAAAACAAGGAATATTTGTAAAGGATAAAGAATTTGTAATATAAAGAATACCTTTCATTTAGAGTCTTTATATAAAGAATATTTTTATGATTATTTTAAAATATGTTTTTAAAATATTACAAGCACTTGCAATCATATTTTGTGATATGAAATAAATTGAGATGTGAAGTGAATTTATCGTGGACAGTGTTTTTAAATGACATTTGTCCATTAATCCAATTTACGTTGAAATTATTATTTGGAATTTATAAATCTATTTTATAGATTTAAAAAGGCATTTTCTAAAACCAAGTTTTTCCAATTTAATATATTAAATAGGAATTAAGTGGAAATTCGATTGGTAATAATCGAAATTGGCTTCTGTAAAAGAAGACCGATATTATATATGGAATTTAAGAGGCTTTGCCGTTATTCCATTTATATTATTAGTCCGATACAGAAATTTATATCGATTATGTATTGATTTTATTTCTGTGGAATTCCATATTTCGGAAATTGATTTATAGATTTTATTTTCAGTGTTTATCTTTTATAAAATTAATGAGAATCTTCTAAAACGAATATCTTATTAAAAGAATACTCAGAGTTGGAATGTGGCGTAATGTGTGATTTTCCAATATTTGCTTTTTAATCCTAAAATACGCGAGATATTGAGAAAGACCGAGTTTAACCCATTCTGAATAATCATCACGACGAACAAGAGTCGAAGATGAAGATGGTGATTGAAGACTGAAGGTTTTCACATCGTTGGGATGATGATGACTGGTATCTTGAATAGGGATTGGCCTTCCAAGGCAAGGTATTTGGTAATGATCGTCCAAACGCATTTGGAGATTGACGGACACGTTGTTTCGCTCAGACCCAAAGCGGACTTGTAAATGGATTGCGTGTCTGACATTGTATTCCTTTCTACTGTATTTGTTGAACGCTACTGATTATATATTTCTGTTTGTTGGTGAAGAATCTATTCTTTACTTATCACCCTTCTCTAAGACGTATGAGCTTAGAGGTTATATATATTGGTAGATGATCAATAATATGGTAGGGTCTGACAATGTGACATGCTAAGATGCAAATGATCAAAGCTTTGTTGAAAAGCAAGCCTTATGGCTGATGATCAAAGCATAGCCTGTTTAGGCATAACTTTGTGTATAACGTGACTTCGCGAGCCTCACACCCCGGTATGAGTCAAAAACGGGATTAGGACTGCAGGGAGTGCACACGTTTCTTTCTAGCTAGAGTGGTGTCAGTGACCTATCAGCCCTGACATTTTACTTATGTGGATTTTGGATTGAGGTACCTCGGGTTTTATAGGCCGGAAGTGGTCATACTATAGGTTCATAGGAACTGGGAGACATGTGTTCAGGCATAATTAATCCACTACCGTTAGGTGGGGACCGGCCCTGAAGATCCAAGGGTTCACTACGGGGGATCCTGGGGCATTTGCTAGAGTGTCTCGAATCGGAATAGGACGACCCCTAGCATCGATTTCATGACAGAAAACCAATTTCCAATACAACATTACGATTTTGATTGTAAACTTATATGTGGCGACATAGTATATGGTACCTGTGCCATCTAAGATTAATACATTTATATTGAAATATTATATATATATATATACATACTAATAATAATATCGTTTTAACGTATCAAGCATCTCTTGACCATTATAAGGTAAAACCCTATCCTCTGGTGTGCGTTGCATTGTGTGATGGGACCTGGGTCTTATAATGGTTTCATTTTTCTAAAAAGCATTGCATTATTTGACGATTTATTTTATTTATGCACTGACAATCCAATGGAGTAAACCCGTTCCGCATTAGCGGCGTGGTCCTGTGATTAGCCTACTTATTAGATAAGTTAAGTATAGAATTCTCACACCAGTCCCACGACTGACCTGTAGTTTGTTTCACCTTGCAAACTCGGGTGCCCTCTTTCCACACGGGCAGTCGAGTAGCTTTTGCAGATATAGTTAAGCAGGATCCTGGATTGAAGTCTGAAGCTGGGTCCAGAATATTGATGGCCTTCCGCTTAGATTAGTTCCGCTGCAATGTATTTAATTTAATGTAAATGTATCTTCCGCTGTATTATTTATTGATGTACTCTGATATATTCTGTACTCTGATGTAACATTTATTATTGATGTTATAAAAGTCTGTGTTGTTGTCCTGATGTGTTGTATGCCCAAAGTTAACGTACGCGGGTTTTGAACGGTTTTAATCGATCTTGCGATCGATTGGGGTCGGGCGAAATTCGGGTCGTTACACTAACGGTGGGTCAACCAGACCTCGTAAGAGTTAGAAATTAGATTTATAAGAAATCAAATGGATTAGATGAATTTGTGATTTAATTATTAATTTATTTATCTAATCACCTGCTCCCCTCTCCAAATACACAGGTCAAGATTTGTACACTTAACTCATGACCATCTCTTTCTCTCCTCCACCGCTCCCTAAATCATTAAAAAAATCGAACTCCACCAAATCCTACATGCTACATGAAGCATGGTCTATATGTAGGACACCAAAAACATGAACTTGGCCTACTTATGTAAATCGTGACTTGGACGATTTCTTGCAAACCCGAATTGTCGCACCTCACCTATGGTGATCGAATAACCTCATGATGGATGCTACAACACTCGACAAATGCAAAGCAATCAACACTAGATCCTATTATCACTCGAATCTCCCCAAGACTATAGCCCTAAATGGACTGTACAAATGATGAATACCAGAAATCTTGACTGCACCAAGATTGAGCATATGGAAATGAAGATCGGATCAAAACGGATTCAAAAATTTCAACTTCACATTTTTTTTCATTGAATGAATTATTTGGCATTGAATTTATAATATCGACCATTATTTTGTTTTACTGGACATGTTAAATTAAAGGTTTCAAATGGGTCATTTAGTGTCGTATGAGGGTCAACCAAAATTTGACCCAACCCATTTATTTTAACCCATTTAATATAAAGCTTTATATTACCCAATCCACCTACTAAATGGGTTACCCATTTGACACATCTAAATGTAGTTTGGTATTTTTTATATACAATTATGAGAATTAGTCTATTATTTTCTAAGTGTAAACGTTAATCACTTTAGAGAGTTGTAGTGTTCGTTCATAGGACGAAATATCCGAGTGTTGCATAATGTTCGTGATTTAGGTGAGAGCCTATCGGTCTAAGTCTCATCCGATTCTGAGGTAGTATGATGAAATTACTGCAGTTTTTACACAAAAATAGCGACTTTGTAGGTAGGCAGAGTTCAAATATGGGAATATAGCCAGTTATTTTATAAGTACAACTCGTAGTCACCTTAAAGAACTACAATGTTCGATCACAAGGCAAAACGTACGAGTGTTTCACACTATTCGTAATTTAGGTAGGAATTGTTGAGTCAAGGAATTCAAGGTGTTTTGATCAATGACAAGGAGAAATTCAAGATCGACAAAAAGAAGATATTCGATGGTATAGGTTGATTATTTAGAGTATGAGTGTAGTTAAATATATGTTAAAATCTATCCTCAAATAATCATATTCCTATATGGTTTGAATATATATATGTTTATACATGTATGCACATTCATTGTGCATACTAACAAAAACCGGTCGACCGGTTCATATATAGGTGGTCGACCGTTTCTGTGCAGAATGCACAATGAACGTGCACACATATATATAACATACATATATTCAAACACCAGTCTACTAGTCATTTTTTACCAGTCGACTGGTCTACGAACTGAAGCCATCTTTTCGAATAGACACCCTATTTCATCAATGGTTATGATCCTTTCTCTTAGCCAAAAATCATCTATTTTCATGGTTTCTCTTCACCAATGATTACATCTCTCCATCCTCTATAAAAGCATCATGAAATCATCATTTTTAATAATAACAATTCTTTCTATTCTTGCTATCTAAGTGCCGATTTCATTCTAACTCTTTAAAAAGCATTCAAAAGCTCACTATTATCATATATCGTTATTTGAATCCTTGAATCTATATATTATTCTTTAGATTCAAACAACGATATCATCTTCCAAATCTTCATAATATCAAAATCATATTTGAGGATAAGATTATAGGAAGGTTGTACAAGAATTGACAAATTCGTGTTATTAAGAACACACATTGTCAAACTACAAGTTTATATCTTGTTTGAAGTCCTCGGTGTTGTAAGAGGCGAGTTTGTGAAGTCCTCGGTATTGTAAGAGGCGAGTTGTGAAGTCCTCGTGTTGATAGAGGCGTGAAATCCCGTCCGGCTGCTCGGGTGTTGTGAACCTGTTTTCCTCAGAGTGTTTAGTGAAATTCCAGATAGGAGATCTGGGACTGGACGTAGGACGGTGCTCTGAACCAGTATAAAAATCTCTGGTGTGATTTTTCTATTACTGCATTTACTTATCTGTGATATTGCTACTATGAGATCTTTCTTAGTATATATTATATATTCCGCATATCCATATTACTGATCCTGCCTAAAGTCGTCTATCGACACTTTCAATTGATATCAGAGCTACGGTCATCTCATAACCGTAACAGAGTTATTTGATATATTCTAGTAATATGGCAAATAATGCAAGCACTAGTAACACCGCTTACACAGAAGGTTAGTCAACACAAAGACCTCCTTTTTTTAATGGCCTAAACTATAGCTATTGGGCAACACGTATGGCTTTTTATATGCAATCAACAAGTTATGATGCTTGGAATGCTACTCAGAAAGAAATAGTCAATCCAACAACTGAGTATGCAGAATGGACAGCTGCTGAGAAAACCGCAGCTACTGTAAATGCAAAAGCAATAAATATGTTGTTTTGTGCATTAGATCAAAACGAATATAACCATGTTAGTATTTGTACCTCTGCATATCAAATTTGGCAAACGCTAAAAACCACTCATGAAGGTACTAACAAGGTTAATCAAGCAAAAATAGCTTTGTTGAAAAGTCAATTTCAAAATTTCAAAATGAAGCCGAATGAAACAATCAATGAGATGTATTCAAGGTTTCAAACCATTTATCATGCTCTTATCGGTTTAGGACAAAAATATTCTGATTTTGATATAGTTTCAACAGTCCTACATTCACTGACTAATGAATGGGAAGGAAAAGTATTAGCAATAGAAGAAGCTAATGATCTTTCCACCATGAAGCCAGATGAATTGATAGGAAATTTTGTGTTCTATGAAGCAAACTTGCAGGCTCGAAAAGAACAAAAAGAAGAAAAGAAAAATGTAGCTTTTCATGCTGAGAAAGATGAAGACGTCTCAGATATCGAAGATGAGGATCTAGCATTCATTGCAAAAGGATTCAAAAAATTCTTAAAGCAACGAAAAGCTAGTCGATAAAATAGAAAGAAGTTCGGATCAAATAAGCCATCATCATCAAATGTAGAATGCTTTAACTGTCATAAGAAGGGACACATGCAAAATGATTGTCCAGAACAAAAGAAGAAGACAGAAAATGACAAGTTCAAACACAAAAAGGACAAGTCAAAGAAACGGGCATTCTCAGTGACATGAGATGATTCAGACTCATCTTCATCTGATAATGAAAGTGACTTAGACAATGAACAAGCTAATGTATGCTTTATGGCTAAAGAAGATGAGGTACAAATTCCGACTTTTGAAGAAGTTCTAGATATAAATGCTGAGTTAACGTATAAATTTAAAGATATAAAACGACAATGCAAGCAAGCTCAAGCTGATTTAAGTAGAGCAGAATTTGAACGAGATATGTTAAAAGATGAGAAGAAAATATTAGAGGAGGAACTTGAAAAAGCTCAAGAATCATCATCTAATATTGATTCTCAACTATCTCTTTTGAGTCAAGAAATTGAAACTCAAAAAGAGAAAAATGATGCTCTAACTACCGAAAATCATGAGCTTAAGGCAAAAGTCAAGATGTTAGACCTTGAAAAATCTAGTTTACAAATAAAGTTAGACGACATTACTCAAAATGTTTCTAACTTTAACAAAGGTCGAGAAAATTTGACAAAAAATATTGAAA
Source organism: Allium sativum (assembly GCA_030737875.1). Classification (NCBI taxonomy): domain Eukaryota; kingdom Viridiplantae; phylum Streptophyta; class Magnoliopsida; order Asparagales; family Amaryllidaceae; genus Allium; species Allium sativum. The sequence goes on along the minus strand of CM060925.1, from coordinate 155,894,427 downwards.
GTTCACAAACTGCTACAAATAAACAAGGTTTGGGATATAAGAAACAAGTTATCAAGAAACATCTTGGTAAAAGAAAAAGGAAAAATAAGGAAGTACGAGAAACTAAAGCTAAGAAAAATTTTAGTTTATTATATTCCAAACCAAAACCGATTATGAAATTTCAAAAGAAGAATGTCAAATCTATAAAAATGTGGGTTCCTAAAACAAATAACAATTTGATTAGGAACAAGTACATTCAAAAAAATTTGAGTTCTGTGCATCATAATCCAAATTATGTATATAAAGGGGATACCGGACCCGTATGGGTTTGGACTCCTAAGACCTAACTCTTAGGACCCTATAAAAAGGTGGGTACCATGGACTTAATTTTATTTTTTGCAGGCCCCACTTAAGAAAAGAGGAAAGTGGATACTAGACACTGTTTGCTCGAAGCATATGACTAGAGACAAGAGCTTATTAACAAATATCACATATTCGGATGGTGGCTCAGTCACTTTTGGAGATAATTCAAAAGGCTATATTATCGGCAAAGGCGATGTGAGCAATTACGGTACATCAAACTTACCTCTTATTACTAATGTCATGCTAGTTAGGAATTTGAAACATAATTTACTAAGTATTAGTCAATTGTGCGACAAAGGTTTTATCATTTATTTTTTGGACAATAAATGCAGTATTTTAGATAAAGATCGAAATATAGCTTTCGAAGGATATAGAGACAGAAACATCTATATTCTGAATATGAATACCAATCATAATTCAGGTATGTGTCTTGTAGCAAATGATAATGATCCATGGCTATGGCAAAAACGTTTCTGTCACATAAACTTCAAAACTATTGACAAGCTAGCCAAGAATGATCTAGTTAAAGGACTACCCAAAGTAAGCTTTAAGGTTGATAATCTTTGTGATGCATGTCAATTAGGAAAATTGACCAAATCGTCTTTCAAATCCAAAAAAGCCATATCAACGTTACAACCATTGGAGCTATTACATATGGATTTATTTGGACCAACACAGGTTTAGTGAATAAATCATAATCGATATGTGTTTGTAATTGTTGACGATTACTCTCGAAATACATGGGTAATTTTCTTGAAAAACAAAAGTGATACTTTCAAACATTTCAAATCCTTCGTCAAAAGAATTCAAAAATCAAAAGGGCTTAAAGTTAAAAACATAAGAAGTGATCATGGCGGAGAATTCGAAAATAATGATTTTGAACATTTTTGCACAAAGAAAGGAATAAATCATAATTTTTCGTTTCCTAGAACTCCACAACAAAACGGAGTTATAGAACGGAAAAATCGAACTTTACAAGAATGTGCAAGAACATTATTAAATGGATCCACTCTACCAAAACATTTTTGGGCAGAAGCTGTTGCAACTGCATGTTATGTTTTGAATCGTGTATCTATTCGACCTCTGACCAAAAATACATCCTATGAGCTATTTAATCAAAGAAAACCAAATATCTCATATTTCAAAGTTTTGGGTTCTAAATGCTTTATTTTAAATACGAAAGACCATCTTGGAAAATTTGATTCCAAATCCGATGAAGGAATATTTGTCGGATACTCGGAACGAAGCAAGGCCTATCGTATATTTAACAAGAGAACTAAAACTATTGAAGAATCACTTCATGTTTCTTTTGATGAATTCTCTAAATCATCTCGTATCGAATCAGATGGCGAAGAAACCATAGTCACTGATAATCCTGTCATCACAAATAACGACTCTGACTCAGAAATTGTTGACGATATCCCTCAACATGCTGTGATACCTTCTCCACCAAGATTTAGATCTCCTCCGAGAATTCTAAGAGATCATCCAGTTCAAAATGATATTGGAGAAGTAACATCACAAATTAGAACAAGAAGTCAACTAAATCAAATGGGTCATGTCGCATTCCTTTCAAATATCGAACCTAAGAATCCGAAAGAAGCTGCTACTGATGATTACTGGATCATTGCCATGCAAGAAGAACTAAATCAGTTCAAGCGCAATGATGTCTGGGAACTTGTTCAAAGACCGACTGATCAGTCAGTCATTGGTATGAAATGGGTCTATAAAAATAAGGCTGATGAACAAGGAAATATAACCAGAAATAAAGCAAGATTAGTAGCACAAGGATATAATCAGGAAGAAGGTATCGATTATGAACAAACCTTTGCACCCGTAGCTCGATTAGAAGCTATTCGAATTTTACTGTCCTTTGCTTGTCATCATGTTTTTAAACTTTATCAAATGGATGTCAAAAGTGCATTTTTAAATGTATTTATCAAAGAGAATGTATATGTCGAACAACCTCCTTTATTCGTACATGAGAAATATCCTGATCACGTATATAAACTTAAGAAAGCTTTATATGGATTGAAACAAGCACCTCGTGCTTGGTATGAACGATTAAGAAGTTATCTTATCGATTCTGGATTTCAAATTGGTAAAGTTAATCAGACTCTATTCATTAAACATTCTCAAAAAGATATATTAGTTATCCAAATATATGTAGACGACATTATCTTTGGTTCAACAAACGACGAACTTTGCAAAGAGTTTGCAAATATTATGACCAAAGAATTTGAAATGTCTCATATGGGAGAACTATCGTATTTTCTTGGTCTTCAAATCAAACAACTTTCTAATGGTATTTTTATTAGTCAAGAAAAATACTGTGGAAACTTAGTCAAATGCTTCGGTTTAGAAAATACCTCTGGTAAACCAACTCCTATGAGTACGACCACACATCTTGAAAAAGATGAACATGGTAAGAATGTTGACCAGAAGTTATATAGAAGCATGATTGGTTCTCTCCTGTATCTTACCGCAAGTCGTCCTGATATTATGATGAGTGTTTGTTTATGTGCAAGGTTTCAAGCTAATCCTAAAGAATCACATTTACGAGCCGTAAAACGAATAATACGATATCTTAATAACACCGAAGACTTTGGTCTTTTCTACCCGAAATATTGTCCATTTGAATTAGTATCGTATAGCGATGCTGATTTCGGTGGCTCTCGCACGGATAGAAAGAGTACAAGTGGTACGTGCCATTTTATTGGAAAATCACTTGTCTCTTGGTTTAATAAGAAACAAAATTGTGTTTCACTCTCAACATGTGAAGCTGAATACATATCAGCTGCTCTAGCTTGTACTCAAGTTTTATATATGCAACAAACACTTCGAGATTTTGATATTCATTTATCAAAGTCCATCATATATTGTGATAACACAAGCGCAATCAATTTATCAAAAAACCCAGTCAATCATTCCCGAACAGAGCACATTGATATTCGACATCATTTCCTAAGAGATAATATTGAAAAAGGAACAATATGACTCGAATATGTCCAGACTGACAACCAATTAGCAGACATTTTTACCAAGCCTCTACTCGAATCTAGTTTTATCTCTTTACGTAGAGAGCTCGGCTTGATTTCTAGAAACGAACTTGGTGTATAATGTATATAAATATATATATACACTATTGAGTTCTTCTCTAGCCGGTACATTCATTTGTTTTTTAACTTAGCTAATTAATAGTCTTTTACTATTATTAGCAATTCATTCTGAGCTTTGCAAACTTTGAGTGGTTTATATTCTCTGAATGCTTTCCATCCATTACTTCCTACTTCGTAAAAGCTATAAATACATATTCCTTCTTATTGTTTTCTGCATCACTTTCTTAGTGTACAGTTTTAACATTCATACACAAGTCCATATACTCTTATGGCACACATATGTGATGAATGTGCTCAACGGTCTCACATCTCGGTCACTAGCTCCGAACCGGAGGAGTACTACTCTCCGGAAACACTGAAGAGAAGACCGGAATGTTCACATATTCCTAGACATACACCCAAACCCAAACGAGCTAAGAAAGCACTATTTTGTTCTCCGGGTACGAGAGAGAAGATCAATGAAATTCATCACTACCATATACATCAATTGGATCTTCAGCGTCAATTGCATTATGAACAAAAACTCACATCTGATTGTTTAACTCTCTTAGAACGAATGTCGTCATTTTTCTGTAGCACGGATAGACATGGGGTACACGAACCAATACCAATGTCACACCCTCCGTCTACATCTCAAAGTCCTAACTCATGGGACCGAATTATGCGAGAAATGAAGGATCAAGAGAAAATTGGTCGCCATGGACGCCGAGAGTTTCGAATACTCATGAAATATCCGAAGACAAGTCATCTACCTTTCATTAAGTTATGTTGTTTTCTTATTGCAAAATAATTTTTTATTGTTGTATTTGTTTTCACGTTCTTCATTCGAATTCATTTTGAGTTAGAATAAATTTCAAGTTATATGACGGTATATAATCTTTTCAAGCCAGAAAAACAATTTTCAAGCAGAACGGTCGACCGTATTTTTGGACAAGCCGACCGTTTTTATCTCTGGAAATGATCATATACTTGAAACGGTCGACCGTCTAAAAAATACCAGTCGACCATTCAACTCTCTGGAAATTTGTCATCTCAAATGCTTACCAGTCGACCGTTTTATTTCCACCGGTTGACCGGTAAAGTCCTCTGGAATTAATTTCCTTCAGGAACCAGTCGACTGCTTAAAATCCACCGGTCGACCTGCAAACTTCTCTGGAATATATTTAACCAGTAACCAGTCGACTGGTCCATAGAAATCGGTCGATCGATCACGCGTTTTCCAGAATTTTTGCCCCCAATCGATATGTCTATTTATCTCCTATACATCCCTTCACTTTGTTTTTATACTTCCCTCTTCTCAAACTCTTAGAAATCCAAAAATTCCTTTTTAATTTCTTCAAATTCAATGGCACCTCCTCAGAAGAAACAAAAGAAATCATCCTCCACTTCTCTCCAACCAATAGATTCCAACATAAAACAATGGCTCATGGATCCTATTGCTGTGAGACGATGGAATGCCATGAAGGATTTCACAATCCATGAAGGTTCTTTCATAAATCTCAATGCTTTTATCCTATATGATGTTGAAGAACAATTGGTTAAGGCTCATATAACATCTCTACTTACTTTTGATAAGAACAATGTAGAAATTAATCATATTATGATTAAATTGTTCTATGCCAACCTTAACCTACAAAAATTAAAGCTAGAAAATGCAGCAAATTGCCTTTGGTCCGTAGTTTGTGGTCATCATATTTTCATTTCCAAGGAACGAATGGCTATGGTACTCGGTTCACCTAATAGCGGAAGAGAATTTTCTTCTGACTTTTGCACCGTTCATACTCGTGATAGAATTAGTCATCAGTTCATCGAGGATCATAAAATTAGTACCAAGGCGATTAAGTTGCGTCCTACGGCTCGTGTTATTCATCATACCCTCATCCATTCTTTATTGTCAAGGGTTGGAAACTTTGATGCCGTTTACAAAGAAAATTTCAAGGCTTTGTATGCGATTTATGGAGATATTGAAATAAATTGGATAAACATGATCTTTGACGAGATTTTGCTTGTTAATGATCGCAAAAGACCACATATATTTTACAATGAATATGTAATGCGGCGTTTAATCAATTGTGGAGTCCCGTCTTGTGATTCTAAAATCTCCAAGCCAAAGTACATCGACAAAGCAACCCGAAAAAGGATGAAGCTCCCTGACCCTTGTATTAATATCATTCCGTTTGATCAATACCAACAACAAGGTCCTTCAGAAACTGCTCCTCCTACTACTCCCAAGCCTAAACCGGAGGAAGTTAAACTCCTTAAACCCTCTTCATCAACTAAGGACTCACTTGCACAAATTGCAAGAAACCAATTTCTTTTAGAAGCTAGACTTAAACGAACCGACACCAAACTCGACCGTTTAGACACAAAGCTCGATAAACGGTTCTCCAAGCTTAAGTCCTTCTTCGGTACTATTTGGGAAGCAATTTCATGTGTATCGACCTCTTCTTCCACTCAAATACAAGATCCGGGAAAACGACCTATGCCTCCAACATTTACATGGTCATCATCTGAGGAAGGCGCAAGTTCGGGAACTAATACTGGACGTGGTCGTGGATCTCACGAGACCGAGGAGGAAGAAGATGACGACGACAACGAAGAAGACGTTCAGGATGAAGGAGACAAGGAAGGAGGTGGAAGGATAGTGATTCATTCTGAATCTACGGAATGCGATTCTCCATCGCACTATTTTGTTATCATTCATATATGCTTTATGTTTTATTTTGCAAAAATTTAAATGACACTTGTATGTAAATAGTATCATATTTATTTTGGGTGTGTACGTCTTAAAACATTTGGTACTTGACTTGCTTTTGGTATGCTTGGGTTGTATAATATGCTACTATGTTAAATGCTTATCGTGTTGTTTAAAACTTGTGTAATCTCTACTACTTTTTGTCGATGACAAAGGGGGAGAAAATGTTACTAACATTGTGTTTTGCAGATATTCCTTAAGTATGTATTTCAGGGGGAGTATACATTCAGGGGGAGTAATAAACTCTTTCAGATCTATATTGTCATCAATCAAAAAGGGGGAGAATGTTGAGTCAAGGAATTCAAGGTGTTTTGATCAATGACAAGGAGAAATTCAAGATCGACAAAAAGAAGATATTCGATGGTATAGGTTGATTATTTAGAGTATGAGTGTAGTTAAATATATTAAAATCTATCCTCAAATAATCATATTCCTATATGGTTTGAATATATATATGTTTATACATGTATGCACATTCATTGTGCATACTAACAGAAACCGGTCGACCGGTTCATATATAGGCGGTCGACCGTTTCTGTGCAGAATGCACAATGAACGTGCACATATATATATATAACGTACATATATTCAAACACCAGTCTACTGGTCATTTTTTACCAGTCGACTGGTCTACGAACTGAAGCCATCTTTTCGAATAGACACCCTATTTCATCAATGGTTATGATCCTTTCTCTTGGCAAAAAATCATCTCTTTTCATGGTTTCTCTTCACCAATGATTACATCTCTCCATCCTCTATAAAAGCATCATGAAATCATCATTTTTAATAATAACAATTCTTTCTATTCTTGCTATCTAAGTGCTGATTTCATTTTTACTCTTTAAAAACCATTCAAAAGCTCACTATTCTCATATATCGTTATTTGAATCCTTGAATCTATATATTATTCTTTAGATTCAAACAACGATATCATCTTCCAAATCTTCATAATATCAAAATCATATTTGAGGATAAGATTATAGGAAGGTTGTACAAGAATTGACAAATTCGTGTTATTAAGAACACACATTGTCAAACTACAAGTTTATATCTTGTTTGAAGTCCTCGGTGTTGTAAGAGGCGAGTTTGTGAAGTCCTTGGTATTGTAAGAGGCGAGTTGTGAAGTCCTCGTGTAGATAGAGGCGTGAAATCCCGTTCGGCTGCTCGGGTGTTGTGAACCTGTTTTCCTCAGGGTTAAGTAAGGATAGTGTTTAGTGAAATTCCAGATAGGAGATCTGGGACTAGACGTAGGACGGTGCTCCGAACCAGTATAAAAATCCCTGGTGTGATTTTTCTATTACTGCATTTACTTATCTGTGATATTGCTACTGCGAGATCTTTCTTAGTATATAGTATATATTCCGCATATCCATATTACTGATCCTGCCTAAAGTCGTCTATCGACACTTTCAGGAATCAACCAGTCGAAGTCTCACTTAGTTCCGAAGCAGTATGAAGAAATTACTGCAGGTTTTACAAAAAAAATAACGACTCTGTATGTAGGCAGAGATCAAATATGGCAATATAGCCTGTTATTTCCTAAGTACAACTGGTAGTCACGTTATAGAACTACAGTATTCAGTAACTGGGAAAAACGCCCGAGTGTTTCACATTATCCGTAATTTAGGTGGGAATATATCGGTCAAAGTCTCATCTGGTTCTGAGGCAGTATGAAGAAACTACTGCAGCTTTTACAAAAAAAGCGACTCTATATGTAAGCAGCGTTCAAATATGGGAATATAGCCTGGTATTTTCTGAGTACAACTGGTAGTCACCGTGGAGAACTACATTGTTCGGTCACAGGGCAAAACGTCCGAGTGTTTCACATTTTCCGTAATTTAGGTGGGAATCTATCAGTCGAAGTCTCATCCGGTTCCGAGGCAGTATAAAGAAATTACTGCAAATTTTACAAAAAAAATGTCAACTTCATATGTAGGCAGAGTTAAATGGGTAAGTGAGTTACCCGTTTGAATCCCTTTTAAAAACAGGTAACCATTTTATGACTCATTTAATAAAAAATTATAAATGGGTTGACCACCAGGTTGTAATTAGGGTAAAATGGGTTGGGTAAATGGGTGGGGTCATATTTGACAGGTCTATGTTAAATGATGATAGGGAGGGAGGGAAATGATTTGGAGAGAGTGAATGTTGTTCTTGGCTTGGGTTATAATACGATTTTAGTTTTTTTTTGGTACAAACAAGTCATCCCTCTCTTACTTCAATTAAAAGCAATCTAAAAATCTATGTTATGTAAATTCTCCACTCCACCATCTTATCAATAATATCCCCATAAATTTAATTTAATTTTTTTAGATTGATTTGACTCAAAAATATTTTAAAATCCAATTCTTTATTCATTTAATTTTCAAAATTTAACTCTACTTGTTTCAAGCGTGCACGGTCATATGATAAGTCTAATCTTCATGAAATCTGACATCTTACAAATTCACTCTTTCTGATTTGATGAAACTGGTTTTGTTGAAATTTGAGATAGTTTGCAAAAAATGATAATTTCATATTAAAATATTATTTTATAATTTGATCCAAATATCGATTCAAATCCAAACTATTTATTATTGTTTATAAATTTACACAACGAATTTAAATCTATATCAATTAACTTGAAAAGTCAAATGAGATTATTGAATCTGTTTAGTTAATATCTGATTACCAATTCAATTGTTTAAACAACCGCTAATATTGAAATTCAAATTAATAAATTCCATATGTCCAATTATTTAAATATTTAAAATTAATTTAGTATTAAAATCCTATTACTAAAATCTGAGTTATCGCATATCTAGTAGAGGTTGTCTATGGTTTGATGTAGGGAATTTGGCTAAGTATTGGGTGTTTTGTCGAGTTACATTTGGAACTCAAATTATTGGATGTTTAAAAGTGAAGACCAAGTTGTTATGATGTATAAGTTGGGTTATAAGGCATCTAGAGGAAGAGTGCTGGAAAAAGGAAAATAGACTGGATTGAAATAATTCTATGTGATAGCTTGACCCAAGTTATTAAGGTATGTCCAACTATTGTGGAACTTTTAGAGAGTATTGTTGAGGTTCTGAAGATTGTACTACAGGAAGTGGCTAGTTTGCACTAGGGATGGATGATGATATAATAGCTACAGATCTTACCTTTGTGACTAGTGATTGGAGTAAATACCAAAAGATGGCAGCCCGATATTGGAGGGAGCTGCATATGGTGAAGTGGTTGGTTCCTAGTAATAAAAACTAGATTGAGCAAGAGGGTTTGGAATCCTAATTAAACAACAAGGAACGACTCAAATGGTATTGTAGTGTTAATTAAACAAAGCTGAGTGTTTTTGGTTTGCTCGAAGCAAGCTTATTATAAGTGGTGACGCTCAAGGGTAAATTGAGGGATCCGTATATCTTGGACCTGTGGATTTGGATTTAATGTACAACTTTAGGCTACCAAATGTGTAACACCCCACGTCTGTTAATGTCACTCATATCAGAATGCGTTATGTTTCATGAAGTGCAATATGTAAACAACAACTAAAATTTACAAGATAGATATAAATAGGTAGCAGTAAACTTAACTTTTATTGTTAAAGAAAACATTGTTTTAAACCAGTTACAACATAATAATGCTTCAAATACCAAAAACCTCAAATAAAATCATCTATCTAATAATTCCAAACATCAGAGTACAAAAATGTAAAACCATATCCCTTCTAAAAAGCCATAACAAAATAGAATAATAATCAAGACTATACATGAATCAGAAGAAATCCAAGCAAGATAAGATCAGGAGCTCGACTACTGTCCACTCCCACATTGCGAACCTAAGTGGGGAGAAAGAGAGGGAAAGGAAACAAAATTGGTCAGACATAAAGTTTAGCGAGTTCTACTGATTTTTAGCATAAGCATATGATAAGAGGTGTCAAGATAGGTATATAATACTGGATAAGAAAGTACGGTAAAATATATATAAGTACGAGGTTAACGAGATATCAAAGCAAGATAAAGGTAAATTAAACTTCTCATTCATATCCCAAGAATCAAGTTACTGCACCAATTACTAGTATTAACAGGATTAGGTATTACCTTAATTACTACCCATGTGATCGACTGCTATTACCCGAATATCCTGTTCCAACCCCGGCAGTAGGGTGCATCAGTCCTTTACCAAGCAACTTATAGGACACAGACCAATTCTAGGTGTTAGAGCGTCTTAGTTTCCCCTAATCGGACCCACGTATGCTCATGACTCTGCCAGACCGTGTCTATGCCCACCTTCCACCTTGAACCTCTTATAATCCTGATCAGTCAAGCGTGCCCCTGACCCCTACCTAATGCGAGGCCCCTCCTAAGGTACCAACAGGGATACCAACTGATATGGGTTCCACACAACTTGACACAAGCCACCCCCTAGGTTGGTGCCCCCAAGTAACTAGGATTTAAGAGTTCCAAAACCTAATACAAACAACTAAAACCGGGACCTCTTAGCTTATTGATTAACAGGTTTAACTTAGCAGGTTTAAGTTCATTAGTAAGCCTAGTTGTAAATGACATTTATCCTAAATGTTATTTGTGTACAACCTCTTCTCCAAACAAGCACCTCCTCAAATGTATATTTAGATTACAGTAATTCATTTTATTTAACTTTACACCTGTTACACATACCTTCTTACATGTTATACTTAATTTTAAATTAAGTCCAATCTATCAGATTAACATGTCACGTATTCTTCCTTTGATGTAATCAACCCAAATTTACAGTCTAAGGTTCCCAATCTGAAATATGCCCCATTATCTCCATTTTAATGTCATTAATCAGTTATTTTAATTTACGTCATGTATAAGAAGTTCAACAGTAACAGCCTAGGCTTTAGTAGCCTAGGTTCAGCATAAAAAAGGAAAAAGGGGCAAAACAGATCTCAAGACATATAAAAGACTATAAATAAATAAAAGACAGAACATGGATAAGGATGATAGAAGTATACATGAACATATGATAACAGTAATCTGAATAGGTGATTTAATAGTAAAATGACAACATATAAGAAATAACTTATAGAGACTGTTTATTTCAGATCCAACAATTTATTGTCTGAAACCTTTTGAAAAGACAGATCTAAAAATGACATGAAACTCAAAGTGATTGGACTGGAGAAGATGAAAATATCTCTTTTGTATGTATATGACACTGTAGAAGAAAGTCCACTTTTGTATTATATTGCTATAGAGCAGTCAAAATTATCCTTGCTAATTTATGTTTGGGCAGCACCTCAGTATCTCCATGTATATATTATTTTTTAGAAGAAGGTTTGGAGTAAAGAGGAAGAATAGATTTGTGTGTGGAGAACAATGAGGTTGCCATCCTTTATATATATTACCTAGGATAATCCCTTACCATTATATTTAGGTTTTCCATTCCAATAGTACATGTAATGCTGAGTCAGCAAATGAACTTGGTTAAGAATTCAGTCCAAAAACAAGCGCAGAAACCTGTCTCAACACCCGGGTGGGTCAATCCACCTTAACCTGTGTCGCCCCATGGGTCGACCTGGTCAACCTAGGTCGCCCCATGACCGTTACTCCAAAGTCGTTGTTTATATATTTTGAATTATATATATATATATATATATATATATATATATATAAAATTTGTCTATACTTCTGTGAAAACTTTTTAAGACCATATCTTCTTCATATTAACTCCGATTTACAAAATTTAAGTGTCTATTTGAACCAAAATTTCATAACAGACATAATGGTAAAGTCTGTTTTACCTAATTTTGAATATTTAATTAAGTAATATCAATTTTAATATCCTTATTACACAATTACAGTGTATTAAATTATGGGGTGTTACATTCCCCTTCCTTAAAGGATTTCGTCCCTGAAATCTCTAAGTTAAGAAGAATGTTACTGTTTAAGCCTACACCCATCTACTTAACCATCATCCACAGGCATCCATTGTCCTTAAGATTTCTAATGCTTGATATGAACACATGCAAAAGTGTTGTATATATGCCCTTAAGCTAATGCGAAAATCAAACGGTCAACGTATCCAGTTGATCTCCTTAATGCAATGTATATGTGTGCCATGTATCCAACATGTATGCGAATAATACTAATAATACATATAAGTTCAATATGTGTGCACAACCATTAACCAAAATGCAACATCTATATGATGATTCAACCATTTTTTTTCATCCACTGAAAAATAAAATAAAATGTACACACATCCATATGCAATATAAGTGCTTGAGCTGATCTAGTGCCTAATGTGTGTGTGTGTGTGTGTGTGTATATACATCCACGGGCATCCACTTGCAATCATCAAACATAACATGTCTCAAACACATGCTTCAAACATAGGCATCTACCCTAAGGACCGATGATTCAATTGATAGAGATGAACGAACTCAAATTCAAAAGCTAGAAAAAGAAAAAAAACATACTCTCAAAGAGAAAAGGGTAAGAAGCGCGAATCTTGTCCTCGGGTTCCCATGTCATGTCGTCTCATTCTTCTCCCATTGCACCTTTACTAACTTTATCTCTTTATTGTGTAGCCTCTTAAATTCCTCTCAAGAATACGAGTACGAACTCTTTGAACTGATGCCTCTTTCTTGACTTCAACATCTTCAAGTGTACTTGGCTCCACTACCTCTGCTGAACCATGAAGACATTTCCTTAAGTGGAAAACGTGGAACACGTCGTGTACTACCAACAGCCTCTCCAGTAGTCTAACTCTATAGGCCATTTGGCCTATCCTCTCTACTATGGGAAATGGCCCTACGAACCTTGGTGCTAATTTCCCTATCGAGCCAAATTGAACTACATTCCTTAAAGACGATACTTTGATGAAGACTATATCTCCTATTTCGAATTCTAAGTCAGTTCTTCCCTTATCGGTATATGACTTTTATCTATCTTGTGTAGCTTTCATCCTTCTTCGAATGAGATCTATCTTTTCCGAAGTCTCTCTCACCATATTTGGCCCTAGTAGAAGTTTGTCCGTAGACTCCCACCAACATGCCAGTGATCTACAAGGTCATTTATATAATGCTTCGAAGGGTGTCATCCCATTGCTCGACTAATGACTATTATTGTATGTGAATTCAAGCAATGGGAAATGCTCCTCCCAAGTCCCTCCGGAATCTAGTATACACGGTCTTAGTAGATCCTCAAGAAATCTATAAACCCTCTCAGTATGTCCATCGGTCTAAGGCTAATTCCACCCCTATAAATAAAGGGGTAAAGCCTCATTATTTTTCTATATAAATCTGCCGAGGCACCAGAGCTCTGCTAGATTTATCCCTCTCTAAACCAAAATTCTAAAATAAAAATATATTCATGCATATCAAATCAAATCCAATTCGTATGAAATTTAGAGGGCAAGCAGATCTAATGGAAAGGAATGAAATTTGACACTCAGAGATAGATTCTTCGCTCCCTTCCCTTTTCTTGCATTTCTACAGAACTAGAATTTTCCCCTTCCTAGATAAACTATGGATTTATAAGAATTTGGGGATTGTAAGCCTAAAAAGGTTCAAAACTCAGAAATTGGAAGCTATAAGGTGAGTGGGAAATTTACTATTACAGATATAAAGATTTATCTATTTCATTTGAATCCAATCTATGTTTTATTCCTATCAGATCTGTTATTTAAATAATTGTAAATTGTGATAACCATCTGATTTGATTATGAATATGTTTGAAATTGGTAAATAATAAAGTCGTGATTATGTAAACATGAATTGTAGATTTTTATCTGTATTCCCACATATTTCTACTAGTTATGTCATGAATTATGAAATATGTTGTATATGCCATATAACACCGTGAATCTGGAAATCAGTCCCATTAAACATAAATTTGTTATAGTTATGTTCCAGATCTTTAATTCAGTACTGAAATATGAAATTGTAACAACCCAAAAATCTGGGCCAGTTTAAAATTTTTATTTTGGCAATTTTAACGAATTTTGAATATTTAAAATAGATTATTTTAAATAATATCGACAAGAAATTTATTTTGAATAAAAATCGAATGTATATATTATATACGTCGTCGTTAGAATATAAATAATTATATATAATTATAAAAGGAATTGAAAATGGCGTGGTAGTTCGATAATTCGATTTCAAACTTCAATTGGACATACCGGGTGCAAAACAATCCGGATTTTAGCGAAACCAAAAACAATAGGATTTAAATGAGAATATCTTTCCAATGAATCTGAAAAATCGATATTTCATAGCGGGAATCAAAAGAAATGTCCAGTTGAAAATTCTGAATAGTCGCTATGGAATTCAGACCCTTTAAAATGGGAATTTTGCAAACGACCTCGGATTTCGATGAAACCACTTTTGTTGGGTTCGTGATGTCAAATTATTGCTAGGTTTCAAATTTCATAATTTTTCGAATCAATATGTGAGCATGGCAAAGGAAAACGCGTTTGACCAGTTTTAGTTGATTTTAATCGACTGGAAATTGGCCATTTTTCCAATGGTCTCAGAATTCGACGAAACTAGTTTTGTTAGGACCGTATCGTCAATACGAAGCTAGAAAATATTTTTCTGGAATTTTCTAGTTAGTATGTGACCCCGGTAAATAGAAATGCTCGTTTAAATTCAATATATAGAGTTATATGTTGATTTTGACGAAAACTGATCGAAACAGTCGAATCAGCGAACGATACATATCCCATTGTGTTCGGAATGGGGGTAAAACGCTATAGACGACAGGCGGTGGGCCTCGTTTAGAGGTCGAAATAAAAAGTCAACTTTTTGAATTTAAAATTAATTGAAAATTTATTTCCTCTCTCTACCTTCATTCCTTTATCAGCCCCCCCCCCCCGTTCATTTTTTTTCAAATCAAACGAAAAAGAAAAAACGAAAAAGGGCAGAGCCCTGTCGATCCGCGCCGCCGCTCCTCAGGAGGCAGCGCCGCCTCCCATCGGCCCCCCCATCGCAGCCCCCTTCGATCCTCCGCCTTCTTCTTCTCTCCTCCTATCGCGTGAGACCGCGAAGCCTCCCCCCCCCCCCCCCGTCAGATCGAGACCCCCCCTCGCGATTTGCCTCGCGTCAGCAAGCATCCCCCCTTCACCGTTGACTGTAAGTCTTTTTTTTATTATTATAATTTTTATTTATATAAATTTTGATTTATTTTGTTAGTAAATAATCAAGTTTGGATTTTTAAGGGTTTAAAAATAGGATTTTATCATGAAAGGATGAATTTTTGTAAATGAAAAGGATTGGGTTTTTGAAATAAAGTTAGGATTTTTATATATTGAATAGCATAGTAAAAATTCGATTTTTATATATTGAATAGCATAGTAAAAATTCGATTTTTATATATTGAATAGCGAAGTAAAAATTCGATTTTTATATATTGAATAACATAGTAAAAATTCGATTTTTATATATTGAATAGCATAGTAAAAATTCGATTTTTATATATTGAATAGCATAGTAAAAATTCGATTTTTATATATTGAATAGTGAAGTAAAAATTCGATTTTTATATATTGAATAGCATAGTAAAAATTCGATTTTTATATATTGAATAGCATAGTAAAAATTCGATTTTTATATATTGAATAGCGAAGTAAAAATTCGATTTTTATATATTGAATAGCATAGTAAAAATTCGATTTTTAAATATATGAAGTGATTATAAAAAATATGATTTTTAAATTGAAAGTGAACAAATAAAAATGTGATTTTTTTATATGTAGTGGCTACGGGCAACGAAGATGACAAAGATGCGATAACGATGAAGATTTCTATCAAGGAAGAGTTGTGGTATTGGATAGCTATTGGTGAGAACTTCTCACTCTTCAATCTCTTTTTCTAGTTATATATATATATATATACTAGGATGCAGACGGTGCTTAGTAGCACCTGACACCCGTCATTCACAGACCATGGATGGCTTGTTTGTTTGACTGATGTGTTGTGAAATTTGTTTGTGTTGTTAATGTGAAATCGATAATATTAATTAATGTGTTGAAAGGAAATAAAATATTTATATAGTTAAAAATATTTTATCGTTAAAAATATAAATTTTAATGTGAAAGTGAATAAATAAATATTTATAAACGAATCGGCCGATTTGTTTATATACACCGATTTGACTGATATTGATTGGGACGATAAATTTTACACATCGCCCAACTGCACAAATAAAATCTGTGTTTGATTGTTTGAAACCCCACACGGGTATTGGGATAAGATACGGCATACACTAATCCCAGTCATTAGTTGTATGTCAATCGATGGTTCGACAGGCTGGTATAAGCGTTAGATATCTATATTTGATGCTTATACAGCGTAGTGCACTTTGGATGATGGTTGATTATTTATCGTTGCTATTATATACATGTGTTGTATGGAATCCATATAATTAACTTTATATGGTAATTGATTGGGCCTCATTCCAATTTAGAAAATAAAGAATATTATAAAATAAAGGTTCATGTGTTGACCGTACTCATCCGTTGAGATTAGTCATGTGTTGAACGAAATATTTTGACAATAAAATTTACATCTTTATATTATAAAATAAAGGTTCATGTGTTGACCGTACTCATCCGTTGAGAATAGTCATGTGTTGAACGAAATATTTTAACAATAAAATTTACATCTTTATATTATAAAACAAAGGTTCAGGTGTTGGCTGTACTCATCCGTTGAGATTAGTCATGTGTTGAACGAAATATTTTAACGATAAAATTTATATCTTTATCATATATGAAATTAGAAATTAACTGGAAAATAGATAAGATGAGTGGTCTCCTGGATATTGATCTGATGTTGGTTTCGGCCTTCGGGGTTAATATTCAGGGAATCGTTCTCTTACTAATTTACGGTTGGAGTCTGATTTAATATCAAACGATAGATACCTTAATTTTCATAAAATATATTAAATAACAAAAATAGTCACACGTGGACAGTACTCATTCGTTGAGATTAGTCATGTGTTGACAAGAATAAATATTCATTTGTTAAATAGAATAACGGAATTATTGAAATATATAAAGCCGTGTTGATTAGAGATGCGCTATTTTGACGCGAACGATATTTATGTCGATTATATTCGTTTTTATAAATTGAATAGAAAAGAAATTCAAATTGAATTGAATAGATAAAGAAATTCAAATTGAATCGAATAGAAAACCGATTTGAATTGAATATATAACGAATTTGATTTGAATTATATATATAACGAATTTGATTTGAATTGAATATATAACGAATTTGATTTGAATTGAATATATAACGAATTTGATTTGAATTGAATATATATAACGAATTTGATTTGAATTGAAAAGAAAATGAATTCGAATTGAATTGAAAAGAAAACGAATTCGAATTGAATTGAATTGAAAAGAAAACAAATTCGAATTGAATTGAATTGAAAAGAAAACGAATTCGATTTGAATTGAAAAGAAAATGAATTCGAATTGAATTGAATTGAAAAGAAAACGAATTCGAATTGAATTGAAAAGAAAACGAATTCGAATTGAATTGAATTGAAAAGAAAACGAATTGAATTGAATTGAAAAGAAAACGAATTCGAATTGAATTAAAAAGAAACCGAATTCGAATTGAATTGAATTGAAAAGAAAATGAATTCGAATTGAATTGAAAAGAAAACGAATTCGAATTGAATTGAAAAGAAAATGAATTCGAATCGAATTAAAATTGATTTGAATTGAAATGAAAGTAAAAAGAATTTATAATAGAAAGTTCAATTTTGATTTGAATTCGAAATAAAGGTTGAAATTGTTTTTGAAACGAATTCAAAACGATTTATAAAATTCGTTTTAAATAGTAATCGACAAAATATATATTATATATATAATATAATGGCCTGAATAGAACGCGCCGCGCCGCGGCAGTTCGTGAATTTCGACCATTTATTTCAAACAGATATTACGGGAGATCCGACCGTCGGATTCTCCTAAAACCGGAACCGTTGGGTTCGTATCAAAAAGATCTTTCTAACGAATATTAGAAATTTGAAATCTAACGGTTGGATTTGGAGATACGTCCAAATCAAATTTGGAAAAGGTCGCTGTAAGTGCAGTTCGATGGCCGTTGATGGAAATCAACTGTACGGGCCTTGATAAAATTATTAAAAATAGTAATAATTTGTGTAAAATCATAAGAAATGATTTGGGAAAAATTAGGATGGAAAAACTCCCTATTTGAAAAGATAAAAATAGATTTTTATCAAAATGAACTAGTTTTGAACTGAAATTAAAACCCATTTATTTTTAAATAAATAAACTGGATTTGAAATGGGTTTAAATAGAATTGATTCATGGGTTTATCGTGAACTGTGTTTTAAATAACACTTGTTCTTTAACCCGATAATAAATAGAATGTGATTTGGGTTTATCGTGAACTGTGTTTTAAATAACACTTGTTCTTTAACCCAGTAAAAGGAGTTATAATGAATCTGCAAGTAGATTGAAATGTGAATAGATAATTTAAATTATCAAAGTTAAAAAATGAGCGAGAATGGAGTATTACCAGTTTTGCTCCAAAGCGATAGTTAAATCTTTAATTAGATTTGAACGTGAAATGGTAATTAATTTTACCGATAACACCGTGGTATTAGATATGGAGTATTACCAGTTTTGCTTCATGGGATGAATAGGTTGGGATTGGGAAATAAAATAAATAATTACTTCGGTGTGGTTCACTAATCTCGACTAGTTTGGAAAACCATAATTTGGTTTAATACGACATCCAAAGGAAGATTAAAGGATAAATTTTAAAGAATTTATCTTGGATAAAATTAATGGGAACCTTTCCCTGAGAATATGAATTGGAATGAGGCGTATGTTGTGTTTGTGTAACATTTGTTTTTAATATACGCGGGTTGTTCGGAAAGCCCGGGTTTATACCCATTCTGAATAACCGATTCGACGATATATCGAAGATGAAGACGGTGGTTGAAGACCAGAAGTCTTCACATTGTTTGGATAATTACTGACGATCCTGATTGGGCTGTACACCCAAGAGGATGGAAATAGTTGGTGGTCGTCCAGACGTACTTGGAGATGGATGGATATGCGAGGAAAGTGCCTCCGGTTTCGTTCAGACCCAGAACGAATTTGTAAATGGATTGTGTGTCTGACATTGGATTTTATTCTATGTTGATTGGTTTCTATTAAATATATATCTGTTTGGCTGTGGAGAATTTATTCTCTTGCTTAACGCCCTTCTCTGAGACGTACGAGCTTAGAGGTTATATATCGATAGATATCAATCGCATGGCATGAATTGCCTGTGTGGCACGCAGAGTTGCATGGAACAAGGCTTCTGTTGAAAAGCAAAGTCTTGTGGTTGATGATCAAAGCATGGCCTACGTGGCAGCTTTGTGTATAACATGAATTTGCGAGCCTCACACCTCGGTATGAGTCAAAAATGGGATACGGACTGCAGGGAGAGCACGACGTTTCTTTCTAGCTTTGGTGGTGTCAGTGACTTACCAGCCCTGACATTTATATACTTTTCACCTATGTGGTTGTTGGATGAGGCGCCTTGATTTTAGGTCTGTAAGGACCGGGAAACGTGTGTTCAGGCATAATTAATCCTCTAACGTAAGTGAGGACCGACCCTGAAGCATCCAGGATTGCCCAGAGTGTGTAGTCCTGAGACATTTGCTAGAGTGTCTCGAACGCGGAGAGGAGCTTGCCCCTTGCCTCGACTCATTACGGAAATCCAATTTCCAATACGTGTATTGCGGTTTTAATTGTAGAACTAGTATGGCGACATGATATATGGTACCCATGCCGTCTATGATTTATATTTATGATTGAAATTGTTTTGACACTATACACTTATTATAGTATCAAATGATTTGTTTTAAACGTACCAAGCATGTTTGGCTATTATAAGGGAAAACCCTATCCTCCGGCTTGCGTTGCATTGTGTGATGGGACCTGGGTCTTATAATAGCTTCATTTTTCGAAAAAGCATTGCGTTGTTTATTGTTATGCACTGGTATTCTTGGGAGGAAACCCGTTCCGTGTTATACGGCGTGGTCCCTTGAATTCCTCTCTTTTAAAGTAAAGTTATAAATAACTATTTTAGTTCTCACACCAGTCACATGACTGACCTGTAGTTTGTTGTTTTAACCTAAACTCTGGGTGCCCCTATTTTCCGCACGGGCAGCTAGTAGTTTTGGTTTTGCAGATTTATATTCACAGGATCCTGGTTTACAGCTGGAATGATATCCGGAAAGCTCTGTATCCGTATATCACCTTCTGTTGTGCTTTGTATTATTTTCCGCTGCTATGTAATTTATTGTAATCTCTGATAGTTATCGAATGTAATCTATTCATCTATACTCTGTATATTCTTGTATCTGATGGAATTGTTGTAATAACAATGAAATGTTCTTCTGTTTGTGTTCTGATTTGTCTTGTACTCAAACGTTCAGGGGTTTCGAACGGTCTAGATCGGTTTAACGACTGATTCGGATCGAGCGAAATTCCCGGCCGTCACATTTGGTATCAGAGCTTTGGTTTACAGAGCTCGAGAACAAGGAACATTAGAACCATACGAAAGGATTCATCAGATATTGGATTAGTAATATCCAATTAGAATGACTCGTTAGAGATAGGATCAGTAGTATCCTAGAATGAGTGTGAAGAGTATATTTTTCAAATGAAAACAAATTTTGTTTTGAAATTTAAATCGTTTAATATTCTATTTGTACTGAATTTGGACAATCCAATATATAAAGATTTTGCATATACGCGTCATGAACGTATATTCGAAGTTTTAATATACTAGATAGATATAGAATTACACTCTAGTCGCCCGGAGATGATGTTGATAATGACCATGGAATCATCAATACTTATGTTCGTGTTTCGAAGGTGTGATATCTATATATTTCCATTAGAGTAGTGTGAGAACCAAAACTTATATAGATAGATTTATTGTTGTGAATGGGCATCAAAAACATGATTTTTTGTATATATATAAAATTATGAATTGGAAACGTTAAATTCACTAATTGATTGATGTTTGTGTTGTTTGTCTATTTGTTTGACAATTTTGAACCATTATGCCTAATTGCATCAAATATTAAGAATTGGTCGCATTTGCTTGCATATACATGTACTTACATTGAACAGGTCATAGCAAGGAGGCTAGAGCCGAAGAATAAAATTTGTTTGCCCGACAAATAGGTACATGTTTACTACATAATTTACTGTTTGTTTGGGTGATGATGATTTTATGAGCCTATTGGCTAGCCGCTTGGCTTTTTCTTTTTCTTTTTGAGATCAGAAGGCCTATATGGCAATTTCGGGATTTTCCCGTGGCTCCCGGTGCAGGGGTGGTTATGGCGAAATTTTTCAAAAATTTAGGGTGTTAGCCAAATTTTTGAAATTTTTGAAAATTCTCAGAAACTGAAAAGTTGGAGAATGGAAGCCGGATCGAACGTAGAGCTGATTAATCAAACCACTTTCGACTTTGTTCCTTTTCGGGGACGAAAAGTTTTAAGTGGGGGATATTGTAACAACCCGAAAATCTGGGCCAGTTTAAAAATTTTATTTTGGCAATTTTAGCGAATTTTGAATATTTAAAATAGATTATTTTAATTAATATCGACGAGAAATTTATTTTGAATATAAATCGAACGTATATATTATATACGTCGTCGTTAGAATATAAATAATTATATATAATTATAAAAGGAATTGAAAATGGCGCGGTAGTTCGATAATTCGATTTCAAACTTCAATTGGACATACCGGGTGCAAAACAATCCGGATTTTAGCGAAACCAAAAACAATAGAATTTAAATGAGAATATCTTTCCAACGAATCCGAAAAATCGAGATTTCATAGCGGGAATCAAAAGATATGTCTAGTTGAAAATTCTGAATAGTCGCTATGGAATTCAGGCCCTTAAAAATGGGAATTTTGCAAACGACCTCGGATTTCGACGAAACCACTTTTGTTGGGTCCGTGATGTCAAATTATTGCTAGGTTTCAAATTTCATAATTTTTGGAATTAATATGTGAGCATGGCAAAGGAAAACGCGTTTGACCAGTTTTAGTTGATTTTAATCGACTGGAAGTTGGCCATTTTTCCAACGGTCTCTGAATTCGACAAAACTAGTTTTGTTAGGACCTAATCGTCAATACGAAGCTAGAAAATATTTTTCTGGAATTTTTCTAGTTAGTATGTGACCCCGGTAAATAGAAATGCTTGTTTAAATTCAATATATAGAGTTATATGTTGATTTTGACGAAAATAGATCGAAACAGTCGAATCAGCGAATGATACATATCTCATTGTGTTCGGAATGGGGGTAAAACGCTATGGACGACAGGCGGTGGGCCTCGTTTAGAGGTCGAAATAAAAAGTCAACCTTTTGAATTTAAAATTTATTGAAAATTAATTTCCTCTCTCTACCTTCATTCCTTTATCAGGCCCCCCCGTTCATTTTTTTTCAAATCAAACGAAATAAAAAAAGGGCAGAGCCCTGTCGATCCGCGCCGCCGCTCCTCAGGAGGCAGCGCCGCCTCCCATCGGCCCCCCATCGCAGCCCCCTCCGATCCTCCGCCTTCTTCTTCTCTCCTCCTCCTATCGCGTGAGACCGCGAAGCCTCCCCCCCTCGTCAGATCGAGACCCCCCCCCTCGCGATTTGCCTCGCGTCAGCAAGCACCCCCCCTTCACCGTTGACTGTAAGTCTTTTTTTATTATTATTATAATTTTTATTTATATAAATTCTGATTTATTTTGTTAGTAAATAATCAAGTTTAGATTTTTAAGGGTTTAAAAATAGGATTTTATCATGAAAGGATGAATTTTTGTAAATGAAAAGGATTGGGTTTTTGAAATAAAGTTAGGATTTTTATATATTGAATAGCATAGTAAAAATTCGATTTTTATATATTGAATAGCATAGTAAAAATTCGATTTTTATATATTGAATAGCGAAGTAAAAATTCGATTTTTATATATTGAATAGCGAAGTAAAAATTCGATTTTTATATATTGAATAGCATAGTAAAAATTCGATTTTTATATATTGAATAGCATAGTAAAAATTCGATTTTTATATATTGAATAGCGAAGTAAAAAATTCGATTTTTATATATTGAATAGCATAGTAAAAATTCGATTTTTATATATTGAATAGCATAGTAAAAATTCGATTTTTATATATTGAATAGCGAAGTAAAAATTCGATTTTTATATATTGAATAGCATAGTAAAAATTTGATTTTTATATATTGAATAGCGAAGTAAAAATTCGATTTTTATATATTGAATAGCATAGTAAAAATTAGATTTTTAAATATATGAAGTGATTATAAAAAATATGATTTTTAAATTGAAAGTGAACAAATAAAAATGTGATTTTTATATGTGTAGTGGCTACGGGCAACGAAGATGACAAAGATGCGATAACGATGAAGATTTCTATCAAGGAAGAGTTGTGGTATTGGATAGCTATTGGTGAGAACTTCTCACTCTTCAATCTCTTTTTCTAGTTTTTTATATATATATATATATATATATATATATATATACTAGGATGCAGACGGTGCTTAGTAGCACCTGACACCCGTCATCCACAGACCATGGATGGCTTGTTTGTTTGACTGATGTGTTGTGAAATATGTTTGTGTTGTTGATGTGAAATTGATAATATTAATTAATGTGTTGAAAGGAAATAAAATATTTATATAGTTAAAAATATTTTATCATTAAAAATATAAATTTTAACGTGAAAGTGAATAAATAAATATTTATAAACGAATCGGCCGATTTGTTTATATACACTGATTTGACTGATACTGATTGGGTCGATAAATTTTACACATCGCCCAACTGCACAAATAAAATTTGTGTTTGATTGTTTGAAACTCCACACGGGTATTGGGATAAGATACGGCATACACTAATCCCAATCATTAGTTGTATGTCGATCGATGGTTCGACAGGCTGTTATAAGCGTTAGATATCTATATTTGATGCTTATACAACGTAGTGCACTTTGGATGATGGTTGATTATTTATCGTTGCTATTATATACATGTGTTTTATGGAATCCATATAATTAACTTTATATGGTAATTGATTGGGCCTCATTCCAATTTAGAAAATAAAGAATATTATAAAATAAAGGTTCATGTGTTGACCGTACTCATCCGTTGAGATTAGTCATGTGTTGAACGAAATATTTTGACAATAAAATTTACATCTTTATATTATAAAATAAAGGTTCATGTGTTGACCGTACTCATCCGTTGAGAATAGTCATGTGTTGAACGAAATATTTTAACAATAAAATTTACATCTTTATATTATAAAACAAAGGTTCAGGTGTTGGCTGTACTCATCCGTTGAGATTAGTCATGTGTTGAACGAAATATTTTAACGATAAAATTTACATCTTTATCATATATGAAATTAGAAATTAACTGGAAAATAGATAAGACGAGTGGTCTCCTGGATATTGATCTGATGTTGGTTTTGGCCTTCGGGGTTAATATTCAGGGAATCGTTCTCTTACTAATTTACGGTTGGAGTCTTATTTAATATCAAACGATAGATACCTTAATTTTCATAAAATATATTAAATAACAAAAATAGTCACACGTGGACAGTACTCATTCGTTGAGATTAGTCATGTGTTGACAAGAATAAATATTCATTTGTTGAATAGAATATCGGAATTATTGGAATATATAAAGCCGTGTTGATTAGAGATGCGCTATTTTGACGCGAACGATATTTATATCGATTATATTCGTTTTTATAAATTGAATAGAAAAGAAATTCAAATTGAATTGAATAGATAAAGAAATTCGAATTGAATCGAACAGAAAACCGATTTGAATTGAATATATAACGAATTTGATTTGAATTGAATATATAACGAATTTGATTTGAATTGAATATATAACGAATTTGATTTGAATTGAATATATATAACGAATTTGATTTGAAAAGAAAACGAATTCGAATTGAATTGAATTGAAAAGAAAACGAATTCGAATTGAATTGAATTGAAAAGAAAACGAATTCGAATTGAATTGAAAAGAAAACGAATTCGAATTGAATTGAATTGAAAAGAAAATGAAGTCGAACTGAATTGAAAAGAAAACGAATTCGAATTGAATTGAATTGAAAAGAAAACGAATTCGAATTGAATTGAATTGAAAAGAAAACGAATTCGAATTGAATTGAATTGAAAAGAAAACGAATTCGAATTGAATTGAAAAGAAAACGAATTCGAATTGAATTGAATTGAAAAGAAAACGAATTCGAATTGAATTGAAAAGAAAACGAATTCGAATTGAATTGAAAAGAAAATGAATTCGAATCGAATTAAAATCGATTTGAATTGAAATGAAAGTAAAAAGAATTTATAATTGAAAGTTCAATTTTGATTTGAATTTGAAATAAAGGTTGAAATTGTTTTTGAAACGAACTCAAAACGATTTATAAAATTCGTTTTAAATAGTAATCGACGAAATATATATTATATATATTATATATATAATATAATGGCCTGAATAGAGCGCGCCGCGCCGCGGCAGTTCGTGAATTTCGACCATTTATTTCAAACGGACATTACGGGAGATCTGACCGTCGGATTCTCCTAAAATCGGAACCGTTGGGTTCGTATCAAAAAGAGCTTTCTAACGAATATTAGAAATTTGAAATCTAACGGTTGGATTTGGAGATACGTCCAAATCAAATTTGGAAAAGGTCGCTGTAAGTGCAGTTCGATGGCCGTTGATGGAAATCGACTGTACGGGCCTTGTTAAAATTATTAAAAATAGTAATAATTTGTGTAAAATCATAAGAAATGATTTGGGAAAAATTGGGATGAAAAAACCCCATATTTGAAAAGATAAAAATAGATTTTTTATCAAAATGAACTAGTTTTGAACTGAAATTAAAACCCATTTATTTTTAAATAAATAAACTGGATTTGAAATGGGTTTAAATAGAATTGATTCATGGGTTTATCGTGAACTGTGTTTTAAATAACACTTGTTCTTTAACCCGATAATAAATAGAATGTGATTTGGGTTTATTGCGAACTGTGTTTTAAATAACACTAGTTCTTTAACCCAGTAAAAGGAGTTATAATGAATCTGCAAGTAGATTGAAATGTGAATAGATAATTTAAATTATCAAAGTTAAAAAATGAGCGAGAATGGAGTATTACCAGTTTTGCTCCAAAGCGATAGTTAAATCTTTAATTAGATTTGAACGTGAAATGGTAATTAATTTTACCGATAACACCGTGGTGTTAGATATGGAGTATTACCAGTTTTGCTTCATGGGATGAATAGGTTGGGATTGGGAAATAAAATAAATAATTACTTCGGTGTGGTTCGCTAATCTCGACTAGTTTGGAAAACCATAATTTGGTTTAATACGACATCCAAAGGAAGACTAAAGGATAAATTTTAAAGAATTTATCTTGGATAAAATTAATGGGAACCTTTCCCTGAGAATATGAATTGGAATGAGGCGTATGTTGTGTTTGTGTAACATTTGTTTTTAATATACGCGAGTTGTTCGGAAAGCCCGGGTTTATACCCATTCTGAATAACCGATTCGACGATATGTCGAAGATGAAGACGGTGGTTGAAGACCAGAAGTCTTCACATCGTTTGGATAATTACTAACGATCCTGATTGAGCTGTACACCCAAGAGGATGGAAATAGTTGGTGGTCGTCCAGACGTACTTGGAGATTGATGGATATGCGAGGAAAGTGCCTCCGGTTTCGTTCAGACCCAGAACGAACTTGTAAATGGATTGTGTGTCTAACATTGGATTTTATTCTGTGTTGATTGATTTCTGTTAAATATATATCTGTTTGGCAACGGAGAATTTATTCTCTTGCTTAACGCCCTTCTCTGAAACGTACGAGCTTAGAGGTTATATATTGATAGATATCAATCGCATGGCATGAATTGCCTGTGTGGCACACAGAGTTGCATGGAACAAGGCTTCTGTTGAAAAGCAAAGTCTTGTGGTTGATGATCAAAGCACGGCCTACGTGGCAGCTTTGTGTATAACGTGAATTTACGAGCCTCACACCTCGGTATGAGTCAAAAATGGGATACTGACTGCAGGGAGAGCACGACGTTTCTTTCTAGCTTTGGTGGTGTCAGTGACTTACCAGCCCTGACATTTATATACTTTTCACCTATGTGGTTGTTGGATGAGGCACCTCGATTTTAGGTCTGTAAGGACCGGAAAACGTGTGTTCAGGCATAATTAATCCTCTAACGTAAGTGAGGACCGGCCCTGAAGCATCCAGGATTGCCCAGAGTGTGTAGTCCTGAGACATTTGCTAGAGTGTCTCGAACGCGGAGAGGAGCTTGCCCCTTGCCTCGACTCATTACGGAAATCCAATTTCCAATACGTGTATTGCAGTTTTAATTGTAGAACTAGTATGGCGACATGATATATGGTACCCATGCCGTCTATGATTTATATTTATGATTGAAATTGTTTTGACACTATACACTTATTATAGTATCAAATGATTTGTTTTAAACGTACCAAGCATGTTTGGCTATTATAAGGGAAAACCCTATCCTCCGGCTTGCGTTGCATTGTGTGATGGGACCTGGGTCTTATAATAGCTTCATTTTTCGAAAAAGCATTGCGTTGTTTATTGTTATGCACTGGTATTCTTGGGAGGAAACCCGTTCCGTGTTATACGGCGTGGTCCCTTGAATTCCTCTCTTTTAAAGTAAAGTTATAAATAACTATTTTAGTTCTCACACCAGTCACATGACTGACCTGTAGTTTGTTGTTTTAACCTAAACTCTGGGTGCCCCTATTTTCCGCACGGGCAGCTAGTAGTTTTGGTTTTGCAGATTTATATTCACAGGATCCTGGTTTACAGCTGGAATGATATCC
This sequence comes from Allium sativum, assembly GCA_030737875.1. Taxonomy (NCBI): domain Eukaryota; kingdom Viridiplantae; phylum Streptophyta; class Magnoliopsida; order Asparagales; family Amaryllidaceae; genus Allium; species Allium sativum. The sequence continues at coordinate 155,866,287 of CM060925.1, read as the reverse complement.
GGAAAGCTCTGTATCCGTATATCACCTTCTGTTGTGCTTTGTATTATTTTCCGCTGCTATGTAATTTATTGTAATCTCTGATAGTTATCGAATGTAATCTCTTCATCTATACTCTGTATATTCTTGTATCTGATGGAATTGTTGTAATAGCAATGAAATGTTCTTCTGTTTGTGTTCTGATTTGTCTTGTTCTCAAACGTTCAGGGGTTTCGAACGGTCTAGATCGGTTTAACGACCGATTCGGATCGAGCGAAATTCCCGGCCGTCACAGAAATATCTAAATTTGGGTAAAAAGATGAATTTGTACATTTTTTGATTGTTAGAATAAAAGAAATATTCTTTGTTTACATTCAGTATTTTTGGATTTTTGGCTCAAGCATTGTAAATTATGTTATTTTCCTCATTTTTAAATAAAGGGGCATTATTTTAGAATCACAAGAATTATGACAAAAAGAATTAAAAAGGGAAAAGTGGTGCAAACGTACATATAAAAATAAATACATGTTTTGTATGTAATTTGCACCAACTATTCCAAAATAAAAGTGTAGTACATATATTTCTTGTGATTTGGAAATATGCCAATTCCACAAAATAGGCATGATTTACAGTGATTTTGGCTAACGGTCCTTGTGAGACTTGAAACCTTTTTGGCAAGATTGAATTTAAAAAGGGAATGTTTGGTTAATTGATTATACCAAATCATTAATTTAAAAATAAGTATTGCAAAATAATAAATAATAAATAAATATTGATAGCTACGTTAACCGCTTGAAAACATAAAAATAAACATATACTTATTATCCGTCTAAATCAGCGTAAAACGGTGAAATATAAATTGTCTGGAATGTTTGGATAAGGTTCAATTATGGAATTATGTGTAAATATAATCCATTTTGAATTAATATATTTGTGGTGACCATTTGTAGCAATAAATATAATTAATTACCATAAATGAAATGCAAATAAGGGGATAACCATTGTAACCAATACTAATTTGGGGAAATAAATGTGATGGGAAAATGGTTACAGTTCCTAAAATCAATTAGGATAATTTTAATGGACCCGAAGTAGGAAATTTAAATTATAAATGCATTTAGACATGAGGTTAAACTCAACTTATGGTGTAAGCCTGCCCGAAACCGACCAGCAAATCCAGCGACCACAGGTACTCTGTTTAATGCGAGGGGTCTAATGCGTAAATATAATCGTACTAAGGCATGAGGTTAAGTTCACTTGTGGTAGAATACTGTTGGGAACCGACCGGCATATCCAGCATCCACAGGTAGTTAACTTAATATGAAAGGCCTGATATGTAAAAATATATATATATACACACACACACACACACATATATATATATATATATATATATATATATATATATATAACGGTCAATCAAACAAATAAATAAGAATAGGAATTATCCGTTGGGGTACAACAAATAGATAAAATGGGATTGATAAATAGTTGCCTTAGGAAAATATGACCGTTAGAGTCACAAAGGGCAATAAAAAGAAATGGGTGTCAAAAAGGGGTTTAATGGATTTGATTATCGTTTAAATACTAAGTCCAAATTAGGGAAGAAATTAAATAAATATCCAAGAGAAAAGGAATATAACCTTCCTTATTTATGTCAATAAAACTTATAACTAAAAATATAGTTCGACTTAGTAGGTTAATAATGTAAGATATTATTAACCATATAAACCCGCGATGCAAATAAATGGTGTACGTATAGTATTTTCGTATAAAGGAATTAAATGGGAAAGACTTGAAAACGTAGCCTACTTTATCCCAAAAAGGGAAAGGTGTTAAAGAAAAATGGAGGAGGAACTAATAACCTTCGCTTATAGTCTACTTCCTGGGTCCTAAAAGGCTAAGTGACTAGGGTTAAGGAGTACACCTAGGAACAGGTTTTTCAGTATATGGGTCTTAAATGGAAGGTATGTGTTGGCCTACCCAAATCTGGAAATTGAAAGGGCCAGATATGGCCATCTATCCTACGGGAAGTAGTAAGTGACCAAGGAGGTTATCTAATAAGGTTAGTTGGAAGGTATAGCGAACGATAAAATACCTACTCTCATCTTATGCGGGGAAAGAGTATATGCGTGAATGACGGAAGCCTTAACTAGTAGGACCCGTAGGAAGTGCCCTCTAATTTTATGTTAACATTTAATCTATTATCGAGGATTAATAAGTGACCACTAGGTCCTCCGTAGGGTCTTAAGTGATCAGGGAGAATACACCTTATCTATCATTGATAGTGATGTGTTAAATAATAAAGAATGAGGATATAGATAGAAACTCCAAAATTACGGGCCCACTCTCGATATAATTAACCAGTTAAACTCTAGTATAAAGGATTCACAAGAATGTGTGTAAATGTCCTATCTCGGTAATATAATCTGGGACACTGCTTTGGGCTAGATAGTAATTTCATGCATAAACATTTACTATGTTGGGCTAGAATCACCAACCTGGTTAGGCATACAGCTTGGGTTGCACCAAAAGGAATATATTTGTGTTATAGTCTGTTTTGTACATTTCTTAGCCATCAGAACTTGTTGTTCTGACCCCCTCTCCTCCGCACAACCTCCAGGTTTTATAGAGAAGGCCGGGTTCTCAGAGAGGATTAAGTTTGGCTTTTAGTTCTCGTTCTCTCTCATGCTCGGTATTGGTAATGTAACTTTCTTTAAAAAAGTAGTTGCTCGAGTTAATACTAATTTATCTAATTTTGTTTCCATTGTGAATTATTTTATTGTACTCTGATTATGCTCAATCTCATTTATTGCAGGTACTAGATATACACACTCCATGCTTGGATGTGTTCAAGTTTTGATTTTTGTCAAAATTTGGGCGAAGAAAAGTGTGGGGTGTTACATTTGGTATCGTAGCTTAGGTTAAACGATTAGAGAAATTATTTAAATTAGGAATCGTGAGAAAGCATAATTCGGTTTTATTTTCTATTTTTCTTCGTCTTTCTTACTCGACTTTAATTTATTTTGACTGTCGAAATTAGTCGTGGGACAAATTATATATAATGGGCATTGAGCGACTAGGAGTTGAAATATGTTGAGTTCAGGTTTCAAGCCAATTCTGTCTTACGCCACAGTACGTTGGCAATCTCGTCATAAAGAGCATGAGACGACATATGGTGGATTCCGTTGATTCGAGATTGGAAACCAAAATAAAATATACATTAATATAAAAAGCTAACACAACCGAGATAGTCATAAATTCCTGATATATTTTCGTTAGTATTTCCCCATAAGACCATTACTCGATCCAGAACAGGGAAAAATCCCACGTTAATATGTCGCATCCATTTCAGAAATATAATTACGAGGTATATCCATTTGTTACTTCGTTCAAATTCCTAATCTACCTTTGTTGAGATATTCAATTGAGTTCTTGGCCTTGAATTTGAGGAAATTTATTTTTAAAACTATTTTAAAAATAAAAATGGATTTCAATGGTTTTGAAATACGATTTCGGAAAATAGTTTGTGAAGATATGGTTTTAAATTCTTAATCTATTCGTGTTTTAAAAAAAATTAGGGCCATTCAGTAATTTTAATAAATATGGTCTGCTTGGTAGGAATGAAGGAATTGAAAAATAACAAGGAGTACCATTAAAACTCAAGAATAATAAATATCTGTTCCTTGTGATTTTCAGTATCCATCTTCCTATACATATTGGATAATTTATTAAAGTTTGCAAAATTAAACTAAATTATTTTAAAGCTCCAATATTTTTAAACATGAAAAGGTTTTTCCAGTTTAAAATATAAAACTGGAATATAAATAGTAATAATTAAATGGATTTATAAATACGAAACCATTAGTTTATAAATAAATCCCATTTTCGGAAAAGTTTTGATTTTTTCTTCGGAAAAGCTAAGGAAAATCTTTCGTCTAAATTTTGGGATATTTGACTTCGTGAATCTTCTATTTGTTATCAGCTAGGGAAGGGGAAAATTCCGTTTTAGTTGTATTATGGATTTCTAGCTGAATTATTTTGAAATTCGTTTGTTCGTTGTGTAGTCGAAGCATCGTTGTTGAGACTATAAATTCCTGGAGTCGGTTCGGAGTTTAACCGCTGTCTTAAAATACCATGGTGATGAGGGTGACTATTTTTTGAATCACGTCAAATCTTAAAAGATAATGCAGGGTGATTAATATTTTAATCTGGCCTAATACGGTCAACCTCTATCCAAAGCCCATTGGGTAGTTGACTTTTTAGTGCTATATTATGATGGTTAATTAATTGATGAGTTTTGGTGCAACTTGGACCAAGGACTCAACCATAAAAGTTGCATCCAAATTACTCCTTAACTTCCTTCTTCCGTCCTTTCTTCCTCATCTAGCCAAACTACATCTCTATCCTTCTTCTCTTTCTTATCGTCGCCTCATCTCCTCATTTTCCGCAATTATTCGCGCAATAGATCTTGCCTCACTAGTACTCAAAGATCTAATTTTCTTCTCTTCGGCCTTTTCTTAGTTCATAATACCTAATTGCACTATTTGATTTTACTTGCACCATTTAAGTCTCACCCTTGGGTAGAGATAATTTGGTTGGATCGGAATAAGCAGAAGGGTCTCAGCGCTTTTGGGCTAAGAAAAATTTGTTGTGGCAGCTGGACTTGCATCGGTCCATTGCTCGAGATCTTAGAATAAGTTTGTGTTTGTGTTGCATTCGCCTTTGCTATATCTTGTTAGAATAGGTTCTTTCAAAGGCGATTGCCATTTCAGAGATCAAGATTAGCTATTTTTGGATAGTTTTACTGGGAAGAATCTCGAAAAGATTTTAGAGGAATTCGATTCTTTACATGGACTCGAATGGTCTCTTGTTTGACCGACTTTGGAGATTCTACAACAAATCTCTTTTTCTTGATGTTAGATTTTGAGTTTGGGAATCTATGTTCGAACTGCCATGCTGACAGGTGATCCATTTAGCACATAGTTCTATAAATGGAGAGTTATGACCAGATTTGTCTCATGATGCGGAAATCAATCATTTTTCTTGATTGGTGGAGTAACCATTATTTAGTGCCGCATCATACTCGATTCAGCTTGTTGGTCTTATGTGTTATCTCATGGGGTTACTTTATGTAATTTCATCTATCCATTTTTGTCTTTAGACAATATTTGGCGGATTTCCATGAGAAGCAGTTTTGTGGTACGTTTCTTTTCTCATTATAAATTCTCTCCTAGTAGAGACGGTGATGTGGAAACCTCCAACACAGCAACAGTGTTTGTAACACGAGATTGAACATTTTTGTTACAATGATATGGTTAATTAAATATCATAAAAATTGATTTGAACTCCAGCCGCGGAGCAAGACGTCTCGTTGTTTAGAGCCATTGTTTTTGGGAGTTTGGTCTTGTTCTATCCTCGTCTTTGTTGATATCCCTTTCCAGCATCGGGTGGCTTAATGATGATTCATGCTTGTAACTGTTAGTGTTGTTCAAAATCGCACGACTTAGGTTAATGATATTTCTATGTTTGGAGATTTTATGTCATTCACACATGCCTATTCGAATGAAATCTCATTTCATATCTAAACTAATAGTTATCCTAGAACTGGAAAGAATAGAATTATGTGTTGGATAAATTTTAGTAAAGGACCGATTTTACGTTGTTTTCGTCACGTGTATACAAATAAATAAACCACCGTTCATTGTTAAAACTAAAATTTATTTTGGTCTTTTTGTGTGTGATTTCAGTTTTTGGTGTGACTGACTTCCTTTTTCTCCAATATGTGACTTGAATCGTTTAAATTTCCACAAATTACGTTTTTAATAGTTTATGGAAAATTTTGTTGAAAAAAAACCATATTTATCATTTTCTTATTTTATATAGGAAAGTGAAGCAGTTTTGAAAGGAAAATTTCAAAATAAACGTTTTTAAGAGGAAATTTATTTTTTTGAAAAAATCTAGATTTTTGGTCACATAAATAGCGTAAGGAAGATGTTTGGATGCTTTGTGTGTGCATTTTAGCGGTGCAGTAGGACCGACGATACGATAAAAACGTTAATGGTAACAATGGAAAAGCTATTTTAGCCTTGGAAATGTTGTTTACATACCTTGTCAACGACGCGCACGAGCTATTAATTGACTTGTTTTACATTTTAGAGCTTGATTTAAGCCTCCTTTACAGTCTACAGTTGGAAAATTTTGGAGTACTTTGGGTAACTAAGGAAAAAATTCCACTGTAGGATAGGAAATGAAATATATATATATATATATACATATATATATACAGAGGAAATGTTAAAATTCTTTGCTTTGATTTCATTTTTCAGATCTAGAAGAAATTAAAAAGGAAAGCGTGACGTTTTGGATGGTATAGTTTGGATGAAAAATTGGTCGTTCACACTTTTATTCTTAATTATGTGAAGGTTATGGATGAAAAAGAATTTTCAAAATTTGCAATCATATAGAACTACCAGTATATTTAGGATGTTTTGCATCATGTTTTTGAAAGTATTTTTAAAATCCCAATGCATACATATAGATGGCCTGATTTAGAATCATCTTGCATGTTAATTTTATGGTTGAAATGCATTAAGTGCACCATGCACATAAACACATGGTTGCAAAGTGGACGTACACAAATTGGTTGTGTAGGATATGATAACAGGTGTCAGAATTTCAGGATGAAATTCCTTTTAAGGAGGGAGGAATGTAACAACCTGGAATTTTGACAATAATTAATAATTTAATTAAAAGCTCAAAAATAGGAATTTCTACAAACGATGGAATTTCACCATAAAACTTTAACCGTTGCGTTCATCTCAGAATTTCGGTCAACTTTCATGTATGGAGTTTCGCGAACGGAGTCCGTATGAAAAAGTTATGGACGAAATACAAAAACGGATGGAACATATTAAATTATATATAGTAATATATAATTTCCTAGCCACCTCACTGCCAGATGGCTAAACGGTCAACCGAGGCGGTCGGCCGGTGGTCGACTGCTGGCTGTGACCGCTTGGTCGAGCCAGGCAGTGATGGCTAGGATTTTATCATATAAAATTATAAAATGAAGGGACATATGTTAATATAAATAGATATGACGGTCGAAGGCCAATTACACCCCTATAAATAAAGGGGTAGATCCTCATTCTTTCTCCACATAAATCTGCAGAGGCAGCGGAGATCTGCTAATTTTTTCCCTCTCCAAACCTAAATTCTAAAACAAAAATATATTCATACATATCAAATCAAATCTAATTCAAATGAAATTTAGAGGGCAAGAAGATCTAATGGATATGATGCAATTTGACACTCAATGATAGAATCTTCGCTCCCTTCTTCCCTTTTTCTTACATTCCTACAGACCAGGAATTTTTCCCTTTCCTAGGTAAACTGTAGATTTATGAGAATTTGGGGATTGTGAGCCTAAAAAGGTTCAAAAATCAGAAATTGGAAGCAATAAGGTGAGTGGAAAATTTACTAATATAGATATAATGATTTATCTATTTCGTTTGAATCCAATCTATGTTTTATGCCTATCAGATCTGTTATTTAAATAATTGTAAATTGTGATAACAATCAGATCTGATTATGAATATGTTTGAAACTGGTAAATGATAAAATTGTGATTATGTATAAACATGAATTGTAGGATTTTTATATATATTCTCGCATATTTATACAAGTTATGTCACGAATTATGAAATATGTTGTATATACTACATAGCACTGTAGATCTGGAAATCAGTCCCATTAAACATAAATTTGTTGTCGTTATGCTCCAGATCTTTAGTTCAGTGTTGAAATATGAAATATGTAAATTTGGTTAAAAAGATGAATTTGTATATTTTCTTATTGTAAGAATAAAAGAAATATTCCTTGTTTACATTCAATATTGTTGGGTTTTTGGCTCAATCATTGTAAATTATGTCGCTTCCCTCATTTTTAAATAAAGAGGCATTATTTTAGAATCACAAGAAGTATGACAAAAAGAATTAAAAAGGGAAAAGTGGTGCAAAGGTACATATAAAAATAAATACATGTTTTGTATGTAATTTGTATCGACTATTCCAAAATAAAATATAGTAGACATATTTCTTATGATCTGGAAATGTGTCAATTCCAGAAAATAGGCATGATTTAGAATGATTTTGGCTAACGGTCCTTATGAGACTTGAAACCTTTTTGGCAAGACAGAATGTAAAAAGGGAATGTGTAACACCCCACGCCCGCTAGGGTCACTCACTGAGGGAATGCCATAGCATCGGTGGAGCATTTTAGTGAATATAGAACAGAAAAATTACAACAAGACAGATATAAATAGTACTTGAAATTCTAAAACATCATCTCATAACAGCGGAAATAAACATGTCTGGTTACATCATAAAACCATGATAAAAGTCAAGTACAACATCTGTCAAAATAAAGAAATACATAATCCCACTCTCATATACAATAGCCATAAGAAAAGAAAAGATAACTGGATAACTGGAGCTTTACATCTACCCAAGCTCCTCAAGACTGGAAACAGAAATCCGATCAAGCTCTACTACCGCTAGGATTCACCGTAGGACCTGAGGGTTGGGAAAAAGATAAAAACAACGGGGTCAGACATAAGTCTGAGTGAGTCCTATAACTTTAACAATACAATCATTAAAGTAACCAGAGAAGACATAAACTTGACCTACGGTAATATCTGGGGATGAATGGCTACACTAAGCAGCTTGGTAGACTTAGAATAAATTACGATAACCGTCAGGACGCATCTACCCACCCAAGGATAATTACTAACTGCACCACACCAGTCATTCCTACTTAAGGTTGATCGCTTCTAAGGACTTAGAAAATTTCCCCAGTAGTTCCATGTACCCCTAGCCCACTACATAGGTGCCGTCTGCCCCTATCTCCACTAGGTGTACCCAGTTATTCTTACCCAGTAGTTTCGTGTACCCCTACATAGGTGCCGTCTGCCCCTATCTTCACTAGGTGTACCCACTACTCCCCATCGATCGGCTCCCTACCGTAGATACCCGTGCTGGTCCCACAGTGGGGTGTATCACTCCCCTAAAGTGGCTACCCAATACTAACGGTGCACGGCTTTATATCTACACGATGCAACAACGGCTTATCTACCAGCCCGGGCCCACACACGCATATGAAGCCCGTTGGACTTGCGTTGCCACCGCTAACCCGTTTTGGCCTCTTATAATCAAGCCCAATATGCGTGTCCCGTCACTCGACATGGGTCGAGCCCACAAAGATACGTTTGGGATATTGGTTGAAATGGGCCCCCCACAAGCTACCCACCTAAGCTTGTCAAATATCTAGTGTATCCCACTTAACCCTTTAATCATGTTTAATTACATGTTTCCACTTGGTTAAGTATTCTAATCGTATTTTCTATTGCCACCCAAGGCAACCCACTAGATTCCACATGCCACCCAAGGCAACCACCAATTTCCTCATGCCACCCAAGGCACCCACTTAACCCCTCATGTCCCACTACATGCTATTATGGTTAAGTGTTTCTTAATTAATTAAGACCGTGATCTCCCGTAAAGACCTCCCACATTAGACTGGCTGTCATGACCGCCTGGTTAAGCCGGTAGAATCCGGGCAGTCTTACGTCATAACAGAGTCTAACCTCGTGTCTTTACCTTAATCACGTATTTAATTTATGGCTAAGACCTCTCACATTGGGCTGACATTTGTAGCAACTGGTTAAGCCGGTCGGGTCCGGGCAGTTTTACACTACAAATGAGTCCAACCTCGTGTCTTAGTCGATTAATTACACCTAATTAACCACCCCCATATTAATTATCCCTAATTAATATCAGGTTTTCCATAACATGGGTAGACCTAACTCAATAGGTAAATTCCCATGGGGTAGACCTAACTCAATAGGTAAATTCCCACTTATGGTAATTTATTTTTATGGTATGCTTAATCATACCCAAACATTTATTTATTAACATATTTACCAACCCCATCGTTCCCCACGTAAATCGTTCTCGTTACATGACATAATAAGGGGAAGATCATCACAAATATCATGGGTTTAACATACAACTTTGTCATGGGTTAAGAGGATGTCAACTTGCATATATGAGCATATTAACCCAACTACATATAACCCAAACTTGCATATTATCATACACATGATTTGCATAACATGTTGCATATGAGCTTGCATATTATCATACACATATCTTGCATAACATGTTAAAACTTGCATATAGGCATTCTCAATCTTGCATAACATGTTAAACATGCATTTAAACGTACACATAACTTGCATAAGCATTCACATACTTGCATAAGCATCCACATACTTGCATAAGCATTCACATACTTGCATAACTTGCATATCATGTCATTTAAGCATATACATATCTTGCATAAGTATTCATATACTCGCATAAGCATGCATAACTTGCATATCACATAAATCTTGCATTTCAACATATACATGACTTGCATAAGCATCCATACACTTGCATAAGCATGCATAACTTGCATATCACTTTCAACTTGCATTTAAACATATACTTAACTTGCATATCTCACTTTGCTAAACATGCATAAATCCACTTATTAAACATGCATATATCAACTTGTTAAACATGCATAAATTAACTTATTAAGCATGCATAAACCAACTTATCAAATATGCATAATCATAGAACAACATAGAGTAACATATCATTATTCATGATTCATACTCACTAATCCGCATTTAAGACCATAGATCTCATAACACCAAATCTACTTACTTTAACAATTGATGTTAAAGTGATAGAAACTCACCAAAACACAATTAGCAAGCTAATGAAGAAGATTAAGATACTTAGAATGGATTAGAGAATGATTTGAGAGGGATTTGCTTGCAACTCCTTCATGAACTAGTGGAGGCCATGCTCAAATTTCATTTTGCCATAGTTTAGTTACAAGACTTAATTATGAATGAATTAGGGTAGGGTTGGGGTCTTATTTATAGGATTAGGTGAGTGTTTTAGGCCCTTAGATTAACCCTAGATTAGGTTAGGACCCTTAGATTTAGGAAATCTCTAGAACCAGCCCTCCTAGCCAGCCTGAAACCCATCCTGGTGCAACCTGGTGCACCCAGGTTCACTGGGCGCCTGGACCCTGTCGACAGGCAAGTCGACAGGCATGTCGACACCCCTGTCGACAGGCCTGTCGACAGCCCTGTCGACATGGGCTGGGCGGGAAGCTTCCCGCCTGACCCCGCCTGGCCCATTCCAAATCTGAATATTTTAAATTTTTAAATCTGTTTTAGTTTTGAATTTTCTGCAAACTTCATCGGGCCATAACTGGGCCATACGGACTCCGATTTTCGAAAACTCGGACTCTATTTCGCGTATTTTTCCGAGACGAACGTAATGACGCAGCCCGTTTCCCCTAATTCCCACATCTGAGATTATTTATCCTGTAATTAGTGAATTTTAGTATTAACTAAAATTCGGGGTGTTACATTCTCCCCTCCTTAAAGGATTTCGTCCCCGAAATCTCTAAGCTAAGGAGAATGCCTATCCTATCATCCAAACAACCATCTACTCAAACCATCAACCACGGGCATCCATTGTCCTTAGAATAATTTCTAATGATGTATGAGCATATGCAAAGAGTGTGTGTATATGTTCCCTATCTAATGTATGAACATATGCAAACCATGATAGTGCCATGCATCCATTATGTATGCGAGAGAACCCTATCGACACATACAATATCTACATGAGTGCACAATCATTCACCAAAATGCATCATCCATGTGATAACACATCCATTATTCATCCATAAATATCTTCCTACACACAATTTTATGCAATATGCAATATGAAGTGACTGAGCCGATCTAGTGCCTAGAGTGTGTGTATATGCATCCACGAGCAACCACTAGCAAACACTTGCATCCACTTGCATCCATCAACCATAACATGTCTCAAACACATGTTTCAACCATAGTTTTACCCTAAAAGGTCAAAGGTACTAACGAGAGGACATACCAAAGATAAGATAAGTACTAGACAAGCGATAAAGGAGAAAGTAAAGACATACCCTCAAAAAGAAATGGGTACAATGAACGCATCTTCGCTTCCGTCTCCCAAGTCGCGTTGCTCTCATCTTCTCCCCATTGCACTTTGACTAGCTGAACCTCTCGATTCCTCAATTTCCTAGTCTCTGACCCAAGGATACGAGTAGGAGCTCGTCGAATCGTTGCCTCACGCTCAACCTCTACATCTCTAAGCAAGCTTGGCTCCACTACCTCTGCCGTCTCATGTAAGCACTTCCTCAGATGTGATACATGGAATACATCATGAACACCACTAAGTCTGTCAGGCAACTCCACCCTATATGCCATCCGTCCAATCCTTTCCTTGATAGGAAATGGCCCAACAAACCTTGGTGCTAACTTCCCAACGGATCCGAAGCGAACAACATTTCTCAACGGAGATACCTTAACAAAAACCATATCCCCAACCTCAAACTCAAGATCCGTCCTTCTCTTGTCCGCATAAGATTTTTGCCTATCCTGCGCTGCTTTCATCCTTCTTCGAATCAAGTCAATCTTCTCAGAAGTCTCCCTAACCATATCAGGCCCAAGCAAGATCTTATCCGTAGACTCCCACCAACATGTAGGTGATCGACAAGGCCTTCCATAGAGAGCTTCGAAAGGAGCCATACCAATACTGGACTGAAAGCTGTTATTATATGCGAACTCCACCAGTGGAAGATGCTCTTCCCATGTACCTCCAAAATCTAAGATACAAAGCCTCAAAAGGTCTTCTAGAACACAATTCACCCTCTCAGTCTGGCCGTCTGTCTGAGGATGATATGCGGTGCTCAGACACAATTGAGTCCCCACTGCTTCTTGCAAACTTCTCCAGAACTCGCTAGTGAAGATAGGATCTCGATCACTTACTATGCTAGAGGGTACCCCATGTAATCGAACTATCTCTCGAAGATATACTGAAGCTAGCCATGGAGCAGTCCTCTTGCTCTTCATAGGTATGAAATGGGCGCTCTTAGTAAGTCTATCTACCACCACCCAGATTCCTGTATTACCCTTCCTCGACCTGGGTAACCCGTCAATAAAATCCATCGAGACGCTATCCCACTTCCATTGCGGAATCTCTAATGGGTGAAGCAACCCACCTGGTTTCCTTTGCTCCGCCTTCACTTGCTGACATACCAAGCATCGAGCTACATATTCGGCCACATCTTTCTTCATACCGGCCCAGAAGAAAACCCTCTTCATATCTTGGTACATCTTATCCCCACCGGGATGAATGGTCATCCTAGAACGGTGTGCATCATCAAGAATAACCTTCCTCAACCCTTCATCTAGCGGTACACAAAGTCTACCGTCTCTGCGCAAGCACCCTCTATCGTCTAGGGTGTATCTACTCAAATGGCTGGACGACTCCCCCCTTATGAGCTTCTCTATCAACTCAACCAACTGTGGGTCGTCCCTCTGGGCTTCCCCAATCCGCCCCAACAGAGTAGGCCTAACTTCCAAGGAAGCTAGCAAACCGGGTACATAATCAATGGAAGGTCTGAAATCAAACATCGAGATAAACTCCAAGCTTCGTCGTTCCACGAACAATGGACTCAAGGACAACCTCTTCCTACTCAAGGCGTCCGCCACCACGTTACCCTTGCCAGGGGTATACGCTATCTCGAAATCATAAGATGCTAAGAACTCCATCCACCTTTGCTGTCTCAGATTCAAATCCTTCTGAGAAAACAAGTATTTTAATGATTTATGGTCAGTGAACAACTCGAATTTCTCACCAAGAAGATAATGGCGCCAAATCTTAAGCGCAAAAACAATAGCGGCCAGCTCTAGATCATGGGTAGGGTAATTTTTCTCATGTGCCCTCAACTGCCTTCCCCCATAGGCTATTACCCTTCCCTCCTGCATTAAGACTGCGCCAAGGCCTGTCCCACAGGCATCGGTATAGACAACAAATGGCTTGCTCCCATCTGGCAACACTAAAACTGGAGCCGTGGTTAAAGCTCTCTTTAACCGTCGGAACGCATCATCACAATCTACGTCCCATGTGAAAACAAGATTCTTCTTTGTTAAGCGGGTTAATGGGGCTGATATCTTCGCGAAGTCTTTAATAAACTTCCTATAATAACCCGCCAACCCCAAGAAACTTCTTACTTCGGTAGCATTCTTCGGAACCTTCCAATCCTGAATTGATACTACCTTCGCGGGATCCACAGCTATCCCTTCCTTGGAGACCACATGCCCCAAGAACCGCACTTCCCTCCTCCAGAAGTGACATTTAGAGAATTTAGCCTTAAGGCTATGTGCTCGAAGAGTCTTCAATACTTCCCCAAGATGTAGGGCATGCTCTTCTTCACTCTTAGAGAATACTAAGATATCATCTACAAAGACCACCACAAATTTATTAAGGAACTCCCTGAACACCCTACTCATCAAATCAACAAAGTAGGCGGGGGCGTTCGTCAACCCAAATGGCATCACCAGCCACTCATAGAAACCATCCGGAGTCCTAAAGGCAGTCTTGTCTATGCTATCCTCAGCCACCCTCAACTGATGAAACCCCGTGGCTAAGTCCAACTGAGAAAATACTGAAGCACCAGCCAACTGATCGAAAAGATCATCAATCCTCGGCAATGGGTGTCTATTCTTCTTTGTGAGCTTGTTGAGTTCTCTATAGTCTACACAAAGTCTGAGGGACCCATCCGCCTTCGTAGCAAATACCACTGGAGCACCCCACTCCGATATGCTCCGTCTTATGAACCCCTTCTCAAGCAACTCCCCTACTTGCTTATGGAGTTCCCTCCTCTCACGAGGAGCCATGTGGCGCACTGGTAAAGATACCGGTTTAGCATTATCTACCAAATATATTCGGAAGTCAATCTCCCGCTTCGGAGGTAAGCCCTTCACCTCCTCAAACACATCCGGATATTCCCGGACCACTCTCATAGATTGCAAACTCTCGACCGAAGCGTCAAGCGATTCAAGATAACTTAGCATAACAGAGTCCATGGGATTACAAGAAATCTCGAGAGTGTTACCCAAGCGGGTCATCAGCCTAACAACTCTCCTTTCGCAATCAAGAACGGCACCATTACTGGATAACCAGTCCATGCCCAAAATCAACCCATAGCCCGTGAAGCCCAATACAAAAGCATCACATCTAAACTCAATGCTAAGTATAGAAATCTTCAAACCCAAACACATCATGGACAAATAAGTGGAGCCCCAAATTGGGTTTGAAACAACCAAGGGATCATCTACCAGACTGGTGTCTAGGTGCAGTGACTCAACTAACGATGATGAAATAAACGAATGCGATGCGCCTGAATCAAATAATGTACGGACAGGATGGTCAAATAGAAAAACCAGACTTTCAACGGAAATAGTTCTACCTCTCTCCTGAATCGGTGGAACCGCGAGAGCCTGTACTTGCCCCCTAGCCTGACCCGGTGCCATAAGAGCTTGCACCTGTTCTCCTGAGGTAGATCCCGTCCTTTGCCCTTTCTTAGGGCAATCCTTCACTAAGTGCCCTGCTTCGCCACAGTGGAAGCAACCGGTCTTCTTCTTCTTGCGACAATCCTTGCTTAGGTGGCCAGGTGTCCCACAATTGAAACACTTCTTCTTCTTGCTCTTGCCACCGTTGCCTTTCCCACCTTTGCTTTGCTGTTGTTGAGGTCTCTTTTGATCTCCCTTCTTCTCGGGTGCCTTATTAGCATTAGGACCCTTCTCTTCCTCATACATGAGTGCCATATCAACTAGCTTCTCAAAGGTGGCCCCCATAGGGATGTGAGTCATAGCCAACCCATGCATCGGTTCATTCAAGCCTTTCACGAACCTCAAAGCCTTCTTCTCCGGTGTATTCACCATGTCTAGGCCAAACCTTGCCAATTGATTAAACTTGTTAACATATTCCTTCACCGAAAGATTTCCTTGCTTTAAAGTCAAGAATCTTTCCATATACAAGTTTTCCTCCGCCCTTGAGAGAAACTTTGCCACAAATCTTTGCTTAAAATCCGCCCAAGAGTCAACGGGGCGTTCTCCATTAGTAACCTCCCACCAGAATGAGGCCTCTCCCTTCATTAACCAAGCAGCCAACTTGACTTTCTTCCCTTCTTCCATCTCAAAGATATCTATCAACTCTTCCACCTCCTTAAGCCAATCTCTAGCCTCCACAAAGGTTTCAGATCCTTGAAAAGGTTTCCCTCCCATAGCTTTAAATTCCTTGCAAGTCTTAGCAAAGGTATCCGTGCGAGGAGGAGGGGGAGGAGGAAGATCGGGTGCTACGGTTGGTGGAGGAATATTCGCTGGACCCGCAGTGGTGGCCCTAGCCTCCATCAATCTCCTATACCATACTGGTACCGTCACACCCTCCGGAAAGTTAAGATCCTCAGCCATGCTGAAACGAAAAAGGAAAGATTCAAAACGGAGAATTCGAAGGATATAGATATGGCTATTGGGGATTATACTTTTCTTTCAAAAACTTTTCTCTTAAAAGACATGTTTTTGAAAATATCTTTTCCAAAAATGTTTTAGAAAAATAGTTTTCTAAAAATTTTATCTGTTCCAGTAACCTTTGCTCTGATACCACGTGTAACACCCCACGCCCGCTAGGGTCACTCACTGAGGGAATGCCATAGCATCGGTGGAGCATTTTAGTGAATATAGAACAGAAAAATTACAATAAGACAGATATAAATAGTACTTGAAATTCTAAAACATCATCTCATAACAGCGGAAATAAACATGTCTGGTTACATCATAAAACCATGATAAAAGTCAAGTACAACATCTGTCAAAATAAAGAAATACATAATCCCACTCTCATATACAATAGCCATAAGAAAAGAAAAGATAACTGGATAACTGGAGCTTTACATCTACCCAAGCTCCTCAAGACTGGAAACAGAAATCCGATCAAGCTCTACTACCGCTAGGATTCACCGTAGGACCTGAGGGTTGGGAAAAAGATAAAAACAACGGGGTCAGACATAAGTCTGAGTGAGTCCTATAACTTTAACAATACAATCATTAAAGTAACCAGAGAAGACATAAACTTGACCTACGGTAATATCTGGGGATGAATGGCTACACTAAGCAGCTTGGTAGACTTAGAATAAATTACGATAACCGTCAGGACGCATCTACCCACCCAAGGATAATTACTAACTGCACCACACCAGTCATTCCTACTTAAGGTTGATCGCTTCTAAGGACTTAGAAAATTTCCCCAGTAGTTCCATGTACCCCTAGCCCACTACATAGGTGCCGTCTGCCCCTATCTCCACTAGGTGTACCCAGTTATTCTTACCCAGTAGTTTCGTGTACCCCTACATAGGTGCCGTCTGCCCCTATCTTCACTAGGTGTACCCACTACTCCCCATCGATCGGCTCCCTACCGTAGATACCCGTGCTGGTCCCACAGTGGGGTGTATCACTCCCCTAAAGTGGCTACCCAATACTAACGGTGCACGGCTTTATATCTACACGATGCAACAACGGCTTATCTACCAGCCCGGGCCCACACACGCATATGAAGCCCGTTGGACTTGCGTTGCCACCGCTAACCCGTTTTGGCCTCTTATAATCAAGCCCAATATGCGTGTCCCGTCACTCGACATGGGTCGAGCCCACAAAGATACGTTTGGGATATTGGTTGAAATGGGCCCCCACAAGCTACCCACCTAAGCTTGTCAAATATCTAGTGTATCCCACTTAACCCTTTAATCATGTTTAATTACATGTTTCCACTTGGTTAAGTATTCTAATCGTATTTTCTATTGCCACCCAAGGCAACCCACTAGATTCCACATGCCACCCAAGGCAACCACCAATTTCCTCATGCCACCCAAGGCACCCACTTAACCCCTCATGTCCCACTACATGCTATTATGGTTAAGTGTTTCTTAATTAATTAAGACCGTGATCTCCCGTAAAGACCTCCCACATTAGACTGGCTGTCATGACCGCCTGGTTAAGCCGGTAGAATCCGGGCAGTCTTACGTCATAACAGAGTCTAACCTCGTGTCTTTACCTTAATCACGTATTTAATTTATGGCTAAGACCTCTCACATTGGGCTGACATTTGTAGCAACTGGTTAAGCCGGTCGGGTCCGGGCAGTTTTACACTACAAATGAGTCCAACCTCGTGTCTTAGTCGATTAATTACACCTAATTAACCACCCCCATATTAATTATCCCTAATTAATATCAGGTTTTCCATAACATGGGTAGACCTAACTCAATAGGTAAATTCCCATGGGGTAGACCTAACTCAATAGGTAAATTCCCACTTATGGTAATTTATTTTTATGGTATGCTTAATCATACCCAAACATTTATTTATTAACATATTTACCAACCCCATCGTTCCCCACGTAAATCGTTCTCGTTACATGACATAATAAGGGGAAGATCATCACAAATATCATGGGTTTAACATACAACTTTGTCATGGGTTAAGAGGATGTCAACTTGCATATATGAGCATATTAACCCAACTACATATAACCCAAACTTGCATATTATCATACACATGATTTGCATAACATGTTGCATATGAGCTTGCATATTATCATACACATATCTTGCATAACATGTTAAAACTTGCATATAGGCATTCTCAATCTTGCATAACATGTTAAACATGCATTTAAACGTACACATAACTTGCATAAGCATTCACATACTTGCATAAGCATCCACATACTTGCATAAGCATTCACATACTTGCATAACTTGCATATCATGTCATTTAAGCATATACATATCTTGCATAAGTATTCATATACTCGCATAAGCATGCATAACTTGCATATCACATAAATCTTGCATTTCAACATATACATGACTTGCATAAGCATCCATACACTTGCATAAGCATGCATAACTTGCATATCACTTTCAACTTGCATTTAAACATATACTTAACTTGCATATCTCACTTTGCTAAACATGCATAAATCCACTTATTAAACATGCATATATCAACTTGTTAAACATGCATAAATTAACTTATTAAGCATGCATAAACCAACTTATCAAATATGCATAATCATAGAACAACATAGAGTAACATATCATTATTCATGATTCATACTCACTAATCCGCATTTAAGACCATAGATCTCATAACACCAAATCTACTTACTTTAACAATTGATGTTAAAGTGATAGAAACTCACCAAAACACAATTAGCAAGCTAATGAAGAAGATTAAGATACTTAGAATGGATTAGAGAATGATTTGAGAGGGATTTGCTTGCAACTCCTTCATGAACTAGTGGAGGCCATGCTCAAATTTCATTTTGCCATAGTTTAGTTACAAGACTTAATTATGAATGAATTAGGGTAGGGTTGGGGTCTTATTTATAGGATTAGGTGAGTGTTTTAGGCCCTTAGATTAACCCTAGATTAGGTTAGGACCCTTAGATTTAGGAAATCTCTAGAACCAGCCCTCCTAGCCAGCCTGAAACCCATCCTGGTGCAACCTGGTGCACCCAGGTTCACTGGGCGCCTGGACCCTGTCGACAGGCAAGTCGACAGGCATGTCGACACCCCTGTCGACAGGCCTGTCGACAGCCCTGTCGACATGGGCTGGGCGGGAAGCTTCCCGCCTGACCCCGCCTGGCCCATTCCAAATCTGAATATTTTAAATTTTTAAATCTGTTTTAGTTTTGAATTTTCTGCAAACTTCATCGGGCCATAACTGGGCCATACGGACTCCGATTTTCGAAAACTCGGACTCTATTTCGCGTATTTTTCCGAGACGAACGTAATGACGCAGCCCGTTTCCCCTAATTCCCACATCTGAGATTATTTATCCTGTAATTAGTGAATTTTAGTATTAACTAAAATTCGGGGTGTTACAGAATGTTTGGTTAATTGATTATACCAAATCATTGATTTAAAATTAAGTATTGCAAAATAATAAATAATAAATAAATATTAATAACTACGTTGACCGCACAAAAACATAAAAATAAATATATACATATTATCCGTCCAAATCAACGTAAAATGCTGAAATATGAATTGTATGGAATATTTGAATGTTTTGATAAGGTTCAATTATGGAATTATGTGTAAATATAATCCATTTTGAATTAATATATTTGTGGTGACCATTTGTAGCAATAAATATAATTAATTGCCATAAATGAGACCGCAAATAAGGGGTTAACCATTGTAACCAATATTGATTTGGGGAAGTAAATGTGATGGGAAAATGGTTACGACTCCTAAAATCAATTAGGATAATTTTTGTGGACCCCAAGTAGGAAATTTAAATTATAACCGCATTTAGACACGAGGTTAAACTCAACTTGTGGTGCAAGCCTGCCTGGAACCGACCAACAAATCCAGCAATCACAGGCAGTCAGTTTAATGTGAGGGGACTAATGCATAAATATAATCACACTAAGGAACGAGGTTAAGTTCAATTATGGTAAAAGTTTGCTCAGAACCGACCAACATATCCAGTATCCACAGGTAGTCAACTTAATGTGAGAGGTCTGATATGTAATATATATATATATATACATCTCTACTACTAAAGAAAATTCATTGCACTATTTTACTTGACGTCTTTTTGAAATTCCCAAAATACCCTTGCAATTTACGCCTTCGCTCTACTAT
Source organism: Allium sativum (assembly GCA_030737875.1). Taxonomy (NCBI): domain Eukaryota; kingdom Viridiplantae; phylum Streptophyta; class Magnoliopsida; order Asparagales; family Amaryllidaceae; genus Allium; species Allium sativum. The sequence continues at coordinate 155,845,640 of CM060925.1, read as the reverse complement.
TACTTCGTCTCCATTGCCATCCCCTAAAGCTCAATTTTGCCCAAAAAATCGTCGACATTCAGTCTTTGCGTCGTCACATTCATTCCCTTACTTTGTTTTCTAACCACCTTCCCAACCAAAAACAAATTAAAATTGAGAATTACAGATCAGTTGGTAACTATTAATTGCCAATTTAGGTTTTTCTCTCCTGTCTCAGATTTTAAAAGCGAGTTTGGAACCCTAATTCCACACGATTTTCGTCAGTCTCCAGCCCTAATCTGCAGATTAAAGGTATTTTGCCTCTTATTTCACACATACTTTCAATTGTTTGATATTGCTAATAGAATGACACCAATGGTCTCTATGTTTTTCCTTTTAAGCTGAAATAATGAAAGAAGTTTTTTTCACTATCAGCATTTTGATTCATTTCTGCTTTTCTCTTTGTGAACCTGCTTTCTTATCTGCCGTTACAAAAGAAACTTGATTTTCTGTTTTTCTAAATAGAAACCTTCAGCCCATGTGTGGATTGAATGACAAGTCAAAGAGCTACGTTTAGCGTGAAATCTAGCAATTGCTTGCGTCTAAGGTGTTATTTTTTTTTTTCTACAGTTTATACTATAAAATCCACCAATTTCAAGATTTGGTTTTGTTATAACTTTAGATGTACCATTATATTTTACTTCTTGATCTATATATCATGTATCTATTGGATTTATAATCCAAATTATATCTCATTTTAGGTGACTAAAACTTTTGCTTTTCATCATATTTTAGCATCGGTTTTTAAGATTGATGGAAGGCACACAAGTATCATATTTTTTGTCTTATATTTTTTGATTTATCTACTTTTCAGTTTGTACGTGAACAATGTATATCAGTCATATAATGCTTATAAAGTGGAACCCATTAATTTATTTGAGTCTGTTTCATTTGTGAGAAACTAGAAAGAAAATACTTTGATTTTGTTAGCCTGCTTTGTGACCAGGCTACCCAAAGCCAGGGACTTGAGTACGAACTTACATTGATTGGCGATCACTTGGATGGAGTGATAGAAAGATGGAAAATTTGAATTATACATGCAAATGTCACCGGATCGGATCCCCCTATTGGATCGGATCAGGTCCCTCCTTTTGAATCGGATCGGATCAGATTCCTCCTTTCGGATCGGATCGGAGCCCCCTCCCCGGATCGGATCGGAGTACCTTCTACCCGAACCGCCTGAAGTATTCTGTACAGAAGTGCGTGCAGGCATTCTGCTCGAACAACTGGTTCGGTTCGGATCCGATCCGAACCGACTGGACCTGCTTCTACACACGGAGTTTGACCTCTTCTCTTGGCATAACCGACTCCTACAATTGCGGATCGGACTCCACTTGGCAAAGCACGACCTGGTAACCACTTTTCCACGTTCTCCACTACTTCTGAGATCTCCTCCGGTCACGCCACGTGGCCCATCCGAACCGGAACCGCCCAGAGCTTCTCTACAGCTATAAATACACCACAACATGGCCATTTGAAGGGACTTTTGGCATTTCATTCATTCATGGTAGCCATGGCCGAATTCCCCCACCAATAACCACCTTCTTCTCCAATGAAAATCAATGAAATTCAATGAATTCGGAGAGAAATATTCATTGTATTTGAGCGATTGAGTGATTAAATTCCTTGTAATTGTAATCCATGAATGAAATGAGAAACTATGAAGTGGATGTAGGCTTGTTAATGCCGAACCACTATAAACCTTGTGTCTCTACTTGATTTTTTACGTTTTAAACTATTATTCCTCGCAAATCCTAGACAATTAGGTGTTAGGACCATTTTTTGGTCTAACAGATTTCATTCGTTTTTATTTGTCAATTTTCACAAGACTAAAGTAATGATACATAATTTGTGTTTTGTTCAAAGGCTCCTTCCCATGGTATGTTCAAGTTTTTGACTTTTCGAATTCTAACTTCGTTATTTTAAATGAATATGCTAAGATAGTGTTTGGTTTATTTTGTATTTTGAGTTTTTAGTTTTCAATGTTAATTATGAAAATTGGAAAGATTTGAAGTATAACGGAGATGACAGATCAAAAGTGGAGGGAGCGACAAAGGGGACCGCGGGATGATGGATATAGATGAATTTGTTATCGTCCTTCCGTTGTTTCTTAAAATATAGAAAATAATGAAAAGTTATTTTTAGTTTTGGGTGTTAACTTCATTTTGTAAAATGATCGTTTTCACAATATGTGCGCGCCGTCGATACTTTTTTACGTGTGAAAACTCAAAATAAAAAAAGCGTAAACTAAACGCAGCCTAATATTTTACACTGGCCCTTCTTAAAAATATGCTATCTTAACACATATTTATAATGATCGATCAATTCTAGCGATTGTCGTGTACAATGTAACAAGCTCATGATTCTTTGATCATGGATTTAAATAGGTACACTTTTCTTTATAGTTTATTGATGATTTTGCAGTTTGACTGTAGTTGCTAGGTGTAACAACCCAAATTATTGGAAGGGGTTGTAATAGCTCAGAAAATTTTGGTGTTTAAAAAATGAATTAAATTGAGATTTAAATAGAAGTTATATTTGAAATTCCAATTAGAATTTGAAATTTTATCCCTTTAATATAGTTTGGGATATAAATCTCTGTATTGAGTGAGGAGAAAATCGAATATATACGGAATAACTTATCTTACTTTAATTATAAGTTGATTTCAAAACAAGAGTTAAAGAAAATTTATTATTTGTATTTGTTTTTAAAATAGAATTCCAAGGGTATACTTACCTTTTAAATATTGGTTGCCACCCATTCAAGGGGTTCTGGATTTTTTTTGTCGTTTGTTTTCATTGACCTTTCCCCAATCAATATATTTGGACAGCCGTTGTTCATTGGGGGGGTGGGGGTTTGCGGGGATTTTCCCCAAAGTGGCGAAGCATTGACCGCCACCATCACTGACGAGCGTGTTGACACTTCCCTTCCTCCCCAAAATTGTTATTGCCCAAATCGGTAAAATCAGTGTCCTCCACTGAAGCCTCCTCCCATCGTTGCCGTTCAGACGTCCTTGAGCCGCCGCTGTCCTTTCCGTCAACAACCCATGCCGGAGCCGCCATCACCGAAGCCCACTCCTCACGCATTCACCATCAAATGGGTCTTCGTCTCCCTCAAGTCCACGCACTGTCGCAACCAGAGATTGCTCCGGCTAGTGACAGTCGAAGGTTCTTCGCAGTGCCTACTTCAGGCCTGCTTGACGAGCTTTGGCCATCACCAGAGGCCGCATGCTACAATGGACCGCCCTAGCTTCGGCAGCTTCGCAATGAGCTCCTCTCCACTTGTCAGTCCAAACCTGTTGCTTGCGTCGCCGGTTGAAAGTAAGTTACCTTACGATTAAAATTATTTCAAGTTTGTTGCTTCACCATTTGCGGAGTAAAATTTAGTTGTGGGTCTTCTTTTATGGCTTCTTAGTTTTAGGTCCTGTTAATTTGGCATTCTTTGTGCATAAGGGGAAACAATGAAAATACTATGCAGCTGTAGTTTGGAAAGATAACTATATCCCATGGTCTATTGAGATGAATCAAAATTTTAAATTGTTAACATATTTGACTTTCCATATTTGTCTTTAACATTATATCCATCGTGTTCTTCTCAGTAGGAAAAAGAAAAAAGGAAAATAAAAAGATGAAATAAACATAATTTGAACTAAAATGACTGAGAAGTTCATTTGTTTGCTCAGGAATGTAACCGATTAATGAATAACGCATGGGAACATGGCATGCTGACCTTGGGTCTGTATGCAATGATTGGTCATGCACTTCGTAATTTGTTGTTCCTATCATCTTTCACTTTAGTTTAGTTCATGCATGTTAGTCTTTGATGCTGGTGCATGTTGGTGCTGTGCATGGCCTCCTGCATGTTGTAGCTGTGTGTCTTACTTATAAAAACTTGGGTGCTACTTTTCTTTGCACATGCTGAAGTACATTTAAATAAATTATGGTGGGTTTTGTTTAGAGAATGCATGACAAAAAGGAAAAATAAATTGTATGTTGAAACTAGCTTTTTGTGCCAACCATTTTTATCTTGTACATTCATTTTGAGCATTCCAAAGTAGACAGTTGAAAACATAAAATACAAGACTCAATTTTTAGACCACTTTCTAAACTTTGTGCATCAGGTGATGGTACCTAACATAAAAAGAAAATAGTGACTTTACCATCCACTCATTGGACAAAATTTTAATTAAGAGAGAGCTTTAATTTCAAAATCCCCCACTGGCATGCTGTCTCCATGAAATGCTAAAATTCGTTATATAAATCTTTTACATATTTTCTGAAACTGCGGCACTCCTTTTACAATTCCACACTGTTGTTATTGTGGGGTTATACTCACAATTTCCTTCAAACAGATTTTTTTTAACATCGGGATTAACCTGGAAATACAGTAGTATGTTCATGCTTTGAAAAATATTTTGAGTAATTTCCTGATGCTATGTAATATTGTCAGTCGAACTTCATAAGTTTTACTTGGCCTTCTCTACAAGAAATGAAAATTTTGAACCACATATACTTGACTTTGGTGAGGGTTATATGCTTAGATAGATCTCAGTCCATGTTAATGTTTTTTCTGAAACCAATTGAAAGGCTAGAAGTTAGTTGCGTTTGCATAAAGACATGAATTAATTTTCATGCATTTTTGGTGTTGTCTGTTGATCATTCTGATAAGGTTATACGTTGTGCATGTCTTAGCGAAGTGAGTTCACTATAACTTTTCCTATTAGTCTATATATAGCATTAAGGCAAATGATTTCATGGATTTATTTATATAATAAAATTGTTTAAAAGCAGTAGTATAGTGTTTTCTATGTATATCGTTGATAATTTGTTACTATCCTCTGCTACAAAGTCTTATACAGTAACTTCCGCACATGTCGCATCAAGATTTGCTGAAATCATTTAAGCTATGAAACTTAATTATGTGAAACGAGATATTATGAACTGATCATAAGTGTTATATGCCTAGCTATTAAGTAGTAATTGTTAACCCAATATTTTATGTTTCTTAATTTACACGACAAAAAAACAATAGATTAAAGACTGAAAATTACAGTCTTTATACAAGTAATTCAGTCTTTAAATTATACTAAAAGACTGATCAACGACTGAATTTTCAGTCTTTGAATTTCTAGTCGCAAAAAAATATTAAGACTGATATTTCAGTCTCAAATCATAAAGACTGATATTGCAGTTTTAAATATATTTAAAACTAAATATTAAAGACAGAAATTCTGTCTTTTATCAGTCTTTAATTAACCTATACTATAACAAAAAATCGTTTTTACAATGCTTAAACTATATTGTTTAAACCCTTTTAACAACATGATACATTTGTCTATTCAGCTAAAAGTTGAAAAAAGAAAAAGAAAACATGCAAGACATTACAAGATATATAAGTGATATACCATAAACAAATGTATACTTGCCATTCAAAGCAATGTATGCTTGATACTTTCCATACAAAGCCATTTCTTTTCTACAAAATTTCAAATGGAACACTCGGATTTCTTATGTTGCTTTGAAATAAACAGTAGAAAACTTCTCATATCTATCCTCAAGACAATCTGATGCATGCTTATATCCTTAACTTTCTTTTCTTTTCTTCCCTTTTGCAACGTGAGCACGTCTCCAACCTAGAAATAGAAAATCATGTGAGTTCCGCAATCCAAGACAGGTCACGTGAACCTGGCTTTCTTCTCGATATATCACGTGACCTCAAAAAATTTCTCCCAAGTTCGATGGGATAAGCCGCTCTCACTGTTTTCCAATCGATTGCACAAACGATCAACAATTGCCAAGCCACAATTCATGAAATCTTCTCTAACTAACCTGCATGTGCTCGTTCCGCTGATCATCACCGAGACCAATTCAGATCTGAAGTTGATATTCCTAGATCTATATGGTAATAACGATGTGGAAAGCCACTGTGCTGATTTGAATTAGATCTCTACTTTTTCCTAAATCCATATGTAAATCCAACTGGATGAGATCGGCTATTCCTCTTTGGCTTTAAAGTCGAAAACCAGATCCATATATTAGACTTCTAAATTTGAAGTAGATAGTTCAGATTTTAATCGTTGTTCTTGAATCGTTCTTGCTTGGTACATCCAAACGCCTAGAAACTGCCGACTTCAAACCATAGGCTTAGATTTTGGAATAAAAACCATAGAATCTTACACATGGAGTTTTCAAGAAATAGGAAACAAATTTGCAGACCTGTTGAACTGTTGTTTGTAACACACGCGGATTCCAAGAATAAACATAAAGAAAAATAAAACTTGCATAGAAATTACCTTTTTAAGGCCATCTTCTTCATGTTTTCACCTCTTTCTAAACCAATTCATTCCCCAATATCGAAATGACCTTTCTGTGAAGTAGCTAGCTTCCAACCAAAAGCAATGTAGAAAGAATGTTTGAGCTTTGAAATCCTACAGAAACATTGTCTGACCCTTCAAATCAAGATCTAAGATTGAAAAGAAGGATTAAAAAAAAAATCCTAGTATCTCCGATTTGATTTTGGATGGTGTAAGGAACAAGCGCCATGTTTCTTCAATTTTTGTTTGGGGGTAAAGATAATAAAAATAGGAGGAACTAAAATAAGGGCTTACGGTTATAAACTGAAAAGAGAGAGAAAGGAATGCGTAGCAACGTGGATTAAAATTTGACTAAGTTTGTAACATAATATGATTAGACGGTCAGGATCTTAAAGTCGCGGATTGCAAGAACGATCCAAAGATTGTTATTTTATTACATTTTGATTAAAAAAGGAATTATTGCAAACTGTTAGAACTAGAGTTTAAAAGATAAGTGAACTGTTTAACCATTGGCATCAGTATAATATTTATAAATTATTATTATAATCATCATCATTTAAACATATTTTACATTATTTCAATAATGTGATCTTGAAATAGAAGTTAATAATTACTTATTTCTGATATATACATATATAGCGAGTGTTCTGTTGCATCCCAAAATGGAGCACCCCTGCTTGCTCCCCTGACCACCGCGAATTTATATTTAAATATGTTGAGTGGAAAGAGAGAGAACGAGTGGAAAGGGAGAAAAGGTGAATTTGTAGTGGAAAATAGGGAGGCCAACATGGGTGCTCCATTTTGGTGTGTTGTACAACCTAGCTATATATATATATATATATATATATATATATATATATATGGTTAAATTTCACCAGGTTTCGCCATGTGTGAGTGTCCTTCCCATATTTCTCTACCTTCCTTCATCTGATACTTTTCAATAGTATCCCGTTAGCAACTTTTAACGATAATTTCGTTGATAATACTTTAGTTTTCCTTCTGTTTTGCATAAATAATTTCAGATCTGAAATTTTTATCTTACCTTTAAACCCTAATTTTCTAATCGCTTTACGATTATGTCAACCTTCAATGACTCTCTAATCGTTGAAAAGACAATTTTTTATCTCACCTTCTAATCCTAATCTCTTCAAGTCCCAAATCTATTCAACCTCGAGCGATTTCCACTTGTCCAATAGTTACAGATCTTATCAGTTTGGTTATGGATTATCAAGATATTGTTAATTTGGGTTTCGGCATTGCCGGCACAACTGAATCACTTCAGTTCCGAGTTCTTCAACCAACTTTCCATTGTTGATCTAAGTTCTGTTTGTATTGGGTGAGATTTCAGTGGTTTTGGTCTTGGGTACTTGGTTTCCGGTTATATTGGTTTTTCTTTCAGATTATTTAGACGCACAAAGATGATAAGAAACCTTGTTTGAAGTTTTTATTCAAGTTTTCCAAAAGATCTGGTTTACTGAGTTAAAGAAGTTTGTCTTCTTCATGATAATCTCCTAAGCCTGTTGATGATAGTCCCAAAATCCTTCTGTATGATGATTACCAGATGAATATGGGCTTATTGATTTTAAGATATTGGGGATCAGTGGTATTTTGGTTCCATATTTCTGTTCTGCTATCATCCAGTACTTCAAGTTTTAATCAATATTTTGCACTTCTTTTTAAACCCGATGATGAGATTAAAGATTGTGTTCGAATATTATTCGATTTTGTAGATGGTTTTGGTGAAATTATATGAGCATATGTTTTTTTACATTGGTTTAAGTTGTTCAGTACTTTAGAAAATTGAATACCATTACATCTAAAGCCTATTTCATGATGAATCTGTTTTACGAGGTGAATTTCTAGGTAGATGGGTTTTGGATAGATTGATTGAATTGTTTCAATGAACTGTTATGAAGTGGAGTTTCAACAATTTTAGTTTTCTGCCCTCACATAAACTAGGTAAGAGGTTTTGGGTTCGCACTTAATGGTTAATAAATAAATAAAAAATCCTTTAATACTTCCAAATCAACATTTCAAACCAAAATTAAATGTTCACACTTAACGGTTAAAAATCTAGATTGTTACAGTGACTCATTAAACAAGTAGGTTTTGATCAAATGAACAAATGTTAAGTCGGTTAGTCAATAGAATTATAACTACTTATGTCGGAAGAGTGAAAGAAGAAGATAGGTCTTGAACATGTATAGAAAAGAATATTTAGAAAATGCTTATGTGATATTATTTTTAGTTGATAGGTTTAAGCATTGTCCTGTTAGGTTTGTGCTAAGCAGTGTTAGATGCAACTTAAATTCTTTTTTATAAGTACGATGATGTTTAATTAATATATATTATCATGCATAGAGTGAATTGTTTTGTAAATAATAATAAGTTTTAATCGTGTTCATATGAATTGCCAACATTAATCATTAGATTTGTTTAATATTACAACATCGAATGTTTAATTATTTTAAGACTCTTTAAATACTGAATTAAAGACCAAAATAGAGACTGCCATTTGGTCTCTAAGCAGTCCTAATAATTAAAAACCATTTAGAGACTGAATCTCAGTCTTTAACATGAAATTTTAAAGACTACATTTTTCAGTTTTTAATCAGTCTCTATTTAAAGACCGAACATTTTCGGTCTTTAATTTTCAGTCTTTATATTGATGTTTTTTAGTAGTGTTAAATTCTTTCCTTTAATAAAGTTATGTACTTTTGCTCCTGTACTGAATACCATTGGTAATTAGTAACTAAGTTTTGTGAGTGTGCATTGTTTAACATACATATTTAGCATATGCAGTAAATGAAGTTTTGGAGTATGTGGTTTTTAAAATTATGTAGTAGCTGAACATGTGGTTTTATAGATATCTAGTTTTATGATTATTCTATTTTTGCTTTAACATGCCAGGACACACATGCCTACCTTCTTGTGGGTGTCTTTAGTTCATTTGTTTTGAAAAGTATATACAAATAGGATGAGATATGTTAGGAGCACCTACCGTGTTGGATGCTGTCATGCATGTTTAATTTACACTAGTTCTTCCCGGTAATGACAAGTCCAAGGTGCCTAAACTTATACCCAAGTTATTGCGTACTGTGTACAATTTGTAATTTCACTCATATTAAAATCTTGTGGTTACCTATCGTATTACATGCACTGCTTGTTCACCCTAGGACTGAATTCTCTTGCTTGCCACTCATGCTCCCATTCCTCACAATGGACTGAAAGCCTTGTACAGTTATGATTGGTTCCTTTATTTACGGTGGATTAAGCTACTGCATGTTTTTTCATCCCATTATATGTATATTTATACATATATACTTGGCTGCATTCCAAGTTTGAGCCCTTGCTTGATTATACAACAAGTCAGTCTTCAATTACCGCACATTTTTTTGTAATGCATGCGAATATTTCGCCTTATTATGCTGATATTTCGGCAATCTACTGGTTATTTATGTTCGAAATATTTAAATGTTGTTGGATAAAACTAATTATATTTATAGGCTTATTGCGAAGTGACTAACTTGAAATAAGTTTAATCCTGACCCGAGTGTTTTGTGTTTTTGCATGGAACGCTCGGGTCAAGCCCCAAGTGTTGCAGATACAAAGTTTATAGCACAAAAAGAGGACAGACACGAGAAGACACATTTGTGCGCGCAAGGCTCGACAAAACTGTAAATTTTATTTTAAAGTTATACATGTATTTTATCATTCTTTTTAGAAAAATGTTTAGTAAACTGATATTTCTTGTATAAATGAACTCCGCTGTGAGATATTGATATTTATTTCTGTTTGTGATTCTGTGTTAAATTCCATTTTTAGACCCCGTAAGCCATTAACAATCCGTCATTTTGAATGTTTTGAGTCGGTTCATTTACCGTCTTGGGACGGTCAAAATGGCGGGCTGTTACACTAGATATTCTTTTACATTTTACAGACTACAAGAACCGATTATAGGAAAGCCAATCTTTTTAGAATTTCAATTATGTAGCATGAGCCGTTGTATCATAACAAAAACTTGGCCGTTACCTTATCTTTATTACAAAAAATAAATTAGATAATGGAAGAAAAAGTTACTGAATGCTGATGATATTCAAACCTATTTGGACCAAATTTTATAACGAGCTTCTTTTTTCCTTTGAAAATGGACTCAGTATTGAAACCTCTTTGTACCAAATTTTATAACAAGCTTCCTTTTCCTTTGAAAATGGACTCAGGTTCACTTCTGTAAGAATTACTTTTCTTCATGGAAATAAGGCAAAAACGCTGCAACTGAAGCTTTCCCCTCCCCAATCGTGTAATCAAGTCGACAGCAGGTATTTCCTTCCTATTTGTCTTCAAAACATCAAATTTAAGTACACTTAAAATATTTTTTGTGCAAATTTGTGTAGTTTGAATGAGTATTACCACTTATTTATTTTCAGCAGATGATGGAATCACAAATGAATTCAATCCAGAAAATCTCATTGAAATTTAAGTGAATCAAGTCGAGAGCAGGTATTCCTTTTCTATTTGTCTTCAAAACATCAAATTTAAGTACAATTAAAATAATTTTTATGTAAAATTGTGTAGTTTGAATGATTATTACCGCTTATTTATTTTCAGCGGATGATAGAATCACAACTGAATCGAATACAGAAAATCTCCTTGAAATTTAAATGAATCAAGTCGAGGCAGGTATTCCTTTTCTATTTGTCTTTAAAACATCAAATTTAAGTACATTTAATATAATTTTTGTGCAAAATTGTGTAGTTTGAATGATTATTACCACTTATTTATTTTCTGTGGATGATGGAATCACAACAGAATCAAATCCAGAAAATCTCATTGAGATTTAAATGAAAGTGTTGGCTAGCTTTCTGACCAAGCCACCAAAGAATTAAGTATTGGCAATCAGATAGGAAGAGGCTCACACATTCGCAAGTTAAAGAATAAATACTCTAGTTCACAAAGGCGACTCATGTCCAGGCAACGTAACCGGTTTGTGATCCACCAATTGCTCGCCATCGGCTCATGATATTCAAAATTGGCTCGTGACCCTTCACTATCCATTTTCATGACCCGCTCGCGCCTCTGCCTCACGACTCGCGTCGAGGACATGGGTCATGAACCGACCCTGTACTCAGGAGATGGTGGCTACGACTTAGTCACCCACGAACCGCAGATCAAGGATCTAGTGATGTAAAGACCCGAGGATTTATGACTCTGAAAATCGACACAAATACCAATGTCGACTATTCAGACATCGGAAATACCAGATAGTTAATATAAAGAAGTTAGAGGGTGAAAATAGATAACGTGTAACTATTAGAATAGAAGAAGAAGAAGAACACAACAATATCAGAGTAACACGAATCTCACAGCGGAACGAAGAAAATATATTATATAACATAACTTTGAAATAAAAACTATATTTGTATATTAGAGTACAACACTTTCATCATAGCGGAAATAAACAATAGCTATAAAATGTTGTTGAAGGCTCCTGCTCCAAGCTCCATCTAGTGTATCAGTAAATCCCGACTACTTGACTGACCATACAAATTTTGGCACCCAAGAGTTTAGGGAAAAAACAAAATAAAATAAACTCTAGGTTAGTCATGGGACTGGTGTGAGTGAACTCCAAACATTTGTTTAACTTTTAAAAATCTTTTCAAAAGAAATGATAATCGTAAGACCGATCCACACATAAACACGAATGATTTTTACCTTACGATAACCCAAAACTTTTTCAAAATCAATACTTTTCTGATATTATAATAATGTCTAATCACAAGTAATTAACAATTTAGCACAACGCTTACATCTCACGCTCCACATATATATAGTATACAATCAAAACCGCATGTGCTTATTGGAGATTGGATTCCGACTATGACAAGGTATGGATCCACCTGCCGACAGTGTATCTCTAGAGAGGAATACATTGGGTTCAACAAGAACGTCTTGCAACCCGGCCCACACATGACTGACCACTCATTTCTCTTGTGTATCAAATATATTGCCACCTACGGTTGCTAGAACATAATCGTTCCTAGGAGATACAGAAGCGAAAAGTAACAAATATGAATATTCTCTAGATGGTGACAACACACCCTAATGGGGGCGGCCCACTTAGCTATGCTGCCTGCCCGATTTTTGTCATTTCCCGGTTGATGAGGCTTGAGGTCATAACGCATCTTTTGACAGATTACACCTCCATTTACTTTGAACGCCACATCGTCATACCTGCCAAATCACAAATTGATTTCCACAAAAATACCACGGATATAAAGCTAAGAGAAACGAATTCCTCTGCCACCTAACGTGGATACGTTTGAAGCGATCAACTTACGTGATACATTAGATATACTTTGTCTGACATTCGTCCATACACGTTGTCCTGGGTCTGGACAATCCGAAGACATTATTCTGTAAATCCATCTTAGGCAATTTCTACCTAGGATCTCCAGAACAGTCCTTGCATAACTCCATCTTCAATTATCTTCATCATATTTGATTCGCAACGCTAATGCCCATACGGAGTGGTTTTTAGAAAATAAATCTGATCCCGGTCTCTGCGTATTGACAGCGGGAAAATGGTCAAAAACTTTGATAATCGGTGATTTAACTATCAAAGGAAAACACGTGTATAAACAACGATCGTATTTCCAAATGGAAATCTTACTGAGCAAATCATCAATCAACACTTATTCCTTTTAATTTAATTTGTCATTCAATTATTCATTTCTTTATTTCTGAAACCATATATTCATAAATTATTATTTTCTAAATTTAGAAAATATACGTTATTAATCATTGGAAAACATTTCCATATTTACTCTCATATCTTATTTTCTGTATTAGAGAATATTTCTGAATCTTATTTGGAAAACATTTCCAAAACTTCTTCATTTGGATTTAAACAAATATTTAAATTAAACATCGCTATGCCAACACAAACTATTTCACTCGTCTACTAAATTCACTTAACTAACCTTCACAATCGAACCTTAACCATTCCTTAGCTAAAAATAAAGTTAATCAAGTTGGGGTATAACTACATCTCAGACCTTAACTGAACAACATTTCTAACTTCGAAATAGACAAAGTTCACATTTTAAATCTTCAACTAAACTTCCTTACGTAATTCTCATATTCTATTTACGAATCCACTTCTTTTTCAGAAATCATTTGATTATAACAATAGTGTTATAATTCCATGCTTCTGAAATATAATAACTTAAATATAACTTTTATTTATTTAATTTGGATAAATAAACCAACAACTAATTTATTAATAAATAAACCTTGATTTAGGACCGGAAAGTAAATAGTACTTTCCTACATTCCATATAGTCGAATCCCAATGTATAATCCTCTCTTGAATAATCTCTATTCGATAACTCTTTTCTTCGAATAAACTACATTCAATAACTCTTTCCTTCGAATAACTATATTCGATAATATCTCCTTCTTCGAACAAACTATATTCGATAACTCTTTTCTTCGAATAACTATATTCGATAATATCTCCTTCTTCGAATAAACTATATTCGATTCGCTCTATTCGAATAACTAATATTCGACTAACTCTATTCGATTAACTCTAATTCGATTAACTCTATTTGATTAACTCTAATCAATTAACTCTAATTGATTAACACTAATTCACATAATCAATGTTCGACTAACTCTTATTCGAATAATTAAAGTTCGATACTCTCTATTCGAATAACTAATATTATTTTAACCCTATTTCCTATCTCATTCAAATTCCCATTTGAATTCCTATTTCAAAACCCAATTTTCTTTCATAAATGTTTTAATCTATAAAATATTTATTTTAATCCATTATTCACATCAAATGTGAAAATATTCCTTTTATATGATCCATTAAGTTTGATTTTGTATTTTAAAATAATATCCTATTTCCAAATTCTATTTGTACTTCTATTTATAGAATTTTTTATATGAAATCTCCTTTTTATTTCTAACACTTAAATCTCATTTATAAATCCCTTCATAAATGCTGAGTTCACCTTCTACTAAAAATACCGGTGTTAAAACCGATTTCTACTTCTCAATATAAATTCAGACTTTTATTTTTGTTTATCCAATGATAAATATTTTTCTTAATTTACAAACATCGTTTATAAATTATTCTTCTCAATTTTATCTGTTGTAACAGATTTCTGTTTAATTCTACATTAAATAAACCTTTTCCATTTATCTGTTAAAACAGATTTCCATTTTATATTTACTTTCGACTTATTTTATTTTATAAAATTTTATTCATTTTACAAACACTTCCTTTTCTATTTGGTTTACAATTATTTCTATTTCTATTTGTTTTACAAATATTTCATTTTCTATTTGTTTTGCAAATATTTCATTTATAAATTCTATTTATTTTATATAAATATTCCATTTATATAATTCTATTTATTTTCTAAATAAATATTCTCTTTTATAAATCCATTGGTTTTTATAAAATCCTTAAATTCAATATCCACTTTGAAATTCCTTTTTAGAAAATCATTTGATTTTATATGAATATATTTCATTTTCAGTATACACTTTGAAAATCCCGTTTCTACATTCTAATATTCCTTATGGTATTTAACTTACCATATAACAATGATCAATATCATCCAAACACACATAATCAATAACAGATTTTATACCACATCATATATCAGAATATATGAAAAACAGTAAAATAAATGTTGAGGAATCCAGTTGGATCCATCCGACCTGTTTTCCTGCATCCACAGATGTTACACGATATAATGCACAACAATTTCAGTTCAATATGTACTATTCTGATAAATAGAATCAAGGTTTGTTAATGATATGTTTGTATATCGTTATCTGCAATTTCAACCAACAAATAACGATTCAACCAAACAATCATCACACAGAAATAAATCATCATTTATCAACACTAGATTATATTTATAAAAATATAAATAGAACGGGGTTAGTGAGTTTTACTCACATTGGACGTTATCGTTAAATAACAATAACTGTCGGTTGATTCAGACAGACGATTTATTTTGCAATAAATTGTGATGAGCTCCAATTCACTCCCAGTCAGTTCCATTGCGTAGCCCCCATCCATACGATCCCAATGGATCTTGTTTTGTCAAATTCTGATGCCGTATGGAATAGTTATGATAATTATAATTTAATACCTTAATTAAATTAAATAAAACCTGGAAATTTAAATTCCTAATGGGCCTTACCCTTTCCAAACTTCGGCCTACTACCCTTTATTCACATCGAACCCATGCTTCTTCTTCCTCCTCTCAAACCACGCTCCACTTCCATTTCGAACCCATAACTGCATACATTACAAGCCCTATTTCTCCAATTCCACTTCATGAAATTTCAAAGCAAACATCACCATGCTCTTCTCCTTCGAAACTCTATCCGATCAAACCAAAAAGGGTTAACTCGACCTCCTCAAACAAAGTCCATCATTGACCTCATTTTCGAACAACACCCAAATGTTGCGACACCTTTTTCAATTGAATACCCCCAAACTCCTCCCATCCGTGTGCCTACTACCCAGGAACAACTCGCCACAATCGGTTTCGCCTCCAACCTCATCAATCCTCCTTGTGTCGCTGCCCTAGATTCCTGCTGTAGAAGACGTCAACAAAAATTTTGATCGAACTCATCGAAAACCATACCAGGTGGTAGAGGATTGTTTCAGGAATGCAGATATATACATACTGGATATAGGTTTATATTTCCTTTTCTTGGATTTTTTAAAGAAGAATTTTCTCTCGTTTCCTGAAAGATGATGCGGCGGAAAATTGGTTGACCGCTGAATGAAGAGATTAGGGTTTAGGAATAAGGTAAGATATTTATAGGAAAATTTAAATATTTTTTTATTTCATTTTATATTGATTTTTAATCGTCATTGTTTGTTTTTATCATTTAAAATTTTTTATGATCACATACAACACGCAAAAATCACGAAAATGGACATACAACTAGAGTTTGACATTACGGACACAACGGAACTTGTTTCGTCGAATTCTAATAACGTTTGCTCGCACAACGTATTTTTAACCGTCAAAATACTGATTGTTTTTCACATTAAAAATATGTACGGCCACACACTGACTCCAAAAATCACGAACCTTGAAATCTTACAATAATTTAATATTACAGATCGAACAAAATTGGTTTCGTCGAAAACGGAGAACGGTTGCAAAATTGGCTATTTTTGAAGCTCTAAATAACCCATTTAAATATTAAATATATTTAAAAATAATTGAATTAAATATTTATAAATAAATATTATCGTATATATTCACACTAGAATATCGTACAGCCCCAAAATGAATACCACAGGATTTATAACTCGATATTTCAAAGTTTCCAGTTATATCGATATTCACTTTATATTAAAAATCTATTTATAATATAAATAATTCATTTAAATTATAAAGGAATTCCATAGTGACTTTTCGAAAATTTGATTTGGACATAACTCAAAATCTACGTAATGAAATCCTGATTTTTCTCTTCCATTAGAAAAAATATACTTCACCAGCTCCGAACGTTTCTTGTTTTACAGAAATCCGACTTAAAACGAATCCTGTATATTCAGTTGAAGTTCAAATCGCCAAATCACGAACTGCCGCGATGTTACGGGCTCGATTATAATTAAATTATAATTTATACGTTCTAATGTCATTTATATATTATATTCGTTATTCTAATTCAATTCTAAACTGTATTATACCTTATATATAAGCCAATTCACACCATATTGTGAATTCAGCTACTTTTGACTATTTCGAAATTATAACATTTTATTATATTATAAATATTAATTAAATATTCATTTTTATTTAATTAAATAACCATTTAAATCTCTAATCACTATTTAAACAATCAAATTAATTAATTATTTTACCATAAAAATATGGGACGTTACAAGTGACACATGTACATAACGGCCACGTTGACCATTTCTCCACTCACTCACGAACGGCTCCGAGATCCTTGGGATTGGTGTCACGTGTCTTTACGAACCTCCCGCAGAAATCACCTATAAATAGCCCAACACTTGGATTTTTCAGTATCTTTTGGCAGTTGAGAGCTCTGATTCCAGCATTATCAAACCTCTATCATTTCTAATCAAAAGTATCTCAAATATGCTGAGTGAAACATCATTGTAAAAGTGAGATTGAGTGAATATTGTGATTGTACTTGCATTTAAACGTATGATCAAAGTCATATAAAGTGGACGTAGGCTCTTTAACGTCGAACCACTATAAATATGGTGTATTTGTTGCATTTTCTTTCATTTTTAGCTTTTACTCCCTACGAATTAAGATAACTTGGGTGTTAGAACCATTTTTTGGTCTAACATTTTGGTGCTTTCACTGAGAACTCAATTCTTAGATATCGGATTATTGCTCTACTATTTGGATTTTTAAGTCCAAAGAAAATAGTCTGCATTCCCACTGTTTTGCTTTTGAAGATTTCAGTAAAGTCAAGACATTATGGCCACAAAGAAATCCAAGGATTCACGAGCCTCTTAAGCAAACGAAGCTAATGAAGAGAACATCCAGGAACAGGCCGAGGTGGTCTTCCCGGATCACGGCTCTCAAGGAGCGATCCCACCCCAGAAGGGGGTCACAACCTGATCCCAGGAGGGGATCACGAACCGCTTCCAAGGGGGGACCACGAGGCGCATGCCAGAAGGCACCACGAGCCGCATACCAGAGGAGGTCACGAACCACTTTCAGCAAGGGACTCACTCGACTCGGAAAGGAGATTATGACCCACTCCACTCATGCTGATGTTTTTGCTCGACCTTGCTCAAGTGCCCCGCGTTCAATCATGAATGTTAGTGACCGATTACCTGCCTCAACCCCCGCAACGGAAGGAGATTTATACCGTGTACTTGATATGTTGGAAAAAACAAACAATGCTTTGGAGGCTCAAAGACGTGAGAGCTCCTTGATGATGGAAAATATGACTGCAATGAGAAGACAGATAGACGAGCTCTGGAGGCAGAGAACACCCTCACCAACATATCGTTTTACTTCAGAATACTCATCTTCATCAGAGGAGCCTTAGAGACCCCAACGACGGCCATTAGAAAGGCCTGAGAACGTGGAACAACTTCGATTTGGATCCCTTCCTTCTTGAGAAGAAACAACACTTCATCTGGGTCCTAACAATCGAAACTCGAATAATCCTGCTCTGTTACCTACAGAGGGACCCACAGTACTACCTAGGGGTCAGGGCATTGGTAATACTATTCAGAATCAACCATTACCACCCCTCGCTGTGATTGACCGTGGCTATAGGGGAAAAGGAAGCTCTACTCAGGCCCCAAACTTGGGAGCAATACATTGAACAGATATTGGAAGGCCCCGTAGGGCAAGGAGTGCTGATCCTGAATCCACCTTGACCAATGCCAAAGTGGAGGCAATGGTGAGGCAAATCATGGTAGACAACTGTGGACAAAGAAATGAGGAATGTGCTATAGACCGTAGTCATACGCCTTTTACTGATGACATATTAGACGTCTGATTCCCAAGGCGATTCAACATGCCAACAAGAACCGTTATGCGGGAAGGGTAGACCCGGTTCAACACTTAATGAGATATTCATGGTATAGGAATGTTGTTGCCGCTCCCCATGCTGTGAAATGCAAAGCATTCCCAATTTTTTTAGAGGATGTGGCATTAATTTGGTCTACTCGCTTTCCTGCACGATTGATCTCCAGCTTTAAAGAATTGAGCGAAAGGTTCATAAATCAATTCCGACTAAATACTCAAAGGTCCAAAAACGTGATTGAACTATCACCCATCAAGCAGCGTCCTGATGAAACTCTGAGGTCGTACTTAGACCGCTTTAATTTATCAGTCACGGAGGTTAGAGACCCTCACGAGCAATATGTCCTGATGGCATTAATTGACGGAGTAGATAAATATACGGTGTATGGCAAATACTTAGTTGGGAAACCATCACAGACTAGAGAGATATTCTATGAGAAAGCCAATATCCGCCTACGCCAAGAGGAATTATATGCTAATCGACAGAGGAAGGCCATGGATAAAGAATATACACAGAGTAGCGTAGCCATCAAACAGTCTGGAGATAGCTCTGGGAATGTAGAGGTCAATATTGGAAATAAGAACTAGGGTAGTGGCCGCCAAACTGGAAATGGCAACAAAAAGAAGAATCGAGGAAATGACTCGTAGAAGAGACCTCGGTTCAGGACAGATGAAGACCTCACACTTTGAACGATACGTTAGAGAATATTTACCTAGATACTTATAATGTTCTTCAGTACAAGAAACCTCTACCATAGGATTCAACGGAGAAGGAGCGTGAGACAGGAAAGTTCTGCCTTTTTCATGAAACCTATAGGCACTCAACAATTGAATGTCGACATTTGAAAGACTTGGTAGAAAATCTTTTAAGGGAAGGAAAGCTGTACAAATATAAGGCAGCCCGAACAGAAGGCATGGTAGTCCAAATCGAAATAAAGGGAAACCACCTCAAAAGGCTACTACGTAGCAGAAAGCTAAAGGCATCATCATCAACAATATAGTTGGAGGACCCCATCCGGCCGGACACAACTATAGGGCAATGGATCAATATATAAATGCAGCCAAGCACCCCGAAGCGAGAGAGTGCAGCAATCCTGAAGATACCGCCCCAGTGAAACAGCAGAAAATGATGTTAGATGATGTCATATTTTGTGATAGAGATAGCATTGGAGTTCAATCCTCTACCGAAGACCCCTTAGTGATTACTACCACCATTGGTCCTGCTTTAGTCCACAACGTCTTGGTAGACAACGGGAGTTCAGTTAACATTTTGTTCAAGAAAGCGTTTGATCAAATGAAGCTTGAAGCGAAAGATTTGAAGCCCTGCGATGGACGGATACGTGGCTTCAATGGAGCCTCAATATCCCCGATGGGATATGTAGAATTATCAGTAAGTCTGGGAGAAGGAGACCGTCGAAGGGTGAGGATTCTCCCGTTCGTGGTTTTGGATATAGATTCACCCTATGACGCCTTTTTGGGCCGATTGGCCCTTGTAGAATTCAGGGCTTGCATCGCGCCCTAGTTCTTATTGTTGAAATTCCTAACCGAAGTGGGAGTGGGAGTAATCAAGGGTGACCAAGTAACTGGATGAGCCTGCTATATGGCAGAGTTTAAATTGCTACGCAAAGGAAAAGACGTGGAAACTAAGGGTGCTTCCTCCCCGCAAAGGAGGATTCAGCATAGCAATTAAAGAGGACGACCCCGAAGGAGTTGCCCAGAGACCTGCCCGAGGACATAGATCCCAGAGAGGACGAGGAGTCTGGGGAAGAATGGCGACACCTAATCAAACGATTGTGGATATCTCGATTGATGATGATGACCCAGCTAAAGTTTTGAAGGCTGGATCCCAACTAGACCCTTTTCGAGCAAAGGAATTGACTGACTTTTTAAAGGCAAACTTGGACATGTTTGCTTGAACCCACGCTGACATGTGGGGATATCCCCCTCAATTATTAGCCACTCATTGAGCATCAACCCAAAGCATCCACCCATTAAGCAGAAAAGGCGAACGCTTGGCCCGGAGAGGTCAGCTGCCTTGAAGGAAGAAGTTGAGAAGTTGAGTGGAAACAGATTCATTAGAGATTCAACTTACCCAAAGTGGATTTCAAACCCCGTTTTGGTAAAGAAGGCCAACGGTAAATGGCGTACTTGCATTGATTTCTAGGATTTGAACAAAGCTTGTCCGAAGGACAGTTCCACTTCCTAGGATTGACTAGCCGGTGGACTCAACGGCGGGTCACGAACTTCTCTCCTTCATGGATGCGTACTAAGGATATAACCAGATCCCCATGCATGTTTCGGATCAGGATCACATTATCTTCATCACAGATTTGGGACTATATTGCTATGTAGTGATGCCTTTTGGTTTAAAGAACGCCGGAGCAACGTACCAACGCCTGGAGAATAGAATGTTCTATAATCAGATTGGGAAAACAATGGGAGCGTACGTTGACGATATGCTTGTAAAATCAAGACAGTCATCTGATCATACTGCTGACCTAGATGAAATGTTCGATATCCTTCGATGATACGGGACGAAGCTCAACCGCTTGAAATGTTCATTTGGAGTTGCTTCTGGGAAATTCTTGGGTTTTATTGTCAGTTCTCGAGGAATCGGAATCTACCCAGACCAGATCACAACAATCAAGAATATTCAGAAGCCAAGGCAGATTAAAGATGTGTAGAGCCTCGCTAGAAAAGTGGTCACATTAAGTAGATTTATTTGTAAACCTACAGATAAGTGCATTCCGTTCTTCGACCAGATAAAGCAAGGTAAACGCAACCTCCAATAGACTCCTACTTGCATTGAGGCATTTCAGAACCTTCTCATCCATCTGGAAGAATCCCCAATATTGTCCAAGCCAGTCAATCACGAAGATTTGTTCGTAAACCTGACAGTATCGTCCTATGCAATAAGTTTAGCCTTGGTAAGGGAAGAAGATAAAGTCCAGAGGCCAATGTATTACGTAAGTAAGAAGCTAGCAACAACAGAGGGAAAATACCCGAGGATAGAAAAACTTGCGTATAACATGCTGACCGCATCCAGAAAACTTCGCCATTATTTCCATGCTCACCCCATCCCCATATACACCGACCACCCTCTCCGATAAGTATTGCAGAGACCAAAAGCATCCGGAAGGCTACTCAAATGGAATATAGATTTAAGCCAATTTGATTTAAACTTCCAACCCCGAAGATCGATAAGGGGGCAAGTATTAGCAGATTTCATAGCAGAATTCAGTATCCCTGAAGAAGATGTAACAAGCGAAGGGGCATGCCCCTTAGAAAGACTAGTGGATCCTAACACCTGGAAGCTGTATACCGATGGTGCCAAGAATGATAGATGGTCCGGTGCCGAAGTTGTCCTCGTCACCCCTGAGAAACAATCCATATATTATGGTCTAAGATTAGAATTCCATGCCTCAAACAATGACTTGGAATACGAAGCCCTGATTGCTGGGCTGAAGCTTGCAAAGGAGTTATGGATAACGAGGTTGGATATTTTTTACGATTCCAAGATAGTCGTGAACCAGGTTAATGAGGAATTTCAAGCCAAGGGCCAAGGCTTGTATCATATTTCAAAGAAGTAAGAAAGCTGCTGGGCGATTTTGTGCACTATGCTATAACCCATATCCCTCGAATGAAGAACCAAAAAGCAGACAAATTGGCCAAATTGGCAAGTTCTGATAATCCTTAGGACACGGAAATGGTCCCAATTGAAATATTGGAGACTTCAAGTATTGATTAGATGAAAATCGATCTATACTGGAGACTGAATCAGAAAAGGAGTCATGGATGACCCCCATAAAAAACTTCTTGACAAATGGAATGCTTCCTTCCAATAAAAGCGAAAGGCTCGCCATTATTCGAAAGGCTTCAAGATACGTTATGCAAGGCGAAGTTCTTTATTGACAAGAATTCTCGATGCCACTCCTCCGGGGTATAGCCCACGACGACATCGAACGAGAGCTAAGAGAAGTACACAAAGGTGAGTGTGGTGACCATACTGGTGGTCAGACACTGGCTAAGCAGATATTGCGATATGGCTATTTCTAGCTTATTGTGAACAAAGATGCGGCTAAATATGCACGGTGATGCAACAGGCACCATAA
This sequence comes from Allium sativum, assembly GCA_030737875.1. NCBI lineage: Eukaryota > Viridiplantae > Streptophyta > Magnoliopsida > Asparagales > Amaryllidaceae > Allium > Allium sativum. The sequence continues at coordinate 155,822,621 of CM060925.1, read as the reverse complement.
ATTCTATAAGATCCCCAGGGCACCTCCTAGCCGGTTGCAGACAATGATGAGCCCGTGGCCCTTTTTTGCCTGGGGAATTGACAAGCCTACCCATTGCAAAGGGCGGAGCAAAGTTTGCCAACGTGACTGTGGATTACTTTACAAAGTGGGTCGAAGCAGAACCATTGACCACAATCACGACCAAGCAAGTGATAAACTTTATCGTTAGAAATATCGTATGTCGGTTTAGGATCCCGAAAATCATCATAACAGATAACGGGACCCAATTCGACAGCGCCGAATTCCAAAACTTCTATTGGAAGTATCAAATCGAGAAAAGGTACACCGCTATAGTACATCCACAGTCGAATGGACATGTTGAAGCAGTGAATATGCTAATTAAATCCATCCTGAAGAAGCGACTGAAGTGTGCCAAAGCCATGTGGGTCGATGAGTTACCCTTAGCATTGTAGGCCTACAGAACAACTTACAAATCAACGACGAGTCACACCCCCTTTTCCCTCGCATTTGGATCGGAGGTGGTCATCTCGGTGGAATTGGAAATACCATCCCGCAGAACCACTTATTACGTTCCAATAACCAATAATGAACTACTTCTCGAGTCTCTGGTTATGATAGAAGAGAAGAGGGACGAAGAGGACCTACGTGCCTTGAGACATAAGCAACAGGTCGCCCGATATTACAATAAGAAAGTTCAGGCTCGAAATTTTGAACCTGGGGACCTGGTATTGAGACATGTCTTACCAGATCCCGCCTTCTTGGGACTTAAGTAGGAAGGACTATATACTATCTTACGGAGGCTTGATAATGGATCCTTCAAGCTATCATTCGTGGATGGAAATGAAATCCCCAGTGTGTGGAACGCCCATCATTTGCGGCATTACCTGACATGAAATTGTCTTTTTCATTATTTTGTTCCTAGGACCGTGTAAAAAAGGCACGACTTGCCTAGAACAGTCTGGTTGCATAAACAAAAGATTATAAAGTGGACTTAGGTCATGATTATCATTTACTTTTATCGCATCGTTTATTGTTTATTCTTTCATTTTTATTCATATGAGCTATCACGATTGTGATATCCGTCATAAACCCTACGATGACCCCTAAACATGTAATTCAAAGAGTCACTATCAAATCAAAAGGTCAACAATATATAACTTTGAAGGTGCAATAAAGTAAATGACGCAACCCTAAGCACTCTAACTCTTACGATTTGAGAAAGAGTGTACAAGACAAGGAAACGAATTGTCCATGAGGCGTGAAGGTGCACCACGATCAAAAGACCGCCTCGATTCCACTCTACCCTTGGCATTCGACGGGAGAGTATAAAAGTGCCAGGGACTGAGCGCCAAAAATGAACTCCTACCCCACTAAAGGATTGGGGAGCAGACTGAAAGCTGAGTTCGAACTCTATCCTAGGCATACGACAGGAGAGTATAAAGGCATGTTGATTAAGTGCCGTAAAAGGGCTCCTACCCCGCTGCAGCATCGGGGGAAAGAGTGAAATCTGAGCCCGAACCCTTCATGTCCGGACATAAGGGGCAATACGTAATTAATCTTAATCGATCCTCAACTAGCCCTGGCCAGGCATCATATCAATGATTGATTACGGGCATATACATATCATGATGAAAACTACATGATAGGTCACAGAATTTTTACGTTTTTCCTGCAATGATAACTTATGATGAAGTTTTGTTAGTTTCGTTTATGACTTAGTTATGATTTGAATACTTATGCGCATAACTAAGTATGAGAAATTCGCAGGTACACAACAATGTGAAAGAAACGAAATTTCATTTACTAAGTGCAGGTTTACAAAACAAAGCTGGAGAAAATGCGAGGGCCACACTCGCAACAACTACAAAGGGCCAGTGGAAGATCTAAAAACAAAACATAAACAAACAAGCTCTATTTGGGATTTGGAGACGACTTCGGCTTCTTCTCCTTCTATAGTTTTTCCGGAACCTCCTTACTGGCATCAGGGGAATCATGCTTCTTCCTTTTCTTCTTCCCTGAAGAAGGATCCTATGGAGCGCTAGTAGACTGAGATGCAAGTTGTGTAGTAATGGACCTGAATAGTTTCATGATCAGCCCAGATCCGGGTGCAGGTGCAGCGAGAGGCGGCACATTTAAAGGCTCTTCCTCGACATTAGCCTTCAGTAGCTCATCCTTCTTGACCTTCATCTAGGCTAAGGTCAGACTGTCATCTTCCTTAGTCTCTCTCGTGATGACGACATCCTCGTCTCCATCTCTGTTATCACCATCAATATCCTTTAAAGCCTCGATGATCTCAGCATCTTTAGGGATGTCCGTGCTTGAAGGGATTATGGCCTTTTCAGTCACGTCGGTCTTCATCTGCTCCTTTTCAACCCCTTCAGCCGGCTTGGCACCTACAACACAAGAAGCAACTTTATTAATTTAAGAGAGAATATGGTCCTATCAACTGTTTTCTCCACAATACGACGACAAGTTTTAATATCTTTGACAAATTGTGGAGAGAATGTGGAGATACCTTTCGCCGATTGCTCGCCTGGAGCTGTAGTGGAAACACCAGCAGGTTGGGTAACAGGTTAATGGGTCATCGGAATTATACTCCTCTACCCCAGAAGTCTTGAGCTCCATAGCTGAGCTCGAACCCACATCAACCTTGTTCTTGCCCTTGAGCTCAAGCCTCTCCTCCTCCATAGACTCTCTGATTAGACGTCTACCCTCTGCCAGTACCTCAGGTTCTTCACCTCTATGAAAAGTCTGCATAAGCTGATCTTCGTCGACAGCCACAACTTTCAAGCGTTGCTTCTCACTCTCGACAATTTGGTCCCATACATCAACTAGAGTGATGGGATAATTCTTGATCCAAGAAATATCTCGAGTTCGAATAACTTGAGCAAAAAAAGTCCATTAGTAATTCATCAAACTCGTCTATCTCTTGTTCAGTCGTGGCAGGTTTAGTGGTAGCATTCAAGGCGGATTCGAGGTCTTCATTAGCATGTCCTTTAGTGAGACCTGCTCTCTCCTCACAATGAGCAAGTTTGTCCTTTAAGCTTGCCATTTCCCTCTCCCAAGCAGCTTTTTTTGTGGCAAGGCGGTCCTATGATGTTTTCAACTCAGTATTAACTGACATGAGATCTTCTATCTCCTTTTTCATGGTTGTACGCTCTTGGTTGTTCGAATTGAGCTCAAAGTGGAAACATTTCTTCGCATCCTCTTACCGCGTCTTGTAGTTTTCGACGTCCCTCTGAGCCAAGGCAAGAAGAGCTTGAGTGTCTTCAAGTTGCTTCTCAGCCTTGTCCCTGGCCTTGATACCATACTCAGCCTTTTCCCGTGCATCTTTTACATCCACTTCCAAATGACGGATGACCTCAGAGAGCTTCTTGGCATGCTTCTTCATTACTCTATATTGTGTAGCCACGTGGCCTACTCGGTTCATGACTTCCGTATCCCGATCATCGAAAATTGGTTCCGAGTTTGGGACGAAGTGTATCTTTTCGAAGTAGATGCCGAGCAACTGCTCCCGTAGACGCTCCAATTTTGCCTGATTTTCGAATGTAAGGACCATCGGCTGTGTAGTAGTAATGTCTATGTTACGTTGTCCAGAAGGGACAAGAGCTTTCTTTCCTTTTTCCAAATTTTTGCTTGGATCTTTGTTCTTGTCCTTCGATTCATAATGCTTCTTAGAGGACTTATCCTGAGGTGGAATAGCCTTCGGGGGAATCAGAGCTTTGGGAAGTTGTTTACCTGCTGCATAAGGCATTTGGCGATTGTGGAGCTTTTTGGGATCTTGCCTTGAAGGAGAACGAGAGCATGAAAGGTGAGGCTGATAGGAATCATAGTGTTTCTTGCTATCTCTCCCACGATTGTCACCGTAATCATGCTCGGTAGCGGGATTGAGTCTGGGCGTGTACTCACGAAGATCACGATGAGAATAGGAGTGGCGATGAGTGATTTTCTCTGTAAAAGAAACAAGAAAGTATAAGATTCATGAATGCATACAGTGTATGAATGCTGTGACATGCGGTGCATGTGATGTGTGTGTCCCGTATGATCCCCCCCCAAACAGACCAGGGCAGGCTAGTCTGCATAATATCTCCCTTTTTAGTAGGGGCAGGCTCCTCAGCGGTAGGAAAGAATGACCTTGTTCCAAAATCCTTTGAGGTTTAGATGTCATCTGGCAAGGGAAGTTTGGCCAGATCCCCGTATATTTGTTCTTCTGTTAATGAATCATGAGCCGAAGGATTAATCGGTGGCAGGGTCTGTGGAGATGGATCCCCTTCGGGAATAGAAACATCCTTTGGATCGTCAGCCCAAACCTCGCCTCTAGTATATACGTTCATCTCTTCGTCATCTTGAATAGCCGTCGGCGAAGGACTTTTAGTAAGATCAATCGTTGTTGTAGTTTCTGTGGTTACCTGCCCCTCGGCCGGTGCATGCTACTAGATTCCCTAATCACTTGAGTAAGGGGCACATACTTGTAAGGCCTACCACCCTGACCAAGCCCAAGTCTTATATCGAGAAGACGATGTTTATTAAGGTTCTCATCGGTTATACACTTCTTGATTTTGCATAAATTAAGTTGCTTTTTATAAGGCGGGACAAGCAATCATTGTACACTTCACCTTCTTGCTTCAAGATATTAGGAACTCCACAGAAAAAGAAGATATTAGTGCTTTAATCATGCAGTTGAGGCAGACAATAATGGATCTAGAACCTACTTGACTTCATCCACTTCCTCTAATGCTTTATATAGAACCATTCGGATTTAGCATCACCTAAGTTGTTGTGTCCATCAGTTTAGACTTCCTAGCAAGGATCGACTCAAAGAAAACGAAGTTCGGGGTCCTTGTGGAACGATGTTTAAAATGGTAATAGAAGTTCAAATCCTTGTAGGCAAGCTCGGTATTTAGAATCTTTGCGTAGGCTAAATACAAGGTATATAGAGGAGCATAAGCATTGGGATGAAGTTGCACAGGGGAAATATGTAGTCGCCTCAGAAGATCGAAGACGATCGGAGGAAAGGAGGAATAGCGCCTATCGATCACATGACTTTATTAATGGCCATAAATCCTTCCAGAGCAGAATGTGGCCTATCCTTTTTCCTCGGAGTCTTAACATTATCCCATGAAATACCATGCTTCAAACATATTTTCTTCAACTGTATGTCATCAAGTGTGGAAGTTATGGAATCACTTGGATTAGTTAATACGACGACACCCTCGAGTTCATTGGGAGCCCGATCATCTTCCTCTTCTCTAAGTGATGTGCTATCAAGGATGTTGATTCTGCATTGGTATCCATCTCAAAATCAGATCCAAAATTATCCCAATCCGGGTCCGACGGAAGTACATCAGAATTGTAATAGCTCAACGGCTCTGGTACTGCATTCTTCTCTGATAATCTTGCCGAATGTCTATCAGACATAGTCTGCCATGTTGACAAACAAATATAGGAAAGAGATAAAGCATAAATACCTGTAAACCCTATGTGTGCAAGTGTTAAATGTACCAGTATGTGTATCATTGAAAAGAAAAAGCATGAAGCCAAGCAAATGAAAGGATAATCGGTCATCACACGTCTTTAAGTTAAGTCTTTGTTTAGTCCAGAATAACTTGTTCGAAGGCTCTAACCTGACTGTTGTTGATTTGCTCGAATTATAGTTGATCCTCAGCTGAAGGGTATGCTGGCATGTTTAGTTGACTGGTATTGCTAAGTCAAGAATAGTCGTAGGCTAAAGTTTGGCTTGAAGTTAATTTGATTCATATATGAATGTACGCACCAGATCATGATGAAGGTTTGGCTCGTGATTGTAGAGAAGGGAAGTAACTAGGTAAAGCCTACAGTTCGCATTTGGTTTATGAACAGGGTTTCGGCTCGCCAGTCAAAACCCGCTCATGACAAGGACGCGGCTCGTGTGTCGAGTGGGATCATGGTCCACGGTCTGAGGCACCTTAGCACATGCGCTCATGATCAGCTGACCCGTGGCCCCGAGTTGAAGCACATCAGCGGATCGGCTCGAGGGCCAACGACCCAACCCGATGACTATGAAATACCATTCCCATAACCCACTTGATCACATCCCTTTGTCTCTTCCTCTGCCTTCCCTCTCCATGAACTGGCATTTTTATCTCCCCACGAATCGAGTTGTTACACTGTCTCATGATATAATATTACTTCTAGCCCCATAATTCAATTCATCGCCTCGACCCACGATTCGAACTGTTATAACTCACTTACTCTCAAGATATGGCTTTCACCAATTCACCTGCAGGATCCGAACTCCTACAGCCTCCCACCGCTCTTTTCAAGCACGAAATCATAATCAAACACCGATTGTGGGCCCAAGAAGGAACATCACATCCATGGCGACTCGAACGTCGAAGTAAAGGGGGCGAGAGTCGGCGGCGAAGTATGATGGTGGCTAGCGAAGGGAGGACGACGAATTTAAAGCATGAAAATTCAAAAAAAGAAAAGAAACCACTCGAGTACGATTTTTGTTACCTATAAATTCTGAGAAACGAAATTGAATTGGGGAACTTTGGAGCTAGGGTTTCGGATTAGTGAAAGGATGGTTTAACTGCGGTGAAAATGAAAGGTGAAAAGGGAAAGTGAAGTATAAACCCTTGAGGGCAAAGCCTTAGCCCAACGTTATAAGAGTGGATCGATGGACCTTCGGCCCTTAGCCCGTACAGGCCATGACGCGAACAAAGTGAGCCCCGTTGATTATATTCGAGAACAGTGGCCCGATCTAAACACAAAGACACACAAATAAAATCGGAAAGTGGAATGGATAACTCAATTAGAGTAAATCTGACTACATACCTGAAGAAACCACCAGTAAATTAGCTTGAGATAGAAAAACGACCAATGAGTAGGAAGTAATTGGAAACTAAGTTCCATATTTATACTGGCCCCATAAGTCAAATAACATGATTTCATGATATGGCCCAAAGATACGAACAAATACAACTGTTGGAACTTACTGTTTCGGGAATAGGAAGATAGGCAGTTTCGAAGAATGTTCCATCCTTGATGGAACATACTTTGAGGGGGCAAAATGTTGGCTAGCTTTCTGACCAAGACACCAAAGAATTAAGTATTAGCAATCAGATAGGAAGAGGCTCACACATTCGCAAGTTAAAGAATAAATACTCTAGCTCACAAAGATGACTCACTGTCCAGGCAACGTAACCGGTTCGTGATCCAACCCTTGCTCACCGTCGGCTTGTGATATTCAAAATTGGCTCGTGAACCTTCACTGTCCACTTTCAAGACCCGCTCGCGCCTCTGCCTTACGACCCGGGTCGTGGATATTGGTCACGAACCGACCCTGTACTCAGGAGATGGTGGCCACGACTTAGTCACCCATGAACCGTAGATTAAAGATCCAGTTGACCATTTCTCCACCCACTCTCGAATGGCTCCGAGATCCTCGGGATTAGTGCCACGTGTCTTCACAAACACCCATAGAAATCACTTATAAGTAGCCCAACACTTGGCATTTTTCAGTATCTTTTGGCAGCTGAGAGCTCTGATTCCACCATTATCAAACCTCTATCAATTCTAATCAGAAGTATCTCGAATTTCATGAGTGAAACATCATTGTAAAAGTGAGACTGAGATAATATTGTGATCGTACTTGCATTTCAACGTATAATCAAAGTCATACAAAGTGGACGTAGGCTCTTTAACGTCGAACCACTATAAATTTGGTGTGTTTGTTGCATTTTCTTTCATTTTTAGCATTAACTCTATATGAAATAAGATAATTCGGGTGTTAGAACCAGTTTTTGGTCTAACAAAAAGGTATCCTGGAGTTATTACCGCATATTACAGCAAATCAAATTATTTCATGTTAACACGTGATGGTGTAGGTGTCATGGGATAAAGCTTTGTGAAAGAGGTCGAAAATTTCCAATTAACAATTTTTAACACCAAGAAGATTTTGTGGACGTAATTAAATTTCCAGTTGTAATTAATAGCATCGAAAACTAATTCTAAATATGACACTGTTAAAATTTAAAATCTCACTCCAAATTTTGTAGCTTTTGATATTTGGATTTTCTTTCATATTTTGCATCATACTAGCTAGGTAAATTTATACATTGACATGCACTATATCTGTCACAGACTATAAGATGATGTACATAAACACATTTTTTTACATGGTTTATTAGATCATATACACTAGTAGTTTCATTGCCTGAATTTTCAGATTTATAGTATATGTAAATGTTACATTTTGTTATTTGTTATTGCTTGAAATCGCAGCGATGGAGATCTACCAAATCAACACCTTCAGCTCTTCAGTTATTTGTAACTATTACATTTTGTTTATCTTCTTCATTAATCCATTTTGATTGTAGTTTCAAGGTTCTACTGTAGTACGACTCCTAATTTAGATTGCCTAGAAAAAATGGTAATTCTTTGCATTCCTCTTTATTTTAAATCTACATTAGTTTACTCTACTTAAATTATCACTTTTTTTATGAATTGTTAGTTTTGCGACAATTTGCTCAAGATCTAAATAGGAGATTTCTGATTTTGGGTACCTTCAATTCAATCAATCGTTAGGTAAAATTTTGTTTTCCTTCAAGTAGTTTTTGATTCTCTTCAGTCAACATCTTCTACGAAGAAAAAAATTATCCAATATGAACCTGCAGAGCCTAATTTACTAAAGGTGGTTAAGTCGTATTGATTATATACCCTAAATGATCAAATCAGAGAGCCTTTCTTTCTTTTGATTAATTTTGAAACGAACAAACTACTTTCAAAAATTACTATAACAAACTTTATTCACAGATATGTTATAAATTCTACTGGAGAGTTTATCAGGTAAGATGCAGGTACGATTTTTGTTCTAAACCATTGATGGCCTAAGGCCCTCAATTTTACAGGAAATGTTCAATTTACTTCATGCAGAGCACATGATATGGATCATGTTTTTGAGGTAAAGGAACACAGGCATATGCTCATGACAAATTAAAAGGTTGTTACCAGAAGTAAGAACTTGAGAGTTATCTGAATAATCATGTTACTTAAACGATCAATTTAGTTAGTTGTACGTAAATATTAAATTACTATTGATTTAATTTATGTTACATTTTTTTATACATTTAACTCTTATTTCAAATTACATGCAATCACCTTCAGACCCCACGTATCAGAGCTATCGTCTCTACTGCCAGAGAGTAGTAGTTGGAATCAAAGCAGCATCAGGTAGATCCAAGAAAATGGAATAAGGTATGAATTTCGTGATCTTATGTTTTGCAATGTATATTGAGCTTGATCATTTTCTGTTTTGGTTCATAAATAAAGAGAGGCTTGATAAAAATGAGTTCATCCTATTGTATTTATGCTTAAGTGTTTTCATAAATATATTAAATTTATTTGTTTTGACATGCTTGCACGTAGGTTCAATGAGTCACGTATTTCACACCTAAGCCCAACAGAATGCCCTAAAACAAAAGAAAATATTTCAACCACTTCGTCTGGATAGCTACTTATTACGCATGTGGCTCTTATGCTCTCCACTGATGGGAGTTTCAAGTTTCTATAGTTAATTAAAATTTTGAATTTTAACAAATTAATTTTTATAATGGTAAATTATTTAATGTATTATGCTCATTGATTACACAAAAATTTGTAACTCGAAATTATTAGTTCATTCATTGCTTCAGTTATGATAGACTATTAAGGTGTTACTAAAATTAAAGTGAAAAAAGTGGCATAAATATGTAGGTTATGGATATTAGTTCTAACATACAATTGTATATTGGAGTTGCCATATCATCACAGTTGATCCTACTCAATTCCTTAAGACAAGTATTTTTTATCGAATTAAAGAAGACAAATCCGATGTCCCCATGATTATCTTATAAAATATAATGGCATACACTTCAAAAATGTGTAAATGCGAATATGTTGTATATTCAATAAGCGAAACTTTGTTTATTAACCCTTCAAGTATATGTTTTTCAATGAGTAGGCTTCATGAACATGAACCATTGTACTTAGAGTTGGAATATTCATCCGAGTTTCGCTTTAGAGTTTAGATGCTGCTCCGATTTCTTAAGACTCCTTATGAAATTGGATTTTTACATGCTTATGCATTGAGGTATATTGAGGTGAAAATGTAATGATTTTGAGATGACTTATGGTTGATCACGTGGTTGTTAATTACAATATATTCATCTTCATCTCAACCTTTATAGTTAAAAAACTTAGTGTTATGCTGAATTAGAAAACTCAAGTTGAGTTTAATCCGAATTTAAACTCTTTGTGCAAAATTTAAACTCTGTTTTATTCTGGGTTTAAAACTCAATTTACTGAGTTAATAGCTCATATTTAAACTGAGTATACTCTCAGTTTATAATTTAGTTGAAAACTAAAAATGAGTTTAGAACCCAGTTTTAATAACAGAGTCTAAAACTTGGTTTTTCAGTTACCATTTTAAAACTGAGTTTAAAAGTCAGTTTTAATTGAGATAGATAAACTGTGCATCTTTTATGAAGAAGTTTATGTACAAACCTTCCAGTAGCAAACTATTTTCAAGGCTATGGATATATTTGTATGGGCCAGTTCTTAACCGGGTAAACTAATATACAAATTTCATTTGTTATAAATGCTATAAAAAACTATAATCTACATGGATGATAAGTGCTACTACTAGTTGATCAAAATTTCATTTGTTATATTTATGTTACTTTAATAGTATTAGTTATAGTCATTAACGTAAGATAACATTGCGAACAATTACTGCATAATGATGTAGTTCTGTAAGACTAGAACAATTTTTGGACCTATGCATTAATGATAATGTTATGAACAATAGTTGCATGACGATGTAGTTTTATAAGACTGCATGTATGTTTATGGGTGCTTTCTCTATAAACCTTATTGCTTTCTTATTTTTTGACAAGTACTCAATGAAGCTTACCAAACCATGTTTGCATATTCTTGAGAGGTTTCGAACAAAACTTTCTAGAGTTGATAGGCTTTCATTGGTTTCTCTTTGCTTAGAAGTAGTATCCCATTTCATTACCTTATGTAGTGGCATCGCTGCAATTATCCGGTTGGATTGGCTACTAGACATGAAAGCATATAGTTCGATTATTGTTTTCTTTCCCTCTTTTTTGTTTGTTTACTTTTTGAATATAAAGTTGTTTATAGTGATTCATGTTACTTTAGTTGTATTATTTCAAATTTGAGATATTTACACAATGAAATGAAAGATTTATCTAACTGATATTTATTGATGGTTCTTGTAATGACCAGAAAATGCCCACCCTTTGAGCTGACCATAAACCACACAGGTCTGATCCAAAAGTTGGAAATCCTCGAGTGCACTAACTATGGGCATACAACACATCAGAACAAATAACAGAAGACTTTTATAGCATTATAAAAATGTTACATCAGAGTATAGAATATATCAGAGTACAATAAATAAATAATAATACAACGGAAGATTAATTTATAATAAATATAATACAATGCAGCGGAAGACTATCATTGCTTTGGCCATAGCTTTAAGCTTCGATCCAGAATCCTGCCTAATAAATAGATATCTGCAAAACAAGCTACTCGACTGCCCGTGTGGAAAAGAGGGCACCCGAGTTTGCAAAGTGAAACAAACTATGAGTCAGTCATGGGACTGGTATGAGAAATCCACTTAACCTATTTAATAATAAGGCTAATCACATGACAACGCCGCTAACGTGGAACGGGTTTACTCCATTGGATTGCTAGTGCATAATAAAGTAAATCGTTAAACAATGCAATCCTTTTTAGAAAAATGAAACCTTTATAAGACTCAAGTCCCATCACATAATGCAACACAAACCGGAGGATAGAGTTTTTCCTTATAATGGTCAAAAATTGTAACGACCCGGGATTTTCGACTCCGAAAATCAACACAAAACTACCATGTTGACTACTCAGGTATCAAACATTCCAGATCATTAATAGAAAGAAGTTAAAGGGTGAGAATAGACAAGATAGAAAATTAGAATAGAAGAAGAACACAATCACACAAAATCAGAGTAACACGAATCTCACAGCGGAACGAATAAAATATAATATACAACATAACTTTGAAATAAAACAGTATATATATATATATATATATATATATATACAATAACATTATCAGAGTACGATACTTACACACAACGGAAATATCAATAGCTATATAATCCTGAAGCCTCCTGCTTCAAGCTCCTCCAAGTATATCTGTAAAGACCTGAACTACTTGACTGCCCATACAAATTTGGGCACCCAAAAGTTTAGCGAAAACAAAACAAAATAAACACTGGGTCAGTCATGGGACTGGTGCGAGTAAAGTCAAATCTTTTGGTTCAACTTTTCAAATCCTTTTCAAAAGAAAAGATAATCGTAAGACCGATCCACACATAAACATGGACGGTTTTTACCTTACGATGAACCAAAACATTTTTGGAAATCAATACTTTTCTGCTATTATGGTAATGTCTAATCACAAGCAAATAATAATTTAGCAAAGCGCTTGCATCTCACGTTTCACATATATAATATACAATCAAAACCGCGAGCGCTTATTGGAGATTGGATTCCGACTATGACAAGGTATGGGACCACCTGCTGATAGTGTATCTCTAGAGGCGAATACTATGGGTTCAACAAGAACGTCTTGCAACCCGGCCCACACATGACCGACCACTCATTTCGCTTGAGTGTATCGATTGTATATCACCAACGGTTGGGTGCTACCCACCGTTTCCTGAAAAGGGACAGCATCGATAATAGATAAAAGAATGAAATGGATTTTCTCTAGATAGGTGATATACACCCTAATGGGAGCGACCCACCTGCCATGCTGCCTGCCCGATTTCTGTCATTTCCCGGTTGATGAGGCTTGAGGTCATAACGTATCTTCGATACACCTGACCACCATTCACTTTAAATGCCACATCGCCATATCCGCCAAATCACAAAATGATTTCCCCAAAAATACCACGAGTATAAAGCTAAGAGAAACGAATTCCTCCACTACCAAACGTAAGTACGTTTGAAGAGATCAATTTACGCGATCCGTTAGATATACTCTGTTAGACATTCGTCCATTCACGTTGTCCTGGGACTGGACAAACCGAAGGCACTATTCTGTAAACAGGATAGCCCTTGCATAACTCCGTCTTCATTATCTCCATCATATTTGATTGCAATGCTAACGTCTATACAGAGTGGTTTTCGAATAATGAATCTGATCCCGGTCTCTCCGTATTGACGACGGAAAAATGGTCAAAAACTTCGATAGTCGGTGATTTAACTATCAAAGAAAAATAGGTGTACAACCAACGATCTTATTTCTAGATAGAAATTCGATCGATCAATCATCAATCAACATTAATCTCCTTTAATTTAATTTATCATTTATTTATTTATTTCCCATTTCTATATACTCAACCTTTCTTATTTTCTAAATTTAGGAAATATACGTCATCAATCATTGGAAAAAAAATTCCATCTCTGTTTCAATTATCACTGTCATTCCAGTATTCTTTCTCATCAACATTTCATTTTCTATGATTAGAAAATATCTCTGATTATATTTCGAAAATGTTTCCAAAATTTATACATTTGATTTAATCAGATATTTAAATAAAACATCACTAAGCCAATTTAAACCATTACACTCATTAACTAAATTCACTTAATCGATCTTCACTATCGAACCTTACCCATCCCTTAGTTAAAAACGAAGTCAATCAAGTTGGGGTATAACTACCTCTCAGAACTGAACAACATTTCTAACCTCGAAATAGACAAAGTTCACCTTTTAAACCTTTAACAACTTCCTTACGTAAATCGGATTCTATTTATGAATCCCCTTCTTTATTTTAAAACATTGATTTTAACTATAACGTTATAATTCCTTTATTCTTAAATATCCCACTTCAAAATGTAACTTTTATTCCTTAATTTAACTAAATAACTAAACCACTAATCTATTAATAAATAAGTAAATCTTGATTAACCGGAAGGTAAATATTACTTTCCCGAATTCGATATAATCGAATTCAATGTATAATTCTCTTTTTCGAATAATCTCTATTCGATAGCTCCTTTTCGAATAAACTATATTCGATAACTCTTTTTTCGAATAACTATATTCGATAATCTCTCTTTGAATGATTTACGTTCGATTAACTTTCTACGAATGATTTACATTCGATAAATCTCTTTTCGAATAAACTATATTCGATTTACTCCTTTAATTTTATTTAAATAAACTATTTCGAATAACTCCTTTGGATTAACTCATTTGGATTAACTCGGTTTGATTAACTCATTTTGACTAACTCAACTCGATTAACTCAACTTGGTTAACTTACTTGATTAACTAAACTTATTTAACTCCTATCTAATAACTAATATTCGATTTGTAACGACCCGCATTCTACGCATCATAGGATCGTGGAATATTTATTTCTTTCACATACGAAGTCGTATGGTCATGTAACTTTGGGAGACGATTATTGGGGTCATTTCCCATGTTCATGATTTTTGTCGATTTTTAAATGACCGTTTTGCCCCTAGTTGGTACTGTTTTGGCCATAACTTTTGACTGAAAAGGAATTTTGACTTGAAACCACTTCCATTGGATTCGAATGATGGTTTCTCTTTCCGTAGAGTGGTTACATTAGCCAAACGGACTTACCGTTTGGGAGATATGGCTGAAACAAGGTTTAGAAGGTGAAAAACAGCTAATCGGGCTTAACCGGGTGATTAGCAACTAGGCCCAATGGGGGATTTCGGAATTTGGGGTATTTAAGGGCTGCTAGGGTTAGGATTTCGGTTTTAGACTCATTTTTCCAGCTGCCACTTACCTCCTTCAAGCTCTAGCAATGGCCTCCACCTTCTAATTTCATTCCAAATCATCTCTAATCACTTTCTAATCGAAGATTAAGCAAAACTACATCAAATCAAGGAAGGGTAGCACCAAATCAGAGAGAGAGCTACTGGAACACATAGGGATTGGATCCAAATCAGAGATTATTTCATATCTAAAGTTTGTTTGTGGCTAAGGTGAGTGATTTGCATAGTTCCTCACTAATTATGGCTAATTATGGTAATTAGCGAAGATTAGCGAAATTATGGCTCAGAAAAATCTAGAAAAATTCCTAAAATTCTAAAACATCATTTTATGCCTCTGATATGAATTTGGGTTAATTTCGACTAATTTTGCAAATCCCGGAATTTGGGGGATTAAGGGGTAATTAGTGATAATTAGCGAATTTGTGCATGTTAAAAATCTGGGAAAATATTCATAAATTCTGAAATATTGTTTTAGACCTCTGATGTGAATTTGGGATAATTTGGTTAAGTTTTGCTAATCATATCATAAGTTTCACCCAAACATGCTTAAGGGAAAATATGGGGTTTTGGCTATGTTTGATCCGTTTTGATATATCATATTGTTGTTTTGCTGTTTGTGGATGTTTATACGTGTTGCTATGACTGTATGATGTACTTTGTGACTAATTTTAATAGTTAGAATGGTCGAAAACGCCGTCGAGAGGCGTGTAAACCGTCGCTGGAAGTTGACCCGGATCGGATCGCTTATTCCTCCCACGACCTGACCCGATCGTGGTTAGACCCACGAGACGAATCGATGCAGCGCCGTGCCAAAACTGAAGTACTTCGATTCGGATCGCGAATGAGCATTACGACCTGATCCGCGTGGAGATGGAACCCGATCCGATGCACCCACGATCCACGAGTCGCGATCCGAAGCTGGTCACGATCCGACCTGGAGATCATACCACGATCCGAACCTGAAGGAAGACCACGACCTGAAGCGAAGTGAACTGAATGAAGACCGATCCGGAGGATGATGATTAAAACCCGAGATGCAAAGGTAGTCCAAATGGAAGTTAGAGCTCAGGATCCCGGACCCAGTTGGGAACCAATGAGTTCACTTCATGGTTGGGCTTTGCTGCGGGACGTGTGCAAAGGGGTTGTCGGTATTCATAACTTTGGTCCACCACTGAGAGATGGATAGTGGGCTTGTAGTGATAGTTACACGGGATTGGATTCCGTCATGGCCCAAAGGATTAGAGGACCAAGGTAGTGGGTATCGTATGCTTTACGCACTGAGTGAGAGATGTGAGGATGCTTGCTATGTTTGATTGTTTGACATCACTATGACATGCACACCCCCACCCCCGTTATCTTTACACCATTTGAAAGGGCACCTTAGAGTGTTGTACAGTATGTAGTGCTAACTCTTTGGTTGCAGGTCCAGGTTCAGGTATGATTGGATTATACCTGTTATTGTTATGTTTTGATGCTTATCGCTCATACCAGGCTTTATGTCTGACCCAGAGTTTTATGTCTCTTCTTATTACTCTGGGTGCTCACACGAGCAGACTAGAGACAGGTTGTGGTTAGCTGGTGATGCGCGAGTAGCTGATTCGGAGGCGAGCAGGAGGCTTCCACGTATGATATATAGATATTCTCCCTGTGTCGTTGGTGGTCGCTACTTGGGCATTAGTAGTGTACCTCCTTTATCTTGCTTTTGCTTTGAGACAGTTTGAAAAATTGTAATAAGCTATATTTTGGATTTCCGCTGCTATGATGCTCAGTTCTGGTTTTTAGCTTATGCACTGTCTCTCCTGTTTATGTCAAGTATGTTATTATTATATTTTGTTCTATGCGCTGTGAGACATATTACAGGTTCCTTGATTAGCCCATTCTCTTCTTTCTTTTCCTTCTGGCGACCGTCTCGTGTTAACTGGATATGTGTACTGCGCACTTTTGGAGAAAATGTCGGTTGGTGCGGGGCGGGCCGTCACACTTGGTATCAGAGCTCTAGGTTGCGTAGTTAACCTAGGGAAAGACACTAGGGAGAGATAGTACGTATATGAGAGCGCGTATTTGTGATTACTTTGGTTTTCAAAAGCTATATATATATACTATTGGTAGTATAAGAATGAAGTTGTACTGCACTAGCACCACTATGGGGTCGTTAACCGTTTCCCCTTTTACAGATTAACGATGAGCCGATATCCTAGAGGTGCTGGTAGAGGGACCAACCAAGGGAATGCCGCTGACATGAGGGCAATGTTTACTAACCTCATGAGAGACATGCTTAGAGATGTTCAGGGAGCAGTTCCCAATCCCGGAAATGGTGGGGGTCCAGTAGTGCAGGCGCCTAGGGCCGATTTCGCCAAGTTGTGCAAGGATTACACTAACCTTGGTGGGAAGCCGTTCCACGGAACGGAGTCGGCCACAGATGTTCAGGACTGGATGGATAGCCGTGACCGTATCTTCGATGACTTGGGTCTTGAGGATGCGATGAAGAGAAGGCTAGCGTCTCGTCAACTGCAAGGGCGAGCGATGAATTGGTGGAATGCCATTAGAACAGCTACTCCAGAAGATCAAGTTACTTGGAATCAGTTTAAGACTCGCTTTTGTGATAAGTTTATTCCAGCTGCTCATAAATCGGAACTGTTCAGGAAGTTCTTGGAGCTTAAGCAGAACGGTAGAGCAGTCTCGGAGTATATCGCTGAATTCGACACTTTATCGAAATATGGATGGTCCCTTATCGATACAGTCGAAAAGAAGAACGAGAAGTTCATAACTGGCTTGGATGGGTACTTGGGGGAAAGACTTATAAACCATATCGACGAGACGTTCGAGTCTATTATAGGAAAGGCATTAAGGTCAGAGAGCCTTTTCCCTAAGTCGAAGACTGAGGTTGCTACGGCATCTGCAGAGGAGCCAAAGCCGCAAGCAGGCGGTGAAGGTAAGAAGAATTCTCAGAACAAGAGGAAGCAGAACCCGACCAAGGATGGTCAGAATAAGAAAAATAAGAAAGATGGCGAATGCTTTAGTTGTGGCCAGAAGGGCCATTACGCCAGAGATTGTCGAGAAAAGCCTGGGGAAAGGAAGTGCTTTAACTGCGGCCAGGCGGGACATCACAAGGATGATTGCCCACAACCTCCTAGGGAGAAGCAGATTGTGAAAGCGTATGCTATCAATGCTGTTCCTTCTTCGTCAAATGCCCCAACTGCGGCGCAGAAGGAAAAAGGTGTCGTTATTCGAGGTATGATTTCTATTTAAGAAATTTTGATCGGGTTTTGTTTGACAAAACTGAGTTAGTCGATAGACCTTTAGTAGTGACGAACCCGATTGGTGGTTCGACTAGTTTTGGCATGATTTGTTAATGTGGTCTTATCGAGTCATGGATGTATGTTTCCTTGTGATTTCTTTGTTTTGGGCTTTACTGGGTTTAGCATTATTTTGGGGAGTCGATCTACTCCAAAGGAATAGGGTGGTATTAGGTACATACCTAGTGATAGCGATAGTAACTGGAGTTAAGGAAGCTAAAAGGTTATCGTTGTAATAAGCTCTAGTTGTCTCTGGGAGGCAAATGAGTATTCCAGTGCTAGATTGTTTTGCTAGTATCACCTCATGTGGATTGTCTGAACTCAGAGGAGATGTTCCTTGGGTGCTTGTCTGATATTGGTTTAGGCCTTTGGGGCTTGTGCTTGGGGAATGTCGATTTCGACTAGGATGGGTTGCGTGAGGGGTAAATAGTTGTTGTGATTTTTCATTGGATGATATTTTGGTTTACTCGAGGAGTGATGGGCAGACGGAACATAATGAGACTGTTCAATGGTATAGACTGCCCAGAGTTAGACTCTATAGGGTTATGAGATTGCTCGAGTGGGACTCGAGAAAGATGCAAAGTAATGGATTGTTTAGGACCCTATGTTGATGTTCTCTATTGGATAGTAGAACTTTGAAGGAATAGGATGTGTTCGTTGATCATGGATGATACAACGAAGATTAGAGCGATTCAAGTTGGACTTGAACTCGTAAAAGAAAATAGGTGTTCGTTGATCTTGGAGATGCAACGAATAGAGAGACGACTCGCGTTGGACTAGAGTTTGTCGGTACTCAAGACTGGGTCTGAGTTATAGATTGACTCGAGTTGGACTCGAGAAGGCTGCAAGGAATTGGATTCGGCTCGAGTTGGACTCGAGAGGGCAGCAAGATAATGGATAGACTTGGGTTGGACTCAAGTATTTTAGGAGGACTAAAAGCAGGGGTATCTGGGGACGCCCGTTACCTTGGATCCGTTGGACGTGATCTAGTTATCCTTGGAGGATAAACGTACGTTGGAAGTACGGTAGTCCGATTGGAGGCTGGGCTTCCATTAGTTTAATTATCCTTGGAGGATAAACGTACGTTGGACGTACGGTAGTCCGAAGGGAGGCGGGGCTTCCATTAGCCTGGGATTGGTTGGACCAGTCAAGTAGGCATCGGTGTATGTATGGGGGCTGGGCTTCCATTAGTTATTGATGTTGGTTGGACCAGACAGACTGGAATCGACATATTGGGATTGTTTAGACCAGTCATGTAGGTGTCGATGTGTTTATGAATTTAGAAGGTGATAGGTAGGACTTGTTTGATGGATGTTATGGTTGCTATGTTGTTCCTATTTTTCTTCCCTTGAGTAGACTATCACCTGTAGGGTTCCAGCGATGGGGAACAAAGTGATTGTAGTAGGACTATGAGCCAGTGCAGTAGAGTCGTCATGACTCGAGGGGCAAAGTGGACATAGTAAATGATTAGTAAGGCTTTGAGCCAGTGCAGTGGAGTTGTTATGACTTCATGGGGCAGAGTGGACATAGCAAAGGACTAGTGACTATGGATCAGTGCAGTGGAGTCGCCATGACTCCATGGTGCAGAGTGATCATAGTAAAGGATTTGGGTGCGGTAATAGTTGCATTGAGTAGGAGACATGCCAGTTTAGGGGTTTTGTTTCTAGGATGGAAGCAACTAGAGTATGTCACAGGATATGATTTCAGACCCAAGACTGAATTGGATTCAGAAACGCTAGTAAGCTTGACGATTAGATCGATTTTGATTGTGAGGATTTTTTTCCAGTTAGAAGGACAATCCTAATCTATTGGAAACCATCTCTAGGGTAGAGATGGGTATCGATGGAAAGAGAATGATCAAGTAAGGATTTGATCGAGAAGGGTGGCTTCGAAAGAATAAGGGACTAGTTGTACCCAACGTAGATGGACTGAGAGGTGAAGTGCTTAGAGCATATCATCACCCGAAATTGACTATACGTCCCAGTGGTAACAAGATGTATTGAGACATAGAGCAGATATACTATTGGGAAGGGATAAAGATAGGCAGAAGGCTTATCTCGATAAGAGACGAAGAGATTTGGAATTCTTCGTTAACGACTTGGTGTTCGTCGAGATCTCTCCATAGAGAATGTGATTCGGATTGGTTGGAGAGGTAGGTTAGCACCAAGATTTGTTGGCCCATTCCCTGTTCTTGAACTAGTCGGGAATTTGGCATATAGAGTTGGCTTACCAGAGAAAATGGCGGGAGTTCACAATGTGTTTCATGTTTCCCAACTAAGGAAGTTCGTTCACGACTCAAATGTGACTATTTCACCTGATCAGTTGGATGATATCGAAGTTGAACTCGAGGCGGTTGGGAACCGCAAGTCTATGCGTATTGTTGGGAACGATACGAAGCAGCTTCGAAGGAAGGCGGTGAAACTAGTCAAAGTCCAGTGGGGTGAGAATGAAAAAGACTGTACTTGGGAAACAGAGGAGGATATAAGGAAGAATTATCCAGAACTCTTTGCCTAGTAAGGTTTTGGTAGTGATAGTTTTTCCCTTGTTAGTAAACCGCATGCTAGGATAGACTTGTTTTGCATGTTGATTGTTGTTTATGGTTGATAGGCATGCGGAACCCTTTGTGTGTTTTGGTTAGGGAATTTCGGGGGCGAAATTTCTTAACGGGGGAAGAGTGTAACGACCCGCATTCTACGCATCATAGGATCGTGGAATATTTATTTCTTTCACATACGAAGTCGTATGGTCATGTAACTTTGGGAGACGATTATTGGGGTCATTTCCCATGTTCATGATTTTTGTCAATTTTTAAATGACCGTTTTGCCCCTAGTTGGTACTGTTTTGGCCATAACTTTTGACTGGAAAGGAATTTTGACCTGAAACCACTTTCATTGGATTCGAATGATGGTTTCTCTTTCCGTAGAGTGGTTACATTAGCCAAACGGACTTACCGTTTGGGAGATATGGCTGAAACAAGGTTTAGAAGGTGAAAAACAGCTAATCGGGCTTAACCGGGTGATTAGCAACTAGGCCCAATGGGGGATTTCGGAATTTGGGGTATTTAAGGGCTGCTAGGGTTAGGATTTCGGTTTTAGACTCATTTTTCCAGCCGCCACTTACCTCCTTCAAGCTCTAGCAATGGCCTCCACCTTCTAATTTCATCCCAAATCATCTCTAATCACTTTCTAATCGAAGATTAAGCAAAACTACATCAAATCAAGGAAGGGTAGCACCAAATCAGAGAGAGAGCTGCTGGAACACATAGGGATTGGATCCAAATCAGAGATTATTTCATATCTAAAGTTTGTTTGTGGCTAAGGTGAGTGATTTGCATAGTTCCTCACTAATTATGGCTAATTATGGTAATTAACGAAGATTAGCGAAATTATGGCTCAGAAAAATCTAGAAAAATTCCTAAAATTCTAAAACATCATTTTATGCCTCTGATATGAATTTGGGTTAATTTCGACTAATTTTGCAAATCCCGGAATTTGGGGGATTAAGGGGTAATTAGTGATAATTAGCGAATTTGTGCATGTTAAAAATCTGGGAAAATATTCATAAATTATGAAATATTGTTTTAGACCTCTGATGTGAATTTGGGATAATTTGGTTAAGTTTTGCTAATCATATCATAAGTTTCACCCAAACATGCTTAAGGGAAAATATGGGGTTTTGGCTATGTTTGATCCGTTTTGACATATCATATTGTTGTTTTGCTGTTTGTGGATGTTTATACATGTTGCTATGACTGTATGATGTGCTTTGTGACTGATTTTAATAGTTAGAATGGTCGAAAACGCCGTCGAGAGGCGTGTAAACCGTCGCTGGAAGTTGACCCGGATCGGATCGCTTATTCCTCCCACGACCCGACCCGATCGTGGTTAGACCCACGAGACGAATCGATGCAGCGCCGTGCCCAAACTGAAGTACTTCAATCCGGATCGCGAATGAGCATTACGACCCGATCCGCGTGGAGATGGAACCCGATCCGATGCACCCACGATCCACGAGTCGCGATCCGAAGCTGGTCACGATCCGACCTGGAGATCATACCACGATCCGAACCTGAAGGAAGACCACGACCTGAAGCGAAGTGAACTGAATGAAGACCGATCCGGAGGATGATGATTAAAACCCGAGATGCAAAGGTAGTCCAAATGGAAGTTAGAGCTCAGGATCCCGGACCCAGTTGGGAACCAATGAGTTCACTTCATGGTTGGGCTTTGCTGCGGGACGTGTGCAAAGGGGTTGTCGGTATTCATAACTTTGGTCCACCACTAAGAGATGGATAGTGGGCTTGTAGTGATAGTTACACGAGATTGGATTCCGTCATGGCCCAAAGGATTAGAGGACCAAGGTAGCGGGTATCGTATGCTTTACGCACTGAGTGAGAGATGTGAGGATGCTTGCTATGTTTGATTGTTTGACATCACTATGACATGCACACCCCCACCCCCGTTATCTTTACACCATTTGAAAGGGCACCTTAGAGTGTTGTACAGTATGTAGTGCTAACTCTTTGGTTGCAGGTCCAGGTTCAGGTATGATTGGATTATACCTGTTATTGTTATGTTTTGATGCTTATCGCTCATACCAGGCTTTATGTCTGACCCAGAGTTTTATGTCTCTTCTTATTACTCTGGGTGCTCACACGAGCAGACTAGAGACAGGTTGTGGTTAGCTGGTGATGCGCGAGTAGCTGATTCGGAGGCGAGCAGGAGGCTTCCACGTATGATATATAGATATTCTCCCTGTGTCGTTGGTGGTCGCTACTTGGGCATTAGTAGTGTACCTCCTTTATCTTGCTTTTGCTTTGAGACAGTTTGAAAATTTGTAATAAGCTATATTTTGGATTTCCGCTGCTATGATGCTCAGTTCTGGTTTTTAGCTTATGCACTGTCTCTCCTGTTTATGTCAAGTATGTTATTATTATATTTTGTTCTATGCGCTGTGAGACATATTACAGGTTCCTTGATTAGCCCATTCTCTTCTTTCTTTTCCTTCTGGCGACCGTCCCGTGTTAACTGGATATGTGTACTGCGCACTTTTGGAGAAAATGTCGGTTGGTGCGGGGCGGGCCGTTACACGATTAATTTATATTCGAATAACTATGTCTGTTTTAACTTTATTTCGAATGGCTAATATTCGATTTAACACCATTCGCTTGACTCTAGATCGCAGTGATCACAATGGTTACGCCTGATTCCCTCAGGAAACATCCGACCGCTGTAGGCTATCTGCAGCCCTGCGAATTACGCTAGCAGTCGTACGAAATGACAACTCATCATGAATAACCATGTTTGACTAACTCTATCTCAAATAACTATATTCGATCAACTCTAATTGAATAACTAATATTCAATTAATTCTAATTCGATTAACTCTATCTAATTAACTCTAACTGATTAACTCTAACTGATTAACTCCTTTGATTAACTCTACGTTTATTCAGTTTCAAATATTGATGTTGAAATCGATTCTTACTCTCTATATAAGTCCTAACTTATATATTCTATTTATACAATGATAAACATATTATTTAATTTATAAATATTATTTATAAATTTATCTTCTCAATCTATCAGTCAGAATAGATTCTATTTAAAATCCTTGCTTTAAATCCATATCATGTTATACCAGTGTGCGTAGCACGGGTCTAAACCTTTCAAATGTAAAATTCTTCTTTTATACAATTCTATCACTTTCCAGGTATTTCCTTTATAATCTATTTATTTACAAAATAAATCCCTTTTTGATAATTCTATTTATTTTATAAAATATTTTATTTTTATAAAATCTATTGATTTTATAAGTAATTCCTTTTATAATCTAACTATTCCCTTTTCTGTTTATTTTATACATATTTCCTCTTTCTATTCTATTTATTTTCAGATAAATATCCCTTTTCAATTCTATTTGTAAATAGTTTACAAATATTTCTTTTTCAATTCTATCTGTAAATGTTCTACAAATATTTCCCTTCAATTCTATCTATTTGACTAACAAATAAATATTCCTTTTTAATCTATTTATTTTATAAATAATTTTTTTCTTTTTATTAAATATTTCTTTTTCAATATAACATTGAAAATTTCCTTTTTAACATTCCAGTATTCCTTATGGTATTTAACGTACCATATAACAATGATCGACATCATTCCAACATACAAAATCAACAACAGATTTCATGTCACATCATATAACATAATATATGAAAAAACCCAGTAAAATAGATGTTGAGGAACCCAGTTGGGTCCCTCCAACCTGTTTCCCTACATCCACAGATATTAAACAATAAAATTAACATCAATTTCATTTCATTATGAAATATTCTGCTAAATAGAATCAATATTTGATTTACGATTTATATCTATATCGTTATCAATATTTTCAATCAACTCACTAGCAGTTCAACCAAACAGCCAACACACAGCAAACAACCATCGTTTATAAATTCTAAAAATATGTTATAAAAATATAAGTTGAGCAGAGTTAGTGAGATTTACTCACATTGGTTCGCAGTTGAAGATTCTGACTTGGTTTTATTTAAAATCAAACAAGCGTTTGATTTTATCAAGAAATTCCTATAGCCTTGTTCTCAGCCACGTAAGTGCCACAACAAAGGTTTCGTTGTTACGATTCCGGCTTGATAGGTTTCACGTACCTCTGACCTCATATGCAATAATTATGGTTAATACAATATTGTTTTGAATTAAGAAATTATTTATTCACTATTTACGTTTTTATTTACCATCTTTCAATTTAGTAAATCCCCCGTCTTTGGTTCCCAGAAACCCATTTGAACTGCTTCTATATTTCCTAAAGCTTTGCCGTGACCATCTGCTACTTCTCTAATACACTGCATTCGGGTAACGTTGAACACTACTGGAGATTAGCCCACACCTTTCACCAGTCTCCCCTTGAAATCCGTACCTGTGTATCTCCTATAGTTTTTCCTTCCTCCTGTTGGTTTTAAAACAAATAACTCATCTCCAACCTTCTTATAAAATTAACTAAACCGGCATCCTTATCCTTCCGTTTCAAATTCACATACTGCTTCAAAATCAGACCACTTCACACCATTCTTCTCCTTCTACGTAGCAACAGGAATCCATCTTCACCATTGTCGTATTTCATTTACTCCAAAAGAAATGGCCTTCCAATACTAACTTAAAAATCGCGGAAAAATTACCATCGTTCATCTCTTCTAGCTCCCCTTCCACCATACCCAAAACGTACGACCCGCACCAACCAGGAACATCCGACCTCGAGCAGCTTTCGAACAAATACTGAAATTGTTGTGACACTCTATCTCATGGATTTTCCCTAAATTTTGCCAATACTTGCGTTTTAATCCCCTTAACCCAAAAACAACAATGAATTGAACCATTTCATCCTCATTTCGGCAAAAACTTAAACCCTAGCTTTCACTGCCATACTCAACATCACGGAAACATGATCGAACGAAGCAAGACCAGCAGGAAATTGAAGAGCACACCTTCCTGAATTCAAATATACACATACCAGGATTTTACGATTTTTGTTTGCATTTCTTTTGATTTAATGAAGATTGCGATTTGGGATTTTGCTGAGAATAGGTTGCGACGAATTTTTTTTGTTGATCAGAGAAATTGTGAGAAGGGTTTTGGTGAGTTGAGATAATATATAGGATAGAAATATTAATTTTTATTTGATTACTATATTTATATTTAAGCTATCTTGTTTCCACTCGTGTTTTAAAATTCCTGTGATCACGTACAATCCCCAAAAGTCACGAAAACGGACATGCAGTTACAGTTTGACATTGCGAACCAAACGAAACTGGTTTCGTCAAATTCCGACTCCGTTTGCTCACACAGCATATTTTTAAAGTCAGAAAATTGACTGTTTTTCACATTAAAATATCGTATGGCCACACACTGACCCCAAAAATCACGGAAATTGAAATCTAACAATAATTTGACATTACGAATCCAACAAAATTGGTTTTGTCGAATTTGTAGGTCGTTTGAAAAACAAGCTATTTTTAAAGCTCAAAATAAACCATTTAAATATATTTGAAAACATTTAAATTTAATATAAATAAATAAATATTATCGTATATATTTACATACACTATCACACGGATTCAAAATATGCCTATCTGGATTTATAACTCAATATTTCAAATCCAGATTAAATCAGTATTCCATTTATATTAAAATCCTTTAATAATATAAATAAATCGTTAAAAATTATAAAGGAATTCTATAGCGACTTTTCGAAAATTTGATTTGGACATAAATCATAGTCTACACGACGAAATCCCAATTTCTCTCTTCCATTAGAAAAATACAGTTCAACAGATTCCAACTTTTCTTATTTCATAGAAATCCGACTTAAAACGGCTTCTGTATATTCGTTTAAAGTTCAAATCGCCAAATTATGAACTGTCGCGCCATTTCATGCTCGACTATAGTTATATTATAATTATACATTCAAACTTCGTTTAAATAACATATTCGTTATTATAATTCAACTCTAAACTGAATTATATCTTAAAAATGGTCTAATTCACACAATGTTGGGAATTCAGCTATTTTCGACCATTTCGAAAATAAATATATTATTCTATTAGTTGTATAAATTAAATATAAATATTATTTAATTCAAGTTATCGATGCCGCCAAATCGATATTTAAAAAATAAATAAATTAATTATTATACCGTAAAAATACGGGACGTTACATTTTTTCCCCCTTAAAATAATTTCGTCCTCGAAATTGCTAAGGTAGAAGACAGACCCTATTAACTGGGTTAAAAATTATTCGTTTACTTCTTAACTTCAGTTTCAACAAAACCAATTTAATTTCAATTAAAAAAATAATTAATTCTTATCAACGATAATTTTCTAAAATCCTGAAAATATTCTAACACTCTAAATTTGTTGAAAATTTCGCCAGCACCTCCTTTGTACTGGTCAATAGTTCAAACCCCAACTCGCCTCTCTAAGCCCTTTCCATTCAAAAAGAAAATCAAAAAGCCAAGCGGCTTGCCAATTCGGTGCATAAAACCTCATATGGAAATTTAAACATGTACCTTTTGTCGGGCATAAGTTTATATCCCTTCCATCTGCTACCCTGTTAGCATACACAAATGCATTCCCAAACAAAATTCCAATTTTATTCTCAAAACCAAATCATTCACGTATCCAAGCCAAATTCCATTTCAAACCAAATTTCCATTCTTGATTCCAACTCCCAACTCATCAATCCAATACCAATTCAGATTCCTATCTCACAATTCAAAATCTGATTCCACTTGATATATTATATTCCAATTCAATTCCCAGTTAATTGATTTCAGTTCAATTCATATTTGCTTTCACAAATTTCTTTAATTTGTTTTTAATTCATACTATCTTCTTGGGGATTTTAAATAGTTTATTTTTTCTAAAATAAAGTATTCCCTTTTGGGATTCAAAAGTACTTCCTTTTCCCAAAATAATTCGAAAACAAAATCTTTGGCAGTATTCCGTCACTTACAACTCGAAAATGAACACTGATGACGTGGCCAGTATCATCAGCGTTATTACCCAGCTATCGAAGTGAGTTCAATACTATATTACTTCAAAACTCAAATTTTTAAACACTTTCATTTTGAAATCTTTTTCAAAATATCATTCACGATACTTGTAAACAATTTAAAATCTCCCAGGATTTTAAAAATTTCTTATACTTAACACAAATCCACTTACAAACACTTCTCCCAGTTTTTAGAATTTTAATTCCAATTCTAATTTAATTCAGATTTAATAAATCTGCTTTTAAATTATACGAACTCAAATTGGTTATTTATATAACGATTTCAATTATAATCAACCAACACATCCAATATATGATAATAATTCCAAGATATACCCTTCTTTTATATCACAATATATTTTGGGTAAATTATTTCATTTTCCCTCCTTCAAAACATAATGTGTCGGTTTTCATACTTGAGTGTTTAGAAACTCCTATCGATACAGTGGATCAATCTGATCGACCAAAATTCATAAACAACTCAATCGATAAATCTGCACAATATAAAACATTTTTTTTAATAAAGTCTACAAATGCGTTCACTCGTATATATACTCTCAACTCAATCTAGGGCATTACTAACCCTATCTCTACTCAGTCACACCATAGAGCCAAGGTAATCATTTAACCCACAGCTCTGATACCACTGTAATGACCCGGGATTTTCGACTCCGAAAATCAATGCAAAACTGCCATGTTGACTATTCAGGTATCAAACATTCCTGATCATTAATCGAAAGAAGTTAGAGGGTGAGAGTAGACAAGATAGAAAATTAGAATAGAAGAAGAAGAAGAACACAATCACACAAAATCAGAGTAACACGAATCTCACAGCGAAACGAATAAAATATAATATACAACATAACTTTGAAATAGAACAGTATATATATACAATAACATCTTCAGAGTACGACACTTACACACAGCGGAAATATCAATAGCTATATAATCCTGAAACCTCCTGCTTCAAGCTCCTCCAAGTATATCTGTAAAGACCTAAACTACTTGACTGCCCGTACAAATTTGGGCACCCAAGAGTTTATGGAAAACAAAACAAAATAAACTCTGTGTCAGTCATGAGACTGGTGTGAGTAAACTCAAATTGTTTGGTTTAACTTTTCAAATCCTTTTCAAAAGAAAAGATAATCGTAAGACCGATCCACACATAAACACAGACAGTTTTTACCTTACGATAAACCAAAACATTTTTGGAAATCAATACTTTTCTGCTATTATGGTAATGTCTAATCACAAGCAAATAATAATCTAGCAAAACACTTGCATCTCACGTTTCACATATATAATATACAATCAAAACCCCGGGCACTTATTGGAGATTGGATTCTGACTATGACAAGGTATGGGACCACCTGCTGATAGTGTATCTCTAGAGGCGAATACACTGGGTTCAACAAGAACGTCTTGCAACACGGCCCACACATGACCGACCACTCATTTCGCTTGAGTGTATCGATTGTATATCACCAACGGTTGGGAGCTACCCACCGTTTCCCGAAAAGGGACAACATCGATAATAGATAAAAGAATGAAATGGATTTTCTTTAGATATGTGATATACACCCTAATGGGAGCGACCCACCTAGCCATGCTGCCTGCCCGATTTCTGTCATTTCAAGGTTGATGAGGCTTGAGGTCATAACGTATCTTTAATACACCTGACCACCATTCACTTTGAATGCCACATCGTCATACCCGCCAAATCACAAATTAATTTCCCAAAAAATTCCACGAGTATAAAGCTAAGAGAAACGAATTCCTACGCCACCAAACGTAAGTATGTTTGAAGAGATCAACTTACGCGATCCGTTAGATATACTCTGTCAGACATTCGTCCATTCACGCTGTCCTGGGACTGGACAAACCGAAGGCACTATTCTGTAAACAGGATAGCCCTTGCATAACTTCGTCTTCATTATCTCCATCATATTTGATCGCAATGCTAACGTCTATACAGAGTGGTTTTCAGATAATGAATCTGATCCCGGTCTCTCTATATTAATGACGGAAAAATGGTCAAAAACTTCGATAGTCGGTGATTTAACTATCAAAGAAAAATAGGTGTACAACCAACGATCTTATTTCTAGATAGAAACTCGATCAATCATCAATCAACATTAATCTCCTTTAATTTAATTTATCATTTATTTATTCATTTCCCATTTCTACATACTCAACATTTCTTATTTTCTAAATTTAGGAAATATACGTCATCAATCATTGGAAAAAAAATTCCGTCTCTGTTTCACATATCACTGTCATTCTAGTATTCTTTCTCATCAACATTTCATTTTCTATGATTAGAAAATATCTCTGAGTATATTTGGAAAATGTTTCCAAAATTTATACATTTGATTTAATCAGATGTTTAAATAAAACATCACTAAGCCAATATAAACTATTACACTCATTAACTAAATTCACTTAATCGATCTTCACTATCGAACCTTACCCATCACTTAGTTAAAAACGAAGTCAATCAAGTTGGGGTATAATTACCTCTCAGACCTTAACTGAACAACATTTCTAACCTCGAAATAGACAAGTTCACCTTTTAAACCTTTAACAACTTCCTTACGTAACTCGGATTCTATTTTTGAATCCCCTTCTTTATTTTAAAACATTGATTTTAACTATAGCGTTATAAATCATTTCTTCTTAAATATCCCACTTCAAAATGTAACTTTTTTCCTTAATTTAACTAAATAACTAAACCACTAATCTATTAATAAATATGTAAATATTGATTAACCGGAAAGTAAATATTACTTTACCGAATTCGATATAATCGAATTCAATGTATAATTCTCTTTTTCGAATAATCTCTATTCGATAGCTCCTTTTCGAATAAACTATATTCTATAACTCTTTCTTCGAATAACTATATTCGATAATCTCTCTTCGAATGATTTACATTCGATTAACTTTCTACGAATGATTTACATTCGATAAATCTCTTTTCGAATAAACTATATTCGATTAACTCCTTTAATTTTATTCAAATAAACAATTTCAAATAACTCCTTTGGATTAACTCATTTGGATTAACTCAGTTTGATTAACTCATTTTGACTAACTCAACTCGATTAACTCAACTTGGTTAACTTACTTGATTAACTCAACTTATTTAACTCCTATCTAATAACTAATATTCGTTTAATTTATATTCGAATAACTATGTCTGTTTTAACTTTATTTCGAATGGCTAATATTCAATTTAACACCATTCGCTTGACTCTAGATCGCAGTGATCACAATGGTTACGCCTGATTCCCTCAGGAAACATCCGACCGCTGTAGGCTATCTGCAGCCCTGCGAATTACGCTAGCAGTCGTACGAAATGACAACTCATCATGAATAACCATGTTTGACTAACTCTATCTCAAATAACTATATTCGATCAACTCTAATTGAATAACTAATATTCAATTAATTCTAATTCGATTAACTCTATCTAATTAACTCTAACTGATTAACTCTAACTGATTAACTCCTTTGATTAACTCTACGTTTATTCAGTTTCAAATATTGATGTTGAAATCGATTCTTACTCTCTATATAAGTCCTAACTTATATATTCTATTTATACAATGATAAACATATTATTTAATTTATAAAATATTATTTATAAATTTATCTTCTCAATCTATCAGTCAGAATAGATTCTATTTAAAATCCTTGCTTTAAATCCATATCATGTTATACCAGTGTGCGTAGCACGGGTCTAAACCTTTCAAATGTAAAATTCTTCTTTTATACAATTCTATCACTTTCCAAGTATTTCCTTTATAATCTATTTATTTACAAAATAAATCCCTTTTTGATAATTCTATTTATTTTATAAAATATTTTCTTTTTATAAAATCTATTGATTTTATAAGTAATTCCTCTTACAATCTAACTATTCCCTTTTCTATTTATTTTACACATATTTCCTCTTTCTATTCTATTTATTTTTGGATAAATATCCCTTTTCAATTCTATTTGTAAATAGTTTACAAATATTTCTTTTTGAATTCTATCTGTAAATGTTCTACAAATATTTCCCTTCAATTCTATCTATTTGACTAACAAATAAATATTCCTTTTAAACTATTTATTTTATAAATAAATATTTTTTTCTTTTTATTAAATATTTCTTTTTCAATATAAAATTGAAAATTTCCTTTTTAACATTCCAATATTCCTTATGGTATTTAACGTACCATATAACAATGATCGGCATCATTCGAACATACAAAATCAACAACAGATTTCATGTCACATCATATAACATAATATATGAAAAAAAAACAGTAAAATAGATGTTGAGGAACCCAGTTGGGTCCCTCCAACCTGTTTCCCTACATCCACATATGTTAAACAATAAAATTAACATCAATTTCATTTCATTATGAAATATTCTGCTAAATAGAATCAATATTTGATTTACGATTTATATCTATATCGTTATCTATATTTTCAATCAACTCACTAGCAGTTCAACCAAACAGCCAACACACAGCAAACAACCATCGTTTATAAATTCTAAAAATACGTTATAAAAATATAAGTTGAGCAGAGTTAGTGAGATTTACTCACATTGGTTCGCAGTTGAAGATTCTGACTTGGTTTTATTTAAAATCAAACAAGCGTTTGATTTTATCAAGAAATTCCTATAGCCTTGTTCTCAGCCACGTCAGTGCCACAACAAAGGTTTCGTTGTTACGATTCCGGCTTGATCGGTTTCACGTACCTCTGACCACATATGCAGTAATTATGGTTAATACAATATTGTTTTGAATTAAGGAATTATTTATTCACTATTTACGTTTTTATTTACCATCTTTCAATTTAGTAAATGCCCCGTCTTTGGTTCCCAGAAACCCATTTGAACTGCTTCTATATTTCCTAAAGCTTTGCCGTGACCATCTGCTACTTCTCTAATACACTGTCTTCAGGTAATGTTGAACACTACAGGTGTAATAACCCGGAAAATACGAGCCAATTTAAAATTTTTAAATTGATTATTTCAAAGCAATTTGAACCATTGAAATAGAATATTTCAATAAATTAGTGAATTAGAAATAGTAAGTCAGTTTGAAAATTGATATTTTGCATATGGCCTCGGAATTCGACGAAACCACTTTTGTCGGGTCCGGGATGTCAAACTATTGCTAGGTTTCAAATTTCATAATTTTTCAAATCAATATGTGAGCGTGGCAAAAGAAAACGCGTTTGACCAGTTTCTGTTGAATTTAATCGACTGGAAATTGGCCATTTTTCAAACGGTCTCAGAATTCGACGAAACCACTTTTGTTAGGACCGTATCGTCAATACGAAACTAGAAAATATTTTTCTGGAATTTTTCTAGTTAGTATGTAACCCCGGTAATTTGAAATGTACGTTTAAAATTCAATATAAGGATTTAAATGTAAATTCAACGGAAACTGATTGTAACGATCAAACCAGCTTACGATACATATCCCATTGTGTTCGGAATGGGGGTAAAACGCTATGGACGACAGGCGGTGGACCTCGTTTCGAGGTCGGATATAAAAGTCAACCCTTGCGCAAATTTAAATAATTAAATAATAAAATAAAATAATAAAAAAAAAATATTTCTCCCCTTTTTCCTTCTGCTTGCCCCCCCCCCCCCCCCCGATCATTTGCCAGAGAAAAAAAAAAAGAAAACCTAAAAACTAATACGAGCCGCCCCCCCTGACCCTCGAACGACGCCGACGAACCCTTCACCGAAGCCCTCCGTCAGACCAACTTCCTCCTCCCTCCGAAGCCCCACCGCAAGACCTCCTCCCTCCGAAGCAACCCTCGAACCCAGACATCGCGACACCTCCTGGAACCATCGAGCAACCCTCGCCCTCGACACCCCGAAGCAGCCCCCACCACCCTGCCGCCTCAGAACCTCCGAACGCCGCCTCAGAGCCGCCGACGACGCCTCCTCCACTTCGAGATCCACGGTGAGCGAATAGGTTAATTTATTTTATTTTTATTTTTGTTTTATGACTTCTGATTTAAAAAAAAACGATTTAAAACTAATTACTGTATGTTTTTTTTATATGATTTGAAAACTGTTTTTTTAGTTTTATAAACTGAAATTATAAAAGAACAAAAACTGATTTTTGTTTTAGGTTTTTAAAACAGAATTTTTAAAAGGATTATGAAAACTGTTTTAAAAGAAGAAAATAAAAACTGATTTGTTAGAATTTAAAAACTGATTTGTTAGAATTTAAAAACTGCATTTTTAAATAAAATAAAAACTGATTTTTAGTTATAAAGAAAAAAAAAACTGCATTTTTTTTTTAAAGATTAAAACTGCATTTTTTTTTAAAGATTAAAACTGCATTTTAATAAAAGAAAAACTGTTTTTTTTATAAAGTTATAAAACTGAATTTTTATTTTAAGTTATAAAAACTGTTTTTTTATAAAGTTTTAAAACTGTTTTTTTTTAGGATGTAAAAACAGAAATTTAAAAGAAAGACTGATTTTTAAAGAAAATAAAAACTGAGTTTATTTTAAGGTTTAGAAAAAAAAAAGGGTTTAAGATTTTGAAATAGAAAAAGGTTTAATCTTTTAGTAGAAAAAGATTTGAACTTGCAAAAATAAAGATCATATTTTTAAAAAGAGAAAAGACAGAATTTTTGTTAAGTAGAAGAAGTAAGATATGATTCTTATATTTTTAAAGTAATAAAAATATAATTTTTACATCATAAGAATATTAAAAATATAATCTTTGTTTTTAAAATATGATCTTTATATATTGAATAACATAGTAAAAATTCGATTTTTACTTATTTAGAGAATACGGGAAACGAAAGCGACAAGAAGACGAAATAGACGAAGATTTCCATAAAGGAAAAGTCGTGTGATTGGATAGCTACTGGTGAGAAATTCTCACTCTTCAATTTATTTTTATATATCTATATATGTGTGGAAAATAAAAGTGAATTGCTATATATAAATATTTATATATATATATATATATATACGCCCCCTCGTCCACAAACCATGGACGATATATATATTGGTTGAAATTGTTGTGAAAATTGGTTGACGGCAAATTGTTGTTTGGGATTGTTTGTGGTTGGTATTGAATTGATTGAGGTTGAAAAATACCCGTTTGTGATTGGAAAATTATTGGTTGAAACCACATAGGATTAGTTTGTGGTAATGAAATAAATATAAACATGCCGCCTGCGTGCGAATTAGATGCATGATCCCCATTGTCAAAAACCGCGAGGTTTTAAGGTAGAGCGAGGAGCCGTACTAGGGACGGTGCCGGTTTAACTACCCTGCCGTTATGCTGCCGAAATTTTGAATAATCTTTGTGTGTTAGAATTATTTTCATATGTTGAAATTATTTGCATGCATAGAAATTAAAGCCATATATTGAAACTATGTCCATGTGTGGAAATACTCATGTGTTGAAAAGTGTTGTGTGAAAATAAAATTCATTTGTGAATGAATGAAGTGTATTAACAATAAAAATCACATTTTTATATATATATATGAAGTATGAAAAATATTCGCTTTATATAAATAGTTTCAACAATCAAAATTTCATCTTTTCAATAAGAACAACATAAATAAATTGTCCATGTGTGGAAATGCTCATTTGTTGAGAAATGTGTGTAGTGGAAAAGATTCATGTGTTGAATAAAAAGATTTCGATAAAAATTACATTTTTATTGAAACTATGAAGTGTTGAAACCATACGTTGGTTGAATAAATATTTTAAATGATAAAAATATGATTTTTATCATCTGTGTGATATGCTAAAGATATGCGGACGTTGAAATAAATATTTGTGATAGAAATATTATTTTTAACATGCATAGGAACTAAATAAAATAGTCATGTGTTGAAACCTATTTTAGTTCGCCAAAATTATCATCTTTGAAATGTGAAATGTTAAAAATAGCCACTTGTTCAAATAAACGTGCATGAGTTGAAATATACATTAACTAGCTAATGATATGATTTTAGCCTATGCATGCGATATTAGAATGAATGGTATTTTTAGACCAAAGCAAGTCAAATATGAAGTTGAATCGAAAATGATAAATATTAGAAATTGTATATATGTGCATGCATATCTGTTGAACAGGTTATAGCAAAGGGGCTAGAGAAGAGGAATAAAATTTTGTGCCCGACAAATAGGTACACATTTACTGATTTGTTTGGGTGATGATTTTATGAGCCTATTGGCTAGCCGCTTGGCTTTTTCTTTTTCTTTTTGATATTAGAAGGACCGGGAACGCTATTTGCGATTTCCCGATGCCCCCGGTACAGGGGAGGTTATGGCGAAATTTTCCAAAATTTTAGGGAGATAGAAAAATATTTGAAGTGAAAACGATATAGGAACTATTGAATGGACTATATTTATATAAATATATAAATATAAATATAATTAAAACGAAACGTGGCCGTGCGGTTCATATTTTGAAACCGTGATTTCAAATGACTAGTGCGGAAGATCCGACCATTGGATTTTCCCGAAACCTCAACCGTTGGGTTCGCCTTGGAAATATCTTTCCAACGGCACCAACTTTGTGAAGATCCGACGGTTGGATTGTCTGGAATGTTTAAAACAAAATTAAGGAAAAACAGCGCCAGAAACGATTATATTTATATATATAAATATAATTAAATTAAATCGAATAACGACGCTGCAGTTCGTAAATTGAAATCGTAACTTCAAATGGTTAGTGTGGAAGATCCGACCGTCGGATTTTCCTAAAACTGGAACCGTTGGGTTCGTTTTGAAAAGACCTTCCTAATGATGTAAAATTTGGGAAGATCCAACGGTTAGATTTTCCTATATGTGTAAAACAAAATTAGTGGAAAGCAGCGCCAGTGCGTCGATACGACCTGAAACGTCGTTTAATTAATTATGGCCGTTTTAAATTAAATTAAAATGGCGATATATCGTTATTAAGTGCTATAGACGATATAGAGTGAAAATAAACCAATTTTGTTGTGTTTGCTTGATATGTGATGGTTGAATATATTTGACGTGAAAATTATAACTAAACAACTGAAACGTGAATATTGAATAGTTCAACCCTGTGATTAATTGGTTTGAAAATCTAAATATACGTGGGTTATTTGAAAAGGCCGAGTTTATCTCATTTCAAATAATCGATCGACGTTGAGAAGTCGAAGAGTCGAAGACGACTGAAGACCGACGATCTCCATGTTGGATGGATGGGCGCTACTGATGCTCGTGATTGGAGTAGCTACCATGAAGGAATTGAAGTAGTAACCGTCCAAACATAGTGTTGATTGTACGGATATGCGAGGAATTGGTGCCTCCGGTTTCGTTCAGACCCAGAACGGACTTGTAAATGGACTGTGTGTCTGACATTGGATTTTGTTCTGTGTTGATTGATCTCTGTTAAATATATATCTGTTTGGCGGCAGAGAATTTATTCTCTTGCTTAACGCCCTTCTCTGAGACGTACGAGCTTAGAGGTTATGTATTGACAGAAATCAGTCGCATGGAGTGGATTGCCTGTGTGGCACGCCTAAGTGGCATATGATCAAGGCTTCTGTTGCAAAGCAAAGTCTTGTGGTTGATGATCAAAGCATAGTCTGTGTGACGTAGCTTTGTGTATAACGTGAATTCATGAGCCTCACACCTCGGTATGAGTCAAAAACGGGAGACGGACCGCTGGGAGTGCACGACGTTTCTTTCTAGCTATGGTGGTGTCAGTGACCTACCAGCCCTGACATTATAGATACTTTTCACCTGTGTGGTTGTTGGAATGCGAGGCGCCTCGATTATAGGTCTGTAAGGACCGGGAAACGTGTGTTCAGGAATTGCCAATCCTCAAAAGTAAGAGAGGACCGGCCCAGCCGATTCCAAGGATCATAGTGGGGTCCTGGGACATTTGCTAGAGTGTCTCGAACGGAGAGGAGCTTGCCCCTTGCCTCGACTCATGAAGGAATCCAATTTCCAATACGATATGTGCGGTTGTGATTGTATTACTAGTACGGCGACATAGTAGATGGTAGCTATGCCGTCTAGGATTGATATTTATGATTGAATTTGCTTTTGAAACATATATACACTAGTAATAATATCAAACACTTTGGTTTATTCCTATGAAGCATCTTTGGCCATTATAAGGTAAAAACTCTATCCTCCGGCTTGCGTTGCATTGTGTGATGGGACCTGAGTCTTATAATGGCTTCATTTTAGAAAAAGCATTGCGTTGATTTAATCGTTTGTTTTATTTCATGCACTAGCACTCATTGGAGTAAACCCGTTCCGCGAAAGTGGCGTGGTCCTTTGATTTGCCTTATTATTGTTGTTAATAAGTTGAATAGATTTCTCATACCAGTCCCATGACTGACTCGTAGTTTGTTTCACCTTGCAAACTCGGGTGCCCTTATTTTCACACGGGCAGCCTAGTTACAGGTTTCTGATGCACCTTTTGGCTCATGGCGAGGCTCGACTACATCGTGCTGACTTGGATTTTCTCCGCCATTATTGTATCTATATTATGATTCCGCCACTGGCGATGTAGACTGATATTCCTTCTGTGTACTCTTTATGTATGATTCCGCCTCAGGCGATGGTGACTGATTATGTATCATTATGCACTAAGTTGTATCCTGTACTGTGCTTCTCTGATGTGATATTATCTATATGATTCCGCTGTCATATGTGTGTAAATTATTCTAATTTCTGTTTATGCTATTATCTGTGATCTGCTAATGATGATTAATGTGTTATATTCCAATGATTATCCTTAACACCGTGCCACGGGGTTTTGGGATCGTCACAGCTGGTATCAGAGCTTTGGTTAACCTTAGTTCTGGAGTCTAACACATTAAACACTTCGTCAAGATAGAATTCCGAATCGATCTAATTCCTAATGCCAGACCAGTGGTACATCCAATTCGTAGAATGACTCCGAAAGAAAAAGAAGAATTAGGCGATCAAACTCGTCAACTGTTGTGGAAAGGTCTAATCAGACCGAGTTTTTCTAATTGGGGTGCAGCTGTTGTGTTTGTCCCAAAGTCAGACGGTACTCTTAGATTATGTGTTGATTACCGAGACCTCAACAAACAGACGCTTAAAAACAAATATCCACTACCCCGCATTGATGATTTGCTAGACCAATTGAATGGGGCGAAAGTATTTTCCCGAATGGACCTAGCTACAGGTTTTCATCAATTGAGAATAGCAGAAGAGTGTGTTCCTTTGACCGCTTTCAGAGGCCCAGACATATTTTATGAATGGTTAGTAATGCCGTTTGGCCTATATAACGCTCCAGCATACTTTGTCGATCTAATGAATAGAGTGTTCAGGGGAGTTCTGAATAAATTTGTCCTCGTATTCATCGATGATATTTTAATCTACTCCAAATCAAAACCCGAGCATGAAAAACACTTAGAACAAGTATTGGAGATTCTAAGGAAGAACGTCTTCAAAGCCAAATTCTCTAAATGTGTCTTCTGGCAAGAAGAAGTTAAATTTCTTGGCCATGTCGTGTCAGGGAAAGGAATTTCTGTTGACCCAAGCAAAATAACAGCGATTCAAGACTGGAAACAACCCACTACTCCCACAGAAGTTAGAAGTTTTATGGGATTGGCTAGTTATTATCGGAAGTTCGTTAAGGATTTTTCGAAGATATCCGGTCCGTTAACGAAGCTCACAAAGAAACATGAGAAGTTTAAGTGGACTTCCGACTGTGAAGAAGCTTTCCAGGAATTGAAATCGAAGCTGACCACCGCTCCAGTGTTAACTATTATTGATGGCAATCAAGATTTAACGGTTTGGACAGATGCTTCTATTAGAGGTCTTGGTGCAGTGTTAATGCAGAGAGGCCAAGTAGTCGCTTATGCAAGCCGCCAATTGAAACCGCATGAGAAGAATTATGTGACTCATGATCTTGA
This sequence comes from Allium sativum, assembly GCA_030737875.1. Taxonomy (NCBI): domain Eukaryota; kingdom Viridiplantae; phylum Streptophyta; class Magnoliopsida; order Asparagales; family Amaryllidaceae; genus Allium; species Allium sativum. The sequence continues at coordinate 155,782,983 of CM060925.1, read as the reverse complement.
GTTGCTAGCCATCGTATTTGCCTTGAAAATCTGGAGGCATTACTTATTGGGCGAGAAATTTATACTGTACACAGATCACCAATCATTGAAGTATTTATACACCCAAAAAGATCTGAATCTGAGACAGCAGCGTTGGCTAGAATTTCTTGCAGCGTATGATCTTGATATCCTGTATACGCCGGGGAAAGCTAACGTAGTAGCGGATGCACTTAGTAGGAAAACCGCAATTGTTGCCCATCTTATAATTACACCTGGATTGATTGATAGGATTTCAACCCTTCAGAAAGAAGATGAATTCATTCAGAGAATCAGTAAGAGAGTCAAGGAAGGTGAAACCACGAGTTTCCGTATTGACAATAAGGGGGTTCTCAGGTTAAATAACAGGATTTGCATCCCAAATATTCCAGGCCTTCGAAGAGAAGTGCTAGATGAATGCCATAAATCCAAATTTTGCATCCACCCTGGGGTGAGTAAAATGTACAACGATATCAAACGCACTTTCTGGTGGAAGGCAATGAAAAGAGATATTTCTTTGTATGTTAGCAGATGCCCTACTTGTCAATTGGTCAAGAGTGACCAACAGAAGCTAGCTGGACTGTTGCAACCGTTGGAAGTCCCAGGTTGGAAATGGGAACAGATTTCCATGGATTTCATAGATGGTTTGCCGCGAACCAAGAAAGGTAATGACAGTATTTGGGTAATCGTAGATCGCTTCACGAAGACTGCCCATTTTATACCTGTCAGGTCCAATCGAACTGCCCAAAGTCTAGCACAGATATATTTCAAAGAAATTGTTAAGCTGCATGGAATTCCCATCAGCATAGTCAGTGATAGAGATCCCCTATTTACTAGCAAATTCTGGGAGGCTTTCCAGACTGAATTGGGGACAAAACTGAATATGAGCACCGCTTATCACCCCCAAACAGATGGCCAAACTGAGAGGGTGAATAGAATTCTAGAAGACTTATTGCTGGCTTGTATAATCGATTTTGGTGGGTCATGGGAAGATCATTTGCATTTGGCAGAATTCTCATATAACAATAGCTATCAAGCAAGTTTGAGGATGTCACCATTTGAAGCATTATATGGCAGACCCTGCAGATCTCCTGCATGTTGGGTAGAACCTGGCAACAGACTTGTACTAGGACCCGATATGATTAGGGAAGCATCTGATAAAGTGGACTTCATCAAGAAGCGATTGAAAACCGCCCAAAGCCGACAGAAAAGTTATGCAGACTCTAGAAGGAGAGATTTGACATTTGCTGTTGGTGATCATGTTTATTTAAAGGTTTCTCCGATGAGAGGAGTAATCAGATTTGGTAAGACTGGGAAGTTGGCACCGAGATTTATTGGTCCCTTTCCTATACTTGAACGAATTGGAACTCTTGCTTATAGGGTTCAATTGCCAGATTGGTTGCCTGGAGTGCACAATGTATTTCACGTATCTCAACTTAGGAGACATGTACATGATCCGGATCTTGTTGTAGAAGAAGCAGCGCAACAGGATGTGGAGATAACTCCAGAATTAGCACTCAGAAGAGAGCCATTAAAAATTGTGGGCAAAGAAACTAGAGAACTCAGAAGCAAAAAGGTTCATTTAGTTAAAGTGCAGTGGAGCAGTGATCCTAGAGACTGTACTTGGGAAACTGAGGAAAGCATTAAGCAAGCTTACCCCAAATGCAGAGTGGATATCTCTGACTAACTCCGGTGCAAGGTACCTCACCATACTTTGCATTTACATTTTATTTCCTACTTTATTGTTGTTTCCTTTTCGAGGACGAAAAGTTTTAAGTAGGGGAGATTGTAATAACCCGGAAAATACGAGCCAATTTAAAAATTTTAAATTGATTATTTCAAAGCAATTTGAACCATTGAAATAGAATATTTCAATAAATTAGTGAATTAGAAATAGTAAGTCAGTTTGAAAATTGATATTTTGCATATGGCCTCGGAATTCGACGAAACCACTTTTGTCGGGTCCGGGATGTCAAACTATTGCTAGGTTTCAAATTTCATAATTTTTCAAATCAATATGTGAGCATGGCAAAAGAAAACGCGTTTGACCAGTTTCTGTTGAATTTAATCGACTGGAAATTGGCCATTTTTCAAACGGTCTCAGAATTCGACGAAACCACTTTTGTTAGGACCGTATCGTCAATACGAAACTAGAAAATATTTTTCTGGAATTTTTCTAGTTAGTATGTAACCCCGGTAATTTGAAATGTACGTTTAAAATTCAATATAAGGATTTAAATGTAAATTCAACGGAAACTGATTGTAACGATCAAACCAGCTTACGATACATATCCCATTGTGTTCGGAATGGGGGTAAAACGCTATGGACGACAGGCGGTGGACCTCGTTTCGAGGTCGGATATAAAAGTCAACCCTTGCGCAAATTTAAATAATTAAATAATAAAATAAAATAATAATAAAAAAAATATTTCTCCCCTTTTTCCTTCTGCTTGCCCCCCCCGATCATTTGCCAGAGAAAAAAAAAAGAAAGAAAACCTAAAAACTAATACGAGCCCCCCCCCCCCCCCGACCCTCGAACGACGCCGACGAACCCTTCACCGAAGCCCTCCGTCAGACCAACTTCCTCCTCCCTCCGAAGCCCCACCGCAAGACCTCCTCCCTCCGAAGCAACCCTCGAACCCAGACATCGCGACACCTCCTGGAACCATCGAGCAACCCTCGCCCTCGACACCCCGAAGCAGCCCCCACCACCCTACCGCCTCAGAACCTCCGAACGCCGCCTCAGAGCCGCCGCCGACGCCTCCTCCACTTCGAGATCCACGGTGAGCGAATAGGTTAATTTATTTTATTTTTATTTTTGTTTTATGACTTCTGATTTAAAAAAAAACGATTTAAAACTAATTACTGTATGTTTTTTTTATATGATTTGAAAACTGTTTTTTTAGTTTTATAAACTGAAATTATAAAAGAACAAAAACTGATTTTTGTTTTAGGTTTTTAAAACAGAATTTTTAAAAGGATTATGAAAACTGTTTTAAAAGAAGAAAATAAAAACTGATTTGTTAGAATTTAAAAACTGATTTGTTAGAATTTAAAAACTGCATTTTTAAATAAAATAAAAACTGATTTTTAGTTATAAAGAAAAAAAAACTGCATTTTTTTTTAAAGATTAAAACTGCATTTTTTTTTAAAGATTAAAACTGCATTTTAATAAAAGAAAAACTGTTTTTTTATATAAAGTTATAAAACTGAATTTTTATTTTAAGTTATAAAAACTGTTTTTTTATAAAGTTTTAAAACTGTTTTTTTTAGGATGTAAAAACAGAAATTTAAAAGAAAGACTGATTTTTAAAGAAAATAAAAACTGAGTTTATTTTAAGGTTTAGAAAAAAAAAGGTTTAAGATTTTGAAATAGAAAAAGGTTTAATCTTTTAGTAGAAAAAGATTTGAACTTGCAAAAATAAAGATCATATTTTTAAAAAGAGAAAAGACAGAATTTTTGTTAAGTAGAAGAAGTAAGATATGATTCTTATATTTTTAAAGTAATAAAAATATAATTTTTACATCATAAGAATATTAAAAATATAATCTTTGTTTTTAAAATATGATCTTTATATATTGAATAACATAGTAAAAATTCGATTTTTACTTATGTAGAGAATACGGGAAACGAAAGCGACAAGAAGACGAAATAGACGAAGATTTCCATAAAGGAAAAGTCGTGTGATTGGATAGCTACTGGTGAGAAATTCTCACTCTTCAATTTATTTTTATATATCTATATATGTGTGGAAAATAAAAGTGAATTGCTATATATAAATATTTATATATATATATATACGCCCCCTCGTCCACAAACCATGGACGATATATATATTGGTTGAAATTGTTGTGAAAATTGGTTGACGGCAAATTGTTGTTTGGGATTGTTTGTGGTTGGTATTGAATTGATTGAGGTTGAAAAATACCCGTTTGTGATTGGAAAATTATTGGTTGAAACCACATAGGATTAGTTTGTGGTAATGAAATAAATATAAACATACCGCCTGCGTGCGAATTAGATGCATGATCCCCATTGTCAAAAACCGCGAGGTTTTAAGGTAGAGCGAGGAGCCGTACTAGGGACGGTGCCGGTTTAACTACCCTGCCGTTATGCTGCCGAAATTTTGAATAATCTTTGTGTGTTAGAATTATTTTCATATGTTGAAATTATTTGCATGCATAGAAATTAAAGCCATATATTGAAACTATGTCCATGTGTGGAAATACTCATGTGTTGAAAAGTGTTGTGTGAAAATAAAATTCATTTGTGAATGAATGAAGTGTATTAACAATAAAAATCACATTTTTATATATATATATGAAGTATGAAAAATATTCGCTTTATATAAATAGTTTCAACAATCAAAATTTCATCTTTTCAATAAGAACAACATAAATAAATTGTCCATGTGTGGAAATGCTCATTTGTTGAGAAATGTGTGTAGTGGAAAAGATTCATGTGTTGAATAAAAAGATTTCGATAAAAATTACATTTTTATTGAAACTATGAAGTGTTGAAACCATACGTTGGTTGAATGAATATTTTAAATGATAAAAATATGATTTTTATCATCTGTGTGATATGCTAAAGATATGCGGACGTTGAAATAAATATTTGTGATAGAAATATTATTTTTAACATGCATAGGAACTAAATAAAATAGTCATGTGTTGAAACCTATTTTAGTTCGCCAAAATTATCATCTTTGAAATGTGAAATGTTAAAAATAGCCACTTGTTCAAATAAACGTGCATGAGTTGAAATATACATTAACTAGCTAATGATATGATTTTAGCCTATGCATGCGATATTAGAATGAATGGTATTTTTAGACCAAAGCAAGTCAAATATGAAGTTGAATTGAAAATGATAAATATTAGAAATTGTATATATGTGCATGCATATCTGTTGAACAGGTTATAGCAAAGGGGCTAGAGAAGAGGAATAAAATTTTGTGCCCGACAAATAGGTACACATTTACTGATTTGTTTGGGTGATGATTTTATGAGCCTATTGGCTAGCCGCTTGGCTTTTTCTTTTTCTTTTTGAGATTAGAAGGACCGGGAACGCTATTTGCGATTTCCCGATGCCCCCGGTACAGGGGAGGTTATGGCGAAATTTTCCAAAATTTTAGGGAGATAGAAAAATATTTGAAGTGAAAACGATATAGGAACTATTGAATGGACTATATTTATATAAATATATAAATATAAATATAATTAAAACGAAACGTGGCCGTGCGGTTCATATTTTGAAACCGTGATTTCAAATGACTAGTGCGGAAGATCCGACCATTGGATTTTCCCGAAACCTCAACCGTTGGGTTCGCCTTGGAAATATCTTTCCAACGGCACCAACTTTGTGAAGATCCGACGGTTGGATTGTCTGGAATGTTTAAAACAAAATTAAGGAAAAACAGCGCCAGAAACGATTATATTTATATATATAAATATAATTAAATTAAATCGAATAACGACGCTGCAGTTCGTAAATTGAAATCGTAACTTCAAATGGTTAGTGTGGAAGATCCGACCGTCGGATTTTCCTAAAACTGGAACCGTTGGGTTCGTTTTGAAAAGACCTTCCTAATGATGTAAAATTTGGGAAGATCCAACGGTTAGATTTTCCTATATGTGTAAAACAAAATTAGTGGAAAGCAGCGCCAGTGCGTCGATACGACCTGAAACGTCGTTTAATTAATTATGGCCGTTTTAAATTAAATTAAAATGGCGATATATCGTTATTAAGTGCTATAGACGATATAGAGTGAAAATAAACCAATTTTGTTGTGTTTGCTTGATATGTAATGGTTGAATATATTTGACGTGAAAATTATAACTAAACAACTGAAACGTGAATATTGAATAGTTCAACCCTGTGATTAATTGGTTTGAAAATCTAAATATACGTGGGTTATTTGAAAAGGCCGAGTTTATCTCATTTCAAATAATCGATCGACGTTGAGAAGTCGAAGAGTCGAAGACGACTGAAGACCGACGATCTCCACGTTGGATGGATGGGCGCTACTGATGCTCGTGATTGGAGTAGCTACCATGAAGGAATTGAAGTAGTAACCGTCCAAACATAGTGTTGATTGTACGGATATGCGAGGAATTGGTGCCTCCGGTTTCGTTCAGACCCAGAACGGACTTGTAAATGGACTGTGTGTCTGACATTGGATTTTGTTCTGTGTTGATTGATCTCTGTTAAATATATATCTGTTTGGCGGCAGAGAATTTATTCTCTTGCTTAACGCCCTTCTCTGAGACGTACGAGCTTAGAGGTTATGTATTGACAGAAATCAGTCGCATGGAGTGGATTGCCTGTGTGGCACGCCTAAGTGGCATATGATCAAGGCTTCTGTTGCAAAGCAAAGTCTTGTGGTTGATGATCAAAGCATAGTCTGTGTGACGTAGCTTTGTGTATAACGTGAATTCGTGAGCCTCACACCTCGGTATGAGTCAAAAACGGGAGACGGACCGCTGGGAGTGCACGACGTTTCTTTCTAGCTATGGTGGTGTCAGTGACCTACCAGCCCTGACATTATAGATACTTTTCACCTGTGTGGTTGTTGGAATGCGAGGCGCCTCGATTATAGGTCTGTAAGGACCGGGAAACGTGTGTTCAGGAATTGCCAATCCTCAAAAGTAAGAGAGGACCGGCCCAGCCGATTCCAAGGATCATAGTGGGGTCCTGGGACATTTGCTAGAGTGTCTCGAACGGAGAGGAGCTTGCCCCTTGCCTCGACTCATGAAGGAATCCAATTTCCAATACGATATGTGCGGTTGTGATTGTATTACTAGTACGGCGACATAGTAGATGGTAGCTATGCCGTCTAGGATTGATATTTATGATTGAATTTGCTTTTGAAACATATATACACTAGTAATAATATCAAACACTTTGGTTTATTCCTATGAAGCATCTTTGGCCATTATAAGGTAAAAACTCTATCCTCCGGCTTGCGTTGCATTGTGTGATGGGACCTGAGTCTTATAATGGCTTCATTTTAGAAAAAGCATTGCGTTGATTTAATCGTTTGTTTTATTTCATGCACTAGCACTCATTGGAGTAAACCCGTTCCGCGAAAGTGGCGTGGTCCTTTGATTTGCCTTATTATTGTTGTTAATAAGTTGAATAGATTTCTCATACCAGTCCCATGACTGACTCGTAGTTTGTTTCACCTTGCAAACTCGGGTGCCCTTATTTTCACACGGGCAGCCTAGTTACAGGTTTCTGATGCACCTTTTGGCTCATGGCGAGGCTCGACTACATCGTGCTGACTTGGATTTTCTCCGCCATTATTGTATCTATATTATGATTCCGCCACTGGCGATGTAGACTGATATTCCTTCTGTGTACTCTTTATGTATGATTCCGCCTCAGGCGATGGTGACTGATTATGTATCATTATGCACTAAGTTGTATCCTGTACTGTGCTTCTCTGATGTGATATTATCTATATGATTCCGCTGTCATATGTGTGTAAATTATTCTAATTTCTGTGATCTGCTAATGATGATTAATGTGTTATATTCCAATGATTATCCTTAACACCGTGCCACGGGGTTTTGGGATTGTCACAACAGGAGATTAGCCCACACCTTTCACCAGTCTCCCCTTGAAATCTGTACCCGTGTATCTCCTATAGTTTTTCCTTCCTCCTGTTGGTTTTAAAACAAATAACTCATCTCCAACCTTCTTATAAAATTAACTAAACCGACATCCTTATCCTTCCGTTTCCAATTCACATACTGCTTCAAAATCAGACCACTTCACACCATTCTTCTCCTTCTACGTAGCAATAGGAATCCATCTTCACCATTGTCGTATTTCATTTACTCCGAAAGAAATGGCCTTCCAATACTAACTTAAAAATCGCGGAAAAATTACCATCGTTCATCTCTTCTAGCTCCCCTTCCACCATACCCAAAACGTACGGTCCGCACCAACCAGGAACATCCGAACTCTAGCAGCTTTCGAACAAATACTGAAATTGTTGTGACACTCTATCTCATGGATTTTCCCTAAATTTTGCCAATACTTGCGTTTTAATCCCCTTAACCCAAAAACAACAATGAATTGAACCATTTCATCCTCATTTCGGCAAAAAATTAAACCCTAGCTGTCACTGCCATACTCAACATCACGAAAACATGATCGAACGAAGCAAGACCAGCAGGAAATTGAAGAGCACACCTTCCTGAATTCAAATATACACATACCAGGATTTTACAATTTTTGTTTGCATTTCTTTTGATTTAATGAAGATTGCGATTTGGGATTTTGCTGAGAATAGGTTGCGACGGATTTTTTTTGTTGATCATAGAAATTGTGAGAAGGGTTTTGGTGAGTTGAGATAATATATAGGATAGAAATATTAATTTTTATTTGATTACTATATTTATATTTAAGCTATCGTTGTTTCCACTCGTGTTTTAAAATTCCTGTGATCACGTACAATCCCCAAAAATCACGAAAACGGACATGCAGTTACAGTTTGACATTGCGAACCAAACGAAGCTGGTTTCGTCAAATTCCGACTCCGTTCGCTCACACAGCATATTTTTAAAGTCAGAAAATTGACTGTTTTTCACATTAAAATATCGTATGGCCACACAATGACCCCAAAAATCACGGAAATTGAAATCTAACAATAATTTGACATTACGAATCCAACAAAATTGGTTTTGTCGAATTTGTAGGTCGTTTGAAAAACAAGCTATTTTTAAAGCTCAAAATAAACCATTTAAATATATTTGAAAACATTTAAATTTAATATAAATAAATAAATATTATCGTATATATTCACATACACTATCATACGGCTTCAAAATATGCCTATCTGGATTTATAACTCAATATTCCAAATCCAGATTAAATCAGTATTCCATTTATATTAAAATCCTTTAATAATATAAATAAATCGTTAAAAATTATAAAGGAATTCTATAGCGACTTTTCGAAAATTTGATTTGGACATAAATCATAGTCTACACGCCAATTTCTCTCTTCCATTAGAAAAATACAGTTCAACAGATTCCAACTTTTCTTATTTCATAGAAATCCGACTTAAAACGGCTTATGTATATTCGTTTAAAGTTCAAATTGCCAAATTACGAACTGTTGCGCCATTTCGTGCTCGACTATAGTTATATTATAATTATACATTCAAACTTCGTTTAAATAATATATTCGTTATTATTATTCAACTCTAAACTGAATTATATCTTAAAAATGGTCTAATTCACACAATGTTGGGAATTCAGCTATTTTCGACCATTTCGAAAATAAATATATTATTCTATTATTTATATAAATTAAATATAAATATTATTTAATTCAAGTTATCGATGCCGCCAAATCGATATTTAAAAATTAAATAAATTAATTATTATACCGTAAAAATACGGGACGTTACATTCTTTCCCCCTTAAAATAATTTCGTCCTCGAAATTGCTAAGGTAGAAGACAGACCCTATTAACTGGGTTAAAAATTATTCGTTTACTTCTTAACTTCAGTTTCAACAGAACCAATTTAATTTCAATTAAAAAATTAATTAATTCTTATCAACGATAAATTTCTAAAATCCTGAAAATTTTCGAACACTCTAAATTTGCTGAAAATTTCGCCAGCACCTCCTTTGTACTGGTCAATAGTTCAAACCCCAACTCGCCTCTCTAAGCCCTTTCCATTCAAAAAGAAAATCAAAAAGCCAAGCGGCTTGCCAATTCGGCGCATAAAACCTCATATGGAAATTTAAACATGTACCTTTTGTCGGGCATAAGTTTATATCCCTTCCATCTGCTACCCTGTTAGCATACACAAATGCATTCCCAAACAAAATTCCAATTTTATTCTCAAAACCAAATCATTCATGTATCCAAGCCAAATTCCATTTCAAACCAAATTTCCATTCTTGATTCCAACTCCTAACTCATCAATCCAATACCATTTCAGATTCCTATCTCACAATTCAAAATCTGATTCCACTTGATATATTATATTCCAATTCAATTCCCAGTTAATTGATTTCAATTCAATTCATATTTGCTTTCACAAATTTCTTTAATTTGTTTTTAATTCATACTATCTTCTTGGGGATTTTAAACAGTTTATTTTTTCTAAAATAAAGTATTCCCTTTCGGGATTCAAATCCTTTTCCCAAAATAATTCGAAAACAAAATCTTTGGCAGTAATCCGTCACTTACAACTCGAAAATGAACACTGATGATGTGGCCAGTATCATCAGCATTATTACCCAGCTATCGAAGTGAGTTCAATACTATATCACTTCAAAACTCAAATTTTTAAACACTTTCATTTTGAAAGCTTTTTCAAAATATCATTCACGGTACTTGTAAACAATTTAAAATCTCCCAGGATTTTAAAAATTTCTTATACTTGACACAAATCCACTTACAAACACTTCTCCCAGTTTTAGAATTTTAATTCCAATTCTAATTTAATTCAGATTTAACAAATCTGTTTTAAATTATACGAACTCAAATTGGTAATTTATATAACGGTTTCAATTATAATCAACCAACACATCCAATATATGATAATAATTCCAAGATATACCCTTCTTTTATATCACAATATATTTTGGGTAAATTATTTCATTTTCCCTCCTTCAAAACATACTGTGTCGGTTATCATACTTGAGTGTTTAGAAACTCCTATCGATACAGTGGATCAATCTGATCGACCAAAATTCATAAACAACTCAATCGATAAATCTGCGCAATATAAAATATTTTTTTAATAAAGTCTACAAATGTGTTCACTCGTACATATACTCTCAACTCAATCTAGAGCATTACTAACCCTATCTCTACTCAGTCACACCATAGAGCCAAGGTAATCATTTAACCCTCGGCTCTGATACCACTGTAATGACCCGGGATTTTCGACTCCGAAAATCAATGCAAAACTGCCATGTTGACTATTCAGGTATCAAACATTCTTGATCATTAATAGAAAGAAGTTAGAGGGTGAGAGTAGACAAGATAGAAAATTAGAATAGAAGAAGAAGAAGAACACAACCATACAAAATCAGAGTAACATGAATCTCACAGCGGAACGAATAAAATATAATATACAACATAACTTTGAAATAGAACAGTATATATATACAATAACATCTTCAGAGTACGACACTTACACACAACGAAAATATCAATAGCTATATAATCCTGAAACCTCCTGCTTCAAGCTCCTCCAAGTATATCTGTAAAGACCTAAACTACTTGACTGCCCGTACAAATTTGTTCACCCAAGAGTTTATGGAAAACAAAACAAAATAAACTCTGTGTCAGTCATGGGACTGGTGTGAGTAAACTCAAATTGTTTGGTGTAACTTTTCAAATCCTTTTCAAAAGAAAAGATAATTGTAAGACCGATCCACACATAAACACAGACAGTTTTTACCTTACGATAAACCAAAACAATTTTGGAAATCAATACTTTTCTGCTATTATGGTAATGTCTAATCACAAGCAAATAATAATCTAGCAAAACACTTGCATCTCACGTTTCACATATATAATATACAATCAAAACCGCGGGCACTTATTGGAGATTGGATTCTGACTATGACAAGGTATGGGACCACCTACTGATAGTGTATCTCTAGAGGCGAATACACTGGGTTCAACAAGAACGTCTTGTAACCCGGCCCACGCATGACCGACCACTCATTTCGCTTGAGTGTATCGATTGTATATCACCAACGGTTGGGAGCTACCCACCGTTTCCCGAATAAGGACAGCATCAATAATAGATAAAAGAATGAAATGGATTTTCTCTAAATATGTGATATACACCCTAATGGGAGCGACCCACCTAGCCATGCTGCCTGCCCGATTTCTGTCATTTCAAGGTTGATGAGGCTTGAGGTCATAACGTATCTTTAATACATCTGACCACCATTCACTTTGAATGCCACATCGTCATACCCGCCAAATCACAAATTAATTTCCCAAAAAATACCACGAGTATAAAGCTAAGAGAAACGAATTCATCCGCCACCAAACGTAAGTACTTTTGAAGAGATCAACTTACACGATCCGTTAGATATACTCTGTCAGACATTCGTCCATTCACGTTGTCCTGGGAGTGGACAAACCGAAGGCACTATTCTGTAAACAGGATAGCCCTTGCATAACTTCATCTTCATTATCTCCATCATATTTGATCGCAATGCTAACGTCTATACAGAGTGGTTTTCAGATAATGAATCTGATCCCGGTCTCTCCATATTAACGACGGAAAAATGGTCAAAAACTTCGATAGTTGGTGATTTAACTATCAAAGAAAAATAGGTGTACAACCAACGATCTTATTTCTAGATAGAAATTCGATCGATCAATCATCAATCAACATTAATCTCCTTTAATTTAATTTATCATTTATTTATTCATTTCCCATTTCTATATACTCAACATTTCTTATTTTCTAAATTTAGGAAATATACGTCATCAATCATTGGAAAAAAAATTCCATCTCTGTTTCACATATCACTGTCATTCTAGTATTCTTTCTCATCAATATTTCATTTTCTATGATTAGAAAATATCTCTGATTATATTTGGAAAATGTTTCCAAAATTTATACATTTGATTTAATCAGATGTTTAAATAAAACATCACTAAGCCAATATAAACCATTACACTCATTAACTAAATTCACTTAATCGATCTTCACTATCGAACCTTACCCATCACTTAGTTAAAAACGAAGTCAAACAAGTTGGGGTATAACTACCTCTCAGACCTTAACTGAAAAACATTTCTAACCTCGAAATAGACAAAGTTCACCTTTTAAACCTTTAACAACTTCCTTACGTAACTCGGATTCTATTTATGAATCCCCTTCTTTATTTTAAAACATTGATTTTAACTATAGCGTTATAAATCCTCTCTTCTTAAATATCCCACTTCAAAATGTAACTTTTATTCCTTAATTTAACTAAATAACTAAACCACTAATCTATTAATAAATATGTAAATCTTGATTAGCCGGAAAGTAAAGATTACTTTACCGAATTCGATATAATCGAATTCAATGTATAATTCTCTTTTTCGAATAATCTCTATTCGATAGCTCCTTTTCGAATAAACTATATTCGATAAATCTTTCTTCGAATAACTATATTCGATAATCTCTCTTCGAATGATTTACATTCGATTAACTTTCTACGAATGATTTACATTCGATAAATCTCTTTTCGAATAAACTATATTCGATTAACTCCTTTAATTTTATTCAAATAAACAATTTCAAATAACTCCTTTGGATTAACTCATTTGGATTAACTCAGTTTGATTAACTCATTTTGACTAACTCAACTCGATTAACTCAACTTGGTTAACTTACTTGATTAACTCAACTTATTTAACTCCTATCTAATAACTAATATTCGTTTAATTTATATTCGAATAACTATGTCTGTTTTAACTTTATTTCGAATGGCTAATATTCAATTTAACACCATTCGCTTGACTCTAGATCGTAGTGATCACAATGGTTACGCCTGATTCCCTCAGGAAACATCCGACTGCTGTAGGCTATCTGCAGCCCTGCGAATTACGCTAGCAGTCGTATGAAACGACAACTCATCATGAATAACCATGTTTGACTAACTCTATTTCAAATAACTATATTCGATCAACTCTAATTGAATAACTAATATTCAATTAATTCTAATTCGATTAACTCTATCTAATTAACTCTAACTGATTAACTCCTTTGATTAACTCTACGTTTATTCAGTTTCAAATATTGATGTTGAAATCGATTCTTACTCTCTATATAAGTCCTAACTTATATATTCTATTTATACAATGATAAACATCTTATTTAATTTATAAAATATTATTTATAAATTTATCTTCTCAATCTATCAGTCAGAATAGATTCTATTTAAAATCTTTGCTTTAAATCCATATCATGTTATACCAGTGTGCGTAGCACGGGTGTAAACCTTTCAAATGTAAAATTGTCCTTTTATACAATTCTATCACTTTCCAAGTATTTCCTTTATAATCTATTTATTTACAAAATAAATCCCTTTTTGATAATTCTATTTATTTTATAAAATATTTTCTTTTTATAAAATCTATTGATTTTATAAGTAATTCCTCTTATAATCTAACTATTCCCTTTTCTATTTATTTTACACATATTTCCTCTTTCTATTCTATTTATTTTTGGATAAATATCCCTTTTCAATTCTATTTGTAAATATTTTACAAATATTTCTTTTTCAATTCTATCTGTAAATGTTTTACAAATATTTCCCTTCAATTCTATCTATTTGACTAACAAATAAATATTCCTTTTTAATCTATTTATTTTATAAATAAATATTTTTTCTTTTTATAAAATCTTTTGATTTAATAAACATTTCTTTTTCAATAAACATTGAAAATTTCCTTTTTAACATTCCAGTATTCCTTATGGTATTTAACGTACCACATAACAATGATCGGCATCATTCCAACATACAAAATCAACAACAGATTTCATGTCACATCATATAACATAATATATGAAAAAAAAACAGTAAAATAGATGTTGAGGAACCCAGTTGGGTCCCTCCAACCTGTTTCCCTACATCCACAGATGTTAAACAATAAAATTAACATCAATTTCATTTCACTATGAAATATTCTGCTAAACAGGATCAATATTTGATTTACAATTTATATCTATATCGTTATCTATATTTTCAATCAACTCACTAGAAGTTCAACCAAACAGCCAACACACAGCAAACAACCATCGTTTATAAATTCTAAAAATACGTTATAAAAATATAAGTTGAGCAGAGTTAGTGAGATTTACTCACATTGGTTCACAGTTGAAGATTCTGACTTGGTTTTATTTAAAACGAAACAAGCGTTTGATTTTATCAAGAAATTCCTGTAGCCTTGTTCTCATCCACATCAGTGCCACAACAAAGGTTTCGTTGTTACGATTCCGGCTTGATCGGTTTCACGTACCTCGGACCACATATACAGTAATTATGGTTAATACAATATTGTTTTGAATTTAGGAATTATTTATTCACTATTTACGTTTCTATTTACCATCGTTCAATTTAGTAAATCCCCCGTCTTTGGTTCCCAGAAACCCGTTCGAACTGCTTCTATATTTTCTAAAGCCTTGCCGTGACCATCTGCTACATCTCTAATACACTGTCTTCAGGTACCGTTGAACACTACAGGAGATTAGCCCACACCTTTCACCACTCTCCCCTTGAAATCCATACCCGTGTATCTCCTGTAGTTTTTCCTTCATCCTGTTGGTTTTAAAACAAATAATTCATCTCCAACCTTCTTATAAAATTAACCAAACAACATCCTTATCCTTCCGTTTCCAATTCACATACTGCTTCAAAATCAGACCACTTCACACCGTTCTTCTCCTTCTACGTAGCAACAGGAATCCATCTTCCCCATTGTCGTATTTCATTTACTCCAAAAGAAATGGCCTTCCAATATTAACTTAAAAATCGCGGAAAAATTACCATTGTTCATCTCTTCCAGCTACCCTTCCATCCATACCCAAAACGTACGTCCCGCACCAACCAGGAACATCCGACCTCGAGCAGCTTTCGAACAAATACTGAAATTGTTGCACACTTTATCTCATGGATTTTCCCTAAATTTTGCCAATACTTGCGTTTTAATCCCCTTAACCCAAAAACAACATTGAATTGAACCATTCCTTCCTCATTTCGGCAAAAACTTAAACCCTAGCTTTCACTGCCATACTCAACATCACGGAAACATGATCGAACGAAGCAAGACCAGCAGGAAATTGAAGAGCACACCTTCCTGAATTTAAATATACACATACCAGGATTTTACGATTTTTGTTTGCATTTCTTTTGATTTAATGAATATTGCGATTTGGGTTTTTGCTGAGAACAGGTTGCGGCGGATTTTTTTTGTTGACCATAGAAATTGTGGGAAGGGTTTTGGTGAGTTGAGATAATATATAGGATAGAAATATTATTTTTTTTATTTGATTATTATATTTATATTTAAGCTATCATTGTTTTCACTCATGTTTTAAAATTCCTGTGATCATGTACAATCCCCAAAAATCACCAAAACGGACACGCAGTTACAGTTTGACATTGCGGACCCAACGAAACTGGTTTTGTCGAATTCCGACTCCGTTTGCTCACACAGCACATTTTTAAAGTCAGGAAATTGACTGGTTTTCACATTAAAATCTCGTACGGCCACACCCTGACCCCAAAAGTCACGGAAATTGAAATCTAACAATAATTTGACATTACGAATTCAACAAAATTGGTTTCGTCGAATTTGGAGGTCGTTTGAAAAATTGGCTATTTTTAAAGGCCAAAATAAACCATTTAAATATATAAATATATTTGAAAACATTTAAATTTAATACAAAGAAATTAATACTATCGTATATATTCACATACACTATCATACGGCTTCAAAATATACCTATCTGGATTTATAACTCGATATTCCAAATCAAGATTAAATCAGTATTCCATTTATATTAAAATCCTTTTATAATATAAATAAATCGTTATAAATTATAAAGAAATTCTATAGCGACTTTTCAAAAATTTGATTTGGACATAAATCATAATCTACACAACAAAATCCCAATTTCTCTCTTCCATTAGAAAAATACAGTTCAACAGATTCCAACTTTTCTTATTTCATAGAAATTCGACTTAAAACGGCTTCTGTATATTCGTTTAAAGTTTGAATCGCCAAATTACGAACTGCCGCGCCATTTCGTGCTCAACTATAATTATATTATAATTATACATTCAAACTTCGTTTAAATAATATATTCGTTATTATAATTCAACTCTAAACTGAATTATATCTTAAAAATGGTCTAATACACACAATATTGGGAATTCAGCTATTTTCGACCATTTCGAAAATAAATATATTATTCTATTATTTATATTAATTAAATATAAATATTATTTAATTCAAGTTATCGATGTCGCCAAATCGATATTTAAAAATTAAATTAATTAATTATTATACCGTAAAAATACGGGACGTTACAAAAATGCTTGATACGATAAAACGGATTTGATATTATTATTAGAGTATATATGTTTCAAAAACATTTCAATCATAATGTATCAATCATAGACGACAAAGCAACCATATACTATGTCGCCATATATAGGTTTATAATCAAAAACCGTATGGGTCGTATTGGAAGTTGGATTTCCATCATGAACCAAGGCAAGGGATGGTCCTTACCGAATTCGAGACAATCTAGCCCATATCTCAGGATACAGCCGCAATTGCACCTTGGAGCGCTAGGGCGGGTCCACAAATGTGTTAGTGGATTAGTTATGCATGAACAATACATTTCCCTGCCCTATGGGGGGTAAATAAAGAGTCACTAGGGACACAAATCTGAGGTACCTCGCTTTCCACTATCCACATAAGTAAAAAATTATTGGGATCCATACCATGACACCACTTCTAGCTAGAATGAAACGCATGTTCTCCCAGGGGTCCTTCTCTCGTTTCTAGTTCATACCGGGGTGTGAGGCTCGCGAAGTATCGCTACACAAAGCTATGCTAAATAAAGCTGTGCTTTGATCATCAACCACAAGGCTCTGCTTTTCAACAAAAGCCTTAATCATTTGCATCTTAGCATGTCACATTGTCAATCCATACCATACGACTGATTTCTGCCAATATATAACCTCTAAGCTCGTACGTCTCAGAGAAGGGTGTTAAGCAAGAGAATAAATTTTCCGCCACCAAACATATATATATATAGCAGAGATCAACGAATACAGCATAAATGAATACAATTTCAGACATACCATCCATTTACTAGTCCGTTCTGGGTCTGAACGAAACCAGAGACACCTTATTCCTCGTCCCATATGTCCAATACAGGAGAGATGTTCTTGCATATCCATCGATCTCCAAGTACGTCTGGACGATCACTACTTATTATCTTGTATTGGGATGCCTCTCAATCGAGACATCAGTAATCATCCAAACGATGTGAGTATCTCCGGTCTTCAACCATTGTCTTCATCTTCGACTTATAATCGTCGTAGCAATTATTCAGAGTGGGTTGAACCCGGTCTTTCCGAATAACTCGCGTATTTTATAATCAATAATTAAGTGCTATAAAAACACATCATACACCTCATTCTAATTCAGAATATTCTTTTAATAAAATATTCACATTATTAGGGAAAGGTTCCCACTAATTTTATCAAAGATAAATTCTTTTAAATTTAATCTTTAGTCTTCTTTTTGAAGATTCATTAAAACTCCAATTTTATTTTAATATCAAAATCGTTACTTTATGATTATTCAACTTTAAGAAATTAATCTTTTATTTAACGGGGTTAAAGAACCAATGTCATTTAAAACGCAGTTCACAATAATCTCTAAATCATCTTCCATCAAATATGGAATTTTCACAGAAATCAAATCAATATAAATTTTTGTATCATACTGATAATATAAATGAAATAACAGCAAAGCCTTTTAAATTCCTTATATAACAACGACCTTTTTTACAGAAGCTCATCTCGAATATTATTAAATCGAATTCCATTCAATTCCAATTTAATATATAAAATTGGAAAACCTTACTTTGGAAAATTTCCATTTAAATCTTAATAAAAGATTTATAAATTCCAAATTATATTTTTACCGTTAATTGGGTTAAAAAACAAATGTCGTTTAAAACACAGTTCACAATAAACCCAATTCACATTTCATTTTATTCCAATTACTAAATATAATTGGAAACTCTACTTATTATAATTAAAAGATCTATTCTTTTCTCAACTAGGTTTAAGAACAGTGTTATTGAAGACACCATTCACGACAAACCCAAAATCCACTTTATTTATTTAATTTAAATTAAATATTGAGTAATTGAAAATTTCATTAAATCTTAATTTAAAGATTTATTCTAGTTAATAACTAGTTCATTTCAATAAAAATATATTTTTATCTTTTCAAATATGGAATTTTTCATCCAAAATCTTTTCAAATCATTTATTATGATTTTACATAATTTTTCCATATTTTTAATAATTTTATCAAGGCTCATACAGTCGGTTTCCAATAACGGCCACCGAACAGCATCCATAGCGACCCTTTTCAAATTTAATTTGGACATAATTCCAGATATAACTGTTAGATTTCAAAACTCTTATATTCACTGGAAAGCTCTTATCGATATGAACCAAATGGTTCCGGTTTTAGAAGAATCCGTCGGTCGGATCTCCCGTTACATCAATTTGAAGTTAATGGTCGAAATTCGCAAAAGGTCGCTGCGCGACGCGTTCTATTTAGGCCATTAAATAAACATATATATTATATATATTTCGTCGATTTCCATTTAAATCGTATTTTATAAAAATATTTATAAATTAATAAATTTTGAAATCACTAGTTTTCAATATTCATTATAAAATGAATAAAATCGATCGATAAACCCGTTCGGGTTAAAAAATGGTGTTTCTATACATAACCCGGCTTCATATTTTTTTGTTTTTGTGTCCATTCAAAGATGGACATAAAAATCATAATTTTATTCTACATTGAATGCTATTTTAAAATATTCGTTGTTTTAAAATATTCTTTATTTTAAAGGATTCTTTATTTAAAAATATTCTTTATTTAAAACATTTTGAATTGGAATGCGACTAAATCAATTACCATATAATTTCAGTTATATGGATTTCATACATCGCATGTCTATAACAATAATGATAAGTAATCAATAAACAATTCATTCACATCCAGAGTGAAATTTATAATTGTGTGAGCATTAAAATAAATAAATAAATAACGCTCATCACAAACTGTCAATCAATCGATTAACATAAAACTAAATGTTGGGACTAGTGTATGACAAATATCATCCCAATACCCGTGTAGGGTTTTCAGACAACAACAATTTATTTAACTAAATCATTGGTTAATAAATTTAGCCAATTATAATTCAGTTTGAATTATTGTCTATTTAACCAATTTTCTCGTTTTAGATTATAAATAAATATTTATAATTTAATTTCAATAACCGAATTAATATTAACATTATTATGATAATGTTTTAATCTAACACAAATCATATTTTTAACATACGACCAATTTTCTAATATTGCTAACATAACAATGATAATGTTTAAACTTTAACATATTTTTGTATTTCTACCTAATGATAATAAAAATCATTTCTACATGCACTACAAAAATGTAAATTTTATCGTTGACATATTTTAACATAACATTTTCCAATAAAATGACTTTTTTATTTCAACATGACATTTTCTATTTAAAATGACATTTTTAAATTCACATAACATTATTCTAAATAAATGACCTTTTTAGTTTCACATAACATTATTCTAAATAAATGGCCTTTTTAATTTCACATAACGTTATTCTACATAAAAGAACATTTCCATTTTAACATGACATGATTCTAAAGAAACGACATTTTTATTTAACATAACATTTTCTAACAAAATGATATTTTTAATCTAACATAACATTTTCTAACAAAAATGATATTTTTAATCTAACATAACATTTTCTAACAAAAATGATATATTTGTTTTCAAAATATATTTATCTAATATCAAATAAAGAGGAGTTTTTTTACATGACTTATTTATATGTTTCCTAATGTCAAAATGAATTTTTATTAGCAAACATTTTCTATTCTTATAATGACAAAATAAAAAGACAATTTTGTCTACAGACATGTTTTCTAATTCTAGCGACAAAATAAAAGATAATTTTGTCTACATTCACATTTCTAATCCTAATGACAAAATAAAAAGGCAATTTTATCTATATGTATATTTTATAATTCTAGTGACAAAATAAGGGTAATTTTGTTTACATGTATGTGTTTATAAATCTAGTGACAAAATAAAAAGATAATTTTGTTTACATGTATGTGTTCATAAATCTAGTGACAAAATAAAAGAATGATTTTGTTTTCATACAATCTATTTCAACAAAAATGATGTTTTTGTTTTCATACAATCTATTTCAACAAAAATGATGTTTTTGTTTGGATTATTTCATCTAAAAAAAATGTTAATTTTTATTTAGACAAATTTATTTCAACAAATATGTTAGTTCTTGTTTAAATACAAGTCTATTTAACAAAAATGGAATTTTTGTTTCAACAAATTATATTTTGACAAAAATGTAAATTTTATTTCAACAAGTCATATTATAACAAAAATGATATATTTTGCTTCAACTATTTTGTTTCAACAAAAATTATATATTTTGTTTCAACTATTTTGTTTCAACAAAAAATATATATTTTGTTTCAACCATTTTCTTACAACAAAATGTCTGTTTTATCTCAACTATTTGGTTTCAACAAAAATTGATATTTTTATTTCAACCATTTTATTCAGTAAAATGTCCTTTTTATTTAACAAAACATTATTCTAACTAAAAGTCACATTTAAATTTAACAAAGTATTTTTCTAGCTGAATGACATATTTATATTTAATAAAACATTATTCTGACTAAATGACATATTTATATTTAACAAAACATGATTTTGACTGAATGACATATTTATATTTAACAAAACATGATTTTGACTGAACGACATATTTATATTTAACAAAACATGATTCTGACTGAATGACATATTTATATTTAACAAAACATGATTCTGACTGAATGACATATTTATATTTAACAAAATGTGTTTCTAACTGATTGTCATGTTTATATTTAACAAAATATGTTTTCTAAATAAGATTATTATTCATTAACATGCTAAGGATGACAATTTTGACTATTAAAAATATAATTAACAAATGAATCTTTATAGTATAAATTAACATGTTGTAGACAATATGTTTAACAAACAACATATATTTTGATCCAATAAATCAGTCACAACCAAATCAGTCAATCTAAACTTTATACAACGCCTATATGTGTTTTATACAGCGTGCGTACATAATATCACAATCAAAATCAATTTAAATATATATATTTTTTTATTTTAGATTGAGAAATCTCACAATGATATTTATTCCTTCTGAATCTGTAGATAGCTCCAAACCAGTTCCAGTCTGTTCTGAAATGTGGATCTTGAATTTACGGTCCCAAAGCTTTCAGTTTCGCAAAATTCCGATACATATGAAAAAGTTATTGATTTTCCTAGATTTTATTACATAAATAATATAATTAATTAAATAAATAATTAAAAATTCTTAATTACATTGGTCAACTCTCTTTCTTTTCTTTTCAGGTGACATCGATGAAACCCAAATCGCAAGCCTTTAGGGCTTTATTTCGCACGCTCTTCGATCACCCTGCCAACTTCCACCACCCGCAGCGCCTACGCAAAAGCCCCCACGCCGAAAATCTCGTGACTTGCGATGGCCCCCAGTATGCAAAAATCGAACCCAAATGCCTCAAGTTTGAACCAAAAATTCGGGCAAGTTACTCTACAAAAATTGATCATCACCCTATGAATTGGAAGCTCATGAAGAGCTCTTGGATTTTCTCTTTACAACCATACTCTATTTTGTATTATAATTGAAGAGATTAAGGGATTGATTTGGTAAAATTTCGACCATTTAAGGTTGGGGTGGCGGCCGAATAGTATTAGGGTTTTTAGTGGTGAATTTTCATTGGCCCCTATTTATAATAATTTTATTTTTAAATCTTTAAATTTCAAAAATATCTTTTTACTGCTACGAACTCCAAATTGAACCCAACGACTATCGTCCCTGGAGTAATACCCCCATTTCGAACATAATGGGATATGTCTCGTAACCCAGTTCGGCTGTTACGATCACTTTTTCTTTAAATTAAATTATAAAACATTTAATTATTTAATTTGATCGTACATTTTAATTTACCATGGCCACGTACTGACTCCAAAAATTACAGAAAAAATATATCTGGCTTTGTTTTGACAATACGGTCCTAACGAAACTATTTTCGTCGAATTTGGAAACAGTTTCAAAAATGGCTATTTTCTAGTCGATCAAATTTGACTGAAATTGACAAAACACGTTTTCTTTTGCCACGCTCACATATTAATTCCAAAAATTATGAATATTGGAATCTAGCAATAATTTGACATTCCGGATCCAACCAAAGTGGTTTCATCGAAAATGGAGGTCGTTTGCAAAATGGCTATTTATACGGGCTATATATTATATTAAATTCTATAGCGACTATTCTAAATTTTAAACTGGGCATAACTTTTTATTCCTGCTATGAAATTTCCATTTTTCAGATTCGTTAGAAAGATATAGTTAAATAGATTCTAATATTTATGGTTTCACTAAAATCTAATTTATTTTGAATCCTGTACATTCATTCAAAGTTCAAAATCGAATTTTCAAACAACCGCTCTATTTCTAACTCCTTATATAATTAAAATAAATATATTCGTTCAAACTTCGATTTAAATAAATTTTTCATCTTTATTATTTAAAATAAATTATTTTAAATATTCAAAATCCATTAAAATTTCTAAAATAAAAATTTTAAATTGGTTCAGAATTTCCGGGTTGTTACAATCTCCCCCACTTCAAATCTTTTCGCCCTCGAAAAGGAAAGGAGCTGAAAGTTGTTTAATTAACCAACTCAACTTTCATTCTTTTATTGGTTTCATTTATTTTATTAGTTGAACTAATAATCACACAACACAATCATCAATTAATTAGTTGATTAGCTTTTCAATATATATATAACTTTTATATATTCAAAAAATATATTTTTCTACGATCGGATTATATATATATATATATATATATATATAATCACAAATACGCTAATTATAAACTTGTCACTCTCTACTCATTCTAGGGCATTTCTAACCCCATCTCTAACGAGTTTTCTCATTCTAGGATGCTACTAACCCTATCCTTAATGAGTATTCTTTTATTGGATATTTCTAATCCTACATCTGATGAGTCTTTTGTTCAGTTCTAACGAGTTGTACCCCAAAGATTTGGATTAACCAAAGCTCGGATACCATATGTAATGACCCGAAAATCCCCATCCTTTGAATCGATCATAAACCACACAGGTCTGATCCAAAAGTTGGAAATCCTCGAGTGCACTAACTCTGGGCATACAACACATCAGAGCAAATAACAGAAGACTTTTATAACATTATAAAAATGTTATATCAAAGTACATAATATATCAGAGTACAATAAATAAATAATAATACAGCGGAAGATTAATTTACAATAAACGTAATATAATGCAGTGGAAGACTATCATTGCTCTGGCCACAGTTTTAAGCTTCGATCCAGAATCCTACCTAATAAATAGATATCTGCAAAACAAGCCACTCGACTGCCTATGTGGAAAAGAGGGCACCCGAGTTTGCAAAGTGAAACAAACTACGAGTCAGTCATGGGACTGGTATGAGAAATCTACTTGACCTATTTAGTAATAAGGCTAATCACAGGACCAATCCGCTAACGCGAGACGGGTTTACCCCATTGGATTGCAGTGCATAAATAAAGTAAATCGTTAAACAACGCAATGCTTTTTAGAAAAATGAAACCATTTTAAGACTCAAGTCCCATCACACAATTCAACGTCAACCGGAGGATAGAGTTTTACCTTATAATGGTCAAAAATGCTTGGTACGATAAAACGGATTTGATATTATTATTAGTGTATATATGTTTTAAAAACATTTCAATCATAATGTATCAATCATAGACGGCATAACTACCATATACTATGTCGCATTATATAGGTTTACAATCAAAACTGCATGGGTCGTATTGGAAGTTGGATTTCCATCATGAACCAAGGCAAGGGATCTTCCTTACTGAATTCGAGACAATCTTGCCCATGTCTCAGGGTACAGCCGCAACTGCACCTAGGAGCGCCAGGGTCGGTCCACATATATGTTAGTGGATTAGTTATGCCTGAACAATACGTCTCCCCGCCCTATGGGGCGTAAATAAAGAGCCACTAGGGACACAAATCCGAGGTACCTCTCTTTCCATCATCCACATAAGTAAAAATGCCTGACTCCATACCATGACACCACTTCTAGCCAGAAAGAAACGCATGTTCTCCTTGGGGTCCTTCTCCCATTTCTGGTTCATACCGGGGTGTGAGGCTCACGAAGTATCGCTACACAAAGTGAAGAAACCCGAACTTCCCCGTAAAGGAAAGCCCGGATTGAATTGAGAACACGACAAGTTAAAACACAAAAAAAAGAATATTTCATTGCTTATTACAACAATTTACATCAGAGTACAAGAATATACAGAGAATGAATAAATATTATACATCAGAAAAATATCAGAGATTTACAATTTACAGTGCAGCAAAAAATAATACAAAACACAACTGAAAGAGATAAACGGATACAGAGCTTTCCAATATCATTCCAGCTGTAAACCAGGATCCTGTGAATATAAATCTGCAAAACCAAAACTACTAGTTGCCCGTGTGGAAAATAGGGGTACCCAGAGTTTAGGTTAAAACAACAAACTTCAGGTCAGTCATGTGACTGGTGTGAGACCTAAAACAGTTATTAAACCTTTAGTTTAAAATAAGGTAAATCAAGGGACCACGTCGTACAACACGGAACGGGCTTCCTCCCAAGAATACCAATACATAAAACAAATAGCGCAATACTTTATTTTTTTGAAAACTGAAGTTATTATAAGACTCGGGTCCCATCACACAATGCAACGCAAGCCAAAGGATAGAGTTTTACCTTATAATTGCCAAGCATGCTTGGTACATTTAAAATAAATCATTTTGATACTATTATAGTGTAAAGTGTATGAAAACAACTTCAAATATAAATGTATCAATCATAGATGGCATAGTGCCCCATCCCACTATGTCGCTATACTAGGCTCTACAATCAAAACTGAAATGTCATGTATTGGAAGTTGGATTTCTTTCTGTGAACCAAGGCGAGGGATCGTCCTTACCGCTTCGAGACAATCTAACCTACCATGTCTCAGGAACAGCCGCAACTGCCTTTGGATCTTCAGGGCCGGTCCACTCGATGTGGATTAAAATGTCTGAACACTATGTTTCCCCGCCCTATGGGGCGTAAAACTGGTCTGAATAAAGACCATACCATCCATCGTCCTCGCAGTGCCGATATATCCAAAGCGCCTCGCTATCTATCATCCACATAAGTAAAACGTCTAGGCATGCAAAACCTAGACACCACTCCTAGCTAGAAAGAAACGCATGTCCTCCCTGCAGTCCACTCCCGTTTCTGGTTCACACCGGGGTCTAAGGCTCGCGAATTAACGCTACACAAAGCTATGCTATATTAAAGTCGTGCTTTGATCATCAACCACAAGACTCTGCTTTTCAACAGAAGCTTTGATCATTTGCATCTCAGCATGCCACACAGGCAATTCACGCTATGTGACCGATGTTTATCAACCACACAGAATGAAATTCGATGTCAGACACACATCCATTTACAAGTCGTTCTGGGTCTAAACGAAATCGGAGGTACCTTGTTCCTCGTCCCATATGTCTAATATAGGAGATAGGTCCTCGCATTTCTGATCAATCTCCAAGTACGTCTGGGCAATCACCACTAATTACCTCATCTTGGGTGTACAGCCCAATCAAGACTATCAGTAATCATCCAAACGATGTGAAGACCCCCGGTCTTCGACCACCGTATTCATCGTCGACTCATCGGCGATTCAGTTATTCAGAATGGGATAAACCCAGTCTTTCCGAATAACTCGCATATATAATAAACAAGTGCTACACAAACACAACATACGCCTTATTCTAATTCAGAATATTCTTTTATTCAAATATTCTTATACTTGGGAAAGGTTCCCATTAATTTTAGCAAAGATAAATTCTTTAAATTTATTCTTTAATCTTCCTTTGGATATCAATTCAAACCAAATTAAGGTTTATCCAAACAAGTCGGGATTAGCGAATCTTACCAAAGTAATCGTTTGTTTAATTTCCCAAACCCAACCTATTCATCCCATGAAGTAAAACTGGTAACACTAATATCTAACACCGCGGTGTTATCAGTAAAATTAATTACCATTTCACGTTCAAATCTAATTAAAGATTTAACTATCGCTTAGAGCAAAACTGGTGATACTCCATTCTCGATCATTTCTTGAATTCGATAATTTTAGTTATCAAATTCACATTTCAATATAATTAAAGATTCATTAAAACTCTAATTCAGTTTTAATCTCCAAAAATCATTACTTAATGATTATTCCAAGTTAAGAAATTAATCTTATCTTTAACTGGGTTAAAGAGCTAATGTCATTTAAAACACAGCTCACGATAAACCCAAAATCACATTCCATTAACAATGGATTCTTCATGGAATACGGATCAATATATATATATATATATATAATCGATATGAACTTCCATATCCAACGATAATATAAATGGAATAACGGCAAAGCCTTTTAAATTCAATATATAGTATCAGTCTTCCTCCACAGGAGATCACTTCGATTTTCCAATTTATTTCATTAAATTGGAAAACTTTTCTTTGGAAATTTCCCCTAAATCCTAATTAAAAGATTTATAAATTCCAAATAATATTTCACTGCGAATCGGGTTAAAGAACGAATGTCGTTAAAAACACAATTCAAAATAAACCCAATTCACATTCCATTTCAAATTCAATTAAATGTTAATTAATTGGTAATTCTTCTCCACTTCTTAATTAAAAGATTTATTCTTTTCACACGGGGTTTAAGAACAGTATTACTGAAGACCCCATCCCATTAGTCTCTAACTGTAAATTAGTAAGAGAACAATTCCCTAAGTATTAATCCTGAAGGCCGAAACCAACATCAGACAATACCATGGAAACCATTCAACTTAGCTAATCTCCAGTTAGTTTCTAATTTTATTAACTCCATTGGGTTTAAGAATAGTATTAGTAAAGATACCATTCACGACAAACCCAAAATCTCATTCCATTGTTAATCGGGTTAAAGAACAAGTGTTATTTAAAACACCGTTCACGATAAACACAAAAACCAATTTCAGTTTAAATACCAGGCTCTGAATAGAAAATATATCGGCTTATATTCAATACCAAATTCTGAAACCAACAAATATCGTATTGGAATAACGATATATATATATATTCCAAATTCCTCCACAATATCTGTACAATCACGGAATCCAATATTGAAATATTCTTAAGATAATTTCAATTCAAATCCATTCCAATTTATATATTGAAAGTTATGGTTATTTTTAAAACCATTTCAAATCCAATTTATTTATTTAAAAATAATTGGATAATAATTCTAGTTCATAACTAGTTCATTTCGGGAAAAAAAATTATCTTTTCAAATATGGAATTTTTCATTTTAATTCTTTCCAAATCATTTATTATGATTTTACACAAATTATTGACATTTTTAATAATTTTATCAAGGCCCGCACAGTCGATTTCCATAAATGATCATCGAACTGCACTTACAGCGACCTTTTCCAAATTTGATTTAGACATAATTCCAAATCCAACCGTTAGATTTCTAATTTCTTGTATTCATTAGAAATCTCTTCTCGATACGAACCCAACGGTTCCGAATATAGGAGAATCCGACAGTCGGATCTCCTGTAATTCCCATTCGAAGTCAATGGCCGAAATTCGCGAACTGCCGCGGCGCGTTCTATTCAGTCCATTAAATATATATAATATATATTTTGTCGATTTCCTTTTTAAAACGTATTTGATAAATCGTTTTAAATTCTTTTTCAAAATGATTTCAACTTCATATTCAATTTCAGATCAAAATTGAATAATCCATATAATTAATATATAAATGATAATATTTTCTAAACATTAGATTTTGAAATCACTTCCTTTTCGATATTCATTACAAAAATGAATAAAATCAATATAAATACCGTTCACGTCAAAATGGCGTTAATCTAATCAACACGGCTTTATATATTTAAATATATTCGTGTCCATCCCAAATCATACATCAAAATCATACTTTGATCTTTGACTGAAAATTATTTTAAAATGTTCGTTATTTTAAAATATTCATTCTTTTTGAACTGGAATCAGACACATTCAATTACAATATAATGTTATTTATATGAATTTCATACAAACATGTACACAACAATAATCAAACACAGTCAACCATCATCCAAAGTGCATTACACAATTGTATAAGCATTAAATATAAATAATTCATGCTTACACAGTCTGTCAACCAAACGATCGACATACCACTAAACAATTGGGATTAATGTACGTCAAGTATCATCCTAACACCCGTGTGGGGTTTTCAAACAACAAACACATATTTTATTTGTGCAGTTGGGTGATGTGTAAAATTTATCGTCCTAATCCATATCAATCAAATGAGTGTACATTTACGAATCGTCTGATTTGTAAATGAATATTTATTGTATCCATATACATGTTAAAAAATATATTTTTAACGATAAACTATTTTATTTCAACACATGAATATTTTTATATTCAACACATGAATATTTTATTTTCCATTTCACATCATAAACCAAATTCACACAAACAAATCAGTTCAACACACAACCAAGCAAGTCGTCCATGGTCTGTGGACGACGGAGAGCAATTCATACATGCAGTTATAAAATAAATAACTGTACAAAGAATTCAGTGAGAGGATTCTCACCTTTGGTTTCAACTCCATCTTTCTTTACTTCTGAATTTCAAATTTTCCTTAATTTCCAACGCAATCCTTTTCACGATGTTCATAGTAAAAGTCACATTTTTTTTCAACGCTATAAAAATCACATTTTTATTTTCCTTTCTACATAATAAAAATCATATTTTATGACGCTATCACATGTATAAAAATCAAATTTTTATACTGCTAATCCATATATAAAAATCGTATTTTTATCTTTTTTACTTATTTATTGAAGATGATATTTTTAAAATGATTTCATTTATTTAAAGATCCTATTTTTATATTCATAAAAATCATTCCTTTTCATGCATAAAAATCATATCTTTCTCTAATTAAAAATCGTATCTTTATCTATTATAAAAATCTAATCTTTATCTATTAAAAACAATCTAATTTTTATCTTGCTCTTCACTTATATAAAAATCATAACTTTTTCGAACTAAAAATCTAAACTTTTTATATTTAAAATCATATCATTCTTATTCTATGTAAATATTAAAAAATCAAATTTATATCCTACGTATATATCAAAAACAAATTTTTATTCTATGTACACATTAAAATTCAAATTTTTATTCTATGTAATCTATATAAAATCCCACTTTTATTAGCATGAATTTATATAAAAATAAAGAAAGAAGACTTACGGTGGAATTTGGGAGAGAGAGGAGGGGTTGCCGCCTGGTTCGTCGGAGGTATGGGGTTTGCGGATCGCTGGTTGTGGGGTCCGGTGCCGGTTGGTTGAGTGCGGCTAGGGTTTCAGGGATTTGGGCATTTCAAATCGATGAAGAGGGGGTAGCGTGGTGTGGCTTGGTGAAGAGGGGGGAGGGGGTTCTCGCCGGAGTTGGATCGGAGGCGGCGGATTAGCTGGGTGGCACGGTGGACGACGGCATGGGGGAGCGGCCTTCGTTCTTTTTTTTTAATTTATCATGATGTCGATCTGAACGGTAGAAGGAGAGGAAGTAAAAGGGTTGACCAAGTTAATTTAATATATATATGTTAAATTTTAATTTTAAAATTCAAAAAGTTAATTTTTAATCTGAACTCCAAATCGAGACCAACGGCTGTCGCCCCTAGATAAATACCCCCACTCTGAACACTATGGGATATGTCAGGTAAACCAATTCGAATGAGACGATCAGTTTTCATCAGAATTAAAATATTAATTAATATAACATTCAAAATTGGTTTTTAACGTATATTTTAATTTACCGGGGTCACATATTGAGTCGAAAAATTCCAAAAAAATAAATCTAGCTATATTTTTAAGATACGGTCCTAACAAAACTAATTTCGTCGAATTTGGAGACTAATTGAAAAATGGCCATTTTCTGGTCAATCCAAATTGACTAAAACTGAAAAACGCGTTTTATTTTGCTACGCTTACATATTAATCCCAAAAATTATGAAAATTGGAATCCTATAAAAATTTGACATTCCGGATCCGACGAAAGTGGTCTCGTTGAAAACGGAGTTCGTTTGCAAAATTTCTATTTTTAAGGGCCATATTTTCATAGCGACTATTCTGAATTTTCAACAGGGCATAACTTTTTATTCCCGCAATGAAATTTCAATTTTTCGGATTCGTTGGAAAAATATTTTCAAATAGATTCTAATATTTCTAGCTTCCCTAAAATCCGGTTTATTTTGAATCCTGTACATTCTTTTGAAATTTGAAATCGAAATTTCAAACTACCGCGCCATTTCCAATTCCTTTTATAATTAGAATAAATATTCATATTCTAATTTCGATTTATATAAATATTTCCATTCTAATTCTATTCAAATAAATTTCTCGTCGTTATTATTTAAAATAATTCATTTTAAGTATTCAAAATTCATTAAAATTGCCAAAAAAATAATTAAATTGGTTCTGATTTTTCGGGTTGTTACAATCTCCCCCACTTAAAATCTTTTCGTCCTCGAAAAGGAACGGAGCTGAAAGTTGTTTAACTAACCAACTCAATTTTCGTTCTGGCTTTCATTCTTCAACTTTTCAGTTTCTAAATATTTCAAAATTTTGGCTAACACCCTAAATTTTCGTAAAATTTCGCCATAACCTTCTTTGTACGGGGAGCACCAAAAAATCCCCAAACCGCCACACAGGCCCTCTCATCTCAAAAAGAAAAAGAAAAAGCCAATCGGCTCATAAAATCATCCAAACCCAATAAATTAGTAAATATGTACCTATTTGTCGGGCATACAATTTTATTCCTCTTCTCTAGCCTCCTTGCTATGACCTGTTCAATGTATATACATGCAATTTCAAATAATTTTCAATTTAGTCCAATATTTGATACAATTTGGATAAATGGTTCTAATTTTAATTAATCAACCAATAATCAAACAACACAACCAGCAATCAATTAGTTGATTATCGTTTCAAATTCATAATATATATATATATATATATATATATAAATTCATTTTTGATGTCAAATCACAACAATAGACCTAATCTAGTTTTGGTTCTCACACCAGTCTAATGGAAATATACAGATATCCCACTTTCAAAGTTCGAACATAAATACTGATGATGACGCGTCAATCATCTTAACTATGCCCGGACAACTAGAGTGTGATTCCATATCCATCCTGTATATTCGAGACTTCATATACACGTGGATCAGATGTGTATTAAAATCTCTATATACCCGACAGTCCAAATCAATTTAGAATAAATTATTCAAATACGTATAATCAGGTTTAAATTTTCAAAATAAATTCGTTTTCATTTTTATTTTAAAAATAACACTCTTCTCACTCGTTCTAGGATACTACTGATCCTCTCTCTAACGAGTCGTTCTCAATGGATATAACTAATCCAATCTCAGATGAATTCTTTCGTTTGGTTCTAATGTGTCTTGTTCTCGAGCTCTGTAAACCAAAGCTCTTCTACCAAATGAAGCAACTCGAACTTCCCCGTAAAGGAAAGCCCGGATTGGATTGAGAACACGAAAAGTCAGAACACAAACAGAAGAACATTTCATTGCTAATTACAACAATTTACATCAGAGTACAAGAATATACAGAGAATGAATCAATATTATATGTCAGAAAAATATCATAGATTTACAATTTACAATATAGCGGAGAATAATACAAAACACAACTGAAAGAGATAAACGGATACAGAGCTTTCCAATATCATTCCAGCTGTAAACCAGGATCCTGTGAATATAAATCTGCAAAACCAAAACTACTAGCTTCCCGCGGGGAAAATAGGGGAACCCAGAGTTTAGGTTAAAACAATAAATTCCAGGTCAGTCACGTGACTAGTGTGAGAACTAAAACAGTTATTAAACCTTTACTTCAAAACAAAGTAAATCAAGGGACGACGCCGTATAACACGGAACGGGTTTCCTTCCAAGAATACCAGTGCATAAAACAAACATCGCAATGCTTTTTTTTTGAAAAATGAAGCTATTATAAGACTCAGGTCCCATCACACAATGCAACGCGAGCCGGAGGAGAGAGTTTTACCTTATAATAGACAATCATGCTTGGTACATTTAAAACAAATCATTTTGATACCATTATAGTGTAAAGTGTATGAAAACACCTTCAAATATAAATGTATCAATCATAGACTGCATAGTGCATCATCTCACTATGTCGCCATACTAGGATCTACAATTAAAACCGAAATGTCACGTATTGGAAGTTGGATTTCCGTCTGTGAACCAAGGCGAGGGATCGTCCTTACCGTTTCGTGACAATCTAGCCTAACATGTCTCAGGAACAGCCGCAACTGCCGCTTGGATCTTTAGGCCCGGTCCACTCAATGTGGATTAAAATGCCTGAACATTATGTTTCCCCTCCCTAGGGGCGTAATACTGGTCTGTATAAAGACCATACCATCAATCGGCCCCGCAACACCGATATATCTGAGGCGCCTCGCTCTCCATCATTCACATAAGTAAAATGTCTGGGTGTGCAAAACGCAGACACCACTCCTGGCTAGAAAGAAATGCATGTCCTCCCTGCAGTCCTCTCCTGTTCTTGTTTCACACCGGGGTGTGAGGCTCGCGAATAAATGCTACACAAAGCTATGCTATATTAAAGTCGTGCCTTGATCATCAACTGCAAGACTCTGCTTTTCAATAGAAGCCTTGACCATTTGCATCTCAGCATGCCACACATGCAATTCACGCTATGTAACTGATGTCTATCAATCACACAGAATGAAACCCGATGTCAGACACACATCCATTTACAAGTTCGTTCTGGGTGTGAACGAAACCGAAGACACCTTTTTCCTCGTCCCATATGTCCAATATAGCAGAGAGATCCTCGCATATCCGGTCGATCTCCAAGCACGTCCAGACGATCACCACTTATTACCTCGTCTTGGGTGTACAGCCCAATCAAGACATCAGTAATCATCTAAACGATGTGAAGACCTCATGGTCTTCAACCACCGTCTTCATCGTCGACTCATCTCCGATTCAATTATTCAGAATGGGATAAACCCGGCCTTTCCGAATAACTTGCGTATATAATAAACAAGTGCTACACAAACACAACATACACCTCATTCCAATTCAGAATATTCTTTTATTCAAATATTCTTATACTTTGGGAAAGGTTCCCATTAATTTTACCAAAGATAAAATTCTTTAAATTTATCCTTTAGTCCTCCTTTGGATATCAATTCAAACAAAATTAAGGTTTATCTAAATTAGTCGGGATTAGCGAACCTTACCGAAGTAATCATTTGTTTAATTTCCCAATCCCAACCAATTCATCCCATGAAGTAAAACTGGTAATACTTCATATCTAACACCACGGTGTTGTCGGTAAAATTAATTACCATTTCATATTCAAATCTAATTTAAGATTTAACTAAAGCTTGGAACAAAACTATGATACTCCATTCTCGATCATTTCTTGAATTCGATAATTTCAGTTATCAAATTCACATTTCAATCTAATTAAAGATTCATTAAAACTCTAATTCAGTTTTAATCTCCAAAAATCATTACTTAATGATTATTCCAAGTTAAGAAATTAATCTTATCTTTAACTGGGTTAAAGAGCTAATGTAATTCAAAACACAGCTCATGATAAACCCAAAATCACATTCCATTAACAATGGAATCTTTATGGAATACAGATCAATATATATAATCGATATAAACTTCCATATCCAACTGATAATATAAATGGAATAACCGTAAAGCCTTTAAAATTCCATACATAGTATCAGTCTTCCTCCATAGGAGTTCACTTCGATTATTACTGAATCGAATTCCATTCCATTCCAATTTATTTCATTAAATTGGAAAACTTTTCTTTGGAAATTTCCCCTAAATCTTAATTAAAAGATTTATAAATTCCAAATCATATTTCACTGTGAATTGGGTTAAAGAATGAATGTCGTTAAAAACAAAATTCAAAATAAACCCAATTCACATTCCAGTTCAAATCCCATTAAATGTTAATTAGTTGGTAATTCTTCTCTACATCTTAATTAAGAGATTTATTATTTTCACATGGGGTTTAAGAACAGTGTTACTAAAGACCTCATCCCATTAGTCTCTAACCGTAAATTAGTAAGAGAATAATTCCCTAAGTATTAATCCCAATGTTCAAATCCCATTAAATGTTAATTAGTAGGTAATTCTTCTCTACATCTTAATTAAGAGATTTATTATTTTCACACGGGGTTTAAGAACAGTGTTACTAAAGACCCCATCCCATTAGTCTCTAACCGTAAATCAGTAAGAGAATAATTCCCTATGTATTAATCCCAATGGCCGAAACCAACATCAAATCAATACCCAGGAAACCATTCAACTTAGCTAATCTCTAGTTAGTTTCTAATTTTCTTAACTCCATTGGGTTTAAGAACAGTATTAGTAAAGATACCATTCATGACAAACCCAAAATATCGTTCCATTGTTAATCGGGTTAAAGAACAAGTGTTATTTAAAACACCATTCACGACAAACCCAAAAACAATTTCAATTTAAATACAAGGCTCTAAATAGAAAATATATCAGCTTATATTCAATATTAAATTCTGAAACCAACAAATATCGTATTGGAATAACGATATATATATCTTCCAAATTCCTCCACAATATCCGTATAATCACGGAAACCAATATCGAAATATTCCGAAGATAATTTCGATTCAAATCCATTCCAATTCATATATTGGAAATTCTGGTTATTTTTAAAACCATTTCAAATCCAATTTATTTATTTAAAAATAATTGGATTATAATTCTAGTTCATAACAAGTTCATTTCGATAAAATATATTTTTATCTTTTCAAATATGGAATTTTTCATTCCAATTCTTATCAAATCAATTATTATAATTTTACACAAATTATTGACATTTTTAATAATTTTATCAAGGCTTGTATAGTCGATTTCCATAAATGGTCATCGAACTGCACTTACAACGACCTTTTCCAAATTTGATTTGGACATAATTCCAAATCCAACCGTTAGATTTCTAATTTCTTGTATTCATTAGAAATCTCTTTTCGATACAAACCCAATGGTTTCATGTTTAGGAGAATCTGACGGTCGGATCTCCCGTAATGTCCATTTGAAGTCAATGGTTGAAATTCGCGAACTGCCGCGGCGCGGCGCGTTCTATTCAGGCCATTAAATATATATAGTATATATTATATTTATTTCGTCAATTTCCTTTTTAAAACATATTTTATAAATAGTTTTAAATTCATTTTCAAAACGATTTCAACTTCATACTCAATTTCAAATCAAAATTGAATATTCCATATCATTAATATATAAATGATAATATTTTCAAAACATTAAATTTTGAAATCGCTTCCTTTTCGATATTCATTACAAAAATGAATAAAATCGATATAAATACCGTTCACGTCAAAATGGCATTAATCTAATTAACACGGCTTTATATATTTAAATATATTCGTATCCATCCCAAATTGGACATCAAAATCATATTTTGATCTTTGACTGAAAATTATTTTAAAATGTTAGTTATTTCAAAATATTCGTTATTTTAAAATATTCATTCTTTCTGAACTGGAATCAGACACAGTCAATTACCATATAATGTTATTTATATGGATTTCATACAAACAGTACACAACAATAATCAAACACAGTCAACCATCATCCAAAGTGCATTACACAACTGTATAAGCATTAAATATAAATAATTCACGCTTACACAGTCTATCAACCAAACGATCGACATACCACTAAACAATTGGGATTAATGTATGTCAAATATCATCCTAACACCCGTGTGGGGTTTTCAAACAAAAAACACAGATTTTATTTGTGCAGTTGGGCGATATGTAAAATTTATCGTCCTAATCCATATCAGTCAAATAAGTGTACATTTACAAATCGTCCGATTTGTAAATGAATATTTATTTTATCCATATACACATTAAAAATTATATTTTTAACGATAGAATAATTTATTTAAACACATGAATATTTTTATATTCAACACATGAATATTTTATTTTCCATTCCACATCACAAACCAAATTCGCTAAAACAAATCAGTCCAAACACACAACCAAACAAGTCGTCCATGGTCTGTGGACGACGGGGAGCAATTCATACGTGCAGTTATAAAATTAATAACTATACAAAGAATTCAGTGAGAGAGTTCTCACCTTAGGCTTCCACTCCGTCATTCTTTACTTCTGAATTTCAGATTTGCCCGAATTTCCAACGCAATCCTTTTCATGCAGTTCATAATAAAAATCACATTTTTATTTCAACGCTATAAAAATCACATTTTTATTTTCCTTTCTATATAATAAAAATCATATTTTTATGGCGCTATCACATGTATAAAAATCAAATTTTTGTACTGCTAAATAATATATAAAAATCGTATTTTTATCTCGTTACTTATATATTGAAGATCATATTTTTAAAATGATTTCATTTATATAAAGATCCTATTTTTATATTCATAAAAATCATTCCTTTTCATGCATAAAAATCATATCTTTCTCTAATTAAAAATCGAATCTTTATCTATTATAAAAATCTAATCTTTATCTATTAAAAAAATCTATTTTTATCTTGCTCTTCACTTATATAAAAATCATAAATTTTTTGAATTAAAAATCTAAACTTTTTATATTTAAAATCATATCATTCTTATTCTTTGTAAATATTAAAAATCAAATTTTTATCCTATGTATATATAGAAAATCAAATTTTTATTCTATGTACACATTAAAAATCAAATTTTTATTCTATATAATCTATATAAAAATCCTAATTTTATTCGCATGAATTTATATAAAAAGAAAGAAAGAAGACCTACGGTGGAATTTGGGAGAGAGAGAGAGAGAGAGGAGGGGTTGTCGCATGGTTCGTCGGAGGTATGGGGTTGCGGATCGTCGGCGGGTGGGTCCAGTGGCGGTTGGCTAAGCGTGGCTAGGGTTTCAGGGATTTGGGCATTTCAAATTGGTGAAGAGGGGGTAGCTTGGTGGGGCCTGGCAAAGAGGGAGGAAGGGGTTCTCGCCGGAGTTGGATTGGAGGCGGCGACTTGGCTGGGTGGCATGGTGGACGACAGCGTGGGGGAGCGGCCTCCATTCTTTTTTTATCACGATGTCATTCTGAATGGTAGAAGGAGAGGAAGTTAAAAAGGATAACCAAGTTAATTTAATATATGTATTAAATTTTAATTTTAAAATTCAAAAAGTTAATTTTTAATCCGAACTCCAAATTGAGTCCAACGACTGTCGCCCTTAGCTAAATACACCCACTCCGAACATAATGGGATATGTCCGGTAAGCCAATTCGACTCTTACGATCAGTTTTCATCAAAAATAATATATATTAATTAATATAACATTCAAAATTGGTTTTAACGTACATTTTAATTTATCGGGGTCACATACTGACTTGAAAAATTCCAAAAAATAAATCTGGCTATATTTTTACGATACGGTCCTAACAAAACTAATTTCATCGAATTTGGAGACAATTTGAAAAATGGTCATTTTCTGGTCGATCCAGATTGACTGAAACTGACAAAACATGTTTTCCTTTGCCACGCTCACATATTGATCCCAAAAATTATGAAAATTGGAATCCAACAATAATTTGACATTCCGGATCCAATAAAAGTGGTCTTGTCTTAAACGGAGGTCGTTTGCAAAATTTCTATTTTTAAGGGCTATATTTTCATAGCAACTATTATGATTTTTAACAGGGCATAACTTTTTATTACGCTATGAAATTTCAATTTTTCGGATTCGTTGGAAAGATATTTTCAAATAGATTTAGATATTTCTAGTTTCACTAAAATCCGGTTTATTTTGAATCCTGTACATTCGTTTGAAATTTGAAATTTGAAATCGAAATTTCAAACTACCGCGCCATTTCCATTTCCTTTTATAATTAAAATAAATATTTATATTCTAATTTTTATTTATATAAATATTTCCAATATAATTCTATTTAGAATAAATTTCTCGTCATTGTTATTTAAAATAATTCATTTTAAATATTCAAAATTCATTAAAATTGCCAAAATAAAAATTGTAAATTGGTTATGATTTTCCGGGTTGTTACATGAAGCTATGCTAAATAAAGTTATGCTTTGATCATCAACCACAAGGCTCTGCTTTTCAACAAAAGCCTTGATCGTTTGCATCTTAGCATGCCACATTATCAATCCATACCGTACCATTGATTTCTTCCAATATATAATCTCTAAGCTCGTACCTCTCAGAGAAGGGTGTTAAGCAAAAGAATAAATTCTCCACCACCGAATAGATATATATTTAGCAGAGATCAACAAATACAGCATAAAAGAACACAAATACAGCATAAAGGAACACAACGTCAGACATACCATCCATTTACAAGTCCGTTCTGGATCTGAACGAAACCGGAGACACCATATTCCTCGTCTCATATGTCCAATACAGAAGAGAGGTTCTCGCATATCCATCGATCTACAAGTACATCTGGACAATCACCACTTATTACCTTGCCTTGGGATGCCTCCCAATCAAGACATCAGTAATCATCCAAACGATGTGAAGATCTCCAGTATTCAACCACCGTCTACATCTTCAACTTTTAATCATCGTAGTAATTATTCAGAATGGGTTTAACCCGGTTTTTTCGAATAACTCGCGTATTTTATGATCAATAATTAAGTGCTATAAAAACACATCATACGCCTCATTCCAATTCAGAATATTCTTTTAATAAAATATTCACATTTTTAGGGAAAGGTTCCCATTAATTTTATCAAAGATAAATTCTTTTAAATTTAATCTTTAGTCTTCATTTTAAAGATTTATTAAAACTCCAATTTGGTTTTAATATCAAAATCATTACTTTATGATTATTCAACTTTAAGAAATTAATCTTGTCTTTAACTGGGTTAAAGAACCAATGTCATTTAAAACGCAGTTCACGATAAACCCAAAATCATCTTCCATTAAATATGGAATTTTCATGGAAATCAAATCAGTATATAATTGATATAAATTTCCATATGAGACTAATAATATAAATGGAATAACGGCAAAGCCTTTTAAATTCCATATATAATAACGGTCTTCTTTTATAGAAGCTCATCTCGATTATTATTAAATCGAACTCCATTCAATTCCAATTTGATATATAAATTGGAAAACCTTACTTTGGAAAATTTCCATTTATATCTTAATAAAAGATTTATAAATTCCAAATTATATTTTCACTGTTAATTGGGTTAAAGAACAAATGTCGTTTTAAACACAGTTCATGATAAACCCAATTCACATTTCATTTTATTCCAATTACTAAACATAATTGGAAACTCTAATAATCTTAATTAAAAGATTTATTCTTTTCTCAACTGGGTTTAAGAACAGTGTTATTGAAGACATCAATCATGATAAACCCAAAATCCAATTTATTTATTTAATTTCAATTAAATATTGAGTAATAGAAAATTTTCATTAAATCTTAATTTAAAAATTTATTCTAGCTAATAACTAGTTCATTTCGATAAAAATATATTTTTATCTTTTCAAATATGGAATTTTTCATCCAAACTCTTTCCAAATCATTTATTATGATTTTACATAATTTTATCAAGGCCCGTACAGTAGGTTTCTAATAACGGCCACCGAACTGCATCCATAGCAACCCTTTTCAAATTTGATTTGGACATAATTCCAAATCTAACCATTAGATTTCAAAACTCTTATATTCATTGGAAAGCTCTTATCGATACGAACCCAATGGTTCTGCTTTTAGTAGAATCCGACGTTCGGATCTCCCATTACATCAATTTGAAGTTAATGGTCGAAATTCACGAACGGTCGTTACACGGCGCGTTCTATTCAGGCCATTAAATATATATATATATATATATGTGTGTGTGTGTGTGTGTGTATGTATGTGTGTGTATATATTATATTTTGTCGATTTCCATTTAAATCGTATTTTATAAAATATTTATAAATTCATTTTGAAACGATTTCAACTCCATTTTCAATTTTAAATCAAAATTGAATATTCTATACCTTTATCATACTAACATGATAATATTTCCAAAATATTAAATTTTGAAATCACTACTTTTCAATATTCGTTATAAAATGAATAAAATCAATCGATAAACCCGTTCGGGTTAAAAATGGTGTTTCTATACTTAACCCAGCTTCATAGTTTTATGTTTTTGTGTCCATTCAAAGATGGACATAAAAACCATAATTTTATTCTACCTTGAATATTATTTTAAAATATTTGTTATTTAATAATATTATTTATTTTAAAGGATTCTTTATTTAAAAATATTCTTTATTTAAAACATTCTAAATCAGAATGCGACCCAATCAATTAACATATAATTTCAGTTATATGGATTTCATACATCGCATGTCTATAACAATAATAATAAGTAATCAATAAACAATCTATTCACATCCACAGTAAAATTTATAATTGTGTGAGTATTAAAATAAATAAACAATGCTCATCACAAACTGTCAATCAATCGATTAACATACAACTTAATATTGGGACTAGTGTATGACAAATATCATCCCAATACCCGTGTGGGGTTTTCAGACAACAATAATTTATTTAACTAAATCACTGGTTAATAAATTTAACCAGTTATAATCCAGTTTGAATTATTTTCTATTTAACCAATTTTCTCTTTTTAAATTATAAATAAATATTTATAATTTAATTTCAACAACCAAATTAATATTAACATTATTATGATAATGTTTTAATCTAGCACAAATCATATTTTTAACATATGACCAATTTTCTAATATTGCTAACATAACAATGATAATGTTTTAATCTTTAACATATTTTGGTATTTCTAACTAATGATCATTTTAATCATTTCTACATGCACTACAAAAATGTAAATTTTATTGTTAACATATTTTAACATAACATTTTCTAATAAAATGACATTTTTATTTCAACATGACATTTTCTAATTAAAATGACATTTTTTAATTCACATAACATTATTCTAAATAAATGACCTTTTTAATTTCACATAACATTATTCTAAAAATATGGCCTTTTTAATTTCACATAACATTATTCTAAATAAAAGAACATTTCCATTTTAACATGACATGATTCTAAATAAATGACATTTTTATTTAACATAACATTATCTAAAAAAATGATATTTTTAATCCAACATAACATTTTCTAACAAAATGATATTTTTAATCTAACATAACATTTTCTAACAAAAATGATATTTTTAATCTAACATAGAATTTTCTTAATGATATATTTGTTTACAAAATATATTTTTCTAATATCAAATAAAAAGGAGTTTTATTTGCATGACTTATTTACATGTTTCCTAATGTCAAATAAAAAGAATTTCTATGTGCTTACATTTTCTATTCTTCTAATGACAAAATAAAAAGACAATTTTGTCTACACACATGTTTTCTAATTCTAGCGACAAAATAAAAGATAATTTTGTCTACATACACATTTCTAATCCTAATGACAAAATAAAAAGGCAATTTTTTCTTTGTATATTTTATAATTCTGGTGACAAAATAAGGGTAATTTTGTTTACATGTATGTGTTTATAAATCTAGTGACAAAATAAAAAGATTTTTTTTTACATGTATGTGTTCATAAATCTAGTGACAAAATAAAAACATAATTTTGTTTTCATACAATCTATTTCAACAAAAATGATGTTTTTTTATTCATACAATCCATTTCAACAAAAATGATGTTTTTG
The DNA here is from genome assembly GCA_030737875.1 of Allium sativum. Taxonomy (NCBI): domain Eukaryota; kingdom Viridiplantae; phylum Streptophyta; class Magnoliopsida; order Asparagales; family Amaryllidaceae; genus Allium; species Allium sativum. The sequence goes on along the minus strand of CM060925.1, from coordinate 155,740,004 downwards.
TTTGGATTATTTTGTCTCAACAAAAATGTTAGTTTTTGTTTAGACAAATTTATTTCAACAAAAATGTTAGTTCTTGTTTAAATACAAGTCTGTTTAACAAAAATGAAATTTTTGTTTCAACAAATTATATTTTGACAAAAATGTAAATTTTATTTCAACAAGTCATATTATAACAAAAATGATATATTTTGCTTCAAGTATTTTGTTTCAACAAAAAATTTACATTTTGTTTCAACTATTTTGTTTCAACAAAAAAAAATATTTTGTTTCAACCATTTTCTTACAACAAAATGTCCATTTTATCTCAACTATTTGGTTTCAAGAAAAAATGATATTTTTGTTTCAACCATTTTATTCAATAAAATGTCCTTTTTATTTAACAAAACATTATTCTAACTAAATGACATATTTATATTTAATAAAACATTATTCTAACTGAATGACATATTTATATTTAACAAAACATTATTCTAACTGAATGACATATTTATATTTAACAAAACATGATTCTGACTGAGTGACATATTTATATTTAACAAAACATGATTTTGATTGAATTACATATTTATATTTAACAAAATATGTTTCTAACTGAATGTCATGTTTATATTTAACAAAATATGTTTACTACGTAAGATTATAATTCATTAGCATGCTAAGGATGATAATTTTGACTATTAAAAAGATAATTAACAAATGAATATTTATATTCTAAATTAACATGTTGTAGACAATATGTTTAACAAAAAAATATATATTTTGATCCAATAAATCAATCACAACCAAATCAATCAATCTAAATTTTATACAATGCCTATATGTGTTTTATACAGCGTATATACATAATATCACAATCAAAATCAATTTAAATATATATATATTTTTTTATTTTAAATTGAGAAATCTCACATTGATATTTATTCCTTCTGAATTTTTTGATAGCTCCAAACCAGTTCCAGTCTGTTCTAAAATGTGGATCTTGAATTTACGATCCCAACGCTTTCAGTTTCACTGAATTCCGATTACATATGAAAAAGTTATTGATTTTCATAGATTTGATTACATAAATAATATAATTATTTAAATAAATAATTAAAAATTCTTAATTACATTGGTCAACCCTCTTTCTTCATCTTTTCAGGTGACATCGATGAAACCCAAATCGCAAGCCTTTAGGGCTTTATATCGCACGCTCTTTGATCACCCTGCCAACGATCATCTTCCACCACCCGCAACGCCTACGCAAAAGCCCCCCACGCCGGAAATCTCGTGACTCGCGATGGCCCCCAGCACGCAAAAATCGAACCCAAATGCCTCGAGTTTGAACCAAAAATTCGGGAATGTTACTCTACAGAAATTGATCATCACCTATGAATTGGAAGCTCATGATGAGCTCTTGGATTTTCTCTTTACAACCATATTCTAATTCGTATTATAATTGAAGAGATTAAGGGATTGATTTGGTAAAATTTCGGCCATTCAGGGTTGGGTCAGCGGCTGAATAGTATTAGTGTTTTTAGTGGTGAATTTTCATTAGCCCCTATTTATAACAATTTTATTTTTAATTCTTTAAATTTCAAAAATATCTCTTTACTGCTACGAACTCCAAATTGAACCCAACGACTATCGTCCCTAGTGTAATACCCCCATTCCGGACACAATGGGATATGTCTCATAATCCAGTTTGGGAGTTACGATCAGTTTTTCTTTAAATTAAATTATAAAACATTTAATTATTTAATTTGATCATACATTTTAATTTACCGTGGCGACATACTGACTCCAAAAATTATAGAAAAATTATATCTAGTTTTTTTTGACGATACGGTTCGAACGAAACTAATTTTGTCAAATTTGGAGACCGTTTGAAAAATGGCCATTTTTTGGTTGATCCAATTTGACTGAAATTGACAATAACACGTTTTCTTTTGCCATGCTCACATATTAATTCCATAAATTATAAAAATTGGAATCTAGTAATAATTTGACATTCCGGATCCAACCAAAGTGGTTTCGTCGAAAACGGAGACTGTTTGCAAAATGACTATTTGTACGGGCTATATATTATATTAAATTCTATAGCGACTATTCTGAATTTTAAACTGGGTATAACTTTTTATTCCCGCTATGAAATTTCACTTTTTCAGATTTGTTAGAAAGACATAGTTAAACAGATTCTAATATTTCTGGTTTATTCTAATATTTTTGGTTTCACTAAAATTCGGTTTATTTTGAATCCTATACATTCAGTTAGAGTTTAAATTCAAATTTTCAAACTACCGCTCTATTTCTAACTCCTTATATAATTAAAATAAATATATTTGTTCTAACTTGGAATTAAATAAATTTTTAATTGTTATTATTTAAAATAAATTATTTTAAATATTCAAAATCCATTAAAAATTCTAAAATAAAAATTTTGAATTAGTTAAGAATTTCCGGGTTGTTACAGCTCTGTTAGCACAATTTTTGTCAACTTCTATTGTCTTGGATACTCATTGATGCAGGCATAAATAGAGATAGACGTGTTGCAAGGCGATGCTGCTGAGGTGAACAAGATGCTGAAACCTAATGTGTGGCTGCAACCAAGATCAGTTCTATCTAAATTCCGGTGCGTGGCTGGAATATAAGTGTAATTAAAGCATAATTATTTGATTACAAAATATAATCTTTAAGGTGCTAATATTATAACGCTGCAATTTGCTATAATGGATTAATGGTTGCTATAATGATTTGACGTTAACTCATGCTCTATCTTTATGAAGCTATATTAAATAATTAATGCTTATAGTCATGTTGTGGTGTACGTATATGGGTTTAATGCTAACAAAATTATACTGTAATTGGATCCAGTTGTTATAGCATAAGAATGAAATATTTTTTGTTATAACTAAATTAGTGCAATACTTTGACATCATAATCAACATTATATAAACAATTTATCATCCATCGAGAAGGAACAGCTTTTAAATTGTACTTATATCAAGCATAGTTCCATATATACATGGTGTTAGATATGATATCCTAGCCAAACAGTTTGTCTACACAATAAAATTATGCAATGAATCTGCTATGGTCCAAGCTATCTTAGGCATTCTTTCAACTTCTTTGATGGATACTTCACTTCCTACACAAAAAGATAAATGCTTTATAATCAAATCACATGTATTCAGTTTTTATTAATCCCAAAGAACTTCACATATTGTTTACCATTAAATTAGACTTACACACACACACACACAACATAACATAATGGACATTAATGAATGAAAAACAATTAAATACTCATCTTCATCAATGCAAACAGCAATGAGAAATTATTACAGAAAGAATAACCCAACCCTTTAGATCCTACAATGTACACAAACATTTCATACACACATATGTGTATTTGAGATTGCAAATGTTAAAGCTTAAGGCCTTTAAATAAGATTTAAAAACTGTATTGGAGATGCTGAAGCGTATACATATAAAAGGAAATAAACTAAATACCATCGAAATGATAAATCTAATATTAAGGATAAGGAGCTTCTTTCAAAAGGTAATTTTACATATATATTTCCATTTTGATATAAAAAAATTATAAGTACTCTCCATTACTTGCAAACAACATAATCAATATAGATTATGCCATTAGGTGAAAGCTCTAAATTAATTTAAAGCATTGATTATAGTAGGGACAGTATAAAACCTAATAAGGTAGAAATAGAAATGTTATCACCTTCACATGATTATCATTATTTAAATGTTTAACTACAGAATAAATGTATTTACACTGAGTATTAATATAATATCAAAAATACATAGAGAAAGCATCGATAAATTAACTTGACATAAGCCCATGAATATGGTAGTTGACAAGATAATCGGTTTAAACTAAAATTGGTACATAAAACATTATTGTTTGTTATAAGTTGGATTTGACTATTTGTGTTTCATGAGGCAATTCAAGTGTGTTGGCTATATATGATTATGTTGATATGGTAAACAATCATTTCACCGATTTTATTGTCATCTTTTTAAATAGTTATGCTATAAAATATTGACAATCAAATGCAGGTCCACGTGGACGTGCATATATACTCGTATATATAACGGTCAATAGATAAATAAATAAATAAATAAGAATTGAAATTGTCCGTTAGGGTAAAACAAATAGATAACTTGGGACTGATAAATAATTGCCTTAGGAAAATGTGACCGTTAGAGTCACAAAGTGCAATAAAAAGGAAATAAAAAGAAATGGGTGTCAAAAGGGGGATTGATGGATATTGATTATCGTTTAAATACTAAGTCCAAATTAGGGAAGAAATTAAATAAATATCTTAGAGAAAAGGGAATATTACCTTCCTTATTTATGTCAATAAAACTTATAATTAAAAATATATTTGTACTTAGTAGGTTAATAATGTAAGATATAATTAACCATATAAACCCGTGATGCAAATAAATGGTGTACGTATAGTATTTCCATATAAAGGAATTAAACGGGAATGACTTAATAACGTAGCCTATTTTATCCCAAAAAGGGAAAGGTGTTAAAGGAAAATAGGGACGAACTAATAACCTTTGTGTATAGTCTGCTTTCTGGGTCCTAAAAGGCTAAGCAACTAGGGTTAAGGAGTCCACCTGGGAATAGGTTTTTCAATATAAGGGTCTTAAATGGTAGGTGTGCGTTGGCCTACCCAAACCTGGAAATTAAAATGGCTAGATATGGTCATCTATCCTATGGGAAGTAGTAAGTGACTAAGAAGGTTATCTAATGTGATAACCCCAAACTCCCATAGTACGAAAGCAAGGATAATCATTGGAATATAACACATAAACAATAACAGTAGAACAGAAATATTGAATTACAGCAGATAATGTACATCAAATTACACTGGAAATAATACATCATCAGAGTTACAAAACATAATAGGATCAGACTTAGCACATAATACAGTTTCAGCTTAATATAAAATGTCTGTGGCGGAATCAAACATAATATACTAAATGAAGTCTAAACAGCATAATAGAAATGATAGGATCCATTTCAGCTCCATAGCTATCCAGAATGAATCGGCTAAAACCTATATACAAGGCTGCCCATGTGGAAAAGGGGGCACCCGAGTTTGTAAAGTGAAACAAACTACGAGTCAGTCAAGGGACTGGTATGAGAAATCTGCTTAATCTACTTAATAATAAGGCTAATCACAGGACCACGCTGCTAACGCGGAACGGGTTTACTCCATTGGATTGTCAGTACATAAATAAAGTAAATCGTTAAAAAACGCAATGCTTTTTAGAAAAATGAAACCGTCATAAGGCTCAAGTCCCATCATACAATGCAACGCAAACCGGAGGATAGAGTTTTACCTTATAATGGTCAAAAATGCTTGATACGATAAAACGGATTTGATATTATTATTAGTGTATACATGTTTTCAAAAACATTTCAATCATAATGTATCAATCATAACGACATAGCTACCATATACTATGTCGCCAAATATAGGTTTACAATCAAAACCATATGGGTCGTATTGGAAGTTGGATTTCCATCATGAACCAAGGCAAGGGATCGTCCTTACCAAATTTGGGACACTCTAGCCCGTGCCTCAGAATCAGTCGCAACTGCACCTTGGAGCACCAGGGCTGGTCCACAAATATGTTAGTGGATTAGTAATGCCTGAACAATACGTCTCCCCGCCCTATGGGGCATAAATAAAGAACCACTAGGGACTCAAATCCGAGGTACCTCGCTTTCCATCATCCACATAAGTAAAAATATCTAGGTTTGTAAAACCCAGACACCACTTCTAGCTAGAAAGAAACGCATGTTCTCCCTGGGGTCCTTCTCCTATTGCTGGTTCATACCAGGGTGTAAGGCTCGCGAAGTAGCGCTATACACAAAGCTATGCTAAAATAAAGTTGTGATTTGATCATCAACCACAAGGCTCTGCTTTTCAACCATAAGCCTTGATCGTTTGCATCTTGGCATGCCACGCTGACAATTCATGCCATGCGACTGATGTCTACCAATATATAACCACTGAGCTTGTACGTCTCAGAGAAGGGTGTTAAGCAAGAGAATAAATTCTCCGCCACCAAACATATATATATTAAATAGAAATCAGTCAGCACAGAATAAAATCCAATGTCAGACATACATCCATTTACAAGTCCGTTATGGGTCTGAACGAAACCGGAGACACCTTATTCCTCGTTCCATATGTCCAATACGGAAGAGAGGCTCTCGTATATCAGGACAATCAACAAGTATGTCCGGAAAACTACCACTGTAATCCTTTCCTGGGAGCAAATCAGTCTAGGGCATCGGTAGTCATCCATTCGATGTGAAGTTCGCTAGTCTTCAATCACCGTCTTCAAATCTTCGACTTCCAATCGTCGTATAATTATTTGAAATGAGAGTTAACTCGGCCTTTTCAAATAATTCTCGAAATATATATGTAATTTAAATCATTCTTTTTATTCCATATCATTAATAATATTTTATAACGATTTATCGCTATTTTTATTTATTTAAAAATAGCAATTTTTAATTAAACGACGCTTCAGGTCATTACATGGCCTTGGCGCTGTTTTCACCAAAATTTAATTTACATATTTCTCAAAATCTAACCATTGGATCATAGCAAACTTTATATCGTTGGAAAGATCGTTCCAAAACGAACCCAAAGGTTCAAGTTTTGGGAAAATCCGATGATCGGGTCTTTCGGTATAATCGTCTGAAGTTACGATTTCAAAACGCAAACTGGAGCGGCGCGATTCGTTTTATTTTAATTTATATTTGTATATAAATATATATAATTATAAATTGTTCAACGATTTCAACATCATTTCCAATTCAACATTAACCTCTTTTATGTGAAATATATATTACAATAAAATGCAATTTTTAATGTTAATACAATTCCTTCCAACATTGAATCTTTTATATGATTCATATATATTACATTAAAAATATAATCTTTTATTCATTTATTTATTGTATTAAGAATATAATCTTTTACTCTTTTCTTTGATTACATTATAAACGTAATCTTTTTATTCTCTTCTTTGATTACATTAAAAATGTGATTTTTTATTCCTTTCATTGATTATATTAAAAATGTAATCTTTCTAATCATTCTTTTATTACATTAAAAATGTAATTTTTTTATTTCATTCTTTATTACATTAAGAAATGCAACTTTTTATTTCATTCTTTATTACATTGAAAAAAATGTAATCTTTCTAATGAAATCCTTTATTTCATTAAAAATGTAAACTTTTATTTCAATATATTATTAGATTGAAAATTGTAATCTTTCTGATGAAACCTTTTATTTCATTAAAAATGTAAACTTCAAGGAAAAACATATTATATATAGCAGTGGACATTCCTATTGTTTCATTTACATTAAAAATGTAAAGTCCAATGTCAATACATTTTATTTCAAAATGTTTATCTTTAATATTGCATTTACATTAAAAATGTATATGTCAATGCCAATGCATTTTATTTATCAAAGTTTTATTTTAAATGTAGTATATACATTAAAATTGTAAATGTTAATGTTAATACCCCTTTTTCTATCAATGTTTTATTTTTCATGTTGTATACACATTAACAATGTAAATTCCATATCAATACATCTCTATATAACAAATGACTACTTTTAATGTTGCATTACATTAAAATGTATATTTCAATATAAACACATTTCTGTTTAACAAAGTCTATTTTTAATCTTGCATTACACTAAAAATGTATATTTCAATATAGATGCATTTCTATTTAGCAAATGACTATTTTTGTAATGTTGGACCACATTAAATATATATATATATATTAAAGTAAAGACATTTTAAAATAAAAATGGTCATTTTTAATGTTTTGTTTACATTAAAAATGTAAATTTTAAAGAAAACACTTTTTGTTATTGCAATGACCATTCTTAAAAGGTTCAGTTACATAAGAATGTAAAACTAAATGTAAAACATTTTTATTATAACAATGTTCATTTTAATGTAAAACATTTAAAATGTAAAATCTAATGTAAATACACTTTATATAACAATGTGGTATTCTAATGTTTTCATATACATTAAAATGTAAAATTCCAATGTAAATACATTTCTTTATCAAAATGTTTATTTTAATGTTTCATTTACATTTAAATGTAAAATCTAATATCAAAACATTTTTATTTCAGTATGTTTATTTTTTTTATTGTTGCATTTACATTTAAAATGTAAAATGCAATGTAAATACATTTTATATTACAAAGTTTATTTTTACTGTTTTATTTACATTAAAAATGTAAATTTCAAATGTAAAAACATTTTTATTTAACAAATGACTATTTTTTTAATGTTACAACAAAACATGAATTTTATGTTGACATATAATGATCATTTTATGAAAATATAATTTTCATATTATTAAAACAATTAATATATAATAACATGAATATTTATAACACAATAATGTTTCAGAAAATTTCGGCAGCATAACGGCAGGGTAATTAAAACCGGCACAGTCCCGATGTACGGCTCCTCGCACTACCTTAGGCCTCGCGGTGTTTACAAGGGGTTTAATTTCCTAATACATTTTTCTAGGCAATCTAATGCCACAATATCAATCAATTTCATTTCAACCACAACCAGTCATCCAAAAAATCAACCAATTACACATCACAATACAATCAAATCGTCCATGGTCTGTGGACGACGGGTGTCGGGAGTTTCTAAACTCCGTCTGCATCCTAATATAATTTTATTTAATTAATTTGGATTTAGAAATCTCACATTGATGTTTATTTCTTCTAAAATCATAGAATGCTCCAAAAATTCTGCGGTCTCTTCTTAAATGTAGAGGACGTCCGCATTAGTCTAATGTCCCCTGTTTCATCGAATTTCGTTATCGTATGAGCAAGATGTGAATTTTATAATTAAACATGAATTTGCGACGCTTTTAAACTGTTTAAACAGTTTAAAATTTCATTAACCGTTACCTCTCGATATTGTTTAAAACTAGGTCTCGATTTATCTTCAAATCCGTGTAGTTGTAGGACGATCAGATTCCACCACAACGGAGAGCTACGAATGGCGCACCCGGCGGTCCCACACTCGTCGAGCTCGAACTTGGTCAGAGGGAGAAAATCCGGCGCAAGCGACATGACTTCAAAAGGCCAATTCTCGAGAACGACGTGATAATAGAGGGTGAAAACGGTACCAATTCAAAGCACTCAAGATTTTCTACAAAATCTCCTGAAGAGTCGAACGATTTCAATAAGAGGATTAAGAGTTATTCGAGGGGGAACGATGGAGCAATTTCATTCGTCGAACTGTAGCGATGGCGGTTGCTTCGTATGGAGTTAGGGTTTATATGGAATACGTATTTTATTTTATTATTTTATTTATTTAATTCCTATTAATTTCAATTTAATTTCTATATCGCTCCTAACTCCAAATCAAACCCAATGAGTGTCGCCCCTAGCTAAATACCCCCATTCTGGACACAATGGGATATGTCCCGTAAGCCAATTCAATTGTTTTGATAAGTTTTTCTTTAAAATTTATATATAAAACATTTAATTATTTAATTCGATCGAACATTTTAATTTACCGCGGCCACATACTAACTCCCAAAATCCCCGAAAAATAAATCTAGCTATGTTTTAACGATACGGTCCTAACAAAATTAATTTCATCAAATTCGGAGACCGTTTGAAAAATGGTCATTTTCTGGTCGATCCAAATTGACTAAAATTGACAAAACACATTTTCTTTTGCCAGATCACATATTAATTTCAAAAATTATGAAAATTGGAATCCTGTAATAATTTGACATTCCGGATCCAACCAGGGTGGTTTCGTCGAAAACGGAGGTCGTTTGCAAAAGGTCAATTTATACGGGCTATATATTATATTAAATTCCATAGCGACTATTCTAAATATTCAACTAGCCATAACTTTTGATTCTCGCCATGAAATTTCAAATTTTCGGATTCGTTGGAAAGATATTTTTAAATAGGTTCTAATATTTTCGGTTTCACCAAAATCCGATTTATTTTGCATCCTGTACATTCAGTCAAAATTCGAATTCAAATTTTCGAACTGTCGCGCTATTTCTAAATCCTTTTAAAATTAAAATAAATATATTCGTTCTAACTTCAATTTAAAAAAATTTAATCGTTATTATTTAAAATAAATTATTTTAACTACTCAAAATTCAATTAAGTAGCCAAAATAAAAAAATTAAATTGGTTTTGATTTTCTGGGTTGTTACAATCTCCTCCACTTAAAAGCTTTTCATCCCTGAAAAGGAAACAACAGTAAAGTAGGAAACAAAACGGAAAATGTAAAATATTATAAATGTACCTTGCACTAAAGTCAGTCGAAGATATCCACTCTGCAATGGGGATAAGCCTGTTTGATGCTATCCTCGGTCTCCCATGTACAGTCTCTGGGATCTCCGCTCCACTGCACTTTGACTAGATGAATTATTTTGTTCCTCAGAACTCGGGTTTCTTTGCCAATGATCTTTACCGGCTCCTTTCTTACTGTTAAGCTCGGGGTAATCTCCAAATCTTGCTATGCAGCTTCCTCCACAATCAAGTTTGGATCATGTACATGCTTCCGAAGTTGAGACACATGGAATACATCATGTACCCCTGGCAACCAGTCAGGCAACTGAACCCTGTAAGCGAGAGTTCCAATTCTTTCTAGAATAGGGAATGGGCCAATGAATCTAGGAGCCAACTTTCTAGTCTTCCAAAAACGAACTACTCCTCTCAATAGGGAAACCCTCAAGTACACATAATCGCCAACAGCAAATTCTAAATTCGTTCTTCTTGAATCTGCATAACTTATCTGTTGGCTCTAAGCAATCAGTAATTGCTTCTTAATAAAATCAACTTTGTCTGAAGCTTCTCGAATCATGTCGGGACCCAATACTAGTTTATTGCCCAGTTCTACCCAACATGCGGGAGATCTACAAGGTTTGTCGTATAATGCTTCGAATGGCGACGTTTGCAAGCTTGTTTGGTAACTGTTATTATAAGAGAACTCGACCAAATGCAAGTGATCTTCCCATGATCCGCCAAAGTTAAGAATACATGCCCGCAACAAGTCTTCCAGTATATGGTTCACCCTCTCGGTCTGGCCATCTGTTTGAGGATGATATGTGTTGCTCAGATTTAATGTTGTCCCAGCTCTTCATGGAATGCTTCCTAGAATTTACTAGTGAATATAGGGTCATGGTCACTAACAATACACACCGAGAATAAGAGAACCTCCTATCGGGTTATGAAATCTAACCGGTTCCTTAAGGTTCCTTAGTTTTAACTTCAACTTCTTAACTGTATTGCTTGGGATAAAGCTTAGTGACGCGCCCGTATCAAACAATACTTTAACTAGAATATTGTGGACAGTGAGAGTACCTTCCAAAACAGCTGGCCTTTGCTGACTAGCTGAGGGTGTTGGAGTTTCTACTACTTCAATTACATGAGTCACCTTGGTCGTTTTCAAAAGTCGTCAATCCCTACTTATATGACCTGACTTATGGAAAATATTGTATTCCCTGATGTCTTAAGACTTGTTATTGGATTTAGATCCATCATTCTTTCGTTTCTTCAAAGATTTGCAATTTATCGACAAACGTCCTTGCCTACTGCAATTAGAGCATATGGCAGTAGTTAACTATTCTTTCTTAGATCTTGGCTTTTTCTTATTGACCTTCGGCTTCTTACTAACCTCGGGCTTTGTGCTTGCCTCAGGGCTATCAGTTTCAAACTTCCTTTTGCTGCTAGAGCTGCTTTCTTCATCTTCCTAACCATGTTTCTTATCATTATACTCATAGCGGTAAGCCATTTGTATCATCTCGGAAAAAGGGAGTTTCACATGAGCAAGTACTCTACCATCTTTTTTCTTTTGAAGTCCTCTAGTTAATCTCAGATTCTTCCTTACCGGAGCTTGAATTAGTTCTGGGGCAAAGCGAGAAAGTTCATTGAATTTATATTGATATTCTTGGACGGTCATATCTCCTTGTTTCAGATTGTAGAACTCATCATATAATCGCTCAGTTGCTTCTGGAGGAATAAATCTTTCTTTCAAAATTTCTTTAAATCTATCCCAGGTAATATTACCATTTTGATTTTCCTTAGTAATAGTTTCCCACCAGATTAGAGCTTCGTTTTTGAGTGCCCAAGATGCTAGTAATCTTTTCTGGTCATCTCTCAGCTTTAAGCCTTGAAAGATTCTCTCAACCGAACGCATCCATGCCTGTGTTTCAATAATGGATTCTTTGCCCGAGAATTGTACTCCACCCAGATTCTGATACTTCATTACTATAGCTTCTAGATCTGGTTCTGGTTGTGGGAGCACAGTTGGCTCATTAGATCGTCGAACCATAGAATTACTTCTTCAGTTTATGCCACTCATGTCTACTATGTCTGCAAATAGCAGACAAAGAGTCAGGCCAACATAATAGATATTGTAAAGCATAGAGACATATATTTGAATGTACATGAATTTATAGGGGGGTGTTTTATTCAGCTATACTCATTCTAGGACATTACTAGTCCTATCTATTATGAGTTATTCATTTTAAAATACTATTGATTCCACTTCTGTCTGGTTTATTTATATGTTATATTCTGAGCTAAGTTTAACCAAAGCTCTGATACCAACTGTGATAACCCCAAACTCCCGTAGTACGAAAGCAAGGATAATCATTGGAATATAACTCATAAACAATAACAACAGAACAGAAATATAGAATTACAGCAGATAATGTACATCAAATTACACTGGAAATAATATATCATCAGAGTTACACAGCATAATAGGATCATACTTAGCACATAATACAGTTTCAGTTTAACATAAAATGTCTACAGCGGAATCAAACATAATATACTAAATGAAGTCTGAACAACATAATAGAAATGATAAGATCCATCTTCAGCTCCATAGCTATCCAGAAAGAATCTGCTAAAACCTGTATACAAGGCTACCCGTATGGAAAAGAGGGCACCCGAGCTTGCGAAGTAAAACAAACTACGAGTCCGTCATGGGACTGGTATGAGAAATCTACTTAACCTACTTAATAGTAAGGCTAATCACAGGACCACTCCGCTAATGCGGAAAGGGTTTACTCCATTGGATTGCCAGTGCATAAATAAAGTAAATCGTTAAACAACGCAATGCTTTTTAGAAAAATGAAACCATTATAAGACTCAAGTCCCATCATACAATGCAACACAAACCGTAGGATAGAGTTTTACCTTATAATGGTCCAAAATGCTTGATTCGATAAAACGGATTTGATATCATTATTAGTGTATATATGTTTTCAAAAACATTTCAGTCATAATGTATCAATCACAGACGGCATAGCTACCATACACTATGTCGCCAAATATAGGTTTACAATCAAAACCGTATGGGTTGTATTGGAAGTTGGATTTCCATCATGAACCAAGGCAAGGGATCATCCTTACTGAATTCGAGACACTCTAGCCCGTGCCTCAGGATCAGTCGCAACTACACCTTGGAGCGCCAGGGCCGGTCCACAAATATGTTAGTGGATTAGTAATGCCTGAACAATACGTCTCCCCGCCCTATGGGGCGCAAATAAAGAGCCACTAGGGACTCAAATCCGAGGTACATCGCTTTCCATCATCCATATAAGTAAATATATCTGGGCTTGTAAAACCTAGACAACACTTCTAGCTAGAAAGAAACGCATGTTCTCCCTGGGGTCCTTCTCCCGTTTCTGGTTCATATCGGGTGTGAGGCCCGCGAAGTAGCCCTATACACAAATCTATGCTAAAGTAAAACATTACTTTGATCATCATCCACAAGGCTCTGCTTTTCAACAATAAGCCTTGATCATTAGCATCTTGGCATGCCACACTGATAATTCACGCCACACGACTGATGTCTACCAATATATAACCTCTGAGCTCGTACGTCTCAGAGAAGGGTGTTAAGCAAGAGAATAAATTCTCCTCCACCCAAACAAATATATATTATATAGAAATCAATTAGCACGTAATAAAATCCAATGTCAAACATACATCCATTTACAAGTCTGTTCTGGTTCTGAACGAAACTGAAGATACCTTATTCCTCGTTCCATATGTCCAATACGGAAGAGAGGCTCTCGTATATCCGGACAATCAACAAGTACGTCCGCAAATCAGTCCAGGGCATCGGTAGTCATCCATTCGATGTGAAGATCACCGGTCTTCAATCACCATCTTCAAATCTTCGACTTCCAATTGTCGTATAATTATTTAAAATGAGAGTTAACTCGGTCTTTTCAAATAATTCTCGAATATATATATATAATTTAAATCGTTCTTTTCATTCCATGTCATTAATAATATTTTATAATAATTCATCGCTATTTTTATTTATTTAAAAATAGCGATTTTTAATTAAATGACGCTTCAGGTCATTACATGATCCTGGCAATGTTTTCACCAAAATTTGATTTAGACATTTCTCAAAATCTATCTGTTGGATCTAAGCAAACTTTATATCGTTGGAAAGATCTTTCCAAAACGAACCCAACGATTCTAGTTTTGGGAAAATCCGACGGTCGGATCTTTCTGTATAATCGTTTGAAGTTACGATTTCAAAACGTGAACTACAACGGCGCGATTCGTTTTATTTTAATTTATATTTATATATAAATATATATAATTATAAATTGTTCAAAGATTTCAACATCACTTCCAATTTAACATTAACCTCTTTTATTTGAAATCATATATTACATTAAAATGCAATTTTTAATGTTAATACAATTCCTTCCAACATTGAATCTTTTATATGATTCATATGTATTACATTAAAATTAAAATCTTTTGTTCATTTATTTATTGTATTAAGAATATAATCTTTTACTCTTTTCTTTGATTACATTATAAATGTAATCATTTTATTCTCCTCTTTGATTACATTAAAAATGTAATCTTTTTATTCATTTCGTTGATTACATTAAAAATGTAATCTTTCTAATCATTCTTTTATTACATTAAAAATGTAAATTTTTTATTTCATTCTTTATTACACTAAGAAATGCAACTTTTTATTTCGTTCTTTATTACATTGAAAAAATGTAATCTTTTTAATGAAATCCTTTATTTCATTAAAAATGTAAACTTTTATTTCAATCTATTATTACATTGAAAAATGTAATCTTTCTAATGAAACCTTTTATTTCATTAAAAATGTAAACTTCAAGGAAAAACATATTTTATATAACAATGGACATTCTTAGTGTTTCATTTACAATAAAAATGTAAGTTCCAATGTCAATACATTTTATTTCGAAATGTTTATTTTTAATAGTGCATTTACATTAAAAATGTATATGTCAATGTCAATACATTTTATTTATCAATATTTTATTTTAAATGTGTATATGCATTAAAAATGTAAATGTAAATGTTAATACCCCTTTTTCTATCAATGTTTTATTTTTCATGTTGTATGTACATTAAAAATGTAAATTCCATATCAATGCATTTCTATATAACAAATGACTACTTTTAATGTTGCATTACATTAAAAATGTATATTTCAATATAAATACATTTCTGTTTAACAAAGTCTATTTTTATTCTTGCATTCATAAGAAATGTATATTTTAATATAAATGCATTTCTATTTAACAAATGACTATTTTTTTAATGTTGGATTACATTAAATATATATATATATATATATATATATATATATATATATTAAAGTAAAGACATTTTAATAAAACATTTTTATTATAACAATTCTCATTTTAATGTAAAACAATTAAAATGTAAAATCTAATGTAAATACACTATATATAGCAATGTTGTATTTTAATGTTTCCATATACATTAGAATGTAAAATTCCTATTTAAATACATTTCTTTATCAAAATGTTTATTTTAATGTTTCATTTACATTTAAAATGTAAAATCTAATATCAAAACATTTTTATTTCAATATGTTTATTTTTTTTATTGTTGCATTTACATTTAAAATGTAAAATGCAATGTAAATACATTTTATATTACAAAGTTTATTTTTACCGTTTTATTTACATTAAAAATGTAAATTTCAAATGTAAATACATTTTTATTTAACAAATGACTATTTTTTAATGCTACAACAAAACATGAATTTTATGTTGACATATAATGATCATTTCATATATATATATATATTAAAAATATAATTTTCATATTATTAAAACAAATAATATATAATAACATGAATATTTATAACAAAAAAATATTTCAGAAAATTTCGGCAGCATAACGGCAGGGTAATTAAAACTGGCATCGTCCCGATGTACGGCTCCTCACACTACCTTAGGCCTCGCGGCGTTTACAAGGGGTTTAATTTCCTAATACATTTTTCTAGTTAATCTAATGCCACAATATCAATCAATTTCATTTCAACCACAATCAATCACCCAAGAATCAACCAATTACACATCACAATACAATTAAGTCGTCCATGGTCTGTGGACGACGGGTGTCGGTTGTTTCTAAACTCCGTCTACATCCTAATATAATTTTATTTAATTAATTTGGATTCAGAAATCTCACATTGCTGTTTATTTCTTCTAAAATTGTAGAATGCTCCAAAAATTTTGCGGTCTCTTTTGAAATGTAGAGGACGTCCACATGAGTCCAATGTCTCCTATTTCATCGAATTTCGTTATCGTATGAGCAAGATATGAATTTTACAATTAAACATGAATTTGCGCGCTTTTAAACTGTTAAAACAGTTTAAAATTTCATCGGACGTTGCCTCTCGATATTGTTTAAAACTAGGTCTCGATTTATCTTCAAATCCGTGTAGTTGCAGGACGATCGGATTCTACCACAGCAGAGAGCTACGAATGGCGCACCCGATTGTAACAACCCGGAAAATCCGAACCTAGCTACTAAAGCGTAAACAGCTCGTTTTTCCTTCCCCGCCAGTAAATTTAAAAAAAATTATTTTAATTATTTTGGCGGAAAATTGTGGCAGAATTTGAAAATTCTATTTTTAAATAATTTAAATGCCAGTAAAAATAGCCAATTTTCAAACGATCTCTGTTTTCGACGAAACCACTTTTGTTGGAACCGGAATGTCGAATTATTGCTAGGTTTCAATTTTTAGAATTTTCCGAGCTAGTATGTGAGCGTGGCAAAAGAAACTGTGTTTTGACAGTTTCGGTCAAAATTAATCGGCTTAGAAATAGCCATTTTACAAACAGTCTCAGAATGAGACGAAATTAATTTTGTTAGGACCGTATCGTCAAAAGAAAGCCAAAAATAATTTTTCTGGATTTTTCTGGTTTCAGATGTGGTCCCGGTAAATTTCTGTATACGTTCAAATTTAAAAATAAATGAATTATATTTTAAATCTGAGAAACGGGGGCCGAGACGAACTCCTGGGCCTGCGGGACATATTCTGATGGATCCGGAATGGGGGTAATTAGGTGGGCTAGACAGTCGTTGGGCTGAAAAATATGAAGTTTTGCTAAACGTTCTTAATTGGGCTAAATTAATAATTTAATAGTTAAAATACCCTAATTTATACAGTATAAAATACGATCCACTATTCATCGTCTCTTCCAAATCCGTGGCCGCCACTACCTCCCTACCTTCTCTCTTCGAATTCTCCCACCACACTTCGAATCAGAACGCAAGCTATACACCGTTTCGAAGCTCTCCACCTCCTCTTTCTTCTCCGACCAGTAGCACACCGCCTCGTGGTTCGTAGCTCGCGGAATCGGGCCTCAAACCCGCCGCCTTTGGCACGCCGCCGCTGCCACATCAGGCCGCCGCACCTCCCGGCGTGCTCGGCGTACGTAGCCCCTTCCAAGCCTGTCCTCCTCCAACCAACGGCGCTCCAAACCGTTCATCCTATCTCCTGCATTTCGCGTTCAAAGATTTGAACAAATAAGGAAGTTCACGGCCAAAGTAACTGAAGGAGGAAGAAGAGGTTAAGGCCTAATCACCTTAGTTATTAATTAATCCAAATTTAATTATCAATTTGTTTTTGTCATAACTTCTTCGTTCGGACTCGAAATCTGAAAATTTCAGAAGTGTTGGGATCATACGAAGGAGATCTACACATCAGAACTGAAACGGAGGATTTCTGAGCTGTTGGAATTTTCAACTTATTCGCAACGACTATGAGATTCTATATTTTAATTTAATAATAAATTAAATTATTTAATTGTGATATAATATATATATATATAGTTATGGCTCAGATGTGTTTGTGTGAACGTATTTGTGATGTTTGATTTTATGTATGAAATGAATAGTATAGATTTATGTAATTGACAACATCTCTATGCTATACACTTTGTCATAATTAAATTGACAAATCTTCTGTTTAAAATAAGGAAAATGTGTTGTCACCATCCATATGTTATCATCATAGTTCAGAGTTGAATTGATTCACTCTCCAATTCAAATATGATTGTTATCACCATTGAGTAGAGCTGGATTGATTTTCTTTTCAATTCAATTATATTGCCACCACCTATGCTGTTATCACTATTGTGTAGCGTAGAATTGATTTATTTTTCTATTCAAATACGTTGACACCATTCGTATGTTAAAACTTCGTTTGGATTTGGATTGATTTACTTTTCAATTCAAAGTAAAAAGAACAAAGGATTTTATTTTGTTGCATCCCTCGATGCAAACAAAAACGGCCAAAAATAGAAATTCACCAAAGATTATATTTTGTTTACATTTTTCAATGCGAACAAAATATTAAATAAATAATGAAAAAAAAGAAAAAAAACAAAGTTTACTTTTATTTTATTTACATTCGCATTAACACTGTAAACAAAATGTGCATAACACTTGAAACAAAGTTTACTTTTATTTTAATTACATTCGCATTAACCCTGTAAACAAAATGTGCATAACACTTGAAACAAAGTTTACTTTTATTTTAATTACATTCGCATTAACACTGTAAACAAAATGTGCATAACACTTGAAACAAAGTTTACTTTTATTTTAATTACATTCGCATTAACACTGTAAACAAAATGTGCATAACACTTGAAACAAAGTTTACTTTTATTTTAATTACATTCGCATTAACACTGTAAACAAAATGTGCATAACACTTGAAACAAAGTTTACTTTTATTTTAATTACATTCGCATTAACACTGTAAACAAAATGTGCATAACACTTGAAACAAAGTTTACTTTTATTTTAATTACATTCGCATTAACACTGTAAACAAAATGTGCATAACACTTGAAACAAAGTTTACTTTTATTTTAATTACATTCGCATTAACACTGTAAACAAAATGTGCATAACACTTGAAACAAAGTTTACTTTTATTTTAATTACATTCGCATTAACACTGTAAACAAAATGTGCATAACACTTGAAACAAAGTTTACTTTTATTTTAATTACATTCGCATTAACACTGTAAACAAAATGTGCATAACACTTGAAACAAAGTTTACTTTTATTTTAATTACATTCGCATTAACACTGTAAACAAAATGTGCATAACACTTGAAACAAAGTTTACTTTTATTTTAATTACATTCGCATTAACATTGTAAACAAAATGTGCATAACACTTGAAACAAAGTTTACTTTTATTTTAATTACATTCGCATTAACATTGTAAACAAAATGTGCATAACACTTGAAATAAAGTTTACTTCTATTTTAATTACATTCGCATTAAAAATGTGTGTAACACTTTGTACATTGTGGATAAGACATGAAAATAAAAGTTCATTCTTTTGTTCGCATTCTCAATGCAAACAAAAGATTGAAAATAAAAGTTCATTCTTTTGTTCGCATCCTCAATGCAAACAGAAGATTGAAAACAAAAGTTCATCCTTTTGTTCGCATCCTCAATGCAAACAAAAGATTAAAAATATAAGTTCATCCTTTTGTTCGCATCCTCAATGAAAACAAAAGATTTAAAAATAAAAGATTATCCTTTTGTTTGCATCCTCAATGCAAACAAAAGATTTAAAACAAAAGTTCATCCTTTTGTTCGCATTCTCAATGCAAACAAAAGATTTAAAACAAAAGTTCATTCTTTTGTTCGCATCCTCAATGCAAACAAAAGATTTAAAAATAAAAGATTATCCTTTTGTTCGCATCCTCAATACAAACAAAAGATTTAAAACAAAAGTTCATCCTTTTGTTCGCATTCTCAATGCAAACAAAAGATTTAAAACAAAAGTTCATTCTTTTGTTCGCATCCTCAATGCAAACAAAAGATTTAAAAATAAAAGATTATCCTTTTGTTCGCATCCTCAATGCAAACAAAAGATTTAAAACAAAAGTTCACCCTTTTGTTCGCATCCTCACTGCAAACAAAAGATTAAAAATATAAGTTCATCCTTTTGTTCGCATCCTCAATGCAAACAAAAGATTAAAAATATAAGTTCATCCTTTTGTTCGCATCCTCAATGCAAACAAAAGATTAAAAATATAAGTTCATCCTTTTGTTCGCATCCTCAATGCAAACAAAAGATTTAAAAATAAAAGATTATCCTTTTGTTCGCATCCTCAATGCAAACAAAAGATTTAAAATAAAAGTTCATCCTTTTGTTCGCATCCTCAATGCAAACAAAAGATTCGAAACAAGAGTTCATCCTTTTGTTCGCATCCTCAATGAAAACAAAAGATTAAAAATATAAAATTATCTTTTTGTTCGCATCCACAATGAAAACAAAATATTTAAAATAAGAGATTGTCCTTTTGTTCGCATCCACAATGCAAACAAAAGATTAAGAATTAAAAATTTACTTTTGTTCGCATCCACAAATGCGAACAAATCATTGTAATAAGGAATTGGCTTTTTGGTTCGCATCCACCAATGCGAACAGGATTTTAGAGTTAAAAATTCACTTTTGATTCGTATGTACAATGCGAATCAAATGTTAGAAATAAAAATGTACTTCTTTGTCCTCATTCATAATACGAGTAAAACACGATTTATAAAGAATACACATCGCTAAAATACTACATATATTAGAATTTATGTGCAGTATTAGAATTACAATTTATAACATCACATATATTAGAATTTATAGGCAACAATAAAAAGAGCGATAAATCGATATAAATAAATATTGATAATATTAAATGATTTAAATAATAACAATACGATAAATTATTTAAAAAGCCCGAGTTCAACTCATTTCAAATAGTTTTACGGCGTTCAATTCAAAATATCGAAGACGGCGTTTGAAGACCGGTGATCCTCACGTCGAAAGGATGACTACTGATGCCCGGCGTTGACTAGCTATCAATAAAGGGTTAATAGTGGTAGTTGTCCGAACGCACTTGTTGATTGTCCGGATATGCGAGCACCTCGGTGACTCCGGTTTCGTTCAGTCCCAGAACGAACTTGTAAACGGATGTGTGTCCGACATTGAACTTCATGTTGTGTATTTAAGTTGATATTTATTAATGTATACTTGTTGGTGGAGGAGAATTTATTCTTCACTTAACACTGTAACACCCCACCTCCGCCAGGTTAACTCTTGCAAGCACACTGGCTTTGGAGGGGCGTTTAAACAAGGTAAACATGCATGCAGATATCACAAGACAGAACATATAAGTAAAATAGAGTAGTAAAGCAGCGGATAAAACTAGCATTTCAAAACCATAGTTAAGTTACAACAAAGTACTTGGTCATTATTTTCCAACAAACAAAGTCTAGATAAAAGCATAAACTGAAAAACTGAAATACATAAAGTACTATCCCCAAAGTGAAGTGATAAACCATAGCTAGCTCAATGTCCAAAACTGTACATGAGCAAATCCAGAAAGCAAGCTGCAAAGATCCAAGCTAAGCTCCAATGTTCCCACCCTGAGGACCTGAGGGGGGGGGGAAACGGAAGAAAAGAGGCGAAAGAAAACAGGTCAGTCAAAAAGACTGGTAAGCCCTACTACTATCTGTCTATGAACTAGTAAAGTTAACTGGCATGAGAAGCTGGGATGAACATAAGGATAACAACATACTGGCATGATGATTAACTAACAAGATAGATAAAGGTATCATCGCATAATCAAGGTTAAGTTTTGCACCACGGGTGTACTAGCATTCTAACATGTCAAGTAAAAACAAGAATTGATCCCTTGGCCCAAGCTTGGCCCAATATCATGAGGTGACCTAAATCAAGGTCCAACTACTCGGTCTAGTCGATCGGCTCCCTATAAGCTTAACTCGTCAAGTGTCGGTGTCATACGGCTTAATCATGTAATGTAGTTGATTGTGCAGGGTCCACCCCTAGGGTGTATCAGGCCCTACGGTGTAACCCTCAGACACCATTCCAGGATGCACAGTCCAAACCTACCGGCCCCCGTGTTCAACTCCGGACTTAATGTGCACGACCATGGTCCGCCTGAACAACCGGTGCATCATTCAGCCATCTCTTTTGGTCTCTTACAATCAGCCCAGTAATCGTGCCCCACCCTAGCCTAGTCCTAGGGTCTTATGATACTATCTAGAAGGTTACTGCTGAAAAGGACCACGCAACTAGGGTTTCTTAACGGGTTAAATGTGGTTAACCCGATCCAAACGTGGGTTAAATTGGTTAAGCGTACGCAAGGTCCCTGACTTAACCCCGATTAACCCATCCAGCCTAAATTGGTTAAGTATTAAGTGGATCATGACTTAACCCTAATCAGGAGGCATTCATTAACTTAATGTGCTTAACCTCTCACATTAGACCCTGTTGTGGTTACTAGTTAAGCCGGGCGGGTCCGGGTAGCTTTACACCACAACTTGGTCTAACCTCGGGTTCGAGCACAACATGACCAACTTCTCACATTGGGTCCTTTTGTTTGTAGCCACTAGTTAAGCCGGGCGGGTCCGGGTAGATTTATGCTACAAACTCAACCCAACCTCGAGTTGGCCACACTCATATTTTCTAAGTGTCATGTCCATTATGTTTCCAAAACATAATTACAAGTTAACATATCACGTTATGTTATAAAAACCATGTTTTTGTCATAATGTTACCCAACCCCAACGTAATCCCATCGTTTACATAATCGCAACAACGCATAAAGGGTAAAATAGGGAACTTGGCATAATCATGACAAAAAGGTGTTGAAGCCACAAGTTTATCATGGTGGCATATGAGATGTACATATGTTCATATACTTGCATATTGCATCATTAGGCTTCAAAAGCATGCATAAAACCAAACTTAGCATATGAGTGACACATGGTGATAAATGACATGTGGAAGTTGCTAGAAGTTCGCATTTAGCTTCACATGCAAGTTATCCTAAGGGATATGATAACTTTCATGTTGCCAAAATGCAACCTTTAATATAAAGCTTGGAGCTTTATGCTCACAACATCAAGTTTAACTTGCATAACATGTTATCATGTGTATAATGATCAACCCAAACTTGCATAACATAACAACATGTGTCATACATAATGATTAAACCAACTTGCATAGCATAATGATCAACCAAACTTGCATATCATAATGATCAACCAAACTTCCATATCATAATGATCAACCAAACTTGCATATCATAATGATCAACCCCAAACTTGCATCATTCATTTAACTTTAGAGTTAATAAAAAGAAAGTAGAAAAGGGCTTACAATGCTATGAAGACACAAATAAATATTTATTATAAAGATTGAGACGAAGCCCTTATGCAAGCACCAAAAACCCAAATATGCAATCTCCAAATGAAAACCCTTGAGCCAAATCAATAAAAACCCTTGCTTTGAAATAGAAATGTTGCAACTTGACTTGAATGCAAACTAAGAATACTCATACAAGCTTGGAAACACTTGTATGCATTCAAAATCTCTCATATAAATTAACTTAGAAATTTTAGCATGAGAATGGAGGCCATGAGAGGAACAAATTTGGCATAGTTTAGTTGTAGGAATGAATAATGATGATTTAGGCTAGGTGTTAGGTCCTTTTTATAGAAGATTAGGGTAATATTAGCCATAGGATTAACCCTAGATTCAATCCAAGCCATCAAATCCCGTCACAAGCCTCCAAAACAGGTCAAAACAGCCAAGATGAGTGCACCAGGTTGTCTGGGCCGACCAGGCAGGTCGACACCCAGGTCGACCCTGGGGTCGACTCCCCAGTCGACCTGGGGGGGGGGGAGGTCGACTCCCCAGTCGACCCCCAGGTCAACCCCCCTGGGTCTGGCGGGATTTTTCCCGCCACTTCTGATTTCTCTGAAATTTGAATCTGTTTTGAATTTGAATTTTCCGTGAAACTTCGCGAGGCCATATCTTGGTCATACGGACTCCGATTTTCGAAAACTCGGACTCTATTTCGCGTATTTTTCCGAGACGAACGCAATGGCACAGCCCGTTTCCCTTGATTCAGATTTTAAAGTTTAATTCTGCCTCCATTTATGTTATAACATGTTATTCAAAAATACGGGTTGTTACATTCTCCCCTCCTTAAAGGATTTCGTCCCCGAAATCTCCAAGTTAGGAAGAACGTATCCTACCATCCATCATCCATCTACTCAAAACATCATCCACGTGCAGTCATTGTCCTTAAAGGATTCTAAATGCTGTATGATCATATGCAAAGGTGTGTGTATATGTACTTATCTAATGCAAAAATCAGGCGGTTACTGATACAGTAAACCTCCTTAATGCAAGGTATGTTAGTGAAATGAGTCCATATGTATGCGAATTCCTAACATAATTCATATCTCTACATGAGTGCACATAACATTCATCCATATGCAACATCCACGTGATAGCATAACAAATTTCATCCATGAATAAGTATAAGCACTCATGCATATGCAACATGAAAGTGTGTGAGCCGATCTTAGTGCCTAATGTGTATCATGCATCCACGAGTATCCACGTGCAAACACTTGCAACCATCAAGCATAACATGTTTCAAATACATGTTTCATCCAAAGGGTTTCTACCTAAGGTCCTCATAACATGATTAACGAGATAACAAGATAAACATGGATAAAAAGAAAGATATGCTAATTAGGAAAAGAGATCGAGAGTGTACCCTCAAAAAGGAATGGATAAAGCCCACGCATCTTCTCCTCGGTTTCCCAAGTTGCATCTTCGTCGGCTTCACCCCACTGAACTTTCACCAATTTGACTTCTTGATTCCTTAGTTTCTTGATCTATGTTCCCAAGATACGAATCGAAGCTCTTCTCAAGGTTGCCTCTTTCTCTACCTCAATGTCTTCAAGAATGCTTGGTTCAACCACCTCAGCGGATTCATGTAGGCACTTTCGGAGATGCGAGACATGAAAGACATTATGCACACCGGCTAGCTTTTCGGGCAATTCCACCTTATAGGCCATCTTTCCAATTCTCTCTATGATAGGGAAGGGTCCCACGAACCTTGGTGCCAGCTTCCCAACTGCTCCAAATCGTACCACATTGCGCAAAGGCGAGACCTTCACGAAAACCATGTCTCCCACTTCAAATTCCAAATCTGCCCTTCGTCTGTCAACATAGGATTTCTGTCTGTCTTGGGCCGCTTTCACCCGTCTTCTCACCAATTCAACTTTCTCGGATGTATCCCGTATCATATCGGGCCCAAGTATAAGTCTATCTGTTGTCTCCCACCAACAAGATGGTGACCTACACGTCCTCCCATACAAAGCTTCAAATGGTGCCATCCCTATGCTGGCTTGATAGCTATTATTATAAGCAAACTCTACAAGAGGAAGGTGGTCTTCCCAAGTACCACCGAAGTCGAGAACACAAAGCCTCAAAAGATCTTCTAGCACTCTATTCACCCTTTCGGTTTAGCCATCTGTCTTGGGGTGATAGGCTGTACTCAGATTCAATCGTGTACCCATTGCTTCTTGCAAACTATTCCAGAACTGGCTAGTGAAAATTGGGTCACGATCGCTAACTATGCTAGAAGGAATTCCATGCAACCGCACTATCTCCCGAAGATAAATAGATGCCAACCCTGCTGCGGTCCTCTTGTTCTTTACTGGGATGAAGTGAGCACTCTTCGTAAGTCTGTCAACTATGACCCATATGCTTGTGTTCCCTCTTCTTGACCTAGGCAATCCATCCACAAAATCCATAGAAATACTCTCCCACTTCCATTGCGGGACCTCCAATGGATGTAATAGCCCACCTGGTTTCTTTGACTCGGCTTTCACTTGTTGGCACACCATGCACCTTGAAACATACTCTGCCACGTCTTTCTTCATTCCATCCCAAAAGAAAATACGCTTCATATCCCTATACATCTTGTCCCCTCCAGGATGTACGGTCATCTTCGAGTGATGCGCTTCTTCAAGAACTCTATGGATTAAATCTCCCACTCGAGGAACACATAATCTCCCATCACGCCTTAGCCATCCTTTATCATCAATAGTATATCTGGCAAGGTGACTAGACGTCTCACCACGAATCAATTTGTCCATAACCTCGACTATCTGTGGATCTTCCTTTTGCGAAGCCCCAACTTGATCAAGAAGTGTGGGTCTAAGCTCAAGGGATGCTAATGAACCCGTCATCGACTCAACAGTCGTAGTGAAATCAAAGGTTGCCAAGAATTCTAAGTTCTTCATCTCTATGAACAAGGGGCTCAAAGTCAACCTCCTTCTGCTTAGTGCATCTGCCACCACATTACCCTTGCCAGGGATATAAGCTATTTCGAAGTCATAAGATGCCATGAATTCCATCCACCTTTGCTGCCTTAGATTCAGATCTTTTTGCGAGAAGAGGTACTTGAGTGACTTGTGATCAGTATACAACTCAAACCTTTCGCCAAGAAGATAGTGGCGCTAGGATTTGAGTGCAAAGACGATCGCCGCTAACTCCAAATCATGAGTGGGATAGTTCTTCTCATGAACCTTAAGTTGCCTACCCCCATAACATATCACTCTTCCCTCTTGCATCAAAACAGCCCCTAACCCCGTGCCACATGTATCTGTGTATATGGTAAACATCTTACCATTATCGGGTAATGCCAAAACTGGAGCTGAGGTAAGGGCTCTCTTGAGCCTTTGAAAAGCAAGCTCACACTCCAAGTCCCAAGCAAAGACTAAGTTCTTCTTCGTCAACTTAGTAAGAGGGGCCGAAATCTTAGCGAAGTCCCTGATGAACTTCCTATAGTAGCCCGCCAAACCGAGAAAGCTTCTTACTTCGGTCGCATTCCTAGGAGTCTTCCAGTCTTGAACCACAACCACTTTCGCGGGATCCACCGCTATGCCTTGCTTAGAAACTATATGTCCAAGAAACCGAACTTCCCTTCTCCAGAAATGACATTTGGAGAACTTGGCTTTCAACTGATGCGCTCTAAGCGTATCCATAACTTCCTTGAGATGTCTGGCATGTTCTTCCTCATCCTTTGAGAAGATCAGAATATCATCCACGAAGACAACCACGAACTTGTTGAGGAACTCCCTGAACACCCTACTCATCAAATCTACGAAGTAGGCGGGTGCATTAGTCAATCCGAATGGCATGACAAGCCATTCAAAAAATCCATCTGGAGTCCTAAACGCAGTTTTATCAATGCTATCCTCAGCTACTCTAAGCTGATGGAATCCGGTGGCTAGATCGAGTTGAGAGAAAACAGAAGCGCCAACCAGCTGATCAAAGAGATCATCAATCCTCGGTAAAGGGTGCCTATTCTTCTTTTTCAGTTTGTTCAACTCTCGATAATCAACACATAGACGAAGCGAACCATCTGCCTTAGTAGCGAATACCACCGGAGCACCCCATTCAGAAATGCTTCGTCTAATAAAACCCTTCTCAAGCAGCTCCTTGATTTGCTTACTGAGCTCTCTCCTTTCACGTGGAGCCATGTGCCTAACTGGCAATGATACTGGCTTGGCATTATCAACTAGATAAATGCGGAAATCTATCTCTCGTTTAGGGGGTAACCCCCTAACTTCTTCAAAGACATCAGGATAGTCTCGGACCACCCTTACAGATTGCATATCATCGATGGACGAGTCGAGAGATTCAAGATAACATAACATGACGGGACCTCTAGGGTTACAAGAAATTTCTAGGGTATTCCCGAGGCGAGTCATGAGCCTCACCACCCTATGTTCACAATCAAGAATGGCTCCATAACTGGACAACCAATCCATGCGCAAGATCAACCCATATCCCGTGAACCCGAGAACATAAGCATTACACGTGAATTCTACGGCCAAGATAGAAATCTTCAAATCCACACAAATCATAGATAGATGGGCGGAGCCCCCAATTGGATTTGAAACACAAACGGGATCCTCAACTAAGCTAGTACTTAGGTGCAAACTTTCAACAAGATCAGAAGAAATAAAACTATGCGATGCGCCAGAATCAAATAAGGTGCGATCAGGATAATCAGAAATATAAACAAGACTTTCTACAGAAATACTACCTCGGTCCTGAACTGGAGCAGCAGTGAGAGCATGCACTTGCCCTCCAGAAGGTCCTGCACGCTGATTCTGCCCTTGCTTCTTGGGGCAATCCTTTCTAAAATGTCCGGCCTATCCACAATGAAAGCATCCGCCCAACTTCCTCTTCTTCTTCCTACAGTCTTTAGCTATGTGCCCAACAATCCCACAGTAATTGCATTTTCTTGGGTCCTTTGCCTTGGCCTTGTTGCCCTTGTTGTTCTTGTTGTTTTTGTTGTTCTGATTGCTCTGATTTCCTCCCCACTTGGAGTCTGTCTTCTTGGCTTGAGTCTCACTAGCCTTATCTTCCTTCTTGCCATTCTTATCGTCTCCTTGAAGCAATGCCATGTCTACTAGTCCCTCAAAAGTGGCCCCCATGGGTATATGAGATAGGGCTAAACCTTGTAATGGCTCATTCAACCCTCGTGCAAAGCGTAAAGCCTTCTTCTGGGGAGTATTAACCATGTCCAAACCGAATCGGGCGAGCTTGTTAAACTCATTCACATACTCCCTCACTGTCATGTCCCCTTGCTTCAAAGATATGAACTTCTCCAATTGCAAATTCGCCTCAGCTGATGATAGAAACTTAAGCCCAAATCTTATCCTAAAGTCGGCCCAAGTCTCTATAGGCCTCGTAGCATTGGTGACCTCCCACCAATAAGCAGCTTCTTCTTTTAATAACCATGCTGCCAATACAACCTTCCTATGGTCTTCCACATCGAAGATAGCGAAAAGATCTTCGGTTTCTTTCAACCAATTTCGTGCCTCCACAAAAGTTTCCGTCCCAATGAAATTCTTGCCACCCATCGCCTTAAAGTCCTTGCAAACTTTAGCGAAATCCGCTTGTGGATTCTGAGGAGGAGGAGGAACCTCAGTTATGTTGGGGGTATTTGCTGGGCCCACATCGTTGGCCCTAGCTTCCAAGTACCTCCGGAACCATCCGGGAATGGTCACTCCCTCGGGAAGGTTAAGATCGGCCATACTGAAAAAGGAAAAAGATAGATTCAGAATGAAGAAACGAAGGATAGTGCTATGGCTTTTGGGGAATAGCCTTTTAAAATAACTAGAATTTTCTTGGAAAATACTTAATTGGTTTTGAAAATAGTTTTTCAAAAGGTAAGTTTTAAAAACACTTTTGCTCAAATCTTGTAAACCTTATGCTCTGATACCAAATGTAACACCCCACCTCCGCCAGGGTAACTCTTGCAAGCACACTGGCTTTGGAGCGGCGTTTAAACAAGGTAAACATGCATGCAGATATCACAAGACAGAACATATAAGTAAAACAGAGTAGTAAAGCAGGGGATAAAACTAGCATTTCAAAACCATAGTTAAGTTACAACAAAGTACTTGGTCATTATTTTCCAACAAACAAAGTCTAGATAAAAGCATAAACTGAAAAACTGAAATACATAAAGTACTATCCCCAAAGTGAAGTGATAAACCATAGCTAGCTCAATGTCCAAAACTGTACATGAGCAAATCCAGAAAGCAAGCTGTAAAGATCCAAGCTAAGCTCCAATGTTCCCACCCTGAGGACCTGAGGGAGGGGAAACGGAAGAAAAGAGGCGAAAGAAAACAGGTCAGTCAAAAAGACTGGTAAGCCCTACTACTATCTGTCTATGAACTAGTAAAGTGAACTGGCATGAGAAGCTGAGATGAACATAAGGATAACAACATACTGGCATGATGATTAACTAACAAGATAGATAAAGGTGTCATCGCATAATCAAGGTTAAGTTTTGCACCACGGGTGTACTAGCATTCTAACATGTCAAGTAAAAACAAGAATTGATCCCTTGGCCCAAGCTTGGCCCAATATCATGAGGTGACCTGAATCAAGGTCCAACTACTCGGTCTAGTCGATCGGCTCCCTATAAGCCTAACTCATCAAGTGTCGGTGTCATACGGCTTAATCATGTAATGTAGTTGACTGTGCAGGGTCCACCCCTAGGGTGTATCAGGCCCTACGGTGTAACCCTCAGACACCATTCCAGGATGCACAGTCCAAACCTACCGGGCCCCATGTTCAACTCCGGACTTAATGTGCACGACCATGGTCCGCCTGAACAACCGGTGCATCATTCAGCCGTCTCTTTTAGTCTCTTACAATCAGCCCAGTAATCGTGCCCCACCCTAGCCTAGTCCTAGGGTCTTATGATACTATCTAGAAGGTTACTGATGAAAAGGACCACGCAACTAGGGCTTCTTAACGGGTTAAATGTGGTTAACCCGATCCAAACGTGGGTTAAATTGGTTAAGCGTACGCAAGGTCCCTGACTTAACCCCGATTAACCCATCCAGCCTAAATTGGTTAAGTATTAAGTGGATCATGACTTAACCCTAATCAGGAGGCATTCATTAACTTAATGTGCTTAACCTTTCACATTAGACCCTGTTGTGGTTACTAGTTAAGCCGGGCGGGTCCGGGTAGCTTTACACCACAACTTGGTCTAACCTCGGGTTCGAGCACAACATGACCAACTTCTCGCATTGGGTCCTTTTGTTTGTAGCCACTAGTTAAGCCGGGCGGGTCCGGGTAGATTTATGCTACAAACTCAACCCAACCTCGAGTTGGCCATACTCATATTTTCTAAGTGTCATGTCCATTATGTTTCCAAAACATAATTACAAGTTAACATATCACGTTATGTTATAAAAATCATGTTTTTGTCATAATGTTACCCAACCCCAACGTAATCCCATCGTTTACATAATCGCAACAACGCATAAAGGGTAAAATAGGGAACTTGGCATAATCATGACAAAAAGGTGTTGAAGCCACAAGTTTATCATGGTGGCATATGAGATGTACATATGTTCATATACTTGCATATTGCATCATTAGGCTTCAAAAGCATGCATAAAACCAAACTTAGCATATGAGTGACACATGGTGATAAATGACATGTGGAAGTTGCTAGAAGTTCGCATTTAGCTTCACATGCAAGTTATCCTAAGGGATATGATAACTTTCATGTTGCCAAAATGCAACCTTTAATATAAAGCTTGGAGCTTTATGCTCACAACATCAAGTTTAACTTGCATAACATGTTATCATGTGTATAATGATCAACCCAAACTTGCATAACATAGCAACATGTGTCATACATAATGATTAAACCAACTTGCATAGCATAATGATCAACCAAACTTGCATATCATAATGATCAACCAAACTTGCATATAATAATGATCAACCAAACTTGCATATCATAATGGTCAACCCCAAACTTGCATCATTCATTTAACTTTAGAGTTAATAAAAAGAAAGTAGAAAAGGGCTTACAATGCTATGAAGACACAAATAAATATTTATTATAAAGATTGAGACGAAGCCCTTATGCAAGCACCAAAAACCCAAATATGCAATCTCCAAATGAAAACCCTTGAGCCAAATCAATAAAAACCTTTGCTTTGAAATAGAAATGTTGCAACTTGACTTGAATGCAAACTAAGAATACTCATACAAGCTTGGAAACACTTGTATGCATTCAAAATCTCTCATATAAATTAACTTAGAAATTTTAGCATGAGAGTGGAGGCCATGAGAGGAACAAATTTGACATAGTTTAGTTGTAGGAATGAATAATGATGATTTAGGCTAGGTGTTAGGTCCTTTTTATAGAAGATTAGGGTAATATTAGCCATAGGATTAACCCTAGATTCAATCCAAGCCATCAAATCCCGTCACAAGCCTCCAAAACAGGTCAAAACAGCCAAGATGAGTGCACCAGGTTGTCTGGGCCAACCAGGCAGGTCGACACCCAGGTCGACCCTGGGGTCAACTCCCCAGTCGACCTGGGGGGGAGGTCGACTCCCCAGTCGACCCCCAGGTCGAACCCCTGGGTCTGGTGGGATTTTTCCCGCCACTTCTGATTTCTCTGAAAATTGAATCTGTTTTGAATTTGAATTTTCCGTGAAACTTCGCAAGTCCATATCTAGGTCATACGGACTCCGATTTTCGAATACTCGGACTCTATTTCGCGTATTTTTCCGAGACGAACGCAATGGCACAGCCCCTTTCCCTTGATTCATATTTTACAGTTTAATTCTGCCTCCATTTATGTTATAACATGTTATTCAAAAATACGGGTTGTTACATTCTCCCCTCCTTAAAGGATTTCGTCCCCGAAATCTCCAAGTTAGGAAGAACGTATCCTACCATCCATCATCCATCTACTCAAAACATCATCCACGTGCAGTCATTGTCCTTAAAGGATTCTAAATGCTGTATGATCATATGCAAAGGTGTGTGTATATGTACTTATCTAATGCAAAAATCAGGCGGTTACTGATACAGTAAACCTCCTTAATGTAAGGTATGTTAGTGAAATGAGTCCATATGTATGCGAATTCCTAACATAATTCAAAATCTCTACATGAGTGCACATAACATTCATCCATATGCAACATCCACGTGATAGCATAATGTGACACCCCACTCCCGCTATGGTCACTCTCTAAGGGAATGCCATGGCATCGGTGGAGTATTTTAGTGAATATAGAACATAAAAATTACACCAAGACAGATATAAATAGTACTTAAAAATTTTTTAAGACATCATCTCATAACAGCGGAAGTAAAACATGTCTGGTTACATCATAAAACCATACTAAGAGTCAAGTACAAAATATCCATCCTGATAAATAAAAGTACATAATCCCAATATGCGTAAACTGATAGCCATAAAAGAAAAGGATAAGCTGAGCTTTACTCCTATGGTCCAAGCTCCAAAAGAGAATAAAGCAGTCTGATCAAAGCCCACTCGTACTGGGCCCACTCTGATAACCTGAGGGTTGGGGAAAAAGATAAAAACAACAGGGTCAGACATAAGTCTGAGTGAGTCCTATAACTTTAACAATACAATCATTAAAGTAACCAGAGGAGACATAAGCTTGATATACGGTAACGTCTGGGGATGAATGGCTACACTGAGTAGCTAGGTATACTTAGGATAAACTAAGATAATCGTAAAGACGCATTTATCCACCCAAGGATTAGTTTACACCACCCCAGACTTATCCACCCAAGGGTAATTCCTACACTGCACCACACCAGTCCTACCCACCAAGAGTAATTCCTACTTAAAGGTTGATCCCACTAAGTGTACTTAGTAATTTAGTAGTTTCGTGTACCCCTATCTGACTACATAGGTGTACCCACTACTTCCCAAGCGATCGGCTCCTCTACGTAGATACCCGTGCTGGTCCCACGATTGGGGTGTATCATTCCCCAACGTGGCCACCATATAATATCAGCGGTGCACGGCTTTATATCTACACGATGCAACAACGACTTACCAACCAGCCCGGGTCCACACACGCATATGAAACCCGTTGGTCCCGCGTTGCCACCGCTAACCCGGTTTGGCCACTTATAGTCAAGCCCAATATGCGTGTCCCGTCACTCGACTAGAGTCGAGCCCACAAAGATACGTTTGGGATATTGGTTGAAATGGGCCCCCACAAGCTACCACCTAAGCTTGCAAATTTATCTAGTGCATCCCACTTAACCCCTCTTTATAATCATGCCCACTTACATGTTAAGTTTTGGTTAAGTCATCTAATGATATTTCAATTGCCCCTTAAGGCACCCACTAGATTTCTACATGCCACCCATGGCACTTACTTAACCCTTTAATCATGTCTACTTACATGTCCTACTTTGGTTAAGTATTCTGATCGTATTTTCACATGCCACCCACGGCACTTACTTAACCCCTTAATCATGTTTAATTACATGTTCCACTTTGGTTAAGTATTCTAATCGTATTTTTCTATTTGCCACCCAAGGCAACCCACTAGATTCCACATGCCACCCAAGGCACCCACTTAACCCTCATGTCCCACTACATGCTAATATGGTTAAGTGTTTCTTAATTCATTAATTAAGATCATGACCTCATAAAGACCTCTCACATTAGACCGACTTTTATGACTGCTGGATATGCCGGTTGGTTCCGGGCAGACTTCTGTCATCAAAAGGGTCTAACCTCGTGTCTTTACTTTAGTCATGTATTTAGTTTATGACTAAGACCTCTCACATTGGGCCAATCATTTGTAGCCGCTGGATGGCCGGTCGGTTCCGGGCAGACTTCTGCTACAAAAGGGTCCAACCTCGTGTCTTAGTTGATTAATTATACCTAATTAATCACTCCCATATTAATTATCCCTAATTAATATCAAGTTTTTCCATAACATGGGTAGACCTAACTCAATAGGTAAATTCCCATGGGGTAGACCTAACTCAATAGGTAAATTCCCACTTATGGTAATTTATTTTTATGGTATGCTTAATCATACCCCAATCATACATTTATTAACATGTTTTTCAACCCCATCGTTCCCCACGTAAATCGTTCTCATTTTCATGACATAATAAAGGGGAAGATCCATCACAAATATTATGGGCTTAGCATATAACTTTGTCATGGGTTAAGAGGATGTCAACTTGCTTATATGAGCATATATTAACCCAACTACATTTAACCCCAAACTTGCATATCATCATACACATGACTTGCATAACATGTTGCATATGAACTTGCATATTATCATACATATATCTTGCATAACATGTTGTATATAAGCATTCACATAACTTGCATAACATGAAAGCTTGCATTTAAGCATACACATAACTTGCATAAGCATTCACATTCTTGCATAAGCATTCACATACTTGCATATTAACTCATAAACTTGCATAAGGTGTCATCATGAACTTGCATATTAACAAACATGTAACTTGCATAGCATATCTTGCATATTAACATACATGTAACTTGCATAGCATATCTTGCATATTAACATACATGTAACTTGCATAGCATATCTTGCATATTAACATACATGTAACTTGCATAGCATATCTTGCATATTAACATACATGTAACTTGCATCTTAAAGGAGGGTAAACATGCATATATACATATATTCATACATTATGCATATATACATAGGTAACTTGCATATCATGATTTATGCATAATACCAAACACTTAGCATGCATAAAACTACATACTTAGCATGCATAAAATTAATTACACATCATGCATAAACCCACCACTTAACTTGCATAAACCCACATACTTAACTTGCATAAACTCGCATATTCAACATGCATAAATTTACATATTCAACATGCATAAATTTACATATTCAACATGCATAAATTTACATATTCAACATGCATAAATTTACATATTCAACTTGCATGAACATAGGATTAATATTAAACATAGATTAGCATATTCACATCATGTCATATGACTTGCAAACCCATTAATCCACATGCAAAACCATAAATCTCATCATATCTCATCTACTTAATTTAGCAATCGATCATCAAAGTGATAGAAACTCACCAAAACCAAGATTAGCAAACTTATGAAGTGGAATTAGTGAAGAAGATATTGATTAGTGGTTGATTAGCTTGCAACTCTCTCTTCATTGATTTATGGAGGCCATGACCAAATTTCATTTTGCCATAGTTTAGTTACAAGACCTAATTATGAATGAATTAGGGTAGGGTTAGGGTCTTATTTATAGGATTAGGGAGTGTTTTAGGCCCTTAGATTAACCCTAGGTTAGATTAGGACCGTTAGATTTAGGAAATCTCTAGAACCCAGCCCAAGACTCAACCCAAAAACCAGATCTGGTGCACCCAAACTCCTGGCTCGACCCGCCGTGTCGACAGGCATGTCGACAGGCAAGTCGACACCCCTGTCGACAGGCCTGTCGACAGCCCTGTCGACATGGGTAGGGCGGGAACTTTCCCGCCTGGCCCCGCTGCTCCTATTTTAAAATCTGAATTTGAATTTTTAAATCTGTTTTTATCTTTGAATTTTCTGCAAACTTCATCGGGCCATAACTGGGCCATATGGACTCCGATTTTCGAAAACTCGGACTCTATTTTGCGTATTTTTCCGAGACGAACGCAACAACGCAGCCCGTTTCCCCTAATTCTCACGTATGAGATTATTTATTCTGCAATTAGTGAATTTTAGCATTAACTAAAATTCGGGGTGTTACATTCTCCCCTCCTTAAAGGATTTCGTCCCCGAAATCTCTAAGCTAAGGAGAATGCATATCCTACCATCCAAACAACCATCTACTCAAACCATCAATCACGGGCATCCATTGTCCTTAAAACAATTTCTAATGATGTATGAGCATATGCAAAAAGTGTGTGTATATGTTCCCTATCTAATGTATGAACATATGCAAACCATGATAGTGCCATGCATCCATTATGTATGCGAGAGAACCCTATCGACACATACAATATCTACATGAGTGCACAATCATTCACCAAAATGCATCATCCATATGATAACACAATCATTATACATCCATTAACATAGCTACTTACACACAATTTTATGCAATATGCAGTATGAAGTGATGGAGCCGATCTAGTGCCTAGAGTGTGTGTATATGCATCCACGAGCAACCACTAGCAAACACTTGCATCCACTTGCATCCATCATACATAACATGTCTCAAACACATGTTTCAACCATAGGAATATCCTATCTGAAGGTCAAAGGTACTAACGAGAGGACATACTAAGGATAAGATAAGCACAAGATATGCGATGAAGGAGAAGCAAAAGGACATACCCTTCGAAAGAAAAAGGGTACCTCGAACGCATCTTCGCTTCCGTCTCCCAGGTAGCGTCGCTCTCTTCATCTCCCCTTTGTACTTTGGCTAGTTGAACCTCCCTGTTTCCCAACTTCCAAATCTCTGACCCAAGGATGCAAGTAGGAGCTTGTCGAATCACCTCATCACGCTCTACTTCCACTTCTCTAAGCAAGCTTGGCTCTATCGCCTCTACGATCTTATGTAGGTCCTTCCTCACATGGAATACATCACGTACACCACTAAGTCTGTCGGGTAACCCCACCAATGGAAGATGCTCTTCCCATGTACCTCCTAAATCCCAGATACATAGCCTCAAAAGGTCTTCTAAAATATGATTCACCCTCTCGGTCTGGCCGTCTATCTGAGGATGAGATGCGGTACTCAAATACAACTGAGTCCCTACCGCCTTTTGCAAACTTTTCCAAAACTCTTCAGTGAAGATAGGATCTCGATCGCTCACCATACTGGACGGTACACCATGCAATCTAATAATCTTTCGAATATAAACTGAAGCTAGCCATGGAGCAGTTCTTTTACCCTTCACGGGTATGAAATGGGCACACTCAGTAAGTCTATCTACCACAACCCAAATCCCCGTACTACCCTTCCTTGATTTTGGTAATCCTTCGAGACACTATCCCACTTCCTTAGCGGAACTTCTAATGGGTGAAGCTACCCACTTGGTTTCTTTTGCTCTGCTTTCACCAAGCATCTAGCGACATACTCGGCCATGTCTTTCTTCATATCGGCCCAAAAAGAAAACTCGATTCATATCTTGGTACATCTCGTCCCATGAGAAAACCAGATTCTTCTTCGTCCAGCCGGTTGATAGGGCTGATATCTTCGCGAAGTCTTTGATGAATTATCCTGCCAACCCCAAGAAACTTCCTACTTCGGTAGCATTCCTAGGTACTTTACTATCTATGCGGGATCCACAGCTATCCCTTCCTTAGAGACCACATGCCCTAAGGATCGCACTTCTCTTCTCCAAAATGACATTTAGAGAATTTAGCTTTAAGACTATGTGCTTGAAGAGTCTCCAACACCTCTCTGAGATGTAAGGCATGCTTTTCTCCACTTCTAGAGAAAAATCAGGATATTCTCCCATGCAAAACCGCCACAACTATCCATCTCTCACGCAGACCACCTTAGTCGAACGCGATATCCCCCAAATGCAAGCCCCAAAGGCCTAAACCAATATCAGACAAACACCCAAGGGATACCTCCCTCGAATTCAGACGACCTACGTGAGATGATACTAGTAAAAACGGCTAAATAGTTAAGCCCTTGTCCAACTCTGGATGTCCTCGCCAGTCTTGCTCCAAAACCACCGTTTATCCCATAACTGGCTTTGCTCATCCTATTGAGCACATACGAAAACTTGTTTCGCTCCTAGGAAAGACCAAGATGTCATTTACAAAGATCGTCACGAACTTATTTAGGTACTCCTTGAACACCCTTTTCATCATATGCGGGGCGTTCATCAAACCAAATGGCATCTCTAGCCACCCATAAAAACCATCCGGAGTCCTAAAGGTAGTCTTCTCTATATTATCCTCAGTCACTCTCAATTGACGAAACCTTGTGGCTAAGTCCAACTGCGAAAATACTGAGGCGCTCACTAACTGATCAAAGAGATCATCAATTCTCGACAATGGGTGTCTATTCTTCTTTGTGAGCTTATTTAGTTCTCTTTAGCCTACACAAAGTCTGAGGGACCCATCCGCCTTCGTGGCAAAAACTACCGGAGCACCCCACTCCGATATACTTCGTCTAATGAACCCCTTCTTAAGTAAATTGCCTACTTGCTTATGGAGTTCCCTCCTCTCACGAGGAGCCACGTGGCACACTGGCTAAGATACTGGTTTAGCATTGTCTACCAAATTTATTCGGAAGTCAATCTCCCGCGAGGTAAGCCCTTCACCTCCTTGAAACACATCCGAGTATTCCCGGACCACTCTATAGATTGCAAACTCTCGACCGACGTGTCAAGCGACTTTAGATAACTTAGCATAACAGATTCCATGGGATTACAAAAGATCTCGAGAGTGTTACCCTAGCGGGTCATAAACCTAACAACTCTCTTCGCAAGTAAGAACAACACCATTACTGGATAACCAGTCTATGCCCAAAACTAACCCATAGCCCGTGAAGCCCAAAAGCATCACATCTAAACTCAACGCTAAGTATAGAAACTTTCAAACCCAAACACATCATGGAGCCCAATTGGGTTTGAAACAACTTAAGGGATCATCTACCAACTGGTGTATTAGTGCAGTGACTCAACTAACAATGATGAGATAAACGAACTCAATGCGTCAAAATCAAATAAAGTACGGATAGGATGATTAAACAGGAAAACTAAACTTTCCACAGAAATAGTTCTACCTCTTTCTCGAACCGGTGGAACTGCGAGAGCCTGAACTTGCCCCCTTGCCTGAACTGGTGCCACAAGAGCTTGCACCTGTCCTCCTGCGGTAGACCCCGTCCTTCGCCCTTTCTTAGGACAGTCTTTCACTAGATGTCCTGCTTCGTCACAGTGGAAGCAGCCAGTCTTCTTCTTCTTGCGACACTCCTTGCTTAGGTGGCCTAGTGTCCCACAATTGAAGCACTTTTTCTTTCCATTGCCTTTTCCACCCTTGTTTTGCTGTTGCTGTAGAGGTCTCTTCTGATCTCCTTCCTTCTCGGGTGCTTTACTAGCATTGGGACCCTTCTCTTCCTCATGCATAAGTGCCATGTCCACTAGCTTCTCGAAAGTGGCCCCCATAGGAATGTGAGACATAGCCAATCTGCGCATTGGTTCGTTCAAGCCCTTAACGAACCTCAAAGCTTTCTCTTCTTTGCTGAATCTCTCTAACTGATTAAACTTGTTAACATATTCTTCCACCGACAAGTTCCCTTGCTTTAAGTTCAAGAACCTTTCCACGTGCATATTTTCTTCCGCTTTTGAGAGAAACTTTGCCTCAAATCTTTGCCTGAAATCCATCCAAGAATCAACAGGGCGTTCTCCATTAGTGACCTCCCACCAGAACGAAGCCTCTCCTTCCATTAACCAAGCGGTTAACCTAACTTTCTTTCCCTCTTCCACTTCCAAGATTTCCATCAATTCTTCCGTCTCATTAAGCCAATCCCTAGCTCCCACAAAAGGTTTTCCTCCCATAGCCTTAAACTTCCTATAAGTCATAGCAAAAGTATCCGCGCGAGGAGGAACGAGTGCAACGGGTGGAGGGGGAACATTTGCTGGACCTGCAGCGGCGGCCCTAGCCTCTAACAACCTCCTATACCATACTGGTACTGCTACACCGTCCGGAAGATAAAGATCTTCAGCCATGCTGAGACGAAAAAGGAAAGATTCAAAACGGAGAATTCGAAAGATAAAGATATGGCTATCGGGGATTATGCTTTTCTTTCAAAAACTTTTCTCATTAAAGACATGTTTTTGAAAAAATTTCTTCCAAAAATGTTTTTAGAAAAATAGTATTCTAAAAATTTTATCTGTTCCGGTAACCTTTGCTCTGATACCCTGTGTGACACCCCACTCCCGCTATGGTCACTCTCTAAGGGAATGCCATGGCATCGGTGGAGTATTTTAGTGAATATAGAACAGAAAAATTACACCAAGACAGATATAAATAGTACTTAAAAATTTTTTAAGACATCATCTCATAACAGCGGAAGTAAAACATGTCTGGTTACATCATAAAACCATACTAAGAGTAGAGTACAAAATATCCATCCTGATAAATAAAAGTACATAATCCCAATATGCGTAAACTGATAGCCATAAAAGAAAAGGATAAGCTGAGCTTTACTCCTATGGTCCAAGCTCCAAAAGAGAATAAAGCAGTCTGATCAAAGCCCACTCGTACTGGGCCCACTCTGATAACCTGAGGGTTGGGGAAAAAGATAAAAACAACAGGGTCAGACATAAGTCTGAGTGAGTCCTATAACTTTAACAATACAATCATTAAAGTAACCAGAGGAGACATAAGCTTGATATACGGTAACGTCTGGGGATGAATGGCTACACTGAGTAGCTAGGTATACTTAGGATAAACTAAGATAATCGTAAAGACGCATTTATCCACCCAAGGATTAGTTTACACCACCCCAGACTTATCCACCCAAGGGTAATTCCTACACTGCACCACACCAGTCCTACCCACCAAGAGTAATTCCTACTTAAAGGTTGATCCCACTAAGTGTACTTAGTAATTTAGTAGTTTCGTGTACCCCTATCTGACTACATAGGTGTACCCACTACTTCCCAAGCGATCGGCTCCTCTACGTAGATACCCGTGCTGGTCCCACGATTGGGGTGTATCATTCCCCAACGTGGCCACCATATAATATCAGCGGTGCACGGCTTTATATCTACACGATGCAACAACGACTTACCAACCAGCCCGGGTCCACACACGCATATGAAACCCGTTGGTCCCGCGTTGCCACCGCTAACCCGGTTTGGCCACTTATAGTCAAGCCCAATATGCGTGTCCCGTCACTCGACTAGAGTCGAGCCCACAAAGATACGTTTGGGATATTGGTTGAAATGGGCCCCCACAAGCTACCACCTAAGCTTGCAAATTTATCTAGTGCATCCCACTTAACCCCTCTTTATAATCATGCCCACTTACATGTTAAGTTTTGGTTAAGTCATCTAATGATATTTCAATTGCCCCTTAAGGCACCCACTAGATTTCTACATGCCACCCATGGCACTTACTTAACCCTTTAATCATGTCTACTTACATGTCCTACTTTGGTTAAGTATTCTGATCGTATTTTCACATGCCACCCACGGCACTTACTTAACCCCTTAATCATGTTTAATTACATGTTCCACTTTGGTTAAGTATTCTAATCGTATTTTTCTATTTGCCACCCAAGGCAACCCACTAGATTCCACATGCCACCCAAGGCACCCACTTAACCCTCATGTCCCACTACATGCTAATATGGTTAAGTGTTTCTTAATTCATTAATTAAGATCATGACCTCATAAAGACCTCTCACATTAGACCGACTTTTATGACTGCTGGATATGCCGGTTGGTTCCGGGCAGACTTCTGTCATCAAAAGGGTCTAACCTCGTGTCTTTACTTTAGTCATGTATTTAGTTTATGACTAAGACCTCTCACATTGGGCCAATCATTTGTAGCCGCTGGATGGCCGGTCGGTTCCGGGCAGACTTCTGCTACAAAAGGGTCCAACCTCGTGTCTTAGTTGATTAATTATACCTAATTAATCACTCCCATATTAATTATCCCTAATTAATATCAAGTTTTTCCATAACATGGGTAGACCTAACTCAATAGGTAAATTCCCATGGGGTAGACCTAACTCAATAGGTAAATTCCCACTTATGGTAATTTATTTTTATGGTATGCTTAATCATACCCCAATCATGCATTTATTAACATGTTTTTCAACCCCATCGTTCCCCACGTAAATCGTTCTCATTTTCATGACATAATAAAGGGGAAGATCCATCACAAATATTATGGGCTTAGCATATAACTTTGTCATGGGTTAAGAGGATGTCAACTTGCTTATATGAGCATATATTAACCCAACTACATTTAACCCCAAACTTGCATATCATCATACACATGACTTGCATAACATGTTGCATATGAACTTGCATATTATCATACATATATCTTGCATAACATGTTGTATATAAGCATTCACATAACTTGCATAACATGAAAGCTTGCATTTAAGCATACACATAACTTGCATAAGCATTCACATTCTTGCATAAGCATTCACATACTTGCATATTAACTCATAAACTTGCATAAGGTGTCATCATGAACTTGCATATTAACAAACATGTAACTTGCATAGCATATCTTGCATATTAACATACATGTAACTTGCATAGCATATCTTGCATATTAACATACATGTAACTTGCATAGCATATCTTGCATATTAACATACATGTAACTTGCATAGCATATCTTGCATATTAACATACATGTAACT
The DNA here is from genome assembly GCA_030737875.1 of Allium sativum. Lineage (NCBI taxonomy): Eukaryota > Viridiplantae > Streptophyta > Magnoliopsida > Asparagales > Amaryllidaceae > Allium > Allium sativum. The sequence continues at coordinate 155,696,958 of CM060925.1, read as the reverse complement.
TGCATCTTAAAGGAGGGTAAACATGCATATATACATATATTCATACATTATGCATATATACATAGGTAACTTGCATATCATGATTTATGCATAATACCAAACACTTAGCATGCATAAAACTACATACTTAGCATGCATAAAATTAATTACACATCATGCATAAACCCACCACTTAACTTGCATAAACCCACATACTTAACTTGCATAAACTCGCATATTCAACATGCATAAATTTACATATTCAACATGCATAAATTTACATATTCAACATGCATAAATTTACATATTCAACATGCATAAATTTACATATTCAACTTGCATGAACATAGGATTAATATTAAACATAGATTAGCATATTCACATCATGTCATATGACTTGCAAACCCATTAATCCACATGCAAAACCATAAATCTCATCATATCTCATCTACTTAATTTAGCAATCGATCATCAAAGTGATAGAAACTCACCAAAACCAAGATTAGCAAACTTATGAAGTGGAATTAGTGAAGAAGATATTGATTAGTGGTTGATTAGCTTGCAACTCTCTCTTCATTGATTTATGGAGGCCATGACCAAATTTCATTTTGCCATAGTTTAGTTACAAGACCTAATTATGAATGAATTAGGGTAGGGTTAGGGTCTTATTTATAGGATTAGGGAGTGTTTTAGGCCCTTAGATTAACCCTAGGTTAGATTAGGACCGTTAGATTTAGGAAATCTCTAGAACCCAGCCCAAGACTCAACCCAAAAACCAGATCTGGTGCACCCAAACTCCTGGCTCGACCCGCCGTGTCGACAGGCAAGTCGACACCCCTGTCGACAGGCCTGTCGACAGCCCTGTCGACATGGGTAGGGCGGGAACTTTCCCGCCTGGCCCCGCTGCTCCTATTTTAAAATCTGAATTTGAATTTTTAAATCTGTTTTTATCTTTGAATTTTCTGCAAACTTCATCGGGCCATAACTGGGCCATATGGACTCCGATTTTCGAAAACTCGGACTCTATTTTGCGTATTTTTCTGAGACGAACGCAACGACGCAGCCCGTTTCCCCTAATTCTCACGTCTGAGATTATTTATTCTGCAATTAGTGAATTTTAGCATTAACTAAAATTCGGGGTGTTACACATAACAAATTTCATCCATGAATAAGTATAAGCACTCATGCATATGTAACATGAAAGTGTGTGAGCCGATCTTAGTGCCTAATGTGTATCATGCATCCACGAGTATCCACGTGCAAACACTTGCAACCACTTGCAACCATCAAGCATAACATGTTTCAAATACATGTTTCATCCAAAGGGTTTCTACCTAAGGTCCTCATAACATGATTAACAAGATAACTAGATAAACAAGATAAACATGGATAAAAAGAAAGATATGCTAATTAGGAAAAGAGATCGAGAGTGTACCATCAAAAAGGAATGGATAAAGCCCACGCATCTTCTCCTCGGTTTCCCAAGTTGCGTCTTCGTCGGCTTCACCCCACTGAACTTTCACCAATTTGACTTCTCAATTCCTTAGTTTCTTGATCTCTGTTCCCAAGATACGAATCGGAGCTCTTCTCAAGGTTGCCTCTTTCTCTACCTCAATGTCTTCAAGAATGCTTGGTTCAACCACCTCAGCGGATTCATGTAGGCACTTTCGGAGATGCGAGACATGAAAGACATTATGTACTCCAGCTAGCTTTTCGGGCAATTCCACATTATAGGCCATCTTTCCAATTCTCTCTATGATAGGGAAGGGTCCCACGAACCTTGGTGCCAGCTTCCCAACTGCTCCAAATCGTACCACATTGCGCAAAGGCGAGACCTTCACGAAAACCATGTCTCCCACTTCAAATTTCAAATATGCCCTTCGTCTGTCAACATAGGATTTCTGTCTGTCTTGGGCCGCTTTAATCTGTCTTCTCACCAATTCAACTTTCTCGGATGTATCCCGTATCATATCGGGCCCAAGTTTAAGTCTATCTGTTGTCTCCCACCAACAAGATGGTGACCTACACGGCCTCCCATACAAAGCTTCAAATGGTGCCATCCCTATGCTGGCTTGATAGCTATTATTATAAGCAAACTCTACAAGAGGAAGGTGGTCTTCCCAAGTACCACCGAAGTCGAGAACACAAAGCCTCAAAAGATCTTCTAGCACTCTATTCACCCTTTCGGTATGGCCATCTGTCTGGGGGTGATAGGTTGTACTCAGATTCAATCGTGTACCCATTGCTTCTTGCAAACTATTCCAAAACTGGCTAGTGAAAATTGGGTCACGATCGCTACCTATGCTAGAAGGAATTCCATGCAACCGCACTATCTCCCGAAGATAAATAGAAGCCAACCCTGCTGCGGTCCTCTTGCTCTTTACTGGGATGAAGTGAGCACTCTTCGTAAGTCTGTCAACTATGACCCATATGCTTGTGTTCCCTCTTCTTGACCTAGGCAATCCATCCACAAAATCCATAGAAATACTCTCCCACTTCATTGCGGGACCTCCAATGGATGTAATAGCCCACCTGGTTTCTTTGACTCGGCTTTCACTTGTTGGCACACCATGCACCTTGAAACATACTCTGCCACGTCTTTCTTCATTCCATCCCAAAAGAAAATACGCTTCATATCCCTATACATCTTGTCCCCTCCAGGATGTATGGTCATCTTCGAGTGATGCGCTTCTTCAAGAACTCTATGGATTAAATCTCCCACTCGAGGAACACATACTCTCCCATCACGCCTTAGCCATCCTTTATCATAAATAGTATATCTGGCAAGGTGACTAGACGTCTCACCACGAATCAATTTGTCCATAACCTCGACTATCTGTGGATCTTCCTTTTGCGAAGCCCCAACTTGATCAAGAAGCGTGGGTCTAAGCTCAAGGGAAGCTAATGAACCCGTCATCGACTCAACAGTCGTCGTGAAATCAAAGGTTGCCAAGAATTCTAAGTTCTTCATCTCTATGAACAAGGGGCTCAAAGTCAACCTCCTTCTGCTTAATGCATCTGCCACCACATTACCCTTGCCAGGGGGATAAGCTATTTCGAAGTCATAAGATGCCATGAATTCCATCCACCTTTGCTGCCTTAGATTCAGATCTTTTTGCGACAAGAGGTACTTGAGTGACTTGTGATCAGTATACAACTCAAACCTTTCGCCAAGAAGATAGTGGCGCCAGGATTTGAGTGCAAAGACGATCGCCGCTAACTCCAAATCATGAGTGGGATAGTTCTTCTCATGAACCTTAAGTTGCCTACCCCCATAACATATCACTCTTCCCTCTTGCATCAAAACAGCCCCTAACCCCGTGCCACATGCATCTGTGTACACGGTAAACATCTTACCATTATCGGGTAATGCCAAAACTGGAGCTGAGGTAAGGGCTCTCTTGAGCCTTTGAAAAGCAAGCTCACACTCCAAGTCCCAAGCAAAGACTAAGTTCTTCTTCGTCAACTTAGTAAGAGGGGCCGAAATCTTAGCGAAGTCCCTGATGAACTTCCTATAGTAGCCCGCCAAACCGAGAAAGCTTCTTACTTCGGTTGCATTCCTAGGAGTCTTCCAGTCTTGAACCACAACCACTTTCGCGGGATCCACCGCTATGCCTTGCTTAGAAACTATATGTCCATGAAACCGAACTTCCCTTCTCCAGAAATGACATTTGGAGAACTTGGCTTTTAACTGATGCGCTCTAAGCGTATCCATAACTTCATGTTGTGTATTTAAGTTGATATTTATTAATGTATACTTGTTGGTTGTGGAGAATTTATTCTTCACTTAACACCCTAGTATATATTAATATTTATCAATTGCATGGCGTGAGTTGTCAGTGTGGCACGCCAAGATGCTATCGATCAAGGCTTTTGTGTAAAGCAGAGCCTTGCGGAATGATCAAAGCACAGCCTAATTTGGCATAGTTTTGTGTATAACGTTACTTCGCGAGCCTCACACCCCGGTTGAGTCTAAAACGGAGCATAGGAATGCAAGGAGTGCACACGTTCTCTTTCTAGCTTATAGTGGTGTCAAGGACCTACCAGCGCTGACATTTTACTTTTTGTGGATGATGGAATTTTCGAGGCCTCGGTTTATTTTTGCGGTCACCAACGGCCGTATTATAGGTTCAATAGGACCGGGAGGCGTGTGTTCAGGCATAACTAATCCACTAAAGTATTTGTGGACCGGCCCTGTAGGATCCAAGGGTTCGCCAGCGTCCGAATCCTGAGGCATTTGCTAGATTGTCTCGAATCGGTCAGGAGATTGTTCCTAGCCTTGACTCGTGATGGAACCCAACTTTCCAATACGTCCCACGCGTCTTTGATTGTATTACTAGTATGGCGACATGATATCATGGTACCCATGCCGTCTAGGATTAATATATTTACTTTGAATTGTTTATCAAAACATATACACACTATTAATAGTACCGCTTTTGACGTATTTATCATCTTTTGACTGTTATAAGGGAAAACCCTATCCTCCGGTTTGCGTTGCATTGTGTGGTGGGACTTGGATCTTATAACGGTTTCACTTTTCAAATAAAGCATTTCGTTATTTTACGTTTCACTTATATATCTGTTTAGTTACCTATTATGCACGACAATTCATTGGTTAAACCCGTTCCGCGTTAGCGGCATGGTCTTTGAATTTGCCTTTTTACTATTAGTATTCTAGTTAGAATTCTCATACCAGTCCCATGACTGACTCGTAGTTTGTTTCACCTTTGCAAACTTGGGTGCCCTCTTCCCACACGGGCAGCCAATTGACAGGTCTTTAGGTAAGGATATCTTCTGGACTAGAGCTTGCTGATGAAGATGATGAAGAACCTTATCATTCTATCTTTTATTTTGCTTCTTAAGTATTTGAGACATTTTAGTATTGATGTACTTTGGGAGATTGAGACTTTATTTCTTTCCCTGTCTTAGACATCTGTTTTGCTAAGTTGTATCCTGTACTGCGTATTCTGATTTCTGAGATGTTATGCTGTGATGACATTTACATTTCCGCTGTAATGGTTTTTATGTTCTGTGATCTGCTATTGTTTTAATCATGTTATACTCCTACGATTATCCTTATTTCCGTTCCTCGGAAGTTTGGGTCGTCACATTTGGTATCAGAGCCTTGGTTAACCTTAGCTTTGGAGTGTAACATTTTTAGAACAATTCGTCTTAATAGAATCAGTAGAGTTCTAAGGCGAATAGCTCATTAGAGATGGGATTTATGTCTTAGGATGAGCATAGCAGAATAGCACATATTTATCAGTCATTACTTCATTTTCATCATTCATATGTCCATACTTTTCACCTTTCTTTTGAAATTACCATTTCTCTTGGTCTGACTCTTTCCTTGATGGTACAGACTAATTGAAAAATGAGTACTCGAGCTAGAGGTCATGGAGGAGCTGCAGGTAGAGGCGGGGGAAGAGGTCCAGCCCCAGTTGTTGAGGACCAACCCGACTTTGATGCTGAGGTGCTACCACCACCACCTCCCTGTGTTTTTGATCTTGACAAAGTGGCAAAGAAAATAAAGAATTTTGGGGGTGTACATTTCATAGGGCATGGGACCGTGACAGAGTCACAAGAATGGCTGAAGAATATGGAAAAGATTTTGGATGGATTGGAGCTTGAAGACCACAGGAAGAGATACATGGCAGTATGGTTCTTACAGGGCCAAGCCCAAACTTGGTGGGAGACGATCATGATTGGAAATAATGCCGCTGAAGTCACATGGGAGAAATTTAAGGAACTGTTCAATGAGAAGTACACTCCACCGCATAAAGTCGAGCGCCTTCACGATGAGTTCGCTAACCTTCAACAGGGGAGCTTGTCTATTGCTGAGTACGTGAAAAAGTTTGAAGATCTTTCTAGATACGCCCCTGAGCTAGTCCAAGGCGAGATTCCAAAGAATAAGAGATTCATTAATGGGCTTGCAAGAAAATACCACAACAGGGTGACTGCACACATCGAGCGCCCATTTGCCAAGGTGATAGAGATGGCATGCAGGTACGAAGAGATTGATCAGAAAAACTCTCAGGACCGAGAAAAGAATCAAGCTAACAACAAAAAGAAAGAGGCGGACAAGAAGCCAGAGGGAGGTAGCTCTTCTACAGCCAAACCCCAAGAGAAGAGGAAGAAGGACAAGTCTACAGTCAAGTGCTTCAATTGTCAGAGGATAGGCCATTTTGACTACGAGTGCCGTGCCCCAAAGAGACCTAGAAGAAATGAGTCTGGACCCACTCAGAACAGTGGACAGAATCCCCGTGGCCCAAGAGAATGTTTCAACTGCCACAAGCCTAGACATCTCATCATGGATTGCCCTCTGCTCAAGAAATCTCAGGTGGCTCACGTCTATGATGGTGCAGCTGCACCGGCTTCTACTGGAGGTGAAGGTACGCCTGATGTTTTAGGAGGTACCCTTAGCATTAAAAACATCCCTATTACAGTTTTGTTTGATACTGGTGCCGCAAGGAGTTTCATATCTGTTGACACTATTAAGAAGCTTAAATTAAAACCACGAAAACTGAAAGAACTGATTAGAGCACATAGTCCAATAGGGGGTTCACTTATTCTTGACCAATATTGTAAAGTACCCATTTCTTATTCCTACTTCCTATTTCCTTTCAAATTGATCATCATGAATTTCTCCGGTTATGATATCATACTCGGAATGGACTGGCTAACAAAATTTGGGGCTGTATTACTTTATGCTGAAAGGGTAGTCAAAATCAAAACCAAATTTGGGGATATTATCACTATTCCCTGCCATGGCTCAGCCACAGATAGGAAAGAATTCTGGTCTTCTTTAGAAGTCACCTCTGCTTCTATTGAAGATATTCCGATCGTAAGAGACTATGCACACGTATTCAAAGAAGTTGACGGCTTACCTCCACGCAGAGAGATTGATTTCAAAATTCACTTAACTCCTAATGCAAAACCGGTTGTGCATCCTATTCGAAGGATGTCTCCAAAGGAAAGAGAGGATTTGAGCAATCAAACCAAACAGCTTCTGTGGAAGGGTCTCATAAGGCCCAGCTTTTCAGAATGGGGCGCAGCCGTGGTGTTTGTCCCAAAATCAGATGGCACTCTCCGGTTGTGTGTTGACTACCGCGACCTAAATAAGCAAACTCTGAAGAATAAATACCCACTGCCCCGCATTGATGATCTTTTAGACCGCCTTCATGGAGCACGAATATTCTCGAGGATGGACCTAGCTACAGGTTTTCACCAACTGCGCATTGCAGAAGAGTGTGTTCCCTTGACTGCTTTCAGAGGACCGGATATCTTTTATGAATGGCTAGTAATGCCCTTCGGTCTTTGTAATGCTCCAGCATATTTTGTAGACCTGATGAATAGAGTCTTCCGAAATGTTTTAAACAAATTCGTGTTGGTGTTCATTGATGATATTCTTATCTTTTCCAAAACCATTGCTGAGCATGAAAGACATCTAAAAGAAGTCTTGGAGATTTTGCGAAGAAATGTGCTGAAGGCAAAATTCTCCAAATGCATATTCTGGCAAGAATAGGTGAAATTCCTCGGCCATGTCGTTTCAAAGGAAGGAATTGCAGTAGATCCAGGGAAGATCTCAGCCATCCAAGATTGGAAGCAGCCACGGACTCCCACTGAGGTCAGAAGCTTCTTAGGACTTGCTGGCTATTATCGAAAGTTCGTTGAGAATTTCTCGAGATTATCTTGTCCACTGACGAAGCTAACTAAGAAGCACACGAAGTTCGTTTGGACACCAAAATGTGAGACAACCTTCCAAGAGCTGAAACAAAGATTGATCACTGCACCTGTGTTGACCATCATAGATGGCAATCAGGATCTGAAAGTCTGGACTGACGCTTCAAAAGAAGGTCATTCTTTTTATTTAAATAAACATGTAAGAGATAACATTTTCTTTAATGTCGAATCTCGTTTTAACATGTTATCTTTTATGTATTTAAGGTATTGGTGCGGTGCTTATGCAAAGAGACAAAGTGGTTGCTTATGCCAGTCGCCAATTAAAACCGCATGAGAAGAATTATGCCACCCACGATCTTGAGCTAATGGCCATCGTATTTGCTCTTAAAATATGGAGGCACTATCTCTTGGGCGAGAAATTTGAGCTGTACACTTATCATCAGTCATTAAAGCATTTATTCAACCAAAGAGATTTAAACGCGAGGCAGCAGCGTTGGGTTGAATTCCTTGCACCCTATGACCTGGACATTTTATATACCCCAGGGAAAGCTAATGTAGTGGCGGATGCTCTCAGCAGGAAGAGTACAGCCAACGTCAATCTTATCCTTGCCAACATTATTATCACTCCTTCCTTGATCGATAAGATCTCTGACCTTCAGAAGAATGACAAATTTATTCAGAAATTTAGCAAAGAGGTTAGAGAAGGCGAACCCACGAGCTTTCAGTTAGACGACCAAGGAGTTCTGAGGCTCCGAGGCAGAATCTGTGTACCCAGCATTCCTGAACTCAGAAGGGAAGTCATGGACGAGTGTCATAAATCCAAGTTCAGCATCCATCCGGGAGTAAGCAAGATGTATCACGATCTTAAGCGTACTTTTTGGTGGCGATCCATGAAGAGAGACATTTCTATCTACGTTGCTAGATGCCCCACCTGCCAGCTAGTCAAGAGTGATCTGCAAAAGCTAGCAGGATTGTTGCAACGGCTAAATGTCCCAAGCTGGAAATGGGATGAAATTTCTATGGACTTTATCGATGGCTTGCCCCGTTCTAAAAAGAGAAATGACAGCATATGGGTAATTGTTGACCGCCTCACAAAAACTGCCCACTTCATCCCTGTGAAATCCAATAGAACCGCTCAGAGTCTAGCACAACTTTATGTTAAAGAAATTGTCAGGCTGCATGGAGTGCCCAGAGGCATTATCAGTGATCGCGACCCGATATTTACTAGCAAGTTTTGGGAAGCTTTCCAAGCGGAGCTAGGAACTAAGTTGAACCTGAGTACAGCATATCACCCTCAGACAGATGGCCAGACGGAGAGGGTAAATCGCATTTTAGAAGACTTGTTGCGTGCTTGCATCCTTGATTTTGATGGCTCTTGGGAAGATCACTTACCCTTGGTAGAATTCTCTTATAACAACAGCTATCAAGCAAGCCTAGGGATGTCTCCATTCAAAGCTCTCTATGACAGGCCATGTAGATCTCCCGCATGCTGGGTTGAGCAAGGAAACCGAGTAGTCTTGGGCCCCGATATGATTCGGGAAGCATCTGATAAAGTTGACATGATTAAGAAGTGCCTATTGATAGCTCAGAGTCGACAAAAGAGCTATGCCGACAAGGGAAGAAGAAATGTAGAATTCTCTGTCGTGGATCTTGTGTACTTGAAGATTTCTCCACTAAGGGGTGTTATTCGATTTGGGAAAACTGGAAAATTGGCGCCAAGATTCATCGGCCCATTTCCTATTCTCGAAAGAATTGGGACTCTAGCTTATCGAGTGCAGTTGCCAGATTGGTTGCCTGGGGTGCATGATGTATTTCATGTGTCTCAACTCCGCAAGCATGTGCATGATCCTGATTTGATTGAGGATGAGTTGAACCAACAGATCTTGGACATTACTCCTAATCTAACGGTGCGGAAAGACCCAATGAAGATCATTGGCAAGGAGACCCGAGAGTTGAGGAACAAGAAGATACACTTAGTCAAAGTTCAATGGAGCGGGGATCCTAGAGACTGTACTTGGGAAATAGAGGACAGCTTTATGAAGGCTTACCCCAAGTGCAGAGTGGACATCTCCGACTAATTCTGGTTTAAGGTACGTTTACCATAATTTACATTTTCCGTTTGTTTCCTACTTTTATTTCTTCTCGGGGACGAAAAGCTTTTAAGTGGGAGAGAATGTAACAACCCGGAAAATCCGAACCAATTTAAAAAGTTTTATTTTAATTATTTTGGCGGAAAATTGTGGCAGAATTTGAAAATTCTATTTTTAAATAATTTAAAAGCCAGTGAAAATAGCCAATTTTCAAACGATCTCTATTTTCGATGAAACCACTTTTGTTGGAACCGGAATGTCGAATTATTGCTAGGTTTCAATTTTTAGAATTTTCCGAGCTAGTATGTGAGCATGGCAAAAGAAACTGTGTTTTGACAGTTTCGGTCAAAATTAATCGGCTTAGAAATAGCCATTTTTCAAACAGTCTCAGAATGAGACGAAAATTAATTTTGTTAGGACCGTATCGTCAAAAGAAAGCCAGAAATAATTTTTCTGGATTTTTCTGGTTTCAGATGTGGTCCAGGTAAATTTCTGTATACGTTCAAATATAAAAATAAATGAATTATATTTTAAATCTGAGAAACGGGGGCCGACATGAACTCCTGGGCCTGCGGGACATATTCTGATGGATCTGGAATGGGGGTAATTAGGTAGGCTAGACAGTCGTTGGGCTGAAAAATATGAAGTTTTGCTAAACGGACTTAATTGGGCTAAATTAATAATTTAATAATTAAAATACCCTAATTTATACAGTATAAAATACGATCCACTATTCATCGTCTCTTCCAAATCCGTGGCCGCCACTACCTCCCTACCTTCTCTTTTCGAATTCTCCCACCACACTTCGAATCAGAACGCAAGCTATACACCGTTTCGAAGCTCTCCACCTCCTCTTTCTTCTCCGACCAGTAGCACACCGCCTCGTGGTTCGTAGCTCGCGGAATCGAGCCTCAAACCCGCCGCCTTTGGCACGCCGCCGCTGCCACATCAGGCCGCCGCACCTCCCGGCGTGCTCGGTGCACGTAGCCCCTTCCAAGCCGGTCCTCCTCCAACCAACGGCGCTCCAAACCGTTCATCCTATCTCCTGCAATTCGCGTTCAAAGATTTGAACAAATAAGGAAGTTCACGGCCAAAGTAACTGAAGGAGGAAGAAGAGGTTAAGGCCTAATCACCTTAGTTATTAATTAATCCAAATTTAATTATCAATTTGTTTTTGTCATAACTTCTTCGTTCGGACTCGAAATCTGAAAATTTCAGAAGTGTTGTGATCATACGAAGGAGATCTACACATCAGAACTGAAACGGAGGATTTCTGAGCTGTTGGAATTTTCAGCTTATTCGCAACGACTGTGAGATTCTATATTTTAATTTAATATTAAATTAAATTATTTAATTGTGATATAATATATATATATATATAGTTATGGCTCAGATGTGTTTGTGTGAATGTATTTGTGATGTTTGATTTTATGTATGAAATGAATAGTATAGATTTATGTAATTGACAACATCCCTATGCTATACACTTTGTCATAATTAAATTGACAAATCTTCTGTTTAAAATAAGGAAAATGTGTTGTCACCATCCATATGTTATCATCATAGTTCAGAGTTGAATGGATTCACTCTCCAATTCAAATATGATTGTTATCACCATTGAGTAGAGCTGGATTGATTTTCTTTTCAATTCAATTATATTGTCACCACCTATGCTGTTATCACTATTGTGTAGCGTAGAATTGATTTATTTTTCTATTCAAATACGTTGACACCATTCGTATGTTAAAACCTCGTTTGGATTTGGATTGATTTACTTTTCAATTCAAAGTAAAAAGAACAAAGGATTTTATTTTGTTGCATCCCTCGATGCAAACAAAAACGGTCAAAAATAGAAATTCACCAAAGATTATATTTTGTTTACATTTTTCAATGCGAACAAAATATTAAATAAATAATGAAAAAAAATGAAAAAAAAACAAAGTTTACTTTTATTTTAATTACATTCGCATTAACACTGTAAACAAAATGTGCATAACACTTGAAACAAAGTTTACTTTTATTTTAATTACATTCGCATTAACACTGTAAACAAAATGTGCATAACACTTGAAACAAAGTTTACTTTTATTTTAATTACATTCGCATTAAAAATGTGCATAACACTTTGTACATTGTGGATAAGACATGAAAATAAAAATTCATTCTTTTGTTCGCATTCTCAATGCAAACAAAAGATTGAAAATAAAAGTTCATTCTTTTGTTCGCATCCTCAATGCAAACAGAAGATTGAAAACAAAAGTTCATCCTTTTGTTCGCATCCTCAATGCAAACAAAAGATTAAAAATATAAGTTCATCCTTTTGTTCGCATCCTCAATGCAAACAAAAGATTTAAAAATAAAAGATTATCCTTTTGTTCGCATCCTCAATGCAAACAAAAGATTTAAAAATAAAAGATTATACTTTTGTTCGCATCCTCAATGCAAACAAAAGATTTAAAACAAAAGTTCATCCTTTTGTTCGCATCCTCAATGCAAACAAAAGATTTAAAAATAAAAGATTATCCTTTTGTTCGCATCCTCAATGCAAACAAAAGATTTAAAACAAAAGTTCATCCTTTTGTTCGCATCCTCAATGCAAACAAAAGATTTAAAACAAAAGTTCATTCTTTTGTCCGCATCCTCAATGCAAACAAAAGATTTAAAAATAAAAGATTATCCTTTTGTTCGCATCCTCAATGCAAACAAAAGATTTAAAACAAAAGTTCACCCTTTTGTTCGCATCCTCAATGCAAACAAAAGATTAAAAATATAAGTTCACCCTTTTGTTCGCATCCTCAATGCAAACAAAAGATTAAAAATATAAGTTCATCCTTTTGTTCGCATCCTCAATGCAAACAAAAGATTAAAAATATAAGTTCATTCTTTTTTTCGCATCCTCAATGCAAACAAAAGATTTAAAAATAAAAGATTATCCTTTTGTTCGCATCCTCAATGCAAACAAAAGATTTAAAACAAAAGTTCATCCTTTTGTTCGCATCCTCAATGCAAACAAAAGATTCAAAACAAGAGTTCATCCTTTTGTTCGCATCCTCAATGCAATCAAAAGATTAAAAATATAAAATTATCCTTTTGTTCGCATCCACAATGAAAACAAAATATTTAAAATAAGAGATTGTCCTTTTGTTCGCATCCACAATGCAAACAAAAGATTAAGAATTAAAAATTTACTTTTGTTCGCATCCATAAATGCGAACAAATCATTGTAATAAGGAATTGGCTTTTTGGTTCGCATCCACCAATGCGAACAAGACTTTAGAGTTAAAAATTCACTTTTGATTTGTATGTACAATGCGAATCAAATGTTAGAAATAAAAATGTACTTCTTTGTCCGCATTCATAATACGAGTAAAACACGATTTATAAAGAATACACATCGCTAAAATACTGCATATATTAGAATTTATGTGCAGTATTAGAATTACAATTTATAACATCACATATATTAGAATTTATAGGCAACAATAAAAAGAGCGATAAATCGGTATAAATAAATATTGATAATATTAAATGATTTAAATAATAACAATACGATAAATTATTTGAAAAGCCCGAGTTCAACTCATTTCAAATAATTTTACGGCGTTCAATTCAAAATATCGAAGACGGCGTTTGAAGACCGGTGATCCTCACGTCGAAAGGATGGCTACTGATGCCCGGCGTTGACTAGCTATCAATAAAGGGTTAATAGTGGTAGTTGTCCGGACGCACTTGTTGATTGTCCGGATATGCGAGCACCTCGGTGACTCCGGTTTCGTTCAGTCCCAGAACGAACTTGTAAATGGATGTGTGTCCGACATTGAACTTCATGTTGTGTATTTAAGTTGATATTTATTAATGTATACTTGTTGGTTGTGGAGAATTTATTCTTCACTTAACACCCTAGTATATATTAACATTTATCAATCGCATGGCGTGAGTTGTCAGTGTGGCACGCCAAGATGCTATCGATCAAGGCTTTTGTGTAAAGCAGAGCCTTGCGGAATGATCAAAGCACAGCCTAATTTGGCATAGTTTTGTGTATAACGTTACTTCGCGAGCCTCACACCTCGGTTGAGTCTAAAACGGAGCATAGGAATGCAGGGAGTGCACACGTTCTCTTTCTAGCTTATAGTGGTGTCAGGGACCTACCAGCGCTGACATTTTACTTTTGTGGATGATGGAATTTTCGAGACCTCGGTTTATTTTTGCGGTCACCAACGGCCGTATTATAGGTTGAATAGGACCGGGAGGCGTGTGTTCAGGCATAACTAATCCACTAAAGTATTTGTGGACCGGCCCTGCAGGATCCAAGGGTTCGCCAGCGTCCGAATCCTGAGGCATTTGCTAGAGTGTCTCGAATCGGTCAGGAGATTGTTCCTAGCCTTGACTCGTGATGGAACCCAACTTTCCAATATGTCCCACGCGTCTTTGATTGTATTACTAGTATGGCGACATGATATCATGGTACCCATGCCGTCTAGGATTAATATATTTACTTTGAATTGTTTATCAAAACATATACACACTATTAATAGTACCGCTTTTGACGTATTTATCATCTTTTGACTGTTATAAGGGAAAACCCTATCCTCCGGTTTGCGTTGCATTGTGTGGTGGGACTTGGGTCTTATAACGGTTTCACTTTTCAAATAAAGCATTTCGTTATTTTACGTTTCACTTATATATTTGTTTAGTTACCTATTATGCACGGCAATTCATTGGTTAAACCCGTTCCGCGTTAGCGGCGTGGTCTTTGAATTTGCCTTTTTACTATTAGTATTCTAGTTAGAATTCTCATACCAGTCCCATGACTGACTCGTAGTTTGTTTCACCTTTGCAAACTCGGGTGCCCTCTTTCCACACGGGCAGCCAATTGACAGGTCTTTAGGTAAGGATATCTTCTGGACTAGAGCTTGCTGATGAAGATGATGAAGAACCTTATCATTCTATCTTTTATTTTGCTTCTTAAGTATTTGAGACATTTTAGTATTGATGTACTTTGGGAGATTGAGACTTTATTTCTTTCCCTGTCTTAGACATCTGTTTTGCTAAGTTGTATCCTGTACTGCGTATTCTGATTTCTGAGATGTTATGCTGTGATGACATTTACATTTCCGCTGTAATGGTTTTTATGTTATGTGATCTGTTATTGTTTTAATCATGTTATACTCCTACGATTATCCTTATTTCCGTTCCTCAGAAGTTTGGGTCGCACACCGATGGTCCCACACTCGTCGAGCTCGAACCTGGTCGAAGGGAGGAAATCCAGCGCGATCGACGTGACTTCAGGAGGCCAATTCTCGAGAATAACGCGATGATAGAGGGTGAAACTGGTACCAATTCAAAGCACTCAAGATTTTCTACAAAATCTCCTGAAGAGTTGAACGATTTCGATGAGAGGATTTAGAGTTATTCAAGGGGGAACGATGGAGCAATTTCATTCATCGAACTGTAGCGATGGCGGCTGCTTTGTATGGATTTAGGGTTTATACGGAATACGTATTTATACGTACTTTATTTTATTTATTTAATTCCTTTTAATTTCAATTTAATTTCTATATCGCTCCTAACTCCAAAACAAACCCAACGAGTGTCGCCGCCAACTAAATACCCCCATTCCGGACACAATGGGATATGTCCCGTAAGCCAATTCAATTGTTTCGATAAGTTTTTCTTTGAAACTTAAATATAAAACATTTAATAATTAATTTGATCGAACATTTTAATTTACCGGGGCCACATACTGACTCCAAAAATCCCCGAAAAATAAATCTAGCTATGTTTTGACGATACGGTCCTAACAAAATTAATTTTGTCGAATTCGGAGACCATTTGAAAAATGGTCATTTTCTTGTCGATCCAAATTGACTAGAATTGACAAAACACATTTTCTTTTGCCACGCTCACATATTAATTCGAAAAATTATGAAAATTGGAATCCTGCAATAATTGGACATTCCGGATCCAACTAGGGTGGTTTCATTGAAAACAGATGTCGTTTGCAAAAGGGCTATTTATACGGGCTATATATTAAATTCCATAGTGACTATTCTGAATATTCAATTGGCCATAACTTCTGATTCTCTGTAATGACCCAGTATTTTGATGACATTGGTTATCGACATAAACTCGATGTCGATAACCAAAACATCGAAAAATACCGGTCATTAATGAAAGAAATTAGAGGGTGAGAATAGATAAGATAGAAACTTAGAATAGAAGAAGAAGAAGAACACAATATCAGAGTAACATGAATCTCACAGCGGAATGAATAAATATATTTCATAACATAACTTTGAAATACAAATCTGTACTTGAATATACATATCATTATCAAAGTACAGCACTTACAACACAGCGGAAATAACTATAGCTATATAATCCTGAAGCCTCCTGCTCCAAGCTCTTCCAGTATATCTGTAAATCCCGACTACTTGACTGCCCGTACAAATTTGGGCACCCAAGAGTTTAGGGAAAACAACAAAATAAACTCCGGGTCAGTCATGGGACTGGTATGAGTAAAACAGTTTAAAACAGTTCAAGCAGGTAAATGATATCTCATAAGACCACGCCGTATAACGGAACGGGTTTTTCCCTTATGAGAATCCAAAATATCTTTATATCAAAAACCTTTTGATATTATGATAATGTCTATCAACCACAATATACTAATCATCTAGCAGAAACGCTTTCATCTCACGTTCTACATATATAGTATACAATCAAAACCGCAAGCACGTATTGGGTAATGGATTTCCAACTATGACAAGGTATGGAACCACCTTTCGCTCGTGCACCTCTAGAGAGGAATACACTGGGTTCAACAAGAACATCTTGCAACCCGGCCACACTTGACCGACCACTCATTTCGCTTGAGTGTATCGAATGTATATCACCAACGGTTGGGATCAGCAACCGTTTCCTGAATGGGACAACATCAACAATAGATTTTTAGAAGTAAATGAATCTCTAGATCAGGTGATTATACACCCTACTTCGATGCGACCGACTTAGCCATGCTGCCTGCCCGATTTCTGTCATTTACCGAATGTGAGGCTAGAAGCTACGCTTTATCATCACACCAGATTCACTTCGAATGTCACATCGTCAAATCCACCAAATCACTAATTGAAGTCCTCAACAATACATTATGTGTTAGCTAAAAGAAGTTTTCTTCTCCGCTTCCACTCTTGGTACGGTTGGAGAAATCAATATACATGATCGTCTGGAAATACTCTGTCAGACATCCGTCCATACAAGTCATCCAGGAACAGGATGAACCAAAGGCACTATTCTGTAACCAGGATAGCCCTTGCATAACTCTGTCTTCAATTTCCTTTGGCATATATGATTCGCAATGCTTATGCCAATACAGAGTGGTTCTTTGGAAAATAATCCAACCGGTCTCACCATATTAACAACGTTAAAATGGTCAAAACTTCGATAGTTTGTGATTTAACTATCAAAGAAAACAGGTGTGCAAACAACGATATTATTTCCAAATGGAAATTTATATCGATCAAACATCATTCAACATTTATCTCTTTATTTCATTAATTTACTTATCTCATGTTTCCCTATATTCAATATTTCTTATTTTCTAAATTTGGAAAATATACGTTATTAACAATGGAAAACATTTCCATTTCTTGTTTTCTTTATTAGAAAACATTTCTGGTTTCTTATTTGGAAAACATTTCCAAAGCTTCTTCATTGGACTTAGACAGATGTTTAAACAAACCATCGCGATGCCAACTCAAACCATTTCCTTTACTTACTAAATTCACTTAACCATCCTTTACTATCGAACCTTAACCATTCCTTAGTTAAAAATGAAGTCAATCAAGTTGGGGTAATACTACCTCTCAGACCTTAACTGAACAACGTTTCTAACCTTGAAATAGACAAAGTTCACCCTTTTATTCTTTAACTAACTTCCTTACATAACTCTCTTTCAAATCTTTTCTATTTGATAATTCTTTCCTTCGAATAAGGTATATTCGATAACTCTATTCAATTTACTCTATTTGATTAACCCTTATCGATTAACTCCATTGGACTAACGCTATTGGATTAACTCTATTGGACTAACGCTATTGGATTTACTCGTTTTTACTTAACTCCTTTCGAATAAACTATTTTCGATAACTCCTTTTACTTTTATTCGAATAAACTATATTTGATTAACTCCTTTTACTTCTATTCGAATAAGCTATATTCGATTTACTCCTCTTACTTCTATTCGAATAAACTATATTCGATTAACTCCATTTGACTAACTCTAGTTCGATTTAACTCTATTCAATAAATTCTAGTTCGATATAACTCTATCGATTTACTTTAACTGATTAACACTAACTGTTTAACTCTAACTGGTTTACCTTAATGGTTTAACCTAACTGATTTACTCTAACCAATTAACTCTAACTGGTTAACCCTACCTGATTAACTCGGTTTGATTAACTCTAATCAATTAATTCTATTCGATGAATTCTGATCGAATAACTCCTTTAGGCTAAACTATATTCGAATACCTCCTTTTAACTTTATTCGATAACTTCCTTTATTCTATTCGAATAACTCCTTTTCGAATAAACTATTCATTTATAAAGATTTACTTTTAGTAACGGTTCTACACTTTACAAATGATTTCCTTTTATTCTAACTTATCCTTTGATTTTATAAATATTTCTTTTATAAAAATCCTTTTCCTTTTCTATATAAAATCCATCGATTTTATATAAATAATTCATTTACAAAATACACTTTGAAAGTCCCCTTTCCCATATCCAGTATTTCTTATGGTATTTAACATACCATATAACAACGATAAATATCGTCCAAACACACATAATCAACAACAGATTGTATATCACATCATATATCACAATATATGAATCACAGTAAAATATATCATCCAAACAGGTTGGATTCCTCCAACCTGTTTCCCTGCATCACAGATGTTAAACAATATTGATAACATCACTTTCAGTTCCATATGATATAATCTGTTAAACATAATCAATATAGAAATTCAACTAACTGACTAGCAGTTCAATCAAACAATCCACACAAAGTCAATCAGCCAATATTTAACAGTTCTAAAAATACAACATGAAATTATAAACTATTCAGAGTTAGTGAGATTTACTCACATTTGCAGTTCATCATTAAAGAACGATAAACTGTTGTTTGATTTGAATCAAACAATTTATTTCGCCATAAATTGTAACGAGCTTCGATCCACTCCCCGTCAGTTCCATGGTGTAGCCGTCGTCCGTATGATCCAAACGTGACAGGCCGTTCGTAATTCCCTTTATCCTGGCCCACCCAAATCCTCAACTCTACCTTTTAAAACATTATCTTCTCATCCACACTTAAAACCCCGACCTGCCCTCTTACCATATTCACATATTCTTTTATTTTTCTTTTGATTTGGGCTTCTCACCATAATCTCGGCCCATTACCCTACTAAATACCCAGACCCATCTTTAAGCCCAACTCCCCAAATTCTTCTTCCTGCACGCCATCAAGATCAGTTCAAATCCACTTCTCCGTCGCCGAGTTCAGACAACACCCGTGAACTTCTGTACATCTCTCTCATCCCCAACACCAAACACAGAACAGTGGACTTCATTTCGCACTTCATTGTTTCCCCAAGTACAAACATGGCCCAGTAAAAACAGTAAAAAGAAATGCAACTATCTCATAAAAGGAAACACAGCACTTCCCCTTTTGGCTAATTCACGTCCGCCATTTTACCTTCAACACGCCATTGTGCTTCCAACAAATCAACCCCCATGCACCACAAAATATACCCAACTGTACATGTTATTTCACGTTCCCACTTCCTCATTCCTCCACGTACTCATGAACTGGAGCCACCTACTCAATAGCCCTTCCATCCCAACGCGGCTCCTGCTATTCCTCGCTTTCGCGAAACCCGACTTCACTTGCTACAGAAAAAAAATAGCGTACCCATTTGCTACAGATTCACCCAAAACTTCGTATACAGGTGTGATTCAACCTGATGGACTCGATTCCATACTTCAATTCGAAAATCAAATGCTTCCATTTGCAAAAACCACCATCCGTAAATCTCTTTTAAAAGCAACATCGAACGAGAATAGTTCGGACTTAAATAAATTGTTATGGAGGTGAAGAGAAAATTAACCAGGATTCGAATATACATGCGCCCTGATTTATAGAAGCGTTTAGGATTTGTTTTGATTTTCCTAAGGACCACGTTTTGGGTTTTGAGACCGAAGAAAATGGGCGGCTGAGAAAAAATGATGCGTGGCCTCCTTTTGATCGATTCAAAGTGTTTATATAGGATAGGGATAGAAGATATTTTAATTATAACATTTTGGTCATCTCATTTTATAAAACTTCGTTAATTACGAACGGCTATCGACAGAATCAAATACACCATCGTGACAAGCAAGGTGTCCCGACTCCAAAAATATAATAATGTCGGTAGGTGAACTCATACTGTGAAACCCCAAAATGTCGATACAGGGTGTCAAATACTCCAAATAAAAAGTTTCTTATTAAATTAATTAAAAATTACAATAAAATTCTAAAAATTAAATTATCGTTATGTCCCAAAAGAACCTTGTCTAAATTCAAACCCGATATTCAAATATTTCTAAATAACTGTTATGGCCACGAACGAATATACCGCTGTTTTTCTGAATATTTGATTTGGACATAAATCAAAATCTACATGACGAAATCCCGATTTTTCTCTTCCACTAGAAAGATATGCTCGACCAGCTCCGTACGTTTCTTGTTTCATAGAAATCTGGCTTAAAACGAATCCTGTACATTCAATTGAAGTTTGAATCGCTAATTTACGAACTACAGCGCCATTTCGAGCTCGATTTTAATTATATTATAATCCTACGTTCAAACTGTCGTTTATATAATATATTCGTTATTCAAATTCAATTCCAAGCTGAATTAAATATCACAGATGATCCAGTTCAGACCATATCGCCATTTCAGCCAATTCTGATTATTTCAGAATTAAATATATTAATTAATTTATTATTTTAATTAAATATTCACCATTATTTAATTAATCGACCATTAAATCCTTTTAATCACCTTATAAATAATTAAATAAATTAATTATAATACCTCTGCCAATGCGGGTCATTACAATCTTCCCCACTTAAAATAATTTCGTCCTCGAAATTGCTAAGGTAGAGAACGACCCTATCGATTGGTTAGAACTTATATGTTCACTTCTTAACTTCAGTTTCAACTAAACCAATTTAATTTCAATTAAATTATTAATTAATTCTTATCAACGAAAATTTTCAAAAATCCTGAAAATTTTCTAACTCCTTAACTTTTCAAAAATTTTTATCAGCACCTCATTTGTACTGGTCAAT
This sequence comes from Allium sativum, assembly GCA_030737875.1. Lineage (NCBI taxonomy): Eukaryota > Viridiplantae > Streptophyta > Magnoliopsida > Asparagales > Amaryllidaceae > Allium > Allium sativum. The sequence continues at coordinate 155,675,804 of CM060925.1, read as the reverse complement.
CGGTCAAACTCTAACTCGCCTCTCTGGGCCATCTCCATCCCAAAAGAAAATCAAACAGCCAAGCGGCTTGCCAATTAGGCTCATAAATCTTATATCCAATAGAAATATAAACTTGTACCATTTGTCGGCATATCATTATATCCTTTCCACCATTTATCAATTCAGCGGATACAATTAGGGTCATCCCAATCAAATTCCAATCTGCTTTTATCCACAACACAACCATTTGCTTATATCCGAGCCAAATATCATTTCAACTCGAGTTTCTTCACGATTTCCAACTCTTAACTTGATTATCACATTACACTTCAAATTTGAATCTCACAATCCAGTTTGTCTTGATATCATTCTAATTCAATCTCAGTTACCACTTAACTGACTTTACTTTAATTCAAATTTGCTTTCATAAATTTTTGTTAAATTTGTTTTTAGTTCAAACAGTCTTTCCCTGGGAGTTTTCAAACAGTTCACTCTTTTCAAAAATCAAAATTTCCTTTTGAACATATCCCCGAGCCCTTAATTAATATTCCATTAATTAAATCACTTCTCTATTTCTTTATCAATATTTGTTAACCAAATATTTTCAATAACCATATTGGCCTTTTATGTTATTTGGAAAACATTTCCGAATATCGCCTCCCTTTATTTTCTAAACTTTAGAAAGTATATGCTATTTATAATTGGAAAATATTCCAATTACTTATCTCTTTTCCGATCTCGTTTATTTCTGTACCAAGGAAATTTTTCTTTATTATATTTCCAAGCTTACACTTATTTGGGTTAAAACGGATGTTGTGTAAAACATCGTTACGACAACCCAAATACTATATTCAACTAACTCTTATTCAACATTGATCTTCGAGCCTGAAATCTTACTATTTATTTGTTAATAATGAAATCAATCAAGTTGGGGTATAACTACCTCTCAGACCTTGATTGAATAACATTTATAACGTCAAAACAGATATGACTACTTACTTGAATAATCAATACCATACAACTACTTATTCACTTTTAACCACGTATACGCTTCCACTTTCTATTCTTACTAGATTTTATTCTTAGTCCTTTTTGATTTTACTATTCTATTTCTAAGTTCATTTCCTTATCGACTTCTATATATATTGATACGTTGATTTCTAACTATCAAATTATCTTAAAAATATTCTAACTCCTTAAATTCCCGGAAAAATTCGCCATAACCTCCTTTGTACCAGGAGCATCGGGATATTTCAAATAGCCTCCCATGGCCCTCACCAATCCGAAAGAAAAAGAAAAAGCCAAGCGGCTAGCCGATACGGCGCATAAAATCTCATATATGAATTAAATACATACCTTCTTATCGAGCATTCTATTTATATACCTTCATACCTTATCCATACATATCTCATGTATATTTATACCTGCCCAATCTATTTTAACTGTACCTGATCGTTTTAACTCAATTCGTTAATTAATTTGTTAATTAACACTTTAGTCTATTTCACTTTTATATTTGAACATGACATGTTCAAATATATTTTAGCTTGCTTATTAACTAATTTGAATCCAAATTTCAAATTTAAGTTCTATATTCGATTTCGAATATACATTTACGAATCCAATTCACCTTTCAAATTTCAACTTCAGATTCAAAACTCGATTAACTAGTACCTCTTCGACTTAGTTAATTCTATTCAATTTCTATACAAATTTTATATCACTTCTATTATTCAAATCTATATATTAAATTCTGTTCAAATTCTATATATCCCATTTGAATTTCTATATTCAAATTTCATTTGCATTTCTATATTCAAATTCCATTTGAATTTCTATATTCAAATTCTATATATCAAATTCTTATATTTTAATTCCATTTGAATTCTATATTCATATTCCATATATTCAAATCCTATATTTGAATTCCTTTATATTTTCTATATTCAAATTCTATATTTGAATTCCATTTGAATTTCTATATTCAAATTCCATTTGAATTTCTATATTCAAGTTCTATATCACTTCCATTGAATTTCATATATCCAAACTCCCTTTGAATTTCTATATTCAATTTCTATTCCAATTCCATTGAATTTCATATATTCAAACTCCCTTTGAATTCTCTTATTTACATTCTATGTTTGAACTTCCTTTATTCAAATTCCTTTTCAAACTTTCTTTATTCATTCTTTACATAAGTCTCGATTTCAATTCCTTTTGAAATCGATATTCTTCATTTATAAACTTCGTGTATAAAAGAACTATTTATAAACTTCGTTTATAAAGGAACTTCTCGTTTTATTTCTTTTAAAACAAGTTAATATTTCAAATTTATTTAAAAATTCAAATTCCATATTATAAATCCCATTTTGAAATTCAACACAACTTGTCTTTCCCAAAACAATTTCAAAACAGTATATCTGGTAGTAATTCGTCACTTACAACTCGAAAATGAATACTGATGATGCAGCTGTCATCATCGGAATCTATTTTCCAGCGATCGAAGTGAGTTCAATACTATAAACCATTTCTAAACATTTCCACTTTGAAATTCATTTCAAAATATAATTCACACTGCTTGTAAACCAATTTAAAATCTCCCAGGATCTTAAATTTTCCTTATTTTGAATCCAAATCCATTTACAAACACTTATCCAATTCTCCAGAGTTTTAATTCAATTTCTGGTTTAAAATTTCAGATTTAACTCATCTGATTTCACGTATTTCACTTATATGAATTCTGATTTGTTATTTACATAACCATTTAATTTATAATCTTACTTGATTATAATAACAACCCATATATCTAATATATATACTTTTGATATATATATCTTCTCTATATCAAGATATACCTTGGGTAAACTTATTTTAATTTACCATCTTTTCAAAACATATCGTGGCGACCCATCGTATTCGAGTGTTTATAAACTCCTACCGACACAGTGGATCAAACTGATCGACCAGAACCCATAAACAACTCAACCAATAAATCACCACAATATAAAATAATTTTTATATCAATAACAAATACGCTCACTCGTATATATACACTCAAACTCAATCTAGGGTATTACTAACCCTATCTCTACCGAGTTACGCCACAGAGCCAAGGTAATTCACTTAACTTAAGCTCTGATACCAACTGTAATGACCCGGGATTTTGACAACTTTGGTTATCGACATAAACTCGATGTCGATAACCAAAACATCGAAAAATACCTGTCATTAATGAAAGAAATTAGAGGGTGAGAATAGATAAGATAGAAACTTAGAATAGAAGAAGAAGAAGAAGAACACAATATCAGAGTAACACGAATCTCACAGCAGAATGAATAAATATATTTCATAACATAACTTTGAAATACAAATATGTACTTGAATATACATATCATTATCAAAGTACAGCACTTACAACACAGCGGAAATAACTATAGCTATATAATCATGAAGCCTCCTGCTCCAAGCTCTTCCAGTATATCTGTAAATCCCGACTACTTGACTGCCCGTACAAATTTAGGCACCTAATAGTTTAGGGAAAACAACAAAATAAACTCCAGGTCAGTCATGGGACTGGTATGAGTAAAACAGTTTAAAACAGTTCAAGCAGGTAAATGATATCTCATAAGACCACGCCGTATAACGGAACGGGTTTTTCCCTTATGAGAATCCAAAATATATTTATATCAAAATCCTTTTGATATTATGATAATGTCTATCAACCACAATATACTAATCATCTAGCAGAAACACTTTCATCTCACGTTCTACATATATAGTATACAATCAAAACCGCAAGCACGTATTGGGTAATGGATTTCCAACTATGACAAGGTATGGAACCACCTTTCGCTCGTGTACCTCTAGAGAGGAATACACTGGGTTCAACAAGAACATCTTGCAACCCGGCCAAACATGACCGACCACTCATTTCGCTTGAGTGTATCGAATGTATATCACCAACGGTTGGGATCAGCAACCGTTTCCCGAATGGGACAGCATCAACAATAGATTTTTAGAAGTAAATGAAACTCTAGATCAGGTGATTATACACCCTACTTCGGTGCGACCGACTTAGCCACGCTGCCTGCCCGATTTCTGTCATTTACCGGATGCGAGGCTAGAAGCTACGCTTTATCATCACACCAGATTCACTTCGAATGTCACATCGTCAAATCCACCAAATCACCGATTGAAGTCCTCAACAATACATTATGTATTAGCTAAAAGAAGTTTCCTTCTCCGCTTCCACTCTTGGTATGGTTGGAGAAATCAATATACGTAATCGTCTGGAAATACTCTGTCAGACATCCGTCCGTACAAGTCATCCAGGAACAGGATGAACCGAAGGCACTATTCTGTAACCAGGATAGCCCTTGCATAACTCCATCTTCAATTTCCTTTGGCATATATGATTCGCAACGCTTATGCCAATACAGAGTGGTTCTTTGGAAAATAATCCAACCGGTCTCTCCATATTAAAAACGTTAAAATGGTCAAAACTTCGATAGTCTGTGATTTAACTATCGAAGAAAAACAGGTGTGCAAACAACGATATTATTTCCAAATGGAAATTTATATCGATCAAACATCATTCAACATTTATCTCTTTATTTCAATAATTTACTTATCTCATGTTTCCCTATATTCAATATTTCTTATTTTCTAAATTTGGAAGATATACGTTATTAACAATGGAAAACATTTCCATTTCTTGTTTTCTTTATTAGAAAACATTTCTGGTTTCTTATTTGGAAGACATTTCCAAAGCTTCTTCATTGGACTTAGACAGATGTTTAAACAAACCATCGCGATGCCAACTCAAACCATTTCCTTTACTTACTAAATTCACTTAACCATCCTTTACTATCGAACCTTAACCATTCCTTAGTTAAAAATGAAGTCAATCAAGTTGGGGTAATACTACCTCTCAGACCTTAACTGAACAACGTTTCTAACCTTGAAATAGACAAAGTTCACCCTTTTTATTCTTTAACTAACTTCCACACGTAACTCTCTTTCAAATCTTTTCTATTTGGTAATTCTTTCCTTCGAATAAGGTATATTCGATAACTCTATTCAATTTATTCTATTTGATTAACCCTTATCGATTAACTCTATTGGACTAGCGCTATTGGATTAACTCTATTAGACCTACGCTATTGGATTTACTCGTTTTTACTTAACTCCTTTCGAATAAACTATTTTCGATAACTCCTTTTACTTTTATTCGAATAAACTATATTCGATTAACTCCTTTTACTTCTATTCGAATAAACTATATTCGATTTACTCCTCTTACTTCTATTCGAATAAACTATATTCGATTAACTCCATTTGACTAACTCTAGTTCGATTTAACTCTATTCAATAAATTCTAGTTCGATATAACTCTATCGATTTACTTTAACTGATTAACACTAACTGTTTAACTCTAACTGGTTTACCCTAATGGTTTAACCTAACTAATTTACTCTAACCAATTAACTCTAATTGGTTAACCCTACCTGATTAACTCTGTTTGATTAACTCTAATCAATTAATTCTATTCGATGAATTCTGATCGAATAACTCCTTTTGGCTAAACTATATTCGATTACCTCCTTTTAACTTTATTTGACAACTTCCTTTATTCTATTCGAATAATTAATTCAATTAACTCCTTTTCGAATAAACATTCATTTATAAAGATTTACTTTTAGTAACGGTTCTTCACTTTACAAATGATTTCCTTTTATTCTAACTTATCCTTTGATTTTATAAATATTTCATTTATAAAAATCCTTTTCCTTTTCTATATAAAATCCATCGATTTTATATAAATAATTCATTTTCAAAATACACTTTGAAAGTCCCCTTTCCCATTTCCAGTATTTCTTATGGTATTTAACATACCATATAACAACGATAAATATCGTCCAAACACACATAATCAACAACATATTGTATATCAGATCATATATCACAATATATGAATCACAGTAAAATAAATGTTGAGGAATCCATTTGGATTCCTCCAACCTGTTTCCCTGCATCACAGATGTTAAACAATATAGATAACATCACTTTCAGTTCCATATGATATATTCTGTTAAACAGAATCAATATAGGAATTCAACTAACTGACTAGTAGTTCAATCAAACAGTCAACACACAGTCAATCAGCCAATATCTAACAGTTCTAAAAATGCAACATGAAATTATAAACTGTTCAGAGTTAGTGAGATTTACTCACATTTGCAGTTCATCGTTAAAGAACGATAAACTGTTGTTTGATTTGAATCAAATAATTTATTTCGCCATAAATTGTAACGAGCTTCGATCCACTCCCCGTCAGTTCCATGGTGTAGCCATCGTCCGTATGATCCCAACGTGACAGACCGTTCGTAATTCCCTTTATCCTGGCCCACCCAAATCCTCAACTCCACCTTTTAAAACATTATCTTCTCATCCACGCTTAAAACCCCGACCTGCCCTCTTACCATATTCACATATTCTTTTATTTTTCTTTTGATTTGGGCTTCTCACCATAACCTCGGCCCATTACCCTACTAAATACCCAGACCCACCTTTAAACCCAACTCTCCAAATTCTTCTTCCTGCACGCCATCAAGATCAGTTCAAACCCACTTCTCCGTCGCCGAGTTCAGACAGCACCCGTGAACTTCTGTACATCTCTCTCATCCCCAACACCAAACACAGAACAGTGGACTTCATTTCGCACTTCATTATTTCCCCAAGTACAAACGTGTCCCAGTAAAAACTGTAAAAAGAAATGCAACTATCTCATAAAAGGAAACACAACACTTCCCCTTTTGGCTAATTCACGTCTTCCATTTAACCTTCAACACACCGTTGTGCTTCCAACAAATCAACCCCCATGCACCACAAAATATACCCAATTGTACATGCTATTTCACGTTCCCACTTCCTCATTCCTCCACGTTCTCATGAACTGGAGCCACCTACTCAATAGCCCTTCCATCCCAACGCGGCTCCTGCTATTCCTCGCTTTCGCGAAACCCGACTTCACTGGCTACAGGAAAAAAAATAGCGTACCCATTTGCTACAGATTCACCCAAAACTTCGTATACAGGTGTGATTCAACCTGATGGACTCTATTCCATACTTCAATTCGAAAATCAAATGCTTCCATTTGCAAAAACCACCATCCGTAAATCTCTTTTAAAACCAACATCGAACGAGAATAGTTCGGACTTAAATAAATTGTTATGGAGGTGAAGAGAAAACTAACCAGGATCTGAATATACATGCGCCCTGATTTATAGAAGCGTTTAGGATTTGTTTTGATTTTCCTGAGGACCACGTTTTGGGTTTTGAGACCAAAGAAAATGGGCGGCTGATTGACATAGAAATGTGTTTATTTTATGCTCTTATATCTTATCTTTTGTATATAAATAAATATTACTTGGGTATTGTTTTGTTACTTTTACAGATATTCCAACCCAGCCCGCATGCAACCAGAAATGTAGAGAAATAGAGATCAATTTGCTGTGTATTTGCAGTTTGAAGAATTGTAGATGAAGATCTCACATCTAGTTGCTGTTGGACAAGAAAAGGATTGATAAAAAGGCTTTGAACATCACAAATCAATGAAGAAATGTCAAGGAAGCAAGAGGAAAAAGAGAAAAGGTCCAAATTTGCTTTATTTATCAAAGGCCCATTTATGTTTCTCATTGTAAACTAATTAGTGATGTAATGACAAGGCCCAGTTATCATTAGGGTTAGGGTTAGGGTTTGGCTATCTACCCTATATATACCCCTGTAATAACCTTGTAGCCACCATCCTATCTCATCTCTTATTCCATTGTTCTAATAAAAGTTCTTCCTTCTCTTTTATTTTCTGCATTCTTTTGTTTTCTTAGCAACTAGTGTTGTCTATACGATTAGATTCGGTAGAACACTATTTGTATTTTGCACTTATTTGCATTAGTGATTTACCGTCTGATTAGATTCAGCGGAAATCCTAATTTTAATTCTTGTTTGTTATTTCAATTTCTGCAATTTCAATTTCTGCTTTTTATTATTTTCTTAGGTCAAATTGGGTTTGATTTGATTCAAATCTAATTCATAGTTTCATTTGCTTTACATTGAAATTGTGATTTGATCGTCGGTTCAGTTAGATCTGTTCTGAATCAAATTACAGTTTTAAGTTTGTTTTGTTTTTCAAAATCAACCTCCAAAGTTCGTCTAACACGCCCACGAAACATATAAATAATAAAATTTAACTTTCCTCCCTGTGTTCGACCTGTATGCTACACACCTGTATGCTTGCAGAATTTATTACAAATGTCGCGCTTTTCTAATTCATAGACTAGCGTCGATCAAGTTTTTGGCGCCGTTGCCGGGGAAGTAACGATTAAATTTTATTATTTATTTAATTTCTGATTCGTGTTAGTTTTATTTTCCCTTGTTTTTGCGTATTCATATATAAAAAAAAATCCTTTTTGGTTTTTATTTGATTTATTTCCTTTTCATTTCTCAATCTCTTCTTTTCTCTTACCATTTCTTCCTTCTTCTCAATTCAAAAAAAAAAAAAAAAAAAAGAGAAAAAAAAAAACTTGCAATTTTATCCTTGATTTCTTTCCCTCGTATACTTCTTCTTTCTAATTTCTTACATACCTCTTCCTCTACAAGTTTCTCAAAAAAAAAAAAAAAAAAAAAATCAACGAAAAAAAGTGTCTTCTGAAATTTTCTCTCTGTGTGCCTTTAGTTCTCTGCTCCAACAACATCCTATTTGCCGATCACCTTCACCCTTTCAAACAACATCAAACTAACACCTGCTTTCTCCATAACATACACGCAGCCTTTCTACCGAATACCCAACTATTACTACCATACCCACTTCCCTGATCAACCACCGATCAGCCATCACACAAACCCCTCTACCCAAATTACATCATCATACTTTACCTCTCCCACCGGCATAACACATTCTATCATCATACTCAGACCCGTAATCAACAGTTCACTTCATCAAAAAAAAAATCCGAACCCAATACCATCTCGTACAACCCACTCCATCCACGCTCGGAACCTCCTATTCGAGACCAGTCTCCTCCATCAGTTCTTCACAAACCACACCCCAAGTTTAACATCCACGAGATCCACATCTCGCAACCCTTCTGACATCCGCACAAATCACCTCCTTCAAAGTTCGAACCCCCTGCGCCACCACTCAATCAAGAACCGAAACCACAAAACCCATAATTGAACCCCCCAAATCAAATTCGAACAGTCGCGCACCCAAATCCGTACCTGAGTAGCGATTTTTGTTTTAATTTTTCTGATTCCGGTTGGGTTGGGAGCGTTCTTTTGTTCTGAGAAAAAAATTGGGAAGTAGAGAGTAGAGAATTGGTTTGATTTTGAGTACTTGAAATTAGGTTTCGACTTGTTTGGGGGTACGGACCGTGTTTTATACAGTTGTTGCGGTCATTGGTTCCCTGTTTTTATCGGGTTCTAGTCGTTGTGAATCCATTTACACGAACCAAGTGAGCAAGTTTTTATTTGTTTGTTAAAATCCAAAAAAAAAAAAAAAAAAATCAACACAGGTACAGCTGAAAGCAGCAGACGATTCAAATGGGTTGGAGCGGTTGCACACCAAGTGGGGTGTGAACGCGCTAGCGCTTCCCAAATTCACTGGAGGACTGCCGATCAAGGTGAAAACTTTTAAAAACACTACAGGTGCTCTGCTGCAAAGAAAAATATATATAGACAATTGTTGTAAAAAAAATTCTGCAGGGGCAGCGGCTTTGAATGTACAATTTTTAATTTTTGCAATTATTTTGTGTGATTTCTGCAAATTTTTATTCATTCTGTTAAGGGCAATACCTCAATCCACATAAGGTGAGGGATTTCATCACCCTTTCCTTAGCCCACAAATTGCATTTCATCGTAGAACCTGACTAATAATAACGGTTAGACGTTGGACTTAAGGGAGTCACGGGCTCATCTAGGGCTTAATTATATTGTGATAGTTGATTCATTTGGAACGAATTATTTCTCGGTGTCTAGACTACGGCAGAGAAATAACCGTTTATAAATATTACGGTGATTCGTAAATATTATATCGGTTGTTACTCTGAAGGTACTTAAACCTTCGGCTGCATTGCTAGGGTGATTCCTGGTGCACCGATAACTCCTGTCCGTTAACTGGCTGAGAAATCTTTTGATCTAAGTAATCAAACGTGTCACTTTATAATTTTGGGTTAAGAGCCAATAAGGACAGAAAACTTCATTGTAGCTAATTTCTGTGCTTGCATTCAACAACAATGAGCGAAAAAAGTGTTAGCCAACAAAATTCTCCTAGGGGTTCTCGAATCAACCAAAATTTTCCACCCGAATTGGATCAAAATCGAGTGAATCAAAACTTTCCAAACTTTGAGGATCAAAACCAAATAAATCAAAATTTTCAAAACCTCAATATCCAAATGGATAGACCCTTGTCTCTTCATGATCGATGTTATCCTACTAGGACCGTTCAACCATCTGTCATTGTGTTCCCACCAGCTGAAGGAAACAATTTTGAGCTAAAACACTCTTTTATCCAAGGGGTACCAAAATTTACTGGGTCTGAAAATGCTTATGAATTTCTAAGTGAATTTGAATTGTATGCCTCCACAACAAAAATGCAACAACTATCTAACGAATCGATCAAGCTAAGGCTAATTCCATTTGCACTACTTGAAAGCGCTAAAAGATGGCTAAATTCTCTTCCACGACATTCCATAAGAAGTTGGGATGAATTTGTCACTGCATTCTTGAAAAAGTTTTTCCCTTTCCATAAAACTCTAAAAATTCGAACTGAGATAAATCAATTTTGTCAAAATGAGGGGGAAACTTTTTCAAAATACTTTGAGAGATTCAACCAGCTATTATATAGTTGCCCTCATCATGGAATTCTAAAAGATCACTTATGTCAAATTGCATATGAAGGGCTAAACTATCAAACTAGAACTCAACTAGAATCAATGTGTGGAGGAGACTTTATGCCTAAAACAGCCGATGAAGCTTGGCGGTTTTTAGAAGATTATTCTGAAAAGGACATGCAGTGGGAATCGATTCGAGTTCCCATTCGTACTTCTACTAGAGGAGTGCATGTTGTGGACCCAAGTCAAATTCCCTTAGAAAATCAAACTCCTCAAACCGGAGAAGGGTTACCCCACTATTACTCTCAAGACCAAGCCAATGCCATAGCTCAAAATAATCCGTACTCATCCACGTACAACCCTGGTTGGAGGAACCACCCAAATTTTTCTTGGTCGAACCCCAATAATTCGGCTAACCCATCTCACGTGCAACCCTTTATTCCCAATCCGAATTACCAAGGTCCACTCCCCAATTCTCAAACCTCTCAAGCTATACCTCAACCCAAACAACCTTATAGGCACCCCAATTTTCAATCATCAAACCAATCATCTCAATCTTCTCAACCGTCACCAGACATTGTGCGTTTAGAAAAACAAATGGAACAAATGATGAATATGATAAAGGAACTAGCGAAAAATAACGAGAAAGGAAAGTTGCCTAGTCAACCTGAGGTGAATCCAAAATATAACTCTCGTACTGTAAATTCTTGTGAGGATGAAAACCATAATCCAGTCAATGCTATTACAACTCTTCGATCTGGAAAGAGGATTGATAATAACGTGGACGACCCTGACGAACTTTCTAACTCGACCCCAACCCCTAATCTTGATGACCACCCATTGGCTTCGAATGCCAATTCTTCTAAACATCAAGTTCCCGTAAATGTTGGCAATCCCAACAATTCTTCTCCCAGCGTCGGCAAACCCGACCCACCTTCGGAAATTAATGTTGGCAATCCCAACATTTCATCTTCTGCACCCCTACCACCTTCTTCTTTGAATGATGAAACTCATCCCAAAGTCGAAAAACCAGTAGCTCCTTTTCCTCATAGACTCAATAATAAGAAGAAAACTGCAAATTTCGATAAAATCTTGGAAATTTTCAAACAAGTCCGTGTGAACATTCCTCTCTTAGACACCATTGAACAAATTCCTCAATATGCTAAATGTCTTAAGGAATTGTGCACACAAAAACGTGCGACCAATGTCCCAAAAACCGCCTTTCTAACTGCAAATACAAGCTCTGTTCTTTCGAATCTTGCCCCAGTCAAGTATAAAGACCCTGGCTGCCCTACGATTGATTGTAAAATAGGAAACACTCACATCTCTCGTGCCCTACTCGACCTTGGTGCCAGTGTCAACCTTCTCCCTTATACTGTCTATCGTCAACTTGGACTAGGGGAGATTAAACCAACAAACATCACACTTCAACTAGCCGATCGATCTGTCAAAAAGCCATTGGGAGTTATCGAAGACGTCTTGATACAGATCGAACAGTTTTACTTCCCTGTCGATTTTATAGTTCTAGAAACAGAGCCTGTCTCAAATCCCAACGTTAAAATACCATTGATCTTAGGACGCCCCTTCTTAGCAACCTCTAATGCTGTCATTAATTGTAGGAATGGTCAACTTCGACTTTCCTTCGGGCACCTAACCATTGAGCTAAACATCTTTAATCTCAACAAACAACCTAGGGATTTTGAGATCGATGAAATTGACATGATTCAAACCACAGTTGATGAAACCTCTAGTGACACTTCTGAAGCCTTGAAAATGTGTCTTGACCATTTCGACTCCGATTTCGACGAACTCGAATACATTTCTGAACTAAACAAAATTCTTGACTCCGACACTTCGTCATCTAAATCTAACCAAGGAATGTTGACCAATGTTGATACACAAGAACTTCCTAAGTTTGACCTCAAACCCTTGCCACCAGACCTTAAGTATGCCTACCTAGACTCCTCAGAAACTTTCCCCGTAATCTTGGCCTCTGATCTTACCGAAGACCAAGAAGGAAAAGTTTTGGGAATTTTGCGGGAAAATAAGGACGCTTTGGGGTGGGAAATTAGCGATATTAAAGGAATTAGCCCATCAATTGTGGAACATCGCATACATTTAGTTGATGAGGCTAAACCCACCCGTGAGGCTCAAAGGCGATTAAACCCAAACATGAGAGAAGTGGTTAAGGAGGAGATAATCAAATGTCTAGACAATAACATCATCTATCCCATCTCTGATAGTACTTGGGTGAGTCCGGTACAAGTTGTACCAAAGAAGTCGGGAGTCACAGTGATCAAAAACGACAGTAATGAACTCGTCCCAACAAAAATCAAAACCAAATGGCGTGTGTGTATCGACTATCGAAAGCTTAACTCAGCCACACGAAAAGACCATTTTCCCTTGCCTTTTATTGACCAAATGCTCGAACGCTTAGCGGGACATGAGTATTACTGTTTTCTCGATGGATACTCTGGCTATAACCAAATTCCTGTTGCTTTGGAAGATCAACGTAAGACCACCTTTACTTGTCCCTTTGGAACCTTTGCTTATCGTCGCATGCCTTTTGGTCTCTGTAATGCCCCCGCGACTTTCCAAAGGTGTATGATGAGTATTTTCTCTGACATGGTGGAAGAATTCTTGGAAATATTCATGGACGATTTTTCAATATATGGATCATCTTTTTCCCAATGTCTCACTCATTTAGAACTCGTCCTTAAGCGTTGTAAGGAGAAATCACTTGTGCTTAATTGGGAGAAATGCCACTTTATGGTGAAAAGGGGGATAGTTCTAGGTCATGTCGTCTCCAAAGATGGCCTAGAAGTCGATAAATCCAAAATCGATTTGATTGCTAATTTACCTCCTCCTAAGTCTATCAAAGATGTTCGCTCATTTCTTGGCCATGCAGGATTCTATAGAAGATTCATTAAGGATTTCTCAAAGATTTCAAAACCTCTCTCGAATTTACTTACCAAAGACGTAAAGTTTGAATTTTCCACTGATTGCCAAACATCTTTTGAAACTCTTAAATCACTCTTGACCACAACTCCCATCATTCAACCTCCTGATTGGACTCAACCCTTTGAACTTATGTGCGACGCTTCTGACTTTGCAATTGGAGCCATCTTGGGTCAGCGTATCGAGAAACTCACTCGAGTCATTTACTACGCTAGCAAAACCTTAAACGAGGCCCAATTGAATTACTCAACTACTGAAAAGGAATTTTTGGCAGTTGTCTTTGCTCTTGAGAAATTCAGGCCATATCTCATAGGATCCAAAGTCATAGTTTACACTGACCATGCTGCCCTACGATATCTGCTTTCTAAAAAGGATGCCAAGGCCCGCTTGATTCGTTGGATCCTTCTTCTCCAAGAATTCGATATAGAAATACGAGATAAAAAGGGTTCTGAAAATGTCGTAGCTGATCATCTCTCTCGAATTGTGCACGGAAATGATAACGACACCCAAATCAATGACTATTTTCCTGACGAACAACTCCTTTCGATCTCTAACACCCCTTGGTACGCTGACATTGTGAATTATCTTGTCACACAACAAATGCCCGCTGAATGGTCGAAACAAGATAAACAAAAATTTCTCTCAAAAGTTCGAAACTTCTATTGGGATGACCCATATCTTTTCAAATACTGTCCAGACCAAATCATTCGAAGGTGTGTGCCCGATCATGAACACCAAAGTATTCTCTCTTTCTCACATGACCATGCTTGTGGCGGTCATTTTGGAGCAAGAAAAACTGCTGCAAAAGTTTTGCAAAGCGGTTTTTATTGGCCCACACTCTTCCGTGACGCTTTCGAATTTTGCTCTAAATGTGAGCGATGTCAAAGAACAGGTCGAATCTCTAAGCGAAACATGATGCCTCTCAACCCCATTTTAGTGATTGAGTTATTCGATGTTTGGGGCATCGATTTCATGGGACCATTCCCTAATTCATTTGGGAATCTTTACATCTTACTTGCGGTAGATTATGTCTCAAAATGGGTTGAAGCCATTCCGACCAAAACCAACGACAACAAGGTTGTTGTCAAATTCCTCAAAGAAAACATCTTTTCACGCTTTGGTACACCTCGAGCTATCATTAGCGATAATGGCACTCATTTCTGTAATCGTGCTTTTGAGTCCTTGCTCAAGAAATACTCAATCACACACAAGCTGTCAACACCTTACCATCCACAAACTAGTGGACAAGTAGAAGTTTCCAATAGACAAATCAAACAAATTCTTGAGAAAACCGTGAATTCCAATAGAAAAGATTGGTCTGTAAAACTGATTGATGCACTGTGGGCTTTTCGCACTGCTTATAAAACCAATCTAGGGATGTCACCATATCGATTAGTCTTTGGAAAGGCCTGTCACTTACCTCTTGAATTAGAGCATCGTGCTCTTTGGGCCATAAAATTTTTGAACTTTGACTTAGAAAAGGCCGGCTCACATAGGAAGTTACAAATTTCTGAATTGGAGCAATTAAGAAATGAGGCGTATGAAAATGCGAAAATCTACAAAGAAAGAACCAAAGCCCAACACGACAAAAACATACTTCGTAAGAAATTCAACGTAGGTCAAAAAGTTCTTTTATACGACTCTAGACTTCACTTGTTTCCAGGAAAACTCAGATCTCGATGGACTGGACCTTATGTCGTGAAAACAGTATACCCTCATGGAGCGGTTGAAATTGAAAATCCTAGGGATGGAAAAGTCTTCAAAGTAAACGGTCAACGACTGAAACCATTTTTGGAATTCGAGCAATATGACGAAGATGACTCCATCGATCTGCATGATCATCCACCATGAAATCAGGTGGTACACGTTCTTTCTCTTTTATTTTTCTTTTTCATCTTTTTATTTTTATTTTTATTTTTTGTTTTTCTTCCTTAGACAGTTGGGACACTGTCTCAATCAAGTGTGGGGGGGAGTCTGCATTTCATCCATTTTCATTTTTCTTTTTTTTTTATTTCTTTTTATTTTCAGCCATTTTAGATTGTAGTGACATACCATAAATTTTTTTTTTTCTTTGAAATACGACTCATTTTCAACTGATACAGCAAAATAAGTTTACAATTTTTAGCCAGTTGATAGTATTTTTCTCTCTCAACTTAGATCGAATAGGAAATATAATGAAAAGTTTAATTTTGAGGGATAATAGTGTAACTGGTACATAGGGAGATTCTTAGGTGATGGCCATGAAATCTATTCTATATTGTAGACTTTGTTAAATAAGTGGAGGACTTAAAATGCTTATATTGGCTTTTCAAATATTTAAAACTAAGTTGTGTTAAGTTGAATTCGCGTTACTCTCCTTTGTGCTTATATTTTCGATAATAATAATAATAGTATTCCAAGGGTATCCAACATTGCTTGTATATCGAGCGTTGGTGTGCAAACCCGCCAAGCTCTATCCGACACGTTGTTGACAAAGTCAAAGTTGGAATATCTTGGTCTCATTTTATAGGATTGGACACCTAAGGATTACTGACACGTTGTTGACGCAGTCAAAGTCGGCATGCACAATCCGCCAAGCTCTTTACCCACTCTCCGTTAGTCCGCGAGGCAGTGCATGGGTGGTAAACCTTGGTCTTTTTGGTTAGGTGTATGTACTTAATCATAAATCTTAAAATTTTATAGAATAAAGAATAAGCGATGATACCCAAACACTTCTTGACCTTATTGATTTGACTAGCCACACATGAGAAAATTAGAATACCACTTTACAAACTGTGCCAAGCAACCGAAGAATCTATTTCATGGCTGCACTATGTTATCGACCGAACCAACTGGCCAAACTGGAATTTAACATTTGAAAACTTGACTTATATTGAAAATTTGTGACAAGTTGAGGTATCTAAAATAAAATCAACTGATTAGAAATTGTTAACTTAATTTGTTGTACCACTTTCCTGAAACAAGTCGTGTTTTCATTTTTTCGTTTTTATTTGCATATGTCCATTGCATTCATGTAGTTTCATTAGAATCATAGCATATTACATTTGGATTTTGTGGGTAGTATCCGCTGAAAACCCTCACGAGACACCACTCGTCCTACTAGGGACACCTAGAGGTTTAACGGCTTGTTGCATACGCTCAATGCAATCGTGTTTCCTACGAAAGTGCGACCTATCTAGTTAGTTTTTCATTTTCTTTTTACTCGAGGACGAGTAAAAGATAAGTGTGGGGGTATTTGATTGACATAGAAATGTGTTTATTTTATGCTCTTATATCTTATCTTTTGTATATAAATAAATATTACTTGGGTATTGTTTTGTTACTTTTACAGATATTCCAACCCAGCCCGCATGCAACCAGAAATGTAGAGAAATAGAGATCAATTTGCTGTGTATTTGCAGTTTGAAGAATTGTAGATGAAGATCTCACATCTAGTTGCTGTTGGACAAGAAAAGGATTGATAAAAAGGCTTTGAACATCACAAATCAATGAAGAAATGTCAAGGAAGCAAGAGGAAAAAGAGAAAAGGTCCAAATTTGCTTTATTTATCAAAGGCCCATTTATGTTTCTCATTGTAAACTAATTAGTGATGTAATGACAAGGCCCAGTTATCATTAGGGTAAGGGTTAGGGTTTGGCTATCTACCCTATATATACCCCTGTAATAACCTTGTAGCCACCATCCTATCTCATCTCTTATTCCATTGTTCTAATAAAAGTTCTTCCTTCTCTTTTATTTTCTGCATTCTTTTGTTTTCTTAGCAACTAGTGTTGTCTATACGATTAGATTCGGTAGAACACTATTTGTATTTTGCACTTATTTGCATTAGTGATTTACCGTCTGATTAGATTCAGCGGAAATCCTAATTTTAATTCTTGTTTGTTATTTCAATTTCTGCAATTTCAATTTCTGCTTTTTATTATTTTCTTAGGTCAAATTGGGTTTGATTAGATTCAAATCTAATTCATAGTTTCATTTGCTTTCCATTGAAATTGTGATTTGATCGTCGGTTCAGTTAGATCTGTTCTGAATCAAATTACAGTTTTAAGTTTGTTTTGTTTTGCAAAATCAACCTCCAAAGTTCGTCTAACACGCCCACGAAACATATAAATAATAAAATTTAACTTTCCTCCCTGTGTTCGACCTGTATGCTACACACCTGTATGCTTGCAGAATTTATTACAAATGTCGCGCTTTTCTAATTCATAGACTAGCGTCGATCAGCGGCTCAGAAAAAATGATGCGTGGCCTCCTTTTGATCGATTCAAAGTGTTTATATAGGATAGGGATAGAAGATATTTTAATTATAACATTTTGGTCATCTCATTTTATAAAACTTCATTAATTACGAAAGGCTATCGACAGAATCAAATACACCATCGTGACGAGCGAGGTGTCCCGACTCCAAAAATATAATAATACCGGTAGGTGAACTCATACTGTGAAACCCCAAAATGTCGATACCGGATGTCAAATACTCCAAATAAAAAGTTGCTTATTAAATTAATTAAAAATTACAATAAAATTCTAAAAATTAAGTTATCGTTATGTCCCAAAAGAACCTTGTCTAAATTCAAACCCGATATTCAAATATTTCTAAATAACTGTTATGGCCACGAACGAATATACCGTTGTTTTTCTGAATATTTGATTTGGACATAAATCAAAATCTACACGACGAAATCCCGATTTTTCTCTTCCACTAGAAAGATATGCTCCACCAGCTCCGTACGTTTCTTGTTTCACAGAAATCCGGCTTAAAACGAGTCTTGTACATTTAGTTGAAGTTCGAATCGCCAATTTACGAACTGCAGCGCCATTTCGAGCTCGATTTTAATTATATTATAATCCTACGTTCAAACTGTCATTTATATAATATATTCGTTATTCAAATTCAATTCCAAGCTGAATTAAATATCACAAATGATCCAGTTCACACCATATCGCCATTTCAGCCAATTCTGATTATTTCAGAATTAAATATATTATTTAATTTATTATTTTAATTAAATATTCACCATTATTTAATTAATCGACCATTAAATCCTTTTAATCACCTTATAAATAATTAAATAAATTAATTATAATACCTCTGCCAATGCGGGTCATTACATTCTCGCTATGAAATTTCAATTTTTTGGATTCATTGGAAAGATATTTTTAAATAGATTCTAATCTTTTTGGTTTCACAAAAATCCGATTTATTTTGCATTCTGTTCATTCAGTCAAAGTTCAAATTCAAATTTTCAAACTACCGCGCTATTTCTAACTCTTTTTAAAATTAAAATAAATATATTCGTTCTAAATTGGATTTAAATAAATTTTAATCGTTATTATTTAAAATAAATTATTTTAACTATTAAAAATTCAATTAAATAGCCAAAATAAAAAAATTAAATTGGTTCTGATTTTCCAGGTTGTTGCAATCTCCCCACTTAAAAGCTTTTCATCCCCAAAAAGAAACAACAGTAAAGTAGGAGACAAAACGGAAAACGTAAAATATTATAAATGTACCTTGCACTAGAGCTAGTCGGAGATATCCACTCTGCAATGGGGATAAGCCTGTTTGATGCTATCCTTGGTCTCCCATGTACAGTCTCTGGGATCTCCGCTCCACTGCACTTTGACTAGATAAATTCTTTTATTCCTCATAACTCGGGTTTCCTTGCCAATGATCTTTACCAGCTCCCTTCTTACTGCTAAGCCTGCGGTAATCTCCAAATCTTCTGTGCAGCTTCCTCCACAATCAAGTTTGGATCATGTACATGCTTCCGAAGTTGAGACACATGGAATACATCATGTACCCCTGGCAACCAGTCAGGCAATTGAACCATGTAAGCGAGAGTTCCAATTCTTTCTAGAATAGGGAATGGACCAATAAATCTAGGAGCCAACTTCCCAGTCTTCCCAAAACGAACTACTCCTCTCAATGGGGAAACCCTCAAGTACACATAATCGCCAACAGCAAATTCTAAATCCCTTCTTCTTGAATCTGCATTACTTTTCTGTCGGCTCTGAGTAGTCAGTAATCGCTTCTTAATAAAATCTACTTTATTTGAAGCTTCTCGAATCATGTCGGGACCCAATACTAGTCTATTGCCCGGTTCTACCCAACATGCGGGAGATCTACAAGGTCTGCCATATAATGCTTCGAATGGCGACATTTGCAAGCTTGCTTGGTATCTGTTATTATAAGAGAACTCAACCAAATGCAAGTGATCTTCCCATGATCTGCCAAAGTCAAGAATACATGCCCGCAAAGAGTCTTCCAGTATACGGTTCACCCTCTTAGTCTGTCCATCTGTTTGAGGATGATATGCAGTGCTCAGATTTAATGTTGTCCCCAACTCTTCTTGGAATGTTTCCCAGAATTTACTAGCGAATATAGGGTCACGGTCAATAAAAATGCTACTGGGTGCTCCATGTAGTCGTACAATTCCTTTGAAATAAATTTTCGCCAGACTTTGAGCTGTTTTAGTTGATCTGAAAGGAATAAAATGGGCAGACTTCGTGAAACAATCAAGATCACCCAAATACTGTCATTACCTTTTTTGGTTCGGGGCAAGCCATCGATAAAATCAATGGAGATTTGATCCCACTTCTAGCTTGGAACTTCTAGTGGTTGTAATAATCCGGCAGGTTTTTGCTAATCACCTTTGACTTGTTGGCAAGTAGAACACCTGCTAATATATATAGAAATGTCTCTTTTCATAGATTTCTACCAAAACGTGTGCGTGAGATCATGATACATCTTACTCACCCCTGGATGAATACAAAGCTTGGATTTATGACATTCATCATTTCTTCTCTTCTGAGCTCGGGGATATTCGGGACACAAATTCAGCCTTTTAACCTCAGAACTCCATTGTTATCAATTTGGAAGCTCGAGGTTTTGCCTTCCTGAACTCTTTTACTAGTTCTCTGAATAAATTCATCATCCTTCTAAAGATCAGAGATTTTGACAATTAATGAAGGTGTAATGATGAGATTGGCGATGACCGCGTTCTTTCTGCTGAGCGCATCGACTACAACATTGGCTTTTCCTGGAGTATACAAGATGTCCAGATCATAGGCCGCAAGAAATTCTAACCAACGTTGCTGCCTCAAATTCAAGGCCCTTTGGGTGAACAGATACTTCAAGGATTTATGATCTGTATATAATTCAAACTTCTCACCCAAAAGATAGTGCCTCCATATTCTTAAAGAAAACACGATGGCCAACAACTCAAGATCATGAGTTTGATATCTCTTCTCATGTGGCTTCAATTAACGGCTTGCATAAGCAACTATTTTGTCTTTTTGCATTAATATCGCACCAATACCTTCAATAGAAGCATCAGTCCAGACTTTCAAATCTTGATTGCCATCAATAATAGTCAACACTGGAGCAGTAGTCAACCTTAATTTTAGCTCTTGAAAAGCTGCCTCTCATTCAGGTGTCTAATCAAACTTTGTGTGCTTCTTTGTAAGAATCGTCAATGGACAAGATAGTTTCGAAAAATTCTTAACGAATTTCCGATAATAGCCAGCCAATCCTAGGAAACTTCTGACTTCTATAGAAGTGCTAGGCTGCTTCCAACCTTGAATTGCTATGATTTTAGTGGGGTCCACTGAAATTTCTTCCTTCGATACTACATGACCGAGGAACTTCACTTCTTCTTGCCAGAATACACATTTAGAAAATTTGGATTTTAATACATTCTTTATCAGAATTTCCAAAACATGTTCCAAATATTTTTCATGCTCGGCAGTTGACTTAGAGAAGATTAAGATGTCATCAATGAAAACTAGTACAAATTTATTTAGGACATCGCGGAATACTTGATTCATCAAATCGAAAAAATAAGTTGGAGCGTTGCATATGCCGAGCGGCATTACTAACCATTCATAAAATATGTCTGGACCTCTGAAAGCTGTTAAAGGAACACATTCTTTGGCAATTCGCAGTTGATGGAAACCCGTAGCTAGGTCCATTTTAAAGAACACTTTAGCTCCATTCAAACGATCCAATAAATCATCTATGCGGCCAAGTGAATATTTATTCTTGAGTGTCTGGCTATTTAAATTTCGGTAATCCACACACAGTTTGAGAGTACCGTCTGACTTTGGGACAAACACTACTGCTGCACCCCAATTTGAAAAGCTAGGTCTGATCAGACATTTCCATAAAAGTTGTTTCGTTTGATTGCCCAACTCTTCTTTCTCTTTCCATTTCATTCTTCGAACAGGATGCACCACTGGCCTTGCATTCGTACTAGATCAATCCTGAAGTCAATTTCTCTTCGTGAAGGTAAGCTATCAACTTCTTCGAACACATCCGCATAATTTTTGATGATAGGGATATCTTCAATAGTAGCAGGAGAAACATCATGTAACGACCCGGGTTTCACCCGACCCGGGTCGTTACAGTTGGTATCAGAGCCAGGTTAGCTCAAATCTTTGGGGTACAACTCATTAGAACTGAAGAAAAGACTCATCAGAGATTGGATTAGTAATATCCAATAAGAATAACTTGTTAGAGATGGGATTAGTAGTATCCTAGAATGAGTGTGAAGAGTATTTATTTTTAAAATAAAAAATGCAAACAAATTTAGTTTTGAAAATTTAAAATCTTATTATACGTATTTGGATATATTATTTTATTTTGGACAATCGATATACGCCTAGCTAGTGTGTATACGAAGTCTCAAATGTACTAGATAGATATAGAATCACACTTTAGTCACCTGGAGATGTTCTGATGGTGGTTCGAAACATCATCAGAATTTATATTCGAATTTCGAAAGTGGTATATCTATATATTTCCATTGACTGGTGGGAGAACCAAAACTAGATAGGGTCTATCGCTGTGATTTGCACTAAAAATATTATCTTTTGACTATATATAAAAGTTATATATATTTGAAAAGTTAATCACCAAATTGATTGTTGGTTGTGATGTTTGATAATTAGTTTAACTAATTAAAATATTGGAATGATAATTAATTCAACCAATATATAAAAAAATGATAAATCTAACTAAATCAAATTTAATATTGAAGTTAACTGAAAATTGATTAAAATTAAAGGTTGAGTTGGTTAATTAAACGACCTTTAGCTTCGTTCCTTTTCGAGGACGAAAAGATTTCAAGTGGAGGAGATTGTAACAACCCGCAAATTCTAAACCAGTTTAAAAATTTTATTTTAGAAATTTTAATAGTAAAAATAATTTATTTTAAATAATAACAACGAGAAAATATATTTAAATCGAAGTTAGAACAAAAATTTTAATTTTAATTATAAAAGGAGTTAGAAATAGCACGGTAGTTTGAAAAGTCAAACCTAAACTTTGACCGAAGGTACCGGATTCAAAATTTAGCGGATTTAGTGAAACCAAAAATATTAGAATCTATTTAAAAATATCTTTCCAACGAATCCGAAAAATTGAAATTTCCTAGCAGGAATCAAAAGTTATGCCCAGTTTAAAAATCAGAATAGTCGCTGTAGAATTTATATATATTTTTTAATATTGGAAATAGCCATTTTTCAAACGACCTCCGTTTTCGAGGAAACCACTTTTGTTGGATTCGGAATGTCAAATTATTGTTAGGTTTCAATTTTCATAATTTTTCGAATTAATATGTGAGTGTGGCAAAAGAAAACGTGTTTTTTCAATTTCAGTCAAATCTGATCGACCAGAAAATGGCCATTTTTCAAACGGTCCCAGAATTCAACGAAACTAGTCTTGTTAGGACCGTATTGTCAAAACATAGCTAGAAATAGATTTTCTGGAATTTTTAGAGGTCGTATGTGACCCCGGTGAATTTAAATGTAAGATTGAATTAATTAAATAAATAATTTAAATATTAAATTAAAAAAAAATCAGGCCACAGACAGTCAAACGGGCTGACAGAACCTAGTCCATTTGGTCTGGGACGGGGGTATTTGCCTAGGGACAACTTTCGTTGGACTGAAATTGGATCTGAAAAGAATTTACGAGTTTAATTGTAAATTTGAACATTTAGTAATATTATATTACAAATAGAAAAACAATCCAAACCCTAATACCCTAAGAGATAGCCGCCACCCATGTCCTCTACGGTCATAAACGCTCCTTTCTTCCCTTCTTAATTTCTCTCAAAACACAGCAAATTAAAACACAAATTCTTTACGAAGATTGAAGAGATTCGTTTGCTCTTTATTTCTATACGGTTGAGATCAAAAATAAGGTAACGGATTGGAAGAAATTTGTGTCTAAAGCACCAATGTTTGTGCATCGTTTTCAGCGCCAGGTGGACACCGAGTTTGCCATCAAAGGCGGCGCTGGGCATGGACATTGAGCTCTTCGACGTGGAGGCTGCCGATCAAACTCCGGTGCTTCAAGGGTGGGTGCGTCCAGAAGCTTTTGCTGTGAAAGGGGTTCGTATAGGTTACAGGAAGAAAAGCAATGAGGAAGAAATAGTTTGGAGCGGCCAGAGTTGATTTTAAATGTAATTAGTAATTAAATTAATTTTGTTAATTACTATTTAATCGTTCTATGAATAATAGGCTATAACTTTTGCGAACTGAATCAGAATCAAACGAAACTGAAAGCGTTGGACTCGTATTGATCAGATCTACAATATGAAGCTGACCAAAATCAAAACAGAGCATGTTGAAAATTCTGACAAAAAGCGATGTGAGATTTCTTCTTTTTATTTAATTAATTAATTATCAAATTTATTTGTTATGTGACAACTGAATGTGTATGATTCCGATCTGTTATGTGATGACATTGTGGATGATTTATCCATTGGTGGGTGATGTATAAACACAGATTTGTATGTGTTCAATAAAAATAACCATATTGTTTATTTATTGGTTTGGATTAAAATTTCCCTTCAAAAAAAAATTTATTTTGATTATTTTGTTGAATTGAATTAGATCGTCAATTCAACATTAAGAACATTATTTTTGTTGAATGGGATTATATTGTCAATTCAACATTGAAACATTATTTTGATTATTTTTGTTGAATTGGTTTAGATTGTCAATTCAACATTGAAACATTATTTTGAACATTTTTGTTGAATTGCATTTGATTGGCCATTCAACATAAAAAACATTATTTTGATTATTTTATTGAATTAAAATAGAATGACCAATTCAATGTAAAACATTACTTTATCATTTTTATTTTAATTAAAATATAATTTTCAATTCCCCATTAAACATTATTTCACCATTTTTACTTAATTGGAATGGGATTATCAATTTTACATAAAACATGATTTTATCATTTTTATTATATTGAAATAGAATTGTCAATACAATGGAAAATATATCATTTTTGTCTATATCATTGAATTGAGAAAAAGTTACTTCTTTATTTGCATTCTTTAATGCAAATATACATTGTATTAAAAGTTTATTCCTTTATTTGCATTCCGTGATGCAAATATACATTGTATAGAAAAATTGATCTTATATTTGCATTCTCTAATGCAAATATATACATAGAAATAAAATTGATCTTTTATTTGCATCCTTTTATGCAAATATACATAGGAAATATAAATGTTCTTTTATTTACATCCTTTTATAAATAATTTACATAGGAAATATAAATGTTCTTTTATTTGCACCCTTTTATGCAAATATATACATAGAAATATAAATGTTCTTTTATTTGCATTCTTTTATGCAAATATACATAGGAAATATAAATTTACTTTTATTTGTATTCTTTTATGCAAATCTACATAGAAATAGAAAAACGCTCTTTTATTTGCATTCTTTTATGCAAATATATATTGAAATATAAAATAGTCTTCTATTTGCATTCTCTAACGCAAATATGCATTGAAATAAGGAAAACTATATTTTTGTTTGCTATTTTAGAAGCAAACAAAACATTAGAAGTAAAACCATATTTTTATTTACAATTCTAGATGCAAACAAACATTAAAGTTAAAATTACATTTTTGCAATTATAAATGCAAACAAAAACACTAGAATGAATATGACATTTTTATTTTGTATTTTTGATAGAAATAAAAATATGATTTAAAAGAGTTACATTTTTGTTTATAAATTTAGTTGCAAACAAAGCGAATATATATATATATATATGTATATATATATTTGCATATTTAGATGCAAATAAACATCGTAGTTAAAAGATTATATTTTTATTTGCATTCTTTGATGCAAATAAACACCGTATTTAAAGGTCGAATTTCTATCTGCATTCTTGAATGCAAATAAACAACATAGTTAAAAGGTTATATTTTATTTGCATATTTAGATGCAAATAAACAACGTAGTTTAAAGGTTATATTTTATTTACATATTTTGATGCCAATAAACATCATAGTAAAAGGATTATATTTCTATTTGCATTCTTTGATGCAAATAAACATTGAAATAAAAAGTTATATTTTATTTGCATTCTTTGATGCAAATAAAACATTGCAATAAAAAAGTCTTATCTTATTTGCATTCCTTAACGCAAATAAACATAGTATTTAAATATTAAATTTTTATTTGCATTCTTTGATGCAAATAAACATCGTATTTAAAAGTTGAATTTTTATTTGCATTCTTTGATGCAAATAAACTATGAAATTAAAAGTTGCATATTTATTTGCATTCCTTGATGCAAATAAAATACTGAATTAAATGTTGAATTTTTATTTGCATTCCTTGTTGCAAATAAAACCTTGAATTAGAGAGTTGCATTTTTATTTGCATTCTTTGATGCAAATAAAACATGAAGATAAAAGTTGTATTTTTATTTGCATTCCTTGATGCAAATAAATCATAAATTTAAGTATTACCTTTTGTTTGCATTTTAGATGCAAATAAAAAGCATAGTTTAAGAAGTTACACTTTTATTACAATTTAGATATAAATAAAAGAACAGGATTAAAAATATCATTTTTACTTTTAAACTAGAGTAAATAAAAGGATTACGATAAAATGAATTCATCGCAGTTGTAACTTTGTTAAAATAAATGAAATGATTTTGTTTTCATTATAAATTAAAATAAAAAGATTAGAATTAAGAAAGTATATTTTTTGTGTCATCTTGGCTTCAATAAAAAGAGTAAAAAGATAGAGAAGGTTTATTTGTCCTTTTGTTGCAATACAAACAGATACATTTTTATCATTTAAATAGAATGAGACAAAATTTATTTAATTTTGTCATTTTAAAAAGGTTGAAATAAAATAATCACTTTTGTCTATTTATATTAGTTGAATCAAACATTCATTTTGTCAAATTATATTGGTTGAAACCCAAAAAGGACATTTTTGTCAAATAAGAATTAAACACAAATAGCATTTTGATAAAATATAATTGACAAATGAATGTATCATTCTTCTTATACATTTTATTGAGATAGAATTTATATGCTAATAAAATAATCATTTTTATTTGCATAGCATACAATAGAATTTACATGCAAATATAATAATCATTTTTATTTGCATAACATACAAGAGAATTTATATACAAATATAAAAATCTTTTTTATTTGCAAACTTACATTGGAACTTATATTCAATCATAAGAATCATGTTATTGGTCAAAATATACATTAGAATGTATAGGCGAGTTAAAGTCACGTTTCTATATGGTAATGCATACATTAGAATTTGTATGCAATTTAAAATAAACATTTTATGCATTGAGTTATACCTTAAAATATATAAAAATGAGATTATTTCTTTTACGTTAAGAATAATTACATACAAATTAAGTATAATGTAAATTATCTTTTATTTGTCATCCACAATAATGTCATATAAATAAATTACATTCTATTATATATTAGAAATATAAAAGTAATTATGCGAGCCAAATTTATATTTTATTTCGACATTAGGAATAAAATATCATTTTTGTCCATCACTATCAACATGTTGATAGTATTAAAATTGGTTAAATTAATTAACCAATTATTTATTTATATGTACTGCTGTTGGCTGAAAACCCCACACGGGTATTGGGATGATAATTGATATACACTAGTCCCAATATTTATTCATATGTCAATCGATAGATTGACAGGCTGCGATGAGCGTTATTATTTCATTTAATGCTCACACAGTTGAGAACTTCACTTTGGATGTTGAATGGATGGTTTGATGATTATTTGTTATTATTGTCATTTACATACGATGTATGAAATCCATATAACCAAAGTTATATGGTAAATGATTGAGTCGCTTTCCGATTCAGAATATCCTTCATATAAAGAATTTTTTTTTTAAACAAAGGATTTCTTTTAAATAAAGAATAAATCTTTCAACTAAGATTATTGGTTTTCAATTTATATTTATTTATTGGAAAATGATTTTGGGTTTATCGTGAACAATGTTTTAAATGACATTGATTCTTTAACCCAGTTAAAATTAAGATTTATTTCTTAAATTGGAATAATTGTAAAGTAGTGATTTTTTCTATTAAAACTAAATTGGAATTTTAACAAATCTTTGAAAATAAGATTTAAGAATAAATTTAAAAGATTTTATCTTTGATAAAATTAATGGGAACCTTTCCCTAATAATTTGAATATTTTATTTAAAAAACATTCTGAATTGGAAAGAGGCATTGGATGTATCCTTATAACACTTGATTTTTAATTATAAAAATACGCGAGTTATTTGGAATGACCGGGTTTAACCCATTCTGAATGATCACTACGACGATTAAAAGTCGAAGATGAAGACGGTGGTTGAAGACCGGCGATCTTCACATCGAATGGATAAAGACTACTGATGCCTTTGATTGGAGTTGCTGCCTTGAAAGGGTTCCAGTGGTAGTTGTCCGGACGTATTGTTGATCGTTCGGATATGCAAGGTATAAGGTGCCTCCGGTTTCGTTCAGACCCAGAACGGACTTGTAAATGGATGTGTGCCTGACGTTGAATTTCGTTCTATGTAAATTGATTTGTATTAATATACAACCGTTGGTGGTAGAGAATTTATTCTCTTGCTTAACACCCTTAGAGGTTGTGTGTTGATAGTTATCAATCGCATGGTATGGACTGTCAATGTGGCATGCCAATATGCAATTGATCAAGGCTTTTATTGAATAGCAGAGCCTTGTGGGTGATGATCAAAGCATAGCTTATTTAGGCATAGCTTTGTGTATTTCATTGCTTCGCAAGCCTCACACCCCAGTATGAGTCAAAAACGGAGCAAGGGAACGCAGGGAGTGCACACTTTTCTTTCTAGCTAGAAGTGGTGTTTGGGTTTAACACGACCCAGCATTTTACTTATGTGGTTGATGGATTTTGGGGCGCCTCGTATTTTTATTGGCCACAATGGCCAATTTATAGGTCCAATAGGATCGGGAAGCGTGTGTTCAGGCATGACTAATCCAACCCATTGCACTATTAAGGGACCGGCCCTGCAGGATCCAAGGGTTCGCCAGCGTCCGAATCCTGAGACATTGCTAGAGTGTCTCGAATCGGTCAGGAGATCGTTCCTAGCCTTGACTCTTGATGGAAATCCAACCTCCAATACGACATCCTGCGGTTTTGATTGTATACCTATATATGGCGACATAGTAGGATGGGGTACTATGCCGTCTATGATTAATACATTATGATTGAACGGTTTTAAAACAATATATACACTAGTAATAATATCAAATCCTTTTTTATCATATCAAGCATTTTTGACAATTATAAGGTAAAACTCTATCCTCCGGCTTGCGTTGCATTGTGTAATGGGATTTGAGTCTTATAATGGTTTCATTTTTCTAAAAAGCATTGCATTGTTTTTTAACGATTCACTTTATTTATGCACTGGCAATCCAATGGAGTAAACCCGTTCCGCGATAGCGGCGTGGTCCTGTGATTAGCCTCCTTATTAGTTAAGTTAAATAAAGATTTCTCACACCAGTCCCATGACTGACCCGTAGTTTATTTCACTTTGCAAACTTGGGTACCCTCTCTTCCACACGGGCAGTCAAGTAGCTTATTTTGCAGATATGTTGAGCAGGATTCTGGATCGAAGCTTAAAGCTGTGTCCAGAGCATGATGGCCTTCCGCTGTGATTAGTATATTTGATCCGCCACAACGTATTACATTTATTGTAATTTAATCTTCTGTTGTACTTTATTCAATGTACTCTGATGTAACATTATTATGATGTAATAAAAGTCTGTTGTTATTTGTTCTAATGTGCTGTATTCCCAAAGTTAACGTATTCGGGTTTTGAACGATTTTGGTCGATTTAACGGTCGATCGGGTCGGGTGAAATCCGGGCGTTACACATCAAGAGCAGACCAAAATTCTTTTCTATCTAAATTCGGACCTATGCATGGTATCGTTATAAAAATTTTATACTTGGTCTTCGCCTTAACGATTCTTTCTGCACATTCAACCTCGACTTCATATTTGGTTAACCAGTCCAGCCCAAGAATGATGTCAAATTCAGAGAAATCCATGATGATTAAATTAAAAGAAAACCGGTAACGAAAAAAGGAAAAAGGCACTTTGCAATACACACCGAGAATAAGAGAACCTCCTATCGGGTTATGAACTCTAACTGATTCCTTAAGGTTCCTTAGTTTTAACTTCACCTTATTAACTGTATTGCTTGAGATAAATCATTGTGATGCGCCCGTATCAAACAATACTTTAATTGGAATATTGTGGACAGTGAGAGTACCTTCCAAAACATCTGGCCTTTGCTGACTAGTCGAGGGTGTTGGAGTTTCTGCTACTTCATTTACATGAGCCACCTTGGTCGTTTTCAAAAGTCGGCAATCCCTACTTATATGACCCGACTTATGGAAAATATTGCATTCCCTGATCTCTTGAGACTTCTTATTGGATTTAGATCCATCATTCTTTCGTTTCTTCAAAGATTTACAATTTATCGACAAATGTCTTGCCTCAGGGATATCAGTTTCAAACTTCCTTTTGCTGCTAGAGTTGCTTTCTTCTTCATCTTCCCAACCATGTTGCTTATCATTATACTCATAGAGGTAAGCCATTTGTATCATCTCAGAAAAAGGGAAATTCCCATGAGTAAGTGCTCTACCTTCTTTTTTGTTTTGAAGTCCTCTGATTAATCTCAGATTCTTCCTTATCGGATCTTGAATTAGTTCTGGGGCAAAGCGAGAAAGTTCATTGAATTTATTCTGATATTCTTGGATGGTCATATCTCCTTGTTTCAGATTATAGAACTCATCATATAATCGCTCAATTGCTTCTGGAGGAATAAATCTTTCTTTGGAAATTTCTTTAAATCTATCCCAGTTAATATTACCTTCCGGATTTTCCTCAGTAATAGTTTCCCACTAGATTAGAGCTTCGTCTTTGAGTGCCTAAGATGCCAGTAATCTTTTCTCATCATCTCTCAGCTTTAAGCCTTGAAAGATTCTCTCAGCCGAACGCATCCATGCCTGTGTTTCAATAACGGATTCTTTTCCCGAGAATTGTACTCCACCTAGATTCTGATACTTCATTACTAGAGCTTCTAGATCTGGTTCTGGTTGTGGGAGAACGACTGGCTCATTAGATTGTCAAACCATAGAATTACTTCTTCTGTTTCTGCCACTCATTTCTACTATGTCTGCAAATAGCAGACAAAGAGTCAGGCCAACAGAATAGATATTGTAAAGCATAGAGACATATATATTTAAATATACATGAATCTATGAGGGGGTGTTTTATTCAGCCATACTCATTCTAGGACATTACTAGTCCTATCTACAATGAGTTATTCGTTTTAAAATACTACTAATTCCACTTCTATCCGGTTTATTTATATGTTATATTCCGAGCTAAGTTTAACTAAAGCTCTGATACCAACTGTGATAACCCCAAACTCCCGTAGTACGAAAGCAAAGATAATCATTGGAATATAACACATAAACAATAACAGCAGAACAGAAATATAGAATTACAATAGATAATGTACATCAAATTACGCTGGAAATAATATATCATCAGAGTTACACAGCATAATATGATCATACTTAGCACATAATACAGTTTCAGCTTAATATAAAATGTCTGCAGCGGAATCAAACATAATATACTAAATGAAGTCTGAACATATTAATAGAAATAATAGGATCCATCTTCAGCTCCATAGCTATCCTGAATGAATCTGCTAAAACCTATATATAAGGTTGCCCGTGTGGAAAAGAGGGCACCCGAGTTTGCAAAGTGAAACAAACTATGAGTCTGTCATGGGACTGGTATGAGAAATCTACTTAACCTATTTAATAATAAGGCTAATCACAGGACCATGCCGCTAACGCGGAAAGGTTTTACTCCATTGCATTGCCAGTGCATAAATAAAGTAAATCGTTAAACAATGCAATGCTTTTTAGAAAAATGGAACTGTTATAAGACTCAAGTCCCATCATACAATGCAACGCAAACCAATGGATAGAGTTTTACCTTATAATGGTCAAAAATACTTGATACGATAAAACGGATTTGATATTATTATTATTGTATATATGTTTTCAAAAACATTTCAATCATAATGATCAATCATAGACGGCATAGCTACCATATATTATGTCGCCAAATATAGGTTTACAATCAAAATCGTATGGGTCGTATTGGAAGTTGGATTTCCATCATGAACTAAGGCAAGGGATCGTCCTTACCAAATTCGAGACACTCTAGCCCATGCCTCAGGATCAGTCGCAACTCCACCTTGGAGCACCAGGGCCGATCCACAAATATGTTAGTTGATTAGTAATGCCTGAACAATATGTCTCCACACCCTATGGGGCGTAAATAAAGAGCCACTAGGGACTCAAATACAAGGTGCCTCACATTCCATCATACACATAAGTAAAAATATCTAGGCTTGTAAAACCCAGACACCACTTCTAGCTAGAAAGAAATGCATGTTCTCCTTGGGGACCTTCTCCCGTTTCTGGTTCATACGAGGAGTGGGGCTCGCGAAGTAGCGCTACACACAAAGCTATGCTAAAATAAAGCTGTGCTTTGATCGTCAACCACAAGGCTCTGTTTTTCAACAATAAGCCTTGATCATTTGCATCTTAGCATGCTAGAATAAATTCTCCGCCACCAAACATATATATATTAAATAGAAATCAATCAGCACAGAATAAAATCCAATGTTAGACATACATCCATTTACTAGTCCGTTCTGGGTCTGAACGAAACTGAAGACACCTTTTTCCTCGTTCCATATGTCCAATACAGAATAGAGGCTCTCATATATCCGGACAATCAACAAGTATGTCCGGACAACTACCACTGTAACCCTTTCCTGGGAGCAAATCAGTCCAGGGCATCAATAGTCATCTATTCGATGTAAAGATCGTCGGTCTTCAATCACCATCTTCAAATCTTCGACTTCCAATCGTCGTATAATTATTTGAAATGAGAGTTAACTCGGTCTTTTCAAATAATTCTTGAATATATATATAATTTAAATCATTCTTTTCATTCCATATTGTTAATAATATTTTATAACGATTTATCGCTATTTTTATTTATTTAAAAATTGTGATTTTTAATTAAACGACGATTCCGGTCATTACATGGGCTTGACGCTGTTTTCACCAAATTTTATTTACACATTTCTCAAAATCAATACGTTGGATCTTAGCAAACTTTATATCATTGGAAAGATCTTTCCAAAACGAACCCAACGATTCCAATTTTGGGAAAATCCGACGGTCGGATCTTTCGGTATAATCGTTTGAAGTTACGATTTCAAAACGCGAACTGCAGCGGCGCGATTCGTTTTATTTTAATATATATTTATATATGAATATATATAATTATAAATCGTTTAACGATTTCAACATCATTTCCAATTCAACAAAACCTCTTTTATGTGAAATCATATATTACATTAAAATGCAATTTTTAATGTTAATACGATTCCTTCCAACATTGAATCTTTTAAATGATTCGTATATATTACATTAAAAATAAAATCTTTTATTCATTTCTTTATTGTATTAAGAATATAATCTTTTACTCTTTTCTTTGATTACATTATAAATGTAATTTTTTTTTCTCTTCTTTGATTACATTAAAAATGTAATCTTTTTATTCTTTTCATTGATTACATTAAAAATGCAATCTTTCAAATCATTCTTTTATTACATTAAAAATGTAATTTTTTTTATTTCATTCTTTATTGCATTAAGAAATGGATACTTTTTATTTTATTCTTTTGAAAAAAATGTAATCTTTCTAATGAAATCCTTTATTTCATTAAAAATGTAAACATTTATTTCAATCTATTATTACATTGAAAAATGTAATCTTTCTAATGAAACCTTTTATTTCATTAAAAATGTAAACTTCAAGGAAAAACATATTTTATATAGCAGTGGACATTCATAATGTTTCATTTGCATTAAAAATGTAAATTCCAATGTCAATCATTTATTTCAAAAATGTTTATTTTTAATATTGCATTTACATTAAAATGTATATGTAAATGGCAATACATTTTATTTATCAATGTTTTATTTTAAATGTAGTATACACATAAAAAATGTATATGTAAATGTTAATACCCCTTTTTCTATCAATGTTTTATTTTTCATGTTGTATATACATTAAAAATGTAAATTCCATATCAATGCATTTCTATATAACGAATGACTACTTTTAATGTTGCATTACATTAAAAATGTATATTTCAATATAAATACATTTTTGTTTAACAAAGTCTATTTTTAATCTTGCATTACATTAGAAATGTATATTTCAATATAAATGCATTTCTATTTAACAAATGACTATTTTTTAAATGTCGGATTACATTAAAAATATATATTTTTTAAAGCAAAGACATTTTAATATAACAATGGTCATTTTTAATGTTTTGTTTACATTAAAAATGTAAATTTCAAAGGAAACACTTTTTGTTATTGCAATGACCATTTTTAAAAGGTTCATTTACATAAGAATGTAAAACATTTTTATTATAACAATGTTCATTTTAATGTAAAACATTTAAAATGTAAAATCTAATGTAAATACACTTTATATAGCGATGTGGTATTTTAATATTTTCATATACAATAAAATGTAAAATTCCAATGTAAATACACTTCTTTATCAAAATGTTTATTTTAATGTTTCATTTACATTTAAAATGTAAAATCGAATATCAAAACATTTTTATTTCAATATGTTTATTTTTTTATTGTTGCATTTACATTTAAAATGTAAAATGCAATGTAAATACATTTTATATTACAAAGTTTATTTTTACTGTTTTATTTACATTAAAAATGTAAATTTCAAATGTAAATACATTTCTTTTAACAAATAACTATTTTTTAATGTTACAACAAAACATGAATTTTTGTGTTGACATATAATGATCATTTTCATATATATATTATAAAAATATAATTTTCATATTATTCAAACAATTAATATATAATAACATGAATATTTATAACACAATAATATTTCAGAAAATTTTGGTAGCATAACGGCAGGATAATTAAAACCGGCACCGTCCCGATGTACGGCTCCTCGCAATACCTTAGGCCTCGCGGTGTTTACAAGGGGTTTAATTTCCTAATACATTTTTCTATGCAATCTAATGCCACAATATTAATCAATTTCATTTCAAGCACAACCAATCAACCAATTGCACATCACAATACAATCAAGTTGTCCATGGTCTGTGGACGACGGGTGTCGGGAGTTTCTAAACTCCGTATGCATCATAATATAATTTTATTTAATTAATTTGGATTCAGAAATCTCACATTGCTGTTTATTTCTTCTAAAATCGTAGAATGCTCCAAAAATTCTGCGATCTCTTCTGAAATGTAGAGGACGTCCACACGAGTCCAATGTCTCCTGTTTCATCGAATTTCGTTTTCGTATGAGGAAGATATGAATTTTATAATTAAACATGAATTTGCGACACTTTTAAACTGTTAAAACAGTTTGAAATTTCATCCGCCGTTAGTTCTCGATATTGTTTAAAACTAGGTCTCGGTTTTTCTTCAAATCCGTGTAGTTGCAGGATGATCAGATTCAACCATAGCGAAGAGCTACGAATGGCGCACCCGGCAATCCCACACTCATCGAGCTCGAACTTGGTCGGAGGGAGGAAATCGGGCGCGAGCGACGTGACTTCAGGAGGCCAATTCTCGAGAACGACGCGACGATAGAGGGTAAAACTGGTACCAATTCAAAGCACTCTAGTTTCTACAAAATCTCCTGAAGAGTCGAATGATTTCGATGAAAGGATTTGGAGTTATTCGAGGGGTAACGATGGAGCAATTTCGTTCGTCGAACTGTTGTGATGGCGGCTGCTTCGTATGGAGTTAGGGTTTATAAGGAATACGTATTTATACGTATTTTATTTTATTTATTTAATTCCTTTAAATTTCAATTTAATTTCTATATTGCTCCTAACTCCAAATCAAACCCAACGAGTGTCACCCCCAGCTAAATATCCCTATTCCGGACACAATGGGATATGTCTCGTAAGCCAATTCTACTGTTTCGATAAGTTTTTCTTTAAAATTTAAATATAAAACATTTAATTATTATGATCAAACATTTTAATTTTCCGGGGCCACATACTGACTCCAAAAATCCCTGAAAGATAAATCTAGCTAAGCTTTCACGATATGGTTTTGTCGAATTCGGAGACTGTTTGAAAAATGGCCATTTTCCGGTCGATCCAAATTGACTGAAATTGACAAAACACATTTTCTTTTGCCACGCTCACATATTAATTCGAAAAATTAGGAAAATTGGAATCCTGCAATAATTTGACATTTCGGATCCAACCAGGGAGGTTTCATCGAAAATAGAGGTCATTTGCAAAAGGGCTATTTATACGGGCTATATATTATATTAAATTCCATAGCGACTATTTTGAATATTCAACTGGCCATAAATTTTGATTCCCGCCATGAAATCTCAATTTTTCGGATTCGTTGGAAAGATTTTTTAAACAGATTCTAATATTTTCGGTTTCACCAAAATCTGATTTATTTTGCATCCTATACATTCGGTCAAAGTTCGAATTCAAATTTTCAAACTGTCGCGCTATTTCTAACTCCTTTTAAAATTAAAATAAATATATTTGTTCTAACTTCAATTTAAATAAATTTTTAATCGTTATTATTTAAAATAAATTATTTTAACTATTTGAAATTCAATTAAATAGCCAAAATAAAAAATTTATATTGGTTCTGATTTTCCGGGTTGTTACATCTAATAAGGCCAACTAGAAGGTATAACAAACGATAAAATACCTACTCTCATCTTATGCGTGGCAAGGGTATATGCATGAATGACGGAAGCCTTAAATAGTAGGGTCTGTAGCCAGTGCCCTCTAATTTTATGTTAACATTTAATATATTATCGAGGGTTAATAAGTGACCAATAGGTCCGCGTAGGATCTTAAGTGATCAGGGAGAATCCACCCTATCTATCATTGATAGTGAGGCACTAAATAATAAAGAATAGACAATGAGGATATAGAAAGAATGTAAAGATCTCTCAAATTTAAAAAAAAAAAAAGTGAATTAATAATTTTAAACCTTGGAAAACATTTATTTTCTAAATTCTAACATCGAGAATTCAACGTTAATAATTTTTAGTGTTCCTTATCTATAGCACGCATTCGCAATAGTAGTTGAAATCGCGCATAAAACAAATAGCGTCGTTAGCGCTTAGTTGCGTAACCCATTCGTATCCCTATATTGGTATAAAAATTTATAATTTCCAAAGGTACGTTAACTAAATAAAAAGGGAAGAAAATGAACGGTGTAAACATAAATTTGAACCATGCAATAGCGTTAGATAATATTCAACAAATTTAACATTTGTTTTATGCTAAACAAAATTAACAAGTGTCCTTTTCTACCTGATATGTTTCTCCGCGTTGCTCCTTGAATCCGAGATTTTAGTCTCCCTAAAAATATGGCAGCAACTCTAAATCTTGTTGTAACGTCCCAGTAATTTGGACAGTTTATAATGAATTAATTAACGATTCAACTATTAATAATTAATTTTATATTGATACTAGGGTTAGAAATTTAAAATCAACTATATTGTTTGGAGTTGGATCGGATTCCATATTTAATTCAGAATGGTTGATTGAAAATCAAAGATTTATTATTGGATATTTGAATTGAATTTGGTTGATATTTGAATTGGATTGAAATTCGATTAGAAAAATAAATGGTTGAATTCAAAATATAAACATAGTTAGCGTTGAATGAATTAGGGAATTTTTATTTGTTAAAATAAATTGGCTTAAATATGTGTATATTTGTAAATATAAAGAATATAAAATTTAACGGTTCAGATTTGGAAGCAAACGAAGTATTGGGGAACGAACGGAATAAAAATAGCAAACCGATAAATGACTTAAAAATTAAAATTTGCGCTGTACACAAACAAAGTCAAATTACAATTAAATTAATCCTATCAAATTCAGAACGTTGAAACGAAGGAGTACGTATGATTTTTGTCATGTGGAGACTGTGTTTGCGATTCAAAATCAGAGCGGTACGTGGTTATTCGCTGTAAAGTTTAACTACATTGTCACCTTCCATTAATATTACCTACCTTAAAAATCACCTTCCTCGGTTAAATCTTAGCCGACCTATCTCGTGAAAATCCACGCTACCGTATACCTATTGGTTTAACGCTGTTCTTATCTTCCCCATCTCGCTCCTATAAAAAAATCACGCTTGCCCCAAAAGCCTTGAGGAGAAAAATCGTCTCTCTTTCCATTTTAATGACGGGCAAACCAATCTATTTTCCCAAATCATCTTAATGGCTGAAGTCCTAAGAGCTCGTCCCTTCCCTTTTTAAATTCAACCGATGATTACTCTTTTCCCCAAATTCCAAAAAAAAAGCTCGCTCCTCAAAGCATGGTGTAACGGCTGGAAATTTCCGACTCCTCGAGAGTCGGAAATTCCGAGACGTTAGTGAAAGAATTTAGAAGGTGAGAAAGAAAAGATAGAACTAATATAATAGAAGAAGAAGAAGAACATCAGAATCATCAGAGTAACACGAATCTCACAGCGGAATGAATAACATATAATATATAACATAGCTTTGAAGTAAACAGTTATATATATACAATAGCACTTATCAGAGTACAACACTTACAACACAGCGGAAATAACTATAGCTATAAAATCTTGCAGCCTCCTGCTCCAAGCTCTCCAAGTATATCTGTAAATCCCGACTACTTGACTGCCCGTACAAATTTAGGCACCCAAGAGTTTAGGGAAAACAACAAAGTAAACTCCGGGTCAGTCATGGGACTGGTATGAGTAAAATAGTTTAAAACAGGTATAGGATATCTCATAAGACCACGCCGTGAATACGGAACGGGTTTTTCCTTATGAGTATCTAAACAACTTTGACAAGCAATATCATTGTGATATTATAATAATGTCTAAGTACAAATAGGTATCAATCTAGCAGAAACGCTTGCATCTCACGTTCTACATACATAGTATAAAATCATAAACCGCAGGGCGCTTATCGGAGAATGGATTCCAACAGACAAGGTATGGGAGCACCTTCTGAATAGTGTACTCTAGAGGTGATACACTCAGGGTTCAACAAGAACGTCTTGCAACCCGGCCACACATGACCGCTCACTCATTTAGCTTGAGTGTCGCGAATATATTGCCACCACGGTTATAGGCCATCAAACCGTCATCCGAAGATACAGAATCAAAAAGAAGTATAAATATGAATATTCCCTAGATCGGTGACAATACACCCTGCTTGGGGATGACCCAACTAGCCATGCTGCCTAGCCCAACTTTTGTTACTTCCCGGTGTGAGGCTAGAAGCTACGTCTATCTTCAGAACATCTGATCACCATTCACTTTGAATGCCACATCGTCATACCCGCCAAATCACAAATTGACTTATCCAAAAATAACACGGGTATATAGCTAAGAGAAACGAATTCCTCCGCCACCAAACGTGAATACGTTTGAACAGGTCAACTTACGCGATCCATTGGTTATACTCTGTCAGACCTTCTTCCATATACGTTGTCCTGGGACTGGACAAACCGAAGGCACTATTCAGTATATCCATCTTAGTCACTGTTATCTAAGACTTATACAACAGCCCTTGCACTTTACTCCGCCTTCAATTTATCTTTGGCATATATTGCTCGCAACGCTTATGCCAATACAGAGTGGTTCTT
This sequence comes from Allium sativum, assembly GCA_030737875.1. NCBI lineage: Eukaryota > Viridiplantae > Streptophyta > Magnoliopsida > Asparagales > Amaryllidaceae > Allium > Allium sativum. The sequence continues at coordinate 155,635,815 of CM060925.1, read as the reverse complement.
TGGATAATAATCCAACTGGTCTCTCCATAATAACAACGTTAAAATGGTAAAACTTTGATAGTCTGTGATTCAACTATCAAATGAAAACATGTCGGTGTACAAACAACGATCTTATTTCCAAATGGAAATTCGATCGATCAATCATCATATGTTCATATTTCCTTATTTCATATATTTAGAAAATATATGTTATTAATCATTGGAAAACATTTCCATAGCTTATTTTCACATCACTATTATTTCGCAACTATCAGTCCCTAACTGTAACTAGTATGAGAACAATTCTCTAAGTATCAATTCGGAAGGTCGAAACCAACATCAGATCGTCACTTCGAAAACCGTTCAACTTACCCTCTCCAGTTAGTTTCTGAATTTGCTTAACTCTATTTCTTAAATTCTTATCATGAAAACATTTCATTTTCTATGTTTAGAAAACATATCTGACTATATTTGGAAAACGTTCCCAACACTCATTTACGGATTTCCAAATTAACGTTGTATAAAACATCGTTACGCTTAATCCATTAATCGCTTATTACTTAACTATATTTCAAATCAACCTTTCCTATCGAACCACAACTATTCCTTTGTCAATTCTGAAGTCAATCAAGTTGGGGTATAATTACCTCGCAGACCTTAATTGAACAACGTCCTTTACTGTGAAATAGATGAAGCTCATCACTCACTTTTTACAATCATTTGTTTATGCAAATTCTCGGATTCGGGTTACGAATCCACTTCTTATATGACAACGTTTGATTATAACTATAACGTTATAATTCCAACCCCTAAAATATCCAACCTAAATTATAAATTTATTTCCTAACTCGAATAATTTAACAGACATCTAATTTCTAAATCAAAAACTAAATCTTGATTTAAACCCTGGAAAGTAAATAGTACTTTCCCGAATTCGCTATAATCGAATTCGACGTATAACTCTCTTTCGAGTAATCTCTATTTGATTAACTCTTCTTCGAATAACCTATATTCGATTATCTCTCTTCGAATAACCCATACTCGAAATCTCTCTCTTTCGAATAAACAATGTTCGATCTCTTTCTTTCGAATATGATATATTCGAAAATCTCCTTTCGATTTACTAATCGATAACTCCTTTCGATCAAACTAAAATCGATAACTCCTTTAACTCTATTCGAATAACTAATATTCGACTAACTCCTTTGGATCGACTCATTTGATTAACTCCTTCGAATAACTAATTCGAATAATCTTACCTTGAATAACCAATATTCGATTTGCTCTAACTCGATTAACTTAATTCTAATCGATTTACTCCATTTCGATTCAACTTAATTCAAATCGATTAACTTAACTCAAATTGATTAACTCCTTTCGAATAGCTAAATTCGATTTAACTCTAATTGAATAACTAATATTCAATTAACTCTTACGTGTTTAACTCTATTTGAATAAGTAATTCGAATCACTCTAATGTGTTTAACTCGATTCAAATATCAGATTCGAATAACTCATTTCGAATAACTAAATTCGATTAACTCTTTTAACTTTACTCGAATAACTATATTCGATTAACACCTTCTTTCGAATAACTATATTCGATTAACTCTTCGACTAACTCCTTTGGATTAACTAACTTCGAATAACTCCTTTGGATTAACTCTTCGACTAACTCCTTCGGATTAACTCTTCGATTAACTCCTTCGGATTAACTAACTTCGAATAACTCCTTTGGATTAACTAACTTCGAATGCTCTTCGACTAACTCCTTCGGATTAACTAACTTCGAATAACTCCTTTGGATTAACTAACTTCGAATGCTCTTCGACTAACTCCTTCGGATTAACTAACTTCGAATAACTCCTTTGGATTAACTAACTTCGAATAACTCTTCGACTAGCTCCTTCGGATTAACTAACTTCGAATAACTCCTTTGGATTAACTAACTTCGAATAACCAATATTCGATAACTACTCTTCGAATAAATAATATTCGATAACTCTTCTCAAATGAATCACATTTGATTTCTCCACTCGAATAAACTATATTCGATAATTCTTCTCAAATGAATAACATTTGATTTCTCCACTCGAATAAACTATATTCGATAACTCTTCTCCGAATAAGTGATATTCGACAACGCTACTCGATTAACACTACTTGGATAACTCTAACTGATCAACTCTAACCGGTCAACTCTAACTGGTCAACTCTAACTGTTTATCTTTAACTGGTAAACTTTAACTGGTTAACTCAAATGGTTTAACCTAACTGGTTAACTCAAATGGTTTAACCTAACTTGATTTACTTGTCTCGATTAACTGAACTAATCCACTTAGTTTAACTTAGTTAATTCACTTTGATTAACTCTAACCGATTTACTTAGTTTAACTCAGCTAATTCACTTTGATTTACCCAACTAATTTACTTCGATTAACCAATTAGTTTAACTTGACTAATTCACTTAGTTTGACGCAACTAATTCACTTTGATTTACCAATTAGTTTAACTTAACTAATTCACTTTGATTAACCGCTTAGTTTATCTTAACTAATTTACTTTGGTTAACTTAACCAATTACTTTGATTAACTCGGCTAACTTGCTTTGGTTAACCTAACAAATTACTTTGTTTACTTTTGTTTTGTTTTTCCTTCTCGGCTTAATACGTTACTACTATTGTTTTTATATATAATATAAAAACTGCCCATTGCACCGTATATCCGAACAGCTTCTTTCCTTTCCCCTGCATCTTCCTACAGTTGTTTCTCCTACCTTCTTTCTGTCTTTACGCTTTGCTCTTTTTTTTCGTGAGTATAACATACTATGGTTTCCATGCAATTTAACTTTATTTATAAGGGTGTACTTTTTCTGCTTTAGTGAAGACCAATGGATTCAAGAGCCCTCAAACATATATATAGATAAGTCTATACTGCCATACATAAATAGTTTTTAAACGAACAGGGGTTTAGTTCGTAATGTTATAAACTGTCACACATATTTCTAGTTTCATACTCTGTTTAAAAACCTATTCATACATACTTTCCAATCAGCAAACAAGTGGAGTGGTGATTTTACTCACTGATGTGTGCATTTATCAGTTTACTGTATTTCCAGTTATCAAGTTCACAAGAACATTAGTGTATATATGTCTATATACCTGCAGACAAAGATGACTTTAAATGGGGTAAAAATTAAGAGTTGTGCTAATATATTCTCACTAATCTGGTCGTTTTTTTCATTCCCAGGTTTCAAAGTGTATATATGAAATCTTCAATGATCTGAATACAATTCATTCCCATATATGCACTTAGATATACATTATAACCAAATCAATAAATAAGGAGTAGTTTACTCACAGGCAACTATTTCAGTAAAATGATATGTACATGGATCTAAAACCTAAACCAATACTTGTATTAACATGGAAACAGAACTTCTAAAATAAAGATTGTGTAAATTTAGTTTACTCACATCCGCACTTCAGCTCTGGTGATACTCCATCCACCTGTACACTCATTTCTGTATCAACCTTCCACTCATACCCTTCACCAAAAGACTGCACAACACTTACTTCAACCTATATATATTATAATATTATGCACTCTTCACTCATTAGCCATTCAATCCACGTCCCACTACACCCGCTGGTCCCTGTATCCAAAACCCATCACCAAATGATACTCAACTCTCCCATGAACTTGTGTACACAAACTACTCCTCCTGCTAACGTACATACCCTAACCGTTCACTCCCATTTCATTTCTAATTCCGCAAGCACAGTCCACGATGCGAGCATGTAATGTTTGGTGCATTTCCTTCTTGCTTCTCATCTCAAACTCCACACAACCCACGCCATGCGAACGGACTTGCACTCACGCATCCGAATAGGTTGCGACTCCCCCACTTCGAGAGCAGCTCGATCCCTTGAGTTGGATGGCACCCGTGTTCATCCTTCCAGTGTCCCCTACCCTTAACGCCGATCATCCCTGAGCCGACTGTCAACTTCTTGTTCGAAGTAGAATTTTCCTGAATGCTCAAACAACTATGTAAAGTTGAAGAGCACCACTCGTTGAATCTATTTGTATTATTTTCGTGATTTTTAGATGTGTGTGGGATTTCATTTTCTTGAGTGTAAGCTGATTGGTTTCCGTTTTCGTAAATGAAGCGGCGGCTGAGAAAGAATTGGACCACGGGAAGAAAATGACCAAGGGTTAGGAGAATACAGTAGGGTATTTATATCATTACATGTTGATTTCATCTTGTGGATTATTGAATGCTACGAATTGTTTTGAGGACCAAAGAAAATGGGCGGCTGAGAAAATGATGCGTGGCCTCCTTTTGATCGATTCAAAGTGTTTATATAGGATAGGGATAGAGGATATTTTAATTATAACATTTTGGTCATCTCATTTTATAAAACTTCGTTAATTACGAATGGCTATCGACAGAATCAAACACACCATCGTGACGAGCGAGGTGTCCCGACTCCAGAAATATAATAACATCGGTAGGTTGACTCATATTCTGAAACTTCAATTTGTTGATTTCAGGGTGCGAAATACTCCAAATAAAAAGTTACTTATTAAATTAATTAAAAATTACAGTAAAATTCTAAAAATTAAATTATCGCTATGTCTCAAAAGAACCTTGTCTAAATTCAATCCCGATCTTTAGTTATATCAAATAAACCGATATGGTCGATAAACGATTCCATAGCGACTATTTCAGAATTTGATTTGGACGTAAATCAAAATCTACACGATGAAATCCCCATTTTTCTCTTCCACTAGAAAGATATACTCCATCAGCTCCACACGTTTCTTGTTTCACAGAAATCCGGCTTAAAATGAATCATGTACATTCAGTTGAAGTTCAAATCGCCAAATTGCGAACTGCCGCGACGTTTCAGGTTCGTTTTAATTATAATTATAAATTATAAGTTCGAACGTTGTACTTTAAGTTATTGATATCACCAAATCGATATATAAATAATTAAATAAATTAATTATTTGACAGCTAACAAAACGCGCCATTACAGACTTCCCCCCTTAAAATAATTTCGTCCTCGAAATTGCTAAGCTAGGCAAATGCTACCAACTTTACTAACTAGATTCAAATATCTTTTAGTTTACTTCTCAACTCCAGTTTCAACTGAACCATTTAATTTTCAATTAAATTATTAATTCATTCTGGCTAACTGAATTTCCATAAATCATGAGAATGTTCTAACGCCTGAAATTTTCGAAAAATTTCGCCATAACCTCCTTTGTATTGGTCAATATGACAAACCACAACTCGCCTCTCTAGGCCTCCTCCAATCCAAAAGGAAATCAAAATAGCCAAGCGGCTTGCCAATTCGGCTCATAAAATCCAAACTCATATATGATATAAACTTGTACCTTTTTGTCGGGCATTTAACTCTATCCCTTTCATCTGCTACCACTTCAACATATACCAATGTTATCCATTCCAATTGATCTCCAATCAGTTCATATCCTTAAATCCAAATCGAATTTCATTCGAACTCTAATGTTAAATTCCAAATTATTGACTTATCAATTTGGTTCCATTCTAGATTATCTCTAATCCAAATTCAATTTTATTTAACTCGGTTCAAGTTAAATTTCAATTTATTTTTACCATCTCATTTTATTTAACTTCATTAGTTAAATTTTAATTCCAGAACTTAAGTTCCTGGGTTTCTTTCAAATCAATTTGAAATCATAATGCCAATTCAAAACCTTTGAATTTCTAAACAACTTGTTTTCTCAAAACAATTCAAAAACAAAACCTTTGGTAGTAATCCGTCACTTAGAACTCGAAAATGAACACTGATGATGTCTAAATTCATCATCAGAATCTATTTTCCAGCTATCGACGTGAGTTCAATACTATATCATTTTCAATTTGAAACACATTTTCAAAATCTCCCAGGAACTTAAAATTTCCTTATTTTAAATTCCAAATTCTGATTTAAATTCATATTTAATTCAAACTATTTCATATATTACATTCATATGAATTCTGATTGGTCATTTATAACCATTTCACCCTTTTATAATCTTATTCGATTATAATAACAACCAACACAATCAATATACTATAATAATTTCAAGATGTATATTTCTTCTATAAACAAATATATTTTTGGAAAAATTATTTCATTTACCCTCATTCAAAACATACCATGACGGTTCAACGTATTCGAGTGTTTAGTAACCCTTATCGATACAGTGGATCAAACTGATCGACCAGAATTCACAAACTACTCAACCAATGAGTCTCCACAATATAAAATCACTTTATATTAAATAAAAATACGCACTCGTATATATACACTCAAACTCAATCTAGGATATTACTAATCCCATCTCTATCGAGTTATGCCACAGATCCAAGGTAATCACTTAACTTAAGCTCTGATACCAACTGTAACGGCTGGAAATTTCCGACTCCTCGAGAGTCGGAAATTCCGAGACGTTAGTGAAAGAATTTAGAAGGTGAGAAAGAAAAGATAGAACTAATAGAATAGAAGAAGAAGAAGAACATCAGAATCATCAGAGTAACACGAATCTCACAGCGGAATGAATAACATATAATATATAACATAGCTTTGAAGTAAACAGTATATATATACAATAGCACTTATCAGAGTACAACACTTACAACACAGCGGAAATAACTATAGCTATAAAATCTTGCAGCCTCCTGCTCCAAGCTCTCCAAGTATATCTGTAAATCCCGACTACTTGACTGCCCGTACAAATTTAGGCACCCAAGAGTTTAGGGAAAACAACAAAGTAAACTCCGGGTCAGTCATAGGACTGGTATGAGCAAAATAGTTTAAAACAGGCATAGGATATCTCATAAGACCACGCCGTGAATACGGAACGGGTTTTTCCTTATGAGTATCTAAACAACTTTGACAAGCAATATCATTGTGATATTATAATAATGTCTAAGTACAAATAGGTATCAATCTAGCAGAAACGCTTGCATCTCACGTTCTACATACATAGTATAAAATCATAAACCGCAGGGCGCTTATCGGAGAATGGATTCCAACAGACAAGGTATGGGAGCACCTTCTGAATAGTGTACTCTAGAGGTGATACACTCAGGGTTCAACAAGAACGTCTTGCAACCCGGCCACACATGACCGCTCACTCATTTAGCTTGAGTGTCGCGAATATATTGCCACCACGGTTATAGGCCATCAAACCGTCATCCGAAGATACAGAATCAAAAAGAAGTATAAATATGAATATTCCCTAGATCGGTGACAATACACCCTGCTTGGGGATGACCCAACTAGCCATGCTGCCTAGCCCAACTTTTGTTACTTCCCGGTGTGAGGCTAGAAGTTACGTCTACCTTCAGAACATCTGATCACCATTCACTTTGAATGCCACATCGTCATACCCGCCAAATCATAAATTGACTTATCCAAAAATAACACGGGTATATAGCTAAGAGAAACGAATTCCTCCGCCACCAAACGTGAATACGTTTGAACAGGTCAACTTACGCGATCCATTGGATATACTCTGTCAGACCTTCTTCCATATACGTTGTACTGGGACTGGACAAACCGAAGGCACTATTCAGTATATCCATCTTAGTCACTGTTATCTAAGACTTATACAACAGCCCTTGCACTTTACTCCGCCTTCAATTTATCTTTGGCATATATTGCTCGCAACGCTTATGCCAATACAGAGTGGTTCTTTGGATAATAATCCAACCGGTCTCTCCATAATAACAACGTTAAAATGGTAAAAACTTTGATAGTCTGTGATTCAACTATCAAATGAAAACATGTCGGTGTACAAACAACAATCTTATTTCCAAATGGAAATTCGATCGATCAATCATCATATGTTCATATTTCCTTATTTCATATATTTAGAAAATATATGTTATTAATCATTGGAAAACATTTCCATAGCTTATTTTCACATCACTATTATTTCGCAACTATCAGTCCCTAACTGTAACTAGTATGAGAACAATTCTCTAAGTATCAATTCGGAAGGTCGAAACCAACATCAGATCGTCACTTCGAAAACCGTTCAACTTACCCTCTCCAGTTAGTTTCTGAATTTGCTTAACTCTATTTCTTAAATTCCTATCATGAAAACATTTCATTTTCTATGTTTAGAAAACATATCTGACTATATTTGGAAAACGTTCCCAACACTCATTTACGGATTTCCAAATTAACGTTGTATAAAACATCGTTACGCTTAATCCATTAATCGCTTATTACTTAACTATATTTCAAATCAACCTTTCCTATCGAACCACAACTATTCCTTTGTCAATTCTGAAGTCAATCAAGTTGGGGTATAATTACCTCGCAGACCTTAATTGAACAACGTCCTTTACTGTGAAATAGATGAAACTCATCACTCACTTTTTACAATCATTTGTTTATGCAAATTCTCGGATTCGGGTTACGAATCCACTTCTTATATGACAACGTTTGATTATAACTATAACGTTATAATTCCAACCCCTAAAATATCCAACCTAAATTATAAATTTATTTCCTAACTCGAATAATTTAACAGACATCTAATTTCTAAATCAAAAACTAAATCTTGATTTAAACCCTGGAAAGTAAATAGTACTTTCCCGAATTCGCTATAATCGAATTCGACGTATAACTCTCTTTCGAGTAATCTCTATTTGATTAACTCTTCTTCGAATAACCTATATTCGATTATCTCTCTTCGAATAACCCATATTCGAAATCTCTCTCTTTCGAATAAACAATGTTCGATCTCTTTCTTTCGAATATGCTATTTTCGAAAATCTCCTTTCGATTTACTAATCGATAACTCCTTTCGATCAAACTAAAATCGATAACTCCTTTAACTCTATTCGAATAACTAATATTCGACTAACTCCTTTGGATCGACTCATTTGATTAACTCCTTCGAATAACTAATTCGAATAATCTTACCTTGAATAACCAATATTCGATTTGCTCTAACTCGATTAACTTAATTCTAATCGATTTACTCCATTTCGATTCAACTTAATTCAAATCGATTAACTTAACTCAAATTGATTAACTCCTTTCGAATAGCTAAATTCGATTTAACTCTAATTGAATAACTAATATTCAATTAACTCTTACGTGTTTAACTCTATTTGAATAAGTAATTCGAATCACTCTAATGTGTTTAACTCGATTCAAATATCAAATTCGAATAACTCATTTCAAATAACTAAATTCGATTAACTCTTTTAACTTTACTCGAATAACTATATTCGATTAACACCTTCTTTCGAATAACTATATTCGATTAACTCTTCGACTAACTCCTTTGGATTAAATAACTTCGAATAACTCCTTTGGATTAACTCTTCGACTAACTCCTTCGGATTAACTCTTCGATTAACTCCTTCGGATTAACTAACTTCGAATAACTCCTTTGGATTAACTAACTTCGAATGCTCTTCGACTAACTCCTTCGGATTAACTAACTTCGAATAACTCCTTTGGATTAACTAACTTCGAATGCTCTTTGACTAACTCCTTCGGATTAACTAACTTCGAATAACTCCTTTGGATTAACTAACTTCGAATAACTCTTCGACTAGCTCCTTCAGATTAACTAACTTCGAATAACTCCTTTGGATTAACTAACTTCGAATAACCAATATTCGATAACTACTCTTCGAATAAATAATATTCGATAACTCTTCTCAAATGAATCACATTTGATTTCTCCACTCGAATAAACTATATTCGATAATTCTTCTCAAATGAATAACATTTGATTTCTCCACTCGAATAAACTATATTCGATAACTCTTCTCCGAATAAGTGATATTCGACAACGCTACTCGATTAACTCTACTTGGATAACTCTAACTGATCAACTCTAACTGGTCAACTCTAACTGGTCAACTCTAACTGTTTATCTTTAACTGGTAAACTTTAACTGGTTAACTCAAATGGTTTAACCTAACTGGTTAACTCAAATGGTTTAACCTAACTTGATTTACTTGTCTCGATTAACTGAACTAATCCACTTAGTTTAACTTAGTTAATTCACTTTGATTAACTCTAACCGATTTACTTAGTTTAACTCAGCTAATTCACTTTGATTTACCCAACTAATTTACTTCGATTAACCAATTAGTTTAACTTGACTAATTCACTTAGTTTGACGCAACTAATTCACTTTGATTTACCAATTAGTTTAACTTAACTAATTCACTTTGATTAACCGCTTAGTTTATCTTAACTAATTTACTTTGGTTAACTTAACCAATTACTTTGATTAACTCGGCTAACTTGCTTTGGTTAACCTAACAAATTACTTTGTTTACTTTTGTTTTGTTTTTCCTTCTCGGCTTAATACGTTACTACTATTGTTTTTATATATAATATAAAAACTGCCCATTGCACCGTATATCCGAACAGCTTCTTTCCTTTCCCCTGCATCTTCCTACAGTTGTTTCTCCTACCTTCTTTCTGTCTTTACGCTTTGCTCTTTTTTTTTCGTGAGTATAACATACTATGGTTTCCATGCAATTTAACTTTATTTATAAGGGTGTACTTTTTCTACTTTAGTGAAGACCAATGGATTCAAGAGCCCTCAAACATATATATAGATAAGTCTATACTGCCATACATAAATAGTTTTTAAACGAACAGGGGTTTAGTTCGTAATGTTATAAACTGTCACACATATTTCTAGTTTCATACTCTGTTTAAAAACCTATTCATACATACTTTCCAATCAGCAAACAAGTGGAGTGGTGATTTTACTCACTGATGTGCGCATTTATCAGTTTACTGTATTTCCAGTTATCAAGTTCACAAGAACATTAGTGTATATATGTCTATATACCTGCAGACAAAGATGACTTTAAATGGGGTAAAAAGTAAGAGTTGTGCTAATATATTCTCACTAATCTGGTCGTTTTTTTCATTCCCAGGTTTCAAAGTGTATATATGAAATCTTCAATGATCTGAATACAATTCATTCCCATATATGCACTTAGATATACATTATAACCAAATCAATAAATAAGGAGTAGTTTACTCACAGGCAACTATTTCAGTAAAATGATATGTACATGGATCTAAAACCTAAACCAATACTTGTATTAACATGGAAACAGAACTTCTAAAATAAAGATTGTGTAAATTTAGTTTACTCACATCCGCACTTCAGCTCTGGTGATACTCCATCCACCTGTACACTCATTTCTGTATCAACCTTCCACTCATACCCTTCACCAAAAGACTGCACAACACTTACTTCAACCTATATATATTATAATATTATGCACTCTTCACTCATTAGCCATTCAATCCACGTCCCACTACACCTGCTGGTCCCTGTATCCAAAACCCATCACCAAATGATGCTCAACTCTCCCATGAACTTGTGTACACAAACTACTCCTCCTGCTAACGTACATACCCTAACCGTTCACTCCCATTTCATTTCTAATTCCGCAAGCACAGTCCACGATGCGAGCATGCAATGTTTGGTGCATTTCCTTCTTGCTTCTCATCTCAAACTCCACACAACCCACGCCATGCGAACGGACTTGCACTCACGCATCCGAATAGGTTGCGACTCCCCCACTTCGAGAGCAGCTCGATCCCTTGAGTTGGATGGCACCCGTGTTCATCCTTCCAGTGTCCCCTACCCTTAACGCCGATCATCCCTGAGCCGACTGTCAACTTCTTGAGTGTAAGCTGATTGGTTTCCGTTTTCGTAAATGAAGCGGCGGCTGAGAAAGAATTGGACCACGGGAAGAAAATGACCAAGGGTTAGGAGAATACAGTAGGGTATTTATATCATTACATGTTGATTTCATCTTGTGGATTATTGAATGCTACGAATTGTTTTGAGGACCAAAGAAAATGGGCGGCTGAGAAAATGATGTGTGGCCTCCTTTTGATCGATTCAAAGTGTTTATATAGGATAGGGATAGAGGATATTTTAATTATAACATTTTGGTCATCTCATTTTATAAAACTTCGTTAATTACGAATGGCTATCGACAGAATCAAACACACCATCGTGACGAGCGAGGTGTCCCAACTCCAGAAATATAATAACATCGGTAGGTTGACTCATATTCTGAAACTTCAATTTGTTGATTTCAGGGTGCGAAATACTCCAAATAAAAAGTTACTTATTAAATTAATTAAAAATTACAGTAAAATTCTAAAAATTAAATTATCGCTATGTCTCAAAAGAACCTTGTCTAAATTCAATCCCGATCTTTAGTTATATCGAATAAACCGATATGGTCGATAAACGATTCCATAGCGACTATTTCAGAATTTGATTTGGACGTAAATCAAAATCTACACGATGAAATCCCCATTTTTCTCTTCCACTAGAAAGATATACTCCATCAGCTCCACACGTTTCTTGTTTCACAGAAATCCGGCTTAAAATGAATCATGTACATTCAGTTGAAGTTCAAATCGCCAAATTGCGAACTGCCGCGACGTTTCAGGTTCGTTTTAATTATAATTATAAATTATAAGTTCGAACGTTGTACTTTAAGTTATTGATATCACCAAATCGTTATATAAATAATTAAATAAATTAATTATTTGACAGCTAACAAAACGCGCCATTACACATGGCGTCCCGTAAAACTCATGACCTCCTGTAAATCGCCATTTGAAATCAGCCTCCGTCGTCACTTCAATTCAAGCCGCTACCTTTCCTTTCCCAAAGCTAGTCGAGCCACTAGCCCTTCGACTATCAAGGCCAACGGTCACAACAACCCGCCTCCACCTAATAATGCGCTGCCATGGTGTCAGCACCATCGACCTTCCGCACCGCCTTCAGCATGCCTACTAGATGTAGAAAAGCCTGCAAATTGGATGGCATCTCTTTTAGCCATGTCTTCATCTGAATTGTCATCCAAAGGTGAGCATTCACTCACGATTAATCTTTTGTTCGAGTAATTTAATTTCAGTAAACTAAAAATAATGGTAGTTAATGGCCTTAGTTGTGTGTTAACCTGAAGTTGCTCATTTGTCATGTCTGTTGCTGCGCCTTTTAACAACCAGTAACGAACTCGTTTAAGTTGATGCGACTTATGGTTATTAACTTTACTCTTTTGATACCAAAGGCCTGTTCCAGTACAGTAAACCATTTGTTTTGAACGCTGTTTCCTGCTACCTTGATTCGATTTGTGGCTTGTCTCCTAGTTAACGATATGGTTGAACTTTGATTTGAGTTCCTAATTTATGACCTGGTTTCGTTCTTTTCTAAATAAAAGCATGTGAGTAACAATGATCTGTTTAACCTAAACTTGTGTCGTAGTCTGCACGTGCATTTGTATACGAGTTTGCTGCATGTTGAGTTGATTAAACTTGAGTTCAATAGTGGTGGAAGGTTTTTGACTTGGCAGATGGCATTGATTTAGTTAAGGAAAATCAATATTTGACAAAGTAAATAAAAGGCTTCCATATAACGTGATGTTGGACCATATTTATGTTGTGTTGCCTACCGTTGTTACTATGTCTTAACTATGCTGCTTGGAAATCCATGCTGAGATATGTACTTATTTGCTATCATTATTTACCTCATTTTATTGAACCTACATGTATTGTAGGCATGTTCTTGTTGTACAGAACATGCACTCATATTTATTCCTACACTCAAATGTATCTCAGCTAACCATGTACCCATTTGGAAATACTGAATTATGAACATATGCCAACTTAAAACTGTTGCAAACTTGAAACTGTGATCCCTATTTGAACTGCATATATGCATACATGAAATGTTGGACCTAACAGGGGAACACTTATACATGAATGGGTACGTTGTGCATCGACTTGACATACTGTTAGATTTATGTCTACCCTGAAACTGATGCAGACCTGAAATTATACATAGCCTAAAATTTTATATATCTATACGATGCCTTGATCGTTTTATTTCCAAGTTGCTACGATATTGACAATTATATTTTGATAGTTTTACATAGATACTTGGCACCTTGACTTTATACCCTGAAAGCACTATCATTATGGAATTTATACTGACTTATACAAGTTCTGCTATGTGGTGAAGTTAGTGTACTGTATTCATACAAGACGTATACAAGTTTCCTAAGAAAGAAGCTTGCAACATTATATTAAACCATCGGCTGTTATGTGTACACTATATGATCCTGAGGTGAATTACATTTATTAAAATTATCTCCTTTACTTAACTGAAACATGTGAGGGCTTGAATCCGTAAACATTGAAATGTTAATCTTGTCAATTTGTTGTTCTGTATGAAGATTAATCATTCTGCATGTTGATAATATACTGAATGCAGTAACATCTAACTTGTCAAATATGACATTAAGGTTGCAAACTTAATCATATATATATTAAATAAAGTATACTTGCCATATACAATCTACTAAGAAGCACAGATCTGATCTTTAGGACCAATATTAATTGTTTAGAGAACATTGCTTTAAAAAAAATCCAACTCTAGGAATTCCTACCTACGGCTAAATTTCATGCAGACCCATTGAAATTGTATTTGTTTGATCCGACTGCTTTAATGGATATTTACATCTGTGTACAAGTACAATACCTTACACATGAAATTACTGCATTGACATATAATAACTAAGTTTGTGGATATTACTGATGCTATGTAACAACATTGCATTTGTATCCTTATAAATACAAGAATCCCAATTGTTTGCAATTTGTTTGTCGCTAGAAATTGAAGTGTATTGGACATAATAAACTTGTATCCTCGTTTTACAACCTGCAGTACATTGGTTTATAGATCAGCATGCTTAGCCATTTATATTCGATCACCTAACTGAGAATACGTGACTTTAATCATGATTAGTACCTTGCTGAAGGAATTACATAAAATATTGTGACTGGTAGGGAAATGAGGCTATATGTATAGGAGAAACTGACAATCTGCACCTACCATGCATCTTGGGAAGTTGTAAAAACCTTCATTGATCATTCCCTGATCGCTCAGTGAACATTTTATTTACTGCCATTCATTTACTTGTATTACTGGTCATGTATGTGTGTACATGGCCGAGCTCCATGAGCTTGTTGTCGCATTTGTATGCTTAGGTTTGATGCTTCTATTTTGCTCTCTCACTAGTTCGCCAATCTGAGTTGAAAATCTACCTTGGTTACAGTAATTTAAGCTTCCCACAAACACTCCCTTGTGTATGTTATGCATCTCGATGCTTGTTTTGGTTCAGCCTGCGTTGGAATAGAGACAGCCTTTGGTTTAGAATATCATAGGGAAAAGTTTTATGCATTAATTATTCACATGCTCACCTAATGTGAATTTCAACATCTCATGCTGCATATCAATTGCATGTTTTTTTCTATTGCTATATTGGCCTATGTATGATTACGGGATGCTGGGGCAGTGCACACGTGTACTTGTACACGTGTGTACATGCAAGCTTCTGTGACCATTTGTCCCTAAAATAAAATTCTTATAAGCCCGGGCATTGTACTTAGTTCTGAACAGATACGACACATGTGATATATTGATGTTAAGTTTAACTATTATATTTTAGTTTTTATCGAAGATGATTTACTTGAACAAAGATTAATCCTGACTCGAGTATTTTATGTTTTTGCATGAAATGCTCGGGTCAGACCCGAGCAGTACAGATTTAGATATCACAGCAGTAGATTCGAAGATTTGCAAAAACTGGGGATTTCAGAAGGCGGCGTGCTCTGAAGATTTCAAAACAGCAAATATTTTATTGCATTCAAACTATTTTTAAATTCCGTTGTGTTTAGAAAAATCTTGTATTCAAAAATTATGGTTATTTATAAAAGTGATGTTTTGCTATTCATTATTGTGATTTCTACTTCTCATGTATTTTTCTGTGTTCATTATGTTTTTAAACCCTGTAAGCTAAATAACGATCCGTCGGTTTGAATGTTTTAAGTCGGTTTAATTACCAATTTAAAGCGGTCAAAAAGGCGGGATGTTACAAGTGGTATCAGAGCTTTGGTTTATTCAAAGCATAGCTTATCGGGTTTAAAGGATAGGATCGACACTAGAAAAATTGATTTTTGAAAATAAATAGGGTTTTGAAAAATATATTTTGAAGGGAAAATTATTTTGGAAATATTGAATATTTTGAAAATTAGCATTTTGGAACTGATACAGCGGAAGTAACACTTTGTTTTAAAAATTTGTTCGGAAATCCCCAGTCTTCGGAAGTCTTCGAATCCATATATGCTAAAGCTATTCTTCGATAGGGTCCATCTTAGATTTGAATCTCGAATCCGTGATCGAGTGATATCTTAAAAGGATAAGTATAAGAGAATAAATGAATCGATTGCGAATTTTAGCAATCAATGATAACTAATTGGTTGGAAATAAGATTTCAGATGGAAATTAAAATGAAAGGGAAATTTGAAAACGTTTCAAAATGAAACGATGAAATATATTTTGATATTCGGATAGAAATGCAACAACCCGCTCATTCGACGATTTTAGATTTAAATATTTTATTTAAACATATCGTCGTATCTCATGTGTCACTCAAAAAGTTGTTTTTCACAAACGATAAAATTAGTATTCGAGACAACTTCCATTGGGTCCAGATCATCGTTTACAACCTTTTTGACTATAAGCGTCGATACATTCAGAGTTATGTAAAATTTGGTCGTTTTCTCATTTGAGTGTATGACCAAAAATATCACTTTTCGCATACAGATGAATTTGGAATTGAAACCACTTCCATTCAGTTCAAAACTTCGTTTAGGAGTTCGAAAAGTATAAACTTCGATATATTCCTAGCTTTGGAATTTTGGCATCTTGGTTAGGGCTTGGTTAGCCAACTAGCCCACTTCCTTTAAGTGCCAATCATCCCTCTCCCATTCATTAATTCCAACACTTAGAAGAAAATAGAAAAATGGAGAGTGAAATGGGAAATTAAAAGTCTCTAAGCCCTAGCTTGATATTGTAGCTCCAATTCTTGAGGAAATCAAGTGTAGAGACATGGGTAAGCTTCTCTATCCTCTTCTCTATCTCCATAGCTCATCAATTTCGGATTTTTAGTGCGCCCTAACACTCATGTGTCTTCATGTGAATGTATGAGGTGATTTCGGAGGAGCAATTGATGAAAGAGAGGAGCTTTGCTCGTTTGTGTGCTTGTTCTTCCTTGTTGGAGCTTGTTCTTGACATTTAAGAGCCAAAGGTGAGTTCTTTGATGAACTCACATCTATGCCTCAAGCTTTGTGCTTGTAAAGTGTAATTTAGTGCATTTATACTTTGTGTATGTTGTGTATGCATTTAGTGTAGCTTAGTTGATTTCATGTGTTCATGTTTTCATTGAATTGGAAATTATGATTAGAATTGTCCACACAATCTAATTCATATGCTATGGGTTGTTTTGGTGATATTGTGATGCTCGTTGCCACTACGGCAAAGTTCTAAGTCTTCACAAGTCGATTGAATCGTATTTGATTGCTTTGGTTAGAAAATTCGCCCGTTTTGGAATTTAAAATCAAAACTATTGCTAATCTCTTGTATGAACGTATGTGCATGCATATCTGGGTGTTATAAGTTGTTTCGGCAATTCCTTGAAGCCTCATATACATGTGCATAACATCATAGGACTTCGGGCATTCGCCGATATCGTTTTGAACATGTTTTCAAGGCAAATTGTGCTCTGGAACAGGATTCAGACGTCTGAATATTTTTGGGCAGACGTCTGACCTGCTCCAAATAATTATAGTTTTAAGCAACAGAATTCAGAAGTCTGAAAATTATTGCTCAGACGTCTGAATTGTAATTCAGACATCTGGCCGAAATAATTCAGACATCTGAATGGGGGCCAAAATGAACTAAATCCTTTCTGGTTTCTGAAAATCCCAGTTCAGGCGTCTGACCTAAATGATTCAGACGTCTAAATCTGTTTTTCTGTTGTGGACCGGAGGGGACCTCGGTCCTTAGTCTACCCCCATCCAGGCTCTTTCCCGGCCGGAGCTCGGGCCGTTCGGACTTCGTTTGCAAACTTCGGCTTCACGAATTCACAGAATCCAGCAGCTCGATTCGTCGACTTGGATTCTCGATTGATTCTTTCAATGTTGATTCTGTTTGGCCAATTCACCTTGTTTATGATGTGAATTGAATAAGTGATCATTCTAGAGCCCATGCAATTTATTTTATATATCAAATTTATTCGATACTCTTATTTAGATGATTCACGCCTCTAAAACGTGAATTATCGACTCGATATCCTTCGAGTCTATTCCGATGTAGTTTAAAACCTTCGGGTGCTAGTTTGGGATTTCGATTCGTTCGTTGATCGAGATTACAACCGTTATCCCTTTGATTTCATGTATGTTGTTGTGATATGAGTTTATGATTTATGATTTGAATTCACGTCATAGTGACGTGAATCCCCTTGATCGATTTGCCTCGGCAATCGTGCTATTGTTTATTGCCACTTTAAAGTTATATAAAGAGATTTTATGTTATTAGTAGATGTCAAATCCTTGTACTAAAATGGTTTCCAATCTTACTTCATTATACGAAGCTAATTTACGAAATCGTTTTATGAACCTTCTTCAAATCTACTAGTATATATTTTATAAACCTTTTTCTCGTTTATATGAGAAATCTAATTAAACTTCTTAGTAAAATCAAGGACTACGAACCCTTGCTTTTGCTTCGATGGTTAATTCTTGGACTCGTCCGATCGAAAACCGTGGCAATGCTCCTTCTATGATTTTATCTGTTTTGAATAGGAACCAATTACGAGTGTGTAAATATTCTAGAATAGCATGTGGTTATGGGACATGTTGCTATTTTCTTATATTAACTAGCTCGGAGTAATTTCTACTCACCCGGATCGATGTGATCCTTTATGACTTGTGTTTTGTGGTCCTCGATTGCCCGAGTGGGATTTACGATTCTTGGATTTCATCTGGGGGGACTTCGGTCCAACATTCTATGATGTATGATGTTTCCTAGGGATTTCACAATTTATGTGTTTTCTCTCTACCGGGGTCACGACCCGGCTCTGTGGGGAGCTTCGGCTCAAACTTATGGGTTCGCTACCTAGAGATCGCATCTCATCTGTGAATAGGCCTGCCTCTTGGTGATGTTTTCTATGATGTCTTGGTGATTTATGATGTCTTGGTGATTTATGAAGTCTTGATGATTTATGATGTCTTGATGATTTATGAAGCCTTGATGATTTATGATATCTTGATGATTTATGATTACTTGGTGATTTATGATTTACTTTGATGCGATGGTCATCAATTTGATGTGTATTTGGCATTCCGTTGTCATTTCCTATTGCGTGCTATTATTTGAATGTTGCATTCTGTATTAGCTAGGAGATTATTTAGGGAAATTTGTGTGTTGACATTCCATTGTCATTTTCTGATTGTATCGACATGCCATGTTCATGTCATCATGTGTTATATCTCTTGTTATCTCAGTTTATTTGATAAGTACAGCTAGACTGATCCGTTTATTGTTTATTTCCTTATAAATAATACTCGGGTCAGGCTGAGTCATTTTAGGTACTCCTCTGGGACTCATCGTAGGATTGATCTTCCGCTTTCAGCTTGCTACTCTGTCTCCGCAGTTTTATGTAACTTTGTACCTATGACTTTTCCTATTGTTGTGTACGTATTCTTTTATGTAGATTGTGGTGCTTGCACCTATTATTTTGGGATTAGTGGATCTTTGTTGACTACAAGCTTGTTGTACACAATCTTGGTTTATTCATATCTATTCCGCCTTTGTGATATGATTATTCTGTGTCTGGCTTTGAGATATACCATATTTACATTGTTATTGTCTATTTTATACTGCTTTCCGGATTGCATATAGCCGTTGTGTAGTTTCCCTGTGTGCCGAATGGTCATGTCGAAATTTTAATCGGTATCAGAATTCGATGTGCATTCCTCACATGGAGCAATTATACAATCGGTTGCCCTTCACAAACATCATTCTCTGTTATGGTCTGCGACATTTCTCTGGAATGTACTGGACAATAGTGAGTATAGAGGCGGGGCACTACAGTTGGTATCAGAGCAACTTTTTGGAACAATGTAAGATAGCATGGCAATGGTATTGTCTTTAGCCTCTCTCAGGAATCGTGCTTTAGGGTTTTAGTTAGAGTCTTAAGACCCGTCATACCTTATCTTCCAATACGATTCCATTTTGATTGAATTCGCATCATTTGAATTCATCTTGAGACTAACTTTGTCTTCCTTCTTTTTCCTTAAAGAAGCGAAATAGTTGGTCGTAGCCGTGCAAGTGCCGGTTCACCCAGTATACCTCCTACGGGAGGGGTGATTATGTCTCAAGTGTCATGTTTTTAGTCTTTTAGAATAGTTATCGACTTATTCTCTTTCGGGTTGATTTCTAAAGTCCATCTAGGGCCCGTGTGCTCTAGTGGTGCTTCTGTTTCATTCTTTGACTCTATTTGCTAATCGATGTCTGTCTTTGTATAAATTACGTTATTGAAACGTAAATTTCAAGTTGTCGATCACCTCGGTGATTGTATTTTGACATTTGTCATGACTACTTCAATCGTACAAGAAATTTAATTAAACTCCTTAGTAAATATGAGGACAATGGACCCTTGTGGTTGCTTTGACGGATAATTACTGGACTTGTGCATTTGAAAACTATGATAATAACCGTTTTGAATATTCGAGTGGGATTCAACAATTCGTTCGTTAATTCTTGATTTAAGCTGGTGATATGGGACGTTCGGCTGAATTTGTTTATTAACTGACCTATTGTGTATCACACTTATCTTGTTGATCATTTATGATCCTTGTAGTTGATTGATCATTGGATATCTTGCCCGTGCGTCGTTACGCACGTCGTACACGCCTTTGATCCTGATATTTCGTGTTTTCTAGTTAAGATTGTTTCGTGCGTCGCTATGTACCTAGCGTGGTCTATTGATCACTTGTCGATCGGTATGGAGATACCACGTCGTTGTGACTAAATCTACTCCCTTGTTGTTAGTTATGTAGTTCTAGTTCGGTGTGAGATCACCAAGCCTTTGGGCTAAAACAACTCATTTGTTACCTCGTTGTGCCGGTGTGAATCACCAAGCATTTGTTCTAAATTAACTCAAGATCAAGGATGAGGGAAAGCATCCGGCTTCTTGTGATCCCTTTTCTTAAGTCAAGGTACGTGCTATTAATTCCTTAATGTCATTTACCTTGTTCAGAGATTATTTTATTTATGTTCTTTTGATATATGATGATCGTGTTCTTCGTTATCAAAAGATATCATTTGTGTTTTATTCGTAAGTTGATAAAGGAATTTTATTTCCTTTATGCCATCCCGAATGATTTATCAAATTTTTATATTTTCACGAGTTCTGCGTGAACATTAGAAATTGTGAGGATTTTCTTGTGTTAACTTGTCCATCGGGTGCGTTAAGGATCTCGAGCGAGACGTGGGACGTCATGTTGTAGTTTGGAATTCCTAAACACCATTATGCGACAATACGACATTTGAAATGATCCCTAAAATTAAATTAACCATTAATAAGTTAATCAAAACAATAATATTTTGGATTTTTGCGATTTTTCGTGATCATTTGTTATCTTTCTAGATAATTTATTTCTATATTTCCTTGAAGCAATTCCAAGAATTTGAGTGGTTCAAGATTTTTAATTAGAAATTATCTTGAATCTTCTCCTTGAGTAAATTAATTAACTCCAGGAACAACCTAGAGAGTTTTTCATTTATATCTCTTGTTTCTGGATTTCGGATCTTTGATTTTTGAGAATTCTTAGCGATTGAAAATCTCGCCTAATTCTTAATCCTTGTCTCGATTTGTTAAAGAGAATTTTGTATTCTTGTGATCACATGGGTCTTCTTATTTTCTCTAGTGAATGATCACTCGAGAGAATGGGAGTTCCCGTTGGGGAGGGAAAATTTGAGTTTTTGCGATCCCTGGCAAACTCAATAATTCCTTCCTTCGAATCTATGATCTAGTCGATCATCCGGAAGTGCTATAGTCAATTCACTTTTGGACTTAGCCTTGCGTTGTCCTTAGAAATGAATATCGAAAGGATGAGCTCTTTTGGTATTCATCTCTCGTTTGTTTGAATCATTGGGATTGACAATTGTCTCCGCACGTTTGTTAACCCTTGTGAATCAAATTTTTTTTGGTGATTATGACCTCTTTGGTTTAATCTCGTCTTGTTATAGAAATTTTCTATTGCTTCTTTGATTAGTTGCTGATGTTTTTGCGATTTGAGATTTTTGGCGGAAAATTATCTTAAATCATGTTGTTCTGAAGTGGTAAGTTGTGCACTACTTATCCATCGTTTTCTTGATGTTTTTTATTTTCTAAAATCAATACTCAAGTTTCTGAATGTTGGGAATTTCGTATAATTCCTAATGATTCATCTTTATGGTTACTAAATGAGATTTAGTACCTGGTTAGAAATCGATTTCCCCGAACTAGTTCATTGGTATTCTGTTACCAATATTTGATTATCGATTTGTTGTTCATTAGTATTCCATTACCAATATTTGATTATCGACTTGTAGTTCATTGGTATTCCGTTACCAATATTTGTTATCGATTTCTAGTTCATTGGTATTCCGTTACCAATAATGGATTATCGATTTGTAGTTCATTGGTATTCCGTTACCAATATTTATTTATCGGTTTCTAGCTCGTTGTTATTCCATTACCAACCTTGAATCATTGATATTAAAATTGATTATTCCTTCAAAGATTGCTTTCCTTTGCTAAGTTCGTTGGAATCTCTATGTTGTGCTTTTGTTGGTGTCAGCCACCTTATCGCAGGACTAAAGCGCTCGGGTTCGATATTCACTACATCGTCGTGGTTGAGTTTTGGGAATGGATTAGTCAACCATCGTAAATTCTCATTTCTTATCCTAACAGAAATATCTACTACGATATCTCGCGTCTGTAGGACGCAGTCCTGTTGCTTCTTGAAAATTCCAAATTAGATTCGCATGGTTTTTGTGCATTCTATCGATTCTCATTCCCTTGAGAATTGTGTTAAGAAAGGCAAGTCTATTTGAATTCATAACGCTTATGAATTTTTCTGGAGTTACTTTACCCGTTTGGAATGACTACCTTCACGGGTAATGGAGTTCGAGACTGAACTATAGTTTTTATGATCTTGCGAGACGAAATTGGGATCTCACCTAGCCGTTGGTGTGATCTTTTCATTTCGTGTTGGTTCTTGTTGTACCACTTCATGGTATAATTTTTGGTTGTTATCTATTACTTCACTCTTAAGGAATTGCGGGGACGCGGTTCTTTTAATAGGGGAAGTCTGTAACAACCCGCTCATTCAACGATTTTAGATTTAAATATTTTATTTAAATATATCGTCGTATCTCATGTGTCACTCAAAAAGTTGTTTTTCACAAACGATAAAATTAGGATTCGAGACAACTCCCATTGGGTCCGGATCATCGTTTACAACCTTTTTTACTATAAGCGTCGATACATTCGGAGTTAGGTAAAATTTGGTCGTTTTCTCATCTGAGTGTCTGACCAAAAATATCACTTTTTGCATACAGATGAATTTGGAATTGAAACCACTTCCATTCAGTTCAAACTTTCGTTTAGGAGTTCGAAAAGTATAAACTTCGATATATTCCAAGCTTTGGAATTTTGGCACCTTGGTTAGGGCTTGGTTAGCCAACTAGCCCACTTCCTTTAAGTGCCAATCATCCCTCTCCCATTCATTCATTCCAACACTTAGAAGAAAATAAAAAAATGGAGAGTGAAATGGGAAATTAAAACTCCCTAAGCCTTAGCTTGATCTTGTAGCCCCAATTCTTGAGGAAATCAAGTGTAGAGACATGTGTAAGCTTCTCTATCCTCTTCTCTATCTCCATAGCTCATCAATTTCGGATTTTTAGTGTGACCTAACACTCATGTATCTTCATGTGAATGTATGAGGTGATTTTGGAGGAGCAATTGATGGAAGAGAGGAGCTTTGCTCGTTTGTGTGCTTGTTCTTCCTTGTTGGAGCTTGTTCTTGACATTCAAGAGCCAAAGGTGAGTCCTTTGATGAACTCACATCTATGCCTCAAGCTTTTGTGCTTGTAAAGTGTAATTTAGTGCATTTATACCTTGTGTATGTTGTGTATGCATCTAGTGTAGCTTAGTTGCTTTCATGTGTTCATGTTTTCATTGAATTGGAAATTATGATTAGAATTGTTCACACAATCTAATTCATATACTATGGGTTGTTTTGGTGATATTGTGATGCTCCGTTGCCACTACGGCAAAGTTCTAAGTCTTCACAAGTCGCTTGAATCGTATTTCATTGCTTTGGTTAGAAAATTCGCCCGTTTTGGAATTTAAAATCAAAACTATTGCTAATCTCTTGTATGAACGTATGTGCATGTGTATTTGGGTGTTATAAGTTGTTTCGGCAAGTCCTTGAAGCCTCATATACATGTGCATAACATCATAGGCCTTCGGACATTCATCGATATCGTTTTGAATTTGTTTTCAAGGCAAATTATGCTCTGGAACAGGATTCAGACGTCTGAATATTTTTGGGCAGACGTCTAACCTGCTCTAAATAATTATAGTTTCAAGCAACAAAATTGAGAAGTCTGAAAATTATTGCTCAGATGTCTGAATTATAATTCAGATGTCTGGCCGAAATAATTCAGACGTCTGATTGGGGGCCAAAATGAACTAAATCTTTCTGGTTTCTGAAAATTCCAGTTCAGACGTCTGACCTAAATGATTCAGATGCCTGAATCTGTTTTTCTGCTATGGACCGGAGGGGACCTCGGTCCTTAGTCTACCCTATCCAGGCTCTTTCGCGGCCGGAGCTCAGTCCGTTCGAAATTCGTTTGTAAACTTCAGCTTCACGAATTCACAGATTCCAGCAGCTCGATTCGTCAACTTTGATTCTCGATTGATTCTTTCAATGTTGATTCTGTTTGGCCAATTCACCTTGTTTATGATGTGAATTGAATAAGTGATCGTTCTAGAGCCCGTGGGCTTTATTTTGTATATCGAATTTATTCAATACTCTTGTTAAGATGATTCACGCCTCTAAAACGCGAATTATCGACTCGATATCCTTCGAGTCTATTCCGTTGTAGTTTAAAACCTATCGGGTGCTAGTTTGGGATTTCGATTCGTTCGTTGATCGAGATTACAACCGTTATCCCTTTGATTTCATGTATGTTGTTGTGATATGAGTTTATGATTTATGATTTGAATTCACGTCATTGTGATGTGAATCCCCTTGATCGATTTGCCTCGGCAATCGTGTTATTGTTTATTGCCGCTTTGAAGTTATATAAAGAGATTTTACGTTATTAGTAGATATCAAATCCTTGTACCGAAATGGTTTCCAATCTTACTTCATTATACGAAGTTAATTTACGAAATCGTTTTATGAACCTTCTTCAAATCTACTAGTATATATTTTATAAACATTTTTCTCGTTCGTATGAGAAATCTAATTAAACTTCTTAGTAAAATCAAGGACTATGAACCCTTGCTTTTGCTTCAATGGTTAATTCTTGGACTCGTCCGATCGAAAACCGTGGCAATGCTCCTTCTATGATTTTCTCTGTTTTTAATAG
The DNA here is from genome assembly GCA_030737875.1 of Allium sativum. Lineage (NCBI taxonomy): Eukaryota > Viridiplantae > Streptophyta > Magnoliopsida > Asparagales > Amaryllidaceae > Allium > Allium sativum. The sequence goes on along the minus strand of CM060925.1, from coordinate 155,610,219 downwards.
GAACCAATTACTAGTGTGTAAATATTCGAGAATAGCATGTGGTTATGGGATATGTTGCTATTTTCTTATATTAACTAGCTCGGAGTAATTTCTATTCACCCGGATCGATGTGATCCTTTATGACTTGTGTTTTGTGGTCCTCGATCGCCCGAGTGGGATTTACGATTCTTGGATTTCAACTTGGGGGACTTCGGTCCAACTTTCTATGATTTATGATGTTTTCTAGGGATTTCACAATTCATGTGTTTTCTCTCTACCGGGGTCTGGCTCTGTGGGGAGCTTCGGCTCAAACTTATGGGTTCGCTACCTAAAGATCGTATCTCATCTGTGAACAGGCCTGCCTCTTAGTGATGTTTTCTATGATGTCTTGGTGATTTATGATGCCTTGGTGATTTATGAAGTCTTGATGATTTATGATGTCTTGATGATTTATGAAGTCTTGATGATTTATGATGTCTTGATGATTTATGATTACTTGGTGATTTATGATTTACTTTGATGCGATGGTCATCAATTTGATGTGTATTTGGCATTCCGCTGTCATTTCCTATTGTGTGCTATTATTTGAATGTTGCATTCTGTATTAGCTAGGAGATTATTTAGAGATATTTGTGTGTTGACATTCCATTGTCATTTTCTGATTGTGTCAACATGCCATGTTCATGTCATCATGTGTTGTATCTCTTGTTATCTTAGTTTATTTGACAAGTACAGCTAGACTGATCCGTTCATTGTTTATTTCCTTATAAATAATACTCGGGTCAGGCTGAGTCATTTTAGGTACTCTTCTGGGACTCATCACAGGATTGTTCTTCCGCTTTCAGCTTGCTACTCTGTCTCCGCAGTTTTATGTACCTTTGTACCTATGACTTTTCCTATTGTTGTGTACGTATTCTTTTATGTAGATCATGGTGCATGTACCTATTATTTTGGGATTAGTGGATCTTTGTTGACCACTAGCTTGTTGTACACAATCTTGGTTTATTCATATCTATTCCGCATTTGTGATATGATTATCCTGTGTTTGGCTTTGAGATATACCATATTTACATTGTTGTTGTTGTCTATTTTATACTGCTTTCCGGATTGCACATAGCCGTTGTGTAGTTGCCCTATGTGCCGAATAGTCATGTCGAAATTTTAATCGGTATCAGAATTCAATGTGCATTCCTCACATGGAGCAATTATACAATCGGTCGCCTTCACAAACCTCATTCTCCGTTATGGTCTGCGACATTTCTCTAAAATGTAATGGACAATAGTGGGTATAGAGGCGGGGCGCTACAGTTGGTATCAGAGCAACTTTTCGGAACAGTGTAAGATAGCATGGCGACGGTATTGTCTTGAGCCTCTCTCGGGAATCGTGGTTTAGGGTTTTAGTTAGAGTCTTAAGACCCGTCATACCTTATCTTCCAATACGATTCCATTTTGATTGAATTCGCATCGTTTGAATTCAACTTGAGACTAACTTCGTCTTCCTTCTTTTTCCTTAAAGAAGCGAAATAGTTGGTCGTAGCCGTGCAAGTGCCGGTTCACCCAGTATACCTCCTACGGGAGGGGTGATTTTGTCTCAAGTTTCATGTTTTTGTTCTTTTAGAATAGTTATCGATTCATTCTCTTTCGGGTTGATTTCTATAGTCCATCTAGGGCCCGTGTGCTCTAGTGGTGCTTCTGTTTCATTATTTGACTCTATTTGCTAATCGATGTTGTCTTTGTATAAATTACGTTATTGAAACGTAAATTTCAAGTTGTCAATCGCCTCGGTGATCGTATTTTGACATTTGTCATGACTACTTCAATCGTATAAGAAATTTAATTAAACGCCTTAGTAAACATAAGGACTATGGACCCTTGTGGTTGCTTTGACGGATAATTACTGGACTTGTGCATTTGAAAACTATGATAATAACCGTTTTGAATATTTGAGTTGGATTCAACAATTCGTTCGTTAATTATTGATTTAAGCTGGCGGTATGGGACATTCGGTTGAATTTGTTTATTAACTGACCTATTGTGTATCACACTTATCTTGTTGATCATTTATGATCCTTGTAGTTGATTGACCATTGGATATCTTGCCCGTGCGTCGATACGCATGTCGTAAGCGCCTTTGATCCTGATATTTCGTGTTTTCTAGTTAAGATTGTTTCGTGCGTCGCTGTGTACCTAGCGTGGTCTATTGATCATTTGTCGATCAGTATGGAGATACCACGTCGTTGTGACTAAATCTACTCCCTTGTTGTCAGCTATGTAGTTCTAGTTCGGTGTGAGATCACCAAGCCTTCGGGCTAAAACAACTCATTTGTTACCTCGTTGTGCCGGTGTGAGTCACCAAGCATTTGTGCTAAATTAACTCAAGATCAAGGATGAGGGAAAGCATCCCGCTTCTTCTAATCCCTTTTCTTAAGTCAAGGTACGTGTTATTAATTCCTTAATGTCATTTACCTTGTTCAGAGATTATTTTATTTATGTTCTTTTGATATATGACGATCGTGTTCTTCGTTATCGAAAGATATCATTTGTGTTTTATTCGTAAGTTGATAAAGGAATTTTATTTCCTTTATGGCATCCCAAATGATTTATCAAATTTTTATATTTTCACGAGTTCTGCGTGAACATTAGAAATTATGAGGACTTTCTTGTGTTAACTTGTCCATCGGGTGCGTTAAGGATCTCGAGCGAGACGTGGGACGCCATGTTGTAGTTCGGATTTCCTAAACACCATTATGCGATAATCCGACATTTGAAATGATCCCCAAAATAAAATTAACCATTAATAAGTTAATCAAAACAATAATATTTTGGATTTTTTACGATTTTTCGTGATCATTCGTTATCTTTCTAAATAATTTATTTCTAGATTTCCTTGAAGCAATTCCAAGAATTTGAGTAGTTCAAGATTTTTAATTAGAAATTATCTTTAATCTTTTCCTTGAGTAAATTAATTAACTCCAGGAACAACCCAGAGAGTTATTCATTTATGTCCCTTTTTTCTGGATTTCACATCTTTGATTTTTGAGAATTCTTAGCGATTGAGAATCTCGCCTAATTCTTAATCCTTGTCTATATTTGCTAAAGAGAATTTTGTATTCTTGTGATCCCATGGGTCTTCTTATTTTCTCTAGTGAATGATCACTCGAGAGAATGGGAGTTACCGTTGGGGAGGTAAAATTTGAGTTTTTGTGATCCCCGACAAACTCAATAATTCCTTCCTTCGAATCTATGATCTAGTCGATCATCCAGAAGTGCTATAGTCAATTCACTTATGGACTTAGCCTTGCGTTGTTCTTAGAAATGAATATCGAAAGGATGAGCTCTTTTGGTATTCATCTCTCGTTTGTTTGAATCATTGGGATTTACATTTGTCTCCGCACATTTGTCAACCCTAGTGAATCAATTTTTTTTTTTTTGGTGATTATGACCTCTTTGGTTTAATCCCATCTTGTTATAGAAATTGTCTATTGCTTCTTTGATTAGTTGCTGATGTTTTTGCGATTTGAGATTTTTGGAGGAAATTTATATTAAATCATGTTGTTCCGAAGTGGTAAGTTGTGCACTACTTATCCATCGTCTTCTTGATGTTTCTGATTTTCTAAAATCAATACTCAAGTTTCTGAATGTTGGGAATTTCGTATAATTCCTAATGATTCATCTTTATGGTTACTAAATGAGATTTAGTACCTGGTTAGAAATCGATTTCCCCGAATTAGTTCATTGGTATTCCATTACCAATATTTGATTATCGATTTGTTGTTCATTGGTATTCCGTTACCAATATTTGATTATCGACTTGTAGTTCATTGGTATTCCGTTACCAATATTTGTTATCGATTTCTAGTTCATTGGTATTCCGTTACCAATAATGGATTATCGACTTGTAGTTCATTGGTATTCCGTTACCAATATTTCTTTATCGGTTTCTAGCTCGTTGGTATTCCGTTACCAACCTTGAATCATTGATATTAAAATTGATTATTCCTTCGAAGATTGCTTTCCTTAGCTAAGTTCGTTGGAATCTCTATGTTGTGCCTTTGTTGGTGTCATCCACCTTGTCGCAAGACTAAAGCGCTCGGGTTCGATATTCACTACATCGTCGTGATTGAGTTTTGGGAATAGATTAGTCAACCATTGTAAATTCTCATTTCATATCCTAAGAGAAATATCTACTACGATATCTCACGTCTATAGGACGCAGTCCTGTTGCTTCTTGAAAATTCCAAATTAGATTCGCATGGTTTTTGTGCATTCTATCGATTTTCATTCCCTTGAGAATCGTATTAAGAAAGTCGAGTCTATTTGAATTCATAATGCTTTTGAATTTTTCTGGAATTACTTTACCCGTTCGGAATGACTACCTTCATGGGCAATGGAGTTCGAGACTGAACTATAGTTTTTATGATCTTGCGAGACGAAATTGGGATCTCACCTAGTCGTTGGTTTTCATTTCGTGTTGGTTCTTGTTGTACCACTTCATGGTATATTTTTTGGTTGTTATCTATTACTTCATTCTTAAGGAATTGCGGGGATGCAGTTCTTTTAAGGGGGGAAGTCTATAATAACCCGCTCATTCGACGATTTTAGATTTAAATATTTATTTAAATATATCATTGTATCTCATATGTCACTCAAAAAGTTGTTTTTCACAAACAATAAAATTAGGATTCGAGACAACTCCCATTGGGTCCGGATCATCGTTTACAACCTTTTTGGCTATAAGCGTCGATACATTTGGAGTTAGGTAAAATTTGGTCGTTTTCTCATTAAATGTATGACCAAAAATATCACTTTTCGCATACAGATGAATTTGGAATTGAAACCACTTCCATTCAGTTCAAAACTTCGTTTAGGAGTTCGAAAAGTATAAACTTCGATATAATCCAAGCTTTGGAATGTTGGCACCTTGGTTAGGGCTTGGTTAGCCAACTAGCCCAATTCCTTTGAGTGCCAATCATCCCTCTCCCATTCATTCATTCCAACACTTAAAAGAAAATAGAAAAATGGAGAGTGGAATGGGAAATTAAAACTCCCTAAGCCCTAGCTTGATCTTGTAGCTCCAATTCTTGAGGAAATCAAGTGTAGAGACATGGGTAAGCTTCTCTATCCTCTTCTCTATCTCCATAGCTCATCAATTTAGGATCTTTAGTGTGCCCTAAAACTCATGTGTTTTCATGTGAATTTATGAGGTGATTTCGGATGAGCAATTGATGAAAGAGAGGAGCTTTGCTCGTTTGTGTGTTTGTTCTTCCTTGTTGGAGCTTGTTCTTGACATTCAAGAGCCAAAGGCGAGTTCTTTGATGAACTCACATCTATGCCTCAAGCTTTTGTGCTAGTAAAGTGTAATTTAGTGCATTTATACCTTGTGTATGTTGTGTATGCATCTAGTGTAGCTTAGTTGATTTCATGTGTTCATGTTTTCATTGAATTGGAAATTATGATTAGAATTGTCCACACAATCTAATTCATATGCTATGGGTTGTTTTGGTGATATTGTGATGCTCCGTTGCCACTACGGCAAAGTTCTAAGTCTTTACAAGTCGCTTGAATCGTATTTGATTGCTTTGGTTAGAAAATTCGCCCGTTTTGGAATCTAAAATCAAAACTATTGCTAATCTCTTGTATGAACGTATATGCATGCGTATTTGGGTGTTATAAGTTGTTTCGGCTAGTCCTTGAAGCCTCATATACATGTGCATAACATCATAGGCCTTCGGGCATTCGTCGATATCGTTTTGAGCATGTTTTCAAGGTAAATTGTGCTCTGGAACAAGATTCAGACGTCTGAATATTTTTGGGCAGACGTCTGACCTACTCCAAATAATTATAGTTTCAAGCAATAGAATTCAAAAGTCTAAAAATTATTGCTCAGACTTCTGAATTGTAATTCAGACATCTGGCCGAAATAATTCAGACGTTTGAATGGGGGCCAAAATGAACTAAATCCTTTCTGGTTTCTGAAAATCCTAGTTCAGATGTCTGACCTAAATGATTCAGACGTCTGAATTTGTTTTTCTGCTGTGGACCGGAGGGGACCTCGGTCCTTAGTCTACCCCCGTCCAGGCTCTTTCCCTGCCGGAGCTCGGGTCGTTCGGACTTCGTTTGCAAACTTCAGCTTCAAGAGTTCACAGATTCCAGCAGCTCGATTCGTCGACTTTGATTCTCGATTGATTCTTTCAATGTTGATTCTGTTTGGCCAATTCACCTTGTTTATGATGTGAATTGAATAAGTGATCATTCTAGAGCCCGTGCGCTTTATTTTGTATATCGAATTTATTCGATAATCTTGTTAAGATGATTCATGTCTCTAAAACGTGAATTATCGACTCGATATCTTTCGAGTCTATTCCGATGTAGTTTAAAACCTTCGGGTGCTAGTTTGGGATTTCGATTCGTTCGTTGATCGAGATTACAACCGTTATCCCTTTGATTTCATGTATGTTGTTGTGATATGAGTTTATGATTTATGATTTGAATTCACGTCATTGTGACGTGAATACCCTTGATCGATTTGCCTCGGCAATCGTGCTATCGTTTATTGCCACTTTGAAGTTATATAAAGAGATTTTACGTTATTAGTAGATATCAAATCCTTGTACTAAAATGGTTTCCAATCTTACTTCATTATACGAAGCTAATTTACAAAATCGTTTTATGAACGTTCTTCAAATTTACTAGTATATATGTTATAAACCTTTTTCTCGTTCGTATGAGAAATCTAATTAAACTTCTTAGTAAAATCAAGGACTATGAACCCTTGCTTTTGCTTCAATGGTTAATTCTTGGACTCGTCCGATCGAAAACCGTGGCAATGCTCCTTCCATGATTTTCTCTGTTTTGAATAGGAACCAATTACAAGTGTGTAAATATTCGAGAATAGCATATGGTTATGGGACATGTTGCTATTTTCTTATATTAACTAGCTCGGAGTAATTTCTATTCACCCGGATCGATGTGATCCTTTATGACTTGTGTTTTGTGGTTCTCGATCGCCCGAGTGGGATTTACAATTCTTGGATTTCACCTGGGGGGACTTTGGTCCAACTTTCTATGATTTATGATGTTTTCTAGGGATTTCACAATTTATGTGTTTTCTCTCTACCGGGGTCACGACCCGGCTCTGTGGGGAGCTTCAGCTCAAACTTACGGGTTCGCTACCTAAAGATCGTATCTCATCTGTGAATAGGCCTGCCTCTTGGTGATGTTTTCTATGATGTCTTGGTGATTTATGATGTCTTGGTGATTTGTGAAGTCTTGATGATTTATAATGTCTTGATGATTTATGATGTCTTGATGATTTATGAAGTCTTGATGATTTATGATTACTTGGTGATTTATGATTTACTTTGATGTGATGGTCATCAATTTGAATGGGATTTGTATTCCTCACATGGAGTAATTATACAATCGGTCACCCTTCACAAACCTCATTCTCCATTATGGTCTGCGACATTTATCTGAAATGAACCGGACGATAGTGGGTATAGAGGCGGGGTGCTACAAGAAAAAAATATAAATAAAATTGGAAAAGAGATATAATTGGAGTATGACTATGTTAAATTTGATTAATTTATTCAGAACGTGACAAGAAAATTTATAATTGGTTTCAAACCAGTGATGTATGATTGAATACATGAATTCGAGAGTGAAGTATAAACTTGTTAATTAATTAACAAGAAATGGATTATGAATGAGATTTGTAAATGGAGCGGAATGTGAAAGAAGATTTTAGGGAGATTTGAACCAATATTCAAATGAAACAAAACTAATTTGATGTAACAAGTTCAAATTTTGATAAAGAGAATTATATTTACCTATAGAAGTAAATAGCGTTGGCAAACAAATGTGTTGCAAACAAAATTGGAAATGGAGGAAATGGAATAGACCAGTACGGTGTGATTATTCTGAAGTTCAGAATAAAAATCAAAGGAGATTACTCCGAAGTTCGAAATATGTATGGTATTAAATAACAAATTATTCGAAAGGAAGATATTTATGGTAAACAATTTTGTCGAATTTCAGGAAAGTACCATTTACTTTCCGTATTAGATAAAAAAATAAATATATTACTGATTAATTGTTTATGTGTTTAGATTAAAGAATAAAGTATAATTTTAAAGTTAAATATTTCTGAGGCATGAATGATTGTAATAATCAACGATTTTCATAAAAGAAGTAAATTCTTCACTCGAGTTCAAAAGTTACGAGAATAAATGTTTTGGGGGTATTCGAAGTTGTGAACTTGATTAATTTCAAGGTTAATAATGTTGTTCAGTTAAGGTCTGAGAGATAATTATACCCTAACTTGATTGACTTCATTGTTAACTAAGAAATGGTTAAGATTCGATAGCAAGAGTAGTTAAGTGAAGTAAGTAAATGAGTGCTAACGGTTAAGTGGAATAACGATTTTTTTTAATATCTGTTTTAATCAAAATAACGAATATATAAATGTTCCCCTGGGAATAAAGTATATTTTCTATAGAGGCTAAGATTTGCAAATATATGTAAATGTTTTCTGTGGTAATAAGAAATTTTGTAAAATTACAAGAAAATGAATGCAATAAATTGAAAATGTTTTTTGAAAATCGTGAGAGGCTAACATGTTTTGATAAATCAGAATGGCAAGAACTGAAGAATAAAGAGCCGCATGACAATAACGAAGGGCATGAGAACGTAAAGAGAAGCAGATAGGTAAATTGAATTCGAAAATTTGTGTAAGCAATGATTTGATAAGAAATTAAGAAACGAAGTTAAAGAAATTAGAGACTGATAGGAGGTTAGTTAATTTGAATAATTTCCTGAGAGTTGATCTGATGTTGGTTTCAGCCTTCGGGGTTATACTTAGGGAGTTGTTCGCTTGTTAACTGACGGTCGAAGGATGTGAACATGGAAGAGAAATAAAGCGTGAATGAGAAATTTAGTCTGAGAATGGAAAATTTAGAAATTTTAAGAATATAAAGATGTGAATGAAGCGACGAACTTAATAATTGGAAATTTGGGAAAAATATATTTGGTTTATAACCAATAGAGTCATCAATCTGAGTTTAGTATTTGAATTGATTAAGAGACCAAAACTGAAATTTTGAAATTTGAATGGAAATTTGAGGATGTTCGATTTCTGATAATGGATATAGAAATTTTCGGAACTTATATGAGAAATGCATAAAAATATAGAGAAGTCGAGAGCTATTGATTTGGAAGGTAATCGATTTGAAATGAAATCGTATATAATAGAATTTATATAAGGACGATGAGTTAAAAACGTGATTTGGAAATTAGATATAAATTGATATAATTATGAATTATGAGAAGTATGAAATAAAATACTATATGTATATAGTATTATATGTTTTCAAATTACGATAAGGAAAGTACCTTCCTTCTCCTTGAATTTCAAGCTTGGTTGAGATATGATGCTGGTCGTAGTAGGTTGTCCGGACATAAACTCATGAGTTGCCGTACGACTGCTAGCGTAATTCGCAGGGCTGCAGATAGCCTACGGCGGTCGGATGTTTCCTGAGGGAATCAGGCGTAACCATTGTGATCTCTGCGATCTAGAGTCGTTGGAATTCGACCGTGTAGCGAAATTCGCAAGACTGCAGATAGCCTACGGCAGACGGATGTTTCTTGGGGGAACCAAGCGTAACCATTGTGACTGCTGCGATCTACAGTCGAATTGTAAGGGCGTAATCCACAGAGCTGTGAAAGCTTACGGGTATGGATGTTTCCTGGGGGACCCAGGCGTAACCATTGTGTACCTGCGGTCCACTGATATATCTTAGTGAGTGAGCCACCTGTTTAATGCAGCAGTTTGTCTTCGTGACTTGATTTGTCTTCGGGACTGGGTTAGTCCTCGTGACTTGACTTATTTTCATCATTCCATGATTTGATTTCGTGATCCTGAGAGAAAGCAACCAACGCTCAATGACCTCAGATCATTTTTGATTCTTAAGTATCTTCTGTTGATCAGTCCATGACGAAATTCGCAGGGAAGTGATTTCCTACGGATACGGATGTTTTCTGGGGGATCCAGACGAAACCATTGTGTGTCTGAGATTCATGAACAATCAACATATCAATATCATATCTGTACTTTCCGTATCTGTTTTTAAAGAATTTTTGAAATATTTCCACTGGGAGTTGAAGCAAGGATATATGGAGTACTTAGAGATTTTAGTCGTGCGCCTGGCCAGCGTATGTCTAACATCTATAAGAATGACCATAGATATTTCAAACTTCTAGTTATCAAAATATTTTCAAATTAATAATTTGAAATTAAAAATGTACTTAGTAAATTAAGAAAAGATTTCGAAGTATTTTCTGCATGACTTCGGTGTTGTATATTGAAATAGGGGTTTCGGATTTTGAAAATTTTGAAGTCAATAATTTGTAACTTGAAAAGAAGATGTTATTTACACGCTTCAATGAGTGTATGAAAGAAAATTGGGTTAATAAGCCTAGACCCATTACGGTGCAACGATGAATAAGTAACATCGACAGTTGAGATTTATAAAGAAATTTGGTATAATCTGAGGTGCATAAATCTAACTTGTGTAGAAATTTAAATTAAAAAGAGAGCGGTCTTGAGAAAAAGTCGTATGATTTTGAATCTCTTAGGAGATTAAATAGAATAAAAATTTGGAGGTATCTCAAAATAAATTAAGATTGAAATTGGTCTGAGAAATTGAATATAGTCTAAAAAGCAGGGAAATAAATAAAACCGATTCAGAAGATAAAGAAAATCATGTTTGATCAAGGTTGATCTCCAACTATAAGAAAGAAAATTTGATGCTCCGAGTAAATTTAATGTGATGGATTAAAAAGAAAGTTTGATGACTTAAATATCGATATTTAAATTAGTTGTGAGGAAATTATACACGAATGTGGAAATTTGAAGTCTATATTGGTATGACTCTAACGATCTCTCCTTTTCGAGGACGAAATTTTTTAAAGGGGGGAAGAATGTAACGTCCCAGAAATTTGGACAGTTTAAAATGAATTAATTAACGATTCAACTATTAATAATTAATTTAATATTGATACTAGGGTTAGAAATTTAAAATCAACTATATTGTTTGGAGTTGGATCGGATTCCATATTTAATTCAGAATGGTTGATTGAAAATCAAAGATTTATTATTGGATATTTGAATTGAATTTGGTTGATATTTGAATTGGATTGAAATTCGATTGGAAAAATAAATGGTTGAATTCAAAATATAAACATAGTTAGTGTTGAATGAATTAGAGAATTTTTATTTGTTAAAAAAAATTGGTTTAAATATGTGTACATTTGTAAATATAAATAATATAAAATTTAACGATTCAGATTTGGAAGCAAACGAAGTATTGGGGAACGAACGGAATAAAAATAGCAAACCAATAAATGACTTAAAAATTAAAATTTGCGTTGTACACAAACAAAGTCAAATTATAATTAAATTAATCCTATCAAATTCAGAACGTTGAAACGAAGGAGTACGTATGATTTTTGTCATATGTGGAGACTGTATTTGCGATTCAAAATCAGAGCGGTACGTGGTTATTCGCTGTAAAGTTTAACTGCATTGTCACCTTCCATAAATATTACCTACCTTAAAAATCACCTTCCTCGGTTAAATCTTAGCCGACCTATCTCGTGAAAATCCAAGCTACCCTATACCTACTGATTTAACGCTATTCTTATCTTCCCCATCTCGCTCCTATAAAAAAAATCACGCTTTCCCCAAAAGCCTTGAGGAGAAAAATCGTCTCCTCTTTCCATTTTAATGACGGGCGAACCAATCTATTTTCCCAAATCATCTTAATGGCTAAAGTCCTAAGAGCTTGTCCCTTCCCTTTTTAAATTCAACCGATGATTACTCTTTTCCCCAAATTCCAAAAAAAGAAGCTCGCTCCTCAAAGCATGGCGTCCCATAAAACTCATGACCACCTGTAAATCGCCATTTGAAATCAGCCTCCGTCGTCACTTCAATTAAAGCCGCTACCATTCCTTTCCCAAAGCTAGTTGAGCCACTGGCCCTTCGACTATCAAGGCCAACGGTCATGGCAACCCGCCCCCACCTAGTACTGCGCTGCCATGGTGTTAGCACCATCGAACTTTCGCACCGCCTTCGGCATGCCTACTAGATGCATAAAAGCCTGCAAATTGGATGGCATCTCTTTTAGCACTGTCTTCATCTGAATTGTCATCCAAAGGTGAGCATTCACTCACGATTAATCTTTGGTTCGAGTAATTTAATTTCAGTAAACTAAAAATAATTAGTTGTGTGTTAACCCGAAGTTGCTCATTTGCCAGGTCTGCTGCTGTGACTTTTAACAACCAGTAACGAAATCGTTTAAGTTGATGCGACTTATGGTTATTAACTTTACTCTTTTGATACCACAGTCCTGTTCCAGTACAGTAAACCATTTGTTTTGAACGCTGTTTCCTGCTACCTTGATTCGATTTGTGGCTTGTCTCCTAGTTAAAGATACGGTTGAACTTTGATTTGAGTTCCTCGTTTATGACCTGGTTTCGTTCTTTTCTAAATAAAAGCATGTGAGTAACAATGATCTGTTTAACCTGAACTTGTATAGTGGTCTCACAATCTGCACACACATTTGTATACGAGTTTGCTGCATGTTGAGTTGATTAAACTTGAGTTCAATAGTGGTGGAAGGTTTTTGACTTGGCAGATGGCATTGATTTAGTTAAGGCAAATCAATATTTGACAGAGTAAATAAAAGGCTTCCATATAACGTGATGTTAGACCATATTTACGTTGTGTTGCCTACTGTTGTTACTATGTCTTAACTATGCTGCTTGGAAATCCATGCTGAGATATGTACCTATTTGCTATCATTATTTACCCCATTTTATTGAACCTACATGTATTGTAGGCATGTTCTTGTTGTACATAACATGCACTCATATTTATTCCTACACTCAAATGTATCTCGGCTAACCATGTACCCATTTGGAAATACTGAATTATGAACATATGCCAACTTAAAACTGTTGCAAACTTAAAATTGTGATCCCTATTTGAACTGCATATATGCATACATGAAATGTTGGACCTAACAGGGGAACACTTATACATGAATGGGTACGTTATGCATTGACTTGACATACTGTTAGATTTATGTCTACCCTGAAACTGATGCAGACCTGAAATTATACATAGCCTAAAATTTTATATATCTATACGATGCCTTGATCGTTTTATTTCCAAGTTGCTACGATATTGACAATTATATTTTTGACAGTTTTACATAGATACTTGGCACCTTGACTTTATACCCTGAAAGCACTATCACTGTGGAATTTATACTGACTTATACAAGTATTGCTATGTGGTGAAGTCAACGTACTATATTCATACAAAACGTATACAAGTTTCCTAAGAAAGTAGCTTGCAACAATATATTAAACCATCGGCTGTTATGTGTACACTATATGACTCTGAGGTGAATTACATTTATTGAAATTATCTCCTTTACTTAACTGAAACATGTGAGGACTTGAATCCGTGAACATTGAAATGTTAATCTTGTCAATTTGTTGTTCTGTATGAAGATTAATCATTCTGCATGTTGATAATATACTGGATGCAGTAACATCTAACTTGTCAAATATGACATTAAGGTTCCAAACTTAATCATATATATATTAAATAAAGTATACTTACCATATACAATCTACTAAGAAGCACAGATCTGATCTTTAGGATCAATATTAATTGTTTAGAGAACATTGCTTTAAAAAAAATCCAACTCTAGGAATTCCTACCTGCGGCTAAATTTCATGCAGACCCATGAAATTGTATTTGTTTGATCCGACTGCTTTAATGGATATTTACATCCGTGTACAAGTACAACACCTTACACATGAAATTACTGCATTGACATATAATAACTAAGTTTGAGGATATTACTGATGCTATGTAACAGCATTGCATTTGCATCCTTATGAATGCAAGAATCCCAATTGTTTGCAATTTGTTTGTCACTAGAAATTGAAGTGTATTGGACATAATAAACTTGTATCCTCGTTTTACAACCTGCAGTACATTGGTTTATAGATCATCATGCTTAGCCATTCATATTCGATCACCTAACTGAGAATATGTGACTTTAATCATGATTAGTACCTTGTTGAAGGAATTACATAAAATATTGTGATTGGTAGGGAAATGAGGCTATATGTATAGAAGAAACTGACAATCTACACCTACCATGCATCTTGGGAAGTTGTAAAAACCTTCATTGATCATTCCCTGATCGCTCAGTGAACATTTTATTTATTGCCATTCATTTACTTGTATTACTGGTCATGTATGTGTGTACATGGCCGAGCTCCATGAGCTTGTTGTCGCATTTGTATGTTTAGGTTTGATGCTTCTGTTTTGCTCTCTCACTAGTTCGCCAATCTGAGTTGAAAATCTACCTTGGTTATAGTAATTTAAGCTGACCACAAACACTCCCTTGTGTATGTTATGCATCTCTATGCTTGTTTTGGTTCAGCCTGCGTTGGAATTGAGACAGCCTTTGGTTTAGAATATCATAGGGAAAAGTTTTATGCATTAGTTATTTACATGCTCACCTAATGTGAATTTCAGCATCTCATGCTGCATATCAATTGCATGTTTTTTCTATTGCTATATTGGGCTATGTATGATTACGGGATGCTAGGGCAGTGCACACGTGTGTACATGCAAGCTTCCGTGACCATTTGTCCCTAAAATAAAATTCTTATAGGCCCGGACATTATACTTATTTATGAACAGATACGAAACATGTGATATATTGATGTGAAGTTTGACTATTATATTTTAGTTGTTATCAAAGATGATTTACTTGAATAAAGATTAATCCTGACTCGAGTATTTTATGTTTTTGCATGAAATGCTCGGTTCAGACCCGAGCAGTACAGATTTAGATATCACAGTAGTAGATTCGAAGATTTGCAAAAACTGGGGATTTCAGAAGGCGGCATGCTCTGAAGATTTCAAAACAGTAAATATTTTATTGTATTCAAACTATTTTTAAATTCCTCTGTGTATAGAAAAATCTTATATTCAAAAATTCTGGTTATTTATAAAAGTGATGTTTTGCTATTCAATATTGTGTTTTCTATTTATCATGTATTTTTCTGTGTTCATTATGTTTTTAAACCCTGTAAGCTAAATAACGATCCGTCGGTTTGAACGTTTTAAATCGGTTTAATTACCAATTTGAAGCGGTCAAATAGGCGGGACGTTACACTTGCTCTATTAGTTATAAAGGTTTTTGAAACATTGCCAAAAATTTCAAAACACTATACAAGATTTTGAAATCTCAATGTGCAGAGAATCCAATGCTATTCTTAAATAAAATATTTCTAATGGTATGATTATATACCCCAAATTCGTACCACTATTTTTCACTTTTTTGAAATTTGAACGCTCCTTCCATCTCCTTTCCTATCCCAAATTCTTCATTCTCAATCCTTTTGATTCAGAAAAATAAAATTTTGGAATGGCACGAGGAAATCACGCACTGCCTTTACCCTATTTTGAACAGTAAATCACCTTTCTTCACTTAAATCATTGCTCTCCTACCCCATTTTTCTTGTATTCCATTGTTCAACAGTACCCAACTTTCCAAATATAAAATTGCACTACTTCGTCGCACTTACCAACCGCCGGACGTCAGAGCCGCCACACATCTTCCTCCTTGCTCCGACCAAGTCCATCCCTTCCACTAAGCAACAGCTCGAGTTGTATGCAAAAGCACGGCCAAAGATGCGCGGAAGTTAGAGCCTCGTCACCATTTGCTGCAGCGATCTCCGCCAGTCGACTCGCCAACACTCCAACATCTCATCCGAACCCAGTCCAACATCTTGAACTTGGTATTGCATGAGTTTATTTACCCACATCGCCTTGACAGAATATATATATATATATACTTGATATACATATATGTGAGTATATTTAGCCTTATGTTGAATTGCAGCTCCTCTCCGGTTGCCAGCGCCTGACCTCAGCCTGGTCGAGTCTCCTTTGCCGCTAAAGCCACCAGCTTCATCACTGAAGCCCCGCACCCCTTAAGACGAGATTTCCGTGAGCTTTCCTTCCTATGTTATTTTATTCTGCTCTTAACCATATGCACGCATGTATATAACTCAAATATATATATATATATATATATATATATATATATATATGCGTGTATAGCTTATAACTGGGTGCCGAAATGAAATAATTAGCTACTGTTATACTAGTAGCATGTTCCCGCCTCAAACGGGTTTAGCACCATGATTTTAACCATCTTAATTTTGTCTATTAGGTTGTGGAGGAATTGTAAGCGTGTAAGAGCAAGTTGCTGATTTTATACACAACATAACATTGAGTGGCTCTGTGCATCGCTGTAGCAGCGAAGTACATATGCAGATCTCGCCGAGTGATGTTGGATTCTCTCTCAGTCGTCTTCTAGTACACGCAAGATCACCACTTTCTGCTATAAACAAAAGTTGTATATAGCTGAATGGTTTGACATGCAACTCAAAACTAGGAGGTCACTAGTTCGAACCTTGCTGTAGAAACTTGGTTTTGGTCAATTATTTTGAACTGGAACCATTTGCGTAAATTTTCACATAAAAATTTATCCGCTTTTTTTAATAAAAATCATGCCTTTGTTCCAGGTAACAAATTTCTTCTTGTAGCCGTTAGCGTCGTTCTACTCATATCGTGTCTTCTCATTTTGCCACGGAAGGTGAGTTTTTCTCACTCACGACTAATTGATTATTAAGTGAATTAAAAATTTGAGATATTGAATGAAATGTTAGGGTGCTCTATATTTGTTTGCTTCATGATTATGCACATGTGATACGCACAACGTTTCCTTACACGACACAATATGAATGTAATGTGTGATATGCTATGTTTATTGTTCTCACCAGGCAATTTCCCCTAGAATAGAAAACCATTATAGGTTGAAATGAAGCATACCCAGACAATTGTATATTCAAATTGATTTGGGATACGGGTTGAAATGATACAAACCCGAGATTCGAATATTTTAAAGAACAGATTGATATGATAAATATTTGTATCACTTAACCATAGATATTAAATTATATACAGACACTGTGATCAATAAAATAAAAATATTTTTTAAATATTATATCAATTTTGTGAATAGTATTTTATAAAGGTTTCATATAGCGTAAAGAAATGTTTGAAAGGAATTTTTTTTCAAATTTAACTTGAATTTTTATAAGAATTCAATTTATATGTAAATTTATTTAAAGGTGATTATACGAGTTAACACTTTAAGTTAAAATTTATTTTAAATAAATTCTACATAAACTTTTGGTTTCATAAAATTTGATTTGTAATATGAAAATTTAAATTTGGCATGAAATTCAATATAAAGGGTTTTTATAAAGATTTGTTAATCGTTTGGAAACTTATTTAATATATGATTTGTCACCATCTTAATGTAAGAAGTATTATCATAATAATGTAGTTTGTCAAATTCTGGTATAAAAAGGAATATGTTTTACCTAGAAAATGAATATGTGTTTTATCAACAAGCTAAAATTCAACAAATCATTATTCTGGGTCAATGACCAACATCGAAGATTTTGGGGACTCATTATATTAGAAGGATGTGTGAAATCCAGGAAAAAATGGTTTGGAAATCGAAGTTGAACCAAATAAAAGTAAATTTGATTTACATGTGAAATCTAGATGGAAAGGGTAAATTATGAACACAGATCTAGATTGGATTAGATTAATGTTGTTTGAATAAAACTACATCTCCATAAATGCAACTTTTCACACTACTTTGTAAATTTTCTTCATAAAATTTAAACTGTTTCCAACTATTTACATAAGTGTGTATATATATATATACACACGCACAACATTTCTAAAAGTTACTTTCTTACCATATTTTATAAATTCAAAATAAACTTATGACTATTTTTGGCAAAAAAAGGTTTCATACCATCTTACAACTAATTACATAAGTACATATACGTATATACATTGTTTTTAAATTTACTACATATATTATTTCAACTTAATTATTTAAAAATATTTTATAAATTCAAATAAGATCTATGTTCAATCCAGTCTAGTGAATCCGAAGGGTGAAATAAAGGATTTCAAGCAATAACGATATTTTGTGGAAGTTGAAACTTTAAAACAAAATGGATAACAAAGGATAATTGTGAATATTGGACTTGTAATCTTAATCGAACCAATGGTAAATTATTTAAGTAATCGATTTTTAGGCAATACTTGAAATAAATCGATTTGTGATACTTGAAATACGATTTCAAATCTAATGGCAACAGTGTGAAAAAGGTAAATGTTTGGTTGGTAAAGAGACCGGAGTCGGTAGATGTCATACTCTTTTCCAATACCGATACCACTTTAACAACCGTGTACGCAGTGGAGATTCCAGAATGAAGTAGGATGGTATGGAGGTGATTGCTTGATTTGAAGAAAGAGAACACTGATGGATTGACCTTGACCTTCAGGTCATAATTAAAATGACTAAAGCAAGAGCCATACCCGGGTTAAATGAGGTCGCACCTCTGATCGAACACGCTTCGTCGATACCATTCTTTTACTATGTGGTTGATTTGGGGCCCTTTGATTATGGGAGTGTTGTTCGAGGTGGGCGATAGTTGCTACTATGCGTTACCACCGGCCCGGGAGCCACAATCCGGTAGAATCCTAATGTGGACATTCCTCGTGTGCCTTGTCATATTATCCTTATCAAGCCCCTATGATTTTGATTTGTATCGTACCTATGGAGTGCCCTCTGATGCCATCAGGTTACGGTGGGTTTATAGTAGTGTATAGACTACGGTATTATAAACGGTCTAAGGGTAAAAATGTAACCCCGCTTACGCTATTTTCATTATATTTAGTTTACTTAATAGACACTATTATAATAACTTACTATTATATGTGTCAGTTTCGCGGATCCTTAGAGGATGGAAATCTCAAACATCCTTTATGTTATTGTACATTTTAGTGAACACTTCATTTGAGTTAATTCACTTATATGGTACTGTTAGTCCCAACTCGAGTATATTATTTCTATGACTGAATGCTTGGGTCAGCTTGAGCACCATAGCCGTTCGTGACGCACCTCGGAGGTTGGCTCTCATTTGGATCCTTTAGTTATCAGTTATCTAGTTTTCTGTACTATCTAGGCTTATTATCAGTTATTTATATGTACTCTATCTATTGTATGAGCTTATGACCCATTATGTACTTTTATGTATCATGTAAGAACTTATGTACTATTATGTTTCCACTACGAGTTACTCTGCTTATGTTTGTGATTCTCTGTTCTGATTTGTATTTACCTAAAAAGTTAAAATAACAATTCACTATTTTGAGCAATTCAAGTATGACATGTGTTGTTTATTGTCGATTTGAATGGTTTGAAATAGTGGGTCATTATAGCTGGTATCAGAGCTGAGGTTTAACCTTAGCTACTGAGGTAAATAACTTATTAGAGATAGGGTGGAAACGTCCTAGAGTGAGTAAAATCAGTAACAGAATCAAATCTTTCCGAGAGAGCGAACTATTTCATTGTATTTTAATTACAAAGTTATGATTTTAAACCAGTCCTTTATCCTAAGCCTATTATTGAATGTTCCAGATGGCTACCAGACGCAATCCCACTAAAGGCCAAGGTAGGGGTCGTGGAGTTAACCCAGTTGAGCCTAAGTCACCAGTCGCACCAGTCCAACCTATAAGGTTTACCAAGCTTTGTAAGGGGTATGCTCAACTAGGAGGTACTAGTTTGTTAGCTTTGAGTTGATTGTCATAGCATATAAATGGCTGAATAATTTGGAAAGGATATTCTCTGGCCTTGAGATTACCGACGCACAGAAGCGTCAGATGGCTGCTTTGCAGCTTTAGGATGCTGCAAGGAATTGGTGGGAATCTATCACTGCTCATGCTATTGAGACCGGCTTTACATGGCAACAGTTTAGGTAAATCTTAAGTGAGATCATATTTCACTCCATATCCTTTTTCTTTGAATCTATCCTAAATTTGAATCTTTTAGGGATGCTTTTGTGACCAAATGGATGCCAGATGCTGAGAGATCCAAATTTTATCGAATTTATGGATCTTAAGCAAGGCGACATGACTTTCGCGGAATACGAAAGAAAGTTTGATGAGCTGTCCAAATTTGGCCAAACTTGATTAAGGCGCCACTCTGAAAGAATGAGAAGTTTATACTTGGTGCACGCCCAGAATTCTATGATAATTTGATGATCATCTTAATGAGCCTTTCTCAGAACTCATAAACTATGCCTCTAGATTTGAGAACTCTCCAAACCTCAAGGGTAAACAAGTTATTCATGCACCTCAATCTCATGGATCATCTAGCAATTCAAAGAAGAGGAAGTCAAGGTTTTGGTAGAAGAGGAAGCAACAAAACTCTCAAGGTGTTGGATATCATACCCAGAGACCTCCAACTGATCTTTCGATCGTTACTTGTTTCAATTGCCATCAAAAGGGTCATTACTCCAATAGCTTCCCTAACACTGCTAGAGTTCGTGCTCCACCGACTCATTTACCTCATAAACCTTTGTCATTCTTGTCTTGAGACTGGACATACTAAGAGAAACTGCCTCACTCAGAACAAAGGAAACACGTCCGAACTCTTCGCAATGACATCTTCCACTCCTCTCACTGGTGATGACGCTAAGAGTATGCTTCTAAGTGCCTTTACCTTATTTTCTCATCCTATTCGCGTTCTATTTGATACTAGTGCTTCGCATAGTTTTACCTCTATGGACCTTTGTAATAAATCTGGAAAAGCTTTAAAACCCACGTATGCGTCTGAATTGTTGTGTGTATACAATCTTATTGGAAGTCCTGCCTATCTTACCTTGATTTGTAAGGACGTGAAACTCTTTTACAAATGGCATTGCTTTACCAATGACTTTTATGTGCTTGGCTTTGATGCTTTTGATATCCTTCTTGCAGGTGATTGGTTGAGAAAATATGACGTGAAGATCTCGTGTAGGGCTAAAACTGCTGATTTAAATGACGAAAATGGTGATTCTTTAAAAATTGCATGTAGTATGCCAATGGAGTATGCAGGCAGCTTTGTCTTCTCGCTTGATTCTCATCTCGACGATCTTAGTTACACCCTAATTGTGCAACATTATCCCAATGTATTTGGCGAAATAATGGGTCTTCCTCCTAAACGAGAAATTGAATTCCGCATAGACCTTAATTATCCCAGGAGCACGTCCCGTAGTTCTTCCTCCTCGAAGAATGGCGCCAAAGAAAAAAGTTGAATTAAGAGCGCAAGTTGAAGATTTACTCTCGAAAGGGCTCATAAGACCAAGTTATCCCAAATGGGGAGCAGCTGTGGTGTTTATTACTAAATCAGATGGATCACTAAGGATATGTGTCAATTATCAAGGACTAAACAAGCTTACCCTGAAGAACAGATACCCAAAGCCTCAAATCATTCGATTAGTTCTATGGAGCCAAAGTTTTCTCTCAACTCGATCTCGCTACTGGTTTCCATCAGCTTAGAGTGGCCAAGGAAAGCATTCCCAAGACCGCCTTTCGAACAAAGAATGGTTTCTGTGAGTGGTTGGTTATGCCATTTGGCTTGACTAATGCACCATCCTTCTTGTTGATCTTATGAATCATGTTTTCCGTGAAATCCTTACTAAGTTTGTCCTTGCTTTTGTCGATGATATTCTTGTCTTTTCGAAGTCCAAAAAGGAACATATGGCTCACTTGGAGTACGTGCTTGGAACTTTAAGGGGACACCGATTGAAAGCCAAATTTGCCAAATGCCATTTCTGGCAGAATGA
This sequence comes from Allium sativum, assembly GCA_030737875.1. Classification (NCBI taxonomy): domain Eukaryota; kingdom Viridiplantae; phylum Streptophyta; class Magnoliopsida; order Asparagales; family Amaryllidaceae; genus Allium; species Allium sativum. The sequence goes on along the minus strand of CM060925.1, from coordinate 155,588,385 downwards.
AGTTCGTTATCTCGGTCATATAGTTTCTAAAAAGGAAATATTGGTTGATCCAGCCAAGATCGTTGCGGTCAATGTAAGTCGTACCTCCTTCTTATCTTTGTATTTGAACCTCCTTATGCTTTGATTTGATCTAAAACCCTGGTCTATTTTCAGGATTGAAAAGAACATAAGAACTCCACCGAATTTTGTAGTTTCTTAGGCCTCGCAGGATACTATCGGAGATTCATAGAGAATTTTGCCCGTATTGTCGCACCTTTCACTGCTTTGACACGAAAAAACGTTAAATTGGTTTGGAGCGACAAGTGTGAAGTTGCGTTTGCATAGTTGGAGCAAAAGCTTACTTCTGCATCTGTTCTCACCGCCTCTAATGGAAACGAAGGATTTACAGTCTGTACCGATGCCTGTAAGGAAGGATTAGGAGCCGTTCTAATGCAAAATGGAAGGGTAATCGTATATGCTAGCCGACAACTTAAGAACCATAAAGCCAATTATGTGGCCCACGATCTAGAGTTACTTGCGGTAGTATTCACTTTGAAATTGTGGAGACATCATCTTTTAGGAACCAAGATTGAATTATTTACCGACCATCAATCTCTTAAGTATATATTCTCTCAAAAAGACCAGAATCAATGACAAGTTAGATGGCTTATCAACTAGACTTCAAGGAAAGTAAATGTAATGACTGATGCATTGAGTCAAAAGAAGGCTATGTTGTGTCAAATTTCAGTTTCATTACCCCTTATGGATCGCATTGTGGCCAAGCAGGATGAAGACAGGATAATTAGACTAATCACGGAGAAAGTTCGGAACAGAGATGTGGGTGACCATAGTAAGATGGATGCCCAGATTGATAATAAAGGGATCCTACGAATTAGAAATAGAATATGCGTTCCGAATGTAGATGGCCTAAGACAGGAAGTATTAAGAGAATGTCACCATTCCAGACTCTCTATTCATCCAGGTGTAAACAAGATGTTCCAAAATATGAAGAAGATATTTTGGTAGAGGTATGAAGCGAGATGTTTCTTGTTACGTTAGTAGATGTGTGACCTGCCAGCAGATAAAAGCTGATCATCAAAGGGTAGTTGGATTATTGCAACCTTTTGAGATTCCTAGTTGGGAATGGGATCAAATTTCCGCGGATTTTTTTGACGGCCTCCTTAGGACAAGAAAAGGAAACAAGAGCATTTTGGTAATTTTTGGTCAATTGACCAAGTCAGCACATTTCCTCCCTGTTAAAGCTAATCGTGCTACTGGAGCTTGGCCGAACTATATATGAGAGAAATCGTTAGATTGCATGGTGTTCCCTCTAGCATTGTCTGTGATCGAGATCCTATCTTCACAAGAAGATTTTGGAAAGCATTTCATGAAGCCTTGGGTACTAAATTTAATCTTAGTACTGCCTACCATCCACAGACAGACAGTTAAACTAAAAGACTAAACCAGGTATTGGAAGATCTACTATGCGCTTATATCCTTGATTATGAACGTTCTTGGGAAGACCACCTTCATCTTGTTGAATTCGCACATAATAATAGTTACCAGGTAAAATCTAAAGTGTACAAATTTAGAATTTTCCTTAAATATCAATCTTGAATTCATGTCGTTTGAATTCTAGGATAGTATTGAAAGATCTCCATTTGAAGCCTTGTACGCGAGACAATGTAGATCACCTGCTAGTTGGATTGAATCTGGAAATCGTCTTATTCTTGGGCTAGATATGATTATGGAAACAACACAGAAAGTTGTTGATATCAGGAATAAAATGAGAATTGCTCAAGATCGTCAAAAAAAGTCTGCCGATAGAAGAAGTTGGAATTCGAAGTTGGTGATCAAGTCTTCATAAAGATCTCACCATTAAAGAACGTAATTCGATTTGGACCGAAAGGGAAGCTAGCTCCGAGATTTATTGGCCCATTCCGTATATTAGAGAAAATTGGTCCTTTGGCTTATCGCATTGAGTTTCCCGAGAAGCTTGTAGGAGTGCATAATGTGTTTCATATATCTTACCTTCAGAAGTGTTTGCACGATCCTTCTTCTTATATTCAGCCTACTGCACTTGATAGCTTGGATATTGAACCAAACTTGACAATTGAGAGGAGACCACTTCGTATTGTGGATAGAGGTACAAAGCAACTTAGAAGAAAATCAGTCAATTTGGCTAAAGTGCAGCGGAGTGACGATGATCGAGATTATACCTGGTAGACGGAGGAGAGCATGCATGCCTCAAATTTGGAATTATTTACCCAGGTAATGTTCGTTGAATTTATTTATTTATCTTATCTATTCGTTTGCTATCCATTCTTTGATTGATTCCTTTTCGAGGATGAAAAGCTTGAAGTCGAGGAGGATGTAACGATCTTGCAAATTAAAAAAAAAAGTGAATTAATAACTTTAAACCTTGGAAAACATTTATTTTATTAAATTTGTAAATTTTAACGTCCGAGAATTCAACATTAATAATTTTCAGCGTTCCTTATCTATAGCGCGCGTTCACAATAGCAACTGAAATCGCTCGTAAAACAAATAACATCATTAGCGCATTCGTTGCGTAACCCGTTCGTATCCTTATATTGGTATAAAAATTTATAATTTCCAAAGGTACATTAACAAAATAAAAAAGCAAGAAAATGAACGGTGTAAACATAAATTTGAACCATGCACTAGCGGTAGACAATATTCAACAAATTTAACATTTGTTCTATGCTGAACAAAATTAACAAGTGTCCTTTTCTACCTGATATATCTCTCCATGTTGCTGCTTGAATATGAGATTTTAGTCTCCCAAAAAATATGGCAGCATCTCTAAATCTTGCTCTGTCAGTTACAAAGATTTTTGAAACAGTGCTAAAGATTTCGAAACATTGTACATGATTTTGAAATTTCAATGTGCAGAGAATCCAATGCTATTCTCAAATAAAATATTTCGAATGGCAAGAATATATACCCCAAATTGTACCGCTATTTTTCACTTTTCTGAACTTTGAATGCTCCTTCTCCCATCTTCTTTCCTATTCCAAATTCATCAGTCCCCATCCTTTCGATTCAGAAAAAACTTTCGAATGGAAGAAGGAAATCATGCACTACCTTTACCCCATTTTAAACAGTAACTCACCTTTCTTCACTTAAAGCATTCCTCTCCTACTCCATTCTTCTCGTATTCCATTGTTCAACAGTACCCAACTTTCCAAAAATATAAAACCGCACCTCTTCATCGCACTCACCAACCTCCGTACGTTAGAGCCGCCACATATCTTCCGCCTTGCTCCGACCGAGTCTGTCCCTTCCACTGAGAAAGGCAGCTGGAGTTGTGTGCAAAAGAAAGGCCAAAGACGCATGGAAGTTGGAGATCCATCACCATTTGCTACAGTAGTCTCCTCCAATCAACCCGCCAACACTCCGATATCTCATCTGAACCCCGTCCAGCATCATGAGCTTGGTATTGCATGAGTTTTTTACCCACATCCCCTTGACAGTATATATACATGTATACATACATATATATATAGTTGATATACATATACGTGAGTATCTTTAGCCTTATGTTGAACAACATCTCCTCTCCGGTTGTCAGCGCCTAACCTTCGCCCGGTTGAGTCTCCTACGTCGCTTAAGCCACCAACTTCGTCAATGAAGCCCGACACCCCTTCAGACGAGATTTCTGTGAGCTTTACTTCCCATGTTCTTTTATTTTTCTCATAACAGAATGCACGCATGTATATAACTCAAATATATATACGTGTGCAACTTATAACTGGGTGCAGAAACGAAATAATTAGCTATTGTTATACTAGTATCATGTTCCCGCCTCGAACTGCTTTAGCACCATGATTTTAACCATCTTAGTTTTGTCTATTAAGTTACAGCGACATTAAAAGCGTGTAAGAGTAAGTTGCTGATTTTATACACATCATAACATTGAGATGTGGTTCTGTGCATCGTTGTAGCAGCGGAGTACACATGCAGATCTCGACGAGTGGTGTTGGATTCTCTCTCAGTTGTCTTCTACTACACATAAGATCACCCTTTCTACTATGAAAAAAAATTGTATATAGCTAAGTGGTTTGACACGCAACTCAAAACTAAGAGGTCACTAGTTTGAACCTTGTTGTAGCAACTCGATTTTGGTTAATTATTTTGAACTGGAACCATTTGCGTAAATTTTCACATAAAAATTTATCTGCTTTTCTAAATAAAAATCGTGCCATTGTTCTAGGTAACGAATTTCTTCTTGTAGCCATTAGCATCGTTCTATTCATATCATGTCTTCTCATTTTGCCACGGAAGGTGAGTTTTTCTCACTCACGACTAATTGATTATTAAGTGAATTAAAAACTTGAGATGTTGAATGAAATGTTAGGGCGCTTTATATTTGTTTGCTTCCTGATCGTGCACATGTGATATGCAGATCGTTTCCTTACGCGACACAATGTGAATGTTATGTGTGATATGTTATGTCTATTGTTCTCACCATGCAAGTTCCCCTAGATTAGAAAACCATTATGGGTTGAAAATGATATATAACCATACTACAGTATATTCGAATCGATTTAGGATGCAAGTTGAAATGATAAATACCCGAGATTCGAATATTTTAAAGAACGAATTGACATGATAAATATCCGCATCACTTGACCATAGGATAGAAAATTATACACGGACATCGTGGTTAATAAAATAAAAATATTTTTTAAATATTATATTGATTTTGTAAATAGTATTTTATGAAGATTTCGTATAGCGTAAAGAAATGTTTGAAAGGAAATTTTTGTTCAAATTTAACTTGAATTTTTATACGAATTCATTTCGTATGTAAATTTTTTAAAGGTGATTATACGAGTTAACACTTTAAGTTAAAAAAATTATTTTAAATAAATTCTACGTAAACTTTGGGTTTCATAAAATTTGATTTTGTAATATGAAATTTTAAATTTGGCATGAAATTCAATATAAAGGGTTTTCATAAAGATTTGATAAGTTATTGGGAACTTATTTAATATATGATTTGTCACCATCTTAATGTAAGAAGTATTACCGTAATAATGTAGTTTGTCAAATTCTGGTATAAAAAGGAATGTGTTTTACCTAAGAAAATGAGTACGAGGTTTATCAACAAGCTACAATTCAACAAATCATTATTTTAGGTTAATGATTGATGTTGAAGATTTTGGGGACTCATTATATTAGAAGGATGTGTGAAATCTAAGAAAAAATGGTTTGGAAATCGAAGTTAAACCAAATAAAAGTAAATTTGATTTACATGTGAAATCTAGATGGAAAGGGTATATTATGAACATGGATTTAGATTGGATTAGATTAATGTTGTTTGAATAAAACTATATTTCCGTAAATGCAATTTTTTCACATTACTTAACTTTGTAAATTTTCAACATAAAATTTAAATTGTTTCCGACTATTTACATAAGAGTGTGTGTGTGTGTGTGTGTATATATATATATATTCAACACAGTATTTCTAAAAGTTACTTTCTTACCATATGTTATAAATTTAAAATAAACTTATGACTATTTTTGACAAATAAAGGTTTCATACCATCTTACAGCTAATTACATAAGTACATATACATATATACATTGTTTTTAAATTTAATACACATATAAGGAAACAAAATAGGTCAGACATAAAGTCTGGCGAGTTCCAGCGATTTTTAGCATAAGCATATGATAAGAGGTGTCAAGGCAAGTAAATAATACTAGATAAGAAAGTACAGTAAAATATATATAAGTACGAATGAGATATCAAAGCAAGATAAAGGTAAATTAAACTTCTCATTCATATCCCAAGAATCAAATTATTGCACCAATTACTAGTATTAACATAATAGGTGTTACCCTAATTACTACCCATGTGATCGGCTCCTTATTACCCGATTATCTTGTGCCAGCCCCGGCAATAGAGTGTATCAGTCCCAAACTTAGCAACTTATAGGACACAGACCTATTCATAGGTGCTACAGCATCTTAGTTTCCCCAAATTGGATCCATGTACGCTCATGTCTCCGCTGAAACGCGCGCGTACACTCCTTCCACCTTGAACCTCTTACAATCCAGATCAGTAAAGAGTGTCCTAGCCCCTACCTAGTGCGAGAACCGTCCTAAAATACCAACAGGGATACTGACTAATATGGGTTCCACACAACTTGACACCAACCACCCCTCAGGCTTGTACCCCCAACTAACTAGGATTTAAGAGTCCCAAGACATGATACAAACAACTAAACCTGGGACCTCTTAGCTTATTAATTAACATGTTTAACTTAGTAGGTTTAAGTTCATTAATAAGCCCAGCTGTAAATAACACTTATCCTAAATGTTATTCGTATACAACCCCTTCCACAAACAAGCACCTGCCCAGATGTATATTTAGATCAAAGTAATTCATTTTACTTAATTTTACACTTATTGCCCATACCTTCTTACATGTTATACTTAATCATAAATTAAGTCCAATCTACCAAATTAACATGTTGCATATTCTTCCTTTAATGTAATTAACCAAAATTTGCAGCTAAAGGTTCCCAATTTGCAATATGCCCAACTTTCTCCATTTTAATGTCATTAATCAGTTATTCCAATTTACGTCATTTATATTCAGTTCAACGGTAATAGCCTTGGCTTCTAGGTTCAGCGTAAAAAAAGAAAAAGGGAGAAAACAGATCTTAAGTCATACAAAAGACTGTAAATAAATAAAAGACAGAATAAGGATAAGGAAGATAGAAGTATACTTGAACATACGATAACAGAAATCTGAATAGGTGATTTAACAGTAAAATGACAACATATAAGAAATAACTTATAGGTACTGTTTATTTCAGATCCAACAATTTACTGTCTGAAACCTTTTAAAATAACATATCTAAAAATGACATGAAACTCATAATGATTGTATTGGAGAAGAAGAAAATATCTCTTTTTTATGTATATGCCGTTGTAGAAGAAAACCCACTTTTATATTATGTCGTTTTACAGTAGTCAGAATTATCCTTGCTAATTTATGTTTGGGCAGCACCTCAATATCTCCATGTATAATTTTTTTTAGAAAAAGGTTTGGAGGAAGAAGGAGAAAGAATAGATTTGTGTGTGGAGAATAATGAGGCTGCCAGCCTTTATATAGATTACCTAAGATAATCCCTTACCGTTGTATTTAGGTTTTCCAATACAGCTGTACACGTAATGCTGAGTCAACGAACGAACTTGGTTAAGAATTCAGTCCAAAAATAGGCGCAGGGTCGACCCACCTTGACCTATGTCGACCCGCGGGTCGACCCGGTCAATCTGGGTCGCCCTTTGACCATTACTTCAAAGTCGTTTTATACTTTGAATTATATATATATAATCTATTTATACTTTCTTGAAAACTTCTTAAGCCCATATCTTCTTCATATTAACTCTGATTTACGAAATTCAAAAGACTATCTAAACCAAAATTTCATGACGAACACAATGGTAAAGTCTGTTTTACCTAATTTTGAATATTTAATTAAGTAATATCCATTTTATTATCCTTATTACACAATTACAGTGTATTAAATTATGGGGCGTTACCAAATGTGTATCATAATGTGGACTGCGTGATACATGAGTACAATGAAAACCAAGATTTTTGTTAGTCTCTAGTAGTAAGGAGGCTAAGCAAATTATCATATGTTCAAAAATAGTGGTAAATAGGATTGCTTGGTTGATGCTATTGTTGTTATGGTTCCTCTGATTGCTATATTTAGTATGCCATCACCTGGAGATATCATGAGAAAGAAGTACTAGAGATTGGGTTGTTTGGACACTGGCTATTCTATTTTGTTTATAGTACCCTTGTGATATTGTTGAGTAGCATTTATTTTGTTATGTGCCAACTCTTTGGTTGCAATGATAGGTCAAATATGGTTCGTATACCTTTGTTACTTACTATATTTTCCTGCATAGTATTTTGAGATACATTTATCACTCATATCAGGCTATTTTCTTGACACTAGATTTTATGTTTTTGGATCTTATTATTTGGGTACTCTTAAATGGGTATACCGGATAGCAGTTCTTGGTGATGCGGTAGTTGTGCGAAGAACAAACAAGGTTAAGTTACTGACATTCTACACCATGTATGGATTTCAATGCTCTCCTCCATTAGCATTGCGGTGCTATGATAATGCTATTTATTTTTGCTTATTGAGACAATTATTTGAGAGGATTTTGTCATATATACTATATGACATTGATGTATATCTATATGAATATAATTCTAACGATTATTTCACATTGTTATTATTGTCTTTTCAATTGTATATGTGATGTTATATTCTATCCATGCGTTGTGAGATATATAACATATTATGTGGTCTTGTATATTTCGACCCTGATGATCGTCTTATATCAGTCGGACATGGTTGCAACGTATTATTTATCTATTTTGGTGTTGTTGGTAAAAAATTTGTCATCACATATTTTGTTGATACTTTAGTTTTAGATGAGGATGTCATTTTCTATTTTTCCCTTTTCACAATGAGGATTGTTAATTAAATTAGCCCTAAAAAATTATTATAACATCGACTTATTATCCTTTTTGTTATTTGCTATTGTTTTTCCTTAATCATCACTATATTTTATTTCAAAAAGTCGAATAATGGAGAATTCAACCTCACTTAATTACGGTTATGAAAGGATCAAATATTTAAAATTTCAAATAATTGAGGGGCTTATGGGGTAAAGAAAAATGTGAATTCCGTCGTTGAGGTGGAGATAGTCGAGCAAAAAAATCAGTAAGGCCTGCTTGAAGAAATTACTCTGGTTTGACTTACCCTTGCCGAAATATGCATTTTAGTTCAACAATGCGTCATTGAGTATACATTTTAATTTGGTATGCTACTTCCAAATTATACCGTTAACTTGCTATCATGATTTTTTACCTAGAATATAATTAACATTTTTCTAAGGTATTAAAGAATTACAAGAGTAAGTTTAAATGTTTTAATTTTTTTACTATCTAGTTAACAATTCGATATTTTTAACTAAGGACAAAAGATGCAAAGACATAAACTTTATTAATAGCCTGTGTATCCCATGTATTAATTTAACTTTATATGAAGTATTGATAGATTTTTCCATCTCTTATCTAAAGTTTCAACGATACCTTGCTCGAAGGGTGAAAACCAGAGATGGGCATAAACTACACCATTATACGAAAATCACTCGCAGTGAACCACAATAACGATGTAGAAACATATACCGAATCTTCCAACTAAAATCAATATCCAAACTAGACTGACCAGAATCAATGTGATTTATTTGCGATCAGGACTGACCCTCATGATCTTGTTGCCTAAGGCAAAGTTAAGCGGTGGATTTTTTTTGTTTGGAAAAAAGTGTTGCCCTTGCTAGGGCTCTAACACACTACCTCCCAATTAACAATTACACTTGCTACCACTGGACCGAACAGAGACATGATCACTTTCCCCAATAATACTTTAAAAGTATATACATATTCAAACTACTACTGCTTCCCCCTCCTCATTGCTGCCCCCATTTAGAGGGTTGCCCTAGGCGGTCGCCTCAGTCAACTACCCCTAGGGCCAGGCAAGTTTGTGGTCGGACGACTAAACCGACCGTAATGGGAATATTTACAGTAATATTCCTATAATGAAAATATAACCAACTTGCGTTAGTTAAAAACTAATGTTATAATCAACTCTTATCTCATTTTTTATTCTAACAATGTATATTTTATTTTCAGCATACGTTGTCGTTATAAATTAATAATAATCATTGCTATAAAAGAAGAATTCATAGTATTAATATAATTTTCCTACTTTTTTTGTATGGATGCTAATTAATCATATTCTAATTATTTTACTAGATGATTTTGCATTTGTTAACGTTGATGTTTGGTTAACCTACTATAAAAATTTCCATTTTTTTTTTGAATTTGGTATTTTATTTGCAAGTCTAAGTAGCATATAACATACTAAATAACAAATAGTTACATCTCGCAAAGCGGAATTCAAACCTGTGACATCTCGCACAATGTCTGAGTGCCTTAACCACTTGGAAACCGTGCTTAAATAGAAATATTTATGTAATCAGAAACTAATCTTTTATTTCAGTATAACATCGTGTGTTTTATCTTATAAGTGCAAAAGCTTTACATAGTTATCATTGTAAATTCGATTCTTAATGGAAGTAATTCTCTTATTTTATATTTAATATACAGGAAAATATTTACAAGGACAAAACTGAAGGCTTTTTTAACCATAAGGACAACCCACTAAAATTTTACTCAAAAGGACAATACTCTAATTCATTTCTTCTTCACGTGCGCTGATTTCTTCTTCCTCAAAAATCGATTCTCGCGCGTTTCTCGTTCTCCTCACTGATTTCCAACACGATTTTTTTTCTTTCCATATTTCGATCTTCAGCACTCGTCTTCAAACAACCATATTGATCGCGACTTTAAGAAGGATAACTTCGATCTCGCGTGTGTTTCAGATCTCGTCATTAAATTTTGCAATCTGAAATGCAAACGATTTATTTTTTGTTTATTGTTATCTGTTTGCATTGATTTAATTTTTGTTTAATGTTATAATCGTTTTAATTTAGTGTTATAATCATTTTAATGTTAGGCTATACAACAGTTTTTAGGTATCAGTTTTACATTTTTTTTAGGTATCAGTTTTACTGTAAATACTATGTTATGTTTTTGTTCATATGTTTTTGATGTTGTACTTATTGTGCAGTTGTATTGTTGCATTAAATATGTATTACAATCGAACTTGTTTTGTTGTAATCAATTAAACTGTGATATAAATATTTTTTGCATTAGTTATTTTAAAATATTACAGCAGTTTTCAGGTTTTATTTTTAATTTTTATATGTAGCAGCATTACTGTATTTACTGTGTTATATCAATTTAATGTGTGTTTTTTTTTTTTAGCTGCTGAGTATCAGTTGTATGTCTCTACAGATATCAGTTTGTGATATTTTCATGCTTGCAGTTAAATCAATAATGTCTAGATTGAAGAACAATGTTATATGTAGTTACATTATGTTTGAAAACATTCTTTGTATTTCAGTTTTATATGTAAACAGATTTAAAAGTTCTGTACTTCACTACTGACTGAGTTGATGCATGAAATATTGGTTATATGAATGTTAACGGATGCATTGTCGGTAATGTTGGTGTATTACATAACAAATAACTGAACGTTTAGAGAAAATTTTATACAACTTCAATACACTGATTGTCATATGTAACTGAGGCTATCAAGTACAGATACCTAAAATGGTTTAGTACTAATAATTATTAACTGCAGGAATAAAAGTGATGCCTGAAATGATGTAAACATGACAATTATTGACTGTGGGGAAAAAACTGATACCTAAATCGTTGGTAAACCGATACTTAAATACTGTTATTGACTGCAGGAAAAAAAATGATATCTAAAAGGTTGTTAAGCTGATACTAAAAAACTGTTACTGAATGCAGGGAAAAAAATGATACCTAAAATGATGATAAACTGATATTTAAAAAATGTAAACATGAAAAAAATGCACAAATGATACCCAGAAATACAACAAATGATACCCATTTGCTGAAATAAAAAATATAAACTATTACATCGATACATACCGAAGTTTAAGAATGATAATCAACATGCGAATAGCATATCAACAATAATAACAACATGTAATAGCATACAAAAGTAATACAGAAAATATTTGCATCACAATTTGATTGGTTAAACTGAAATAATTTCGTTTCAGTAGCAAAGTTGATGCAACAATACAACTACAAAATTAAAACAGCAACAAAACCAGATGAAACAAAAACATAACACAGTTAGAACAAGAAAACTGATACCTAAAAACTGCTGCCGTTTTAACCCATTTAAAACTGTAAAACTGATACCTAGAAAAATACAAAACTAATACCTAAAAACTGCTGTCATTTTAACACATTTAAAACTGTAAAACTGATACCTAAAAAAATATAAAACTGCTATCTAAAGACTGCCGCCTTGTCAACACATTTAAAACTGTAAAACTTATACCTTAAAAAATATAAAACTGCTGCCGTGTTTTTTTTTTAAAAAAACTAATACAAAAACTATTTCTTCTACTATTTGATCATCAGTTTGATTTTGGGCTCCGTCTCTTTGCTGTATTCACGAAATAGGGTTTTGACATTCGGTTGTAATTTTTCATCGCATTCGTTTAGGGTTTTAGTTACTTTTAAATTCGTGAATCGATTGCGTGAATTCGTGAAAGATGATTTCATGATTGCTTTATTGCGTGATTTCGTGATTGCGTAATTCCGTGAAAGATGAATTCGTGATTCCGTGAAAGATCGAATGTACAAGAGGACGCGGATTTGATTTCGTGATTTTGTTTTAGAAAATCGAACGAGTAGTGTATTGTACTTTTGGAAAAAATATTAGACGGCTGTCCTTATGGATAAATTATATTAGGCGGTTGTCCTTGTCGTTAATTGCCTCTTTAATATATGTAAAACCATAACAGACTAAACTAGACCGTATTACATTAAACAGAACCGAAGTATAATGATTGCAGTAATGCTAGTTTGCCCGGAATTCACTTTGTCAGTTTCTGCGGAAGCTGTGTCCACCTTTGGATTTCGCACGCCCGATGAATTATGAGAATATAACAACCGCACAATAAGAGATCCGCGCAATTTGCCTAAAAATATTTCGGACCTTCTAGCAAGCTCCTAATGATTAATATATTCGGTTAACCGTTTGATGCAACCCAAAAGCGATTTAGGCTCCAAACCAAGCCGGACCGATGCCCTGCGGAAGACCCACTTTTTTGTAAGTAAACTTTCTGAAATATATAAATGGTCGTACAATACCGAAAAGTTAACGGGGCCAAAATGAAAAGATACAATTTTTAAAGTTCTCCCTCTAAATTACCAATATTTCTCATTCATGCAGGCAGCCATGCTGCTCATCGTCTTCTACTTGCTCCCATCCTGTTTCTCTCTCTTCAAAATTAACAATATAGCTCAAAGACTATTGCAGTTCCCACCCATACAATGAAATGCTTCCACTTCCCAAACACAACCGATCCTGAAATCGGATCCAAACGTATCCCGTGGGTTAGATCTCTCAGCACAGCCTCCACCATATCAGATCCAAGGCCATCAGGTTCGGATCCGGAACCGAAGGAAAAGTTTTTGGCCGTTGATAAGTTGAAATCGTTTAGTTTTAGTGAGCTTAAAACTGCAACAAGAGGGTTTAGTCGGAATTTGCTGATTGGTGAGGGCGGATTTGGGTGCGTTTTTAAAGGAGCGATTGATTTTGATGATCATAGAATGGATGTTGCTGTAAAGCAATTAAATAGAAATGGTCCGCAGGTATTTTTAACATTCTTGTATATCCATTTCTTAAATTTGTCGAGATGTTGTCTGTTAGTTATCAATGTAATCTCGTCAAATCTTAACAGTTATATAAGGTCTGCTCTCATTGCACCTTCTACATATGACAAGAAATGCTTATCTGAAACATGCAAACAAAATGTTAACAAAAACTATGCATATACATATAAAAATTCTGTTTCGTTAAGTTCATATATGCGTTGAGGTTGACAATCTAACAGTGGAAAAAATTGTATTTATCTTCTTTCACTATTCTCAGAATATGCAATTTCCAATTTTTCTGTGAATAAAGAACGGACAACTTTGATGAATTTTTAGGAGAATCACTGCTTAAGAAAAATGTTTGTTTTTAATTTTTTCTGAAATCGTGGCTTTCGTTATGATTTTACATTTACCATATGATAGATTTTAGGAAAGCATGCTAAAAAATTAAGATGTATTCTGTTAACTGAAAGTATCTGCAGCTGATTTAAGATTCAATTCATTATATTGTATTTTGGACAAGAGCTCTTCCACAAACAGTAAGTTGATACACAAATTTCAAGCAAACTATGTCTCAGAGTTTCAAATATCGAGCCTTCCTAGGGGGATTCTGAGTTCAAGCATGTGGCACCAGTAGTCGTAGTTGATGGAAGCATCTTCAAAAGCTCTAGGTTTCTATTTTATTATAGATTTCAAGTAAAATTTCAAGAACAGCGGTTAACATTAGTAAATTGACTTCATGGCTTCAAACATGGAGTCGGATCATGTAGCCAATACTATACCAGTGGCACTTAATTTTTTTTTTCCCCCTTAGTGTTAAAAAGTTCCAGGTGCTTGTTTTACTGGCTTCTAATATTACGATCCAGTACTATTAACAAACTGATGTGGAAATTTGAGTAACTTTATGTGTATACTTTTGTAATTGAAAGGGGTTTCTATGTGTGCCAATTCAAATATGTGGCCAACCAACTGTAGCAAAATAATGATAAGACTCGATCCTCTTGTGATAACAGTAATAAGATGCAAAAAAAATAACCATGGTTTGATTTAACTCTTTCAGGGACACAAGGAATGGATAACAGAAGTAAATTTTTTAGGCATTGTTAAACATCCAAATCTTGTAACATTAGTTGGTTATTGTGCTGAAGATGACGAAAGAGGGATGCAAAGGTTGTTGGTATACGAGTTGATGCCTAACAAAAGCTTAGAGGACCATCTTCTTGGTCGAGTTAATTCAAATTTATCATGGCCGTTGAGACTGAAAATTGCTCAGGATGCAGCTCGTGGACTAGCTTACCTTCATGAAGAAATGGATTTCCAGGTATTAAGTTTATGCAAGATAGCAGACGTCAATTACTCAGGTTGCTTCTTAAAAACACATATTTCTGTTATCTACTTTTTACATGGTTTTATGGTATCAAGTTTCACAGGGTTTTTAATTTTTGACCTCCTAATTAGAAGCTTATAAAATGGTGCATGTTATTGGGTTTATGGGGAATATAACATTTCATGCCTAAGATTATTGAAAACATCAACATGTGCTATAGAACAGCAAATCGATTCCATATGTCCTTGTACAATTATTGCATGTCCAAATGAATATTAGTTAATTACTGATTTCCGTTTCAAATTTAGTAACCTGCATGCACCAATTTTGACCTGATATAAGCAGCATTGAAAAGTACGTGCCCTTTGAATTGAATACTTCAATTAATAAAATTGCATGATAAACAACAAATATTTAGGTATTTTTCTCCCTAGAAGTTTCCGTCTTATCATCAATATTATAATGATACTTACACTTGAATGACTTGGTTGAAGACTGTGTTTGAAATGTTCATGTTGTGTATTGAAAGGCTCTCATTTTATTTTATATAACCTACACAAGTAGCAGTGTAGTTAATATTCGGCATTAATCAGTACGACTTCATTGGTATTCAAAACATGGTATTATGAGCAAGCAAACATAGTGCTGAAGGTTTCTGGCTATATCATAAATAAAATAATGACATTTCCAAACTCTTGCAAAAACCAAAAAAGTCGGAAACTGACAAATTGAATGTCGCGGTACAAATTCAAAATTTTTCAGTAATTATAGTGACTGCATTTTGTTATGCAAAAATTGCGCGAATGCGGAAGCACAGTAAGCAAGATCTAGATTTGCCAGTTGAACATCAATCTAATCTGATAGCAATTATTCTATTATATCAAGCAAATAATAAATAACTATAACAGAAGAAACAAAGAGACACACAATATTTATACTGATTCAACTATCCTCCATAAGATAGTGTACGTCCAGTCCAAAAGAGAGATTTTATTCCACATGAGAGAAATTACAAAATAAGAGTTTACATATCGAAACCTTAAATAGGCTTAACAAGAAGAGACACTCCATTTGAGGATCACTGGCTCCATGCCATGATGAGTTTACAAAGAAGTCTACCCCTCAATATATAGCCAGTGCAAATCTATGTGAGTCATCAATTAAATTACAACATATGATAATAAAATAATGGAGGCTAATTACAATAGCAACAAATGTGCACACATAGAAAGTAAATCAATCTCTTTACTAAGGGAAAATGGAAGAAATTAATGCATGCATTTATTTCTTTCCATCTCATGCAAATGCAATCAATTAATTCATGCATTTCCATATTAAACAAATATTTACTTTCCATCTATTCGTGATTTTGTATCACCTAAATTTAACACTCCACTTTGATGCAAAATCAAATATCTTCAATACCCCATCTCGAATCAAATTCTCTTCACACATAAAACTCTTCAACAGAACTCCATCTTAAATCAAAATCTCACAATGAGATAGATACCAAAAATGAATATTTGCCTAATGGGTTACAGCAAAGCTACCCCCATCACACCATATTAACAAGTTCAGACTACGTCCCCACTCGCCAATAAAATGTTGCAAATATCCAAGTAAAAAAAGGCAGATTCCAAAATAATCCCAACACCACCATGGAAAAAATAATAATTCTCACAATCACCAATTCAAATACAGAGTCAAAATCCAAATATCTGTAGGCAAGATAAATCTCTCTTCTTTCACATACCTACATGTAGTAACACTTCTTTAGGACGACATCACAAAATCGACGATATACCACAATGACACCAAATCCGCCAAAATCAGCTCTATGAACTGAACACTCCAAGACGACATCACAAGTCGATAAGTTTGAGTGACGTCAAATCCGTCATCAAAATTAGCTACATCAGATACAGTTTCTAAACCCAGTGGTCCGTTCAACACATTAAACTCTTTATCATCAAAATCTCATACAATGCGAGCATTTCTCAACAGAACTTAAAGTTATACAGAGTTCTCAAACACTTGGAAAGGTCGCTAACACCTCCAGCTGTTCGTCTTTGGTCGCTACCATCTCTAAGCAAGTTCTCTAAGCTGTTTTCTACGAAGTCACATTCTTGAACGAACATATAACTCTACCTTAATGAGAATCCAAAGCTCAAGCACATCAAAGTTTCAAGCCTGGAACGCTTTTCTCTCTCAACATAATCTTCTCGACCAAAGTCTCATTTTCTCCCAAGATAGTAATAGCATAATCACCACTGATTCTACCAACTTTGTAGAAATAATTGATGCACAATTTAAAACAAATCACCTTGCTCTGATACCAATCTGTTATGCAAAAATTGCGCGAATGCGGAAGCGCAATAAACAGGATCTAGATTTGCCAATTGAACATCAATCTAATCTGATAGCAATTATCTTATTACATCAAGCAAACAGTAAATAATTATAACAGAGGAAACAAAGAGATACACAATATTTATACTGGTTCAACTATCCTCCATAAGATAGTGTACGTCCAGTCCAAAAGAGAGAGATTTTATTCCATATGAGAGAATTACAAAATATTACAAAATAAGAGTTTACATATCCAAACCTCAAATAAGCTTAACAAGAAGAGACACTCCATTTGGGGATCGCTAGCTCCATGCCAGGATGGGTTTACAAAGAAGTCCACCCCTCAATATATAGTCAGTGCAAATTATGTGAGTCATCGATTAAATTACCAACATATGGTAATAAAATAATGGAGGCTAATTATAATAACAACACATGTGCACACATAGAAAGTAAATCAATCTCTTTCCTTAGGGAAAATGGAAGAAATTAATGCCTGCATTTCTTTCTTTCCATCTCATGCAAATGCAATCAATTAATTCATGCATTTCCATATTAAACAAATATTTACTTTCCATCTATTTGTGATTTTGTATCACATAAATTTAACACATTTTTCTCATTTATCGTTTATTTCTCTCTTTAATTGATTTTAGATCTTTGCTCGTACAATATGATTAGTTGTTAACGACCACTCATAAATATTTACACTAATTTAATTGATAAATTTTTTTTTTGGTGCAGTTAATTTTTAGAGATTTTAAGACATCAAATATTCTTCTTGATGGAAATTTTACCGCAAAACTCTCTGATTTTGGATTGGCAAGACATGGACCAGTACAAGGTGCTGCTCACGTCTCAACGGCGGTAAGTTTCAGCTTGTCAAACATACTGTCAATTAGTAAAAATGCTAGTTTGAAATTTTATTGGTAAAGAATATTGTTATTTAAGCTAGTTTTTATTTGTTTTATTTAATGTTTATTAATCAGACATATGAGTAATTCTGGTACTGATCAGATATCCATGAGTTACTTCATAGCAAACCATGGCTTTAAAAGAATCCTTGCCTTCCCAGGCAAACCTTCTGATCTTTTTGTTAAATTTATACGACCCAAATATTTGTGATTCTATGAAAAACGATAAAGCTAAAGACTAAGAGGGAAGAGAAGATGAAGAATCCATCGCACCATATGTCAAGTTGTCGTTGTATAGGTTGGCCTTCTCAGTTATTGTTATAAAAAATCATAAAATCTTATGACTTAAATCCCTTCTGATTTTTTGTTAAATTTATATGACACAAATATCTGTGATTCTATGAAAAACAATAAAGCTAAAGACTAAGAGGGAAGAGAAGATGAAGAATCCATCACACATATGTCAAGTTGTCGATGCATAGGTTGACCGTTTGAGTTATTGTTACAAAATATCATAAAATCTTACGACTTGAATCCCATTTATTTTGA
Organism: Allium sativum; assembly: GCA_030737875.1. NCBI lineage: Eukaryota > Viridiplantae > Streptophyta > Magnoliopsida > Asparagales > Amaryllidaceae > Allium > Allium sativum. Next base: position 155,569,866 of record CM060925.1, on the reverse strand, counting down.
ATTTCTTCGATTATGATTCAATATTTGAATTTAGGTTTGAAACTGAATTAAATCCACAGTCTAGAAAAATATTCAATCCACGTTATGAAGTATCATGATGTTTACTTGAATCTACATTCGAATTTTTCTTGCATTTTGTAAAAAATGAAGATGAATAAAAGAGAAATTTAAGTTTTATGTTTATTGTGGAAATTCAATCATCAAAATCAATTTTAAGTTAAGGTAATTAGGGAGGACATATTTTGGGGAAAAAAAAACTAAGCTAAAGGACATAAAGTTGAAGGACAAATTTTGAAAAATATTAGATTGAAGAAAAATGCTAAATACAAATATGATTATATTCAGTTTCTACACTATACCGAAATGCTAGTTACAACTATCATTATATTCAATTTTATACTGTACAAAATGTTCGTATATTTAACTTTGTCATTCAGCCTAATGTTTTTCAAAGTTTATCCTTCGGCCTCAAAAAGAAACTTGGTGTTCTTCAGCCTAATTTTTTTTCAACGTTTGTCATTGTGCCTATTTTTACAAATTTTGACGTTGGGAGAAAAAACTCCAATGTTTTTTCATACTCAAATAGTCAAATGTCATTTGATAATCTTTGCGAAAACAGTATACAATATTTCTGCATAATTAAACTTAAATTCATTATATCTTTGATTTGCAATTTCGATCCAGTTCCATTTTAATTTTTGAACTCTATCATTGTGATTTACTATTACATCTCATTTTTAAAGTATTTGGTATCGACATATTAGGAGGCTTAGATTGGTGTAGGATGTCGATGTATTTGAGGATATGTTGACGTATATTGGGATATGTTAATAGAGCGTTTAGGTTCTTATACTGGGATATGTCAATGCCATTATCTATCATAAATCTTGATACCTAAGTAGGTTTTTGGGTCTTGGTCCTCGGTTAGGCAGTTGAAATCAATCTTAGATCTACTCTATATTTCTTGAATCTAACCTTAGCCTTCGTTCATTGAGCAGTCGACTAATCTAATTGAATAGATCAAGCAATTCGGGTTTCTATATTAGAGTTATTCACAAAGACAAACTTTGAGTTATTCCACTGACTGATCAATCTTGCAAGAGATACCCTTGTAATCTATCATGCATAGGAAGTAACAACGAAATCTGGTAGGATTTTGTGTTTTAATTTATGGTTATTATTTCCTTGATCGATTTTACTATTGAATTCAATCCGGGAAACAAGATTTTATTTATATTATATGCCCTTAAATATTTATTTTCAAATTGTATTAGAGCATCAACGTTCATTAACTAATTGATATTAACAGTAGGTAGGTTTTGTTACTGTAGGATGCAATATTAGAATATCAATATTTCCAAAAAGGTTTTTTTAATGATCCGGTCCACATTTCTGCTATTTATGTAGCGGAAGTCATTGTATGATTGGAACATACATTGTGCATACGATTGTAAAATGAGGAGTAAAATAGTTGTTGCTGCAATTTAGAAAACAAAACAAGAAATATGTTCACCGCCATTTGAAAAGTGCAAAATATTTACAAAAACTTGATATGTGTGTGTACAAAGGAAATATATATCAAAAAAAAGTAAAATCTGCAATTTTTAAAACAGACTTGTGATCTTTGGAAATAAAATTGAGAGAGTGAAATGAAAAACTAACTTTGCACCATTTTGCAACAGAAGGTTACAAAATCAAAAGTTTTGGATATCTGTTCAAGGTTTTAAATATCAGATATCAATCACGTTTCGTCTCGGCGATTTTAGTGATTCGGTATCGTTTCGGGGGAGATCTCGGAGGAGACGAGTACATCTTGGGCGTCAATATCGGATTTACATCTCGGAGCTTAAAGTTCATATCGGAACCATATCTGCGTACATTTTATGTTAATAATTATATACTAAATGACAACATTAAAGCACTGAGCATAATTTAGGACAGCATTAAAACACTACAAATGGCAGCCATGCATTCATTCATAAAATGGCATACCATGCATACCATGCGTTCATAAAATGACAGCATTAAAACACTACAAATGAAGAACAAACATTTCACAGAATGATCTTATTTCGAACATACCATGCACTCATAAAATGACAACATTAAAGCACTACAAATGACAACAAAAAAAGATAGCCAAACCAGAAATTGAACTGACTACAAATGACATATCATGCATTCATAAAATGGCAGCATTAAAAGCACTACAAATGACAGTATTAAAGCACTACATAGTCATGCCTATAATTGAATTGACAAAAATGACAGCAAAAAAAGATACAAACCAGAAATGTATATATTGATTAGTAAATAATCTAGCATTAAAGCCTTCATAAAATGGCATAACGGGCAAGGATTCCACAACATAAATTTCAAAATAATAGAACAATACGAGCTAATTAGAGTGGTACAAGTACAAGTAATGTAACACAAGTACTACAACTAAATTTCAGTGGCTAAACATGTGATTGGACATAGCATTGATCTGATAACTAAAAGGGGTTACTTGACGAATTTCATAGTTTGAACTGAATGAGTAAATGCAGATCCAACTCTGAATGAAAAATACAGAAAGCCTACAAACACATGCAACCCAACCTGTATACAAGCCTTGCTTATTAAAAAGAAAAAAATTGGGTGATATATCGTGATTTCGTTTTGGTCAAAATATCGGCCGTTATTTGTAAATATCGGCCGATATATTCGAAACGAGATACATAATAATATACTATGTTTCGTATCGTTTTGACCTAAAAACGAGCTCTCGGCCGAGATTTAAAACACTGCATCTGTTTAAGAATTATAACTTTTGTAATGTTTCACAATTAAAAACTAATATGCATAAGTGGAAATTATCAGCAATAAATTGAAATATCATAAACAATATACTTTTTACATGTACTGGAGACATAAAATGAAAAAAGGAAAACATTTTATTTTAGAGACAGATTGGCTAAAGTCCCTATTAAGTTTTCAAATACACAAAAGGTCCTTGTCAAAAAAGTATTTAAATTAGATTTCTAGAATTAAGTTAACTAATAATTATATAAATTTATGCAATTATACAAAAAATTATGGAAATTTCTACAATTATTCAACGAAAATTTACGGAAATTTCTGTTAAGTATTCACCAAAATTTTGCAGAAATTACTACAATTTTTTGAAAACATTTTGAATTTCCGCAATTATTCACAAAATAATTGTTGATATTTATGCAATTTTTTGATATAATTGCATAAATTACTGCTATTATTCATTGAATAATTGTATGAAATTGTTCAGTAATTTTTCTAGGAATCTAATTTCCGAACTTTTTTTTGGAAAGAAATTTGTGTGTATTAAGTTTGATTTTAAGGACCTAAACCTAATATTTGTTTATTTTAATACTGCATACATTATGCAACTATTCACTAAATGATTGCACAGTTGTATGAAATTATTCATTAATTAAATTATAGTGACCTAATTTACAATTTTTTTGGCAAAGAGTTTTCTTGTATTAAGTTTGATTTTATAGACTTAAGCCTAGTATTCACTTATTTTAACAGTGCATACATTACGCAACTTATAAAGCTTGCAAAATGATTAAGAAAATGTCAATTATCTACAAATTTGTATAAGATTAAGTTGCAAAATCTATTTACCAAAGATACAAATATGTAAAACAGTTGTATTTTGATTTCAGATGTGCATAAAAGAATAATTCATAATGTAGAATATGTTGAAATAAGTGATATTAGGTATCTGAATTGAAGAGATTTTCGTCATTATCATAATGGTTATATGGTTCATCGTTAGGAGCTACAAGTTGAAAGATGTGGAGCTGAAAGTTACAGGAGACAAGCTAAGACTTGGAGTCGTTTTGTTGCCAAAAGCAGGTCAATCAGTTGTCATGCCTTGCTAAAGCTAGAAAATTTTGTAGCTTGTAGGCAGAAACATTTTGGTTCATTTTGCTCTCATTTCAATTGATTGGCCACTCCTTGCCACTCGACCATAGTTATGAAAGGCATGTCAAGGTGCAGGCCATGACACATGGCATGACGCGATTTTTGCACTTTTCTTCTTTGTGGCAGGCGCACATGAAAAGGCACGATGAATGACGCAAATGCCAAATGACGTAGAAATGGCACGTGACGCAAAATGACACATTTTGAAACGACCCAAACTGCCCCTTTCGGGAAAGACCGGATTGAATTGAGAACATGACAAATCAGAACACAAACAGAAGAACATTTCATTGCTTATTAAAACAATTTACATTAGTGTACAAGAATATATCAGAGTATGAATACATATTACAAATTGGAAATACAATATCAGAGATTTAAAATTACATAGCAGCGGAAAATAATACACAAGTATAATGCGTAGCGGAAAATAACAACTGACACAACTGAAAGAGATATATGGATACAAAGCTTTCCGAATATAACTCCAGCTGTAATCCAGGATCCTATGAATATAATATCTGCAAAACCAAAACTACTGACTGCCGGTATGGAAAATAGGGCACCCAGAGTTTAGGAAAGAACAATAAACTCCAGGTCAGTCATGGGACTAGTATGAGAACTCAAAACAGTTATTTAATTTGATTTTAAAGTTAGGTAAATCAAGGGATCACGCCGTATAACACAGAAGGGGCTTACCCCCAAGAATACCAGTGCATAAATAAACAGCGCAATGCTAATTAAAGAAAAATGAAGTTATTATAAGACTCAGGTCCCATCACACAATGCAACGCAAGCCGGAGGATAGAGTTTTACCTTATAATAGCCAAATATGCTTCGTACGCGAAATTTCTCTTTTATTACTATAAGAGTATAGTGTAGAAATCTATTTTGAAAGTAAACGTATCAATCATAGACGACATGAGCGCCCCATCCCACTATGTCGCCATATATAGGTTTACAATTAAAACCGCAGAGCTCGTATTGGAAAGTTGGATTTCCATCATGATGGCTCTTGATTCGAAAGGTCTATCGCGTAGTGCAATTCTCCATGACTTACGTCCCAGGCATGAGAAAACGTCGTAATGCACATCCACACTATATCTAGGATATCGAGTATCTGCGCGACTTACGTTCCATGCATGAGAAAGCGCCGCTTACTCTATCCCTATGGGAATCGGGGGGTGTGCCTTATCCCTCTGAGCGTGGAGCGACCACACTCAGTTCATCTCGGTCGACCGAATCAATCCTCATATCGAAAGCATACTGATCTGACCATCAGTTCACCATCATACCGGGATGTGAGGCTCGCGAAGTCACGTTACACAAAGCTGTGCTAATTAAAATTATGCTTTGATCATCATCCACAAGACTTTGCTTTTCAACAAAAGCCTTGATCCATGCATCTCAGCATGCCACATTGTCAATCCATACCATACCGTTGATTTCTGCTAATATATAACTTCTGAGCTCGTACGTCTCAGAGAATGGTATTAAGCAAGAGAATAAATTCTCCGCCATCAAACAAATATATATTAGCAGAGATCAACGAATACAACATAAAGGAATACAACGTCAGACATACCATCCATTTACAAGTCCGTTCTGGGTCTGAATGAAACCGGAGACACCTTATTCCTCGTCCCGTATGTCCAATACGGAAGAGAGGCCCTCGTATATCCGAACAATCAACAAGTACGTCCTGACGGCTACCACTGTAGCCCCTTCAAGGTAGCTACTCCAATCATGGGCATCAGTAGCAACTCATCCATTCGATGTGAAGATCGTCGGTCTTGCACCGTCTTCAATCTCTTCGACTGTTAGTTGTCGTATTAATTATTCAGAATGGATTAAACCCGGTCTTTCCGAATAACTCGCGTAATTTATAATCAGGTGCTATAAAAACACATCCTACGCCTCATTCCAATTCAGAGTATTCTTTTATTCAAATATTTACATTTTTAAGGAAATGTTCCCATTAATTTTATCAAAGATAAATCCTTTTAAATTTTCTTTTTAATATCAAAAATCATTACTTAATGATTATTCGAATATAAGAAATTAATCTTATCTTTAACTGGGTTAAAGAACTAATGTCTTTTAAAAACATTATTTACGATAAACCCAAATCTTCTTCCATTAAAATGAAATCTACATGGAAATCATATCGGTGTATAATCGATATAAATTCCCGTATCAGACTAATAATATAAATGGAATAGCGGCAATGCCTTTTAAATTCCATATATAGTATCGGTCTTCATTCACAGGAGCTCATCTCGATTATTACCAAATCGAATTCCATTCAATTCGAATTTTATATAAAAAATTGAAAAAACTTTACTTTGGGAAATTTCCATTTAAATCTCAATAAAAGATTTATAAATTCCAAATTATTTCTTCACTGTTAATTGGGTTAAAAAACAAGTGTTATTTAAAACACCGCTCATGATAAACCCAAAAATCCAATTCTCTCATTCAATTCCAATTAAAAATTAATTAATTGGTAAAATTTCCTAAATCTTAATTAAAAGATTTATTCTTTTCTAAACTGGGTTTAAGAACAGTGTTATTAAAGACACCGTCCACGACAAACCCAAAATCCCATTTGATATTAAATATAAGGTTCTGAATAGAAATTATATTGGCTTATATTGAATATCAAATTCTGAAACCCACAAATATCGTATTGGGAATAACGATATATATATTCCAAATTCCCATAACAATATTTGTATAATCACGGAATCCAATATCGAAATATTTCGAAGATTATTTCCATTCCAATTTATTCTTTGGAAAATTCTAGTTATTTTAAAACCATTTTCAAATCCAATTTATTTATTTCTAAAAATAATTAAATTATTATTCTAGTTAATAACTAGTTCATTTCGATAAAAATATATTTTTATCTTTACAAGGTTGGAGTTTTTCATCAAAAATCCTTTCAAATCATTTATTATGATTTTACATAATTTTTCCATATTTTTAATAATTTTATTATTGCCCGTACAGTCGATTTCCAATAATGACCACCGAACTGCATCCATAGCGACCTTTTCTGAAATTGATTTGGATATATCTCCAATTCTAACCGTTAGATTTCAATTCGCTTATATTAATTGGAAAGCCCTTTTCGATTCGAACCCAACGGTTCCGGTTTTAGGATAATCCAACGGTCGGATCTACCGTTACATCTATTTGAAGTTAGTGGTCGAAATTTGCGAACGGTCGAAATTTCCGGTTTTAGGGTAAAGGAGGAGGGTTGTGATAGGCTTGGCGAGCCAACGTAAAAACTTAGCCACTCTTATGGATATGGAACCTTATGATATATCGTTGGGGCGTAACCCTTTTAGCGACGCGCTATATCGAGGCTCGGATATGGTGTTAAATATGCAAGGGCTGGGCCGCCATTCTCTTAGTGGCTCTCTACACCGACGCCCCGGTGTAGTGGTAAGTGAGCAAAGGTCCTCGCATTTTTCTCGGCGGATGCGAGGGGCAAGGAAGCTAGTCGACGATAGTAGGGTTCGGTTAGGTAGTTGGAATGTAGGGTCCTTAACAGGAAAATTAAGAGAGATAGTGGATACTATGATTAGGAGACGGGTTAACATCTTGTGCGTTCAAGAGACTAAATGGGTGGGTCAGAAGGCGAAGGAGGTGGAGAACACTGACTTCAAATTGTGGTACACAGGAGAAGTACGTAACAAGAACGGGGTAGGCATATTGATTGACAAGAACCTTCAGAACAATGTGGTTGACGTCAGAAGACGAGGGGATAGGATCATCCTATTGACTATCCAAATACGCTCACTTGTATATATTACTAATCTAGGATATTACTAATCCCATCTCTATTGAGTTACGTCACAGAGCCAAGGAAATCACTTAACCTTCTGTTCAGATACCACTGTAACGACCCAAGGATTTTTGACCCTGAAAATCAACACAAAACCCATGTTGACTATCCAAGCATCGTAAATACCAGATCATTAATAGAAAGAAGTTAGAGGGTGAGAAATAGAAAGAAAGAAAATTAGAATAGAAGAAGAAGAAGATCACCGCAGAACAAAATCGAGTAACACGAATCTCACAGCGGAACGAATAAAATATATTACATAACAACTTTTGAAATACAAAACTATAATTGTATATACATACCAGTATAACACATAACATCACAGCGGAAATAAACTCTATATATATATATCTAATGTTGAAGCTTCCTGCTCCAAGCTCCTTCAAATATATCTGTAAAATCCCGACTACTTGACTGCCCGTACAAATTTGGGCATCCAAGAGTTTAGGGAAAACAGAACAAAATAAAACTCTGAGTCAGTCACGTGACTGGTGTGAGTAAACTCCAAACACTTGGTTTAACTTTTCCAAATCCTTTTCAAAAGCAATGACAATCATAAGACCAATCCACACATAAACATGGACGGTTTTTATATTACGATATCCCAAAACATTTTCTAAAACAATATTATTCTGATATTATAATAGCGTCTAACACAAGTACTTAGAAATCTAGCAGAACGTTTTCATCTTACGTTCTACATATATAATATACAATCAAAACCATGGGCTCTTATTGGGTAATGGATTTCCAACTATGACAAGGTATGGAACCACCTTCCGATCAGTGTACTCTAGAAGTGATACACTGGAGTTCAACAAGAATATCTTGTAACTCGGCCACACATGACCGGCCATTCATTTCGCTTGAATGTTCCGAATATATTGTCACCTTACGGTTGGTATACCAACATAACAGTTCACGGGAGATACAGAAGTAAAAAGAAGTAACAAATATGAATATTCTGTAGATGGTGACAATATACCCTAATTGGGTGCGACCCACTTAGCCATGCTGCCTGCCCGATTTCTGTCATTTATCGGTTGATGGGGCTTGAGGTCATAACGTACTATTATACAAATCACATCTATATTTACTTTGATTGCTACATCGCCATACCTGCCAAATCACAAATTGATTTCCCAAAAAAAACCACGGGTATAAAGCTAAGAGAAACGAATTTCTCCGCCATCAACGTAAATACGTTTGAAACGATCAACTTACATGATTTATTAGATATACTCTGTCAGACATTAATTCATACACGTCATGGGGCTGGACAACCTGAAAAAATTGTCCTGTAAACCCATCTTAGGCAATTTCTACCTAGGATCGCCAAAATAACCCTCTCACAAACTCCGTCATCGGTTGTCTTCGATATATTTGATTCGAAACGATAATGCCCATACGGAGTGCTTTTCAGATAATAAATCTGATCCTGGTCTCTACGTACTGACAACGGAAATGGTCAAAAACATTGATAGTCGATGATTTGACTATCAAAGAAAAACATGTGTACAAACAATGGTCGTATTTCCAAATGGATATCTTACCGATCAATCATCAATCAACACCGACCCCCTTTAGTAGATTTATAAATAATCGTTTCATTTCCCAATTCCCCTTCAATATCTTTACCCTAATATTTTTCTAACTCTTTTGGCTTTTCCTGATCCTTGGAAAAAAATTTCCATTTATTTTAAACTATTTAATTTCTATATCTCAGAAAATATTTCTTATTGATATCGGAAAACATTTCCATCTGATTCATGCATCACTATCCTTCTACGTCCATCAATCCCCAACCGTAAATTTAGGAAGATAACAATTTTCCAAGTATCAACCCTGAAGGCCGAAACCAACATCAGATCGATATTCAGATAACTATTCAACATAACTAATTTCCAGTCAGTTTCTAATGTTCTTAACTCCACTTCTTAATTTCTTATTTACAAACTGTTTACGCAACTCTCTATTCAGTTTACGAATCCATTTCTTTACAGAAATCTTTAATTATAACGATAGCGTTATAATCTCTGTTTTTGACATATTTAATTTCAAAATATAACTTTTATTTAAATAAATAAACAAATAATTAATTAATTAGATAAATAAATAAATCTTGATTATAACCGGAAAGTAAATGGTACTTTCCTAAATTCGATGAAATCGAATTCCAACATATAACTCGCTTTTGACTACTCTTTATTCAAACAACGTTCCGATCGTTGGAATAAACTCACCGCTTCAGGCTAACTTAATTTCTAAATTCATGTTTGAATTTATCACTTCAATATTCATCAATTTCATTTTATAACCCATTTAATCTGCAAAGTGTTTGCTTTTAAATCTTTATTCAGTTTAAAACGTTACATAATATTCCTTTACCGGAACTGGACTCATTTTATCAAATCAAAACTTGATTTATATTTATAAATACCATTACAGGTTAAATTTCTATTTATCGAGTTATTTTATAAGTTCCATATTTATATTTCACTTTATATACTCCATTTATATGTCAACTTGTTAATTATATACCAAAGTTTATAATTAAATCTCGACTTCATGTTCTATTATAATCTAAACCAAATCTTAATTTATATAATATATAAATTCTAAAAATAAATCATTTTAATAACATTCGACATCGTCGAATTATAAGTCCTTATGGTTTTTATTTTGTTCTATTTATATTCTGAACAACGAAATAAATCTCATCGTTTTCCTTTGAAAACGATTTTTCATTTCCCATTATATTCATTCTTGAATTTATAATTCCCCGTTTATTTAATCATAATCATTTTATAACATTTATAAACATCGTTTATAAATGAAATCACTTGTTTTAATATAATTAAAACAAGTTATTATATTCTGGCCCGATCAACATTCAATTTCTATTTTAAAATAGATTAACCTTTTTGAAACCCCAAATTCTTTTCTAATATCTCTGAATATATTTTACGGTATTTAAATACCAATTATTTCAGGTCAATGTTGTTTAAACATCCCAAAATACACAATAATTAACCGTAGATTATTCGTTACATCATATAATGTATATATGAAAATCAATAATAAAATTGTTGAGGAATCCAGTTGGATTCCTTCAACCTGTTTCCCTACATCCACATATGTTAATCAACATTTCTTTCATATCAATATGAGATTTTTTTTAAATAGAATCCATATTTAATTAACGACTTGTATAAATAACTATACGTATTATTTTAACCAATTCATCCAAACAACCATCGCACGCAGCATTCAATCATTTTTATCAATATTAAATAACGTTTATAAAATTATAAAACTGGACAGAGTTAGTGAGATTACTCACATTGGTCGTTAATTGTTAAATAACAATTAATGTCGGTTGATCCAGATTAAGCATTTCATTTTGCCTAAAATTCACACGAGCTCCAAATGGCTCCAAACTAGTTCAATTGTGTAGCTCGCGTCCATACGGTTCCAATGGATCCATCCTTTTGAAGTTCTGATAACGTATGTAGTATATATTAAATTTACAATTTTGCATATATTATTCAATTAAATAAAAGCTTATATTATATTTACTTGGGCTTCACCTTATTTCAATTGGCCCAATTCCCTTGCACCTGAACCTGCTTCCTACAGTATGCTTCTTCCCTGAAAGCAACGAATCCTTCTCCTGAAAAATCGTCTGCCATGCATGATAATAATACCCATTTGATCCATTTTTTTGGTTTATTTATACAATTGGGCTTCTCTATTTCCTGATCGGCCCAAACCCAACTCATATATCCAGACCCGCGTTTCCGCTCAGCCTCCTTCTCCAACTTTACGTCACTACTTCCTGTAACGAGAACCCCATGTTGTGCCACTCCATGATTCACGAAAAATCAAACTACCTCCACCATAATACAACACATTCCCTCCTCTATTCTCCCGTATAAAAGTTGTTCAACTCGATCCACATCCCATCTTCTCATTCGACCGTTGCTTCTGTGTTTCCATACCATTTCCGCAAATTTTGAACTCCCTTCCTTAATTTTATATTAGCCCACCGTCATGCCTATGCACCCGCTCTAATAGTATACGGTGTTTTTCTTGTTCTTCGATCAAAACTAAACCCTCTCCCAGTTTACGTCATGCCCATCCCCCCCATATCGACTTCACATTTTCCTGACTTGCATACACCGTATTCTACCCATCACGTTGTCTCCAGTACGGTTGCAATGTTCTCCCTTTTACAAATACACTACCTGTTGTTATCTTCTTCCCCATAAACTCCTCACTCCACTCGCATGGACCATAGCAGCTCGTACAAATCCTGTCTTCACATCCTCATGACAACGCCGGCCACCCCCATGCGTATATATGTGTTATTTTTATTTTAAGATGTGAGTTGATTTCAAAAAATAATAACTCGAAAGTCATTAAAATTGGCACGACTACCATCTCCAGAAAAAGGAGGAAGAACTGATTGGTTTCCGTGTATTTATGGGTTCGAACACGATTTTAGAAAAAAAAAGGAGGATTTGAAATTAAAAACGAGGACAGTGGGTTTGTATTGAAGCTTCGGTCTTGAATTCCTGAAGCAAACAAAAATGATAAGGGGTCATGCGTTGGGTATATATAGGTGAAGTTACTTAGTTACTAAGCAACAGGATAGTTGTAGGTTTGCTCGTTTACTTCACTATAAAGCTTTAGGGGATAGGTTAGCAAGGTAGGATTCAGAAATTTCGTAGGTAGGTGCTTCAGTGTAATTTCCTTTCCTTAGAACGCAGTGAGTTTTCTTTTCCAGCGTACGTGATTGATAAGGTACTTATTTATATATATAAGTTTTGCTTAGGCTTAAAGTGTCATGATTCTTTTTTTATTACTTACTGTTTTAATACTTTCGAAACCAAGGTTCTAAACGGGAGGGTTTGTTATGTGTTGTGTGAGTTCATTCTTCTTTGTAAGGATAACTTGTAACTTTGGAACTTGTAAATCCATAATATATCAGTTTGGAACTTGTAACTTTGGATTTATAAGTGAAAATCTATACGGTTTATTTTAATAACTGAAGCGATTAAATCTATGAATATAGATTCGTTCATCACCATTGGTAGAATACCGTCACACTAATGATACCCGCCCCAGTTTCCATTACATAAAACTCCGTTTAGTTACAAACTGCTACAAACAGAAATAAAAATAACTTTGTGACAAGTAAGGTGTCACGATCCCAAAAATATAATAATATTAGACTAATTAACTCATTCTGTGAAACCCCAAAATGTTGATATATGGTGTAAAATACTCCAAATAAAAAGTGGCTTATTTTCCAAATTAAAAATTACAATAAAATTATTACTACGTCTCAAATATCTTGTCCCAATTTGAAATAAATAATTTATTATAATTAAATTATCGTTATGGTTTATAAACGATTCCATAACGACTATTTGAAATTTTGATTTGGACATAACTTATTATCTATAAGATGAAATCTCAATTTTTCACTTCTATTCGAAAAATACAGTTCCACAGATTCGAACGTTTCTTGTTTCGAGGAAATCCGACTTAAAGTGAACCCTATATATTCGTTTGAAGTTCAAAACTCAATATTACGAACTATCGCGACGTTACGAGCTTGATTATAATTATATTATAATTAATACATTCAATTGTCGTTTAAATAATATATTCGTTATTATAATTCGAATACAAACTCAAATAAATATCTCATATTATCCGAATTATACAATATTGCAAATTCAACCATTTTCGACAATTTCAGAAATAATTATATTATCTCATTATTTATTTTAATTAAATATTTGAATTCAAACCACTTTATATTATCAAACAATTATATAATTAACTAAATTAATTAATTATTATATTGCTAAAAATTTGAGATGTTACAGTTCGGGGCTTCCATTAATACCAGAAGTGAAATTCTGGTCTTTAATATCTAAATGCCCGAATATGGGTTGGTTCGGGACTTTTATTAATACTAGAAGTGAGATTCTGGTCTTCAATCTTTAAATACTCGAATTTCGGTTAGTTAGGGATTTCCGTTAAATACCCAAATCTGGGTTGATTCACATCTTAATCAATGCTCGAAAGAGATTTCTAGCCTCATCTTAAATAGCCGATTCTGGGTCGGTTCGGAAGCTTAGCCGTGATCGAAAAAAAAAGATATTTGATTTTCTTAATAATTTGAATCTGGTTGGGAACCAGACTCCCATTACTTTCAGAAGCATATTTCTGGTCTTGCACCATAATCTGGGAAGTGAATCAAAATCCTATCATTATTAAGAGGTGATTTATGGAAACCTATTCTTAATACCCTAATTTGGGTTGTAAAGCTCTAGTTCTTGGGAAAGGGATATACGATCGACCTAACGGTTGAAGCTCGATTACCTGAAAGGCCTCCAAGCAAAGACATGAGCCTTCTGTATCATTCAGGGAAGATTCCTTAACCCATACATTCGTTAAATTTATTACTCACTATGCCAAATACACATGCGGTACATATCGTCACACAACGCTAGAATACATACTCGAGCAGAAGCTCAAACTTATGTCTTAAATTTCCTTCAATAAAGTCCCAGGATAAGATTTTCTTTTTTCCAAGAGGTGGATCCCTTTGAAACATTTATCACGCTAGAAAACTTTTACTAGCGCATGGAGTGTACAAAAACTCATTAATTATTTCATACTATCAGTATCATGATGCCATAAATTTCAATAAGAGTAAGCGATACTCCATGAACGTCTTTTAAGTCAATCTTTAATAAAACACATGCACAACGCTACAATGAAATTATGAAAAGAGAACGCTACCATCATAGGCCAAGGTCACATGCTAAGTAACACATGTATAAGTCGTAACTCCGTTTATAAGCACTATCATTATAAACTATTACATATGAAATATAGTACACCAAGTACCCCGCATTCTGCATAATTATATACAAAGGGATTTAAAAATAGGCGCATATCCAGAAAGAAAGGCATCCTTATTTTGATTTTGAAACTTATTTAAGCATGATTTAGTTCTCAAATGCACCGTTACAGGTGCTTAGTGTGGATTTCGGAATGAAAAATGGCATCCCTCACTTTATCCAAGGTGTCGGCTGGGAGGTCAAGTGAGGAATCAAATGAACTCCCAAATCCATCAGGTGTATAAACCGGAGGACACTCGCGATAGTCCCACTCTCCTGGAGGAGGGTTGTCGTAACCCCGAGTTAGCTTCAGTCGATATGTACGAGTTTCTCTTAAAAGCTGATCCTTTTCACCACCTAGAAAGTCAAGGCGGATCTCAGGATATTGAGTATGAACCTTCTCAAGATCCCTTAAGAAGCAATGCCAGGCCAATGAGAAAGACTTAATAAGAAGAGACTTCTCCGGGTATTCTCTTCTCAACTTAACGTAGTCCCCTAAGAAATCTCTAGAAAGCAAACTTGAAGTAGAATACAAACTCTGAAGGAAATATCATAGAAATTAGAAGAAAGAACAATTCGTTACATCATAAACAAGTGTATTCATTGCAGATAACCCTCTTGCTCATACAAGACAGATCTTTTAAAAGTCTCGCATACAAATCGATACTTATTAAACTTAAGTTTATCTGAAGGTAACTCTCTAGGGATAGAGGTAACCCGGGGAAGGTTCCAGCATTCACTCGGGTGAAGGTCCACACCATGCTCGTCTAGGTACCTTCTGTGCAGACGTCTAAGCAAGCCCCCGCTATAACCACCTAAAAAGGAAGAATCTGCTGTTTCATACCTGTAAATTTAATACAAAAAGTCTACTAATATGTCCTTGTCTTCGATCAGCATCCAGTACAAAGCCATGAGCTTGGTATTTTCTTTTAGAAGCCTCGCATCGTAGTCGAGCGGTTCTTAACCTAGGGGCAGCTTCCTTTTCTTTAAAAAAATAGTTTGGTAGCACACTTTTCAAGGAGATGGTATCTGTTGGACAAGATGTTATACTCGTTTATTTGTTTATTCAGCTCCTTAGTGAGACGAGCCAAGAACCTAATTTCCTCCTCTTCGCCTAAGCGATAAAGGGGGAAATGATCAATTGTTAAGGAAAAGTAAAAGAAGTATGCATCATAAAAACTATCGTATCTTGGAAGCAGGAGCAGAAGCAGAAGCTCGAGAGGTGCCAATCGAAGAAATGCCCTCGAAGCCAGAATCTTTCCCCACCTTCTGTGCTCCAGAAGGAATGGGGAATTCGACCGAAACAAGACCAACTTCGGCGATTTCAACGTCCTCTCCACATGCCTCATCCCGACCATCGGGGGTCGAGAAGGAACAACCAACGCCAGCAAGATCACTATTATGCTCTCCTCCATCCTCAGTAGAATCCACAAACGGGGGAGTATTTCCTTTAGCACCAACAATCTTTGGTACCTTAAAAAGAGCTCTCCCATTATTAGCATACAATAAACAAAAGTTCGGCTGCGTTAGTCTCCTCTCTCGCGGGAATTTCTTCTTTTCTCCTCATAGGATATCTTGGATATAAATCTTTCTACTAAAGAGGGATCGAGAGAAGAAAAAGTTTAATTCTGAACATCTATCCATATTGTCTGCATAAAGAAGAAATGCATCTTCAAAAAATTTGACCATAATTTTGGCCAAGGTATTTGGAGAAGATATGAAATCCTCTGTTTAGTATTATTCACCACTCTGGCATAGTTGGCCAATAAGGTATCCTTCCTGCCAAGCTCAGTCTTGAGAGAATCATTCTCTTTTTCTAAAAGAGAATGTTGCCTTTGTAAAGAAGAACAACGAGAGTCAAGCTATGGAACGTTTTCTTCGATTTTTTCCAAAGCCTCCTTCAAAGCCTTGACTTCCTCAGCCATAGCTAAGCGGGATTCGCTTTCCACGATATTTGAGTTCTTCGCTTCCGCTAAAATCGACTCCAACTTACTCAGCTCCGCAACCAAACCTTCTTTAGCAAGGATAAGAGCATCGTTTTTTCCTTCTTAAAGACGTGTTTTCTTCTTTGAACCGCCACAACTCCAAAGAAGGCTTAGGGGAGGCATCTTATGTCAAAAACCACCGCTTAATAACCTATAAAGAGCACAATTTTCATTCATGAGACGTTTAAAAGAAAGGCAGGTGAACATGATAGGTAAAGATTCATACCAGCAGAAGCTATTCGACTAGGGCTTGACAACCACCGGGGAAGTCAGGTGGAAGATCAACATTGGAAAAGGTAGAAGAGGAAATAATCTGCCCGATCAATTCATTAAAACTATCGTCAGCAGGAGGATTGATAGAAATGGGAGGGGCAATGTCCTCGGAAGAAGAAGAAGAAGAAGAAGAAGAAGAAGAAGAAGATCTCATTGCGTGATGCATTTCATTAGAAATCTCGGATGACCCGACAAGATGAGTGTTCGAACAAAGGGCCTTCTTCGGAGAAGTAACCTCTGGGGCATCAGAAACCACGTCTGAGCAAAGGGACGGACCTGCCGAATTCTTTGACCTTTTCGGAAAAGGATCTTCTGAGCTCTTTTCCAAAAGTTTCCTTTTTAAATTCTCCCTATACTTTAATAATGCATCCTTAAGAGAAAAAACTCCAGCCCTTGGAACCAAGGAAACAGAGCCAGCCTTACTGGATTCGGTGCGTACAACTCCTAACATGCAACGAAATAAATTGAGTAAAATCTCAATTAAAACTCCATGTTAAAAACACCACATAAAGGGCGTACCGAGATTATCAAGAAATAAAGGAGCACTGGGAGAGAAAGGAGCATTTCTCTCTGGTGACAGAGAGAAAGTCCCTTTACTAAACAAGACCAAGGGTGGTTGCCCAATAATGGATTGATCGGACGACAACAAGGAGTGCCTCCGAAGGGTAGAAGAGATAATTAGTGAGGACCTGTTACCGTATTGCCCGGAAGCAGAGCCAAGGAGATCAATCACCTCCTTATCCGCAAAACTCGGCAGTTTGGGTGCAGAATGTACAAAAGCACATACGAAAGGGTTAAAAAAAAAGGAGAGAGAGGAAAAGTGCTTTCGGGCATAATCGGAGTGTTGAAGCTGCCGGAAACAACGGGAGGGCGACGGACAGAGAAAAATGGGGTTTCCCAATCTTTAAATCTCGTTGTTCCTTCGGATAACAATTTCTTTATGGGATTTGCACGGAAGATATGAGGGTTCGTGTCACTAAGTTTGGAAGGGCGAAACAAGTAATCAAGCATGGAAGGGCTTAAAGAACCATTACCTGATTCCAAGGATAACAATTCTAGGCCTAACAAATAGGTATAGGTATTGGGGAAAAGTTGGATGAGAGCGATTCCCAAATATTGCAGATACCGATGGAGGAAACCGGGAAAGGGGATGAAACCCGTATGCCAGATGTGGATCGCAGAATAGGCAAGGAGATGAGATGGTATCCGTTCCACGAGGAGGAATGACTTCAACATCGAAAATCCTAAAATCCTGAAGAATAGCATTAACTTGTTCTTGAGACGAAACCAAGCAATGCTTCTCGACAGCACCAACCTTCCTAGAAGCGAAAAGGGTCATTCGGCAAAGGACAATTCCTATCAGGTTTGAAGGCAATATGCTTCTTTCCCATAATGTCAGGTATAGTCTGCTTAATTTTATGCAATAAGGTAAGAACGATGTCCGAAAGAGTAGGAACCTTATTACTCTAGAAAGACCTCAATGATGGCAAAAGGCTATACCTCCGACGCCATCACTAGAATGAAGTCAAAGTAAAAATGCTAGTTAAGAGCTGCCAAATAAAGTCCGGAGTCAGTTGCCGAGAACTGATGGTTAGGAAACTAAGATCAGTTCATGACAAGTGAAGCCGACAGACACCACAGCTCGAAATTAGCTAATCACATTTTTGATTTCAAAACAAAACGTGAATAACTTACCAAGAGACTTATTTTAAGACTGTTGTTGCTTTTCCAAGATAAATTTTTCAGGAAATTATGAAGAGGAAGCAAAGCTAATAGCGCGAGACAAGGAAGGTGTGTGTGCGTGTGTGTATATATATATATATATATACATGATAAGGAAAACCGAAAATACCCCTTTACAAAGGGGAGGGCAAATGTTTCTGCCAAAATAAAGCACCGGAACAGGATGGTGGTGAAGGGGTAACTGACCAACACAAGCATAAAGAAATTTTCCGTCAGCTAAGGTTCAAAACAATAAAAAGCTGACAACATAAAGGAACAATCCGAGAGTTGTGCAACCGATACCATCTTCGAAGGAGCTCAAAATCTATACAAAAGAATATATCAGCAGGGTAGTTCCGACACGATCAGTAGAAGGTCACCCAAGACCGGAAGCCAATGAAGAGAAAGACTAAGACTCCTACCAATCAGGACCCATAAAGATGAAAGGGTTGTCGGCATTAACTCGCTTAATACCGATACATAAGGAAACGAAAGCACCTAAGATACAAAGTTTAAAGCATATGGGGATTATCCGGAATCAATTTCCGAGACATCCGTTAACTGGCTCCCGAGAAGTTACTCTAACAAGTAATTTGCAAAGCACCAGAAGCAACCTCCCGGAAAAGCAATGATACACCCCGGAAGTCTACTGACAGGTAAAGCAAAACCCCAAAGAGAGACAATTTATCAGTGTAGTCAAAGCACTCGCCTAGGCGCCAAAAAGCCCTAGACGCAAACCTAGGGCTTTTCTGGCCTTCGAGGCGCCAGCCGTGCTCGAGGCGCCAGAAAAGCGCTCGAGGCGGTGAAGCGCTAAAAAAGCGCCGAGGTGAAAAAGGGCGCTTCAGTTAGGTTTTTTTTCCCTTTTTTTCTAGGCCCATATCGAGCCCAACCCACTTCGCGCTGCAGTTTTTTAAGTGCTGCAGTTTTTTAAGTGCAGCTTTTTTAAGTGTAGTTTTTTTTAAGTGCAGTTTTTTTAAATGCAGTTTTAAGTGCATTTTTTTAAGTGCAGTTTTTGTTAAGTGCAGTTTTTAAGTTCCATTTTTTAAGTGCAGTTTTTTTGCTGTAAAACAGCATAAGTCATACTCAAGGCGCCCAAAAAAGCGCAAGGCGCCAGCCTGGTGCTTTTTCGCCTTGATTACACTGCAATCTATCCACACTAATCTGCTTAGTATCGATACCGACAGGGGTGGCGGACCGACAACCTTTCACTTAAGTCACAAAGACAAGCTCCACAAAGTGTTAGCAACAAGATCGAGAGCCTACATCCGAAGGTCTACATCTGAAAGCCAAAGTCTTCCGAAAGCCATTTGCACCGACAAACCTGGGACTAATATAAAATGGGCGGACAAGCAATCAAAAAGGAGTTCCACAAACCGGAACCCTTCTTCCGAGAGTGTGGGCTGAGACCTCAAAAAGCCGTTTGCAAAGCCTTCAGAACCTAAAGAAAAGGTGGTCGAGAGCCTGAATTTCCGGAACTAAAGTGAAAAGCGGCCGACATGGGCTTCTGTTGATCCAACAGCAAAAGAGGCCCTAATTTGTCTATAAATAAGACCCCAGGGATCTCATTTTGAGGACGATTTTCTCATTCTCATTCTTGTACTCTTTTCTTTTGAGTAAACCATAATTCCTAAATCAAATTGGGAATTTTGGTTAGAATCACTTGTATATTCTAAATCAAAGATCAATCAAGAGTTGATCAATATTTAGTTCATTTCCTTTTGAGTCTTTCATGTAATTTGTAAGTTATTGCCAGTGCTATATGTTGTGTGCTTTCAATATGCTTACAAGTTCTTGCCTAAGCCTAAACCCTTTCGCAAAGTCAGTGCGGAACCACTTCCTACGAGTCATTTAGCCTTTATCGAGGGTTGTGCTTAGGAAACCCTTGTCGAAAGTCAGTGCAGAACCACTTCCTACTAGCCATTTAGCCCTTATCGAGGGTTGTGCTTAGGAAACCCTTGTCCCAAGATAACTATTAGTTTTTGAGTCGCTTAAGCGTGATGCTCACCCCATTGAGGAAAGAATAACTAATCTTTCGGGCTTAAAACCTTAATATCTAGGAAATGGTGAACTAACTCAAAATCGTGAAAGCTTTATAAGTTTATTTTTCCTTAGGTCCACTTCCGTAGACCTATCTCCGATGTTAACGAAAAATATCGTTAACAAGGTGTTTGATATAATCATAAATCGAGAAGATGGTAACACACCAGATCAATTTTGGTTTAACAATTGCACCATATCTTGGTGTTTACTTTTAAGTTCATAGCTAACAGTTGAGAAGTGGAATGAAGATCATGATACCAAGATGTGACAATCGAAGTTAGACCCAATATTGAGGAAAAATATGTCATTATATAGTATTTGATACTGAATAGATGCCTGCTGATGTTTCCGATGTTAAAAGAAATGAGAACTTTATGAAATGTTCCAATTCTATGTAGCTTGAAAGTTCTTGGCGAGATAAGTCTAGATATGGAAGATGAGACTGTTGTAAGGAACCAAACCACTGGAAGAGAGATTGTTCAAAAAAGAACAAGTAAATACTTTAACGGAGAGTTGACTCCGCCTCTTGCAACTCTCCTCTTGTGGAAGCAGGGTCGAGAGAAATGTTTTGGTGTTCGTTGTTTCATGTTCGCGGGTTGCCTCATACTTAGATGGTCGAAGCGTTGCCCGAAGGAGATCAAAGGCAGGAAGACTTTCCATTAATAAGGAGAGGTGAGTGACATAGGATCCTTGATGTGAGATAGTTTCAAGCATGGGATTGTCGTGTGCGTGGCATGTCTGTCCCTACTACGGGTAAAACCAGCCCCAATAGGGGATCTCCATCACGACCATCTTGTCAGAATCATGCATGATATTGAAGGCACCGAGAATCGTGGATTGGATGGGCGTCATGTCTGTTATAGCCAGTGTTATTAGAAGCACGCATATGCGCATGCATACGCGCGATGCGCACCTGAAACGCATCGCTTAAGGTATGCGATGTGACTTGAACTATGCGCGCGCTTTTCTTGCTTATGCGCTATGTGCAAAGTATGCGCGTTTAGTTGAAGATGTGCGAAAATATGGGGAAAAAGAAGAGTAATTGTAATTGACAAGCTTTAATCGGCTTTGATTGTTTAAAATAATTATGTTTTCGCTAATTATGACTTTAACTCATATCCGTTTCAATTATCAGTCGCTTCAAATGAGATCTTTTTCTTACAATGACTTCAACTCGTACAACGACCAAATATACTTCTCTTCTTCTTTAATCTTTCTTTTCTTTTTGATATATTTCATCTGTAACTTCTATCTTCTTCTGTTTTCCTTTTTATTCTTTTAATTTGTCTGCTATGTGCTTATCAATTAGTCTCAGTTGATCTCTTCAGTACTGAAATGTGTTCTTTAGTGGCGTATGTAGTCTGTTATGTCCTTATCAATTTGTCTCATTGAGTTTATTGACATGAGTTCTTTAGTACTGTATGTATATGTTTGTATTCATAATATGTGTGTGTGTGTGTGTGTATATATATATATATATATATATATATATATATATATATATATATGTGTGTGTGTGTGTGTGTGTGTATTACATGTGCACGTATATACAAGTTATATTTGGTACTTCGGTTTCACTTTTTTTAATGGGGTTCTTCATTACTACTATTTATCTTGTGTGTATACCATATACACATGTATATACAAGTTATGTACAAGTTTTCTTTCTGTCAATGTAAGGACATAGCCATTGTTTTTTGCAGCATAACTCCTCGAGTTTCTTCAATTTTGTTCGTTTGTATTAATTTTGTTTGTATAAACATAACAACCGCCACACATTTCTTTCTAATATCACATCTTATGTTCTTTAATGTTTACAGTCTTTTTTTTTATGTAATGAAAATTTGATTTGCATATGAATGTGTTATTTTCTATTAGTTCATAATGTTTACATGAATGTGTTATGTTCTATTAGTTCATAATGTTTATATTGTTTACATGTGCAATGTGTGTATCTAAATTTTACATATTATGCGCTTTGCTTTAATGAAGCGCGCGCTTCGCGTTTGCGCGTTGCGCTTATGCTGCAAAGGGACTTGGCTCTTCGGTGCGCGTTTCACGTTTAATAACACTGGTTATAGCTACTCTCATAGATAATGGTTTCATGGGCATCCAATTTAGCCCAAAGCTCGTTCAATTTGTGGGTCGTCTGCATGATGTTCTTGAACCCATTTATCAAACCGAGCCACATGTTGTTCATTTTCAAAATGATACTAATGGCGTTAGCTTCTGTTTCATCGTTGGTGATGTCGTTAGAGTTATCTATCTTATTTCAAAAGTTAGTCTGCTTGGTGTACTTTTTGATTAAAGTAGAAGTTAGGGAGAAGAAAATTGATGAAGGTTCAGAACTTTTCTAAGGAGGCTCTGCTTTTAGCGTCAAAATGTAGACTAGATTTCTAGCCAACCACGAAAATGTGTTAGAAATAACCAGTAGCGAATATTGTTCGCTAAAATTGATATTTATAGGTATTAAGATCAGTCTTTAGAGGCCTCAAACTGAAGCTTTGGACCCTTGGTTTTTTCGAAGCTTTTGATGATGATATATGCGTTAGACATTAGTCATCTTGGATGCCAAATGAAGAGAATGACTTAGATGAAGGTCAGCTGGCAGGTCATATCATGACATGCTTGTGCCAAAAAGGCGGGATAAAGGAAAATGATGTTTATGAACGGTAATGTTGCCGCCCGAGGGTCGTAAAGTATAGGGGGTTGTTGCATAGTGCTCTTCTGGTAGATGAACAATATTGTTTTATGTTGATTTTGTTAGGGGCAGTACCTCATCGTCGTTTCTTTATGTTGGGACAACCATCTGCTTTTGTCAGAGGTCTGCTAACCCATGGCAAAGCAAGACGGACGGACCGGTCAGGAGAGAGATGAGCAAGGAAAGATGGGAAAGTTGTAGGAGGGGTTCATTTCATTTCGTATGACCTGGTCGTGTAACGATGAGGCACGCCAAGATTGTGTGTGGAGCTCTGGACTCCATGTAGATTATGATAATTCGTTGAGCTGCTATTGGACCCAACAAGCATCAGGATATATGTCTCTTTGATGGACCGAGCCCCCTTGAAGTATGCAATGCAAGTTTTGGACCAGATGATCCCTTAGCAGGGCAGCATGGCACAGGACTATGTTATTAGCGTGTCAGACCCTTAACTGAAGTTCAGCGCCTTATGCAAGAAATCCGAGCAGCATCATGATATTATGTGACACTATACTACATCTAGGGACTTGTAGTTCTATGGAGTTGCAATAACAATGAATCATATGATACTGCAGAAGGTTCTTTGGAATTGATTTTGAGTTTGTCTAGGGGATTTGGGTATTGCATTGTTAAATGTAGCGGATGTTGTCAATTGGATTCCTGGCTCAACCATCGAAGATAAAATTTCAAAAGAAGCTTGGAGTTGCAAACCTATAAACTTGAACTATTTTCATATTTTGGTTGTCATGAATATGTTCATAACATAAAAAATGATTGTTCGACGCTAGATCTTTCAAATATTTTATGCTTAGTTGTACCGATGGTATCAAGGCTTAGTGCGTTCAAAATCCTACAAGAGGAAAAATAAAAAATCTTCGTTCGATGTAAATGGTGAATAGGTTTTGTGTAAGAAAATGAATTACTCATCGTCG
Source organism: Allium sativum (assembly GCA_030737875.1). Taxonomy (NCBI): domain Eukaryota; kingdom Viridiplantae; phylum Streptophyta; class Magnoliopsida; order Asparagales; family Amaryllidaceae; genus Allium; species Allium sativum. The sequence goes on along the minus strand of CM060925.1, from coordinate 155,545,483 downwards.
TAGAATTGGTTTGAGATATGACTAAGCTCAAGGAGGTGAAACTTGTTATTCCCATTTATAATGGATAGTGTTGTTGCAGATTTTGCAGTTGATGTTACATACTTACATCATAATTTTCATGCAGCGAGGGCGATGTCCACATGATTTTTCTAGCAGCGAGGGCGATGTCCGTAAAACTAGAGATGATTCTGCTCTAGATATAATGGAGGCTTAGATGATATTGTAGCTACTGTCCTCGTATTTGTAAATTATTTAAGATGTTGGTGTTTGAAGTGCACCTGTGGATGAATCGGTGGACCTAGGCGGCGTTAAGATGGAGGCAAGGCTTAATTTGGTTATAGTGGTTATAGTTTATAACTTTATATTATGTGTATTTTAGTACAATGAAAGATCCGTATTTATTGTTTTATTAATTTAAGCTTATATTATATGCATTTAATGCATGTTTACTGCTAAAACTATTTTTTTATTATCATATTGGTTGATTTTGCATACTTATATTGTGAGTGAGATTGACATGAAAAATGCCACACCAAAATTTTCTGTTTGTTGATTTGTTGATCGTTAGTAGACTTGATAATTATTCAATAATAAATACAGGAAAATAGTATGAAGGACAAAGTCATACAAAAATTTAGGCATAAGGATAATAGGCCAAAAGTTTAGCGATGAGGACACTTTTTAGTGTAAAATAAAAAATGATGATGGACCTCTGAATTCCTTGATTTACACTAAAAAGTGTCATTGTGGCTAAATTTTTGGTCCCTTGTCCTTGTGTCTAACTTTTTCTCTAATTTTGTCCTTGTGCCTAAAAATCGCTATTCAATACTCGTCTGTACCTGTACATGTTGATATCCGATGTGCAAAAACGATTTTGGATGCGGATGCAAATATGCGCTCACATTAATAGTGGATCTCCCCACCATAATTTATGTATTCTATTTGTTTGTCATTGAGTGTTCATTTGAATTGTGTGGGAGTTGGTTGTGAAGTGTTGTGAAATAACTCCAAGCGTTGTAATAGTTAATACTACAAATGCTTCTGCTATGTTTGGAGATAAATTATGAATAATTTTCACACTCTAGAATGCATGTAGTTGCATGATCTCTATCTAAAAATATGAAAAGCAAACACGTCATGTTAAATATAAATTCTGTTAATTTCTCAGAAGTGCACAAAAATATAAAATGAAAGCATGGAAGATATTTAGTGATAAATTTGGCACCTAAATGTAAAATTCGAACATTTTGGTGCAAAATAAACATCTTTTGCATATTCTTGACAATAGCAACAATTTTTACTTTCAAAAAAAATGGAACAAGCAGTTATGTTCAAAGTTTATTTTACTGCAATTAACCATCAAATATTACACAAGAAGAGAAAATCACAACCTTTTACCGCTTTAAGTGTGGAAACAGAATTAAAATTATGAGTATGCAGCTCTTATACAGTTTTGTGCAGTATTAAATTAAATAATGAAATAGTGATATTTCGTAATATTATGTAAAATTATACAGCGAAAAAGCCATCAACTCAAAAATGTATCCTTCTGCTTGATTTAATTATGGCTGAATCCTTACGCTCCATGTACATCAAAAGAAACCTTAATGTTTTTCCCTTGTTTACAAAACATTTCAGATATATACTAATTTAATAATCTAATTGACCTAAGGGAGGATTTCGTCATATCGTATCAAACATAACACATAAAAAATAAAAAATAAATAAAAAAAAACACTTTCCAGAAATAAAGTTTCAAATTACATCCTTAAAATTATTTTTGATGACTCCTTTCCGATCTTTTTCCAAAATCAAATCTGGAGTTAATCACAGGTTATTCTGACCAAAACTGTTTCTTTTTGTCTTTTAATTTTTTTTCTGCCTAAGTGCAAATATTTACAGTTTTTACTGCCAATGGCAGTATACACTGCAGATTTATGCAATCTGGAGGAAATAAAAATTAGTTATGTTATTTAAACTTGTATTTGAGAATTGTCAGCTACATATTTTGAAACTCAAAGCAGGTGTTCCCATTTCAAACCGTGTTTGAAACATTTTTAACCTTTTCAGAAAAATAATTTAACATTTTCACATCTTTTGAGAATTGAGAGAGAGAGAGAGAGAGAGAGAGGGGAGGGAGGGGGGAGGGGAATAAAACTTTTCCAGAAAATTCCAGCTTTTCTGAAGGAATTCAAACTATTTGGAAAGACCACGAGTTCAAACTATCACGAAAGAATCCAAAAAAATTCAACAAAACCTAATATGGTTTAGGGTGTGTGTCTGTTAACACCCCCATTATATGTTTTTCACCCCCCGCTAATTAGGAAATAAATTATGCACCCCATCATTCATACCCAGTTTAATCCAAAAATGCCCTTACTTAATTTTCATTCTCACTACTTTTTTTCTTCTTCTAGTTTTCAACTTGCAGTTTTTTCTACTACTCTCTCCCTTTAAAATTTTGATTGAATTAGTTTACATTTGTAGGCGACATTGTTCGTTGAAATAAATCAACGCGCATCCCTAATTATGGTTAGGGTAATCAATGCTCCAACCGAGCGTCGATTTATTTTAGCAACATCATCGATACTGATGATTTATCTACTTACTGTTTAGGCCTTTACAATTTTTGTATACTGTTAACGTCCTGCTCTCAAAATACATAATGATACACATCGCTGATTGTATAGTTTTTTAATTTTTGATTATTGTTTTGTTTTTTTAATCATTATTTGTAATTTCTATCTTTAATTTTTCTTTTTTAAAGATTATGTACAATTCTGATTTTAAATTTTATAAAATTGTTTGCAATTTAGCCTCGAACATCTCTATATGTATATGACTGTTTTTTTTAATCATTGTATAACTTGTCAACATTAGACAAGTTATCCAATCAGCTATTAAAGGGTAAATTTGAAAATAAAATTCTAAAATTTTAATCGGGAGGTGGAGAGTAAACAATGGGGTGTGAATAGCCAGATCCTATGGTTTATGCGTGAATTTTCTTTTCCGAACTAATAAAAAATTCAAAATATTCAAAGAATTCATAAATATTTGAGAAGTTCAAATGTTTCCAAATATATTCAAAAAAGCACAAAAATGTAAAGAAATTACAAAAATCAAATATTTTCAATAGAATAAATAAAATCTAAAAATAATTATCGTTTCTCCAAAAACTGAACTTCTATAAATCAATTTTGTTGTAAAATAAAAATAATGAGCCTAAAGACTATTAGCTTTTATAAATTGCTTTTCTCGTCTTTAATGCATTAGATTGAATAATAATAACAAATGTTGGTTCCCATTATATAATGATATTGCCGATTGATATAATATCTAACCAGATATTTAATATAAACAGTTAATTTCAAATATTGTTCTAAACAGTTACAGCTAATCTTACTGCCAAAGTCAAAGTAACTCGGTTCTTCTTCTCATGCTGGCATATAGTTTGTTCATGGTTCCTGCGTTATACGACTGCGATTTTGATTGCAATTGCTACCCCATGCCCGCAAACAACCTTTTAGTATTTAGTGCTCTAATTGTTTGAGTAGAATTGTATTTGTTAGCTGTAAACTTCGATGGGAACACGATTTTAAGTAGACGCCACCTCGTTTCTTTTTCCATGCGAATATCTTTTTTAACATGTCAACTTCAGGAAGGAATTTGGTTTTTTAGGAACAAATTCAATAATTTCTTTGCTTACTAATTGAAGTCAATAAGAAACTAATTTTGAACACATTTATATTTTATAATTGAATATCAGAAAATAGTTTTTTTTTTTTTAAATTCATGTATAAAGTTAGAGCGAAATTTACAGTCTTTTTTTTTCTTCTAAAACCCTCATTCAATTTGTTTTAACCATTAGGCTTTTATGGGAAGTTTGGTCATAATGACAATTGCAAAATATACTGATGTTTTTTTTAGGTTGCAATGGCTGTGACCGGCTTATGTTTAGTTTGGCAAACTAGTAACTTAGCTGTTATCAATTGTTGCTTATTGTGGCACTTTACTATTTGAAACTGATTTCTGAACATCCATGACGATGGGTGACAATCACATTTAACAATTTGTTAGGATTAACTACGTGAAGCTTAGCAAATGAAAACAGAAACACAGATTTTTTACCCAAAATTATATACTTGGCTGATCTAGATGCTCCAGTCCATGAATAGAACTGTCAACTGTGGTTTACTTTTGGTTGATACTAGAAAAATCGTAGATCTGTTAACACCTCATTAGTTTTCTTGATACCCTTATAAAAATAGTAATATTTTATTTGTATGAAAATAACCCCTCTCAATGAACAGTCTAAAATTTAAATTTTCCTTTTACAAAAACACAATCAGTACTCTTGTTCTTATGGTTAAATTGTTACCCTTTTTTTCTTCAATAAATATCTTGTTTTACAATAGCAAAACTTTGAACAATAAATAGGCCACTGGATTTTGCTGAAACTTAGTGTGTTAGAGCATCCCTAGCAGCATCATAAAAATCGAAGGAGGAAGGAGGAAAAAAATGGTGTAACGCACCATTACTTCAACAGCAAACGGGGAACAAATTCCAGTTTATAGGCTAATTGGTGTTTTTTTTTTTTTTTTTTTTTTTTTTTTTTTGCCGATTAGTTTCTAAACGGGAATCTGATTCCCGTTTAGGGATCACCACTCGAAAATTAAACAGGAAAAGCCACACTTCAGCTGTCTCCCCACGCTCAGATCGCTACTGCTGTAGCACGAGGGAGGCAAAGTGAGCAGCGATTTACCCCATTTCCTGTGTTTTCAACACTAATTGAGATGCTCTTATGCATTGGGATTCGATCAAAACCATGTGCACTATATACTAGGATTCGATCAAACCATGTGTACTATTATTTAGTGAAAACATAATGTAACAACCCGCATTTTTGACCGTTAATAAAATAAGTTATATATTAAAATAGTTGGAAAGTGTATTAAAACAGTTAAGATATAATATTTGAAATCTTTTGAAAACAAATAGTAAGATAATAAAAGTTTACATGAAGAATTTGGGTTTAAAATATGATTTTAGAAAAATTTAGTAAAAAATATATATATATCATTAAATATTAAAGAAGTTTATAAAATTGGTAGTCGATTGCTAAAATAGTTTATTTAAAATAATAGTTATATATATATATAAGTAAAATAAAATAGTTTGTTAGGAAAAATAGTTTATTAGGAAAAACCGTTTATAAATAACTTAAAGTCTCATTAAGTTTCAATCAAAACGACCAACTTCAATATTTCAATTCGGTTCAACTTCCATTTTGAATTCAGTTCAATTCAATTATTCGATTCGAATATTTGGAATTCTAAATCAGTATTCTCATTTGGAATTATTTCAATCTTTAATATCTTCGAGCTCAATTCGGATATCACTTTAAATTAAATTTAAAGTGAATTTTCAAAGATGGATAATTATTTAAACTTCAAAACGATTCAAATTTCGACAGATTCAATTCATGCTAAATTTTCAAAATTTAGTTTCATTTCACAAAATTAAATAATTTTCTTAACTTATAAATTCCAAAGTTTCAAAGTTCAATTTCCAACGAAATCCATTTATAAAATGTCACCGGTATTGTTTCAAAAATATTTCAAATTCAGGGTTAAAACTAATTTATATAATCAACCATGTCTGTATATAATTCTTTATCATATGGCCAAGTAATACTTAAAATTCAGTTTTAGCATTTCGGGAATGGATATATATCATTTCAATTCAAATCAGGGTCATAGGTATTTATTATTTCAACCTACGTTTTTAATTCATTTAATGCTTAATCCCAGATTTATTTGATGCCCGTATCATCCAGGGTAAATGGTTGGGATTAATCAATACAAACAATTCAATATCAATATCAATATATCAAACAGGTTAATTCAAGACATCATCAAACCAATACATCCAAACAGTTCAGTATCACATTAGGTTACTAGTATTTAGATATCGAGTTTAAACTAGCAATTAAATTTCAGATTTAACCTAACTGTACAGTTTTAAATAAACAGTTAAATTAAATTACACAGTCGATGCAATTCAACATAAATAAACAATTTTAACAATCAAACAACAATCAATGCAATCATACTATAACATGATTTTAATCTAACTAACAATCGGATATTTTAGTTAATCTAACTAATACTCGTTACATCTAATGTGGTACACAGTGCATTTAGTGAATACATATTGCGTCATGCTCTAGGAATTGTTTAAAGTGGATATCAGGATCCATTTCTTATTTTCAAGTTTGGTACATGAAAAACCTTACTTAAAAACATGTTTTACATTACACTAATTTTATTTTCTACAATTTTTTTTCTTTCCGAAAAGTAGATCTGAACGCAGTCGCATGTTTCTATTGTTAGATATTTTTAAAAAATACAAATAGTTGTAAATTCTGCCTGCAAATTTGCAGTTTTCATGGTAAGTATTCATATTTTACCCGCAAAATTTACACTTTTCAATTGAAAATAATAATATTGTTTTTTAGAATTTTCTTTTGAGAAGAAAAGGAATAGGTACTTTAAAACTTAAAAGAAACTTTCATTATTCAAAACCTAGCGTAACCCATTCTTGGAATTTATATGATGTGCGCAGAATCAACCAACACCTAGTTTGAAAATGATTAAAAAATATTGTTAAATGTGGAATATAATGGGATGTGAGAAGAAATATATAAAGTCTTCTATTTTTTTTTTAAATTAAATATATAAAGTCTTTTTTTTTTTAACAGTAAACAGAGCAGAAAATGAAATTAAAGGGATGACCTGCAGAAAAAATGTCTCTTACATATCAATTTGAATATATTCTGCAATGACAAGTACTAAGCAGCTTGCAAAATGACCATACATCTTTATGTATAAGGTTATATTCATTGTTTTATATTTTTTCAGATTAAGATTATTATTGTTTTTCACATTTGGCCTTGGCTTGGTCCATTTTCATTAGGTCTGTCGACGAATACTTTTTTATGCTTAGTTTAGATGTTGGATATCCATCTGATATCAAATGAATATTGGGCTTTTGACTATCCACTAACAATTGATAAATTCAAGAAGTAAAAGGACAAAGACGAATAAATGCAGAGTTGTTTCCTTAAAATGTATGGGAACTACATAATTTGATACTCAAAATAATGATTAATAATAAATCCGACCTTGACACATAATAAAATAATACAACTGTCAATCATTTGTTTTACTTTAATATACATTTCACATATTTTATTATTTGGACTAAATTACCTCTAACCGCTTCAACGATGTCAGATTTTTTTCATTTTTTCATTTTTAAAGTACAGTCATGATCAATTTACATGATACTAATTGATATCCTAGTTGCCTTAGACAAAGAAGGTTTGTTGGATTGCTCTTTTAACCAGTCCTAATTATATACCATTAAAATCATCATAAAGTTCTCAGTAAAATATACTTTATGAAAAAGAAGGACGATGGTAAATTCTTAATGACCTTTTTGTGCCCAGAAGAGGATATCAATTCTTGAAAAGTGGATTTTTGTTTTTTTTTATAAACAAAAAATCCTCCGTGCAAAATATAGTTGCAGCTATCCTTTCGCTTTTAACTCACTGCAAAGCAATACATGCGTCTGGTGCCTTTGTTTACATGCAGCCTCAAAGGCTGGAAATTTTTACCATATTACCACTTACCAGCCATTACCAACCGTTACCAACGAAAGTGGTACCGAACAATTGGTAACCAATTTGATTGGTACGGTATGTCAAACCACATGAAAATATACGGTACGGTAATGGTAATTACCATACCTACCACATATATGTTTATTACATAACGAAGAATTTTTAATATGTGATGATTTAATAAAATACCAAGAAAAACTCTATCACGATACAAGATTGAATGCAATTTTTATTATATACCTTAGAAACGGTATAATTTAAATGGTATTTTGTTCATCTATAAAGTTTTCATGCATGTTTGGCTACGTAAAATAAGATATATAAATAATAATATAATAACAAAAAGAATTAATATTTAATATTTTAACGTGAAATGTTGTAAACAAAAAGATCTCATGCTAATGAATGGTAAAAACTCATTACCGACCACTACCAACCATAAACCGAACTATTGATAACCGATTCTTTTGGCTGGTAATGGTATGATTTTTCTATTACCATATAAAGTCGGTACAGTAATGGTTTTGAGTATGAAGTTCCGGTACCGAACCGATTCCACCCCTTTCATAGTTCATACAACCAAGGTGTGCACATGGATTTCAGCCCAGTCGATTAAGTTTACACACACTCTCTCTCTCACTCACATAAATAAAAGATGCAGGCACAATCAATGACACGACAAATCTCCATCATTGGATTGCCCTCTTGATTTCCATGTCTCATGTAAGGAAAAAATGATCCAATTGTCGAGATCTTGTGTGTCTTAATTTGTGTCTCAATGGCCTCTCTCTCTCTATATTATATATATATATATATATATATATATATATATATATATATATATATATATATATATATATGTGTATGTATGGAAAATCTATTGAGAGACAAAATTTAGACATAATTGGTGACACAACCAATCTCTACCATTGGATCATCTCATAAATTACACCTCTCTACATAAAGACAAAAAGATCCAACGGTTGAGGCACTGTGTCTCTAAGTTTGTGTCTAATTTTGTGTCCAAATAGCCGCCTCCATATATATATATACATAATGTGTGTGTGTGTGTGTCATCATTGTTCTATTTATATTATTTGATTATGATTTTGTACCACAATAATATACATTATTTAAATTCAAAATTTACTTCCAGAGCAGACTCATTTCACAATATCATTTTCCATTTTAGGTAGTGGGAACAATAGGCTATGCTGCACCCGAATACATCCAAACCGGAAAACTAACTTCAAAAAGCGATGTATGGAGTTTTGGCGTGGTCCTTTACGAGCTCATAACAGGACGAAGACCCATCGACCGCAACCTTCCAAAAAACGAACAGAAGCTTCTAGAATGGGCGAAACCATATGCCACCGACTCCAAAAAATTCCACATGATAATAGATCCACGTCTAGAAGGCCAGTACTCCAACAAATCAGCACGTAAACTCATATCTCTGGCCAATAAATGCCTGATGAAGAATCCCAAGTCCCGACCTAAGATGAGTGAAGTAGTGGAAATGCTTAGCGAGGTCATCGAGATAGCAAAAGAAGTGATTGTTATAGACGAGACCATTAACATAGAGGTCAACGAAGAGGATCAAGAAAGCGTTGAAGATGGAGTGGAAAACTGCAAAGAAAGCGATGGGTTTAATATGTTTTTTGATGTTAAGGAGATGATGAGTTTGCGGAACAGATGTGTCGGGAAATTGGATTGGAGAGCGTTTGCTCTTGGAAGACAGTGGAAGTAGTAAAGGGTTCGTGGTTATTGGATGATAATGTGATGGCTTTCCTCGGTCTCCTTATCATCCAACTTCTGTAAAAGTTACGATCAAGTAGTTTTTCAGTATATGGCTAGAGTTGTGTTCAGGCGTTTGAAGAGTCTGAAATGAGGCAGTGTGTCAATATGAGTTTAGTCTACGTATGTTCAGTCTTATGGTTGCATGTATATAAATCGGACCATGGAACAAGTCAGAGATGGGACTTCTGAGCCTGCCAACGATCAGTTTATCAACATCCTGCTGTTTGAAATTGACCCTTATGTGTACCTTTTAAAAAAGCCAATGTTTGAAATATGGTGCTTCATTGTCAAAATTAATCAACAGCAAGTTGCGTATCGAATTCAGCTGTATTAGACTTCTGAATCGCTTTTTATGGTTGTTGCTTTTCATTCTTATTGTTGCTATTATTGATTAGATTTCAGGATAATGGTTTCTTTGAGTAAATCATGTGCTGAATTTTTTGTTTTTTATTTATATTTTAGGATAATGATTGATTTTAGTAATTATTATATCATAGCTTGTTTTTTATTAAAAAAAAAAAAAAGGAATATTGGATAATTGTTGCTTTCTAGTGCAGCAACAAATTTAGGAGACATTCATTTTGCCATTTCGTAGATAGAGACACATGTAGTGAATTGCCCTGTATTTTTCATAGTTGCCTTTGATGTGGTCCTGAGATGCCTTGCGTGTATGATATATATATGTATATATTTGTATATATGTATACGTATATGCACACATGTGTGAATAATGTGAGCACAAAAATTACCCTGTGCAGAAATGTAGCAGAAAAAGGGAAATTTTGAAAAATGAAACCCATGACTTCCAACTGGTCTGAAAAAGTAAAAAAGCTCGTGCTGAAAGCGCCAAAGCAAATAATTAAATATCAGAGGAAAATAAAATCCAGATTGAAAAGAGCAGGGGAGCAACAAAATCAAAGGTAATTTTCACGTTTACAAAATTTAGTCACGTCTTTCTTCGTTTCAAAGGGAACGCTGTGGTTCCTGTTTGATTGGTAGTCGCACTCATGCTGTCAAAATTTCTTGCAAGGAGTGCCGTATTCATATTATGTCCAGCAAAGAAGAATATAGATAGGATTTTATGCAATATTTAAATGCAGAAAGCACATGTTGGCAATACAGAACAAATATCTAAAATCTTATACAGAATACGTCTGTATGCAGCCTGTCTCTGTTACAAGAAAGTGATGGCATCTGGAAGCTGCCAAATAACAACTTTTTTGTTTGACATGATTGAACTGCTATGTTCACCATTTTGTATTTATAAATTTATGTATATGAAAATGTTGCTTGTCCAAGGAGATAGGGTTGAATAGAGAATATTATATAAAGTTTTTATAATACAATAAATGTTACAATCTCTTAATGCACACTCATTTATAAGGGTATCTCTTAACGGTAAATTAAAATATGACTAATTTATCCCTTTTTATATTTTTACTCTAATTTCTCATTAATCTATATTTAATGGAGGAATCAAACCCTTAGGGGAAAGAATATAACATGGTTCTCAAACGTTTTGCTATATTTGATCAAGAAGTTACTGTTGAAGTTGGTGGTTTTACGTTTCTTCCGTAGGCTAGAGTTTATGAAATCGCCCATTACATATTTTCACGTCAAGAAATCATAAGTTGAATTGTCGAGTTCGTTGAATGGTTTCGGCAATAATTCACATATTGAATCTGTTTAAAGCTCAATTTTAGTTAATATTCGAAGAGGCCACGACAATTTTATTGAATGATTACGTCGTCTTTTGGTTGATTTGTTCACGTAATTACATCAGATGCATACTGAATTTATTTGTATTTTGTAAAAATAAAACTTGTGCTTCTAAATTGAGTTCGTTTATAAATACGTAGATTATAAATACTTGAGAATGACTTGGAGAATGAATCGGGTGAAGAGGACAACTGCAATGAAATTGAACACGTTGACAACAATGACAATGAAAATGAAGAAAACAATTGCAATAAATTTGAAAGAAATGACTATCAAAATGAGAAGTGGATATATCGCATTGCGATTAACCCGATTTAAGTTATCATTTCACTACTGATAAAGTACGACAAAAATATTTCAATTATATATGATTTATGCTATTTTGAGTTATATGATTGTTTTATGATGCAATAGTTTGAGTCAAAGGAAAATATACGAGATTGGTGCATGGATCACGGGATTAATGTAAATTGTATAGTTATGACTTAAAGAACAAAAATGAAAAACTTGCTAGCTAATGGAAAAGAATCATGGATGACTTTAGCATATGAAAGAAGCTGAAAGTATATGGATAATAAGACGAAAGTCATGTTTTAAAAACCTAATAGAAAGGGCGAAGATCGAAAAGTAAAAAATATGGATGTCCACTTGAGTTAACCACACGTTGTGCAACAATGTAAGATGGAATTGACTGTGAAAATGGGCGCTACAATCACATGCTTTCTACTATATTAGTCGGGCATCTTTACATTGCGAGACTGAAAGATTACGATGTTAAGATCGTTGAAAAAATAACAAGTAGTTGTGTTAGACCTCAAAATAGTTAAACTGCTACTAAAATTGACAACTCGAAGAACCAATCAACCATAAGAAAGGTCTACAATGCAAAAGTGAAGCTCAAACTTCATAATACAAAAGGTCGATAAGCAGAAGCTTGTGAAATTAATTTGTAGTTCTCATTAGTTCATACAACATAGAGTTGATACAACCAATGAAGTTTCTGACTTATTTTTTAGTCATCCTTAATGTGTTGTTCTTGCTCAATATTTTCATTAAATTTTGTTTTTGAATTGGACATTCAAAACAAATTGATATAAGTTACGATGTTTTCATATGGTGTCGTAAACATCAATGAGAACATCCTTTACCACTGTATTAGCTTTTATTAGTCGTGAGACTACGAAAGCATATATATGAGCCCTTGAACGTATTAGAAAGTGTTATCGGAATAAAGAAATTCGAGGTGTTGTCATCATAGACGTCGAAATTTCTCTTTCAAATGCAATAGCTACCATGTTTCCAGTGACATGACACATGCTTTGTGCATGACATATTTCAAAGAATGTTCAAGTAAATTGTAAACCCAATTTTATATAAACGAAACGAGTATTGATCGGGGATAAAGAGATAGTGATGGAGAATGAGGAAGGAAGAAAGGAACAGGAACTTTTTTGGGGTAGTTTGATGAATGTAATATACTCATTGTTTGAAGAAAAAAAAGTACCATCGAAACATAAACTCATTTCATGATGCACGGCTTGTGAAACAAAAGAAATTTGTCACGTATGTAATGAAAAATTGACTCAATAAATATAAAAAAATGTTTGTTTTGGCTTAAACCAATAAAATAAAATACTGTGATAATGTGTCAACTAACACAGTTGAAAATGTACACCATCATTTAAAATCGTATTTTGACTCAGCTATAAGTAGCTTTGTACAACGTTGAACTAGTGCACATCTTTGTAATAAGAACAAATTAATTGCAAACGAGCATTCACTCGAAATTAGTACATCTAGATCAATGCATAGATTTCAAAGTGAGCAAATGTTTAAAGAATTATTGGGGTTTGAGAAATCACTTGATTTACTGCGACATAAGCATTTCAAACATCGGTTTGAGTATCGAGAATTGTGATTGTGTTTTATGGCAAGTAAATGGTCTATTATATGCATATATGCTTGTAGACTTTAGATATTCACATTGTTTCATACCTATAGGTGTTATAGGTTCTTATTGGAAGCAATTATCTTGTACTCTTCTCACATTGCATCATCCAACTCTTGATTTTCTTGACTTGCCTGAAATCCAAGTATTGAAAAGAATGTATGATGAATCTTCTGATAATTTAAGACTTGTTATGCAACAAAATTTGAAACAGCTAACATTCTCTCAAATAACCACTATTTTAGAACCCTATATGGCCACTATTAAAAAGGATAGACCTTCAAGAAAAAATAAGCAGACTAGATGAGATCCTTCTTACTTTGAACATGTTGATGCGTCATTGTCTTATAGTTTAAATCTTACTTTCGCTCGTTTGTACTTAAAGAAGCTTGGCATGAAGACTAAAGTATGTGTCAATAGTCTAGTTGACTATTACTTCTTGTTGCAAATACCCAAATGTATGATGTAGTACATAATCGGTATAGACAACATGACTAGTGATGGTAATTGCGGTTGTTGTCATTATTCAACTGAATCTCCATAATCGAAGACCAAAGAATCCTTGTAAATTTGTACGTGAGTCTATGGTTGAAATTTTATTGTTGTAGAGATGTACAAAAGAATGTGGAATGAATGTGGCTACGAAGATACGAAGAATATGATAACATGCACGAATGCAGTTTAACAAATTTCATTAACTGTTTTACGCCCAATTACATGAGATAATAAGTTTGGACTTGTTAGCCAAAATATTCTCTCGGCAAGAAGTACGAAAGAAGGCTAGCAGAGAAGAACACACCTCCGAAGATAGCAGAAGCAACTTTCGTTGATTTCAAACAAAAATTGCTAAAAGCATCAAAATGGAGCAGGCAAGAAAAACATTCGTAAGGATCGGAAGCACCTCCAGAACAGAGGATGTTGACACGCTTTTTGGTCAAAGTTGTCACACATCAGGATTTTGGTTAGCGATGCGCTCAAGCGTCAATAACATCGCTTAAAACGCAAAGCGGTTTGGTCGAAATTGCGACGTTTTCGAAAAAGGATTGGAGATGACGTTGATTCGTAAAATCATCGTCAATCGACTCGGAAAAGATGGCGCAATGAAAATGCATGATCGACACGGCCCGAGCACGTAGCAGAACTCGTTATGGAAAAATACATGGATTTGGTAACAGTGTCGCGCACTCGAAAATGGCTGATCGACATGCATCGATCATGAAAAATGGCTTGTGCGACTCACGACTTCAAAATATGGTAAAGTGGCAAAAGCTGATTTAGCACGTCAAAATGGCCTGATCAACACGTGAAAATGGTGAAAAACCATGGTTAAAACCTTGGACGATCAATCTGGTAAAAGTGGTAAATCTGGCATTTGGCATATTCAAAACCCCTTGGGCAACACGATGGATCACCTGGTTTTCGCATGCGTGCATCGTGCCAGATCAATTTGGCAAAGTGGCTACTCCAGATCACATCAGAATGATGCGATTTCTCCACGCTCGCATCAACCCCGACAACAAAAAGTGGAGGTGCGCATCACATCCATCTGATGCGAAAATTTGGATCAGGCAATCTTAGGAGGCGGATCTGGCAAGGATACGATGCGAAAAACCAATGATCGCACGATGGATTTCAGATTTGGCATGAGGGGAACACGGTGGATTCTGATGCGAATTTGGCTTAGCAACATGCCAAATGGCTTAGCACGATTCAAATATCGTGCAAATCAGGCAAAATCAAGGGATCCACACGTATTTCCTTCAAATTTTGGTGATGTGACCTGGCACATGTGCCAGGATGCCATTTTTTCGCTTCAGCGAGCCTCAGATGCAATTTTTTTGGATGCGACGAAGGCGTGATGCGGTTTTCATATCCGAACACCATGTTGAATGCAATTTTTTGTGTCTGGGCTATGTAGCATGTCATTTTCTGACAGTGGACCCCAAATCTCACCTACTCCTTCCTAACCCACTCAACTGTAAACACCGCCAAGCTTAGCCTTCAAATGGACCTTTTTCCCTTGGATTTTTGGGCTTGTTGGAGCTCTCAAGCATCATTAATGGTAGCTACCTTCTTCTCCATGACCATTGGACATGGCATGGACCACTAAAACATTGCTCAAACGTTTCCCATTAACTTTTGGACATTTACAAGGATAATTACACTACTTTTGGACTGTTTTCGACATTATTGGACAATGGAGCTATTTTCCGGACACGGTTGACCAATTCAACACATTTTTCACTCAACGAAGAAGGGCATTTTAGTCAAAGTTTAGAATTAACAATTATTTGGTTATTCTATTGTAACACTTTGTATTAAATCATTGTCCGAACTTGTACAAAATTGTAATCGAATATTACATGATGAATGATTACTATGAAGTGGACGTAGGCATCAGTGCCGAACCACTATTAAAAGCTGTGTTTTCCCCGCATCACTTTACATTGGATTTTGATTATTGTGTTCACACTACACGTACACTTCGAGAGTTGGCGTGCGCTGAATCCACGACAATTTCCCATGTCAACATCTTTGGCTCGCCGGGTTAGGGGCACACAGCTTTAACTTCTGCTTCAGATTAGATTCTCGAATTTGTCTTTGGATTTCAACTTCGACTCAGTTACCCGCTTCTCATCATGGTTAAACGCAAGAAGCTCGACGCTATCGCTGAAGCTCAAGGTATAGAAGGAGGAGAAAGTCAAGAACTTTCCTTGATTGGAGTTCCATCGAACTACATCACTCGAGAAGACGTAGATGGAATGATGAGGAACTTAGCTACGGTTGTGAGCGCTCGACTTGAGTGACAGGAAGAACCTTTAACACCTTTCTTGACCGGATTAAAGAAAGGATAAGGAATTCTTTGAGGCCGACTGGCCAAGCAGACATTATTGGAATTTGTACCAACGTTCCTCCACCTATGACTCAGAACTTGGGGGCAACCCCGCAAACTAATCAGCAGGCTAACACCGCTCCCCGGAACGGTGTCGGTCCCGCTACACTCGGGGGCACCCTTAATCCCGACGTCGCTCCGGCCGTGACGCTTTGGTTGGTCAAGTCGCAGGCTCCGCTGTTGGAAATGTTGCTCAAGCGTCAGTGCATGCAGCTTTAGATGGTATGCTCCCACGGTTCCAGGACTTAGAATTGTTCCCGATGTGGCCCCTTAGGTTGGAATCAACCGGATATTCATCTTGCCAACCAAACGATTCCTAACTTGGATTTAAACACTGAGGGCATCAGTGTCACTTTGGATAACTTAAACCAGCTTCTTGCTTTTGGTAATGGATCTCAGATCGCGGATGTCATCCGTCGATTCACTTGAGGCGGTGCCTCTTCTACGGACTTGGATTGTGTGACTCGCTGTAACACCCCACACCCGCTATAGTCACTCGCTAAGGGAATGCCATAGCATCGGTGGAGTATTTTTAGTGAGTATAGAACAGTAAAATTACAACAAGACAGATATAATGTAATACTTGAAAATTTAAAACATCATCTCATAGCAGCGGAAAGTAAAACATGTTTGGTTACATCATAAAACCATAACAAGAGTCAAGTACAAAATATCCATCCTGAATAAAATAAGTACATAATCCCACTACTCATAACAAATAGCCATAACAGAAAAGATAAGATAAGCTGAGCTCTACATCTACGGTCCAAGCTCCAAGAGATAGATAAAGCAAACTGATCAAAGCCCACTAGCACTAGGCCCAACCTGAGGACCTGAAGGAAAAAGATAAAAACAACGGGGGTCAGACATAAGCCTGAGTGAACCCTATCTCCTTAATAATACAATTATTAAAGTAATTAGGGTATGATATGAACTCGGTATGGTATCTTTGGGGATAATGACTACACTAAGTTGCCCACGAACACAGGACGAACTAAGATAACCGTAAAGACGCATCTACCCACCCAAGGATAATTACTAACTGCACCACACCAGTTCTACCCACCAAGAGTAATTCCTACTTAAAGGTTGATCCCACTAAAGTCTTAGAAAATATAGCTAGTAGTCTCTGGTACTTCTAGCTGACCACGTAGGTGCCGTCTGCCCCTACCTCCACTAGGTGTATAACTGACCACGTAGGTGCCGTCTGCCCCTACATTCACTAGGTGTACCTAGTAATCTTACCCAGTAGTTTCGTGTACCCCTACATAGGTGCCGTCTGCTCCTATCTTTAATAGGTGTACCCACTACTCCCCATCGATCGGCTCCCTAACGTAGATACCCGTGCTGGTCCCACAGTGGGGTGTATCACTCCCCTAAAGTGGCTACCCAATCTATCAACGGTGCACGGCTTTATATCTACACGATGCAACAACGGCTTATCTACCAGCCCGGGCCCACACACGCATATGAAACCCGTTGGACTTGCGTTGCCACCGCTACCCCGTTTTGGCCTCTTATAATCAAGCCCAATATGCGTGTCCCGTCACTCGACATGGGTCGAGCCCACAAAGATACGTTTGGGATATTGGTTGAAATGGGCCCCCACAAGCTACTACTTAAGCTTGTCATTTTATCTAGTGCACCCCACTTAACCCCTTTTTATAATCATGCCCCCTTACATGTTAAGGTTTGGTTAAGTCATCCAATTATATTACAATTGCCACTTAAGGCACCCACTAGATTTCCGCATGCCACCCAAGGCACTTACTTGATTCCCCCATGCCACCCAAGGCACTTACTTAACCCTTTAATCATGTTTAGTTACATGTTCCACTCTTGTTAAGTATTCTAATCGTATTTTCTATTGCCACCCAAGGCAACCCACTAGTTTTCTCATGCCACCCAAGGCACCCCCACTAGTTACTACATGCCACCCAAGGCACCCACTTAACCCCTCATGTCCCACTACATGCTAATATGGTTAAGTGTTTCTTAATTAATTAAGACCGTGATCTCCCATAAAGACCTCCCACATTAGACTGGCTGTTATGACCGCCTGGTTAAGCCGGTAGAGTCCGGGCAGTCTTACGTCATAACAGAGTCTAACCTCGTGTCTTTACCTTAATCACGTATTTAATTTATGGCTAAGACCTCTCACATTGGGCTGACATTTGTAGCAACTGGTTAAGCCGGTCGGGTCCGGGCAGTTTTACACTACAAATGAGTCCAACCTCGTGTCTTAGTCGATTAATTACACCTAATTAATCACCCCCATATTAATTATTCCTAATTAATATCAAGTTTTCCATAACATGGGTAGACCTAACTCAATAGGTAAATTCCCATGGGGTAGACCTAACTCAATAGGTAAATTCCCACTTATGTTAATTAATTTTTTTTTTTTATGGTATGCTTAATCATACCCATTTCAACATACTTTTAATTAACATATTAATTAACCCCATCGTTCCCCACGTAAATCGTCATTATGACATAACATAATAAAGGGAAGATTTACCACACATAACATGGGTTTAGCATATAACTTTATCATGGGTTAAGAGGATGTCAACTTGCATATATGAGCATGTATTAACCCAACTATATTCAACCCAAACTTGCATATTATCAAACATGTGTCTTACATAACATGTTGCATATGAACTTACATATCATCATACATGTGATTTGCATAACATGTAGAACTTGCATTTTAGCATATACTTAACTTGCATAAGCACTCACATACTTGCATAAGCATTCATATACTTGCATAAGCTTGCATATCATGTTAAACTTGCATTTCAACATATACATAACTTGCATAAACATTCACATACTTGCATAGGCTTGCATATTATGTTAAACTTGCATTTCAACATATACATAACTTGCATAAACATTCACATACTTGCATAGGCTTGCATATTATGTTAAACTTGCATTTCAACATATACATAACTTGCATAAACATTCACATACTTGCATAGGCTTGCATATTATGTTAAACTTGCATTTCAACATATACATAACTTGCATAAACATTCACATACTTGCATAGGCTTGCATATTATGTTAAACTTGCATTTCAACATATACATAACTTGCATAAACATTCACATACTTGCATAAGATGTTAAACATGCATATAAGCATATACATGACTTGCATAAGTACTCACATACTTGCATAACATGTTTGCATAATGGATCCATATTCACTTAGTGTTTTGCATCATAAACATCATGAAACAACTTGCATAAAAATATCATGATTACATATTATGAAACTTGCATGACATAAGGCATATAACTTGCAAAACACATAATATTCACTACATCAAGCTTGCATAAATATATGGATCCACAAACATAGCCATACTTTATCACATCTTATCATAATCAATTCAATAATTGATTATTAAGGGGATAGAAGCTCACCAAAACAAGATTAGCAAGTTAAATGAAGCAAATCCCAATGATTAAGTAGAAGAAGATGTAGATTAGCTTGCAAACCCTCTTAGGATTTTTAGTGGAGGCTCTCCAATTTTCTAAGTGGTGGCATAATGGCCTTAGATCTATTTTTGGTAAGGATAAGGGGGGTATTAGGGTGTATATATAGATTAGTTAGATGTTTTAGGACCATAGGATATACCCTAGAACCAATCCTAGCCTTTAAAGCATGTCTTGGGGAAGAAGTCAAGTGTAGGAACCATTTAGGGCCCAAAAAAAACAGCCCAAAACTCATCCCGGGCCTCAAAACATGAGCAGTTTTCGTTTTTGATTTTTCGTGAAACTTTGACGGGCCATAACTTGGTCATACGGACTCCGATTTACGAAAACTCGGACTCTATTTCGCGTATTTTTCCGAGATGAACGCAATGGCACAGCCCGTTTCCCCTGATTCAGAATATTAAATTTAATTCTGCTCTGATTTATGTTATAACAAGTTATTTAACATACGGGGTGTTACACTCGCAGTCCGTTCTCTTTAGATATTAGGAATTCTCATAACCCACTGGATTTCAAGCTACCGGTGTTGGAACCTTATGATGGTCGGAAGGATCTGAATGCCCACTTGATGAGGTATATCCGTCATATTGAAGTCCTCTGCGCTTCAGAAAACGTCATGGCGAAGTGCTTTTCGCTTTATTTGACATATATGCTGCTATGTGGTTCAGACAGCTGGAGTCGGACTCCATTACCTCATGGAAGTCTTTGATTAGCATATTCGTGGAATAGTTCAAAGTTAATATAGCTCTCCTTAAAAGCGTAATGACTCTCAATGGCATTAGGCAGAAGTCCGGTGAGACTCTGCGGAAATTCTTGAAACGGTTTTAATGCTGCGGTGGCTTCGGTCGACAGACTCGATCCTTCTATGGTTTTGATGGCCATAGTATCTGGAATTTTGGACAAGTCTGACTTCAAGACATCATTACATCAGGACCCGCCAAGGGATCCTAGCGAGTTCTATTTTGAGGTTGAAAGGTTCCTTCGAGAATAGGATGCGAGGACTAACAAAAAGGTTCTTGAGGCAAATGTTGTTAAGGGATGGAAACCATCTGACTCTGGAAAGGCTAAAGACTCTGTTGCTGTTAGCAAACCCCCTTTGGGGAGTGATCATCCTTTGGGAAATAATCGTAACACGGCATGGAGACAACCTAAGTTCTTGACTTACTCAGAACTTACTCACACCCCTGAAGAGATCTATTTAGAAGTTCATCCAGCCGCTCCTTTCAGAAAGCCTCCCGCAAGGGAGTCGACTCAAAAAGAAAGAGATACTAGTCGACATTGCATATTCCACGACCTTGATGATCATGATACCAACAAATGTCAACATCTCAGGGATACAATTGAAGAATGTGTCAGACATGTAGAGTTGACACGGTTTGTTCAGACTCGGGCTGTGGTGTTAGACAGGTACCCCCCCCTCAAAGAAATCAAGATAAGTCCGGGACTAGTAATCGTTCCGGTGGCATTGGTATTAATTGAGTCCCTTACGGGTTCTGATGTCTTGGATGTAAGTCTCCTTGGCATCGGTATCTTGTGGCTTGCGACTTTGGATCTTCTGGTTTTTTGGATATCGGACTTCGATACTTGTGGATACTTAGTCTTGGTTTTGCTTGGTTTTTTGGATACTGGGACTGATACTTGTGGATATTGGATTTGACTATTGCGGATTCTTGTTTTTGGTTTTCTCTGGATTCTTAGATTTCAGATTTTTAGCCCTCGGTGCTTGGTTTTTCTAGATACGGCTTTATTTGTTTTCTCGACTTCTGGATTTTATGGCTCTCGGATAATGAGCTCCACACTTTAGCTTTCTCATTTTTGGTCTTATGGATTTTGGATTTCTTGAATTCCTCGAGCCTATGCTACTGGCTCTTTTGGCTTTCTTGGATTTGGTTACTCGGGCCTCGACCACATGGTTTTGGCTTTAGGAACTTTGGTCTTCTGGATGTATCCTTTTTCGGTTATTTTGGATTGTAAGGTGGTTGAGTCGGCATACCCATGTACGAGAGCTATTATAATCTCCAGGCATGCTCTTTGCTCGACAACACGCCATCAACCCTCTGGTTATTAATGAAAAGTTCACTTTTCTCGATTTTGGACTTTGAATGGCTAAGTTTGTCTATCCATGTAACAGGAAACGGAGAGATCCTAGGCATGCTTTTCACGAACGATAAACCATTTGCTTTCCTTCACGGACGAATTTTAAATCAAAGATGGCTAAGTTCGCCTACCCACGCACATGAATAAGTATCCATAGGCATGCTTTTTGCGAATGACAGACCGTTAGGATTTCCTTTGATTTTACTAAAAAATCCCTAATGTTTATAACTTTAATAACATTACTCCGCAAAGTAAGGACGCTTACTTATGGAGTATGAAAACGACAACAAGATTGCAAACTCTAATAACGTGGATATCTTGGTTGCTTGTCCTACCACGACAAGATTGCCTTCATTTGTTGCGAGTTTTGGATCTTGTGCGTCTTGTCGGCTTATCCTGCTCGTTTAGATTTGGGTCATCCTGTCAAGACGACTCACTGGATTTTGAATTACATCAGGTGGACTTATCAATGATGCGACAAGATTATCCACTCGTGGCTATCTTGGCCTTTTAGCCTACTTTGACAAGATTGCCTCGACTTGTGGCGAGTCCTATATCTTATGCGTCTGGTCGATGGGTCCGGCTCATTTGGATTATTGGGTTGCCTGCACATGGCGATTCATATGGATATTTGGATTTATAGCTATTGGATTTCTGGATTACGGATTTCGAGTTTACGTTGACCTTCTGGCTATGGATTTTTTGGTTATTTAGGATTATTGGACTCCTGTAGTCTTCCGATTATTCCAGCTATCATGGTTATCTCTAAACAATCCGAAGTGATCGTCAGCTTTCGTCGAATTTTAGGCTTTCTGATTTTTTTGGTTAATGGATAATATGATCTGGAGCGATCGTGGATTTCTGGTTTATTGGCTTTGGGCTTCTGGATTAATACGATCTGGCGATATCGTGGCTTTTTAGTTTTCTGGTTAACGAAGTTCATTTCGAACTTCTCCTGGCTTTGGTTTTTGGACTTCTGGTCTTCTCGCGAAACACATCTTCCTTTGACAAGAAAGAAATGTTTTAGGGAGCAAAATGTCGACAAGCTTTTTGGTCAAAGCTGTTATACGTCAGGATTTTGGTTAGCAACGCGCTTAAGTGTCAATGACATTGTCGAAAACACAAAGCTATTTGGTTGAAGTGCGACGTGTTCGAAAAAGGATTGGAGATGCTATCGATTCGTAAAATCGTCGTTGATGGACTCGGAAAAGCTAGCACAGTGAAAATACGTGATCGACATGGTCTGATCATCGATGGACTCAGAAAAGCTAGCACAGTGAAAATACGTGATCGACACCGTTCGATCACGTGGCAGAACTTGTCATGGAAAAAAATGTGGATTTGGTTAAAAAAACAGTGTCGCGCACTCAAAAACAGCTGATCGACACGCGTCGATCATGAAAAATGGCTTGTACGACTCACGGCGTCAAAATATGGTAAACCGGCAAAAGCTGATTCGGCATGTGAAAATGTTGAAAAACCATGGTTAAAATCTTGGTCGATCAATCTGGTAAAAATGGAAAATCGGGCATTTGGCACGCTCAAAACCTCTTGCGCAACACGATGGATCACCTGGTTTTGGCATGCACGCATCGTGCTAGATCAATTTGGCAAAGTGGCTACTCCAGACCGCGTCGCATCAGAATGATGTGATTTCTCCATGCTCGTATCAACCCCGGCAACAAAAAGCGCAGGTGCGCATCACATCCATGTGATGCAAAAACCATTGATCGCACCATGGATTTCAGGATTTAGCATAAGGCGCGCACGGTGGATTATGATGCGATTTTCCTAATGCGAATTTGGCTTGGCAACATGCCAAATGGTTGGCATGATACAAATGTCGTGTGGATCGGCAAAATCAAGGGATCCGCACGTGTTTTCTTCAAATTTTGGTGACGCGACCTGGCACATGTGCTAGGATGCAATTTTCACTTCGGTGAGCTTCGAACGCGATTTTTTGGATGCGACGAAGGCGTGATGCAATTTTTCGTATCCGAACACCATGTTTGATGCAATTTTGTGTGTGTGGGCTATGTAGGATGCAATTTTCTGATAGTGGATCCCAAATCTCACCTACTCACTTATAAATACCCCTAAGCTTGGTTTTCTAATGGATCTTTTTCCTTAGATTTTTGGACTTCTTGGAGCTCTCAAGCATCATTAATGGCAGCCATCTTCTTCTCCATGACCATTGAACATGGCATGGACCACTAAAACGTTGCTCAAACGTTTCCCATCGACTTTTGGACATTTACAAGGATAATTACACTGCTTTTGGACTATTTTGGACATTTTTAGATTTCTTGGACATTGGAGCTATTTTCCGGACACGGTTGACCAAGTCAGCACATTTTTCACTAAACGAAGAAGAAGAACATTTTAGTCAAAGTTTAAAATTAACAATTATTTTGTTGTTCTATTGTAACACTTTGTACTCAATCATTGTCCAAACTTGTATAACATTGTAATCGAATATTACATGATGAACGATTACTATGAAGTGGACATAGGCGTTAGTGTCGAAACACTATAAAAAGTTGTGTTTCCCTGCATTACTTTACATTGGGTTTGGATTACTATGTTCACACTACACATACTCTTCGAGAGTTGGCGTGCGCTGAATCCACAACAATTCCTCACGTCAACAGAGGACATCAAAAAAGATGTTAAAATCGGGAAACTCTGAATAGGAGGCTTCCGAAAGGATGGAAAGCTCCTAGAGTTACCAGGCCTAGGTTTTTGAAAGCATCTAGGGCATTACCAGTGGAAATCGTAAGGAAATGCCTAAGAGAGATCAGATTGGAAACAAGGTAAGTGTAACACCCCACCTCCGTTAAGGTCACTCACAAAGGGAATGCCTTAACTTTGGTGGAGCATTTTAGTAAACAGAACAGAAACTTACAAGACAGATAAAACAGTACTTGAAATTTTTTAACTTTATTACAGTGGAAACAGAAAATTAATATGGTTACATCCTTTCAATTTCAGAATTCAAGTACAAAATATCAGTCTTGTACAAAAGCCTTCAAAATGCATAGTTTAAAATCATAATCCCCATGGAACGGAAGCTATACAGAGCCGAGCCATACTTTAAGCACTTCAAGCAAAGAGAAATCCGGATCAAGCTAAAGTATTTCCCTCCTTGGATAACCTAGGGGGGGGGAAACGGAAGAAAGGAGGCGAAAACAACAAGGGTCAGACAAAAAGTCTGGCAAGTCCAGTGACTTTCAGCATATGAACAGATAATAATAATATGATATGAACATAAAACTGGATGTGAGATAACTATAACAGGTGTAGCAGATATAACAGAAAAACAGAATGATATAAACTATTGTTTTACACTTCTCTGCACTAATACTAGTATAGCAGAATTAGGTGTCACCCTAATGTCTAAATTGAAGCAGGAACGGGTACAGGATACTTTAACAGAAACAGAATGCTAATAATGGGCCTTTACTACCCGATCAGAAACAGACAGAAGAAGAAACAGATTTATCCCTATGGAAACAGAATGTGGAATTAGGTGTACACTAGTAATGGGCCTTTACCACCCGAACAGACGGTACCACACAGAAACAGACAGGTGTTACCACCCAACAGAAACAGACGGTACCAACAGAAACAGACAGAACTAAGCGTACCCTAAAACCCTACCCCAAGCGATCGGCTCCCTAATACATAAATATCCTGTGTCGGCCCCACAGTAGGGTGTATCACTCCCTAAAGTGACAACCAATTGGCACAGACCTATTTACAGATGTCACGGCGTCTTACATCCTCAGAGGCAGACCGGGATCCATGCACGCACATGACCCGGTTGGAACGCACCATCAACACCCCTCGCCATTATCAGAATGAACCACTTATAATTAGTTCAGTAAGCGTGCCCGGACCCTACCTACTGTTGGGTCAAAGTTTTGATACCAGAAAGGGTTACTGACTAATATGGGTCCCAAACAACAGATGACACAAGTAATTCCCCTCCTAACCTTGTGTCCCTAGACTAACAGATTTCAGATTACCTTGTTTACAAGTTCAGACATACAGACTTCAGATTTACTAATTCACAAATTAAGTTAACGAGTTTTCAGACTAACGGGTCAGATGTACAGATTTTTCAGATTTGTCTAACTTTGTATTGGGCCTACAAATTCATGGACGGGTTTTACTACATTTATCAATCCCTTTGGTTTAACCCTATTTTTCCCCAATACGTTTTAGACGTCATTCTTATCTTAGATTTGCATTAATTAATTATTAATGCACAGACCTCTCACATTAGGTCGGTAGCTTGTGGCCGCTGGATATGCCGGGCGGTTCCGGGCAGACTTCTGCCACAAGCCAGACCTAACCTCGTGTCTTACGCATGTTATGACTAACTTCTCACATTAGAACCTATTGTTTGCGGCCACTGGATGTGCCGGGCGGTTCCGGGCAAATTTACGCCGCAAACTCATCCTAACCTCGAGTTAGCCATGTTTATCTTTGCGGCCAATTAATTAATAATTTACCGTTTATGCGCGTGCCCAATACATATATGCCCATTCAGATTATATCAATCACATGATGATTATATCAACATAGCAGATAACAGATTTTATATAACGGATTTAACAGATTTAGCAACTTAGCAGATTTTGGCATATAACAGGTTAGGCATTTAAATCTAATTAGCAGTCTAGGCAATATAACAAAACTAGTAGTTTAGGCAACTAGACAAATTAGCAGATTTAGCAAATTTAATATTTCCAAAAGTTCTATTTATATGCCTTGCCCAATCATAAATTGGCCTAAATTCATATGCTTACATAATTGTCATGATTCACAACATATACTCCATGTTTGCATAAAGTTACATAGCACAGAATATGGACATAATTTGCCATATAACATATGTTCCAATTTTTTGTTAAACTAGCATCTTATAGCAGATTCACATATAAATTATACCAAATATAACCATTAATTTCAATGCATGCCATATATCCAAAAATCCCTATTTTGGTGTAATCTAAATAGATATCCTAATTAATGTAAATCTTTTACACCTAAGCTTTCCATATCCTTCTTCTTTTCATGTCATGAATCATTATGCAAACTATACCCAACAATATAAATCTTTAAATCATATCTTCTAAAAATCAGATCTTGACTTTTATATGCATTTTGTCCAAAGTCTCAAATCATATGTAATCTTACAATGGTTCCTCTTTTCTTCTATCATAGAATATGCATAGATCCAAATCTATGTTTACAACATATGCTCATTAATTACAGTTCTAAATTACAACATAGCTATGCATACAACATGCATAACTTATATGTTCATAGTCAAATTTATGCATATGTCCAATATATTTTATGCCTCAGACCTAAAGTCATACATTCAATTTAGTCTTGTCAAATTTTGCATCATTCATCCCAAAATTTGCGTTCATACGTTCATCTCTTATGAGATTAGGCACAGGCTCGTGGTAGCCTGGCTATAAAAACAGAAAAGAAGAAAAGGGATACAGAAAAACAGATCTGACAGAAGAAAATATATATACAATCTCAGATTCAGAATCAAAAACATATCAAAATTATTATTAACGTTCATAGCGGAAAATAACTGTACTTGCCTTGATTGGATTAAAGAAAGAACTCTAACTTCTTGTAGAATCTTTGCAGAAACTTTAATCTCTAGTTTGAATTGAGTTGCTTAGGCTGATGTTGATTATCTTCTAGTTTTAATTCCAGCAGAGCAGAGATGCCATTTTTATTTTTAATTAGAAGAAGAGAGCAATGGAGGCTAGAGAATTGTGTAAGAAACCTAGGTAGAGTCTAGGGTCATTTTATAGAGTTTATGAACTGATTAGGACCATTGATGTCGCTTGGATTGATCGTAGCCATTCATTCGCAAGAGGGACCAATTAGAGCCTGCCACCTAGCCCTAATGACAAAGCAGACCACAGAAAATTGACCAACATAGAATAGGCCAGCCAGGGTGGACTGGGTTCGACCTGGGTCTGGACCAGGTCGACAGCCCTGTCGACAGCCCTGTCGACCTGGTTAGACCAGGTCGACAGCCCAGTCGACCTGGGTGTCTTAGGCGGGAGTTTTCCCGCCTTGGCCAATTGGGCCCGGTTTTAATTTTTAAACTGTTTTATTCTGTTCGAATTTTAAACTTAATTCAGAAACTTCCGAAGGCCATATCTTCTTCATACGGACTCCGTTTTTCGAAAACTCGGACTCTATTTCGCGTATTTTTCCGAGACGAACGCAATGGAGTATCCCGTTTCCCTTAGTTCTTTGATTTCAAATTAATTATACTTTAATTTGTTAATTCCATAGTTATAGAATACACGGGGTGTTACATTCTCCCCCACTTAAAAGGATTTCGTCCCCGAAATCTTCAAGTTAAGAAGAATGTGTCCTACCATCCAATCACCCATCTACTCAACCATCATCCACAAGCATCCATTGTCCTTAGAAAACTTCTAATGTTGTATGAACATATGCAAAAGTGTGTGTATATGTTCCTTACCTAATGCAAAGATCAGGCGGTCTACTGATTCAGTTGACCTCCTTAATGCGAATTATGTCAGTGCCATGAGTCCAACATGTATGCAATAGAATTCTGATGATATAGTATTTCTATATGAGTGCACAACCATTCACTCAAATGCAACATCCATGTGCTGAATCAACCATTTTGCATCCACAAGAATTGAAAAATGCTCACTCATCCATATGCAGTATGAGAGTGTTTTCGAGCCGATCTAGTGCCTAGTGTGTGTATATGCATCCACGGGCAACCACTTGCATCCACTTGCAACCATCAAACATAACATGTCTCAAAC
This sequence comes from Allium sativum, assembly GCA_030737875.1. NCBI lineage: Eukaryota > Viridiplantae > Streptophyta > Magnoliopsida > Asparagales > Amaryllidaceae > Allium > Allium sativum. The sequence continues at coordinate 155,516,979 of CM060925.1, read as the reverse complement.
ACATGTTTACACCCATTAGTTTCTACCTAAAGTTCAAATATTCGATCGATAGGATACAGTCGAATGATGGAAGCGAGTACAGATAGAACGAAAATTTGGTTCCCATTAGACATGGGTCCTAGGTATCGGCCCCAAAGACCGAAACTAACATTAAATTAATACCCCATGAAAACTCAGAATGTATGCGTCATACTTGACGCCTAACACAGATATCCCTCAAACCCCAGTCCCAAACAGATGATCCATAACCCTTATGGGTCTGAGTCTACAGCGGAATTCAGAAATAATACTAGTATTAAAGTGCAGAGTATCGATTACAAAATCAAAATATCAGAATCAGAAAAAGTCTTGACTTCATAATCAGATAAATAAATTAAACCTACTATAGAAAATTTCCTATTTCTATCCTAGCCACTAGCCTCAAGAGTGTTCGCCTGCCCTCCTTGTCCTCGTCTCTTTGGGCAGTCCCTAGTGAAGTGTCCCATCTCCCCACAGTTGAAGCAAGCGCCCTTCCTTTTTCTGCAATCCTTGTTCAGATGAGTTGAGCTCCCACAAGTAAAGCACTTTTTCCCCTTCTTATCTTCAGACTTCTCATCCTTCTTTTGTGTTTCCTTTTTGGGCCCCGCTTTCTTATTCTGTGGTTCTTCCTTCTTTGTCTCTTTCGGGCCCTTGTCTTCCTCGTGCAGTAGTGCCATATCCACCAATTTCTCGTAAGTTGCTCCCATGGGTACATGGGTCATGGCTAGGCTGTGCAGTGGCTCATTCAATCCTTTAACAAAGCGGAGAGCCTTTTTATGCTGAGTGTTGACTAAATCCAATCCGAATCTTGCTAGTTGGTTGAATTGGTTGACGTATTCCTTGACCGTCATACTTCCTTGCTTAAGAGACAAGAACTTTTCCAATTGTAAACTTCGTTCAGCTTGCGAGAGAAATTTTGTCTCAAACCTTGTTCTGAAATCCATCCATGTCTCAACCGGCCTCTCGGCGTTAGTGACTTCCCACCAGTAGGAAGCTTCGTCTTTGAGCAGCCATACTGCCAACTGTACCTTCTGCCTATCGTCCACCTCGAAGATAACGAATAGATCCTCAGTTTCTTTGAGCCAATTCCTTGCTTCTACGAATGATTCAGTTCCTTTGAAATCCTTCCCACCCATGGCCCTAAAATCTCTACAGATCTTTGAGAAAGCAATTGTACGAGGAGGGGGTGGAGGAGTGGGATCATTTGCTGGACCTGCAGCGGTGGTCCTAGCCTCAAGATATTGACGAAACCAACCGGGTACATGAACACCCTCTGGTATCTCAGATGCTTCAGACATGCTGGAACGAAAAAGGAAAGGTTCAATACAAAAAGGACTGAAAGAAAGATATATGGCTCTTGGGGATCATGTTTTTTTTTTTTTTTCAAAATAAACTTTATTTTTGAAAATACTTCCTTTCCAAAACCTTTTTGAAAATAGTTTTCAAAAATTTTACCCAATCTGGTAACCTTCAGCTCTGATACCAAGTGTAACACCCCACCTCCGTTAAGGTCACTCACAAAGGGAATGCCTTAACTTTGGTGGAGCATTTTAGTAAACAGAACAGAAACTTACAAGACAGATAAAACAGTACTTGAAAAATTTTAACTTTATTACAGTGGAAACAGAAAATTAATATGGTTACATCCTTTCAATTTCAGAATTCAAGTACAAAATATTAGTCTTGTACAAAAGCCTTCAAAATGCATAGTTTAAAATCATAATCCCCATGGAACGGAAGCTATACAGAGCCGAGCCATACTTTAAGCACTTCAAGCAAAGAGAAATCCGGATCAAGCTAAAGTATTTCCCTCCTTGGATAACCTAGGGGGGGGAAACGGAAGAAAGGAGGCGAAAACAACAAGGGTCAGACAAAAAGTCTGGCAAGTCCAGTGACTTTCAGCATATGAACAGATAATAATAATATGATATGAACATAAAACTGGATGTGAGATAACTATAACAGGTGTAGCAGATATAACAGAAAAACAGAATGATATAAACTATTGTTTTACACTTCTCTGCACTAATACTAGTATAGCAGAATTAGGTGTCACCCTAATGTCTAAATTGAAGCAGGAACGGGTACAGGATACTTTAACAGAAACAGAATGCTAATAATGGGCCTTTACTACCCGATCAGAAACAGACAGAAGAAGAAACAGATTTATCCCTATGGAAACAGAATGTGGAATTAGGTGTACACTAGTAATGGGCCTTTACCACCCGAACAGACGGTACCACACAGAAACAGACAGGTGTTACCACCCAACAGAAACAGACGGTACCAACAGAAACAGACAGAACTAAGCGTACCCTAAAACCCTACCCCAAGCGATCGGCTCCCTAATACATAAATATCCTGTGTCGGCCCCACAGTAGGGTGTATCACTCCCTAAAGTGACAACCAATTGGCACAGATCTATTTACAGATGTCACGGCGTCTTACATCCTCAGAGGCAGACCGGGATCCATGCACGCACATGACCCGGTTGGAACGCACCATCAACACCCCTCGCCATTATCAGAATGAACCACTTATAATTAGTTCAGTAAGCGTGCCCGGACCCTTCCTACTGTTGGGTCAAAGTTTTGATACCAGAAAGGGTTACTGACTAATATGGGTCCCAAACAACAGATGACACAAGTAATTCCCCTCCTAACCTTGTGTCCCCAGACTAACAGATTTCAGATTACCTTGTTTACAAGTTCAGACATACAGAGTTCAGATTTACTAATTCACAAATTAAGTTAACGAGTTTTCAGACTAACGGGTCAGATGTACAGATTTTTCAGATTTGTCTAACTTTGTATTGGGCCTACAAATTCATGGACGGGTTTTACTACATTTATTAATCCCTTTGGTTTAACCCTATTTTTCCCCAATACGTTTAGACGTCATTCTTATCTTAGATTTGCATTAATTAATTATTAATGCACAGACCTCTCACATTAGGTCGGTAGCTTGTGGCCGCTGGATATGTCGGGCGGTTCCGGGCAGACTTCTGCCACAAGCCAGACCTAACCTCGTGTCTTACGCATGTTATGACTAACTTCTCACATTAGAACCTATTGTTTGCGGCCACTGGATGTGTCGGGCGGTTCCGGGCAGATTTACGCCGCAAACTCATCCTAACCTCGAGTTAGCCATGTTTATCTTTGCGGCCAATTAATTAATAATTTACCGTTTATGCGCGTGCCCAATACATATATGCCCATTCAGATTATATCAATCACAGGATGATTATATCAACATAGCAGATAACAGATTTTATATAACGGATTTAACAGATTTAGCAACTTAGCAGATTTTGGCATATAACAGGTTAGGCATTTAAATCTAATTAGCAGTCTAGGCAATATAACAAAACTAGTAGTTTAGGCAACTAGACAAATTAGCAGATTTAGCAAATTTAATATTTCCAAAAGTTCTATTTATATGCCTTGCCCAATCATAAATTGGCCTAAATTCATATGCTTACATAATTGTCATGATTCACAACATATACTCCATGTTTGCATAAAGTTACATAGCACAGAATATGGACATAATTTGCCATATAACATATGTTCCAATTTTTTGTTAAACTAGCATCTTATAGCAGATTCACATATAAATTATACCAAATATAACCATTAATTTCAATGCATGCCATATATCCAAAAATCCCTATTTTGGTGTAATCTAAATAGATATCCTAATTAATGTAAATCTTTTACACCTAAGCTTTCCATATCCTTCTTCTTTTCATGTCATGAATCATTATGCAAACTATACCCAACAATATAAATCTTTAAATCATATCTTCTAAAAATCAGATCTTGACTTTTATATGCATTTTGTCCAAAGTCTCAAATCATATGTAATCTTACAATGGTTCCTCTTTTCTTCTATCATAGAATATGCATAGATCCAAATCTATGTTTACAACATATGCTCATTAATTACAGTTCTAAATTACAACATAGCTATGCATACAACATGCATAACTTATATGTTCATAGTCAAATTTATGCATATGTCCAATATATTTTATGCCTTAGACCTAAAGTCATACATTCAATTTAGTCTTGTCAAATTTCGCATCATTCATCCCAAAATTTGCGTTCATACGTTCATCTCTTATGAGATTAGGCACAGGCTCGTGGTAGCCTGGCTATAAAAACAGAAAAGAAGAAAAGGGATACAGAAAAACAGATCTGACAGAAGAAAATATATATACAATCTCAGATTCAGAATCAAAAACATATCAAAATTATTATTAACGTTCATAGCGGAAAATAACTGTACTTGCCTTGATTGGATTAAAGAAAGAACTCTAACTTCTTGTAGAATCTTTGCAGAAACTTTAATCTCTAGTTTGAATTGAGTTGCTTAGGCTGATGTTGATTATCTTCTAGTTTTAATTCCAGCAGAGCAGAGATGCCATTTTTATTTTTAATTAGAAGAAGAGAGCAATGGAGGCTAGAGAATTGTGTAAGAAACCTAGGTAGAGTCTAGGGTCATTTTATAGAGTTTATGAACTGATTAGGACCATTGATGTCGCTTGGATTGATCGTAGCCATTCATTCGCAAGAGGGACCAATTAGAGCCTGCCACCTAGCCCTAATGACAAAGCAGACCACAGAAAATTGACCAACATAGAATAGGCCAGCCAGGGTGGACTGGGTTCGACCTGGGTCTGGACCAGGTCGACAGCCCTGTCGACAGCCCTGTCGACCTGGTTAGACCAGGTCGACAGCCCAGTCGACCTGGGTGTCTTAGGCGGGAGTTTTCCCGCCTTGGCCAATTGGGCCCGGTTTTAATTTTTAAACTGTTTTATTCTGTTCGAATTTTAAACTTAATTCAGAAACTTCTGAAGGCCATATCTTCTTCATACGGACTCCGTTTTTCGAAAACTCGGACTCTATTTCGCGTATTTTTCCGAGACGAACGCAATGGCGTATCCCGTTTCCCTTAGTTCTTTGATTTCAAATTAATTATACTTTAATTTGTTAATTCCATAGTTATATAATACACGGGGTGTTACAGTAAGTCTTATGATATTTAGTGCATTTTGCCAATCATGCATGAAGACATAAATAAAGTTAGACAAACAAATATTTCAATTTTTCATTAAAAAAAAATTAATTTAAAATGAAAGCGAATGAGTCTATAAGTGACATGTACACCAGGTTTCAAACTATTCAAAATGATATCATGCCACTCGGAGTCAGATTCACAGACTTCGACTTAGTTACACATATATTGAATTCTTTAACCAAGTGATTGTAAAAGAAAAGTGTTGGCTATTGAAGAGGTAAACATTCTTTCTCAACTTGAAGTTGAAGAGTTAATAGAAAATTTGATGTCGTATGAAGCTAACATGCAAGATAGAAAGGAACATATTCCTAAAAAGAAAAATATAGCTTTTCAAGCAAACAATGAAGACTCGGATTCGGATGAAGAAGAGATTGTGTTTATAGCCAACAATTACAACAAATTCAAGAAATTCAGAAAGATGACGAAATTTCAAAAGGATGGAAAATTAAATACAGCCAATCAAACCTCAACCAAATGCTATTAATGTGATCAATTTGGTCATATGAAGAAGGAATGTCTGAAACTCAATAATGTAAAGAAGAAAAGCAAACATGAATAGTTTAAAAAGAAAAGAAAAGCCTTTCAAGTTATTTAGGATGATTTAGATTCTCTCATCAGACAGTCGAAGTGATAGTGACATTGAAAAAGCTAATGTATGTTTCGTGGCAAACACATATGAGGTATGACCCGATCTTACTTATGATGAAATTCTAGAACTTAGCATGGAATTAGATGATAAATATTGAGAAGCTAAGAAGTTAAATTAAGAATATATTGCTAAGAAGAACCGAATGGAACTTGAAATAGGATTATTAATAGATGAGAAAACTAATTTATAAGAAGAGTTGGAAAATGCTCAAGAAAAATGCAAAACCTTTTCTATGGAAAATGATTTATTATCAAGTGAATTAGGAAATGTTAAACTAGAAAATAATGATATTTTCAACAAAATTGTGACCTAAGAAAGTAGTCTAGAAGCATCACATTCTGAAATCTCAGAACTTAATAATAAGTTATAAAGGACTACTTCCAATGTCTCAAAATTTAATAAAGGATTTTTTTAGAAAACCTAATCAAAAATTATAAATCATCTGGTAATCGAAATGGACTAGGTTTCAATAAAAATTCTAAATGCAAAGATTATAGTTTTCTCTACAACAAATAATAATCAAAAAGCCCGTTTCTAATGAAAAGATTTCAAAACCTAAAGAAATAAAAATATGGATTCCTAATATAGAATATTTCTTAAAAAAATGTTGTTCATAACACAAATATATACTATATTTTTAAAGGTCCCAAACACACTTGAGTATGGCTACCCTCCTCACCTAACATTTAGGACCTTAACAGAGGAAGTGTGTACCACTTTAATCGTTTTATCTTGCAAGTACCTAAAAGAAAGCAAAAGAAGAAATGAATACTCGATAGTGGGTGCTCCAAACACATGACGAGCAATGGAAGTATGTTATCCAACATAATTTACATTGATGGTGGCACAATGACTTTCACAGATAATTCAAAAGGATTCGTCATTAGCACTGGAGAAGTTATCAACGTCGGTATATCTAACTCTCCTATTATTTCTAATGTTTTGCTTATTGAAAATTTGAAACATAATCTCTTAAGCATTATTCAATTATGTGATAAAGGTTTTCAAATCAATTTTGAAAAAGATAGATGCAATATATTCAACCATAATAAAAATCTAGTATTCGAAGGATTTAAAAAATTATCTTAAGAATATAAAATAAAATTCTGATCTATGCTTAACGGCTAAACACGATGACCCTTGGCTAGGACATAAATGTTTTTGTCGCATAAACTTTAAGTATATTAAGGAATTAGCAAAATATGAACTAGTTAGAGGTTTTCCAAAATTCAGTTATAAACTTAATAATTTGTGTGACTCATGTCAAACTAGAAAATTAAAAAGTTCTTTTAATTCTAAAAATAACATTTCAACCATTAGAATCGCTACATTTAGATTTATTTATTCCTACACAAAATCGATCAATAAATCACAACAAATACATTTGTGTAATATTTGATGATTTTTCAACATATACATGGACATTTTGAAACATAAAAGCGACAATTTTGGTATGTTCAAATTTTTTGCTAAAAGAACTAAATATTTAATAAGTTTAAAAATTAAGAATATTTGTAATGATCACGGAGTCGAATTTGTAAATGAACTTTTTACATAATTTTGTAATAAAAAGGGAATTAACCACAATTTTTAATTTCCACGAACCCCACAACAAAATGATGTATTAGGAAGGTAAAATCGAACTTTACAAGGATGTGCAAGTACATTATTAAATAGTAGTAATCTACTTAAACATTTTTGGGTTGAAGCTATTACAATGGCTTGTTATGTATTAAATAGGATAACACTATTTCCACCAACTAAAAACACATGCTATGAAATATTCTATGGAAAAAAACCCTAAGTTTCACATTTTTGGACATTTGATTCAAAATGTTTTATTTTAAATACAAAAGATAATCTTGGAAAATTTGATCCTAAACCTAATGAAGGTTTCTTTGTTGGTTATTCAGATCGTAGTAAAGCTTATGGAATTTTTAATAAACGTACTAATATTGTAGAAGAAAGTTTAAGTATCTCGTTCGATGAAGTTTTTCATCTAATCAATGATGAAGAAGATGTTGTAATAGAATCTAATGAAAAAAATGTAGTTTCAAATAATAATGATGATGTTCCGAATACATTAAATATTAATAATGAAATTTCAAATACATTAAGATCACCATCTCGTATTTTAAACGACCACCCTTCTAATAGCATTATCGGTAATCTAAGCTCAAGAATATCCACTAGACATCAATTAAATTAGATGAGTCACATTGCATATATTTCAACTTTAGAACCAAAAAATATAAGGAAGCAACAAATGAGGAATCGTGGATTATGGCAATGCAAGAAAAACTCAATCAATTCAAACGAAATGAAGTATGACTCATTCCCATACCTATAGATCAATTTGTAATTGGAACAAAATGGGTTTATCAGAATAAGTCAAATGAAAATGGAAACATCGTTCAAAATAAATCAAGACCAGTAGCTCAAGGATATAATCAAGAAAAAAGCATTGATTATGAAGAAACTTTCGCTCCAGCAGCTCGTCTTGAGGCCATTCGAATGTTACTTGCTTTTGCATGTCATCAAAATCTTAAACTTTTCAAATGGATGTAAAAAGTGCTTTCCTAAATAGTTTCATAAAAGAACAAATATATGCCGAACAAACTTCGTTATTTATACACGAAAAATTTCCGAAACATGTATATAAATTAAAGAAAGCTTTATACGGACTAAAACATGTACCTCGTGCTTGGTATGACAGGTTAAAAACCCATTTAATTAATTCTAGTTTTCAAATAAGTAAACAAGATACTGCATTGTTTATAAAAAGAGTTCATACTGATATTTTAATTGTTCAAATATATGTAGATGACATAATTTTATGTTCAACTAATAAAGGATTATGTAATGATTTCTCAAATATTATGAAAACTGAATTCAAAATGTCTCATATCGGATAATTAAATTTCTTAGGATTACAAATTAAATAATTAAAAAAGGTATTTTTTATAAATCAAGAAAAATATTATCTTGATTTGTTAAAACGTTTTTGAATGGAGAAAACCTCTGAAAAACCAATGGCAATGAGTACAAGTGTCCACTTAGATGAAGATGAAACAGAAAAGGATTATGATCAAAAATTATATCGAAACATAATAGGACCATTATTATATTTAACGGCTAGTGGACCTGATATCATGATAAGTGTATGTTTATGTGCAAAATTTCAGGCGTAACCATCACATTATAGAGCAGTAAAATGTATTTTAAAACACTTAACCAACACTAGAGACTATGGTCTTTTATATCCCAAAGGCAGTTCTTTTGAACTTGTATCACATAGTGAAGCTTATTTTGGAAGTTGCAAAACAGGTAGAAAGAGCACAAGTAACACTTGTATTTCATTGGTTAATCTCACGTATCGTGATTCAGCAAAAAGCAAATTTTGGTTTCTCTCTGAACATGTTAAGCGGAATATATATCTGCTGCTTTGGCATGTCAACAAGTAATATACATGCAACAAACACTTAGAGGCTTTGAAACAACTATAATAAGTTCACCAATATATGGTGATAATACAAGTACAATCAATCTATCTAAAAATCCTATAAATCACTCTCGAACAAAACATATAGACATTAGACATCATTTTGAAAAAGGGAAAATAACATCAAAATTAGTTATTACTAAAAAAAAATTGCTGATATTTTCACAAAACCATTATGTGAAACATCTTTCGTAAAACTAAGAAGAGAACAAGGAATATGTTCTATATCAGAACTACAAATTAATATAAAAAGAGATTTTTTTTTTTTTTGCATCAATTGAGCCAAAACTCGAACTCTAAACCTTTATATTGATAGTCGTATGCCATTCCCATTAGCCTATTTGGTATTTCATGTGTACTTTAACACTACACTCTAATTTATACAATAACTAATTTACTTTGTTCCCCAATAGTTTCTACCAACCTTTTCCACTCAAACGGTTAAAAATGAAATCAAACTCATACCATTAATAATAATTCCACAAATAGTACGAACAATATTACTTATAACGCTCGGAAATCCTTAATTTTCAAACTGAAAGTTCATAACAATGTCCACTCACGAAATCACTTCTTCATATTATTATTATTCACCTTCGTCCAACTCAACACCTACCTGTCCAGCTCCATCAACTCCTGACGCTTCTCATGGGACTCGATGGAGACTTTCGCCTTTGCTTAAGCGACTCATAAAGGATAAATCCCCTGCTATCCATGATTCAGTTCATGAAAAGTTAGATGAGATTTCACACTATCAAAGAGAGAAGATGGAATTCCAAAGAGAAATGTACTATAAGCAAAAGGACAGGGTATGCACTTACGTTTTCTCGAAAAGAGCACGTTCTTAATTTGTGGGCATTCACCAACAAAGAAATGCATCCATAAGAAGTCACCTTGCTTTTAAGAATAACATACAGCCTATGACGTTACTCCTAGAAATCTCTGCAAGAAGGAATGTCTCATCGAAGTCCTAAGCATACAGAATGGTCACCATTAAAACCGTTTACTCAAGATCCTAAAGGCAAACAAAATTCAAGGGACAAACATCGTAATCACTCAAGAGACTCCTCAAAGAACAATTAATAATAATTAAAACATTTCCTTAATAACATTTTAAAGTAAGCATGATTACTCATGCATTTTACTTTGTATTATCTACTTCATGAAATAAATTTAATTATTTCCAACTATTTTTGATTATAATATATATATATATATATCAACAAAAAGATTAATATCAGCTCTCAAACATCTAAGGTATAAAGACAAACGTTTGTAATAAGGTTATGGAAAAATCAATATTTCAGGTTAGACGTCTGTATATACGGTCAGACATCTGTCAAATCTCTTTGGAAAACAAAATGTTTGCAACCTTTCATCTCAGACGTCTATATCTAAAGTCGGATGTCTATTTGAACTCTCTGCTTTATATTACTTACTTTATCACATATGCTTTTTGATAATGACAAAGGGAGAGATATAGTTATGTAGGGAGATCACTAACTTAGGGGGAGAAATCACATAATATTGATCGTATAGTTATCATCATAAAAAAGGAGTAGAATGTTAGAACCTCTATTCTATGCTTTTAATGAAAACAACTATACAATCATTATGTACATATACCATATAAGCATGCAAGTATACAATCATAATCGAAGATTTCAAGACAAGCACATGAGCTTCATAGTATTAGTGATATTCAATGTAATGGCTTATGGATGATTTGTATAATCTCCTTGAATAGTATTTTAATTTACAATATGGTTTCACAAACAAAAAAATTCAAGAAATTGAACCATCTAGATGTAAGATGTTTGACATTTAGATCAGACATTCGTCACTAGATTCTGGAAATTTCCAGAGTTCCAGCACATATGTATGATGTCAGACGTCTGAGCTTAGTTCTGGAAGTTTTCCAAAGTATAAGCATAGACATTGGAAAAAAATGCCAAACGTCTACGCTGAGCAACGAGATATTTTATTGAAAGGGTTTCTTCTTCATATTGGATGCATTTATTCTTCATACGTATCTTTTCTTCTACCAAAAGATGCAGCCTTTGGAAGGAAAAGTTACACCCCAAAAGTCATTTCTCTTCAAAGAAACTCTTCATTATCTATAAATAAGCTTGAATCAAAGAGATTTGGTTAACTAATCTTTCCGAATCTTTCCTATATATACATTCTATTCTCTGCAATTATTTGATTTCTAAAAGCATGTAATTTATCTATTTTATGCATCAAGTACTTCAAATCGTATACTACTTCAAGGAGATTATAAGAGAGCTTGTACTATTCAGTCAAAATCAGTGTTATCAAGAACACATCTTTGTCAAGAAAACTACTCTATTGTAAGTCTATTCCTCTGGGTGAAGAGAGGGTTGTTTTGATAGTTAGAAGCCAAAGGGGAGCTTCAGAACTAGACGTGGGATGAGAGGTCAGAACCAACATATCTAATGTGATTGCTTCTTACTTTACTTAGTTTCATATTGCTAGTTATTAAATATCATCTGCAATACTTGTTTATTAAATACACACACGATCCCTATAGTTCTTTAGCATGCATCCAAAGCCTTCCAGGAGAGCTCCTCTGGAGGTCTCTTCAGCAACCCAACAGTTACTCTTTTGAAGAATAACGGATGGCACATGAAACCTCCATATTCACTTCCTCCAGAAGCAAGGATCAACCCCAAATAGCGAAAGGAAAGACCAACCCTCACCTATAAATACGACACTAGAGGTTCATAACTGGGATTCAAATTTTTATATTCTCATTCTTGTGTTCATAAGTTAGAGTTGTAAACCCTAATTTCTAAATTGATTTTGGGATTTACGTAACTTCAGTTCTGAGATATCTGTACTAGCCAGCACGATAAATAAAAAGAATGAATCTACAGTATCCCTTGGGTTAGTAGAATCTTTTGTATGTTAATTTATCTTTTAACTTTTGTTACGCAGGTATCATGATTATTTCTATTGAAAAGCAATTTGTAACCACCAAAAGAAGTTCCAAGCCAAAGGGATTTATGTTTCTTTAGTGGATCACCTTTAAAGTCCAACTAGTGTATCTCTCATTTTGAGTGTTAACGATTTTCACGGCTAATATATTGGCACTAGAGAGAGGGGTTGAACCTTCGACTTTGTGGTTAACGGCCATAATCAGTTCCAAAAGTGTCTTATCCGATAAGTTGGTTAGGTTACAAAAGAATGTCAGTGAGAGAACTGTTCAATCTGTGACATTAGAGGATAACATTTTCTTCCAATTCAATCCAGCAAATTTAGAAATGGGATAGTCTTCAACTCTAACGAACAAGACAAAAAAATAAAATGAAAATATTCACCTTGTCTTTACAAAACGACGCTACAAGAAGACTTATTGAGGAAAACCTAGCTTGAAGGCCCTTTAAAGCAGAACCAAGCGAAGCAGAATTGAAAGCAATAATACTTTAGGATCTTAATAGCCAAATTAAAACTCCTTCAAATCTATTGAGTAGCTCAGCTTCACAAAAGAAAGATCAAGTATTGGAAGAAGAAATAACCTCAAAATAAAGAGAAAGCTTAATTCTGAAAGAAAGCAAAAAATTAGAAATAATTTCCTTTTCCAAAGAAATAATGACTACTGAAATCCCATCCGATATAAAATTACCATCACTCAAATATGATGGAACCACCGATCCAGATGAACATGTTTCAACCTTTGATAATTATATAAACGTATATAATGCCACTGATGTAACACCCCGTAAAATTCATAAGTATTAACAAATAAATTAATAATTAAAACAAGCAATTAAATGATATGGCTGGAAAATGGAATTTTTGCAGCTTTAGGAATTTGGCTACGAAAGTCTGTTTTTGGATTCGTGGCGAAATTCTGCATCATTTTCATATACAATATGCTGAAAATGGTTAACGTATGAAGAAATTATGAACAATTTAATTTGGACAGTGTACACATAAATTATATGTATATATAATTATGTGAATATTATATATATTGTCTAAATAATAATTTAAAATAAAACGAGGGAAATTCAAATTACAATATTAATATATGGAATAATATATATAAATGAGCAATTGGAATATTCCATCTAGTTTAAATATGCGTGTACATATAAATACATAAGAAGGGGACAAGAGTAACATTAAAAAGGAATGATGTAAGGGATAAACTACATATTTGGACAACAATTACTTTCCCTTAGGTGGATTTGAAATCCAAATAAAAAGATAAAGACAAGGGGACAAAGGATGCATTACATAAGGAAAAGGATTGGTAATAAAAGGCAAGCAATTAAGCAAATAAAGAACGTAATTAATAAAAATGAACAACCCAATAAGGCTATCTAATTAGGGTTTTCTAAAGAGGTTAAGTTTATATGGATGGTTTGGATTAATTTTTATAAATTCGACGGCTCCTGCTCACACGAGCAAGTATGAGTAACCCCTCAAACAACACACTAGAAACCATAATTATTCTAAACCTTTGCCTCCATGCTGCTGAATTCCATAGAAAAATAAAGAGAAAAAGGGTGAAGGTTCTTCTACTTCTCTACCTCCATTCCTATATCTCTCTATTTCAATTTATATAAGTTTAGGAAGTTGGAATTTAGCATAAACAATATATATAAGAATCTAATTATATGTTTCTTATATTTATATTGTTAGGAGATCAATCAGAGCCCGCTAGAATGTTGAGAACCCTTGCAGATCTAGAGATTTCTATCACATCTCCACTTGATTTGCGAATGGAATCTAGTTTAGCTTATAGGCATATTCATATTACTATTAGTTTGCCATATGAATTGTTATACCTATGAAGATTTGGTTATGCGATAATAAAACAAGAAAAATCCCCAAATCTTCGACTTTGTAATCACAAAGGAAATTGTCATATTGAATTGCTTTTGTAGAATTGTGGTTTTTGTATTTAATTAAAGGTAAACATGAGTATTGTATTATTATTTTTATTTTATGCAATTCACCGTCATCATTTGATTAAGCCTGAGAAGGTTTGGATTTTAAGTGTTTCATAGTTGAATTGGGTTTGGGTTCTAATTTGGGTGTAAACGCATTTGTAAATTGGAATGAACTAAATGTAAACATTTTTGGGTGTATAACACCACAAGGGTAAATTGGGTGAAATATGGATTGTAAACATACATGTGTGAATGTATGAAATGCTCTACTTTTAATTTAATGTTTAAATCATTCCTACATGCCTAAAGATACAAGTTATAATTGTTATGTCTATGTATATGTTTTCCATTCACTGCTATTTGTAATATATTCATTATGCCATCATGTTTATGTGTAGCGGTAAAATATGGAAAAATCTATCTTGTATGCCTTAATTTGGGTAAGATGACAATTGCCATCCCGATTAAAACGTTTCCCTGTTTATACGAATGTTACATTAATTAGGTGGTATTATTATATTATTTATTTAAACATAATTAACGTTATGTTAGCGTAATAAATGCGTTTAGATTAGAGTTTGAATTTGAAATGTCACCTTATCAAATATATATACATATATTTGTTTGCTTATGTGTGCATATATATATGGAATATCTTAAACATATATATAAATAAATGATACAAAGACACGAGGTTAGTTGCCTTTTCTGGTAGAAACCTGCCCGGGACCGACCGACATATCCACCAACCACAAGTTGGCTCAACTAATGTGAGATGTCTAGGTGCCATGGCCATTAATAAACTTAGCACACTAGACACAAGGTTAAACTGACTTATAGTAGAAGCCTGCCCGGAACCGACCGTCATATCCAGCATCTACAGGTATACGGTCTAATGTGAGAGGTCTAGTATATGTGTATATATATATATGTGTGTGTGTATATATATAAGTCGATGTGTGAAAACAAATAGGCTTACTATGCCTTAAGAAGGTCTCAAGTGGTTGACTCACCTTTTATCTAATTTGGGTCTTAAGTGGTTAGAACGAGGATCCCTCCGAAGGTTTATTCCTTGGAGAGGAAACCAAGTCATGGGACCCACCCTTATTAGTATTAAGGTAAGTCTTTGAGTCCTCCTTCTTTAAAAGTGGTTAGGCATAAAATGGTTAACGGAGTAGGGTAGTTCACGGGGGATGTCTACTTCCTCTAGATGCTTGTAAGGGCTCAACTAGGAACAGATTGGTAATTGAAGGATATGTGGCCATCGCATGCTCACCAACTATCTAAGGCAAGTCTTAAGTGACATAGGTGTCCTACCGAATAATATCAGTTAAGTAGTAATGTTCACAATACTACTTCTGGTATTACAATTGAGAGATTAGAATTAAGAACGTTAATGTACTAATACGGGGTTCCTAAAGGGCTTGGGGTCCGCCTCAAGGTTATAAGAGATTATAAAAATCCACCTTTAATAGGGTCATAAGTGACCGAGAATGCCATCTCGTTGGGTATTTACCCTAAAACACTAATGGGAGATTGACTTGGATATCCACCCCATTGGTAAGATATTTATTTTTATGTGAAATCTTGTGTGTTGCGTAGGCATACCTTGACATATGTAACCTGCTAAAAATGTAGGGTACGGATAATAAGTAAAATTATATTTCAGTCACACAGAAATTTATGTTCTGACCCCCTCTCCTTAACATCCAACAGGTCAGTAGATGGGGTAAAACCATGAATGAAGTCCCGTTCGAAGACGACGAAGAAGATGAAGTTATTATGATATTATTAGCTATTCTTACTGTACTTCATGGAGATGAACTATTTGATGTGCCGTTTGAATAAATGTAACCGTGACTATGTATTTCTGAGATTTTTGAAATATTGGTACAACTTATTTGAATATTATATTTCCTCTTTCCGCTTTATGAGATTTCCATTCGAAGTATATATTATTGTTATTTGTGCAAATGTAATCCTTACAGGAACCCATGACCCGTTTAGAATGGCTCTAAATTTCGATGGGCCTTTTCTCGGTCAAAATTTAGGCCCATTCAGGGCATGTTGTTATGAGCATAGCTTACCGGTTATAATGGAAATATACGTATGAGAGGCATATTTATAATTTGAAAAGATTTTTCAAACTATATATACATATATAATATATGTTTACCCTAATAAGCATACGTACTTATACTAGGCACCTTTATCGTTTCTTCCTTTTTTTCCAGCTTAAGTACTATCTCAGGAGTATCCACTAAGGGGTTCTTCCTTTTCTTTTCAGATAGTAGAATGGCTAAAAATCCTAATGAGCAGGGAAACCAGGCAAGACCCCTTACTTGCCAGAATGGTTCCAGCAGTACCTTCGTACTATGAAGCAGGTCCCTGTAGCTAATCCTGCCCAGACGGCTCCCGCAGCTCATGTCGCTGATCTGGCCTTTGATTTTTTTTCGCTTATGTAAGATCTTTACGAATTTTAGAGGGAAACCGTTTTCTGGAAAGGAAGGATTTGTTAGTGCCCAATCTTCGGTTATGGACTGTGAATGCATCTTCGAGACTACTGCCTGGCCTGGTGAAACAAGAAGAAGGATAGCGGTCTGGCATTTGAAGGATGAAGCCTTAGAGTGGTGGAACTTAATATCAATGGAGAACGAGGGTCGGATCTTCACATGGGCCGAATTCAAGACCCGTTTTGAAACGAAATTTTTGCTAAGGGCATAAATGACTATTCAAGCTTGACTCGGCAAGAATACGTATCCAAATTCACTGAATTATGTAAGTTTGGTAGGGGATTGGTAGACACACCTATGAGCAAAGCCCTTAGATTTGTAAAAGGACTGAACTCCCCGTTGAAGGAAACCTTATTAGCTCAAGACTTGGGGCGACTTTTGATACTCTAGTTGAGACAGCTACCCTTTGCACAGTTGAAAGCACCAAGGAGGATAAGGAGGGTGAGAAAAGGAGAAAGCTCCAACAAGAACAAGAATAAAGAAGGGTGGAAAAACAAGAAGAAAAAGAACTTCAAAAATTATGCAAAGACTTGCGCGAGGTGCAACCGCAAGGGACCTGAGGCTAAGGGTTGTAGGGTCTCATTGGCAAAGAAGGAGTTCAAGGGAAAATGTTACAACTGCCACGAAGAAGGAAACATGTCCAAAGACTGCCTAAAGCTACCAAAAGTGGCCGGAACTATGCAATTGAAGCAACCCTAATTCAAAGACGACCCCCAAGAAACCAAGGGCAGCCTGGACTCGAAGGTATAATCTCTATTTTAGGAAATTCAGCATACACCTTGTTTGATTTTGGAGCTACCCATTCTTTTATCTCCCAACGATTAGTAAATCTGTTAAACCTTTACGTATCTATCTTGGATAGTCCGATAGAGGTGGCCAACCCTATCGGAGGATCTAAGTATCTTAATCTGTTGTGTAAAGGCCTAGTATTAGAGGTCGACAATGTCAAGTTCCATTGCAAAGCGTATGCGTTGGATTCTATGGGGTATGGCCTTATCGTAGGAATGGACTGGCTATCGTTTTATGGGGCCGTCCTAGATTGCGATAAGAGACTCGTTCGTCTTAGGAGTCGAAGAGGACGCAGCCTAAATATTCCTTGTAATGTTAGAAACAAGGATAAAGCCTTATTATATTCCTTATCTCCTAGTTCTGAAGGACCACCTTTGGTCCCTATAGTTTGTGAGTTCTTGGACTTTTTTGGGGTAGTCACGGGACTTTCGCCCCCACAGAGAAATCTCCTTTCATATTGACCTAGAGAAGGACGCAAGACTTGTAGCACTGCCCTTGAGGCATATAGCGTCCAAGGAAAGAAGGGAGTTAGATAAGCAGATTTCGGAGTTGTTGCAAAAGGTTTTATTCGCCGAAGTACATCAGAATGGGGTGCACCTGTTGTTTTTGCCACCAAAGCAGATGGATCTTTGAGACTTTGTATGGACTATAGAGAACTTAATAAATTGACCAAAAAGAACAGGTACCCTTTACCAAGAATCGATGACCTTTTTGACCACTTGGGAGGAGCCCAAGTATTTTCCCAACTAGACCTTGCTACCGGATTTCACTAGTTGAGAATTATAGAGGACAACAAGAAAAAACTGCATTTAGGACGCCAGATGGATTTTTCCAATGGGAAGTTATGCCCTTCGGATTAACGAATGCACCCTCTTTCTTTGTAGACCTCATGAGTAGAGTGTTTAGAGGCATTCTAAGTAAAATTATGGTAGTCCTCGTAGATGGTATACTTATATTTTCGAAGGATCGTAAAGAGCATGAAAAGCACTTGAGACAAGTGTTAGGGATATTTGGAAAGAACCAACTGAAAGAAAAATTCTCGAAGTGTCATTTTTGGAGGGAAGAAGTGATATTTTTAGGACATATTGTGTTGAGTAAAGGCCTGGCCGTAGACCCCGCGAAGATCGAGGTAATCAAGGAATGGAGGATACCTCAAAATGCTACAGAGGTAAGAAGTTTCCTTGGATTGGCCGGATATTATAGGAAATTCATTAAAGACTTTACAAAGATTTCTACTCCATTAATCCAATTAACGAGAAAGAATTTGGTATTCACTTGGAGTAATAAAAGTGATATAGCTTTTAAGAAATTAAAGGAAGCATTAACTAGTGCACCAGTCCAAATTATACCCGAAGGTTCAAAGTTTGTCACTGTTTACACTGACGCATGTAGGATCAGTTTTGGAGCAGTCCTTATGCAAGAAGGAAGACTAGTTGCCTATGCTAGTAGACAACTCAAGGATCCATAGAAAAGATATCCAGTGCATGACCTTGAGTTAGCCGCAGTAGTGTTCGCCCTTAGGATGTGAAGGCATTATCTCTTATGGGAGAAGTTTGAATTGTTTACCGACCATAAATCCCTTAAGTATTTATTTTCTCAATGTGACTTAAACTTGAGACAACAAATATGGATGAAGTATATTGCCTCATTTGACTTTGCGATTCAGTATACCCCAGGTAAGGGGAATGTTGTGGCGGACGCTTTAAGTAGGAAACATGTGACATTCAATGCGATGATAGAATGGAAACAGTTAGAGTTCCTCGCAAAATTTAATTTGCAACCCTCACCAACCACTTCCAATGGTTTTCTTCGGGCTATGATAATTAGACCTACCCTAAGACAAAGAGTCCAAAGTGCACAAGACCTTGACGAAGAGTTAAGAGGAATAAAGGAGAAAGTTGTAAAGAGAGAGACCTTTCCTCACTCGGTTAGGGATGGACGATTTTACGTCCCTAAGGATGAAGGGTTGAGGAAAGAAATTTTAGAAGAGTGCCATAATTGAGATTGACCATACACCCCGATGGGGATAAAATGTACAAGGATATGAAGAGGAATCTCCATTGGGAAGGTATGAAGGGAGACATAGCCGAGTTCGTGGCCAAATGTTTAACATGCCAAAAAGCCAAGTCGGAGCAAGGGAGCCCGAAGGACTGTAGTTACCTTTAAAGATCCCCACGTGGAAGTGGGAGCATATTTCCATAGACTTTATAGATGGACTTCCTAGAAGCCAAAAGGGTAATAGGGGCATCTGGATTATGGCATACCGTTTAACCAAAAGCACCCATTTCATACCAGTCAAGAAGACAAGGACTACAACCGCGTTAGCCTAATTATACGTCAAAGAGATAGTCAGACTTCATGGTAGTCCATCAAGTATCGTGAGTAATGGAGATCCCTTATTCATAAGCGAATTTTGGAGAAGCATACAAGCAGCATTGGGGACGACCCTTAACTTAAGGACAACTTATCATTTGCAGACCGACAGACAGACAGAGAAAGTAAATAGAATCTTAGAAGACTTTCTCTGAGCTTATATCATCAACTTTGGAGGAGTTTGGGAGCAGCACCTACCACCTATGGAGTTCACGTATAATAATAGTTTCAAGCGACGATTGGTATGGCCCCTTTCGAAGCGCTATACGGGAGGCCATGCAAATCGTCAATTTGTTGGTAGGAAACTACCGACAAGATTATACTCGGACTAGACTTCGTCCGTGAATCCACGGAGAAGACATTTTTGATTAGGAAGAGAATGAAGGCAGCCCAAAACCGCCAGAAATCGTATGTCGATAAGCGTAGGAGGGAGCTAGAATTTAATGTTGGAGACTTAATGTTTGTGAAAGTATCCCCTCTTAAGAAGACTGTTCGGTTTGGAAGGACTGGGAAGTTGGCTCCAAAGTTTATTGGGCCTTTTAGTATCATCGAAAAGATAGGATCTTTGGCTTATCGAGTGGATCTCTCAGAGCGTCTATCAGGAATCCATAATGTTTTTCATGTATCTAATCTAAGGAAATGCCTTCATGACTCTGCTATCAGACTCGAGCTTGATGAAAGTGGGGACATTGAGAAACTCGAGTTGGAGTCCAGAGTACCCCATGCCACTGCAAGGATTGTAGAGCACAGAAATAAGAGACTCCGCAACAAAACCGTACGCCTCGTCCGAGTACAATGGGGGAATGATCCTACGGAAAGCACATGGGAGATCGAGGATAAGATGAGACAGACTCACCTAGAGCTTTAGGCAAATTTTCCCTCAAATTTACGTTTATCGATGCATCATGATTGCTAGATTGGATGTTAGGGAATGGATGCAACACCATCGCACTAAGCACTCATATAGAAATATATGCATATTTAGGTTGTTTGCATACGTGCTGCATCACTTATTACACCTACATGCTAGGGTAAAGCTCAATTTAGTGGATCTGCAGTTCATAATCACTGCGAGTCATGGATGCTTATGGATGAATTAAATAAATAACAAGGGTGTACAACTTGGAAGTTTTGAGCGAGTTGTATTTTTCGCCCCTTAAACATATTTAGGGACGGAATCTATTTTAAGGGGGGGAGAATGTAAGACCCCATAAAATTCATAAGTATTAAAAAATAAATTAAATAATTCAAAACAAATAATTAAATGATATGGCTAGAAAATGGAATTTTTAAATCTTTAGGAGTTTGGCTATGAAACTCTTTTTTTGGGATTCATGGCGAAATTCTACATCGTTTTCATATATAATATGTTAAAAAGGGTTAATGTATGAAAAAGTTATGAATAGCTGAATTTGTACAGTGTACGCAAAAATTATATATATATATATATATATATATAATTAGGGGAATATTATATATATTGTCCAAATAATAATTTAAAATAAAAAGAGGGAAATTCAAATTACAATACTAATATATGGAATAATTTATATAAATGAGCAATCGGAATGTTCCATCTAGTTTAAATATGTGTGTACATATAAATACACAAGAAGAGGAAAAGAGTAACATTAAGGAGGAAAGATGTAATTATTTAATTAATTGCATTATTGTACGTGCTTGAATTGATAATATCTAAGGGATAAACTACATATTTGGAAAACAATAACTTTCTCTTAGGTGGATTTGAAATCCAAATAAATAGATAAAGACAAGGGGACAAAGGATACATTACATAAGGAAAAGGATTGGTAATAAAAGGCAAGCAATTAAGCAAATAAAGAACGTAATTAATAAAAATGAACAGCCAAATAAGGCTATGTAATTAGGGTTATCTAAAGAGATCATGTTTATATGGATGGTTCGGATTAATTTTTATAAATCCTACGGCTCCTGCTCACACGAGCAAGTATAAATAACCCCTCAAACAACACACTAGAAACCATAATTATTCTAAACCTCTGCCTCCATGCTGCTGAATTCCATAGAAAATAAAGAGAAAGAGGGTGAAGGTCCTTCTACTTCTCTACCTCCATTCCTATATCTCTCTATTTCAATTTATATAAGTTTAGAAAGTTGGAATTTAGCACATACAATTTATATAAGAATCTAATTATATGTTTCTTATATTTATATTGTCAGGAGATCAATCAGTGCCAGCTTGAACGTTGAGAACTATCGCAGATCTAGAGATTTCTATCACATCTCCACTTCATTTGTGTTCCCTGAAGGCATATTCATATAATTATCAGTTTTCTATATGAAATTTTATGCATATGAAGATTTGTTTATGCGATAATAAAACATGAAAAATCCCCAAATCTTCTACTTTGTAATCACGTAGGAAATTATCATATTGAGTTGGTTTTGTAGAATTGTGGTTTTTGTATTGAATTAAAGGTAAATATGAGTATTGTATTATTATTTATATTTTATGCAGTACACCATCATCATTTGATTAAGCCTAAGAAGGTTTGGATTTGAATTGTTTCATAGTTGAATTGAGTTTGATCCTAATTTGGGTATAAACGCATTCATAAATTGGAATGGATCAAATGTAAACATTTTTGGATGTATAACACCACAAAAAGGGTGAACTGGGTGAAATATGGATTGTAAACATACATGTATGAATGTATGAAATACTTTAATTTTAATTTAATACCTGAATCATTTCTACATGCCTAAGGATACAAGTTATAATCGTTATGTCTGTGTATATGTTTTCCATTCACTATTATTTTCTATATGTTCATTATGCCGTCAGGTTTATGTATAGCGGTAAAATATAGAAAATTCTATCTTGTATGCCTTAATTTGGGTAAGATGACAATTGTCATCCAAATTAAAACGTTTCCTCGTTTATACGAATGTTACGTTAATTAGGCATTATTATTTATTTAAATGTAATTAACGTTATGTTAGCGTAATAAATGCGATTAGATTAGAGTTTGAATTTAAAATGTCTCCTTAACAAATATACATATATATTTGCTTGCTTGTGTGCGCGCATATATATATGGAATGGCTTAAACATATATATAAATAAATGACATAAAGACACGAGGTTAGTTTCCATTTGTGGTAGAAGCCTGCCCGGGACCGACCAGCATATCCAACAACCACAAGTTGGCCCAACTAATGTGAGATGTCTAGGTGCCATGGGCCATTCATAATCTTAGTACAATAGACACGAGGTTAAACCGACTTGTAGTAGAAGCCTGCCTGGAACCGACCGGCATATCCAGCATTTATAGGTATACAGTCTAATGTGAGATGTTTAGTGTGTGTGTGTATATATATATATATATATAAATATATAAGTTGATGTGTGAAAACAAATAGGCTTACTACGCCTTAAGAAGATCTTAAGTGGCTGACTCACCTTTTACCTAATTTGGGTCTTAAGTGGTTAAGACTAGGATCCCTCTGAAGGTTTATTCCTTCGAGAGGAACCTAAGTCATGGGACCCACCCTTATTAGTATTAAGGTAAGTCTTTGGGTCTTCCTTCTTTAAAAGTGTTTAGGCATAAAACGGTTAACGGTGTAGGGTAGTTCGTGGGGGATGTCCACTTCCTCTAGAAGCTTGTAAGGGCTCAACTACAAACATATTGGTAATTGAAGGATATGTGGCCATCGCATGCTCACCAAATGTCTAAGGGAAGTCTTAAGTGACATAGGTGTCCTACCGGGTAATATCAGTTAAGTAGTAACGTACGCAATACTACTTCTCATATTACAAATGAGAGATTAGACTTAAGAACATTAACGTTCTAGGATGGGGTTCTTAAAGGGCTAGGGGTCCGCCTCAGGGTTATAAGAGATTATAAAAATCCACCTTTAATAGGGCCGTAAGTGACCGATAATACCACCTCGTTGGGTCTTTACCCTAAAAACACTAATGGGAGATTGACTTGGATATCCACCCCCATTGTTTAGATATTTATGTTTGTGTGAAATCTTGTGTGCTGCGTAGACATACCTTGACATATGTAACCTACTAAAAATATAGGGTTTGGACATCAAGTAAAATTATATTTCAGTCACACAGAACTATATGTTCTGACCCGTCTCCTTAACATCCAATAGGTCAGTAGATGGGGTAAAACCATGGATGAAGTCCTATTTGAAGACGACGAAGAAGATGAAGTTATTATGATATTATTAGTTGTTATTGTTGTACATCTTTTGGAACCTTATGAAGATGAGCAATTTGATGTACCTTTTGAATAAATGTAACTGTGACTATGTATTTCTGAGATTTTTGAAATAATGGTACATCTTATTTGAATATTATATTTTCTCTTTCCGTTGTGTGAGATTTCCATTAAAAGTACATGTTATTGTTATCTGTGCAAATGTAATCCTTTAAAGAACCAACGACCCATTTAGAATTGCTCTAAGTTTCGATAGGCCTTTTCTGGATCAAAATTTAGGCCCATTCAGGGAGGGTTGTTACAACTGATTTGGTTCATTCAAAGTATTCATGGCGACTCTTTGAAAATACCTAGTAAATGAAGTAGGTGTTATTGAGGACCTGCCATTGGCAATTGGAAGCAACTATCATTCGCTTTCGGTAACACTTCCACATGCTCAAGAATCCAACTATAATACCTTATAAGCTAGCCAAGATCGAACAACGATCAGAAGAATCACCGAGCAACTACCTAAAGAGATTTCACGAGGAATCATTGAAAACTGTAGGAGCTACTGACAAACGAAAGATACTAATCGTGCTTTTGGCAATAATCGAATCCTTACTATTCTGGAAGGATCTTTATTCGAATGAACCTAATGGACTCTTTTATTTTTACTCACAAGCCGATAAATTTATTCGTGTGGAGGTTAAATCACACACTAAAGCTTGCGTTGAGAGGGGAAGTTCTCAGCTTACCCCCTCTATCCCGGAAGTAGAAAAGAGATGGAAGTAGGAGAAAAGTCAGAGAGAGGGTCTACTAAGTCAACCTTGTGAACTTGAATCACCCTATCTTACATTTATTCACTACAAAGTGATGATAGGAGTTTCGTAATTCCATATAAAGGAATGTGAATTTTGAACTGCTGCATGTGAGGAAATATTGTGATTATCACCAAGTAAACGAACATGGAACAAACAATTATCGTTCTCTAGTGAGAGTGATTCTAGAAATGATCAAAACTGGGATTTATCAAGAGCTCATCGAAAGGGCTTCTTAAAAACATGGAGAATGAAGAAAAAAACCAGCATAGCACTACTTGCTTACCCTCTACTTGGCCTACTCAATGACTGATTTAACTTTACTTATTTCTAAATTTGATTTGCGATTCAGTTTGGTAATAACTATATTTTATAGAAATTCAAGTGTCATTATAATTTAAAAAATCCAAACAAAGAATAGAAAACTAGATGAGGCATTCCTTGATGACCACCGCTTGATTCATGAAACAACTACCTTTAACTCAATCTATTTTATTTTCAATATTTCACAAGACTAAATTTCTAACATTTGAATTATGCTAGATGAAGATTCCAATATCTTTATAGGAAAGGTAAAAGCCATTCGTTAGTAATATCCGAAGGGAAGTCCAAGGCCTCCAGAAGACGAAGTGAATCAATAAAGATTTCAAGAATAGGAGTTGTTACATATCCACCAATGGGGAGCCTCCCAGAGGTGGAGGCATGTCAAATAAAGCTTCCAAGAAGAGAAGATATCTCCACCAAGTGAAATATCTCCAGAAGAGAGGTCCAATAAATTTTGCCTCTGTTGTCTATAACAGAGCATATTAGCTTTCGATGTCCATTATAGAACATTAAGCTCCATATGAAGGGTTAATCTCATAAATTAAGTGTCAATCGCCGCATTAGAACTAGTCATTACATTACATTCGCTCTTTGGGTGAAGGTCATCTTCTAATAAAATATCATATAATAATACATAATTATGAGAAAATAGAGAAAGAAAAGGGAAAATCATAATTCAACTACTGGATATTCCTAGTAAGAAGGTTAAACCATATGCTTTATCATTGGAAATGGGAATTGATCATATTCAAAGGAGACGATCACGAGTTATATAATTAAGAAATATTACTGGATAGATATGTAAATACGAAAGCTTAGTTCAATCATAAAGGATTAAGAGAGAAATGTTAGTCCTTACCAAAGTAAGAGACTTAGTAAAATCCCTTTGATGAGCGCAATCTGATCTCATAAAATTTGCATAAGATTTCAAGAAATGGATTTCCATCATAAGAGACAATATGGATGTTGAGCCAAACTTCTTTTGTCATAGGCCAGGAGATAGAATAAGGAATTAGTGGTATAATATTGGTAAACATTTTGTTTTCAGAAGTATTTAAGACTCTTTCGACCACATATTTTTCTGGATACTATTTAAACAAGCCTCCAAGGAGCATACACATGATAATATTAACTTGATAACTTTTAATTACCCTTGGACTGCTCAACATAATCCACATGGATGATCTTTGAATAATTCTTGATCACTCTTTTATGTTGTTATTAAAGCATTTTATTTAGCTTTGGTATTATCTAAATGAGTTCCAATTAAGATATGATCTGGGAGTGACTTTGGATAGGTTGTATTACTAATTGAACAACGGGTGTTTCTATGGATTTTAATCATTTCGTAGTGGTTCCTTATTATGAGTTTTTTCCATATGATGGCTATTCTGAGTGAATTTTGATATCTACAATATTTCTGGGTTTCTACCCATGACTCGACAATTTTAATTCAATCACAAATAAATGAATTCTGGTGATTTTAAATCAATTGATGAATTTTGATACCTTTCGTTCTCCTAAGATTAATTTTTAATATTATGCAAATTCATTTTTGAACTACATGTGCCTTATATCTAATATAGAGTCGATGATTGAATCAAGTTTGTTTTATGGATTCTAGAGTTATTGCTATGCTTTCTACTTTAGTTAAATGAATTTCCAATTTAATTTGCGAATGTACGATGCATTCATCTGAATGGCTTCCCTAATTGAGATAACAACTTTGGATGATGCATGTTATCTTTATTTTTCCAAATTTCTACCCATGAAGAGATAGTTTTAGATGAATTTCAATATTTTGTATCATTTCCTGATTTTCGCCATATTTCGGAAAATATATACTTCTTGAATAAATGCATTATGTTCTTGAATGTCTTTTAATGAATTTTTAACCGTTATTAACGGATACATCGATTGGTTTTGCTAAATTTCCGATTTAATGGTTTCTCATTTTCAATACTGGTTTGTTAATCACACATGCTTTGTTAGTAAGTTTAATACTATCTCCACTTCCCTTATGATCTGTCAGATTATAGTTTTATTCCCCAATTCCTTGTATTAATTTATGATTTTGATTTTGCGAATGGATGATGTATTCATTAGTATGACTTTCCTTATTTCGTGATTCTTAGAAATTATTTTGTGGTTTTAGTAAATCCATTTTAATTCAATTTATAAAAAGTTCTTTATAAATTTGTTGTTGAGATTTCGATTTTGCATTGCTTATGAGTTAGCAATCCCAAATAAATTTTGGTTCCCAATTTTTCGATGAGTTTATGAAGAAACGTTTTAATCATTTTCAAGATTTATGGAGATTCTCAATGATTTGTGATTTCTCATATAATAATTTTTGAATTTGATTTCTAAACCTTACCTTAATTATTCATGATCGTTGATGGATCCCACTTATTCAAATGATTTTTCGAACCATTAATCTCCTAATCATTAAAAGGGTCATTTGTGTAACAACCCGGAATTTCGATAATAAATTAGTGATTTAATTAGATTATCCAAAATAGGAATTTCCGCAAACGGTGGAATTTGACCAGGAAACTTTAACCGTTGCGTTCGTCTTGGAATTCTGATCAACTTTCATGTTTGGAGTTTCGCGAACGGAGTCCGTATGAAAAGTTACAGATGAAATAAGAAAAACAGATGGAAATAATAAAATAGAATAATTAAAATATTTAAGACCATTTATAGCCTGCCATCACTGGGAAAATTGGCAGAAGGGCGGTCGACACCCTTGAGGGAGCGGTAGACCGCTTCGGGCAATTACAACCAAGTGACGACTAGGGTTATACAAGTTTTTAATATATAAAATATTATATAAATGGAAGGATGTTTGTTTAATCAAATTTAATGGCACATGGCCAATTCCACTCCTGTAAATAAAGGGGTAAGGCCTCATTCTTTTCCATACGAATCTGTAGGCAGCAGTGAAGCTCTGCCATTTCCCTTTCCCTTCAAATAAATTCTAAATCAAAAATAGATTCATATACAATCAATCAAACATAAATTCATATAGATTTGAAAGGGATTATCAGATTCAAGTGGAAAAGGGTATGAATTGATGTCAAAGCTATTATTCAATAGATTCTCCCCTCTTTCCTATTTTCTTGCAAATCTACAAATCTGTAAGTATCCCCTTTTCAAAATAACTATGGATCTGTAAGAACTGGGGACTATAGGCCTAAGAAATAATTCAGATTTTAGATTTGGAGTCTTTCAGGCGAGAGAGAAATTTGTATACAAAGTTATAATAGCTTAATTATCTCGTTTATACTAGATCTTAAATATATCCTAACATTTAAAAAATCTGTTTATAATACTATTAAACATGAAATATGATGCCTATCAGATCTGCTTGTGAATGTTGTTAAAAGCCTGAAAGTATAGATTTGTCGTTTTGAATAATATTATTTGTAGGATTACTTAAATTGTTAAAATTATTGTCTACAATTGGGTTTGAAATATATTGTGGTTGTTACAAAACATTGTAGATTTGGAAATCAGTCCCATAAAACACTGTTAAGATGTAGTTTTGTTCTAGATCTCTAGTTTCAATGTTAAATGATGAATATGTAATTTTGACTAAAAAGATATAAACCTGTTTGTATTCGATTTTTTTGGGGTTTTAACTTAGTTATTATAAATTGTACCTTTTTGTCTTCTCTAAATAAAAAGGCATTATTTGAAACCAATAAGATATATGACAAATATTCAAAAAAGGGAAAATTAGGAAAATTCACGTATAAATATAAATATATATGTTTGTGCATAGTTTACATCAACTAATCCAAACATAACATATATTTCTTATGGTTTGAAATATGTTTATTCCAATATTCTGGCATGATTTACAATAATTATAGTTGACAGTCTTTTTTAAGATTTAGAACCTTATTTCAAGATTGAAACAAAAAGGAATGTTTGGTTATTAGTTGAACCAAATTATTAAACTTACCGATAACAATAATAAAAGAAAATAACTATGTTATCTGCTCAAAAATATAAATACAAATATATATACATTATCCGTCTTAATCTATGTAAACAACGAAATATATATAATAATAAATGTTTGAATGGTTTTAATTTTATGGAATTATACATGTAAATGTAATCCATATTAATTGATTTTATTTGTGGTGACCACCATAGTAATTAGTGTAATAATTGCTATAAATAGGGCCATAAGTATGTAAATAAATAAATAGCTATTGTAACCGATTTTAATTGGGGAAAAGAAATTTAATTAGGCAGCTAAGCCTAAAGGTTATATGAATTAGTTAGGATTAATGTTGTAAACCCCAGTTAGGAAATTAAATTATAACCGCGCTAGGACATGAGGTTATGTTCAACTTGTGGTAGAAGTCTTCCCGGAACCCGCCCGGCAAATCCAACATCCACAAGTGGTCGGCTTAATGTGAGTGGTCTGGTGCAAACACATATATGTATATATATATATATATATATATATATATATTTGAAATTTGGTATGCTTTTTATTTGATATAACAAATAAAATACAACGTCTGAACAATACACAACTGATTACAACAAATTAATTAACCCACTAGCGTGGCCCAAAGCCCGCATCCAAAATATATACAAATGAAAGAAAACCAAGTTATCATCCATTATCGTTTAATTCTACTCCCCATCGCCTTAAAAACACCATATTCTGGTAACTCCATCTCGTCGAAGAGCCATTATTTTGAACCAGAAAAGAAATCTCCCGTTCGATGTGATGAAGCTTCGTCAAGCTTTGTATTTTATGATGATGGAAAATCCTAGCATTGCGTTCTGCCCAAATGTGGTATATTGAAGTTGTAAAACTTGCGCAAGCAATGTCTCTTAGTTGGTCACTATAAGGAAACGAAGTTTGCAGTAGGTTCATTTCATCTTCGAGGGAAGGTAAGAGGTTTGGGAGCAAGGAAAGTTTTAATTTTAGTGAGCATCAAATGAATGAGGAATAGGGACAGTCAAAGAAAAGGTGGTTGATGGTTTCAGAATTGGATTGGCATAGTGAACACAAGGTGTTTGAGGGAATGTTAAAACAAATTAATCGGTCCTTCGTATTGAGTCTTCTAGAGAATGCAAGATAAGAGATGAACTTCATGCACTTGCTGTTCTTGTTATGCCATATTATAGAATAGATTTGCTTAACATCTGATCGTTGATGTACCTTGTCCCATGCTTTGCTGAAGGTGAATGGTCCGCCATCCCCCCAAATGTAACGATCATGGTTCCAATTCGACTGAACAGCAATGTTCTGAATATGGTGAGAAACTTCTCTGGTAGTCTAGTGCAAATATGGATCCAGTTGAGAATTAAAAATGAGACAACTAACCATTTGAGATTGCGACCCAACGATGTGAACTCTGGTGAAACTGATAAGGTCAACAAGGCAGGAGGAATTGATCCAAGAATCATCCCTCAGTGAAGTTTCTCTTCCATTAGCAGTAATTTTATTAAAATACTATTTCCCGCTTGTTCGGAGTTTAAGCAATGTCTTCCGAGTGGAAGAAGCATTGTTATCAATGTGTAAACTCCACAAAAAATTGTCGTCACAGAATCGACGTTACATCCACTCGCTCCACATCGTTTTAGAAGACAAATACTTCCACATCAATTTCAGACAAGTAGCCTTTTTGAGATCTTGAAAAAGCTTTAGGCCAATCCCTTCTTCCATTTTTGGCTTGTAAAGAGTGGATCATGCCACTTTATGCGCTGCACCTCTCCAAAAAAAATCTGCACAAAGGCTTTGTAGTTTATCAAGGGTTTGTTCCGGTACCTGGTAAACAAAAAGCCAATATAAAACAATTGGAATGATAACAGTGTGAATTAATTCCGCACGCTCAGCAAAACTTAAAAGCTTTGTAGCCCATCCATGCAATTTGCTTTGAACCTTGTGAATCAAGGATTGCCATTCAGAATAGTGTAGATAATTAGATGATGGAGGTAATCTGAGGTAACGAATAGGTAGAGAGCCTTGTTGAAAACCCAAAACAGTCTGCGTTGATTGAATTAATCTGGAATCAGTGCTGTAAAAAATCCTTGTTTTTGCTTCATTAACATTTAAACCTGTGTATGTACTCAAAAGATTAAAATTATGTTTCAAAGTAAAAGCCGATTGTATTGAACTTTTTCCGAAAACCATTAGATCGTCTGCGTAGAGAAAATGGGTGACAACAGGTTGGAATGCGAAAATTGGAACAAAACGCCATTGTGCAGTTGCTTCATCCATAAGAAAAGTGAAATACTGCATAGCAACCGCAGACAAATATGGTGAAAGGGGATCACCTTGACGGATGTCACGATTTGAGTGAATAAATCCCTCAGGCACTCTTTGAATTAATATAGAAAAAGTAGATGTCGACATGCACTCATAGATCACGTTGATAAAATGTGTAGGGAAACCCATTTTTGACATAATGTAGCATATGAATTCTCTATTGACTATGTCGTATGCCTTTTATAAGTCGACCTTTACAAAAAATTTGGAAACACCTTTTTTATTAAAATATCTTAATAATTCATGCGCTAGAAGGATGTTGTCACCAACGTATCTACCTTGAATGAAAGCACATTGATTCTCCGATATGAGATGGGGTAGTAAACTGCTCATTCGGCAACACAGAATTTTGGAGAAAATTTTATAATAAACGTTGCAACAAGAAATGGGTCTATATTGTGAAATAGAAGTAGGCTTATCCACCTTTGGAATTAATGTAAGAAAAGTATGATTTACCCCTTCCGGAATTTTTCCAGACTGGAACATATCGGTAATGGCTTCGAGCAATTCCAGTTTGATTTCTTCCCAGTGTAGTTTCATGAATTTAGAGTTAATGCCGTTAGGGCCTGGACTCGACTCATCGTGTATGGAAAAAACTGCAGATTTTACTTCATCCAGAGAGATATCTTGAAGCCGGTATTGCTGACCTTGGGAGTTATTAGAAGAGATAGGTTTGAAGGAAGGAAACGAGGTAGTAGGAGTACTATTAAATAAAGCAGTATAATAAGTAATAGCTTCAGATTGAATATCCGATAGTTTATATAACAGCTGACCATCAGGCTGAATGAGGGCTCGGATATCATTATCAAAACGACGGGAGGACATCCTGGAGTAAAAAAATTGGGAACTAGTATCACCTGTTTATAGCCACTTAATTTTGGATTGCTGTTTCAGTGCTTTAAATTTCAACTCTTGCTAAGTATTTAAGTCCTTTTTTGCTTGTAGGTAATCATCGAATAGAAGCTCGTTTTCAGGATCCATATCGACAGCATGTTCAAGGAAGGAACATGTCTCTTCAAGAGATTTCAGGTGATTATCGTCTCTACCCCTTTCTTTATTCCATGTTTTCAGTTCTAGTTTACATGCATGTAGCTTAAATTGGAATCGGTAACAGGCAAACCCCCAAATTTGTGCACGTAGCCCTCGCGATATGCAGTTTAAATAACCAATAGCTAAATGCCAGTCGTTTTTATACCGAAATGGAAATCTCTTCACTTTTCCAGTTGGTGACAAATCCACAAAAATTGGGTTATGGTCATTGGACATCTGCGATAGTGTTAGAGCTTTTAAATTCATAAAATGCTGCAAGAAAGAATTGTTCACCAAAATTTTGTCAATATGCATTACCACACCTTTCCTACGCCATGTGTAACAAAACCCGATAGGCTTGATTCTTGAAGGCCTATTTGATAAAGGCAATTTTGAAATTCTAGTAAATGCAGATAGGGGATAGGTAAGCCACCTTTTTTGTTGACAAATGATCGGGCATTGTTAAAGTTACCCATGACCAACCAGGTATTAGAGATATAAGCAGATTGATCAATTAGAGCTTGCCGTTCATAGAAACTATACTACCATAGACTGTGGAGAAATTCATCTCAAAGCCACCCACGTTATCTGCTAGGACAGACAGATGTTCATGCGAGGAATTCAAGTCTTGAATAGACCAGACATTACTATCCCATAGAAGTAAGATCCGACCAGAACATGTGGAAGAACTATTGATTAAATACTGCCAAGATTGCGGGAGTTTAGATAAGAAAATAGTAAGACTAACAGAATTCAACTTGTTTTCAACTAAACCAATAATACTTGGTTTAGCAATATTCAGGAGATTGAGCACGTCCATCATACGTTTGGACGTATTCATTCCCCTAAAATTCCACGTCATCACTATCATTTTGAGGAAGACGAGCTCCTCAAACTTATTTTAGTGGGAGCTAAAATGGTGTTTTTCTTCTTTCGAAGGTAGGAAGTATTCATGTCAACCAAGCCGGATAAGTCATTATGTGTCTGTTGTGAAGGTTTTTCATGTAGAGAATCAGCTATGTGGCCAAGGGAATCCTGCAAGAGATCAGTTGGCAAATTCATGGCTTGATCATCAGAATTGGGTAAATTGACCTCTGTATTAGGAGTATTAGCAACGTCAGATAACACCCCTGGCATCCATTAGGGTTTTCTAGGAATGTCATGGATTTTATCATAATGGCCGAAGCATTTTCACTGAGAACACTTAGCCAGAACAAACTCATACTCTACATTAATATCAATTTTCATTCTATTGTGCAACAAAAGAGGAATAATACTCTTCAGATCAGTAGATAAATCAATTTCTAACTGAACTCGTGCATACGTAGTGAATTTTTTTGAAGCAGAATTAACATCCAACAGTACGGATTTGGCTATACAACTAGCTATCATTTGCAATGCATTTTTTGTCCACATCTCGATAGGGAGATTATGCAATCGAACCCAAATGTGAACAGAGGACTTGTTGAACTTGGTGTAGTTAAAACCAGGATGCCATGCCTCAACCATGAGAAGTTTGCCGAAGTAAGAGTAGTTTGGACATTCAAGAACCTTCTTATAATCAGTGCAATTTTCAAACTGAACTACGAAGTGGTAATCTGAAGAAATATGAACATGAAGTTTGAAGATGGTTTCCATACTCTGAGGATGTATTCCTTAAATTTAACCACTGAAAGACGAAAATCAATAGGGATAACTGCAACAGTGTTAACCCATGAATTCTCTGATTCTTTGTATATACTTTCAGTGATAAACACCTATTCAGAAGGAGGTGCAACATGTTCCAGATTTCGATCATCAGGATTTGGGGTTAGGGTGAAGCGAACAGCGTCAGCGAAGGAAGTGGCATGTCGGGCGTTGGAGGAGGAAGGCGGTTTGGGTGGTTTAGAGGGCATTTGAGAAGTTTTAGGGTTTGGAGAACGTGGGAAGTTACTGGGAGCGGTTAAGTCCGCCATTATTCGAAATTCATAAAGTGTTTTGTTATTTATGTATTATTATATATATATGTATATTATATACAATAGGAAATAAATAAATAAATAAATTAGTAACATTTATTGGGGAACAACAAGTAGATATCTCGGGGCTGATAATGAAGGATAACCAATGCTTTAGTAAGATATGACCATTATGGTTATAAATGGCAATAACTATATTGAATATAATAAAGGAAATAAAACGGGGATTTATGGGTAATGATTACCGTTTTAAATACCAAGTCCAATAAGGAAAATAATTAAATAAATATCCTAGGCTACAAAGGATATAACTTTCCTTATTTATACTAGTTAACCTAGGACTTTTAACAAAAAGTTAGAATTGGACTTAATAGGTTAATGATGTGAAGCATCATTAACCATAGGAACCCGTGATAATGATTAGTTGTGCATGTAAAATATTTCCATAAAGAGAAACTAAAAGGAAATAACTCAATAACGTAGGCTGCTTTAGGATTAAAGTCTTAAGTAGTGAGATCAACCTATGAAAAGGGATAAAGCGATCGTATATCCCACCTCCAATAAATAGAAGGATTAAAGGCTAATTGGGTACAAACTTGATAATCTTCAGGAATAGTCCGCTTCCTTGGGACTTAAGTGGCTTGGATCGAGGGGTCCACCCAGAGATAGGTCACTCAGTTAGAGTCTTAAATGGTGTGCGAATCCTACCTAAACCCGTGTTCATAAATGTCTGGTATGGTCATTCCATCAGGCTACCTATCCTACGGGAAGTATTAAGCATCTAAGTAGATTATCCGATAAGGCCAACTAGATAGTAACAATCCTCCACCAAGTGGTCTTAAGAGGTTTCTTACTATCTCTTGCCTTATGCGGGGAATGGGTTTATATCCGTGAACGACAAAAGCCCTAACTAATAGGGCCCTATAGCTAGTGTCCTCTAGTTTATAATAGCGCTGAGTAACTCATCGAGAGGTATTAAATGACCATAGGTCCACCTGAGGTCTTAAGTGATCAGGAGAGTCCACCCTATCTATCATTCGATAGTGAGGCGTTAAGTGACTATGTATACACTTATGAATAAATAAACTCCATAGTGGGGAGTTCACTTCTCGGTTTAATAATTAGTTTAAGGGCTTCATAAATATATGTGCAAATGTTGTATCTCGGTATCTACACCATTGGGAATACAACCTTGGGAAGGGTAGTTAGAGTCGTGCGTAAACGTTTACAAGGTTAGGTTAGAATTACTAGTCTTGGTAAGCATATATCTTGGGTTGAACCAAACAAGATATATCTATGTATTGTAATATGTGTTGTGCTTTTCTTGTTCACTAGAATTTGTTATTCTGACACCTTCCTGATTACAACCTCCACGGTTTTCTAGAGAAGGTCGGGTTCTCACAAGTTTCTAGGTTTGGCTTTCAATCCTCATTCTCTCTCATGCTCGGTATTGACATAGTGACTTACTTTTAAAAAGTAGTTGCTTGAGTAATACTAGTCTACCCTATTTTGTTTTCGCTATGAGTTATTTTATCATGCTCTGATTATGAGCATGCTCATTTTATTTGCAGGTACCATATTTACACGCTCCATGCTTGGATGTGTTCGAGTTTCGATTTTTGTCAAATTTTGGGATCAGAAAAGTGTGGGGTGTTACATTTGGTTTTAGAGCATAGGTTAGACGATCAGATGAATTAGTTAAATTAGGACTCATGAGAGAACGTAATTTGATTTTATTTTCTATTTTATTCGTCTTTCTTACTCGACTTTAATTTATTTTGACATTGAATTAGTCTTGGGCCTAATTATATAAAGTGGGTCTTAAGCGAAAGAGTTGAAATATGTATAGTTTGGGTTTCTAGCCAATCTTGTTTTAACCCCACAATACGTTGGTGTTTTCGTTGTAAAGAGCATGAGGACGACATATGGTGGATTCTATTGATTCGATCTTCGAGACTGGACAAAAATCTAGCTACAACTGAGATAGTCGCGATATCTGGTTTTTGGTTTCGTTTGATAGTTCCAATCACTGACCTTTTCTTGATCTGAAACAAGAAATACATGTTAATATGTTGCATCCTTTAGGAAATATAACTACGAGGTATATCCATTCATAATTTCGTTAAAAATTCTGGATATTCCTTTATTGAATATATCCATTTGAGTTCTTGGCCTTGTATTTGAGGGAATTTTATTTTTAAAACTGTTTGGAAAAATAAAATGGATTTCGAAAGTTTTGAAATTTCGGTTTCAAAAAAATATATTTTTACAAAAATATTGTTTTATACGGAGATAGTTTTAAAATTTTAATCTATTCGTGTTTCAGAATTGTAGGGCTTTGTGTGGTTTTAATATATATAATCTGATTGGTAGAAAGAAGGGAATTGGAGATGACATGGAATATGCCTGTAAACTTAAAAATAATTAATACCTATTCCTTGTGATTTTTAGTATCCCTCTTTTTATAAATATTGGATGATTTATTGAAATTATCACAATTAAAACTTGAGATTTTAAAGTTCCAACATTTTTGAATGCGAAAAGGTTTTCCAGTTTGTACTATAAACCGGGAAATAAATAATGATAGTAGCAAAATGAATTATATTTATAAATATGAGACTGTTAGTTTATAATAAATTCCATTTTGAAAATTTCTAAATTTTCCTTCGGAAAATCCTTCGTTTGGATTTTTGGGTATTTTATTTCGAAGCGTTTAGTTTTATGTTAGCTAGTTAAGGGGAAAATCCATTTTAATTTTTATTTCGGATTTCTAGCTGAATTTCTACTCTGAAATTCGTTCGTTCGTTGTGCGGTCGCAGCATCGTTATTGAGACTACTTTTGATCTTTGAATCTTTGTAGATGGTTTGGAGTTCGACTGCAGTGTTTGATACTGCCATGGTGAGGATAATTGTTTTTTGAATCGTATTAAATCTTAAAAGATGACGCAGGACGAAATGGTGTCAAGGTTCAACCTTTGCCCAAAACTCATTTGACATTTAATTGTTTAGCGTTATACCTAGAGCGGTCAACTTATTGATGAGTCTTGGTATAATTTGGACTTAGGACTCAACCGTATAAGTTGCGTCTAAATCGCCCCCTTAACTTTTTCTTCTGTTCTCCCTTCCTTATCTAGCTGAAACATATTCTTCTTTTCCTTTGTTATCGTCTCGTCTTCTCTTTTTCCATGCTTGCTTGCGCATTAGTCTCTCCCCATTAATACTCCAAGATCTAATTTCTTCTCTCGGTCATTTCTTAGTCCATAATACCTAATTTCATTATTCGATCTTAGTCACACCATTTAAGTCTTATCCTTAGGGAGAAAGATCGTTTGGTTGATTTGGAATGAGCAGAAACGTTTCACCGCTTTAGGGAAAAGGAAAATTTTCATGGCAATTGAACTTGCAACGGTCCTTTGCTTCGAGATCTTAGAATTGGTTTGTTGGTTGTGCTTTATTGCCTTTGCCGTATCTTGTTGGAATATATTTTTATAAAGGTGATCGTCGATTCGGAGATGAAGATTAGACTATCTTTGGATTGATTTTCTGAGGATAATCTCGATGAGGTTTTAGAGGCATCAGTGTTTTACGTGGGCTTAAATGGTCTTTTTTTGGCCGACTTGAGAGATTTTTCAGCAAATCTTTTTTTTCTTGTTGTTGATTTTTGAGTTCAGGGATCTAAGTCAGAACTACCCATGTTGATGTGTGACCAATTCAGCATATTATTCTGTATATGGGAAGTTAAGACTAGATTCTTCTCACGATACGGAAATTAGTCCTTTGCTTAATCGACAGCGTAACCATCATTTAGTGTCGCATCATATTTGATTCCGGTTGTTATTCTTCTATGATGTCTTATGGAGTTACTTTCTGTGTTTCACCTATAATTTTTTGTCTTTAGACAATATTAGGTGGATTTCCATGAGAAACAACTTTGTTATAAGTTTCTTTTCTCATCGCAAATTCTCTCTTAGAAGAGATGGTGATGTAGGAACCTCCAGCAACACCAGTAGTGTTTGTAACATGAGATTGAGCATTTTGCTAGCATGATATGACTGATCAAAGGTCATAAAAATGGTATGGGCTCCAGTCGCTGAGCAAGACTTCTCATTATTTATAAGCATTGTTTTGAGAGTTTCGGTGTTGTTTTGTTGTCGTCTTTGTTGTTTTCCCTTTCCAGCATTGAGTTATTGGCGTTGTGGTAATTCATGCTTGTAACTTTTAGTGATTAAATCGAACGACTTCTTTTTGATGAGATTTCTATGTCTGGAAATATTTATGTCATTCACGCATTCCTATTTGAATGAAATCTCATTTTCTTATCTAACTAACAGTTATCCTAGAGCTGGAAAGAATATAATACCGTGTTGGATAAATTTTAACGAAGAACCGGTTTTTGCGTTGTTTTTCATCATGGGTATAAGTAATCATTGTTCCTTAATTAAGGTAAATTTTATTGCGTTCTTTTCTGTGTGATTTCAACTTTTGCATTTTTGCATGACTGACTTTCTTTTTCGCCAACATGTGACTAGAATCATTTAAGTTTCCGCAAAATACATTTTTGAAACTTTTAGAAAATGTTGTTTGAAAAAAAATCTTTTATCATTTTTAAGATTTAAATTTTTACTAATTTTCTTTCTTTTATTTCGGTTTGCGTGAAAACACAAAATTTGGGTATGGCAGTTTGCGCGTGTTTAAATGTTTATTTTTACATTAAAATAGATGGGTTGAATGACGCAAAGCACACGTTACACAAGTTTTGGTTTTCATACAGATCGCGTATGGAAAGTAAAACGTTGTTGAAAAGAAACTTTCAAAAGTAAAAAAATGAGTTTAAAACGGAAATTTATTTTTGATGAAAAATTTCAGTTTTTGGTCACATGAATAGCTTAAAGAAGGTTTTTGGATGACTTGTGTGCGTGTTTAATTAACTCGTTTTGTAACAACCCGAATCCCGATAGACTGGATTGTTTTTCAAAATTCTAATCCATCGAAACCTGTGTTGGTTGATCTAGTATCCTGCAGAAAAGACAGAGATA
This sequence comes from Allium sativum, assembly GCA_030737875.1. Taxonomy (NCBI): domain Eukaryota; kingdom Viridiplantae; phylum Streptophyta; class Magnoliopsida; order Asparagales; family Amaryllidaceae; genus Allium; species Allium sativum. The sequence continues at coordinate 155,477,463 of CM060925.1, read as the reverse complement.
TAAAATATATCAGAGCTCAGAAAATATCTCATAAAGGAATGGATAAAGTATAATATAATCAAAGTATAGTCTTTCCGTAGTAATAATACTACCTAACCAGTACTATCATATCTCTGCCACAAATTTAACCTGTGAGTATGTTATGAGGAGGGGGTCAGAACATAAGTTCTGGTGACTGGATTTAAATTATAAACTTTGGATAATCCTACATATACCGTTCAATCACATTTTCTTATTTATTAGGTTACTTGGGTTAACAGCACTCAAGGCTTACACATGCGTCGTACCCATTTACTTCCCAGTGGATTAACCTAATATAGTACATATGTAGCTACCCCACAATATTGAGGTACACCCCATGGTACCCCACTCGCACGGTCTCCACCGTAATGCCATAGAAATGAACACAGTCCCTCTTCCGACGCCGGAGTGACGTACAGATCTCTACATAACAATGTTATGTTCCGCATATATCTGTCATTACTATGCTATGTAAGCGCATGGACTGTCACTGTCGATCGAATCAGATTCCATACCAGAGTAATGCCTTCAAGTCTATGATGCACCACCCAGAGTAAACATGTATGTATCTAGACTTTCGCACGTACGTATCGTCAATCGTATTTGATGCCTTAACCGCACATAACCTCTAATGTACACCGAGTTCCATGGCAAGGCTATACAAGAAACACGGAACTCGAGCGTGAGCTTTTCTATATCTGTACATGTCTGCCTTTAAGAGCCTCAAAATACAGTTATCCCTCGGGTCTATTTTTAATGGTAGATATGGCCCTACCTCGGCCCCTCCCTCAACTAGTAAAGACTACATGAGCTAAGCAACTTGGCCCTAACAAACAATCTAAACATCCAGTTGGCGTCTCCCCACAACCACCGTACCTCGATAGCGAAAGGTGAATAGTCTATTGGGTTTAGCTCTAGTCTTTTCGCATGCCACTGGCTGCCGATGATGGCTACCTGACGATCTACTATCCTTGTTGGTCCTGACCTTGCCTCCCGTTGAGGCAATCGCTGAATCACCCTAATGTCACCTCGTCACAGCATTCTGACTGCAAAACTACTTTTGCAGTCAAGGCCCACCCACTTGGCAGTAACGCGCAGACCCAACCTCTACGAGCACAGCCTAAACATTTGCCACCACATAGAGGACTACCAGGAGCACCTTACGTATCTCAGGAAGCCGCGTGCTTCCCCTTCCATTCCTTCAGAGCCGACAGAATAATCAGGTGAACCTGCGCTCCCCTCGTGCCTCATGACACCACGATGATCTACCCCATTGGGTAATTCACCCTCAAACGTGCGGACTGGTCCAAGCGCCTCATTTTAATATGTTATTAGACCCTATGTCTAAACATTCCTTTATGTGTTTGCTTTACCTCATCAGGTTTCCATTTAACTTGGTTGTTCCCATTCACATTGACTTCTTATTCAAGTTACAAAGTTCCCCTTGCTTATTAATTTCGGCCTTATAACTTAACCCATTTAAGTTTATGATCCACGTCCTGTAATACACAATCCCTTTATATTCTTGTTTGATTTCAAGGTTACAATAACATGTTCTACTTAATATGTTGTGAAGTATATCGCAATTCACATGTATTCTATTTAACATGTCACTTATCGTTTATGATTAAATACAACTTATTTCATTTCATAAGTTTGCCCCACTCTTTCCTATTTAATCATAATTCCATCTTACATTGTCACTACATTTTATCGTTGTTTACTTATTAACTTAGTTCTCTTAACTAAGGTTTACTAATAATTCTTCTTTCCATTTATTATAACCTATGTTATAATTTCCTCTTATCCCTAGGACAAGCCTTAACATGTTATTCTTATCAGCAGATTTCAGATTTCCAAGTTTACAAATTATTTAATTTGTAATTAAGTACAACTTCTTACATTTCATAAATTTCCCCATTTTCTCTACTTATTACAAACAACTGGTTTTAGTTTTCCCCATTTACTGATTACTTAATTTACAATTAAGTACCACTCATCTCATTAAATAAGTTGTCTCATTTTCTTAATCATTTATTATAACCTAAGTTATAATTTCAACTTGTCCCTAAAACAAGTCTACCTATTATATAACATTCTCATTAATGTAATTAATTTATAATAGGTTATTATCATTCCCCATTCATTCTATTTCTTTTACTGTTGTCACTTTCATTCAATTCCATTCATTTCCATTAGTTACCATAAATGCCATTCATTTCTATTCTTTTATATTCATATGTTTATATGTATACTACTGTACTAGACCTCCCACATTAAGCCTACCACTTGTGGATGCTGGATTTGCCGGGCGGTTCCGGACAGACTTCTACCACAAGTTGACTTAAACTCGTGTCTAAGCACCGTTACATATTTTATTCACGCACTAGACCCTTCATATTAAATTAAAAACTTGTAGATGTTGGATTTGCCAGGTGGTTCCGGGCAGACTTCTACCACAAGTTAAATTTAACCTCGTGTCTAAGTGCTTTACAGTTTTCTATTTACTATAAATTTAGGCATATTATTCTTTTCACATTTTTACCGCAACCTATTTTGTATGTCATCAAATTAAGCCCATTTCATGTCATAGGTTCTTCCTAACATATAATTAATTTCATCTCAAAGTAACATGTGATCGTCAAATCATATAATCATTCTAATTTAACATGTAATTATTCCCATTTCTACAATTAAGGGTTCAAGTGCATAAGTGTCACAAGCTAACATATAATTATAACAACAGTAATCGCTACACGTATTTCTAACAAGTTTACATTTCAGTAGGTGAACATTTTAACACATTAAGCGTTTCAATATGTGAATTTCCCAAAATATTCATATTAATATTTCAACATGTCATAATAGCATTTCAATACTTTTAATTATTCTAGCAAATTCACATTATACAATAACGGGGAATGTTAAACGATAATATATCATTATCAAAAATGATATAACTTAAATCCACTCACCTATATTGCTTTCCAATTCCTGGATCTGGTCAAGATCTATCATTCCATGGTTTCCTCTAACTGGATTTAGAACCTAACAACCATGGATCCACAATTTTTACTAAAAGAAAAAGGGAAGAAAGAGAAAAAAATTGAATAGACCAGATCTAAGAATTTACCTTACTTCGCATATGATTCTGAGCACCTTCTTATTAAGATTCATTCTTTTCCTACAGATCTTGATTTAGATTTTTCCTAAACTAATTTTCTTACTTTTCTGAAGATATTGGAGGACGAGGAAGAATGGCAGAGCTTAGACGTTGTCTCAGAGAATGTGATATTTAGGCTAGGCTCTGCTAGCCTATTTATAGGTGTTTAGGATCTTATCGTACACGCAGCGCTGAGTGAGCATTGAACGTTGTTTAGAAAACAGTCCTGATTCATCGATGAATCTGGCTGGATCTGGGGGATGTCGACGCTAGTATCGACCCCCCAACACCGTTTGAATTTTGAAAACGAAACGAAAGTTGTGCGGATATATATACGTAAAATGGTCATTAGAAGATTTGTATATATATAAGAAAATTACATGTGAATATAACAGTTAAACAAATTCCAGAAAATTCAAACATTTAAAAATCAAATTTCTGCGCCAAAACAGCTCATGGGACCCAGGAAGCGAGGATCGAACTTTGTACCTCTTATATGCAAGTCACATGCTCTAACCAACTGAGCTACTAAGGCTATTGTTAACAAGGCATAGAACAATGGTAATTATTGTTCTCTTCTTACTTCTCTTTTTCATGTTTATTGTAATATTATATTTAACCCATTGCATGAATCTTTTTCTTTTATTTCTCTTTTATTATTAATGCATTATCAGTGCATGTAACATGTTTACACTGCATGCAATCAATCCCTTCTTTCTTTTAATTCATGCATTACATTTTTATTTGCATTAATCTTTATTTTGTTCTACATATATACGTTTATATCAATGCATATATATATACATATGCATTATTTAATTATTATAAAATGCTGGGTGTTACATATTTTACGTTTTAGACCTTGTTTTAAACCTCCTTTACAGTATACAGATGAAATTTTTTGGAGTGTTTTGGGTAGCTGACGTAAAATTTTCACTGTAGGACAGAAATGGGATATTTATAAGCGAAAGGAACATTAAAATTCTTCGCTTTGGTTTCCTTTTTCCAGTTTATGAGTAATGAAATTGGAAGCGATTAGATGCATTGACGTTTTGGATGGTAGGATTTAGATGCAAAATTGATTGCTTCACACTTTTATTCGTAATCGTGTGAGGGTTATGGATGAAAAAAGATTTTTGAAAATTGCATTCATATAGGACTGTCAGTATATTCAGGATGTTTTGCATCATGCTTTCAAAAAGTGTTTTAAATATTCAATGCATACATGTAGAAGGATCTGATTTAGAATCATTGTACATACATGTTTTGTAGTTGAAATGCATTATGTACACCGTGCACATGCGCACATGGTTGTAAAGTGGATGTACACAAATTGGTTGTGTAGGATAGGATAGTAAGCGTCAGAATTTCGGGACGAAATTCCTTTTAAAGGGGAAAGAATGTAACAACCCGGAATTTTGATAATAAATTAGTGATTTAGCTAGATTTTCAATAATAGGAATTTCTGCAAACAATGGAATTTAACCACGAAACTTTCACGTTGCGTTTGTTTCCGAATTCTGGTTAACTTTTATGTTTGGAGTTTCATGAACGGAGTCCATATGAAAAAGTTACGGACGAAATACGAAAAACGGACGGAAATAATAAAATAAATAAAAATTTTAATACCATGTATAACCTGCCCTCATTGGGAAAATTGGTCGAAGGGCGGTTGATACCCTTGGAGGAGCTGTCGACCGCTTCGGGAAATTACAGTCCAGTGACGGCTAGGGTTATACGGTTTTTAATATATAAAATATTATATAAACAGACGGATGTTTATTTGATCAAATCTAATGGTTCATGGTCAATTCCAATCCGATAATACAGGAGTAAGGCATCATTCTTTTCCATACAAATCTGTAGACAGCAGCAAAGCTCTGCCATTTCCCTTTCTCTTCAAATAAATTCTAAATCAAAATTAGATTCATATACAATCAATCAAACATAAATTCATATGGATTAGAAAGGGAATATCATATTCAAGTGGAAAAGGTTATGAATTGACGCCTAAGCTATTCCTTATCAGGTTCTTCCCTCTTTTCCTATTTTTTTGCAAATCTACAAATCTGAAAGTATTCCCTTTTCATAATAACTTTAGATCTGTAAGAATTTGGGGATTATAAGCCTAAAAGATTATTCAGATTTCAGATTTGGATGCTTTCAGGTGAGAGGGAAATTTATATACAAAGTTATAATAGCTTAATTATCTCGTTTTTATTAGATCTTAAATATATGTCCTACATTTATCAGATCTATTTATAATATTGTTAAATCTAAAATGATGTCTATCAGATCTACTTGTGAATGTTGTCTAAAACCTCAAAGTATAGATTTGTTGTTTTGTATAATATTATTTGTAGGCTTACAAAGTTATTAAAATTATTGTCTACAATTGGGTTTGAAATATAATTTGGTTGTTGCAAAATACTATAGATCTGGAAATCGGTCTCATAAAACACTGTTAAGATGTAGTTTTGTTTCAGATATCTAGTTTCAATGTTAAATGATGAATTATGTAATTTTGCCTCAAAAGATATAAACCTGTTTGTGTTTGATTTTGTTGGGATTTTAACTTATTTATTGTAAATTGTACTTTTTTGTCCTCTTTAAATAAAAACACATTATTTGAAACCAATAAGAAATATGAAAAATATTGGAAAAGGGAAAATTATGTAAATTCATATATAGATATAAATATATATATTTGTGCGTAGTTTACACCAACTATTCCAAACATAACATATATTTCTTATGGTTTGAAATATGTTTATTCCGATATTCAGGAATGATTTACAATAATTATAGTTGACAGTCTTTTTGTAAGATTTAGAAATTTATTTCAAGATTGAATACAAAAAGAAATGTTTGGTTATTAGTTGAACTAAATTATTAAACTTAACGATAGTAATTATAAAAGAAAATTACTACGTTAACTACACAAAAATATAAATATATATAAATTTTCCATCTGAATCTACGTAAACAACTTGTGACAACCCGGAAATGTGAGCCAGTTTAAAATTTTTATTTTGGCAATTTTAGCGAATTTTGATTATTTAAAATGAATTATTTTAAATAATAACGACGAAAAATTTACTTTGAATAGAATTCGAACGTATATATTTATATAGATCGTCGTTAGAATATAAATAATTATTTATAATTATAAAAGGAATTGAAAATGGCGCGGTAGTTCGATAATTCGATTTCAAACTTCAATTGAACATACCAGGTGCAAAACAAACCGGATTTGAGCGAAACCAAAAATAATAGGATCTATTTGAGAATATCTTTCCAACGAATCCGAAAAATTGAAATTTCATAGCGGGAATCAAAAGATATGTCCAGTTGAATTTTCAGAATAGTCGCTATGGAATTCTGGCCCTTAAAAATGGAAATTTTGCAAACGACCTCGGATTTCGACAAAACCACTTTTGATGGATCCGCGATGTCAAGTTATTGCTAGGTTTCAAATTTCATAATTTTTCGAATTAATATGTGAGCGTGGCAAAGGAAAACGCGTTTGACCATTTTCAGTTGATTTTAATCAACTGGAAATTGGCCATTTTCCAAACGGTCTCAGAATTCGACGAAACTAGTTTTGTTAGGACCGTATCGTTAATACGAAGCTAGAAAATATTTTTCTGTAATTTTTCGAATTAATATGTGACCCCGGTAAATTGAAATGCACGTTCAAATTCAATATATAGAGTTATATGTTGATTTTGACGAAAACTGATCGTAACGATCGAATCAGCCTACGATACATATCCCATTGTGTTCGGAATGGGGGTAGAATGCTAGGGACGACTGTCGTTGGGCTCGATTTGGGATTCGAACGAAAAGTCAACACTTAGGGTTTTAAAAAGGAAAATAAAAATAATAATTTTATAAATATACAGCCCCCTTTCTTGCTCTCTCCCCGAACAAAATCGAAAAAAAAATGGCTGTGCCCTATACCCCGTGGCCACCGCTCCACCAACCACCGACGTCGCGCCCCTCCCCCCCTTCCGCCACCGCCCCTCCGAGTTCCCTCTCCCCTCGATTCTCCTCTCCCCTTCCGTCGTTCCACCCTCAAATCGGCCACGCAAACCACCAACGCCCGAACAGCCAACCCACACCCCCATGCCCTCTAACGCCTAGCCGCCGACCACCCTGGTTCCCCGCGCCACCGTCGAGCACCCCTCCGACAGTGAACACACCCCCTCTCCTTTTGATTAACTGTAAGTGTTTACACTTGTTTATTTTTGTTTATTTTCTTTTCTGTTTTTTTATGTAATTAAGTTTAAAACAATATAAATCAGTTTTATTTATTATATAGAAAAAGTTTAGATTTTCATTTATTTAAAGATTTGATTTTTACTAAACAAAGATGAAATTTTTATATTTGAAAAGGCGAAATATTTATATTTGAAATGGCGAAATCTTTATATTTGAAAAGGCGAAATCTTTTTATAGAGAATAGCGTGATAAAAATATAATCTTTATTATATGAACATCGTTGTAAAAATAGAATTTTTATCTATATAGTAGCGTTGTAAAAATAGAATTTTTATCTATATAGTAGCGATGTAAAAATAGAATTTTTATCTATATAGTAGCGTTGTAAAAATAGAATTTTTATCCATATGGAGTGATTATAAAAATATGATTTTTATATACATAGCAACAATATAAAAATGTGATTTTTATATATGTAGTGGCTACGGGCAACGAAAGTGACAAAAGGCAAGAACAGCGATGACTTCTACATAAGAAGAGTCGAGGCGTTTGGTTTAGCTAGTCGGTGAGAACTTCTCACTTTAAATCATGTTTTCTAGTTAAAAATATATACTAGGATGCAGACGGTGCTTAGCAGCACTAGACACCCGTCGTCCACAGACCATGGACGGCTTGTATGCTTGTTTGATGCGTTGTGAAATTTGTTTGTGATGTTGATGTGATATCGATAATAAAATGTTGATGGTTGGAATAAATTAGTTATCGTTAAAAATATAATTTTTAACGTGAATGTGAATAAATAAATATTCATTTACAAACCGGACGGTTTGTTTATGTACACCTATTTGAAGGACATTGATTGGGACAATAAATTTTACACATCGCCCAACTGCACCAATAAAAATCTGCGTTTGTTGATTTGAAACCCCACACGGGTGTTGGGATGATATTTGGTGTACACTAATCCCAATTATTTAATAGTATGTCGATCGATTGGTCGACAGACTGTGTAAGCGTTAATTATTTATATTTAATGCTTATGCAGTTGTGTAGTGCACTTTGGATGATGGTTGATTATTTATCGTTGCTATTTATATACATGTGTTGTATGGAATCCATATAATTAACATTATATGGTGATTGATTGGGCCTCATACCAATTGGGAAATAATGAATATTATAAAAGAAAATTCATGTGTTGAATGGAATAAATATTCATTTGTTGAATAGAATAACGAATTTATTGAAATATATAAAGCCGTGTTGATTAGAGATGCGCCATTTTGACGTGAACGATATTTATATCGATTTTATTCATTTTTTTAATGAATATCGAAAAGTGATTTCAAAATCGAATATATAGAATTGAATAGAAATGAATTCGAATTGAAATCAAATAGAAATGAATTCGAATTGAAATTGAATTAATTTGAAATTCAAATTGAATTGAAATTGAATTAAAAATCGATTTGAATTGAAATTGAATTAAAAATCGATTTGAATTGAAATCAATTTGAAATGAATTTAAAACGAATTTATAAAGGAAAATTCAATTTTGATTTGAAATTGAAACGGAAGTTGAAATCGTTTCGAAAACGAATTTAAAACGATTTATAAAATTCATTTTAAAAGGAAATCGACGGAATATATATATATATATATATATATATATATATATAATGGCCTGAATAGAACGTGCCGCGCCGCGACAGTTCGTTAATTTCGACCATTGACTTCGAATGGACATTACGGGAGATCCGACCGTCGGATTCTCCCGAAACCGGAACCGTTGGGTTCGTATCGAAAAGAGCTTTCTAACGAATATTTGAAATTTGAAATATAACGGTTGGATTTGGAATTATGTCCAAATCAAATTTGGAAAAGGTCGCTATAAGTGCAGTTCGATGGCCATTGGTGGAAATCGACTGTACGGGCCTTTATAAAATTATTAAAAATAGTAATAATTTATGTAAAATCATAAGAAATGATTTGGGAAAAATTGGGAAGAAAAACTCCATATTTGAAAAGATAAAAATAGATTTTTATCAAAATGAACTAGTTTTGAACTAGAATTAAAATCAATTTATTTTTGAAATAAATAAATTGAATTTGAAAGTGGTTTTAAAAATAATCAAAATTCCCAATACGTGAATTGGACTGGATTTGAATTGAAATTATCTTCGGAATATTTCGATGTTGGATTTCGTGATTATACAGATATTGTTATGGGAATTTGAAAGATATATTTATATCGTTATTTCCAATACGATATTTGTTGGTCGTAGAATTTGATATTGAATATAAGCCGATATATTTTCTAATCAGAGCCTTGTATTCAATATCAAACGTGATTTGGGTTTGTCATGAATGGTGTCTTCATTAACACTGTTCTTAAGCCCAGTTGAGAAAAAGATTGAATCTTTCTATTTAGATTTAATGAAGTGTACCAATTAAATAGTATTAATTGGAATTGAATTTAAATAGGTTTTGGGTTTATCGTGAATCGTGTTTTAGATGACATTGATTCTTTAACCCAGTTAAAGATAGGATATTGATTTTTGAAAAGATTAAAACTAAGTGGAGTTTTAATGAATCTTTAATTAGATTGAAATGTGAATTGATAATTTAAATTATCAAATCTGAAAAGTGATCGAGAATGGAGTATCACCAGTTTTGCTGCAAAGCGATAGTTAAATCTTTAATTAGATTTGAACGTGAAATGGTAATTATATTTATCGATAACACCGTGGTGTTAGATATGGAGTATCACTAGTTTTGCTCCATGGGATGAATAGGTTGGGATTGGAAATTAAAATAAATAATTGCTTCGGTGTGGTTCGCTAATCCCGACTAGTTTGGAAAACCATAAAATGGTTTGAAATGATATCCAAAGGAAGATTAAAGAATAAATTTAGAAGAATTTATCTTTGATAAAATTAATGGGAACCTTTCCCTAAGAATGTGGTTTTGTGAATAAAAGAATATTCTGAATTGGAATGAGGCGTTTGTTGTGTTTGTGTAACATTTGTTTATTATATACGTGGGTTATTCAGAAAGGCCGGGTTTATACCCATTCTGAATAACCGATTCAACGATATGTCGAAGATGAAGACGGTGGTTGAAGACCGGAAATCTTCACATCATTTGGGTGATTGCTGATGATCTCGATTGGGCTGTACACCCAAGAGGAGAGAAACAGTTGGTGATCTTCCAGACGTACTTGGAGATTAATGGATATGCGAGGAAAGTGCCTCCGGTTTCGTTCAGACCCAGAACGAACTTGTAAATGGACCGTGTGTCTGACATTGGATTTTATTCTGTGTTGATTGATCTCCATTAAATATACATCTGTTTGGCGGCGGAGAATTTATTCTCTTGCTTAACGCCCTTCTCTGAGAAGTACGAGCTCAGAGGTTGTATATCGATGGATATCAGTCGCATGGAGTGAATGGCCAGTGTGGCACGCGTAAGTGGCAACTGATCAAGGCTTCTGTTGAAAAGCAAAGTCTTGTGGTTGATGATCAAAGCATGGCCTGTGCGGCATAGCTTTGTGTATAGTGTGAATTCGCGAGCCTCACACCTCGGTATGAGTCAAAAACGGGATAAGGACCCAAGGAGTGCACGAAGTTTCTTTCTAGCTAGTGGTGGTGTCAATGCTTAAACTGGCTGACATTTATATACTTTTCACCTGTGTGGTTGTTGGATGCGAGGTGCCTCGGATATAGGTCTGTTAGGACCGGGAAACGTGTGTTCACGAATTTCCAATCCTCAAAAGTAAGAGAGGACCGGCCTTGGAGGTTCCAAAGGATCATAGTAGGGTCCTGAGACATTTGCTAGAGTGTCTCGAATCGGAGAGGAGCTTGCTCCTTGCCTTGACTCATGACGGAAATCCAATTTCCAATACGTGATATTTCAGTTTTATTTGTAGAGCCTAGTATGGTGACGTGATAGATGGTACTCATGCCGCCTATGATTGATATTTATGATTTGAATTGTTTTGACACTATACACCTATAATAGTATCAAATGATTTGTTTTAACGTACCAAGCATGTTTGGCTATTATAAGGGAAAACCCTATCCTCCGGCTTGGGTTGCATTGTGTGATGGGACCTGGGTCTTATAATAGCTTCATTTTTTCAAAAAGCATTGCGCTATTTTGTTATATGCACTGGTATTCTTGGGAGGAAACCCGTTCCGTTTTATACGGCGTGGTCCCTTGAATTACTCTCCTTTGAAGTAAAGTTTATATAACTGTTTTAGTTCTCACACCAGTCACATGACTGACCTGGAGTTTATTGATTTAACCTAAACTCTGTGTGCCCCTATTTTCCACACGGGCAGCTAGTAGTTTTGGTTTTGCAGATTTATATTCACAGAATCCTGGTTTACAGCTGGAATGATATTCGGAAAGCTCTGTATCCGTGTATTACTTTCAGTTGTGTTTTATATTATTTTTCCGTTGTTATGTAATTTATTGTAATCTCTGATATTTATCGAATGTATATTTATTCATACTCTGTATATTCTTGTATTCTAATGGAATTGTTGTAATAAACAAGGAAATGTTCTTCCGTCTGCGTTCTATTTTGTCTTGTCCTCAATTCTATCTGTGCTTTCCTTCGCGGGGAAGTTCGGGTCGTCTCACAACTAAATATATATAATGATGAATGTTTGAATGGTTTTCATTTATCGAATTATACATGTAAATGTAATCCATATTAGATGAATATATTTGGGGTGACCATTGTAGCAATTAGTGTAATTAATTGCTACAAATAGGGCCATAAGTAAATAAATAAATAAATAGCCATTGTAACCAACATTGTTTGGGGAAAACAAATTTAATTAGGTAGTTAAGCTAACAGTTATAATTTCTAAATTGGCTAGGATTAATGTTGTAAACCCCAATTAGAAAATTAAATTATAACTGCAATAAGACACAAGGTTAAGCTTAACTTATGGTAGAAGTCTATCCGGAATCGCTCGACAAATCCAACACCCACAAGTGGTCGGCTTAATGTGAGGGAGTTTGGTGCACAAATATACATATATATATATATATATACAGATATATGTGTATATATACACACACACGCACACAACAGGAAATTAATTAATTAATTAATAATGTCGGTTAGGGTACAACAAGTAGATATCTCAGGACTGATAATGATGGATAATTAATGCCCTAGTAAGATATGACTGTTATGGTTATAAATGGAAATAACTATATTGAACAGAATAAAGGAAATCAAACAAGGATTTATGGGTAACGATTACTGTTTTAAATACCGAATCCAATGTGGAAAATAACTGAATAAATATCCTAGGCTAAAAGGGATATAACTTTCCTTATTTATACTAGTTAACCTATTACTTATAACTAAGTTAGAATTGGTCTTAGTAGGTTAATGATGTGAAACATCATTAACCATAGGAACCCGTGACGATGATTAGTTGTGTACGTAAAGTATTTCCGTAAAGAGAAACTAAACGGAAATAACTCAATAATGTAGTGTGCTTTGGGAATAAGGTCTTAAGTGGTGAGATCGACCTTTGAAAAAGGGATGAAGAGATTGTATAGACCACCTCCCATAAATAGAAGCATTAAAGGCTAATTGGGTATGAACTTGATAGTCTTCAGGAATATTCCGCTTCCTTGGGTCTTAACTGGCTTAGGTCGAGGGGTCTACCTAGGGATAGGTCACTCCGTTAGGGTTCTTAAATTATGTGTGAATCCTACCTAGACCTGGGTTCATAAACGTCTGGTATGGTCATTCCATAGGGCTACCTATTCAACGGGAAGTATTAAGCGTCTAAGGAGGTTATACAATAAGGCTAGCTAGATAGTAACAACCCTAAACTAAGTGGTCTTAAGAGGTTGCTTAATATCTCTCGCCTTATGCGAGGAATGGGTTTATATGCATGAACGAGAGAAGCCTTAACTAGTAGGGCCCTGTAGCTAGTGTCCTCTAGTTTATAATAGCACTGAGTAAATTATCGAGAGGTATTAAATGACCAATATGTGAAGACCGCCCATAACCCCTACACTATAAAAAAGAAAAAATGCGCTGAAAGGTGTGCAAGGCAGTCATGGACGATCATCAGAGTAGGTAAACACAAGCGGAAGTTGTTGTAAACTCACAGCGCAAGGATAAAATATAATAGAATGTATACAACAGATAGAAATAGTGAAGCAGAAACACAAGACTTTCATACAACCAGAAAGTAATATCCACAAACTTGGAAATAGTGTTTATACAAAGTTGCCTCACTACATTATTCAGAAAAGCAAACAGCGGAAACCCAATTATTAAATAGTAGTAAAACTGGTACGTGAGCCTCCTGCTCGCCACCGATCAGCACCATCGTCCTCACTAAAGCATCACCTGTCACCTGCGACTTAGTCTGCCCATCCACAACCGGATGAACAGCCCAAGGTAATAAGAGGAAACATAAAACCTTGAGTCAGACAACAGTCTTAGTGAGCGATAAAACAGCTAACAAACTTCAACAATAAAGAGTATGAGAAATGATAGATAAACATACTAATCTACCCACGACACCAGAGAAGAACTCAACCTTATCTCCCCACATCGGACAGTGATAGCCTTTACAATAACAATTCAACCATTCATCCATGGAAACCAGAACACCCATTCAATCATGGAAAACACACATGACATCCAGATTATATAAGTCTCACACAGACAACCCTAATCGAGTTTAATTCCCCCAAGTACTCTCCCCAGAGGCCTAGACCAATATAAGTTAAGCACCCAAAGAACATTTCCCTCGACTTTGGATAATCTATGTGAGATAGTACAAATAGAGCAACCAATCATCCATGACTGACTCTGGCTATCACCGCCAATCCTGCTTTGAAACAACCGTTAATCGTATGACGACCAACCTTGCCATATATCAAGGGCTAATGGTAACTCCAGTTCTAGCATAAACTCCATAGGTCCAACCTTGACAACTAGGCCTTTCAACGATACCCATGGTACTCGACCAGCAATCTTCGATCTATTGGGTGCTCCCATCGTACCCCTGCTTTGAGCCTGCTAGAACTTACGACAATGATAATCTCTCGGCCTTCAATATCTCAAGTCGTCCAACCTTGATGGCTATTTATTGCTCAAGCGACCTTCTCAAGCAACCATTATCCACCAAACCACGACCTTTGAGTTGTTACTTCATTCGATGTTCTACTCCGATCAACGAACACCTCAACACTTTGAATCTTCCTACTTGAACTTACTTCGAAGTCACACCATCACCGAGCTAATTACATCACTGCGCTGCGGTTAGGGTTCGGGGGGGTTGCCCCCGAAAAATATATTTTTTAAGACCTTTTTCTCCAAATCTGAGTCGTACCCAAAAACGTACTTTTTTTTCAGAAAATGACCCTGTTGGAAACAAACCATAGCATCATCACTATCAACCACAGCGTTTAAAAGCACCGTTAAAAACATTACCGATCCGCCCTTTTTCAGACCGACCTGATCCAAACTAGGCCGATCCGAACCAAGATGACCGATCCAATCCCCTGAATGACCGATCCGAACCAAGATGACCGATCCAATCCCCTAAATGACAGAACTGGACCAAGATGATTGATCCAATCCCCTAAATGATCGATCTGAACCAAGATAGCCGATCCAAACCAAGATGATCGATCCAACTCCGTTTTGATCCAACTTCTGGCCGATTCAACCTATGGCCGAGCCAACTCCTGGATGATTCAGCCTATGGCCGAGCCAACTTCTGATCGAGCCAATTTCTGGTCGATTCAACCTATGGCCGAGCCAATTCCTGCATATTGCAGTTCGACTCCAATTTCGACCAAAACTTCACCAAACGACGAATCCGACGAAACCAACTCAACCAAAATCATCAAACACGATCATAAACATATCATAACATTACTAACCACATGAATATGACGATTACCACAGAAATGATGTAAATCTCACAAAAAACCATGTAAATAAACATACGATCAAAATGAGAGATCTAACTAACATAAACATGTAATACGGCATGAACTAACGAGTAAATATTGTTAGATTCGATCATAGGGTGATGCATATGAAAATGAACTTGTAATGGTGTAAATCTATGATAAAACATCCCAATTTGATGAGAAACATGCACAAACACTCATATACTTCATTGCATTCATGTGAGAGATGTAAATCACTCACCGATTTGCCGAAACAATCTAAAACAATAGAAATAAGAATCCGGACAGCAAGCACTCCGAATCAAACCCCTCGATCCGATGAATTTGCCTTTGAAATGATGTAGATCTTGCCTTGGATGGCGTAGATCTTCGATTTCCTCCCTTAGATTTGGATTTTTAATGGTGGCAAGGTGTAGGAGGAAGAAGGAGATCAAATGCCTTCAAATGAGAGAATGGGAAAAAGTAAACCTTTTCCCTCCACTCTCACCCCCTATTTATAGGATTCTACTAAGGCTCCAAAACCTGAATAACCAACTGAAAACCATAAAATAGCAATTTCTCCCAAACCGCTGAGCCAAATCCTTAATGTAACCACTCTACGGAAAGGCAATCATCAATTCCTTTCCAATGGCACAGGTCTCAGCCTTTGATTTGACCTGAGTCAAAAGTTATACCCTGTACAAGGCTGACAGGGGCAAAATGGTCACAAACAAAATCGGTAAAAATTATGGACATGTCTCACATCCCCATAAACAACATATTAAAAGATGAGAATGATCCAACCATTAGAGAATGAAACAAATATATTTACGTAAAATGCGGGATGTTACATTCTCCCCCCTTAAGAATTTCGCACCCGAAATTCCAAACAAACCCAAGTAATCACAACGATTCTGCATGCTTATTATCCATGAAAAGCCAATTCTATCATCCAAACTAGCATCCATCAAGCCATGCATCCATAGCCTTATCCTAGCACGCGGAATTGTAACAATCAACAACAAGATACAACGATATAACGAAGATACGATATCAAAGGGTCCTACCGACAAAGAGTTCTGGATGAGTCGCTCTCATGTTCTCTTCTGTCTCCCATGTACAATCGTCTCCATCCTTACTCCATTGCACCTTGACTAGCTTAACCGTCCTCCTCCTAAGCTGTTTCGTGTCATTCTCCACAATACGAAGTGACTTACGAGGTCTTGAAACTACGGTCTCTAAATCTTCATACTGCTCTGGAGATACCACTATATTCGTATCATGCACGAATTTTTGTAGAAATGACACATGGAACACATTATGCACACTCGACATCTTCTCGGGTAACTCCAATCTATATGCGAGCTTTCCAATTCGCTCGACTATCGGAAATGGTCCAACAAACCTTGGAGCTAACTTCCCCTTCTTACCAAATCTAACCATGTGCTTCAATGGCGAAGCTTTCACGAAAACCATATCACCCACGTCGAATTCCAAGTCCTTACGACGCTTGTCGGCGTAACTCTTCTGACGGTCCTGGGCTGCCTTCATTTGTTGCTGAACTGTCTCGATACAATCCGAGGTTTCTCTAATCATCTCAGACCCAAGTACCAACTTATCTCAAGTTTCTAGCCAACATGCTGGAGAATTGCATGGCCTTCCATACAATGCTTCGTATGGTGCCATCCCAATGCTAGATTGGTAGCTATTATTATACGCAAACTCAACTAGATGTAGATGGTCTTCCCATGATCCTCCGAAGTCTAACACACAAGCCCTCAGGAGATCTTTCAAAACTCGATTGACTCTCTCGGTCTGACCATCAGTTTGGGGATGATATGCCATACATAAGCACAACTCGGTTCCCAAAGCTTCTTGCAAACTTTTCCAAAATCCACTCGTGAATAATGGATCTCGGTCACTCACCATACTCTTTGGGATACCATGGAATCGAACTATCCATTTCACATAAAGTTCAGCCAATTTCAATGTTGTCCTAGTCGACTTGGCAGGAATGAATCTCACACTTTTGGTCAAACGATCCACGATGACCCAAATCCCTTCGATTCCTGCCCTGGTTCTAGGTAGTCCATCGATAAAATCCATCGATACCTGCTCCCACTTCCACGTAGGAACTCCCAATGGCTGAAGTAAACCACTCGGCTTCTTCTGTTCAGCTTTCACCAACTGACAGTTCATACACTTGGAAATGAACTTTCCAATATCTCTCTTTATCCCTTCCCAGTAGTAGACTCTCTTCATGTCCTGATACATCTTATTTCCACCGGGATGAATCGTCAACTTCGAATGATGACATTCTCTCAGAACATCATCCCTCAATCCGTCAATATCAGGAACAACTAATCGCCCTTGCTTTCGAAGCCAACCTTCTCGATCGACCTCGAACTCTTTATCTTCTGATTCCAGTTTCTGAATGAACTTGACAAGCTTCGCATCTTTCTTTTGGTTTTCGCCAATCCTTTCGATAAGAGTAAGTCTTATTGACAAGCTCGCCAACATTTCAGGTTCCAACTCACACCTTGGCCTGAAATCGAACCTTGCCAAATACTCGAGGCTCTTCCATTCTGAAAACATCGCTCCCAAAATTGCGTGTCTTCGACTTAATGCATCTGCAACTGTGTTACCCTTGCCCGGAGTATAGGCTATGCCAAAATCATATGACGCCAGAAACTCTAACCATCTTTGCTGCTGAAGATTCCAATCCTTTTGGGAGAAAAAATACTTCAATGACTTGTGATCCGTAAACAACTCGAATCGAACTCCCAACGGGTAATGTCTCCACATCTTTAGAGAAAATACAATCGCCGCCAACTCCAAATCATGAGTTCGGTAATTCTTCTCATGCAGCTTCAACTGTCGACTCGCATAGGCCACAACCTTATCCTTCTACATTAGCACTGCTCCAAGTTCAGTACCACATGCATCGGTATATACCACCATCTCTTCATTCCCACTTGGAATGGTCAACACAGGTGCACTCATCAATCTCTCCTTCAGGATTCCAAACGCTTGTTCACACTTTGCATCCCATGTGAACACTTGGTTCTTCTTAGTCAATCCTGTCAACGGTGCAGCTACCTTGGAGAAATCTTTGATAAACCGTCGGTAATATGCTGCCAACCCAAGGAAACTTCGAACATCCGTCGCATTCTTAGGTCGATCCCAGTCCTGGATTGCTGCAACTTTAGCGGGGTCAACCGCTATCCTTTTTCCAGAAACTACATGACCTTAGAACCTCACTTCATCCTTTTAGAAGTGACACTTTGAGAACTTAGCCTTAAGTTGATGCTTCCGCAAGATCTCTAACACAACTCTCAAGTGCATCTTATGTTCTTCCTCATTTCTGGAGTAAGCCAGAATATCATCCACGAACACAAGCACAAACTTATTCAACTGATCTCTAAACACTCTATTCATAAGATCCACAAAATACGCTGGCGTGTTAGTCAACCCGAATGGCATCACCAACCATTCGAAGAAACCAGATGGTGTCCTAAAAGCTGTCTTTGGCACACTATACTTAGCCACTCTCAACTAGTGAAATCCCGTTGCAAAATCCATTTGAGAAAACACTTTGGCTTCATGAAGCTGATCGAACAAGCTATCAATCCTTAGCAACGGATACTTCTTCTTCTTAGTCACCTTGTTCAGCTCACGATAGTCTACACACAATTTTAACGAGCCATCTGCCTTAGTTGCAAACACGACCGGTGCACCCCATTCGGATACACTCCTCCAAATGAATCCTTTTCCCAAAAGGTCTCTAACTTGCACCTCTAACTCTCGCTGTTCCTTAGGCGCCATCCGCCTAAGTTGCATAACGACTGGTCTAGCACCCTCGACCAAATTGATCCTAAACTCGATCTCACGATGCGGCGGCAACCCTTTGACCTCGTCAAAGACATCTACATACTCATTAGCGATCAGCACTGATGACAGGTCTTCTTGTGGAATCCCAAGAGAATATAGATAACTCACGAAGACCCCGTCTTCGCGCTTACATCTAATCAACACCTTTTGCCCTTCCAAATCCCCGACCCTCACCTCTAGCTTCTTGCAATTCACCCTTGCTGCATACCTCTTGAGCCAATCCATGCCCAAGATGATACCAAACCCAGCGAAGTTAAGAACAAAGCAATCACACATAAAAGAGAATCCATAACTCGATAACACTAGACCACGACATATCATGCAAAGATTTGACGAACTCCTAATTGGATTAGTAACTACGAAGGGTCTATCACAAATCTTAGGTTCCAAACCCAAGAGACACACAAGCTCATTGCAAATGAAGGAATGTGATGCTCCAGTATCGAAAAGCACACGAACTGAAACACCATTAACTGAAAGAGTACCTTGCAGCACGACACCCTTTCCCTTCTCCTCTGCAGTAGGAGCCCTTGAAGAAGTTGGCACAGCATCCAAAGCATATGCCCTCACAACTTGCTTGCCCTTAGCTGATTCTGGACAATCTTTCTTCTCATGCCCAGGCTTCCCACATTTGAAACACTTCTTCTCAGCTTTGGGATTCTTGCACTCATTAGCAAAATGACCTTTCTGGTGGCAATTAAAGCAAACCACCTCACTCTTGGGTTTCTTTTGGCCATCTTTTTCCTTTTACTATTGCTACTTCCTCTTCTTATTATTACCACCCTGCTGTGGTTTCTGAGCCTCTTTGGTGGCAGCGACAACATTTGCTTCCTTAGGAAACAAGCTCTCATGACGAATAGCTTTTCCAAAATCTTCTCAAACGAATCATCAAGATGGTCCACTAGCGGCTTTCCAATATGAGCATCCAAACCCAAGACAAACTTTTCGTTCTTTTGATATGGTGTATCAATGTATGAACGAGCATATCTAGACAAGGCTTCGAAATCAGAAATATAGTCAAGCACAGAACGACCATTCTGTTTTAGCTCTACGAACTTCTTGAATAGCGCAGATTTCTGAGCTGTGGAGATAAATTTTGCTTCAAACTTAGCTTGGAATAGCTCCCATGAAATTTCTTCCTCTGGAGTCTCGAGTGTAACAGAATTCCACCATTTCATGGCTCTACTCTGCAGTTGCCTTGATGTAAGTTTTTTCTTTATTGCATCCTCAATACCCAAGTCTCCAAAGTTTCGAACACAAGAATCCATCCACCTCTGAACGTCTTCAGCTGGTTCAGTTCCCTTGAATGGTTTCCCCCCTACAGATGTAAAGTCCTTACACAGCTTTGCAAAATCTACTACTCTAGGAACTCGCACACGAACATCTACCGTTGCCGCCACTGGAGCAGGTACCCTTCGCATAATTGCTTCTGCCATGGCTTCAAACATGGCCGGGTAATTAGGTTCACCACCATTTCCCCCTCTAGTATTGGCTCCTCTAGCAGTGCATCTTGTTTCTCGTCTACTCATTCTAAATCTGCAATTTAGAATAATTAGTCAATTCAAGAAAAACTGCTAAAGGAAAACAACTGTTACTACCACATATGCTAATATATATGTATAGTAAGCATCCAACTATAATCTACATGTACGTCTCTCATACGTGATTACATCCTTGAACTTTGGCCAAAAATCGTTGATCAGAGCTCTAATACCAAATGTGACGACCGCCCATAACCCCCACACTATACAAAAGAAATAATACGCTGAAAGTTGTGCAAGGCAGTCATGGACGATCATCAGAGTAGGTAAACACAAGCGGAACCGGTCGTAAACTCACAGCACAAGGATAAAATATAATAGAACATATACAATAGGTAGAAATAGTAAATCATAAACACAAGACTTTCATACAACCAAAAAGCAATATCCACAAACTTGGAAATAGTCTTTATACAAAGTTGCATCACTACATTATTCAGAAAAGCAAACAGTGGAAACCCAATTATTAGATAGTAGTAAAACTGGTACGTGAGCCTCCTGCTCGCCACCGATCAGCACCATCGTCCTCACTAAAGCATCACCTGTCACTTGCTACTTAGTCTTCCCATCCACAACCGGATGAACAACCCAAAGTAATAAGAGGAAACATAAAACCTTGAGTCTGACAACAGTCTTAGTGAGCGATAAAACAGCTAACAAACTTCAACAATAAAGTGTATGAGAAAGGATAGGTAAACATACTAATCTACCCACGACACCAGAGAAGAAATCAACCTTATCTTCCCCACATCGGACAGTGATAGCCTTTACAATAACAATTCAACCATTCATCCATGGAAACCAGAACACCCATTCAATCATGGAAAACACACATGACATTCAGATTATATAAGTCTCACACAGACAACCCTAATCGAGTTTAACATCCCCCAAGTACTCTCCCCAGAGGCCTAGACCAATATCAGTTAAGCACTCAAAGGACATCTCCCTCGACTTTGGAAAATCTACGTGAGATAGTACAAACAGAACAACCAATCATCCATGACTGACTCTGATTATCACCGCCAATCCTGCTTTGAAACCACCGTTAATCGTATGACGGTCAACCTTGTCATATGTCAAGGGCTAATGGTAACCCCAGTTCTAGCATAAACTCCATATGTCCAACCCTGACAATTTCCAACCTTGACAACTAGGCCTTTCAATGATACCCAAGGTACTCGACCAGCAACCTTCCGGTCTATTGGGTGCCCCCATCGTACCCCTGCTTTGAGCCTGCTAGAACTTACAACAACGATAATCTCTCGGCCTTCAATATCTCTAGTCATCCAACCTTGACGGCTATTTACTGCTCAAGCGACCTTCTCGAGCGACCATTATCCACCAACCCACGACCTTTGAGTTGTTACTTCATTCGATGTTCTACTCCAATCAACGAACACCTCTCAACACTTCAAATCTTCCTACTTGAACTTACTTCGAAGTCACACCATCACCGAGCTAATTACATTACTGCACTGCGGTTAGGGATCGGGGGGGTTGCCCCCGAATTTTTTTTTCCAGGCCTTTTTCACCAAATCTGAGTCGTACCCGAAAAGCATACTTTTTTTCAGAAAATGACCCTGTTGGAAACAAACCATTGCATCATCACTATCAACCACATCGTTTAAACCGCTGTTAAAAACATGACTGGTCCGCCCTCTTTCAGACCGACCCGATCCCAACTAGGCCGATCCGAACCAAGATGACCGATCTGAACCAAGATGACCGATCCAATCCCCTGAATGACCGATCCCAACCAAGATGACCGATCCAATCCCCTAAATGACCGATCTGAACCAAGATGATCGATCCAATCCCCTAAATGACCGATCTGAACCAAGATAGCCGATCCGAACCAAGATGATCGATCCAACTCCATTTTGGTCCAACTTCTGGTTGATTAAACCTATGGCCGAGCCAACTCCTGGACGATTCAGCCTGTGGCCGAGCCAAATCCTGATCGAGCCAATTTCTGGCTGATTCAACCTATGGCCGAGCTAATTCGTGCATATTGCAATTGAACTCCGATTTCGACCAAAACTTCGCCAAACGACGAAACCAACTCAACCAAAATCATCAAACATAATAATAAACATATCATAACATTACTAACCACATGAATATGACGATTACCACAGAAATGATGTAAATCTCACCAAAAACCATTAAAATGAACATATGATCAAAATGAGAGATCTAACTAACATAAACATGTAATATGATATGAAATTAATGAGTAAAACTTGTTAGATTCGATCATAGGGTGATGCATATGAAAATGAACTTGTAATGGTGTAAATCTATGATAAAACATCCCAATTTGATGAGAAACATGCACAAACACTTATATAACTCATTCCATTCATGTGAGAGATGTAAATCACTCACCGATTTGCCGAAACAATCTAAAACAATAGAAATAAGAATCCGGTTAGCGAGCACTCCGAATCAAACCCCTCGATCCGATGAATTTGCCTTTGAAATGATGTAGATCTTGCCTTGGATGGCGTTGACCATCAAAATCCTCCCTTAGATTTGGATTTTTAATGGTGGAAAGGTGTAGGAGAAAAAAGGAGGTCAAATGCCTTTAAATGAGAGAATGGGAAAAAGTAACCTTTTCCTTCCACTCTCACCCCCTATTTATAGGATTCCACTAAGGCTCCAAAACCTGAATAACCAACTGAAAACCTTAAAACAACGATTTCTTCCAAACCGCTGAGCCAAATCCTTATTGTAACCACTCTACGGAAAGGCAATCATCAATTCCTTTCCAATGGCACAAGTCTCACCCTATGATTCGACCTGAGTCAATAGTTATGCCCTGTATAAGGCTGACAGGGGAAAAATGGTCACAAACAAAATCGGTAAAAATTATGGACATGTCTCACATCCCCATAAACAACCTATTAAAAGATGAGAATGGTCCAATCATTAGAGAATAAAACAAATATATTTTATGATCTTCCGATACGTAAAATGCAGGCTATTAACAATAGGTCGGCCTAGGGTCTTAAGTGTTCGAGAGAATCCACCCTATCGATCATTCGATAATGGGGCGTTAAGTGGCTGCATATACACTTATGAATAAATAAACTCCGTAGTAGGGAGTTCACTTCTCGGTTTAATAATTAGTTTATGGGCTTCATAAATACATGCATAAATGTTCTATCTCGGTGTATATACCATTGGGAATACTACCTTGGGAAGGGTAGTTAGAGTCATGCGTAAATGTTTACAAGGTTAGGTTAGAATTACTAGCTTTGGTAGGCATATATCTTGGATTGAACCAAATGGGATACGTCTGTGTTGTAATTTCCTTGTTCACAAGAACTTCTTGTTCTAACCCCCTCCTCATTACAACCTCCTAGGTTTTCTAGAGAAGGTGGTGGTCTCACAGGTGTCTAGGTTTGGCTTTCGGTTCTCGTTCTCTCTCATGCTCGGTATTGACATGATGACTTACATTTAAAAAGGTAGTTACTTGAGTTAATACTAGTCTACTCTATTTTGTTTCCATTGTGAGCTATTTTATCATACTCTGATTATGCTCATGCTCATTTTATTTGCAGATACCAGATTTACACGCTCCATGCCTTGATGTGTTCAAGTATCGATTTTTGTCGAAATTTTGGGTTCAAAAAGTGTGAGGTGTTACAATTTGGAAGTTGTGTGGTGATTTTAGGCCCTTCGGAATGAAAAGAGGTAAAAGGTGATGGTGATTCTTCCATCAACGACTTCCAGAACAACTGTCAGGGAAGTGGCCTCCTATTCTTTATAAACATAATTCACTTGTCTCTGAAAGATCTGTCATAAATAAATTACAAAACCAACGTCAGCCACTTCTAGAATACTAAAATCTAGTCGGTATAAATTGGATAAGTTAAATCACATATCCATTGTCGTTAATCTTATAGGAACTAAAGAATAAATAAAAGCGTTACCAACAATGTCGGCATGATCATTAGGATCGTTATTCAAGAGCAAAGGCTTTTTCATAGTAGAGGGATGAACGTTAGCCAAAATATTCACTCGGCAAGAAGTATGAAAGAAGGATGGCAGAGAAGAACATGCCTCCGGAGATAGCAGAAGCAATTTATGTTGATGTCAAGCAAAAGATGTTAAAAGCATCAAAATGGAGCAGGCAAGAAAAACCTCCAAAAGGATCAGAGATAACCTCTGAAAAAGTCAGAGGGACATCACCAAAAATGTTCAAAGAAGTAAAGACTGAAAAGAAGGCTTCTGGAAGGATGAGAGACTCCCAAAGGCTTGGGTTGTCGAAAGCATCAAGGGCATGACCAACGGAACTCATGAGGAAATGCCAAAAGCAATCAGATTGGAAGCAGGGTAATCCTTTCGTGCCAGAGAAAGCATTACAACAATTCTGGAGATACGACTGAGGCCACATAAAGGCAGGAAGCAATGAGAAAGGCCCTTCGATCGATTCAAAAAGGGATACATGCATTCATACAAGGTGCAACGTATTTTCTTAACAAACAGGAAAAGAGCGGGATGAGCCTTCGGAGATCAAACTTTCGGAAGTATCAAGTGAAACTCTCTTAGAGAAACCTAGAAAAGCTGTAGATTGACCCTGAAGGGACGCTGACAACCTAAAAGCTCAGAGAAGGCTACTTTGGAAGGTTATTACTGTGAACTAGCGCATCCTCCGGAAATGATTGGTTTTAGCAACCATCCTTTTGGCGGAATCAAGGCACTTGATAATTGACATCAAACACAATAACTACATCGTCAAGATTAAGATAATGAGAATTGTTCAAGTAAATCCCCTGATGGCTTAAAACGAAGGGCATGATCGCCGGATGTACTATTTTCAAGCATTCAGAAGCTAAGCTTGGTATACCTTTCGGGTTACTCGAAATGGAAATACTAGGAAGCTTGAGTCTACATCAACTGAACATCTTAAGAAAACTTCACTCATAAAGAAAGTTGAGGCCATAAGCAGCATCGGAAGCTAAGGACACCAAGAAACTCATTCCTCTAGCATCCAGCGAAAGCCTTCTCCTTCGGGAGAGCTCCTCCAGAAGTCTCTTCAGTTGCCCAACAGCGATCTTCCAAAGAATAGCGAAAGGCACATTCATAGAGCCTTCATATTCGCTTCCGCTAAGAAGCCGGGACGGAGCCCAAATGGAAAAGGAAAGTACCAACTCACACAAATAAATATAGCACTATGGGTCTGTAATCAGGATTCGATTTTTTGGATTCCCATTCTTATATTCATAAGTTAGAGTTGTAAACCCTAATTTGTAAATCGATTTGGGGATTTAACTAATATATGTACTAGCTAAAGCGATAAATAAAAAGTATGAATCTATAGTATCTCTTGGTTAAGTGGTATCTTTTGTATGTTAATCTGCCTTTTAACTTTTATTTTTATGGCAAAACCAGACAATTTATAGTGGTCATGATCAATTTTATTAAATAAGGAAAAGGAATACTACATAGGCACAGAACCCCCGTCTGGTTTGAAGTGACAAAACACTATTGCAATACAAGACAGGAGAGAAACTAAGAGTTTCTGCAACTACATGCTATAGTTAATCACTAACAAATCTAGAATAACTAGAGTCATCACTTGATCTTATAAAATTGACGTACTCAAAAAAAAGTATAGCAAGATTAGGAAAAAAACATGGGATTGGACTTCAAAATTCCACAATCTAATCCCAAATAGTATCATAGAATAGAGATCTATTCATATCACCTAGCTTAACCTTCTCAATGAGCTCAAAATCATCACCCATGACCTGATATGTCATCTTCCTAAAGTCATCGTCAATGTCAGTCGCATATTTATAGTACATGTCATCAGAAGGATCATATCTCATCCTAGAACTGTGATGGATCCATGAATGATCTTCCGAACTCCAATAGATATCGTCACAATTCGAAGTCATATCATATGAAGTATCATCTTCTACCTTTGTCTTCTAAGCAGAGAGTTGGACAACAGTCGGAGGAACTTTCTGGACCCATTTCACAACAGAAGGATGTGGCAATGGAACGTGCTCAGAAGGAGGAACATGAGCTGGAGAAGAATCCAATGGTTCCCAAGAACATGAAGTGTGTAAGTAACCAAAAGAGTGGCATGAAGAGAAAATGTCAAGCCTCCAACCATATCCCACTCTCACTACAACCACATAGTCTCATCTACAATTCTAACTTTGATTGTCTTAGGAAATTGATTATCAAGGGTTATTTCTATAAGGTTTTTGGCATAGAACAATTTGTCCATGGCTACTGTGTTCTCATCAAAACACCTAAGCTTCCCAATATAGTTGGATAACCAGTTCATACCTACTAAGGATTGTAGTACTGCGGGGATATGCAAAAATTAAGTCCATACTGGAATGGAGAGGGAATGCTTTATGGCTCTGTCAACTGCCACACTCCACGGAGTAATGATGAAAGGCTTCTTTCTAATAACAGTAGGCTCTGCACTGAGAACTCGAAGCCCATCCTCCGGTGGAGAAAATTTCATGATAAACATAGTTCTATACAACCTAACCTGGAGGCTACCGTGTAATTTCCATACTTTCCCGCAATGTTCCTTAACTACCATATACGGGGAGGAGTGTCAAGGAAAAATCCAACCAAGCAGTCTGTCCAGAAGGTTGTCCCTGCACTAAGAACCTCCAAAGGCAAGACGGTAATGCCATCAGATGTAGAGTGAACATAGACAGATGGGGCTCATATGAACCCTTATTACACGAGGTTTTCTCAAATAGCGATGTCCATTTAGAAACATGAACTCTAGCAGTATTAACATAATGCTCATCTACTTTTACAGCGGGCGTAGCCACTACCGAAGCATAATTACTAATAACAGCAGCAGAATTTAGAGGAATAGAAGAAGTCAGGGAGGCTTTTTGGCGGCTCTCTCTCGAACAGTTTGTTGGCATTTTGTTCCTGGAGTGGATTTGGAGTTTTCAGCAGCATTAGAAGAGGAAAATTCGGATACCGCAATCAGCTCATCCTCAATCACATTATTTATACCCATTACGACATTGCCAATT
The DNA here is from genome assembly GCA_030737875.1 of Allium sativum. Lineage (NCBI taxonomy): Eukaryota > Viridiplantae > Streptophyta > Magnoliopsida > Asparagales > Amaryllidaceae > Allium > Allium sativum. The sequence goes on along the minus strand of CM060925.1, from coordinate 155,449,642 downwards.
CCCTTAGCACCAACTTCATTGCCAAGAGAAAGTTTTATAGAGTTTATACCTATGTCATTCGTTGCGCTATCCATCATTGGGCTAACGTTCGGTAATGGAAAAAACACAGCTAGAATATTTGAGATCTGGTTCTCTTCCAAGTTTTTTTATTCCCGACAGAGGAGCTTCAGCAGTATTGCTATCACTTTAGCTACCTGTTGCATAACAGGAACGACAACAGTAGCTTGAACATTAGAAGATTTTTTCATGTGTGCTTGAGATCATAGTTTTCATGTGACCGTGCCGCGAATCGAACCGTAACGGCTCAAGGTTTAAGGTTTTGAGGGTCTGACCGGTTGAACCGTCAGAACCATGCTTATTTTTCTGGATTGCTTTTATATAATAAAAGTTGTCTAACTGTTCAGAGCAAACACAGTAAACAGGCAATACCTTATTGTGTATATGTAAGTGCAATTTGACTATCCAAAAATAAAGGGTGGAAGGACATAGAATCAAATATACAGAGAAGGGTAGTGTGTTTAATCAGGTCTACTTCTTCTACATGGATGTCTGCAATCTTGAATCATTCTTAAACAACTCAGGTTCAGAGGAAGAAAAGAACATGCTGAAACTAAACTATCAACCAATAGCGTAAAAGAGAATGCAAAATATTTATTTAAATTCAATGTCCCACATCTTAGACTGAAGGCATAAGCTCTGAGCTCCTTATAAAATACCCGCTTCACTGGATACTCATAGCAAGTTGCAGCACGCATCCAGCATGGCTTGACCTAGTAAACTGGGCCGCTGCTAAATTTTTAAAGACTTATGAATTTTTAACCAGTTTTATTTTCTGAAAACCGTGATTTGGGCTGGTTCTAAGCGGTTGAACCGATTTTGCAGCCTATCAAGGCTTTTCCACTTTCCAGGCCGTTGAGCTTGGCGGCCAACGGTTAACCACGGTTGGGCCGCCGACCCGGTCCGGTTATTAAAACAAGGATTGGGAGTATATTTTCCCAGATCATGTAGCACTGTTCACAAACAGGGACTTCATTTTTCTATTTTTAACCAACAGAAGAAGGGGTGGGAGATTATAATGAGAGCGTGGAATTACAAAGGCAAGGATCGAGGCGATTTGAGATTCGAGGACGAGATTGTATTGACAGAAATCATATATGAGATGGTTGGAGAAAATATCGTAGGTCATCGACCGCCATTTTTTGAGGAAGGATGGTCTTTTAAATTTTGTTACGTAGGTATCATGATTATTTCTATTGAAAAGCTATTCATAACCACCGAAAGCATGTAACCCTTTCGAGATAAAGGGACTTACGCTTCTTTAGTGGATCGCCTATGAAGTCCAACCAGGGGTATCTCTCTTTTTGGGAGCTGACCATTTTTGCGATTAAAAGGACTTATAGAAGATAGCAACCAAGAGCATATAAGTCCTTCTTTTCCACGACATTTGATATATTCTTCATTACTAATCATTTTTTTCTTGATTATTAATGTATTCGGAGGAATGGAGAGAGTTTCTGGAATAAGACCTTCGAGACTATGTTAGTGAATTGTTGTCCCTACTTGAAGCTTCCACAATAGATAATTATTTTCCTCCAAATAAATAGTAATTAGTTGTGTTTGAGGACGGAATACTGTTTTAACTAAACTATATTTGATTACAGTAGCTTATTGAGAACTTACTATATTGCTAGATGTTGTGAAATTTCTTTCAATAATCATGATGATTTTGTTTAGGAAAGTATAGATAGAGAAGGAGAAGAAAAAAAAAATCTTTGTTAACACTCTGATTCAAGGTCGCATGATGATCACTAGGGTAGATTTATTACAATCAACTGAACTTAACCAATAATGATATAATTTGACAAGCTTTCTGGTATTGCACTTTCTTGAAAATCCGGTTTTGACTTCTTGAAATGTTTTCTTGCGTTTTCCAATTTTTTATTTCCTATAAATCAACGAAAAATATTTGATGCAGCCAATTTTGATATTTTTATGAAGCACAAATTGATTTGATGCACCGAAATATTGGAATGTTGGTAGGGCACAAGTTTTTTTTTTAATTTGTTTAATGCAGCCAATTTTAATATTTTTACGCAGCACAAACTGATTTGATGCAGCCAACTATTGGAGTTTTGCAGGGCACAAGATCTTTTTTATCAATTTTCTTTTTCAAATGAAGATATTTGATTTCATATGAGAAAAAAACTAAAATGATGAGATTTTTTCGATTAGTTCATCCCTCAAATTCAAAAATGATATTCTATATAATGGGCTCTAATTTCAAAATAGATTTTGATGGTTTTGTATATATAAATTTGTGTATAAGAAAACGTTGTTTGTACAAGGAGATCCAATCAGAAGAAAATATCATATCAAGCTTTTGCAATACAGTATATGCTACAGTGTCCAGATACACGGCTATTTATAATGTCCCACTTGATGCAAGCTATTGGGTTGAACACAAGGCCTACTAACTAATACCCGATAAGGTGAGATAAACTTCTCTTCTGAGTTCTGACAATATGTTCTAACTATAATTTTTCACTGTATCATGCAACAAACAAAGGCAGGAAAGTTAATAACGGAATTGGATTTGTAGTCTACATAGAGGAAGTGTATCGGTCTTGTGATTTTTGGAATTTTAGCCTTATAGGATGCCACCCTCAAGAATAAGAATATAAAGTATGAGATTAAGGAAAAGGCTTAGTTAATTAGAATTGTATTAGCCTTTTACTTTGAATATAACCATATTTGGGTTGCTTAAGGATATTTGTTAAATTTTTATAAATTAGCCCTTTTGTCGTTTTAAAAAAAAGAAGACTATATTTAAAATTATGAGGAATATGCTCAAAGTAAAAAGGATATGATGTGTAATTTTTTGTAAATTACACAAGTAGCCATTCCTTGTAATTTTAAATATGTCAATGTTATTGTTTAGGCAAATTTATGGAAATTAAAACAAAAGACTTTACTCGGATTTAAATTACAACAAATTGGAGCATAAGAAAATGTTCTAGTCATTAGTATAGGTTAAATAAGACTGGAGAACAAAATGAAGATAGACAAAACTTTGGTAACAATAAGAAGAGTTGCATCTTAGATCTCTCAGACGATAGGAGTAATATTTAACTTTTTAGGAGTAGCATAATTGTCTTTTTGGTAATTAGTGGGCACTCTTGAAGAATTACAAGGAGGCCACCTAAAGTACCAAAGTGTTGATGGAATAACCATTGATAAATTTCTACTCGAACCAAATTTATGGTTAGACTTTAGAAAAACTCTAATTTGATTAGGTAGACTGTGGAGGATAACGAGTCAATAGTATATTTCGGGCTTTCTATAAGTTGGGAAGATATATAATATTATGAATAGGAACCCATAAAAGTTTTATGTTTGATAAGATACCTTCACGGTACAATGAATTTTTTGTAGGGCCTAATCAAGAAATGGGGGCAAAGACGGAACTTAGGGAGTTTCATGTCACCATAGAAATTTTGGAGCACAGGACTTCAAGATTCTGCAATATTTATTTAGATTGGTTCAAGTACATAAGGAAGAAAAATTCGAGGGAAGGCATGGAAATATTAAATTTTGTAGCCCTCCTCGAAAATTTAAGATTCTTGGTTGCATTGTGGCTGCTAAATTGGATGGTAGGAGATGATTGCAACACAAATGCGCCGAGCACTCATATAGAAATTATATGCATGTTAAATTTTTTGCATACATACTGCATCACTTATTTCACATACACATTAGGATTGAGCTCACTCTAGTAAGTCTGCAGTACATAATCATTTAGAGTCATAGGTGTTTTATGGATGTGTTTAAAATAACATGGGTGTATAACATGGTTCTTTAGAGCGATATGTGTTTTTCGCCTTTTTAGACAGATTTCGGAACAAAAATTATTTTAAAGGGGGGAGGGCAAAATGTAACACCCCGTAAAAATATACCTAAACGGACTTAAGATAATTTAATTTAAAATAAATTATAATAAGTAACGAAGATCAACAATAAAATAATAATATATATAAATGGGCTACAAATGGAATTTTGCAGCATCAGGAATTTGGCAAAAGAACTATCATAGTTATATTCGTGGCAAAATTCTGATCAATTTTCATATATAATATGTCAGAATCTGAGCTCGTATGAAAGAATTACATTTAAAAGAAGTTGTATGTTAAATATATATGCAACAGTGTTTGAAATTCAAATTGTGTTGCAATATAAATATATGGAATAATATATGACTAACAAATGAGTGACTGGAATATTCCATCCAATTTGAACTTGTATGTATATATAAGTATGCAACAGGAGACAACAATAACTTTTAAAAGGCAAGATATAATTATAATAAATAACGTTATACAGGCCACTGGCCAAATATACGACCAAGAGGTCGAAGGCCCCCCATGATTGGTGTTGACCTCCCTTCTAAGGAAGCGGTCGACCACCTGGTGCGGCTAGTGCCCAATTTGGCCTGGTTTGGATTTTTGGTATTTATTTATATATTAACAACTGAGATTTAATCTAAATAACCCTACGGCTAGTATTCACTCACACACCTATAAATAATACCCTAAACGTCAAACCTAAACCTAGTCTTCTCCTCCTTCCCCGCCTCCACTCTGCCATTAATTCGAGAAAAAAAATATATTGTAGGTTTTCTTTTTCCTCTTTTAAAATCTATTTTCTTTTCTAATTCCTTTTCTTCTAGAATTTGAATAGGATCTGAATTTGGAATCGTAAGATTTAAAAATATATATATATATATAAGAATTCAAACTGTTTAATTCTTGTATTTTTTTGAGGGATTAGATTTTGCATTCATGTTCGTTCTTGAAGGTTTTCAGATCTTATAGCCAAACATCGTCAAATCTGTGACATTTCCATACAGTCAAATCACTATGAGTGGAAATAATAATTGGTTAGATATTTTCGACATTTTGTAGATTTTTATATTGATTAGTATGCCTAGGGAGATTTGGATTCACGATAATATCAAATTGGAAAACCCCTGAATCTCTTATTTTTATATATGTTTCGCAAGAATTGTGAACAAATGTTTGGGTTTATGAATTTGTTTGGGTTATGAATGAAGAACATTTTAGGTGATTTACTTGTTATTTATTTATCCTTTTTATTTAAAAGTGTTTGTGATGTAAAAAGGTTCGGATTTGATTTAGTTTTATTATTTGAATAGGTTTGGATTTCCATTTGAAATGGATAATTTGAATTTATTTAGATTTGGAACAAATCAAATGTCAATATTTTTATGTACAACATGGAAAAAGGGTAAATTGGATTAAATAAAGGTCTATGTATATATATTGTATGAAATTTACACCTTGTTCTTGATTCATTACCAAAATGGTTCTAACAAGCGTAGGATGCAAGTTTTGATAGTTATGTTGTTATTTTTTCCATTATTGATATCATTAATTATGCTATGTATTTAGAGGTTTGATGTGGGAATTAGCTTGTATGCCTTTAATGTAGACCGAATTGACAATTTACATGTTAAAATGTTTCTTCATTCGAACGGAAATTAGCGCTTATTATACTATTCTATTTATATAACATAGTTAACGTAATTCAACGTAATAATGACAAAATAAATGCGTTAGAAAAGGTTAGAAAATTAGAAATGTCCCAAAATAAATTATTGTTTGTGTGCGCGTCTAAAATGACTTATTTATATATTAAATAATGACACACAGATACGAGGTTAGTTGTCATTTGTGGTAGAAGTCTCCATGGAACCAACCAGCAAATCCTGCAACCACAAGAGGGTTCGGCTAATGTGAGAGGTCTGGGTGCTATGGCCCATTTAATTTAGTACACTATGACACGAGGTTAAGCCCACTTGTAGTAGAAGTTTTCCTGGAACCACACGGCATATCCAGCATCTACAAGTAGACGGTTTAATGTAAGAGGTCTAGTGTATATATATACCTATTATGTGTGTAAATAGGTAGGATTACTATGCCTTGAGAAGGTCTTAAGTGGCTAACTTTCTTATTATCTAGTTTGGATCTTAAGTGGTTAGGACTAGAACCATTCCGAAGGTTTATTCCTCGGATGTGGACTAAAGTCATGGGACCTTTCTTTATTAGATTCGAGGCAGATCTATGGGTCCTTCTTATCTAAAAGTGGTTTAGCCATGGAAATAACAGAGTAGGGTACTTCACCGGAAGGTCCATTTACTCTAGGAGCTTTGTGAGGGACAACCTAGGGACATATTTGGTATATGTGGACACAACATGTTATCTGTTTCACCAACTGTCTATGGGAAGTCTTAAGCGGCATAAATGTTCTACCGTAATATAAGTTAAGTAGTAACATGAGGCGTCCGCCGGAGGGGTCTTAAAGGGATCTATACGGGCCTACCCTAAACCGGTACTAAGCAGCGAGATACTACTTCTCATATTACTTGTGAGAATATATATATATATATATATATTTACAAGAACATTAACGTACGAGGATGGGGTCTTAAGTGGCTAGAGTCTCCCTTAGGGTTATAAGAGATCATAAGAATCCACTCTTAATAAACATGTTAGAATGAGCCTTAAGTGACCGAGAATGTCCACCTCGTTGGGTCTTCACCCTAAATGCAACAATGAAGGTCTTAAGTGATTGATTCGGATATCCACCTCATTGGTTTAATATTTCTTTGTATATGTGTGCACTTATGTGTTTCATAGACATACCTTGACATATATAACCTACCAAATCTAGGGTATGGTCTTTAAGCAAATATTATTTTCAGCCACCAAAACTTTATGTTCTAACCCCTCTCATTAACATATTCAACAGGTTAATAGGTGGGGTAGCGACCTGATGGACAGAACGATGATGGAGCCTAACGATAGAGGATCCATAGTTATTGGGCATTATGGCAGTATTATTATGTTGAGATAATTAATGCTGATGTACCTATTATTGCATGAGACTCGTTGCAACTAATATATGTAATGGTTTTAAACTAAAGGTACATCTATTTTAAGTTATATTTTATCCCTTCCGCTGCGTGAGATTCTGTTTTCGCTTTAGTATGCTTTGTTATACCGTTTCCTTATAGGAACCGACAATCCGTTCAGAATGGCTATAAGTTTCGATTGGTCTTTTTAGCTCGAAATTTAAGTCCATTCCGGGATGGTTGTTACAACCATCTGAATGAATTAAGAATTAGTTTGCTTTTCGACCATATTTATAAAATTTATAACTACGCTATATGTTTTTGATTTTGCTTTTAGAAAATAAAACCATATTATACCTTGCATTAGCATCAACAAATTATATAAAATATTTATAACCAAAATTAGAATATATTCCTGCTGGACTCTAAAGTTCAGTAGCAACCAATTCAAGCGGTTTTTGTACGTTTTGTAGATGAATCATCAAATGTCAGCTTGTGATTTTTACTTGTTTGATAATAAGTGCATATGGTAAATTAACATTATCAAAAGCTTATATATTATTAATAAGAAAATATTTTACAATATTTACATTTGGATAATCAAGTTTGTAGTGCCAAAGATCAAATACACTGTTATTACCATCTATTATTTCATCTTAGACATATAGCAATGTATTTTCTCTTCTATGGGATTGCGCAATTATCAAAATTAAAATTTTATAATATCTTGACAATATCACCCTGTAAAAGAATATCTTTTGCTAGTATGTCCCCAAGGAAATAATATTTTGAAAAAAAAAATTCAAAACAAATATTATTATCGTTAGCAAACTGTGATAAACTTATGAAGTTTTTTTTTAGTCTTTGGTACTCTCAATGAATTATGCAAGAATAATTCTCTTTTACCTTCAAAAAATGCATATTCCTTATGAGAAATTTTTATACACTTACCCTTTTTCATGCATATAGATTGTTTACCTCTATACGTCAAGATTCAAGTTGTCTCGATTTCGAGTTATGTGGTTGGTTAGCTCTGAATCAAGATACTTGCTTTCGTCTTGAATATGATCTGGGGTTCCACTTTTATTTTGATTGTGATTTCTATTTGAGTCTATTTGATCATTTGAATCATGTTGAACTTGAATCATATTTGCACTAGGATTGATGTTTCTTTGAGTAGTAGTACTTTGGTTTGTCACAAAGTTTGGATTAAACCTAAAATAACGTTTTAGGGTAGTATGCTCTATTTTCTCACAAATTTGACTCATAGATTTGTTGTTTGTATTCCTTCTTCTTTTTCCTCTAGATCTATTAGAACATCCTCCTCTTTGAGATGATCGATTAGTTTTATTACTTTTTTGACTTATGCTATCAACACAGTCAGCTGAAAGATCTGATTTTTGATGTTTGTTATTGTCAATTCTTGATTCATGTGCAAGGGGAATTGAGCTTACATGATTTATTGATCGTAGCACTTTCTGAGATGTTATTGTCATCCACAATTGATTTATCCTAAACTTAAGCCATTTAGCAAAATTTTCTCCGATTTTGATACTTTATGCCCTGCTGCCTCATGCATGTCACATATAGTTTTGATATTTATTCTCTCATGGTTAAATTGCCCTTTCTGCTACTTAGCGATTTTGTGATACATAGCTTTTGTTGCTGACTGATTGTTGAATTCTTTTTCAACTTTTGCCCAGTTTCATTAACTTTTTTACATCCAATTACATGAGATAATAAGTTTAGACTTATAGAAGACAATAACCAAGAGCTTCTAAGTCTATCTTTTCTATGATACTTGGTATATTCTTCATTACTAATCATTTTGTTTTCTCGATTATTAATGTATTTTGGAGGAATAGAGAGAATTTCAAGAATAAGACCTTCAAGACCATGTCCTTGAATTTTTGTACTTACTTGAAGCTTCCACAATAGATAACTGATTTCCTCCAAATAAACCGTAATTAGTTGTGTTCAAGGACGAAATACTATTTTAATTAACCTCTATGTGGCAACAGTAGCTTATTAAGAACTTGCTATATTGGTAGATGTTGCGAAATTGCTTTCATTAATTACGATGATCTTGATTCAGGAAATGATAGATGGAGAAGAAGGAGAAAAAAATCATAGTTAATATTCTGATTCAAGGGCGGATGATGATCACTAGGGTAGATTTATTACAATCAAGTGAACTTAACCGATGATGATATAATCTGGTAAGCTTCCTAGTATTGCACTTTCTTGAAATTCCGGTTTCGAGTTCTTGAAAAGTTTTCTTGAGTTCCCCAATTGTTTATTTCCTATAAATTGATGAGGAATCTTTCATGCAACCAATTTTGATATTTCGGCGAGGCACAAATTGATTTGACGCAGCCAAATATTGGAATTCTCGCAACATTTTTTTTTTTTTTAATTAATTTTCTTTCTCAAATGAAGAGATCTGATTTTAGATGAGAAAGAAAAACTAAAATGATGAGATTTTTCTGATTAGTTTATCCTACAAATTCAAAATTGCTTTGTTGTATAATCGTCTCCGATATCAAAATAGAATTTGATGATTTTGAATTTATAAATTTGTGTATAAGAAAACGTTGTTTGAACAAGGAGATACAATTGAGCAGAAAATATTATATCAAGGTTTCATAATACAAATATGCAACAATCTCGTGATACACGGCTATTTATGGTGGAGCTTGCTACAGAGCCCAAAAAATACTATGTCAGGGTTCTACGAAAATGAACTTAACGGTGCAATTTAGGGGTTGCTTGGCACTTGAAACAGGGCCGGTCTTAAATCAAAAAAAAAAAATTATCAAAAACCTTAGACAAACTAGAATATCAGAAACCACAAGCTATTCAAAAAATGTATAAGTATGCATGGTATGAGGTCAGAGGCCCTAGGCGTCCTCCTTGATGGCCTTACCACAGGGCCCGCCTCTACTTAAAACGACTGAAATCATTACCGCACGCACTGTTTATGGCCTATATTCCCTGGCCTTGGAGCAACTCCGATTTATAATATCCTGCTTTACACAGGTTATTGGGCTGAACACAAGGCCTGCTAATTAATGCCCGATAAGGTGAAATAAACTTTTCTCCTACCATTATTACCTTCTAACTATCATTTTTCACTATATCATACAACAAATAAAGGAAGGTAGGTTGGCGTTTCGTTGTCAAATTTAATCAACTGCAACTTGCACATCGGATTCAGATGTATTAGAGTTCTCAACGGTTTTCAATATTTGTTGCTTTTGATTTTTATAGTTATTACTACTAATTATAATTCTGGATAACGGTTGCTTTCAGTAAATTATATGCTGTTCTTTTATTATCTATTTAAAATTTAGTATAATAAGTATGGTAGCTTGGTGTTCTTTGTTTATGAAAAGAGAAAAGGGATTTTAGGATAACTATTGCTTTCTAGAACAGCAACAAATTGAAAAGACAATTCACAGATAGAGAGAGACACATTAATAGTTCTTAATTGCCTTCTAATGCGGTCCTGAGTTGCTTCTTTTTAATAACAAACTTTCTTTCACTTCATTTGCCAACTTATTTGACGTTATTTGGAGTAGTTCTTAAAAATTCGAAAATATTCAGTTGAACACACTAAATATCATAAATTGAACAGAAATAGATGGATTGCTAATAAAAGTCCACTATAGAAATACCACTAAAACTAAGATGTTTTCAAGGAGCTTTATCTAAAAGAAAGCGCAAAAAACATGCAATGAATCAGTTAAAAAGGGAAACTTGAACCACATTTTTGATTCAAGTACATATAAGTTCAGCAAGACAAATCGACAGCAAAAACAACTGAAACAAAATGCACTCCCATTTGTTTTATACCATAAGCCGAACTCAGATAAATTCACAAACATGTACATGAAGTAAAGAAGACAACAGCCTAACATTAAAAATACACATATGTTTGTTCTAGACACATAGAGGAGAGGCCAAAGGGGTGCGGTTACCACGCCTACCACCATAGTCCTCCAAGCTTCTTCTTCGAGTCCTCTCTTCGGTTTTAGGGGCACGACCAGAATCTTTAAGGTACTGCAGCTCCTCAAGTGACTTTACAATTTCAGCCATGGTGGGTCTGTACTTGGCATCTGCAGATAGGCATTGAACAGCTAAGGCAGCAGCCTTTTGGGCTCCGGTAAGAGAGTACTGTCCTTGAAGCCGTGCATCCAAGATTCTGAAAATCTTGCGCTTGTTTGAGAGGTAAGGCTTTGCCCATTCCACAAGATTTTGTTCTCCACGTGGACGATTTTTGTCTATCGCTCGTCTCCCCGACAGCATCTCTAGAAGTACTACTCCAAAGCTGTAAACATCGCTCTTCGATGTTAAGTGACCTACACATAATAATATAAAAATTACATCTTCGACCAAACGGGAAAATGTCTGATTCTGTAGCTGAAGACCTTGGACTCGATACCCCAATGCATGTTTCCCTAAGGGAATCCCTATAATTCAACCATTGTATCTTCCATTTTTGCATTTTCCCTAAGGGATAGCTATAACACTTTTGTTTGTATTTGAGACCCCACGATTTGCTCATACCAAGTTGCCCTTACAGAAAACTAGGGGAAACCAATTAATGCACAAGTGTTGAGGTTTGAATTTTGTCACATTACAATAATCAACACAGCTCATTTGACATGTATGGAGCACAGCCACTTGCATAATTTGTAACAGCTAAGGAGAATATACTGTAATGCCGACAAATCAAAAAATTATCAATAAGTATTTACCTGTGGCAAGATATTCAGGCGCTGCATAACCGTAAGTCCCCATGATTCTTGTGGAAACATGACTTTTATCGTCTGCAGGGCCATCTTTTGCCAATCCAAAATCAGAAAGTTTTGCATTGTAGTTCTGTGGTAAATCATAGCAAGTTAGTGCATTAGCAACATAAAAAAGGTGAAAGAAAATAATTACAACTTAGGGCATCACTCACCGAATCTAGAAGAACATTGGATGTCTTAAAATCGCGATATATGACTTTTGCATCAGCAGAGTGTAAAAAGGCAAGCCCTTTTGCAGCTCCAAGAGCTACTTTCATTCTTAGATTCCAAGAAAGAGGTTGAAAATATGAACCTCCTGTTGATAATTAGAATGCAGAGGTGTTAGTATAAACCAACATTACGATGTAATCTGTATAGAATTGATCAAGGATAAACTTACTCCTAAAAAGATGATTCTCCAAACTTCCTCGAGGCATGAACTCATAGACTAGTAGGCGGTGATCATCTTCTAAACAATATCCAATTAATTTAACCAGATTGGGATGATAAAATTGACCAAGGTAATTTACTTCAGCCTGTGAATTCACGTCATAAACAATAATTATAAGTCAAAGGAATACAAATGGACATTCTTAATCTAGAACTAACGCACTAAGTTGTTCTTTACTGACCCTAAGCTCTCAGAAAATACTACAGTACGAAGAACACTCAGTATATTTGAGCATTAAAATTTAGGTCCTGGTCTAAATTGGAAAAAGAAAGGACACTTTGTTTGAACTTAGCTATTATCTATAGACTAGGAGTCTAGGAGAATCAAATATCGAAAAATATCGAATTCAAAAGAACCAAGAAGCCAAAATAAAAAACAACAATGGAAAAAAGATCGCAATGTTTATATTAGCTCTAAGTTAAGGATGCTTACTAATACTTACCAACCATTCCTTGTGGCCTTGAAGACCTTCTTGGTTAAGCCTTTTAACGGCAATAACAATTCCAGTTCCAGGCTTTGTAGCTGTAAGAGTGTGTTCATCAATCCAACCCTTGAAAACGGATCCAAAACCACCTTCACCCAAAACACTATCAGGTCGGAAATTTCTTGTAGCGCTCTTCAGCTCATTAAATGTGAAGTTCTTTAAATTTGTTGATAATAGAATCTCGCCTTCACTTCTCGGTGTAGGCGGCACAGATAATGACGAGACCTTGCTACTATAAGCACCTGATCCTTTTCCGTCTTTGCGACTGATTCTAGAGCTTGTACCTATATATCAAATGAAAAATCTGGAGTTTAACTTACAGCAAATGACAGCATTAACAGTGAATTTAAATACCTTTAAAAAGCAAAGACAACTCGGTATTATAATTGATTATAGGATTACAATGTATAACTTCAATATTGGCAAGAATAATAAATACAGTGGTATCAAAAATCTTAATCATAAACAACTAGAAACATCAGAAAAGGAAACTTACTAAATATAACTTCTTCCAAAAACATGCAATCTAGGACTACAACCTACTTATTTCACTGCAAAACACATACAAAACACTAGAAAATAAAAAGCACACCAAGATATAGTTTTGATAACAGTACCTGAACTGAAATCAGCCAAATTCGTACCCCAACAATTGCCCATCAGAAAAATTTCAAATCTCTTCCAAATCCTTAATTTATCAAACTTGAACAAAAACCAGTAGTTTTTCTCCTATAATTAAGAGAGGACAGAAAGGAAGGAAACCCCCTTCACTCGAATATGTAGGGTTTTGATCACAGAATTGAGATTACAAAAGTTGACATAACTCTGCTTTTTGCCCCAATTTTAAGCAAGTTGAAATGAGAGCAGCATTAATGGCGGGCGCTGGTCCCTATCTTTATAAACTCTCACACTATATTTTCATGTGTTTTATTTTAAAATTAGTTTTTTCTTTTACCAGTCTAACTTATCTGGATCCTTTATCAAACTTTCAAGATCACAGCCGTTGAGCATCAATCGGATGGATGCGACTTTTCCTTCGTGAGGTGGCTTACCGACCAAGGTTTCTAAATGCATAAAATAGTTTGAAAAGCATAAATTGAACCATATTTTCCTTGTCCGCGAATTTTACACAACAACCCTACCATACTTCAGATTTTGCTCTAGATTTTATCTTCTCTTGTGTAGTTTGCTTTGTGTAAACATTGCCGTTTTAGGTAGCATTCTTTTTTCGATGTCAACGTCCCATGCGTCGAATGTGAACCTCACTGAACTATCCATTCAAACCGAATGGTGAAATTTTATCCATTCGTCCGGCATCTTATTCTTTCGAAGCGAACGGATAAAATTTTCATCATTTCTTCCTCTTCCGAGTAGCCTCTTTATAGAAGAACGCATTACCTTTTTGGGAGCGTGCTCCTTCTCCAGCCTTTACGATTTGCCCACTTTGTTTCAAAAAGGAACGCAGTCTTAGTACATTTAAGATGGGACCGTGTGGCGTATTTTTATTCCCCATACCCATCGTGAATATTTTGAACTTCGTTCTAGATTCATCATGTAGAGTCAGTGTTGGTTTAGTATTTCACTTCAATTTCGGAACACGTATGGATCAAGGTAGACCCGACAATCTTCAAGACCTGATTAATTAGCGTATTAATATAAATAAATAAAACCATATTTTTAATCACTAAATAATAACTACAAATAACAGTGTGTTTACAATGATAAAGAAACATAACAAAAAAGGAGTTGCACGATAACAGTTCAAAAAATATGAATTTGTTATTATATAATTATTATTGATATAACTTATAATATTATAAAAAAAATATTGTTTATTGATTAAAAGTACGTAGTATTGATGTCATAACCACTTATACCTAAAAAAAAAAAAGTAATTATTGTAATAATAAAGCGGTTTTATGATATTTAAATAATCCTGATTGGCTTTGGATAGTTAAGTTGTACCTCGATCTGACCGTAGATCCGAAATTTTCAAAGGTGGATCACAGTTATATGCGTTCATAGGCTCATAGGACGAGTCTAAACGGGTCAAAACAGAAGCGATCCAAACCAAAGAAAATAGAGGAACATCCACCGGGTTTGGTTCTAGATCCGGCGCATTACCATCTCTAAATGCATCGCGTCATTCGCTTTTGCATTTATCATAGGCGAAAAGTTTAGGTACAATTAAAATATTTTCAGGGTTGAATCTGCAAATTTGGCGTAACAGCCTTGATAAATGACGGAACGATGAGGTCATTCATGACATATCCATGTACGTTGTAAAGGGGAAACCGAATTTGGGTCCGTGGAAGCCGGACCTGCTGTTACCTCAAATAACATCAATGTCAACATTTTTCCAAACACGTGAATGGATACAGTTGAGTTTCCAATTGGTTATTGTAAAGTTTCATACTTAACAACTGGATTCGCAGCTTTTGGTACGAAATTGCCTTTTAGGGTCCGTTTGATTTTGAATAGAAAGGGGCATTTGAAATGGGCATGGGGAAGAGGAAAATTGAGGAAAGGGGTATGTGTTTGATTTTGAACAGGATGGAGCACACGAAAGGGGAAAAGGGGGTGTAAAATAGGGTAAGGAAGGGTTAAACATCGAACGGGGAAACGAAAGGGCCAAAATCTCGCGTTCAGCTGGAAAGGGCAAAGTGGCGGGTCCCTAGTGTTCGCGTCGGATGCGGACGCGAACTTTTTTTGCCCCTTCCGAAAATCAAACGCACCCTTAATTTACTAAATCGTTGAAGGTTCACTTATTCATCATTGATCGTGGGAGAAAAGAAAACAAACAAATTTTAAAAAAAAAAATTGGGGTTTTTTTTTTTAAAAGAATCATTGTTCAGATAAAAACAAACAAATTCAATGATATATAATTCGTACCAAATTTTGTGTTTAATTTAAAATTATATAAAAAAAAGTAGAGTTAAATAGCTATAAAATATAAAGGAAACCTTTTTAAATTTAAATATGATTTTGAATTAATGCAATGTATAAAATGAAATGGGTCGCTTGAAAATTATTAAAAGACCGGAGCTAATCATTTGGATAAGCTAAAATGTTATTCGTTGGCTCTTAGCACAATTAGCTCTTAGGTACATCCTAAGCATTATCGTTGTGTAAGAAATATTATTAGAGTTCATGAATCTGTTTAGCACTCAAGTGTTCTTTTAATATATTTGCTTGCAGGCTGTATATTTATCCACTCCCTTCTTGTTCAATGTCGCTGCATTGAATAATTGAGATAGAATTGATTGGTTTTAGCCAAAAGAGGTGCGTTTCAATGATCTCCTTTGATTAAATTTTGTATATTAGTTCTATACAAAGCCAGAACAGCCTAAGGTACCATTTGCATTAAAAGCTTGCAAGCTACAAGACACGAGTTCGCGTCGGACGCGAGGGAATGGTAAACCCAACGATTAAATTGACCGTTGAAAAATGAACCGCTACGTACGATGCATCGGACGCCAGCTTGCAACGTAAGCTAACGATCCATTTTCCAGACAAACGAAACTGCAAAACATTTTTTTTAATATACCATTGTGTTTATTTTTATTTTTATTCTCTACTATATATTTTCTTGGAATTTTTCTGATTTTTTTTTAATTTCTGATTTTCAGTTTGTTTTCCGAATCCGGTTATGCTACTTCCCAACCTTTTGCCAATAGGACAGAAGAACGGAAACCAACTTTTATCGATATTTGCATTGAATTTTCAGAGGATCGAACAGCTTGAGCGAGCAGCTTTTACGGGATGGTCACAAATGCTTTAAACGACCATTTTAACCTGGGTTACACCAAAACTCAAATTTAAAATAAACGGGACTACTTAAAACGATCGTTTCGAGATCGGGACAGACTACTACGGATACCAAGCAAATAATGAGATCGGTGAACGATCGATTTGATGATAATGAAGAATGGTGGGTAAGCGGTCCAGTCAAAGGATACAGGTGATTCGGAAGAAATCCGCCGATGAAGTTTCAAGAGCAGAACCAACTTTTTGGTGGCTGTTTAGGCAAGCACACTTGCCTATATCTGATATCTCCTACTACATCTACACCAGCTCAATATTTCACCGCTGGTAACGCTGGTAATTATTTCGACTGGATGGCTACTAGCAACCAGTCTTCTTCTCAGGTCCCTAAACGCAGACATACCGAGCATGGCAGCACAAGCCGCTCTTGTGACCCCCACCTTGAGGACGTCATTTCTCATTGCTATACTATTGCTCGAGTTGTGACATATATCAAGCAATGAGAAATTATGCTGATTTTCTGTTATGACCTGCAGAATGTGGATATTGTCGACGCACTAGACGACAATGATTTACAGGGTTTTATTTTAGCGGACTTGAGGAGTTTGGAACATCATCGTAGGTAGTAGTTTTTTATGTACTAGTTTTATTTTTAGTGGTAAACGTTCTGGTTATATTTTTGTTTCGTTTAATGAAATGTAGTCATTTTTTTATGTGCAATTGATATTTAATTAATTCAAAACAAATAAGTTAAAAAGCGCATTATATAAAAATACCTCATTCGAATATCATGCCCAAACACCCCGTTTGCAGCAAAAAACGCATTTCTCGTTCACTAACATGTCACGCTCAAATACCCCGTTACCATTCGCAAAAAAAACGCCCTAAGCTTATAACAAGCCATCCTTCGTAGTACCAACAAAAATCAGCGTCTTATATCATCGTCCGACTTTCGAATACCATAGAAGACAGACTGTAAGGATAAAATTTAAATAAAACGCTAAGCCAAATCGTCAATGAGATCTCACCAAGTAATGATAACATATAATATACTGAATAAATGATAACAAAGTAGAATGAACAATATATAGAAGAGACAACTGTAGCGGAAGTAAGTGAAAAACGAATATCAAAATAAAAGGTTTGAATACATCAAATCCTAATAATGTAGAGTAGGGGTGGGCGCGGTTCGGTTCGGTGCGGTTTGGAGCTTAAACCGCCTCCGCACCGCATCAAACGGTTAATCAAAAATACAAACCATTATACCAACCGTTCAAACGGTTCGGTTTTGATGCAATACGGTCCGGTTTTGGTTCAGTTCGGTTTGAACCCGTATTACATATGTAACAAGAGAATTGCTTCCACCAGCAATCAATTTATGATTGTATGACGTTGTGTCACCTGAAGGTTAAAACACGTAGTGTTATCTTGAATTGATATAACTACAACATACGCTGAAAATGTAATATATATATTTAAAATAAAAAGTTAGATAGGAATATTTTTAATTTTTTATCGTAACATTACCAGTGTAGCTATGCGGTTCGGTTCGGTTTAATATGGTTTGGTAACAGTTCAACCGCAACCGAACCTTATCATTGCGGGTCGGTTCGTTTTGGGTTGTTAGCTTTAGAGAGAGAATCTGGTGTGGTTTTCCGCACCGTTTATGCGGTCTGGTCTGGGCGGTTTCCGCATTGCGGTGCGGTTTATGCCCACCCCTAATGTAGAGTCTTAAATAAATATCTGATATATAACATGTCTCATATATAGATACATATCTGCCGTGTACTGCTACAATATCAAATATACATCAAAATATAGATGCCATGCCTCCAACATGCTCCATTTCCACCTCTAGATCACATCTCGCTAGGGGAGCAAATGGTTGGTTCGGTTTCAAACCAATCAAAAATGTTGAAACCAAAGTAACTTTTCAAGAAACATAAACCGAACCAAACCAAACCGATATTTTTTGAAACCAAAACCAACCAAATCAAAAAATATTTAGTTCAGTTTGGTTGGTTTGTTTAGTTTATCTTAAAATGAAATAGATCTTCTAGTTGTTAATATAACATAAGATTAAAACAAATAATTGAGTTCATATGATGTAAATATTTTAGAAATCAAATTGTTCTTTTTAAAATGTCAATACAAAATTAAAGAAAAAATAATATTGTTATGAAATGTTGTAAATAATAACATTATTAGTGGTACTTTTAACTTTTAAATAAAATTATTTTTAAGTTTGGTTTAATTGTTGGTTTGGTTATCAAATATTAAAAACCAAATCTGACCAATAAATCGAAGTAGTATAAAAATTAAAATCAAAATCAACCAATTAACTTACAAAACCAAACCAAACCGACCAAATTTAATTTGTTTTAACCAACAAGTACTCACCCCAACATCTCGTAAGAGCATATAAGTTCCAAGCTACTAAGTTAATTATATGAAATTTGTCATGGCATAAATAAAAAAGAACAAAACGCAAGTCAGATGTTGTTTACCCACTTTTTAACAAAGTAGAACTGGACGTAGAGAATTCAAATGGAATCGGGTTGAATTGAAACATGAAAAATAAACTTAAAAAGCATCAAGAAGTAACCTTGGAAAGTTTGAAGTTAGTTTGACCTATGGGTTAGACTCGATAATCATCATTGATGACTCTGGTCCAAGTCTTTTAGGCTGCCCATATAGCCTCATTGACTTCATATCTAAGGTGCCTTTATGCGTAATGGTAAAGAGATATTTAAAAGAGTATTTAAACGAGGTATTTAAATGGAGTTGGAAGTGAAATGAATATGCATTTACAAATTCAAGTGGAGCATTTAAGCAGAGTATTTTAATCTGTAAATTTTATATAACTTAAGTTATAGTTAATTGATTATTTGTTTTCTTGTGTAATGCATTGAAATATTTTTTTTTGGTTAAATTTTATCCCTTACAAAGGAAAGGTCCAAGGAGGGTACCTCAAGATGGGGGTCCAAGAGCAACACCCTCGACCAACAGCATGCACCTCATTGGCGGTTGAGTTTGAATTCAAATGACACAATAAAAATTCATTAGCAAACAACTATGACAGTTCCAAATTAAAAAATAAGCATCATCAAATAACAATTGTGATGACCGCCCATAACTCCTGCACTTAATTAAGGAATTAGTGCGCTGAAAGACGTGCCAGGCAGCTATGAACAGTCATCAAGGTAGAATAAGACCAACATAATCTGCCGTATACCTCACAGCGCATGGGTAAAATATAATAAAACATATACAACAGGAAATAATAGTGAAGCACAATCGAAGATAATTTCAACTTTTCATATCTCCATGAAAATATCCAGTACTAAACAACTGTATTACATGAAATATGTACAAAGAGCCTCACTACAATATCACTCAGAGTAACATATCAATAACATTAGTGGAAACAACAATCATGTATAGTATATAGTAATACGTCAGCCTCTGGCTCATCATCGCTCAACAGCATCGTCTTCATCAAGATCTACTACCTATCACCTAGTATGCCCATCAACAACATTGATGAACATCCCAAGGTAATAAGAGGAAAATATAAAACCTTGAGTCAGAAAACAACCTTAATGAGCGATAAAACAACTATCAACATCAGCAATAAAGCATATGGATAATAAGCAGTTCAATCATCTGATCCGCCCAATACAACAACAGAATATGATTCCCAATCCCACTTCTCTTCCACAACCTATGGTGATAACATGCCTAGAGGTTTGAGAGGAAACAAATAAGAACATCTATAGCAACCAATTATCAAGCATGGACCATCCTAATCAAGTTTAATACCCCTCGAGCACATACCCCAAAGACCGAAACCAACATCAGATAAGCACCCAATAAATATCTCCCTTAATGTCGAATGATCCACACAAGATGACATAAGCAAACAATAACATCCATGACTCTGGCTATCACCGTCTGCCTTGCCTTGAATCTATCGTTAATCGTATGGCTAGCCCATCCTACCACCCATCAGGGGATAATGGCAACCCTGGTTCTAGCAAAACTCCATACGCCACCATGACTCGTATCTAGGCCCATCGTGACTGCCTAGGGTACTCAACCAATCACCTAATCTTTTGGGCATCCCCATTATACCCCTTCTTTGAGTCTGCTAGAACCTCCGACTAACGACGATCCCTTGGCGCTTCGAAACACTAATCGTCCTCCCTGTCAACTATATCCATGAGTTCAAGCAAGCCAACCCGATCCATAGATTTCCACGACTAATCCAATCGAGCAAGCCGACCCGCTCCATTCGAGCAAGCCAACCCGATCCAAGTCCTTGCTACCCTGTTTCAACCTTTTAATCAAACCTCCACACGGCTCCTCTTCTCGATAATTTTGGCCGACCCAATCCATATTATCAGTCGCGAACGACCCATCCTCTTTTCTATGACCTATCATAACAATGGACTTTGGGGCCCAAATTTCTCGGGACTACTCAACTCCGCCTCCGCCAAGTTTCATCCAATTTCGACCAGCTAAAACTCCGATTTGCAACGACCAACCAACCTAAGCTTTAAGGACAAACATCTATGCATACAACTCATTCAAATCAACCAATGTCAAATAAACAATCAATATCACAACAAAAAATCCTTATACAATCATTAGAACAACAACTAATCATCATACAATCATATGAAATTCATCAAACCATGATAAAACGATAAATGAATCAATATTTGGATCAAAACTTGCATATAGTCAATGATGAACATATGATTTCAATGTTAACATATGATTTCAATGTTAACATATGAATTTACCTTTATAAGTAGCTAGATTAGATCTTATGGTGTGATCCGAATTCAAAATATACTTAAATCGATTAGATCTAAGAGAATATAACTTGTATGAATGAATATAAGATCAAACAAACTCATATACTCGATCGAATCCGTATGAGTGATTATTATCACTCACCAAATCCACAAAATTGTCTCAAAACAACAATCTTTAATTCCAGAAGCGGAGAACAACGAAGAATGTCCTCTGAATCAATCCAATTGATGCGATCTACCCTTCCTCAATGTTGATCTTCAATCCTAGTCCACAAATGTATTTGATTGGGCTGGAGAATCACACGCACCCAACCAAATGAGGAAGTGAAGAAACTAAACAACTCTTTACCCCTACCCTCCTATTTATAGGCAACAGGCTTTAGCCTTAATGGGCCTCACTAATCAGCCCACTAATGAGTAATTAGCCTGTCCAGAAAAGAAACAACACTAAAACGACTATTTCTCTCAAACCGCTCAGCCAAATCCTTAATGTGATCACTCTACGGAATTGGTAACACCATTTCCAATGCAATGAGGTCAATCCGAGTTCTAGATTCGATTCCATTCTAAAGTTATTCCCTAAACAAAAATTATAAGGGTAAAATGGTCAAAAAAGAATTGGTAAAAATCGTGGACATGTCTCACATTCCCATGAACAACATATCGAAAACTGAGAATGGTTCGACCCTTGGAGAATTAAATAAAAATATTTTATGATTCTTCAATACGTAAAATGTGGGTCGTTACATTCTTCCCCCTTTAGGAATTTCGCCCCCAAAATTCCAAGCAAGCATAAGCAACAAGAACTATTCTTCATGCCTACCATCCATGAGCGACCAATCTATTATCCAATCGAGCATCCAACAGGCCATGCAACCATAGCTTTAACCTAGCATGCAGAATTCTTATAATAATACAAGTTACCATGATATAAGGATGACACGATACCAATAAGTCTTACCACATAAAGAGTTCTAGATGGTTAGCCTTTATACTCTCTTTCGTTTCCTATATACAATTGTAATCACCCTCGCCCCATTATACCTGGACTAGCTTAACCACATTCCTTCTAAAATGTTTCGTGTCACTCCCCACAACTCGAAGCGACTTACGAGGCCTTGAAACTATGGGTTCGACTTCCAGTCTTCATACTGATCCAGAGATACCACCACATTCCAATCGTGCACAAACTTTCATAGAAAAGACACATGAAAAACATTGTGCACACTCGATATCTTCTTAGGTAAATCCAATTTATACACGAGCTTTCCAATTCGCTTGATTATCGAAAATTGACCAACGAATCTTGGAGCTAACTTTCCTCTGCTTCTGAATCGAACAATGTTCTTTAAAGGTGAAATCCATATCATCAACGTCGAACTCCGAATTCTTACGACGCTTATCGGCGTAACTTTTCTAACGATTTTGGGCCGCTTTCATTCGTTATCGAATGGTCTCAATACAATCCGTTGTTTCTCTTATCATCTCAGGCCCAAGCATCAACTTGTCCTCAGTCTCTAACCAACATGCTAGAGAATTATATGGTCTACCATACAACACCTCGTTTGGTGCCATTCCAATGCTTGACTGGTAACTGTTATTATATGAAAACTCAACCAGATGTAGATGGTCTTCCCATGATCCTCCGAAATCCATTGTATGAGCTCTAAAGAGATTCTCTAATGCCCTATTAACTCGCTCAGTTTGGCCATCAGTCTGGGGATGATAAGTCGTACTCAAACATATCTCGGTTCCCAAAGTCTCTTGCAAACTCTTCCAAAATCCACTTTTGAATAATGGGTCTCGGTCACTTACTATGCTCTTAGGGAAACCATGGAATCGAACTATCCATTTTATATATAGATCAACCAACTTCGATGTTATCCTAGTTGATTTGACGGTAATAAACCTTGCGCTTTTGGTCAAGTGATCCACTATGACCCAAATCTTTTCATTTCCGGCCCTGGTCCTAGGTAGTCCATTGATAAAATCCATCGACACTTGCTCCCATTTCCATGTAGGAACTTCTAATGGCTGAAGCAATCCACTCGGCTTCTTCTGTTTAGCTTTCACCAACTGACAATTCATACATTTAGAAATAAAATTTCCAACATTCCTCTTCATACCTTCCCAATAATAAACACTCTTCATGTCCCGAAGCATCTTATTACCACCAGGATGAATGGTCAACTTAGAGTGATGACATTCTCTCAGAACTTCATCTCTCAATCCATCAATATCAGGATCAATCAGTCGTCCTTTCTTTCGAAGCCAACCATCTCGATCGACTATGAATTCCTTATCCTTTTCCGGTTCCACTCTTGCTTCAAACTTCTGGATGATCTCGGCAAGCTTTTCTTCACGCTTTTGGCTTTCGCCAATCATTTCAATGAAAGTTGGTCATAAGCTCGCCAACATTTCAGGCTCTAACCCACACCTAGGACAGAAATCAAATCCTACCAAAAATTCAAGGTACTTCCATTCCGAAAACATCGCTCCCAAACCAGCATGTCTTCGACTTAATGCATCTGCCACTGCGTTACCTTTACCAGGAGTATAAACTATACCAAAATCATAATATGCTAAAAAATCTAGCCACCGCTGCTACCGAAAATTCAAATCCTTTTGGGAGAAAAGATACTTTAACGAGTTGTGATCCGTAAACAGCTCGAATCGTACTCCCAATAGGTAATTTCTCCATATCTTCAGAGCAAACATGATCGCTGCTAATTCCAAATCATGTGTCGGATAATTCCTTTCGTGCGGCTTCAGTTGTCGACCCGCATAGGCCACAACTCTATCCTTCTGCAACAACACTACTCCAAGTCCAGTACCACATGCATCGGTATATACCACCATTTCCCCATTTCCGCTTGGAATAGTCAAAACGGTAGCACTTCTCAGTCTCTCTTTCAAGATTCCGAAAGCTTGCTCACACTTCGCATCCCACGTGAACTCTTAATTCTTCTTCATCAATCATGTTAATGGTATAACTATCTTTGAGAAATCCTTGATAAATCGACGATAATATCCCTCCAACCCAAGGAAACTTCTAACATCCGTCGCATTCTTAGGTCTATCCCAATCCTGGATTGTTGTTACCTTACGGGATCCACCGCTATTCCGTTTCCAAAAACAACATGGCCTAAGAACCTCACTTAATTCTTCCAGAAGCGACACATAGAAAACTTATCTCTTAGCTGATGTTTTTGCAAGATTTCCAAAACAATTCTCAAGTGCGTTTCATGCTCCCCATTCCAGGAGTAAAACAGGATATCATCCACGAACACAAGCACGAACTTGTTCAACTGATCTCTGAATACCCTATTCATAAGATACACGAAATATGTTGGTGCATTGGTCAATCCAAATGGCATCACATGCCACTCAAAGAAACCAGATGGTGTCCTAAAAGCGGTCTTTAGCACACTGTCCTTAGCCACCCTCAACTGGTGAAATCCCATTGCCAAATCCATTTGGGAAAACATCTTGGCTTCGTGAAGCTGATCGAACAAGTCACCTATTCTCGGCAATGGATACTTGTTCTTCTTAGTCACCTTATTTAGCTCACGATAATCCACACACAATCTCCAAGATCCATCATCCTTGGTTGAAATTACAACTGGTGCACCCTATTCGGACACTCTCCGCCGAATGAATCCTTTTCCCAAAAGGTCACTTACTTGCACCTCTAACTCTCGCTGTTCTCTAGGCGTCATCCGCCTAATGGGCATAACGATATGTCTGGCTCCGTCAACCGAATGGATCCTGAACTCAAACTCACGATGCAGCGGCAAATCCTTGACCTCATCAAACTCACTAGCGATCGACACATATGACAATCCTTCCCGTAGAATCATAATCAGATACAAAAAGCTTACGAAGACCCCATCATCTGGCTTATGTCGAATCACAACCACTCGCCCTTCCACAATCCCAATTATTACCTTGAGCTTCTCGCAATCCACTTTAGTTGCATACCTTTTGAGCCAGTCCACACCCTAAATAATCCCAAACCCATCGAAGTTCAAAACAAATCAATCACACACAAAAGAGCAACCACGACTCGATAACACTAGACCATGAAAAAGGATACAGAGACTAGACAAACCCCCTTCTGGATTGTTCACAATCAATGGTATATCAACAATCTTAGGTTCCAAACCCAACCGGCATACAAGCTCGTTGCAAATGAAAGAATCCTCCAATATCAAACAATACTCGAACTGAAACATCCTCGATAGAAAGCGTACCTTGAACAACAACACTCTTCCCTTTCTCCTCCACCGTAGGAGCTTTGAAGAAGTTGGCACAACCTCTAAAGCATACGCCTTCACTATCTGCTTACCTTTCGACGGTTCTGGACAATCCTTCTTGAAATTCCTAGGCTTACCACAATTATGGCACTTCTTCTTGGCTTTCAGATTCTTACAATCCTTGGAATAATGTCCCTTCTACTGACAGTTGTAGCAAGTCACCTCGCCTTTCTGCTTCTTCTGGCCATATTTCTCTTGCTACTATTGTTGCTTCCTCTTTCCATTCCACCTTTTCTTATTACCATCTTGTTGTCATTTCGGATCCTCTTTGGTTGCAACAACAACAACTTCTTCTGTGCGAAACAAACATTCGTGTCTTAAAGCTTTCTAAACAATTTTATCATAAGGGTCATCCAAATGATCAACCAACTGCTTTCCAATATATGTATCCAAGCCCATGACGAATTTCTTGTTCTTCTGATACGGAGCCTTAATATACGAATGAGCATACTTGGACAATGTTTCAAACTTAGAAACGTACTCCTACACTGGTCGACCACTCTGCTTTAGCTCAACATTTTTTTTGCACAGAACTGACTTCTGGGCGAAAGAAATGAACTTAGTCTCAAACTTGATTCAGAATTGATCCCAAGTGATCTCATCGTAAGGAGTCTCTAAACTGACAAACTTCCACCAATCCATAGCTCTGCGTTGTAGCTGCCTTGAAACACCCCACCTCCGTTAAGGTCACTCACAAAGGGAATGCATTAACTTTGGTGAAGCATTTTAGGTAAAAGGCACAAATAATTTACAAGACAAACATATAAACAGCGGAAAACTGAAATCATTTCATAAATAGCGTGGTTTAGTCAAAACATTACAAGCATTGTCTCAAAACCCAACTTCTAAATTATTACAATAAAACATCTGTCTTGATTTAAAACTCCAAGTGCATAAAGAAGCATAAAAAAAATGTAAAGCAGCATAAATCCCCAATAAAAGTGTAACCACAACCATAGCCCAAGAAAAGAGAATCCAAGCAATACATCTACTCTCTTCAAGCTGGAAAAGGTCTGCACTACGCTGAAGTATTCCCTCCCTGCGGACCTGGGGGGGGGGGGGGGGGGAGGGGGAATGGAAGAAAAGAAGGCGAAAGAAAACGGGTCAGACATAAGCCTGGTAAGTCCAGTGATTATTCAGCATGTAAACATGTAAAAGGATCATGACATGAATAAACTGAACATAGGACAATACCATAGAAATAAAATAACATAAGATAAGGCAAGATAAACTGAATATACTATCGCAATCATTTCCATTTCTCTGCACCTACTAACGAATGTTTCAACTACCATCATGTGTTCATAACAAAGTGATCCCTTTTCCGATCGGCTTCTGCTCGCATGCATTTCTTACTTGTGTCATTCGACCATGCTTGATTGTAGATACCTATGCTGGTCCCACCATGGAGTGTATCAATTCCTATGGTGGCAACCCGACACAAATTCAAGATGCACAGTGTATACTACTGATGCCCAGTGCCTGCTTTTTCCACTCCGAAGTACGTGCACGCCCATACTCCGCCGGAACCTACATTGCTGCACCACCAGTCGCTATTTTGATCGCTTATAATCAGCCCAGTAATCATTACCTACCCTGCCTAATTCAGGGTACCGTGATACATCTATGTGGGTTACTCCTGAAATGGGTCCCCGTTACTAGGGTTTCCTAATCAACATGTTATAATAGTTAAGTATTCTCAAATTAACCTAACCTCACCCATCTGTTTAGTTAACATGTTGTATTGGTTAAGTGTTGCCTTAATTAACTTAACCCTACCATTCTTAGCATGTCCGTCCCTTAGCTTTAATTTATTCATTAAAGCACCAACCTCTCACATTAGATCTATATTGTTGCGGTCGCTGGATGTGCCAGGCGGTTCCGGGCAGTCTTACACCGCAACTCAATCTAACCTTGGGTTTTTGGGCTTAATGCGCTAACCTCTCACATTAGATCTATATTATTGTGGTTTCTGGATGTGCCGGGCAGTTCCGGGCAGTCTTACACCGCAACTCAATCTAACCTCGGGTTAGGCATGATCATCTTTAGCCATTTTACATATTTGTCATATGTGTCCAAGTTTAGGTCTTTTTATGTCAATATTTCCCAAGTGTAGTCAGTACAAGTTTTATGCCACATTCACATGCTATGCCCAATATTTACTCGATTAAATTGTACCCAATTTTCCCGCGTTATAATCGCACGTACAACGAGATTCAATCTAAGTTCCGAATGAACTTAGTATTCATAAAAGAAAATAAGAAGGGAAAAATAGAGAAGGAGCATAAGAGTTGGCATAAGGAAAAATAGGCATGTAAAGGTGTACCCAATTCAAGAATCATGTTTCAATAGGCATGTTGTACATTAACAACAAGTGTGGGCAAGCTAAGCAATTTACAACATAGGTATAGAGATTAGATAGAATTGGACTTGAGAGAATCACTAATTTTGATGTACAACATGATAAGTCCCATTATATCAATCACAATAGTCTCATAGGCATAGGATATACAACATGATAGGTTCCATCATATCAATCACAGCAGTCTCATAGGCATGATAGGTTTCATCATGTCAGTCACAACAGTCTCATAGGCATGATAGGTTTCATTATGTCAGTCACAACAGTCTCATAGGCATGATAGGTTTCATTATATCAGTCACAACAGTCTCATAGGCAAGATAGATTTCATTATATCAATCACAATAGTCCCATAGGCATAGGCAATTCAGATTTGACAAAAATATAAGCATGAATCGTAATTAGGCATAGTTCTAGATCCGATTATTACAGTCATGATTTCTATTAGGTGTTCAAATCTGAATAATAGCTGAACTTACAGAAAAAGAACGGATCTTGTATTCTGGGATCTGATTTCTGAATTTTTTAAGCTTAACCATTGATGTAGACGTTTGATTCTCTAGTTTGGATTTGGTTTGGAGCTTTCTATCTTGATTTCTAGTTTGGAGAAGATGGAGGCTAGGCTATCTTAGACATGGCCAGCATGACGGCTTCATAGAATAGGGTTGTGAGGTCTAGGGTTGAGGTTTGGGCTGATTATATAGAAGTTTAGGATTAATATAAGCCTTTAGATCAACCTAGGAGTCATCAGAGCCGTTCAGTCCAGTAAAATGCGTCATCAAGCCAATCAGAAGTCGCCACATAGCCCTATGACTCAGAAAATCATCAATGACCAGCACAGTTGGCAGGGGTCGACCCCTACAGGGGGGGTCGACACCTATGTCGACACCCCTATAGCGGGGTCGACTCCTATGTCGACACCCCTTGGGGGGGTCGACACCCCTGAGCGGGAGATTTCCCACTCAGCAGATTTCTGAGTTTGTGAATTTCGAACTGAATTGATTATTTAATTATTATTTTTAATTTAATTTCTACTTACACTAGAAATATTCTAACCTCCATAACTTCTTCATACGGAGTCCGATCCACGCAAACTCGGACTCTATCTCAAGCAGAATTCCAAGACGAACGCAATGGCGTAACCCGTTCCACCCAATTCTTCTTTTAAAAATCAAGTGTTCTTAGATTTGTTAATTTTAATATTCACAGAAAATACGGGGTGTTACATTCTCCCCTCCTTAAAGGATTTCGTCCCCGAAATCTCTAAGTTAAGAAGAATGTATCTTAACATCCAACATCCATCTACTCGATCATCAATCACAGGAATCCATTGTCCTTAAAAAGATTTCTAATGCTTTCATGATCATATCCATAGTGTGTGTATATGTCCTTATCTAATGCAAAATCAGGTGGTCTACTGATTCAGTTGACCTCCTTGATGCGAATCATGTCGGTGCTATGAGTCCATCATGTATGCAATTATTCCTAATCATATTTTGTAACTTCTACATGAGTGCATAATCATTCATACAAATGCAACGTCTACATGATAACACATCAAGTTTCAAACCATATATAAATACATATATGCATATGCAATATGAAAGTGACTGAGCCGATCTAGTACCTAGTGTGTGTGTATATGCATCCACGAGCAACCACTTGCAACCATCAATCATAACATGTTTTCAAATACATGTTTACATTCATTGGTTTCTACCTAAGGATCAAGAATAGGACCGAGGAGACATACTTAAGAGATAGATACAAGCATGCATAAACTTATGGAAAAAGAGATCAAGGATGTACCCTCAAAAAGAAAAGGGTAGGATGCACGTATCTTGTCTTCAGTCTCCCAAGTCGTGTCTCCTTCAGCGTCACTCCACTGTACTTTGACTAGCTTAACCTCACGATTGCGTAGTTTTTTAACTTCTGTACCCAAGATACGAGTTGGAACTCTTCTCACCGTCGCTTCTCGCTCCATTTCTACTTCCTCTAGTATTCTCGGCTCCACAACTTCTGCAGACTCATATAAGCACTTTCGTAGATGAGAAACATGAAAAACATTATAAACTCCAGCCAATCTTTCGGGCAACTCTACTTTATAAGCCATCTTCCCAATCCTCTCAATGATAGGAAATGGCCCTACAAATCTTGGTGCCAATTTTCCTATGGACCCAAAGCAAACGACATTCTTCAAAGGACATACTTTAAGAAAAACTTTGTCTCCAACCTCAAACTCAAGGTCGGTCCTTCTTTTCTCAGCTTAGGACTTCAGTCTATCTTGTGCGGTCTTCATTCGTCTTCGTATTAAGTCCACCTTCTCTGAAGTTTCTATGATCATGTCAGGCCTAAGTACGAGCTTGTCTGTAGACTCCCACCAACAAGTTGGTGATCGGCATGGTCTTCCATATAAAGCCTCAAAGGGTGCCATGCCTATGGTGGCTTAGTAGCTATTGTTGTAGGCGAACCCCACCAAAGGAAGATGATCCTCCCATGTTCCTCCAAAATCAAGAATGCACAATCTCAAAAGATCTTCTAATACTCTGTTCACCCTTTCCATCTGACCATCGGTTTGAGGGTGATAGGCAGTGCTTAAGCATAGTTATGTGCCTACAGCCTCTTGCAAACTCTTCCAAAACTCGCTCGTAAAGATAGGATCTCAATCACTTACTATGCTTTAGGTTATTCCATGCAGTCGAACCACCTCTTTAAGATAAATGGATGCTAACGATGAGGCAGTCCTTCTACTCTTAACAGGTATAAAGTGAGCGCTTTTAGTGAGCCTGCCCACTATTACCCAAATACTGGTATTGCCCCTTCTTGACCTAGGCAACCCATCAATAAAGTCCATCGAAATGCTATCCCATTTCCACAGTGGGACCTCTAGAGGATGAAACAGACCACCAGGCTTCTTCTGCTCTGCCTTGACTTGCTGGCATATCAAGCATTTAGAGACAAACTCAACTACATCCTTCTTCATGCCATTCCAGATGAAAACCTTTTTTATGTCTTTATACATCTTGTCCCCACCTGGGTGTATGGTTAACTTAGAATGGTGTGCTTCTTCGAGAACGGTTTTCACCAAATCCCTTGCTTGTGGGACGCATAGTCTTCCGTCCCATCTCAACCAATCCTTGTCATCGATGGAGTATCTATTGAGGTGACTATAAGTCTCACCTCTAATTAGCTTATCCATCACATCAACTAGCTGAGGGTCTTCACGTTGTGTGGTTCCTATTGAGTCCATAAGAGTAGGCCGCACCTCTAGCGATGCTAACAAACCAGGTACAAATTCAAAGGAGGGCCTAAAGTCAAAGTTTGTCATGTACTCCAAGCTTTGCCTTTCTACAAAGAGAGGACTTAAGGTCAGCTTTTTCCTACTTAAGGCGTCTGCTACCACATTGCCCTTGCCAGGGGTATATGCAATCTCAAAATCGTATGAGGCAAGAAACTCCATCCACCTTTGTTGTCTTAAGTTAAGATCTTTTTGTGAGAAAAGGTACTTTAATTATTTATGGTCAGTAAACAATTCAAACCTTTCTCCTAGTAGGTAATGACGCCATGACTTAAGAGCGAAAACAATGGCAGCTAACTCTAAATCATGAGTTGGGTAGATTTTCTCATGTACCTTCAACTGCCTTCCCACATAACAAACTACTTTGCCCTCTTGCATCAAGACATCGCCCAATCTTGTACCGCATGCGTCTGTGTATACAGTAAACATCTTACTCCCATCAGGCAATGTCAGAACCGAGGTTGCTGTTGGAGCCCTTTTCAATCGTTGGAAAGCAACATCGCAATCCAAATCCCAAGCAAAATTAGGTTCTTCTTTGTCAACCTAGTAAGTGGGGCTGAGATCTTCGCAAAGTCCTTAATGAACTTTCTGTAATAGCCCGCTAGTCCGAGAAAACTTCGTACTTCGGGTGCATTCCGTAGAATCTTCCAGTCTTGCACCGCAACTACTTTTGCGGGATCCACAGCTATTCCCTCTTTGGACACCACATGTCCAAGAAACCTTACTTCTTCTCTCCAAAAATGGCATTTGGAGAATTTTGCTTTCAGCCGATGTGCTCGAAGAGTATCCATAACTTCCCTTAAATGCAAAGCATGCTCTTCCTCACTTTTTGAGAAAATCAAAATGTCGTCCACGAAGACCACTACAAATTTATTTAGGAACTCTCTGAACACCCTACGCATCAAGTCTATGAAATAGGCGGGTGCGTTTGTCAAGCCGAAAGGCATGACAAGCCATTCGAAGAAACCATCCGGGGTCCTGAACGCGGTCTTATCTATGCTGTCTTCAGCCACTCTTAGCTGATGAAATCCGGTGGCCAGCTCTAGTTGGGAGAAAACCGAGGCACCTACGAGCTGGTCGAACAAGTCGTCAATTCTAGGAAGTGGGTGCCTATTCTTCTTGGTCAGCTTGTTTAGCTCCCTATAGTCCACGCACAAGCGAAGTGAACCATCCGCTTTGGTTGCAAACACCACTGGAGCACCCCATTCAGAAATACTCCGCCTTATGAACCCTTTTCAAGCAACTCTTTAACTTGCTTGCTGAGCTCTTTCATTTCCCTTGGAGCCATGTGTCTAACGGGTAAAGCAACAGGTTTTGCATTATCAACAAAGTATATGCGGAAGTCTATCTCTCGCTTTGGAGGAAAACCCTTCACCTCTTCAAAGACATCCGAGTATTCACGAACTGCTCTAACAGATTGCAAGTTTTCAACAGACGCATCAAGAGATTCTAGGTAGCTAAGCATAACAGAATTCGTGGGATCACAAGAGATTTTGAGAGTATTACCGAGGCGAGTCATAAGTCTTACCACTCTCTTTTCACAATCGAGGATGGAACCATTACTGGATAACCAATCCATGCCTAGAATCAACCCATAGCCCGTGAAACCCAAAACATAAGCATTACATCTAAACCCAACGCTTAGTATAGAAATTTCCAAATCCAAACAAATCATTGACAAATAAGCCGAACCCCTAATTGGATTTGAGACAACCATGGGATCCTCTACTATACTGGTATCTAGGTGCAGAGATTCAACTAAAGCAGTAGATATAAAAGAGTGCGATGCGCTAGAATCAAAAAGAGTACGAACTGGATGATTAGAAAGATAAACTAAACTCTCAACAGAAATATTTCTACCTCTTTCTTGCAGAGGTGCTATGAGAGTGTGAATCTGCCCTCCAGAAGTAGATTCAGTCCTCTGCCCTTGCCCTTGCCTTTTTGGGCAATCCTTAGCCATATGTCATGTCTTGTCGCATTGAAAACAACCACCCATCTTCCTCTTCTTCTTCCTACAGTCTTTAATTAGATGTCCAAGTATTCCACAAAACTTACATTTCTCTTGTCACGGGGTTTGTTATTCTTCCCGCCTTTCTTGGAATTCGTCTTCTTATTCTGCAATCCCTCCACTTTCTTGTCTAGTGGTTCTTCCACCTTTGCCTCTTTCTTGCCATCCTTGTCTTCCTCCTGTAACAGTGCCATATTTACCAGTCTCTCAAAAGTCGCACCCATAGGTATATGGGACATAGCTAGGCTGTGTAGTGGCTTATTCAACCCTTTCACGAAACGGAGAGCCTTTTTATGTGGAGTGTTTACCAACTCCAGTCCAAATCTAGCCGGCTGGTTGAATTGGTTGACGTATTCCTTAACCGATAGGCTTCCCTGTTTGAGTGCTAAGAACTTCTCCATCTGTAGGCTTCGTTCAGCTTGCGGGAGGAACTTCATTTCAAATCTCATTCTGAAATCCTACCAAGTTTCAACTGGTCTCTCAGCATTAGTAACTTCCCACCAGTAAGAGGCTTCATCCTTAAGTAACCATACAGCCAATTGTATCTTCTGCCTATCGTCCACTTCGAAGATAACAAACAAATCTTCTGTTTCCTTGAGGCAGTTTCTTGCTTTCAAAAATGACTCAGTCCCATTAAAGTTCTTTCCACCCATAGCTCGAAAGTCTCTACATATCTTCGAGAAAGCATTCACACGCGGAGGAGGAGGAGGAGGAGGAACGACTGCAGTTGGGGAGGAGGAACGTCTGCTGGGCCTGCGTCATTAACCCTAGCCTTCAGATACCTTCTGAACCAGCCAGGTATCGGTACGCCCTCAGGAAGATTAAGATCCCCAGACATGCTGAAACGAAAAGAAAAGGTTCAAAAAAAGGATAGAAAGATAGTGCATATGGCTTTGGGGATTATGCCTTTGAGATAAAACAACACTTTTCTTGAAAATGCTTCTTTAAACTTCTTGTTGAAAAATAGTTTTCAAAAACTTTTATCTGATCTGGTAAACCATCGCTCTGATACCAAGTGAAGCACCCCACCTCTGTTATGGTCACTCACAAAGGGAATGCATTAACTTTGGTGAAGCATTTTAGGTAAAAGGCACAGATAATTTACAAGACAGACATATAAACAGCGGAAAACTGAAATCATTTCATAAATAGCGTGGTTTAGTCAAAACATTATAAGCATTGTCTCAAAACCCAACTTCTAAATTATTACAATAAAACATCTGTCTTGATTTAAAACTCCAAGTACATAAAGAAGCATAAAATAGATGTAAAGCAGCATAGATCCCCAATAAAAGTGTAACCACAGCTATAGCCCAAGAAAAGAGAATCCAAGCAATACATATACTCTCTTCAAGATGGAAAAGGTCTGCACTAAGCTGAAGTATTTCCTCCCTACGGACCCTGGGGGGAGGGACAGAAGATAAGAAGGCGAAAGAAAACAGGTCAGACATAAGCCTGGTAAGTCCAGTGATTATTCAGCATGTAAACAGGTAAAATGATCATGACATGAATAAACTGAACATAGGACAATACCATAGAAATAAAATAACATAAGATAAGGCAAGATAAACTGAATATACTATCGCACTCATTTCCATTTCTCTACACCTACTAACAAATGTTTCAACCACCATCATGTGTTCATAACAAATTGATCCCTTTTCCGATCGGCTTCTACTCGCATGCATTTCTTATTTGTGTCATTCGGCCCCGCTTGATTGTAGATACCTGTGCTGGTCCCACCATGGGGTGTATCAATTCCTATGGTGGCAACCTGACACAAATTCAAGATGCACAGTGTATACTACTGATGCCCAGTGCCTGCTTTTTCCACTTCGGAGTACGTGGACGCCCATACTCCGCCGGAACCTACACTGCTGCACCACCCGCCGCTATTTTGTTCGCTTATAATCAGCCCAGTAATCGTGCCCCACCCTGCCTAGTTCAGGGTACCGTGATACATCTATGTGGGTTACTGCTGAAATGGGTCCCCGTTACTAGGGTTTCCTAATCAACATGTTATAATGGTTAAGTGTTCTCAAATTAACCTAACCCCACCCATCTGTTTAATTAATACGTTGTATTGGTTAAGTGTTGCCTTAATTAACTTAAACCTACCATTCTTAGCCTGTCCGTCCCTTAGTTTAATTTATTCATTAAAGCAACAACCTCCCACATTAGATCTATATTGTTGCGATCGCGGGATGTGCCAGGCGGTTCCGGGTAGTCTTACACCGCAACTCAATCTAACCTCGGGTTTTTGGGCTTAATGCGCTAACCTCTCACATTAGATCTATATTGTTGTGGTCGCTGGATGTGCCAGGCGGTTCCGGGCAGTCTTACACCGCAACTCAATCTAACCTCGGGTTAGGCATGATCATCTTTAGCCATTTTACATATTTGTCATATGTGTCCAAGTTTAGGTCTTTTTATGTCAATATTTCCCAAGTGTAGTCAGTACAATTTTTATGCCACATTCACATGCTATACCCAAAATTTACTCGATTAAATT
Organism: Allium sativum; assembly: GCA_030737875.1. NCBI lineage: Eukaryota > Viridiplantae > Streptophyta > Magnoliopsida > Asparagales > Amaryllidaceae > Allium > Allium sativum. The sequence goes on along the minus strand of CM060925.1, from coordinate 155,413,902 downwards.
GTACCCAATTTTCCCGCGTTATAATCGCACATACAACGTGATTCAATCTAAGTTCCGAATGAACTTAGTATTCATAAAAGAAAATAAAAAGGGGAAAAATAGAGAAGGAGCATAAGAATTGACATAAGGAAAAATAGGCATGTAAAGGTGTACCCAATTCAAGAACCATGGGGTCGACCTACCCATATAGGTCGACTAGGGGGTCGACTTACCCATACGGGTCGACCTGCCCCCCTCCCCCCCCCCCCGGGCAGATTTGAGTGATGACGATTTTGCGATTGTTTGCTGAGTCATTAGGGCTTCTGGATAGTTCTGATCTGGTCTGAATGGTTGAGATTAATTCTAGGTTGATCGGATGGCCTAAATTAATTCTAAATTCTATATAAACACATGTAGACTCAAACCCTAAAATCAAATAAAAATTAGAACCATGGTCGTCATGCTGTCACCTTGCAACCTAGAGTAGCCGCCACCAATTAAAGAGAAAGTAAAGCTAATCAACTCAATTCAACTCAAGTCTATAACAACAACAACAACGAATTGTCTACTTCAGAGGCGAGCAAAATCAATTTCAGAACTCAAGACCTTCTTTGAATTGTGAGTTCAATTTTTTTAATAAGATAATTAATAAGTTAATTGGGTTGAGATATAAATTGGGTTATATGGCTATGTTTGTGAAACATTGGAAAATGTTATATTGGGTGAATATATGCTAGTCGTTCATAATGATAGTTTTAGTTTATTTGTGTTGTGGATCCTTATCATATGCTCAACCACCTATGCTCAACTTGATTCATAGTTCTATATGCAAGTTTGGATGTTAATTTATATATGAATCATATGCAAGTTGATGAGAATATATAAAATCCTTACATGTTTCATGACATCTATTTTATGTGTAAGTTTGGATCTAAAGTTTAGGTTAAGACATATGTGAGTTATATGCAAGTATGTATGCGGATTATACAAAATTTTATATGCTAGTTTACATGTAGATCTTAATTTACATGTTTAGATGCAAGTTTACATCATAGTTTATGTTGCATAAATCACATATGCAAGTATATATATGTTTGGGGTATGAATCATGTAATGTAAGTTTGAGATTCCTATGCAAGCTCACACCTTTATGTTAAAACTACATAAGTTATGAAAGTACAAGTGTTACACACCCATTGTCTATGCAAGTTTAGATGAGACACCTTATTCACACATGCAAGTTCACCCCTTATGTTTAGATCTATATGCCAATTCATGTTATGACTTTTGTTCGTAAGTTAGATCTAATTTATATTCTATTCATGTTGTGATGTTTTCTCTCTATTCCATACGTTAGACTATTTGAGTCTAATGTATATTTCACGTTAAACGAACGAACGTACAACGTGGGGCAATGGGATAATATAAAAATATTTAATATTAAGAATTGGCATAAATGCCTTAAATGGCATATAATTAATTTGTGGTGTTAATTGGTATAATTTTATATACCATAAATAGATGGACATAATTAAGGTGCCAATTATGGATATAGTTAAATTTGGAATTGATTGACAATTTGAATAGGGATATTAATTCAAATTGGGGATAATTAATTATGTGTAAATAAATCGTCTAAGACACGAGGTTAGACTCGTTTGTGGTGTAAGACTGCCCGGACCCGCCCGGCAAATCCAGCAACCACAAATGCCAGTCTAATGTGGGAGGTCTTAGGCATAAATTAAATGCGTAACAAGTTGCAAAGACACGAGGTTAGACTCATTTGTGGTGTAAGGCTGCCCGGACCCGCCCGGCAAATCCAGCTGCCACAAATGCCAGTCTAATGTGGGAGGTCTTTACAAGGTTACGGTGTTAATGAATTAAGAAACACTTAACCAGATAAACATGTGGTGGGACATGAGGGGGTTAAGTGGGTGCCTTGGGTGGCTTGTGAAATTAAGTGGGTGCCTTGGATGGCATTTGAAATACGATTAGATGCACTTAACCAAGATTGAAACATGTAAGAAGACATGAATAAGAATGGAGTTAAGTGGGAAAACCTTAGAGGGGACCGAGCATAGGTGGAAAGCTTGTGTCATGCATGAGGGGGGGGGGGGGCTTTTCAAACCAGTAACCCATTAAGTATCTTTGTGGGCTCGACCCAAGTCGAGGACGGGACACGCGTACTGGATTTGATTGTAAGAGGTCAAAATGGGTCAGCGGTGGCAACGCAAGTCCAATGGGTTCATATGCGTGTGTAGGCCCGGGCTGGTAGGTAAGACGTTGTTGCATCGTGTAGATATAAGCCGTGCATTTTTGGTAGTATCGGGTTGCCACTTTGGGGAGTGATACACCCCACTGTGGGGCCAGCACGGGTATCTACGAGTTAGGGAGCCGATCGAAAAGGGGGTAGTGGCTACACCTAGTGGAGATAGGGGAAGACGACACCTATGAAGGCAGCTAGGGGTACACGAAACTACCATTATCATTTTAAGTTCTGTAGGCAAGATCAACCTTTAGGGTGACTAGTGGTGGTGCAGTATAGTAATTATCTTATAGTGATTTAGGTGCGCCTTTAACGTTATCTTTGTTCGTCTTGTTTCCTTTGTTTGCTCTGTCATACCCATTTGTTCACAGTCATCTCCTTATTTTCCAGCTTATGCCTTATCCTAGTTACTTAATGATTATATTGTTAAAGTTATTGCACTCGCCAGACTTTATGTTTGACCCCCTTGTTTCCACCTCTTTTCTTCCCTTCCCCCCAGGTGCTCAGGGTGGGACTAGCACTAGTGGAGCTTGATTTGGACAGCTTTATCTCTTTCTTGGGAAGTTGCTTGGATCGCTGAAGTAAAAGTTCAGCCTATCTTATTTGTGGCTATTTTATGTTGGGGTTATGTCTTTCATTTTATGTACTCTGATCTAATCAAGATGGATATTATGTACTTGACTCTAGTCTTTGGTTTTTGACGATGTAATAAAACTTATATGTTACTGCTGCAATGAATAAAGTTTTAAATTTTTAAGTACTGTCTTATATCTGTCTTGCTGTTAAGTTTCTATTCTATACACACTTAAAACGCTCCATAGAAGTTAATGCATTCCCTTTGTGAGTGACATTAATGGACATGGGGTGTCACAACAACAGTCTCATAGGCATGATAAGTTTCATTATATCAATCACAATAGTTCCATAGGCATAGGCAATTCAGATTTGACAAAAGGATAAGCATGAATCAGAATTAGGCATAGTTTTAGATCCGATTATTACAGTCATGATTTCTATTAGGTGTTCAAATCTGAATAATAACTGAACTTACAGAAAAAGAATGAATCTTGTATTCTGGGATCTGATTTCTGAATTTGTTAAGCTTAACCCTTGATGTAGACGTTTGATTCTCTAGTTTGGATTTGGTTTGGAGCTTTTTATCTTGATTTCTAGTTTGGAGAAGATGGAGGCTAGGCTAGCTTAGACATGGCCAGCATGACGGGTTCATAGAATAGGGTTGTGAGGCCTAGGGTTGAGGTTTGGGGGTGATTATATAGAAGTTTAGGATTAGTATAAGCCTTTAGATCAACCTAGGAGTCTTAGAGCCGTCCAGTCCAATAAAATGCGTCATCTGGCCAATCAGAAGTCGCCACGTAGCCCTATGACTCAGAAAATCGTCACTGTCCAGCACAGTTGGCAGGGGTCGACCCCTACAGGGGGGTCGACACCTATGTCGACACCTCTATAGTGGATAATTTAAATCTCTGATATTTTTCTGTTGTGTAATATTTATTCATACTCTGTATATTCTTATATTCTGATGAATTGTTGTAATAAGCAATGAAAGGTTCTTCTATCTGCGTTCTTTTGTGGGTTGTTCTCAAAGTATCCGGGCTTTCCTTACCGGGGAAGTTACGGGTTATCACAGTCGACTCCTGTGTCGACACCTCCTGGGGGGGGGGGTCGACACCCCTGAGCGGGAGATTTCCCGCTCAGCCGATTTCTGAGTTTTTGAATTTTGAACTGAATTGATTATTTAATTATTATTTTTAATTTAATTTCTGCTTACACTAGAAATCTTCTAACCTCCATAACTTCTTCATATGGAGTCCGATTCACGCAAACTCAGACTCTATCTCAAGCAGAATTCCGAGACGAACGCAATGCGTAACCCATTTCACCTAATTCTTCTTTTAAAATCAAGTGTTCTTAGATTTGTTAATTTTAATATTCACAGAAAATACGGGGTGTTACATGCCTCGATGCAAGCTTTCTCTTAGTTGCATTGTCAATTCTCCGAATATCCGAACACAAGTATCAAGCCACCCTTGAGTCTCGACATTCGGCTTTGTCCCCAAAAACGGCTTCCCAACAAGAACAGTGAAATCCTTAGATAGCTTAGTGAAATCAACCACCCTAGGTACCTGCATCTGAGCACCAACATCTACCACGACTGCTTCTGGAGCGGGTACCCTCTTTATAATCACTGTCATCATGGCCTCAAACATAGCTGGGTAATCGGGTAGATCTCCTCCCAATCCCCCTCTATGAGCAGGTTCCTCCCTAGCAGTATGTCTCAAAGATCGACGACTCATTCTAAATCTAAAAATAGAATGATTATTCCACATATGAGAAAAGCTGCGATGGAGTTCAAGCGATACTATACACTATAATATAGTAATCACCCATAAGGAAAGCACAAATACATCTCTCATATGTCATTACGCCCATGAACTTTGGATACCTGCTTGAAAAAAGAAGAAAGGAAGTGGAACTCAGAGTCGCTGCACATTAGAGAAGAATAGCTCGTCATTTTAATGCTAAGGTTAAAAGGAAAACTTTCCAAGTTGGGGACCTTGTTCTCAAAAGAATCATGACTGGAACTGGAGTATTCGAACCCAACTGGGAAGGGCCGTATATGATAAGCAAAAAATTCTCAGACGACACATTCGAGTTAAAAAGACAGATGGCATCCAACTTCCTAGAGCATGGAACAGCATACATCTTCGACATTACTTCGTCTAATAATTCTTTTATTTTAAAAGTTGTAGACATCATGCATTGTAAATACCATGCAATATTGTTACAAATTCTGTACATACTAATGAAAGAGACTACCTTACTTGCCTAAATCGCACGTTTGCAAACTCTTGTTTACAAGTTGTTTAAATTCGATTTTGATTGCAGGTTTCCTAAAAGAGCGTTAACGCATCCGAGACCTAACAAAATCTGGTGACAATTACAGCACATCCCAATTAGGATATCTCAAACGCCTATTTTTCAACGCTTAAAGTTTCACCCACAATTAATGTTAAGGTGTGGAACATACCACAACAAATATGGGCACCAGAGATCGGATGGTCAAATAATGCGACGTTCAAGCTACAAATGAAGTCGTTAGTTTTACCAAAGGGGCACCTTCTTAACTGCAAGGTCCACGACCCTAGTTCTAACAAATCAGGGTGAAACCCGATGAACGAACTAGCGTCCGCCCGGTGAAACAATGCAACTCTAAACCAAAGACTTCCCAGAAGGGCACCTAATCGATCGCCGACACCATTGATACATGGTCTGACAGCGACAAGCACTAGGTTTTTAAACCAAAGACCTACCAAAGGGGCACCTAATCGATCGCTGACACCATTGATACATGGTCCGACTGCGACGAACACTAGGTTTTAAACCAAAGACCTCCCCGAGGGGCACCCAGTTAATCGTCGATGCCATTAATACATGGCTGGATTGGGATACAAACACAGGGTTAACAAACTAAAGACCTCCCTGAAGGGCACCAGGTTGATCGTCAGTGCCATTTATACATGGTTCGATTACGACAAACCCCAGAATTCAAAAGACCCCCTTGGGGGCATCCGATCATATGCTGAATCCACCAAAATTCGGTAAATAACGGACCCAAAGACCCTTTAAAAGGCGCCCTACAAATTCTACAAGTGGCTAAATCATTCAGCCACAATGAATAACGGGTTTACGAAGCACTTCTTTGAGGTACGAAAAACAAGACCTCTCCGGGGGCATATGTGCAAATCAAATCTCCGAAGGGCCTGGACTGTTGGGCTAGCGAAAAATGAAATTGAATATATTAAAAGTACCAGATCTCTCAAGCAGGGGCATTGTGACAAAGATTATTCTTTACAAAAAGTGCGACCTTGCTCGATTAAACCGGAAGCCCTTTGGCTTACAAGTAAGTCAGAGGATTTCAAACAGAATCGGTTGCAATTATCATGTTCGACCTTTAAAAGTTCGCGACGAATTTTGGTACGGGGGGCATTACCATTGCATTAAAGGAAAATCAATAGTTTTTACTTGAACATACCACAAACTCGTCATAACTTTACATTGAAAATTTGGTACCTACAAGGGTTATTTCGACCAGTAGAGTTGAATCCTGAAATGACTAAGGCAAACTCAGAAACTTCAATGGTCTGAGAAGCACAAAAGTGGTCAGTCGCAAGAAAGAAGTCTCGGGAATTGCCCCAATCAAAATTAAAGAAATTTGATAAAATTGGTCGAATATACCCAGCCAATAATGATTCGTAGCTACAACTAGGAAACTAAGTCACAATAATAAATGACATGTAACGTAAAAATCTGAGATGTGAGTACGAAAAAAAAGCAGGTGTGAAATGCAAAACAGTAAAGCACGACAAAGCTAAAGTAAGAGCTTAAAGAACAACCGGTCTGAACAGTCATGATACAACATCCAAAATACTGTTTCAAGCATACCAACATAAGTGTAAGTCGCAACACATACCAACATAAAGTTAAATGCAAGGATCAACACACACTTATACATCCGATCTAAAGCATAGTTTACAAAAGAGAAGCGATCAGAGGCAAGATAAGAAGACTACAGATCCTTGTTCTTCCTAGGCCTAGCAACCTTCCTTTTAACCCGAGTAGATAAGGATGGAGATTCACCAACGAAGAGCTTTTTGTGCTCTGGACTTGCCAACTCAACATCCCCTTGAGAAAAAGAGGCAACAACATTGTCCCGGGATTTGAGAGCCTGGATTAACTTCACCTTGTCATTCTCTAGGATGGAGATGCGCTCAAGGCTATCCTTATGCAGCCTTTGGAGATCGCAAGCTAGTGTGTGCCAACCACTCATTTGTTTAGTAGTATGATCTTTGAGCATATCCATTTGCTTCCCAAAATGGTATACGGCGGTCTCAAATCGAGCAAGCATCTGGGTTTTCGCAATATTCATATCACTAGGAATTGCTTGTGGGTCAGATGGAGATATATCCATGTTAGAAGATACTCCCTCCAGACTCCAGCCTCTGAATCATTTGGCAAGCCTAGAATTGCATGGCCCTGGGGCATAACAAGGTCTGCTAATAATTGTTTGAAGCTCCGCATGAGTTGGACTGATAAAGGGAGAATTCACAGATGGTTGGCCAATTGTCTGAACTTCAGTCGTTTGAACGTCTAAATCGAAAAGCTTTTCCATCTTGCGTCAGTTTGGAGATGGTTCCATCCTGTAAAAGTGTATTAATTCATAAATACATGTCGATTCTAGTAATATGAAATGCCTAGAGGTTTATCATTCTAAGAAATTTGTCCCCAAGAAGATCGTCAAGACTTTTCACATAAGGGGCGGGAACGATCCATAGGCTGTGGATCTGTCATACGGTTTATGGGTCGAGAATAATCCAGGTACGGGTCGCATATGATCCATGGACTAAGGAACAATCACACAGTCTATGGATTGAAAGCGATCCACCCAGAGGATGTGGCATGATTCATGTGATTGTGTTATAACGATCCATGAGGCGGGGGCACTTAAATCTTTTACCTTAAACCTTTTAGGCATCAAAGTAAATCAGGTAGGTTAACATGGTGATGAGTACATACGACTGACATCAAAAGGTGATAGTGTGTAATCTGAGAATTATATTTTAGAATCATCAACAGGATGAAGCATGAGGTGCGTGTTGCATGGCCAAATTTATTCATAATAGCTTTGAAAAAATTCGCAAGAAATTAATTAAGAGCGATTGGTAAATCATTTGAGACTATTACACAAATCTCAAAGTAAAGCATAGCGTGCACAACTATAACATCCCAAATCAGACGAACAAAGACCGAAAAAAGGTAAAATAAAGTTAGCCTTACAATTGAAGGTTAAGTCGGAGCACAGAGATGAAGATTGAGGCAGCAGTAAAGTTGATCAAGGCTGAACGTTTCGTGCTTGCTTGGTTTTTCACTGGCTGGGGTTTTCCTGCCATTACTGTTTTTCTCAAAAGGAAGATAAAACGAGATAAAGTGAGGTTATGGACTTAAATAAGTGAAATTGGGAATACCAATAGTCATGAGAGAGAAAAGGTCGGTTCAATAGGAATGAGGATCAAGCCCAAAAGACCCAATGGACTGAACGACCCAAAAAAAAAAACCATTCTCGTAGCGGCCTAAGAGACATGGAATGCAAAAACGAGCTAAAATCTTAGGACGTTTCAACTACCTAAAGCTTGAAATCGAGATAACGATCCAAACTCCTTTTTTTTATCATCCGCGATCTAAGGTCTCTGGTTGTTCAACGACCTAAGGTCTAAACTTACAACGACGACCTAAGATATGTTGAAGCTTCTACGACCTAGGTGATTGGTTGGGACCTAGGATGCCTCAACTACTTCAAATTATTAAATTGTTTAAAGATTTAGGTCGTAGTAATGACTTAACGCTTAGATCGCTCTAATGACTTGAGTGTTAGCCCATAATAATGACCTAAAGTTTGAAGCATTCATCCAAGAACATCCAACACAATGGAATTAAATTTGTGGAATTTCAAGCTATGGTATAAGTCTACAAAACAAAATCATATGCGAGCTACTAAGATTACAAAGACAAAGACTCCAGTATCACAAACTCAAATACATGAACAAGTTACATAGATTCACAGCCCCACAAGTTTCAACATACATTCGGCCTAAAACAATTTCGGTTAAGCCCAGATTTTCAAGGCAGACTCGAACAAGTCCTGAAATCAAAGAGAAAATAAACCTGATCTTGGGTGAAAGTCGTCTGCAATATCTTTTGAATGTTTTCATGCTCAAGCAAGTAGACCTCGAGGAAAATAAGATCGCCTTCGACTGAGCTATGGATCGGTTTGTAAATATCAAAGCTACAAAAAGATGGAGGGATTTGACTGATGTTCAAAGCATCAGTAAAAGCTCATTTCAATTCCAAATGACCTCCATTAACAAGCTTTAAGCTGGAAGAAGAAAGAAAAAAGAGGATAAAAGAAGGAGACCTAGGGTGAGGGTATAAAAGGATGTAACTTTAATGGGCCAAGTTCAAATCCAAAGCCCACTAACGATCTTGGACCCAGCAACGACTTAAAGGTTCAAATGACCCAAAGTTCCTAACGAACTAATGTTCAACAAGGCTTAGCACGCCTTAACATTGTGATTAAAAATCTCGACCTAACATGTGTTGAAAGTTATCCAATTCGAAGCCTGCACTATTTTCAATAAGTACAAACTTCGAGAGGCAAATGTTAAATCATAAAATAATAAACATGCTTGGGTCGTTTTTTGAAGAACACAATGTTGGGTCGCAAGTCTTTAGAATGAGAAAGTAGCGAAGCTTTAGGCGATCTGCACTTTGGCTTGTTCTGGAACTTCATATCTTTTAGGTCGTTCTGGCCCTCCAGGTCGTTCGCAGGCTTTGGATCGCACAGATCTTTAGAACCGCACGGCTTATTAGCCCAAAAGCCCTTAGTCCGTCAAGTCCTTTAGCTCGCTGGGCTTCCAGAGTTTTACGATGGTTTAGACCATCTAGTTCTTTAATCCGCAAAAGATTATTGATTCGCTGGGCCTTCTTAAGATCGGTCCTCTTTATTGAAACCGGGTTGTTTTGGCATAGTTCGGAAGGGCCCTAGTTCATGCCGCGTTATCTTGGCCCGTTCAACCCACTCCGCAAAGCTCTAGATCGCTCCGCCTTGTCCTAGCCCGTTTTGCCCTACTCCAGCTCGCCCCGCCTTGTTTTAGCATGCTCCGCCTTACTCCGCTCCGTCTTAGTTTAGTGCGCGCCGCATTTGTTTGAAATCATTTAGGTCGTTCCGATGGCCTAAAGGAGGTAGAAGATAATTACAACTCTGCCACCTGGTCTAAAATTCACTTGTACATATCCCCTTCATTCCTTCATTAAGGGGGACCAAATTTTATGACCCCGAAGGGCTGCCCAATTGATTTCTAAGCATTTCTAAAGGATTTCTATCTCTCCTAACACCTTCAATTGAAGATCAAACATGAAGTTCAGCATGAAATCAACCTAGAGTGATCAAGCTTCTTAGAGATCAAAGATTCATCATCATATTCCATGCACATTGAAGAATTCACTTATTCCTCCATTGATTTGTGTTGATTTGAGTGAGACTCTTGTGTATTAAGCAATATGAATGTAATTAGCATGATCCTAGCTTTGTAACTTGTGATTTGATAATGAAGATAGTTGTTAAAGTGGATGTAGACCTTTCCTAAGGTTGAACCACTGTAAAATTCGTGTCTCTTTACCTTTGTTGTGATTACGGCCTCTTTTCTTACCAATTGGTGAAGTGCAAATTTTGCACCTTTGGTGTTCATTCTAGTTCATAATAAACACACCCTAAGCTTTAACGACAAACATCTATGCATACAACTCATCCAAATCAACCAATTTCAACTAAACAATCAATAACACAACAAACAATCCTTATACAATCATTAGAACAAAAAAAATCATTATACAATCGTATGAAATTCACCAAACCATGATAAAACGATAATGAATCTGTATTTGGATCTAAACATGCATATAGTCCATGATGAACATATGATTTCAATGTTAACATATGAATTTACCTTTATAGGTAGCTAGATTAAATTCTATGGTGTGATTCGAATTCAAAATGTACTTGCATCAATTAGATCTAGGAGAATATCACTTGTATGAATGAATCTAAAATCAAACAAACTCATATACTCGATTGAATCCGTGTAAGAGATGATTATCACTCACCAAATCCACAAAATAGCCTCAAATCAACAATCTCTAATTCCGGGCAATGGAGAACAGTGGAGAATGGCCTCCGAATCAATCCAATTGATACGATCTACCATTCCTCAATGTTGATCTTCAATCCTAGTCCATAAATCTATGAATCGAAATGGAATGGGGATGCATTTAATTGGGCCGGAGAATCACAACACCCAACCAAATGAGGAAGTAAAGAAAATAAACAAATCTCTTTGCCCCTACCCTCCTATTTATAGCCAACAACCTCTAGCCTTAATGAGCCTCACTAATCAGCCACTAATGACTAATTAGCCTCTCCAGAAAAGAAGCAATACTAAAATAGCGATTTCTCCCAAACCGTTCAACCAAATCCTTAATGTGACCACTCTGCGGAATTTGAAACACCGTTCCTGATCCAATGAGATCGATCCCATCTCCTGATTCAAGTATATATGCACACACACACACACAAATTTAGGATTAAAAATTCAAATAAATAAAATAGAAGGATGGAGAAAGCAGGAGAAAACTAATCTTAGTCTAAACTGGACCTAAAAAGAAAAGATAGAATTGGAAAGCGTAACCACTCGAATTCGTGATTTGGATTGAGGGCCTAGTGTCTTATTTATAGATGCTAGAACTAATATGAACCACATAATTCTTAAAATAAAATCTAAGCCGTGATTAACACAACTATCTAAAGTTTAATCCTAGATAATACTAGCCTCCATACACCCCAAACACACATACTAATCGACCTCGCCCCTTGGAGCGGTCGACCTCTATGGGTTAGGGAGATTGGCCGACCTCCTCTCCTGGGCGATGAAAATCATTGTTGTATGCATTTTAATCAATTACTATTTAATGGTAATTAATTGTTAACTGACATTTTAACGTTATCCACTTACTTATCTACCTGTATATGCATTCAGTTTTAAATTTCAAATGTGGAAATATTTTCTATTTATTCAAACTTAAATTTTAGTTTCAAACCTTATTTATTTAAAATTCAAAAACTTGAACAATTTGTAACTTTTGGATTCAAAACCCATTTTTAACATTCTTTATATGAAAAAAGATCAAAACTTGCCACGAACGAGCAATATAATTTTTGTGTCCAAATCCTATAAATATTAAAATTTCATATTTCGACTTATTATAAATATTTAATTCTTTAAGTTTTTAGTGTCCAGTTAAGGTATATTTTATAGGGTGTTACATTCTCCCCCTGAAAGCTATTTAGTCCCTAAATCTTTTTCAAGAGGAGAACAATAGAATTCGCTCTAGCAAACATGTTGTACAACAAAGTTCATTTGTGCATCCATTTAAACAACCAACTTTGAATGTGATTATGTGTTGTAGGCTTACTTAGTTAAGCTCATTCCTATTGTGAAAGTATAATCTGTGATGCTATATCTATGCAACACACCCTATTATGCATAAAATTTTGTATATAAGTGCACTGTGTCATGAATCACGTGGAAACAAGTTCCTATCATCCAACCTAGCAACCACAGTGCAACCAATGAGTCAAAAATTTGGAGGTAGTAATCACCCGTGAAAAGCTCAGGATGAGTCTCTTTCATCTTCTCTTTCGTTTCCTAAGTGCTTTCCATTGGGTGTTTCCTTATTTTACCCGAACTAGCATAATCTTATTGAGAAGCCTCGTAGTCCTTAAGCTGATCTCTCTAGTCTAATAGCAGAGTCATGGAGGCACTGTCTAAGATGAGATATGGAAAACGTTATCAACTCCAGCCAACTTTTTTGGGGATTTCCACATGATAAGCCAGTTTTCTTATCCTTTCTAAAGCTTTAAGCAGTCCAATAATCCTAGAAGCTAATTTACCGGCCTTGCCAAACCTAACGACCTTTCCGAATGAGAGACTTTAAAAAATTCCATAGCATTAACATCAAACTCAAATTCCTTCCTTCTCCTATCAGCATATGATTTTTTCCAGTTTTTAGTCGCCTCCATTCTTTGCCTGATCAATAAAATTTCCTTTGTGGAATCATGGATCAAACATTGCCTGAGTTGAATTTATCGGTGGCTTCCCACCAATAACTTGGTGATTCCCATGGCTGCCCATAAATTGCTTCAAAAGATCCATATTAATCGTTGCTTCATAACTATTATTCTATGAAAACTCGACCAAAGATAGATGTGGTTCCCATGACCCTAATCCATGATGTAAGCTCTCAACAAATCATCTAGAATTTGATTGACTCATTCAGTTCACACATCAATCTGAGGATAGTAAGCAATTCTTAGATTGAGAGATATTCCAAATACCGTCATAAGGTTTCTCCAACATTCACATGTAAATAGAGGTTCTCAGTCGCTTACTATTCTATTTGGAACCCCATAAAGTCGAACAATTTATTTGATATACATCTGGCCTAGTGAAACTGCGATTCTATTCTTTTTTATCAAATAACGAATGCACTATTTGTCAGTCGATCAACTACAACCTAAATTGCTTCATTTCCTCTTTGACTTCTAGGAATGCATTCCATGAAATCCAATGAAATATTCTCTCATTTCTAAATGGGAATTTCTAGAGGTAATTGCAACCCTCTAGGCTTACCATGCTCCACTTTGATCTTTTTATATGTCCAACACTTAGCAAGAATTCTGCCACATTCTTTTACATCCCCATCTAAAAGAAAGTCTCTTTATGTCTTTTTACATCTTATCCCCTCTAAGAAGTACGGTCATCTTAAAGAAATGGAATTCCTTAATTATTTCAGTTCTAAAATCTCCATTCCTATGAACTCAACAACGTCTATACAGCCTTAAACTTCCTTTATCGTCTATCAAGTATCTACCGGTATGAGGAAAGCATTCTCTAACCTTCACTGTTAACCGACCTTTTGGTCTGGTTCCCAAAAGTACACGAGACACGCTCGACTCAACGCATCGCGTGATGTTGAAGTCCAAAGTGTCACCAAATAGCCAAGGATACGAGCTCAAAAGAAGTCATGCGCTTAATAACCTCGCAACTCCTCAACACCATGCACAAACCACACTACCTACCCCCCGGCAAGGTGTTTGAACCCCAATAGCTCGTGTCCTTCGAGCTCGTACCCGAAACCTCCGAATCCCTCAACACACGTACACCTTGTACCCCTCGCATCCAATAAAGTTTGAACCCCACATGCAATAATTCGAGTCCCTCCATACACACTTCGCACCCCTCCATGACTCTAACATGCTTAACGTACCCCACGGGGTACGAATTTCGTATCCCAAAGGTACGAATTTTGTACCCCAGGGGTATGAAATTCGTACCTCTGGTGAGGGGGTTACGAGTTTTCTGGGAATGTCAAGGGGGATCCGAATTTTGGAGGCCTGCACTCAGGGATACGAAACGTACTGTTGTGGTCCCCAAATCCAACATACTCCCACCTAACCACTCCACTATAAATACCCCTAAGCTTGCACTTCAAATGGGTTGGAAATTGGCTTATTTGACACCTCTTGAGAGCTCCAGGTGATCTCTTTAATGGCATCCTTGCTTTGAGAAAGAAGAAGAACAAAAGTGACTTTTTACTAATATTCATATATGATAATTATGACATCGAAATACTTAGAAATGCTTGTAAAAGGATGTCATGAGATAGTCTCAAGCTTGTAGCTCATTATTGTCAATAAAATATCAGCGACTCTTCCAAAGTGGACGTAGGCACCTATGGGACCTAACACTATAAATCTACTGTGTTATTTACTGCTTTCTGCACTTACATTTCCACGCAAAACTATATTCTTAAGTAATTAAGAATCTTGGGTGTTTACGACATATTTTACTATCAACATTCTGGTGCTTTCATTGAGAAAACTCGGATTTGCATCTTTATTGCACATCTCCATCTCGACTACGACGCGCTTTAGGTTCCTTTCATAACCTGCCGTTGGGTCCGCTTATGATGGTTAAGCGAACAAAGAACCAAATGATCGACTCTTTTGCGGCAGCCAAAGCTGGAACATCTCAGCAACCTTAGCTGGCGGATATCTCGGTCGAAACCAATACCCTTCTTCCTGTGGACCCCGAAGCCCCTGTAACCCAAGAGCAGATCCACACGCTTAATAATAAGTATGAAAATATAGCCTTTGAACTCAACCAAGAATTGAAGAACAATATTGACCTTATGCGCCAACTTCAAGAAAGTTAGCGCATTATCGCTCGACTTTAGCTCGTTCGTAACAACGCCCGACCATGGCGTACTATATCAGAAACCTCAACTTCCGAATTGAGGGGCCTACATCAAAGAAGAAGGTTCAGCCCCATCAATAACGTCGTCGTCCGTTCCAACGCTCATACTAACAGAAACGGAAACGGAGATCGGACCATCGTAACTTACAGATGGGGAACACAATACCGTGACCATTCCCGATTGGTTATCAACGACGAGCCAGGTCCGAGTAACTGACCCCTCCTTGATAGAATCCAACTATCGCCGCTCAGAACCCGGAGCCTATGCTTCCGACAACCCAACAGGCTCAGGTTTCTCCAGACCAAGATGCACACCAACCCGCTCAGTCTCGCCATCCATACCAAAACCAGGCCATCGATATCGACAACATGGATGAGGATGACTCGGATGTGCATCACAGAAGACGTCCACGGAATAGAACTCCCGAAGTTCAACGAAATCAGTGTGATCCACCAGAAGATCCGCACCCAACATATCTCCTTGACATGGTCTGAAGGATCATTGGAGATATGCGATGTAACGCCAATGACTCGTGGGAAACCCACTTGAGGCGCAATCCTTTCACCAGGATCGTACATGAATCTGAATGGCCCCGACGCTTCAACATGCCGCAGATGACATTCTATGATGACACGACTGATCCCTGTACCTTCCTAAACCACTATGAGTGGCAGATGGACTCTAGCTGGGCCACCAACGTAGTCAAATGCAAGTGCTTCCCGGTCTTCTTATTAGGCACAATCTTGCTTTGGTTCTCTCGCCTTCCACTTCACTCCATAAACAACTTCGGCCGGTTGGCCACGGAATTGGTTAAGTAGGTCAGAATGCACGTTCTGACACCGAAGAACGCCCTATCCAATCTTTACAAAGGGCCTACGGAATCTCTCAGAAGCTACCTCGCGTGATTCAATACTGCCCTCGCCGAGGTCGACAATCAGGAGCCTCACACCGTACTCTTCCAGCTTGCAAAAGGTGTACTCCTTACCTCCGAATTTATAGCTTAGATCAACAGAAAACAACCTAAGAGCCATGAGGCTTTTTACGAAAAGGCCGAACATATCCTACGCCAAGAAGAAGCAAGGCGTAATCGAGCATATCGGACCAACCACTCCAATATCCCATAGGTTGGCACCGACGACGACAGTGTCAAAGGAAAACAGGTTCAAGAATCATTCGGCAAGGGTAGAGGAGCAGCCCCTTACAAGCCAAAGCCGAACAATGGCAAGCAAGGCGATCGCAACAACAACCATATTCTGGGAGATCCAAAGATGCGCGGTCGCTATCAAAATTACAGAAACTACACTCCACTTAATCAAGATATGGAGACAATCTACATGGAAACCTGTAACATGCTCCAGTATAAGAAACCCAACACTAGGGAATCCACCAACCACGAGAAAAACTCCGACAAATACTGCAAATTCTCCTACATGCATGGGAACAACACTAATGATTGTCGTCACCTAAAGGATGTGATCGAGAAACTCATCCGTGAAAGACGCCTGGAGCAGTACGTTCAAGATCCCGCTCCATCAGAAACAACTACTGGTCCTCTGACACCCGCACTTCCAGCACAAGTTAATGCAGCCTCGGGTTCGTCCAAACAAAGGCGGGTTATCGTGATCAACACTGTCTGTGGCGGGCCTCACCCCACGCATGAAAGCTTCCGAAAGATGGAAGAGTATGCAAACTCCATAAAACATGCTACTTAAGAAGCTTGCTCCACTCTAGACGAGTCTGTCCCCGTCAAGCTTCAGAAGACTATGCGGGATAATATCGTCTTCCGCAAGAGAGAATCTACGGGAATTGACATCTCAACCATATATCCTCTCGTGATCATGGCCTAGATTGGCTCTACCTCCATCCGAAGGATCCTGATCGATTCAGGAAGCTTAGTCAAAATCAAATTCAAAGTATCCTACGATTAGATGAAATTGGTAACTGAAGACTTGAAACCTTGCCAAGCCACGATCCGTGGCTTCAACAGATCTTCCAATCACCCTATAGGTATGGTTGACCTACTTGTAGAACTTAGAGACGGGGATTAGAGCCGAGTTCGAATCCTCACCTTTGTGGTTATTGACGTCATCTCTCCATACAACGTCTTCCCAACAGAAAATGGGATCGATACAGTCAAAGGTGACCAAGCAACATCCCTGGATTATTACGCAATAAAATGGAAGAATGTGCACAATAAGGACAAAATCAAGGCCGTGCCTCCGCCTTCTTGCGCCAAAACCATATTCGTATAGCAATCAAAGGCGTATGAGCCTTGGCTCAGGCGCCACTGCCATCTTTTTGATGATCTCGATCCAAGGGAGGACGAAGATCCCAATTATGAAAGGGTTACCCTAGTCGAGCCTACAGTGGATGTTCTAGTCAGCCCTGATGACCCATCAAAGGTTTTGAAAGTTAGATCGCAACTCTACCCCGCAATAAAAGAGGATCTTGTGGGATTTTTAAGGGCCAATCTCGACGTGCTCGCTTGGACCCACTCGAATATGCGTAGCATCGACCCTGCGATCGCTCGTCATAGGTTAATTCTCAACCCCTTGCAACCTTCGATCAAATAGAAACGTCGATTCTTGGGAACCGAAAGATCAAACACACTCATGGAAGAGGTAGATAGGTTACTCAACGACGACTTTTGTAACAGCTCGCAGTTTACGTATCGAAGGATCGTAATTTTTTTATTTAATTCCCTAAGGATTGGATCATTGCCGTATTTTAATATGTTGTTTATGGGGATGTGAGACATGTCCATAATTTTTACCAATTTTATTTGTAACCATTTTTCCCTTGCCGGACTTGTATAGGGAATAACCTTTGAATTGGATTAAATCAGGTGCTGAGGCCAGTTTTATTGGAAAGGAAATAATGTTCCCCATTCCGTCGAGTGGTTACATTCAAGATTTGGTTCAGCGGTTTGGGAGGAATCGTTGTTTTAGTGTTTCACAGTTTGTTGTTCATGTTTTTAGAGCCTTAATGGGATGATTTAGAGAGGCCCATTAGTGGCTTGGTGGGAGGCTATAAATAGGGGGTTAGATGTACGGAGAGAGGGTTACTTTCTTCATTCTCTCATTTGGTTAAGCTTGTGATTGATCCTTGCTCAAACAAATACACATTTCCACCATTAAAATTCTAGATCTACATAAGAGAATTGAAGATCTACATCATTTGAAGCTAGTTCTATGTCGAGTGACGATTAATTTCATCAAATTGGAAGATTTTGATAGCATTCTTCGCCTTCCGGAATCGAGATTCATCGTTTTTGTGTTGTTTTAGAAATTTGGTGAGTGATTAGCATCTCTCGCTTGGATTCAATCAAGTATATGAGTTGTTTGATTACTTGTTCATCATTTCGAGTTGTTTTTGCATAAATCTAATCGATGTAAGTATGAATTTAACTCAAATCACCATAAGATCTAATTAGCAACTTAAATCGATAAGTTTTCTATGTAATTTTTATGATAATTGTTGTTTGGAATGACTGATAATTGTTGTGTGAATTTTTGTTGGATTTTGATTGAATTGATCGTTGCAAACATGTTGGAATCGATTGGTTTGAGCGCGAGATTTGGTTCAAAATTCAAAAAGTAGATCTGGTCATTTTGTGGGAAAATTGTTTGGATCTGATTTGCTTTATTGGATTGGTTCAGCAGCGTTCAATCAGCAACGGTCCATCTGCAGTGGTCCATCCGTAGCGGTCCATCGGCGGTGGTCCATCGGCGGTGGTCCATCGGCAGTGGTCCATCGGCAGCGGTCCATCGGCAGCGGTCCATCGGCAGCGGTCCATCGGCAGCGGTCCATCGGCAGCGGTCTATCGGCAGTGGTCCGTCGGCAGTGGTCTGTCGGGAGTGGTCCATCGGTAGTGGTCCATAGGCAGTGGTCCATCGTCAGTGGTCCATCTGTAGTGGTCCATTGCTAATGGTCCATAGGAGTGGTCCATTGGTAGTGGTCCATCGGTAGTGGTCCATCGGCAGTGGTCCATCAGCAGTCGTCCATTGGTGGTGGTCCATGGGCAGTGGTCCATTGGTAGTGGTCCATCGGTAGTGGTCCATTGGTAGTGATCCATTGGATGGACCAATATTAATCCATCAAGTATATGACCAAATGGTGTTTATTTTTATTGGCTCGATGATGGTTCTAGCTTCGACATGAGTTCAAGTTGGAATGTTCGAAGCAATGTGATGTGTTCGTTGATTGGTGTAAGGCAATGAATGTGAAGACAACTTTAGGGTGTTGAGTTGTGGATAATGGTTACTCAAGGGGGACTTGAGTTGCGAATAGTCGTCGGTGGTAATGACTAGAGATGCGAAGGTGGAGAGATTATCGTTGTCATAAGTTCTAGCGGACTCAAAGCAGGGGTACTTTGGGCAGTCGTGAAGGACCTCATACCTTGGACAGTCGTGAAGGGCATAGTTGTCGAGATTTGAGAAGACAAACATACGAGTCATGAAGGCGTATGGAGCTTTTGCTAGAAATGGGGTTTTCCATTAGCCCTTGACATATGGCAGGAGGCTGTCATACGATTAACGATGGTTTCAAAGAAAGATTGGCAGTGATAGCTGTAGTCAGTCATGGATGTTGGATGTTTAGTTATTTTGTTTGCATCGTCTCACGTAGATCGTCTGACATTGAAGGAGATGTTTCTTGGGTGCTTGTCTGACATTGATTTAGGCCTCTAGGGCTTCTACTTGAGGGATATTTAATTCTACTAGGATGGTTTATGTGAGATATATAATTTGGTTGCTATGATTACTATTGCTTGGTTACTTCTAATGTCCATGAATGGATGGTTGTTCTGGTTTCCATGGATGTATGGTTGAAATGATTGCATGTAAAGGCTATCACTGTCAGATGTGGGGAAGACGGATGTGGGTTCTCCTCTAGAGTGTTGGGTAGATTGGTTTGTTAGTCTACCTATTCTCATATACTTTATTGACGATGTTAGATAGCTATTTTATCGCTCGTTAAGACTGTTGTCTGACTCAAGGTTTTATGTAACGACCCACATTCTACGCATCGGAGGATCGTAGAATATTTATTTCATTTTCATACGAAGTTGTATGGTCGTGTACCTTTAGGGAATGACTATTGGGGTCATTTCCCATGTTCATGATTTTTGCCGATTTTTAAATGACCGTTTTGCCCCTAGTGCATTTTGTTTTGCCTATAACTATTGATTGGTAAGGAGTTTTGACTTGAAACCACTTCCATTGGATTCAGATGATGGTTTACCTTTCTGTAGAATGGTCATATTGATCAAACGAACTTACCGTTTGGGAGATATGGCTGAAATAAGATTTGGAAGGTGGAAAACTGCTTAAGCGGACTTAATAGGGTAATTAGTGGAGGGGCCCATAACCCATTTCGGGATTAGGGTTATGGGGAGGTTGAAATGAGTTAGGAAACCATCTCATTTCATTTTTCTCAGCCGCCACTTCCATTTCTTCAAACTTAGTAATGGCCTCCACCTTCTCAACTACCTCCTAGTCACATTCTAATCCAATACTAAGCAAATCAACATCAAATCAAGGAAAATTAACATCAAATTGGAGGTAGAGCTGCTGTGTTGCATTGGCATTCGAACCAAATCAGAGATATTTTCAGATCTGAGATTTATTTGTGGCTAAGGTGAGTGATTAACATGTTCATTCACTAATTACGGCTAATTAGGGGGTGATTAGTGATAATTAGCGAAATTATACCTCAGAAAAATATGGAAAAATATGTAAAGATTCTAAAATATTATTTTACATCACTGATATAAATTTGGGTTAATTTGGACTAGGTTTGCTAATCCTATAGTTAAACATGGTTAAGGGGATTAAGGGGAAAATCATGGATTTTGGGTATGTTTGATCTAAATAACCTATATGCTCGATGTTTTGACCTTGTTGATTGATCATATATGTTGTTACTACTATTTGGAATGTTTTATTATTGCTTAGCAAAGTTAGAATGGTTGAAAACGTCGTCGTATGGCGAGAATGGACGCAAAATAGCTTGCTGGAAATGCTGTAGGAATCTGGTTCCGATCGGATAAGGGGGTCGGATCTGTATAGCTGAAACAAACCGGACTGGGTGTCTGGAGAGAAGGACGAATCAAACCTGAGTGTGGCATCTTCTGGAGCGTGCAAATGAAAGAGGCAACAAGGAAGGCGAGATCGGATCAGATTGGAGTAGGGTTGGAGTTTGAATGGGGCACTGAAACGGAGTAGCACCAAGCCGAACCGCTTCAGGAGCACCGAACCGAGCCAGAAGGGGAGCACCGAACCGAACCGCACCTTAAGGCATCGAACCAAACCGCACCTTGAGAGACCGAACCAAACCGCACCATGGAGCTTCATGACCGAACCGAGGCAATGACCACGGACCGAACCGAACCGAGTTTAAGCCTCCACTACTTCTACGCGACGACTCTTCTGAAGACCAACTCCAATTCGACCAAAACCCGAGATGCAAAGGAAGTCCAAGTGGGAAGTTATAACTCAGGATCCAGATGGGAACCGACGAGTTAACTTCTAAAGCTGGGCTTTGCTGCAGGACGTGTGCAAAGGGGTTATCGGTATCAGTAGCTTTGGTTCACCACTGGATGATGAATTAATGGCTATGGATCAGTGCAATGGGACCATTAGAACTCCCAAGGGCAAGGTGATCGTAGTATGGCTATGGATCAGTGCATTGGGACCATTGGGACTCCCAAGGGCAAAGTGATCGTAGTAAAGGATTAGTGGCTATGGACTAGTGCAATGGGGTCATTAAGACTTCCAAGGGAAAGTGGTCGTAGCAAAGGATTTGGTGATCAAAGTGATGGATATCGTATACTTTACGCACTGAGTGAGAGATGTGAGGATGGTTGCTATGTTTGATGTTTTCTATCACTATGACATGTGCACTTCCACTTTACACTTTATGTTAGTGTTACCTTAGAGTACTGTACATCTTGTTGTGCTAACTCTTTGGTTGTAGGTCCAGGTTCAGGTATGATTATTTATACCTATTATTGTTTTATTTAGCAGCTATCGCTCATACTTGACTTTTGTCTGACCTAGAGTTTTATGTCTCTTCTTATTACTCTGGGTGCTCCTAAACGAGCAGACTAGAGACAGGTTAGGTGGTATGCACGAGTAGCTGTCCGGAGACGAGCAGGAGGCTTCCACGTACTATTTACATATATTCCCCCTATGTTGTTGCTGGTCGCTGATTTGGGCATTAGTAGTGCATCTTCTCTTTATTTCCTTTTTAGAGACAGTACTTTGAAGTTGTAATAGTGGTTTGGATCATAAGCTGTATTTTGGATTCCGCTGCTATGATGGTTTAGTTTTCAGCTTATGCACTGTCTCGCCTGGTTTATGTCAAAGTTATGTTATTATTATATTTTATTCCATGCGTTGTGAGATATACTACAGGTTCTTTGGTGATTCATAGTTTCAAATCCTTTTTCTTTTGACGACCGTCCCGTACTAATCGGGCATTAGCGCATCGCATTTCGAAGAAATGTTGGCTGGTCCGGGGTGGGCCGTCACACTTGGTATTAGTGCCTAGGTTGCGTAGTCTAACAAGGGGAAGATATTAGGGAGAGATAGTATACGTATATGAGAGCGCGTATTTGTGATATTTTGGTTTTCAAAAACTATATATATACTATTAGTATATATAAGGATGAAGTCGCATTGCACGGGCACTTCCAAGGAGATGGTTAATCGTTTTCTCTCTACAGATTTTACGATGAGCCGAAACATGAGGAGTACGGTTTTAGGGGCCAATAATAGGAATGCCTCTGATATGAGGATGATGTTTACTACCTTCATGAGAGAGATGCTTAGGGATGTTCGCTGAGCAGTTCCTAATGCTGCTAACGGTGGTGGTGCAGCGATGCAGGCGCCTAGAGCCGATTTCGCTAAGCTCTGCAAGGATTATACTAGTCTTAGTGGTAAGCCGTTATATGGAACGATATCGGCAATGGAAGTTCAAGATTAGCTGGATAGTTGTGAGCACATCTTCGAGGATTTAGGGATCGAGGATGCAATGAAGAGAAAGTTAGCATCGCGTCAGCTTCAAGGATGGGCTATGAATTGGTGGAATGCTACTAAAGCGGATACTCCTGAGGATCTAGTTACTTGGAATCAGTTTAAGACTCGCTTCAGTAACAAGTTTATCCCAACTGCTCAGAAATCAGAATTGTTTAGGAAATTTTTAGAACTTAAGCAGAATGGTAGGGAAGTCTCGGAATATATTGCTGATTCGATACTCTATCGAAATATGGATTATCTCTTATCGATACGGTTGAGAAGAAGAACGGGAAGTTCATAACTGGCTTAGATGAGTACTTGGGGGAAAGGATGATAAATCATATAGATGAGACATTCGAGTCTATTGTGGGAAAGACATTGAGATCTGAGAGCCTTTACCCTAAGTCGAAGACCGAGGTTGTTGTTACATCTGCAGGGGAGCCAAAGCCGCAGGCAAGCAGTGGAGGCAAGAATAATTCGTAGAATAAGAGGAAACATGACCAAGCTAAGGATGGTCAGAAGAAGAATAAGAAAGATGTTGAGTGCTGTAGCTGTGGCAAGAAGGGCCACTATGCCAAAGATTGTCGAGCAAAGCCAGTGGACAGGAAGTGCTTCAACTGTGGCCATGTAGGACATCTCAAGGATAAATGTCCCCAACCCCCTAAAGAGAAGCAGATTGTGAAAGCATATGCTATCAACGCAGTTTCTTCTTCGTCAAATTCCCCAACTGCGGCGTAGAAGGGAAAGTGCGTCATTATTCAAGGTATGCTTTCTATTTATGATGTTCATGTTCGAGTGTTGTTTGATACTGGAGCTTCCCATTCCTTTGTATCTAGTGACCTGGTAGATAGTTTGGGATTGGAATCCGAGATAGTCGATAGACCTTTAGTTGTGACGAACCCGATCGGTGGTTCGACTAGCCTTAGTATGATTTGTTGTAATTTGGTCTTATCGAGTCATGGATATATGTTTGCTTGTGATTTCTTTGTTTTTGGCTTTACTGGATTTGGCATTATTTTGGGAGTTGATTGGCTCCAAAGGTATGGAGTGGTGGTAGACTGTGAGGGGTCTTCGGTGACCATTAGAGCGGATGATGGGCGGAGGGTACTGTTTGGTTGCCTACCTATTGATGGGGTGATGGCTAGTTTTCTAAATTCCCTCGACATCCCGCATGATGAGTTGCCAGATGTGCCTAGTGCTGGCGAGTATCCGGACATCTTCGGGGAAGCGACCAGACTTCCACCACACCGAGAGATCGAGTTTCGAATTGATTTAGTGAAAGATGCCAGGCCTATAGTGATGCCACTTCGTCGTATGGCACCAAGGGAGCAGCGAGAGCTCGAGGTGCAAGTGGGCGATATTTTGAAGAAGGGATTTATCCGAAGGAGTGTTTTCGAGTGGGGGGCATCAGTTGTATTTGCTACCAAGGTCGACGGTTCCCTTCGATTGTGTGTGGACTACCGCGAGTTGAACAAGGTGACAAGGAAGAATAAGTATACTCTTCCGTCGGTAGATGATTTGTTTGATAAGTTGAGTGGAGCGAGAGTGTTCTCCCAGTTAGATCTCGCGACAGGTTTTCATCAGCTTCGAGTAGCAGTTGAGAGTATACCAAAAACGGCATTTCGGACGCCGTTTGGATTTTATGAGTGGTTGGTCATGCCATTCGGGTTGACCAATGCACCAGCATATTTTGTGGATCTTATGAATAAGCTACTCAGGGATCAATTGAATAAGTTTCTTCTTGTGTTCGTAGATGATATCTTAGTTTATTCGAGCACGGAGGAAGAACACAAGGAAAATTTGAGGATAGTGATGGAAGTGTTGAGGAAACACCAACTGAAAGCGAAATTTTCTAAATGTCACTTCTGGAGGAGGGAAGTGAGATTCTTAGGCCATGTTGTTTCAGAGAATGGTATTGCCGTGGATCCAGCGAAGGTGGCTATGGTACAAGATTGGTCTACACCCAAGAATGAAACAGACGTGAGAAGTTTCTTGGGGTTAGCTGGATATTATCTCAGGTTTATCCAAGACTTCTCCAAGATAGAGGCACCGTTAACTCAGTTGACTAAGAAGAATCAAGCTTTCGTTTGGGACGAAAGGTGTGAGTACGCATTTAAGACCCTAAAGGAAAAGTTAACGTGCGCACCAGTGTTAGTTATTTCTAAGGGGAACAAAGAGATGATGGTGTACACGGATGTCTGTGGTACCGGACTAGGTGCTGTATTGATGCAAGGAGGTAGGGTTATAGCTTACGCTAGCCGGCAACTGAAACCACATGAGAAAAGATACCCTACCCATGATTTGGAATTGGCAGCGATCGTGTTCACGTTGAAGATGTGGAGACATTATCTCTTGGGAGAAAGATTCGAGTTGTTTACCGATCATAAGTCATTAAAGTACCTTTTCTCTCAGAAGGATTAAAATCTTCATCAGCAAAGATGGTTAGAGTTCTTGGCTTCGTATGATTTCAGTATCGCATACACACCCGGGAAGGGCAATGCGGTAGCTAATGCATTGAGTAGGAGACATGCCAGTTTGGGGGTTATGTTTCTTGAATGGAAGCAACTAGGGTATATTGCGGGATATGATTTCAGACCTAAGTGTGAATTGGATCCAGTTATATTAGCAAGTTTGACAATTAGACCGACTTTGATTTAGCGGATTGGTTCTAGTTAGAGGGACGATCTTAATCTATTGGAAATTATCTCCAAGGTAGAGATGTGTATCGACGGCAAGAAAATGAACAAGTATGGTCTTGATCGAGAAGGATGGCTTCGAAAGAATAGGAGACTAGTTGTACCCAATGTTAATGGATTGAGAGATGAAGTGCTTAGAGAGTGTCATCACTTGAAACTGACTATACATCCCGGTGGTAACAACATGTATCGCGAAACGAAGCAGACCTACTACTGAGAAGGGATGAAGAGAGACGTTGGGAAGTTTATATCCAAGTGCATGAGTTTCCAGTTATTTAAAGCTGAGCAAAATAAGCCTAGTGGTTTTTTGCAACCATTGGAAATTCCTGAATGGAAATGGAAACAAATCTCAATAGATTTCATTGATGGTTTACCAAAGACTAGATCGGGTCATGATAGTATTTGGGTGATTGTGGACCGATTGACCAAGAGTGCAAGGGTTATACTGGTCAAGTCGAATAGAACAGCAGCTAAGTTAGCAGAACTATATATGAAGTGGGTAGTGAGATTTCATGGAATACCTAAAGGTATCATGAGTGACCGAGATCCATTATTTACTAGTGGGTTTTGGAAGAGCTTACAAGAGGCTTTAGGATCAGAATTACATCTCAGTACCGCGTACCATCCTCAAACCGACGGTCAAACAGGGAGGGTGAATCGTGTATTAGAGGATCTCTTGAGAGCTTATATATTGGATTTTGGTGGGTCATGGAATGAACACTTGCATTTGGTTGAGTTTGTTTATAACAATAGTTATCAGTTAAGTATTGGTATGACACCATTTGAAGCTTCGTACGGAAGACCGTGCAACGCACCATCATGCTAGTTGGAAACCGATGAGAAATTTGTGCTTGGGCCGGATGTAATAAGAGAAACTTCAGATAAGGTCAAGGTTATTCACTAGCGAATGAAGGCCGCCCAAGATAGGCAGAAGAGTTATGCTAATAAATGGCGAAGAGATTTGAAATTCTCCATTGGCAACTTGGTATTCGTTAAGATCTCTCGGTTGAAGAGTGTTATTCAATTTGGTAGGAGAGGTAAGTTGGCACCAACGTTTGTTGGTTCGTTTCCAGTTCTCGAACAAGTTGGGAATTTGGCATATAAAGTTGGACTACCTGACAAGATGGCGGGAGTTCACGACGCATTTCATGTTTCCCAGTTAAGGAAGTTCGTGCACGATTCTGAAATGACTATTTCACCAGATCAGTTGGATGATATCGAGGTAGAATCTGAGGCAGTTGGGTGTCGTAGGATGATTCGTATTGTCGGACACGATACGAAACAACTTCGGAGAAAGACGGTGGAACTAGTCAAGGTCCAGTGGGGGCGATAATGAGAATGACTGTACTTGGGAAACAAAGGAGAACATCAGGAAGACGCATCCAGAACTCTTTGCCTGGTAAGGTTTTAATCGTGATATAGTTATTCCCTTGTTAGTAAATCACATGCTAGGATAGGATTGTTATATTATCATGTATGTTTGATTGTTTGTGAATGGCTAATAGGCATGCGAGACTCCTTTGTATGTTTTCTTGGTTAAGGAATTTCGGGGGCGAAATTTCTTAAGGTTGGGGGGGAGGGGGGAGTGTAACGACCCGCATTCGACACATAAGAGGATCGTAGAATATTTATTTCATTTTCATACGTATGGTCGTGTAACTTTGGGGAATGACTATTGGAGTCATTTCCCATATTCATGATTTTTTCCAAATTTTAAATTACCGTTTTGCCCCTAGTGAATCTTGTTTCGCCTATAACTTTTGATTGGTAAGGAGTTTTGACCTGAAACCACTTCCGTTGGATTCGGATGATGGTTTACCTTTCCGTAGAGTGGTCATATTGATCGAACGAACTTACCGTTTGGGAGATATGGCTGAAATAAGGTTTGGAAGGGGAAAAACTGCTTAAGCGGACTTAATAGGGTAATTAGTGGAGGGGCCCATAACACATTTCGGGATTAGGGTTATGTGGAGGCTGAAATGAGTTAGGAAACCATCTCATTTCATTTTCTCAGCCGCCACTTTCATTTCTTCAAACTTAGTAATGACCTCCACCTTCTCAACTACCTCCTAATCACATTCTAATCCAATATTAAGCAAATCAACATCAAATCAAGGCAAATTAACTTCAAATTTGAGGTAGAGCTACTGTGTTGCATTGGGATTCGAACCAAATTAGAGATATTTTCGGATCTGAGATTTATTTGTGTCTAAGGTGAGTGATTAGCATGTTTATTCACTAATTACGGCTAATTAGGGGTGATTAATGATAATTAGTGAAATTATACCTCAGAAATATATGGAAAATATGTAAAAATTCTAAAATATTATTTTATGTCATTGATATAAATTTGGGTTAATTTGGACTAAGTTTGCTAATCCTATAGTTAAAAGTGGTTAAGGGGATTAAGGGGAAAATCATGGTTTTTGGGTATGTTTGATCTAAATAACCTATATGCTTGATGTTTTGACCTTGTTGATTGATCATATATGTTGTTACTACTGTTTGAAATGTTTTATGATTGCTTATCAAAGTTAGAATGGTTGAAAACGCCGTCGCATGGCGAAAATGGACGCAAAATAGCTTGGTGGAAATGCTGCAAGAATCCGTTTCGGATCGGATAAAGGGGTCGGATCAGTATAGCTAAACCGAACCAGACTGGGAGTTTGGAGAGAAGGAAGAATCGAATCGAAGCGTGGCATCTTATGGAGCGTGCAAATGAAAGAGGCAACAAGGAAGGCCGGATCGGATTGAAGTAGGGTTGGAGTTTGAATGGGGCACTGAACCGGAGTAGCACCAAGCCAAACCGCTTCAGGAGCACCGAACCGAGTCAGAAGGGGAGCACCGAACCGAACTGCACCTTGAGGAACCGAACCGCACCTTGAGAGACCGAACCGAACCATGGATCTTCACTACCAAATCGAGGCAATGACCACGAACCGAACCGAGTTCGAGCCTCCACTACTTCTATGCGACGACTCTTCTGAAGACCAACTCCATTTCGACAAAAACCCGAGATGCAAAGGAAGTCCAAGTGGGAAGTTATAACTCAGGGTCCAGATGGAACCGACGAGTTAACTTCTAAAGCTGGGCTTTGCTGTGGGACAAGTGCAAAGGGGTTATCGGTATCAGTAGCTTTGGTTCACCACTGGGACACGGATTAATGACTATGATCAGTGCAATGGGACCGTTAGGACTCCCAAGGGCAAGGTGATCGTAGCATGGCTATGGATCAGTGCAATGGGACCATTGGGGCTCCCAAGGGCAAAGTGATCGTAGTAAATATTAGTGGCTCTGGACCAGCGCAATGGGGTCATTAAGACTCCCAAGGGCAAGTGGTCGTAGCAAAGGATTTGCTGATCAAAGTGATGGATATCGTATACTTTACGCACCGAGTGAGAGATGTGAGGACGATTGCTATGTTTGATGTTTGCTATCACTATGACATGTGCACTTCCACTTTTCACTTTATGTTATGTTACCTTAGAGTACTGTAAATCTTGTTGTGCTAACTCTTTGGTTGCAGGTCCAGGTTCATGTATGATTATTTATACCTGTTATTGTTTTGTTTAGCAGCTATCGCTCATACCAGACTTTTGTCTGACCCAGAGTTTTATGTCTCTTCTTATTACTCTGGGTGCTCCTAAACGAGCATACTAGAGACATGTTAAGTGGTATGCATGAGTAGCTATCCGGAGACGAGCAGGAGGCTTCCACGTACTATTTACATCTAATCTCCATGTGTTGTTGCTGGTCACTGATTTGGGCATTAGTAGTGCACCTTCTCTTTATTTCCTTTTTAGAGACAGTACTTTGAAGTTGTAATAATGGTTTGGATCATAAGCTGTATTTTGGATTCTGCTCCTATGATGGTTTAGTTTTCAGCTTATGCACTGTCTCGCCTATTTTATGTCAAAGTTATGTTATTATTATATTTTATTCCATGCGCTGTGAGATATACTACATGTTCTTTGGTGATTCATAGTTTCAAATCCTTTTTCTTTTGATGACCATCCCGTACTAGTCGGGCATTAGCACAACCCATTTCGGAGAAATGTTGGCTGGTCTGGGGCGGGTCGTCACATTTTATGTTTCTCTCTTATTACCTTGGGTTGTTCATCCGATTTTGGATGGGCAGACTAGGTGGCAGGTGACAAGTGATTGGTGAGATGATGTTGTTGTGTGATAATGAGCAGGAGGCTGACGTATTACTTTGCTATTACCTAGTGTCTTTGTTTTCGCTGTTTGATAAGTGTTGTAGTGAGGCTTTATGTACAAACTTTGATGTTATATCCAGTTGATGTATGGATGATCTTTCAGGATGTTATGAAATTTTAAAAATTTGTTATATGATGTTGCACTATTTTTTCCTGTTGTATGTGTTCTATTATGCTTTATCCTTATGCTGTGAGTTATACGACAGGTTCTTCTTGTGTTTACCTACTCCAATGATCGTCCATGCACACCTTTTAGCGCATTATTCCTCTTGTTAGTGCAGAGGTTATGTGCGGTCGTCACATTTGGTATCAGAGCTCTGGTTAATGATTTTAGCCAAAGTTCGAGAACGTAATTACGTAAGAGAGACGTACGTGTAGATTTCTGATGGATGCATAGTATATAATAGTATATAGTATAATAGCATTTGAACTCCATTTGCAGTATTTCTTAAAGGTGGCTAATCATTCTATATTACAGATTTAGAATGAGTCGTAGATTGTCAAGACACACTGCTAGGCAGGAGTATATTCTGGGAGGGGGAAATGACATGTACCAAACTACCCAGCCATGTTCTAAGCCATGATGGCAGCGGTCATGAGAAGGGTACCCTCTCCAAGAGCAGTCGCGGTTGATGTAGGAGTTCAAATGCAGGTTCCGAGTTCCATTGACTTCGCAAAGCTATGCAAATACTTCACTTCTCTTAGAGGAAAGCCGTTTAAAGGGACAGAGTCGACTAAAGATGTTCAGAGATGGATGGATGTTTGCATAAGGATCTTTGGTGACTTAGGCATAGATGATGCAACTAAGAGAAAGCTTGCATCGAGGAAGCTACAAGGAAGAGTCATGGACTGGTAACTCCGTTACGCTTGAGACTTCAGAAGAAGAGGTCAGATGGGAACAATTCCAAGTCAAATTCGAGACAAAGTTTATCTCCATTGCTCAGAAGTTTATTCTATTCAAGAAATTTGTAGAGCTGAAATAGAATGGTCGGTCAGTGCTTAATTACCTTTCTGATTTTTAGGCCTTGTCGAAGTATGCTCGTTTATATGTGGATACTCCTTATCAAAAGAACGAGAAGTTTTTTATGGGTTTGGACACCTACATTGGGAGACCATTGATGGATCATCTTGACGATCCATATGAGAAGATTGTGAAAAAAGCCATGAGACATGAAAGCTTGTTTCCAAAGGAAGGAACTGTTGTTGCTGCAACCAAGGAAGCACAGAAACCACAGTCGGATAGTAATAACAATAAGAAGAGAAAGTAGCAACAGCAGAAAGGAAAGGATGTCAAGAAGAAACCTAAGAGTGAGGTGGTTTGCTTTAACTACCAAAAGAAAGGTCATTTTGCTAATGAGTGCAAGAACCTAATGGTTGAGAGGAAGTGTCACAACTGTGGCAAGTCTGGGCATCTCATGAAGGACTGTCCAGAATCGGTTAAGGGAAAGCAGATGGTGAAGGCTTATGCTTTGGAAGCAATACCATCGTTTTCAAGAGATCCTACTATAGAGGAGAAGGGAAAGGGTGTTGATGTTCAAGGTACTCTTTCAGTTAGTGGTGTTTCAGTTCGAGTGTTGTTTGATACTGGAGCATCGCATTCAGTCATGTGTAATGAGCTTGTGTTCCGCTTGGGTTTGGAACTCGAGATTTGTGATGGACCATTGATCGTGACTAATCCTGTTGGGGGTTCGTCTAGTTTGTGTATGCATTGTCGTGGTCTAGTGTTATCGATTCATGGTTGCTCTTTTGTGTGTGATTGTTTTGTTTTGAACTTCGCTGGGTTTGGGATCATCTTGGGCATGGATTGGCTCAATAGTTATGCGGCAAGAGTGAATTGCAAGAAATTTGAGGTGAGAGTCGGGGATGTGGAAGGGCGAAAGGTTTTGATTCGATGTAAGCCTGAAGCTGGTGTCTTCGTAAG
This sequence comes from Allium sativum, assembly GCA_030737875.1. Classification (NCBI taxonomy): domain Eukaryota; kingdom Viridiplantae; phylum Streptophyta; class Magnoliopsida; order Asparagales; family Amaryllidaceae; genus Allium; species Allium sativum. Next base: position 155,381,857 of record CM060925.1, on the reverse strand, counting down.
CTTTTTATATTCGCTTGAGATTCCACCGGAAGACATGTCATCCGTGCTGATCGCAAATGAGTTTGAGCATGTCTTTGACGAGGTCAAAGGATTACCGCCGCATCTTGAGATTGAGTTTAGAATCGATTTGGTTGAGGGTGCTAGACCTATAGTTATGCCTCTTTGGAGGATAGAGCCCAAGGAACATCGAGAGTTAGTGGTGCAAGTTCTGACATTTTAGGAAAAGTATTCATTCAGAGAAGTGTATCCGAATAGGGAACACCAGTTGTGTTTGCAGCCAAGGCAGATGGCTCATTGAGATTGTGTGTAGATTATCGTGAGCAGAACAAGGTGACCAAGAAGAACAAGTATCCATTGCCGGGGATTGATGACTTATTCGATCAGCTTAACGAGGCTAAAGTGTTTTCTCAGATGGATTTGGCATTGTGTCGAAGACTGCTTTTAGGACACCATCCTTTTTTTCAAATGGTTGGAGATGCCATTCGGGTTGACTAATGCACCAGCGTATTTTGTGGATCTTATGAATAGGGTATTCAGAGATCAGTTGAACAAGTTCGTGCTTGTGTCCGTGGATGATATTCTGGTTTACTTCCGGAATGAGGAAAAGCATAAGACACACTTCGAGTTATTTTGAAAATCTTGCGAAAGCATTAGCTGAAGGCTAAGTTTTCGAAGTGTCACTTCTGGAAGAGCAAAGTGAGATTCTTAGGCCATGTTGTTTCTGGAAATAGGATAGCGGTTGACTCCGCTAAAGTGGCAGCAATCTAGGACTGGGATAAACCTAAGAATGCGACGGACTTGAGAAGTTTCCTTGGATTGGCTGGTTATTACCGATGATTTATCAAGGATTTCTCTAAGATAGCTGCATAGTTAACAAGAGTGACGAGAAAGAATTAGGTGTTCACATGGGATGCAAAGTGTGAGAAAGATTTCGAAATCATGAAAGAGAGGCTGACGAGTGCTCCTATTTTGACGATTCCAAGCGGGAATGAGAAAATGGTGGTATACACCGATACCAGTGGTACTGGATTTGGAGCAGTGCTAATGCAGAAAGATAAGGTTATGGCCTACGCAAGTCGACAGCTGAAGCCGCATAAAAGGAATTACCCAACTCATGATTTGGAGTTGGCAGCAATTGTGTTTGCTTTGAAGATGTGGAGAGATTACCTGTTGGGAGTTTGATTCGAGTTGTTTACGGATCATAAGTCGTTGAATTATCTTTTCTCCCATAATGATTTGAATCTTGAACCGCAAAAGTGGTTGGAATTTCTAGCATCATATGATTTTGGTTTAGCATACACTCCTGGTAAAGGTAATGCAGTTGCATTTGCGTTGAGTCGAAGACATGCAGGATTGGGAGCAATGTTTTCGGAATAGTAGAGCCTCGAGTTTTTGGAAGGATTTGATTACATACCAAGGTGTGAATTGGAACCTGAAATGTTGGCAAGCTTATCGATAAGACCTACTCTCATCAGAAGGATTGGCAAGAGCCAAAAGCAAGATGCAAAGCTAGTCATGTTTATCCATAAGTTGGAACCAAGGGATAAGGAATTCGAGGTTGATCAAGAAAGTTGGCTTTGAAAGAAAGGACAACTGGTTGTTCCCAATATGGACGGATTGAGGGATGAGGTGTTGGCCCACTTTTTAGTCAAAGTTGTCACTGTTCAACGGATCAAAGCCCATTGTCAGAAAGTTCATTCTCAAGATCGGTCGATCGACTGATAGAGCGGCTTGCACTCCAGGAAGCCCAAGAAAGATTCAGTTTGAGCCAACATCCTTGAGAAACGGCCCGAGCCTAGGCCAGGCCGAGTTGTTCTCCTTCAAATAAACGGTTCATCTAGCACTGGAAGAATCACTCATCTCAACTAACCAAGTTCATCATTCCCATCAAAGTAGGATCGACCAAATATTTTGGAATTCCTATAGAAATATCCAGCTGAGTCATTCAATACTCGACCTGATTCTCAAGGCAATAAAGATGGTCAACCACTCCTGGACAAAGCTCTACTTTTGATACACCTCACCACAAGTTCCACTATAGGATACTATTAATCATCAGTGCACCGGGTCCCACCGCCACAACTGCAACCAATAATCGAGCTCCACATGTCCAAGCTCCGAAAAAGAGGAAAGCCACGTGGCAGCCCGCTCAGCCCACTACTTCACCTATAAATACCTCCAAGCTCTACATGGAAAAGGACCTTCTTGTTTCTAGACTTCTTGTCAACTTCGGCTTTCGGATTTCTTTCGGCTACTTCACTTTTTGGATGAACTTCTCTTCTACGGCTAAGTCCAAAAATAGCTAGCTCTTCTTCTTTTCTCAAAAAATAAAAACGCATTGTACTTGTAACCAAACAAAAATCAATGTATATAAAGTGGACATAGGCATCATCTTTGCCGAACCACTATAAAAAGTCTTGCGTGTTCCCCGTTTTCTTTACTTATTTATACTTTGTGATTAATATTTGTGTGCTCTCCACACGATTGGGGGTTGACAGTCACTAGTGATCAACTTTTGACGTCAACACTTTGGTGCGCCAGGTAGGGGGAAGCACACCGACATACCCTACGAACTTCAACAAGTTTCAATCCATAGAGAACAAGTGGAAGAAAGAGGCCGCATCTTCCTGCCCGCACAAACGCCGATGCAGCCAGGACAAACGCTGTAGAAGCAAGTCTGGAAGCCTCCTCTCAGTAAGACGTGTCCCGATATATTACCGGGGACGATGTAGACAAGATTCTGGCTAGGTTCAACGACCAGATGACATCTCAGGGTAAACTCCTCGAACAACAACAACAGTTGATGGATCACCTTCTCAGTCGAGTGAAGATGGTATTAAATGCTTTAACATCAATTCCTCCACCAACTAGGACTGGGGCAGCAACTGATCTTCGGTCTGCACCGAATCAGGCCACTGATCAGATCCCACCTTTGCTTCCTCCTGGCTCGGCTCCACCTCTCGACCAATTACAGCCAGAAGTATCACTTCCAGCAACCAACGCAGCCGCAGCTGCAGATTCACAGAAGGCCCGCGATCAAGATCTAGGTCGTTCGACTACATTGCATACGCTCCGAGGAATAGCTCGACCCCTCAGATCAATTGAACAACCGCCGAGTCCTTCATAATCAATGCCATTCCCATTACAACTCGGTATCTTATCGCAGACTCGTCTAACGACTCTTCCCTTTCAACGAAGAGCTAGTGGAGCCTTCCCTTAGAACCAGGGAGACCACTCTACCATATCGGTTCTCACCGTGGCGGAAGAAAATGCTACCGTAAACCCTCCTAACATCGCCCTGACTGACGCAACGCTGAGCCCCGAACATCACATGCGATGCTGGATCATACCGGACCTTCTATCAAGGTTACGGCCCGGTCCAATTCTCATCAGGTTCAAGAGGGGCCATTCTGCCTAAAAACACCAGCCAGGGATCATTCTCGTCCTCACCTTCATTCCTCTCTGAGGCCGAGCACAACCAACGGCCGCCCTTCCGAGCATGCTTTCGTTGGATCCAGTAGCTGTAGTTCTCCCGAATTCAGAGCTGGATTCATGACAACGTCTCCTCGGAGATGGAAGCCAGATTGCAAGCATTATCCGTCGTTTCACCCGGGATAACTCTTCCCAGCAGGATATAGATAATATCCATTGCAGTCCATTCACCAGGGAGATCATAAACTCCCGCAATCCTCCGGACTTCAAGTTCCCAGCTATCGAGCCTTACAATAGCCGGACCGACCCAACCATCCACCTTATGTGATATATGCGTCACATGGAGGTGCTCGGCGCATATACCAATGTTATGGCCAAATGCTTCCCACTCTTTCTCAGAGACATAGCCGGAATGTGGTTTCGTCAGCTAACAACGAAGCCAATCGGCAGTTGGAACACGCTGGTCACCCGCTTCATTGAGTAGTTCAGAGTTCATATCTCCCGACCAAAAAGTGTCATGTTCCTGACCTCCATCAAGTAACGACCGGGAGAGACACTTCGAACTTTCCTCGAAAGATTCAACGCAGCTGTAGCATCAGTCGATCAACCGGAGCCATCGATAGTGCTCATGGCCTCCATTGCAGGCGTCCATTACCGATCAGAATTCTCTATCTCTTTAACTAGAGATCCCCCAAGGATATCGAAGATTTCTATGCAAAGGCCGAGCGATTCCTCCAACAAGAAGATGCCAACATTGAGATGGAGAGCCCCGAGGTCCTCGCCACCAAACAAGGAGATCCATACACCGCTAATGGCCAGAATAAAGGAAGAGGAAAGGCCTCAGAAAAAAGTGAATGCAACGTACGACCTCGGAGAGAAAGTAAGTACGATCAATATACCGAGCTTAATTCTTCTCTGCTCGACATCTACCTTGACGTAAGAGGATCCTTGGCTTTCCCGAAACCTGCTCGAAGAGAGCTGACCCAGAAAGAGCTCGATTCCGGCAAGCACTAAATGTTCCACAACATAGCTGGTCATAGCACCAATGAATGCAGGCACCTGCGTGATCTCATCGAGGATAGGGTCAGGCGAGGAGAACTTCCCGAATATGTCAGAAAAAACATACCGGACTTGCCGCCTCGGTCCTCTGCCCAAGCTCCTCAGGTCGGTCCTCGAGCTCCTAGAAACGAAAAGGATCCTGATCCCAGCAGTCGCGACATCATTATTAACTAATAAGATTTAGATTTCTTATTTTTAATGTATTGTTAATTTCTTTCAATAAAAAGGATATGTTGATGTATACATGTATGGGGTTAGGATTCATCTCCTAGGCATGCTCTAGAATCGAAAGATGTCCTCTTAAAGTTTATTTTCATTTCTGTATAATATCTCATTAGCGACAATGAACTTTCTTTTGCAAACATGGATTATGTTTGAATAATTTGAGTAGAGCCTGACTAGCGCTTGCTAACTCGAATATGGTCAGTGCTAAGCCATCGTCCGTAGCACATGATCAAAGCCTGCCACCATATTTGAGCCTACTCCTTAAGCCAAGTATGGATTATACTCGCTCTTCCTCTGAACTAAGTGCACTTCCCACTTATCGGGCTTTATGAATAATTTCACATGGGTCGAGCATAATTGACACTTGCCATAAACCGAGTATGGTTAATACTCGCCATCTCCATAAGCCGAGTATGGATAATACTTGCCACCCCCGTAAGACGAGTACCGTTAATACTCGCCATCTCCATAAGCCGAGTATGGATAACACTCGCCACCCCTATAAGCCGAGTATGGATAATACTCGCCATCTTCCAAAGCCAAGTGTGACAACTGCTCGTCCATGTCTTTAAGCCGAGTATGGTTAATGCTTGCCCAATCAAGGTCGGAGTCTTATTTAGACCAAAAATGGCCCATACATTCTCTACAGGTATTGGATCTCACACATGAAGTTAACGATCAATTTCACGGCCTTAATACGGTTCTCGATGGTTGTCAATTTTCTGACCTTAATACAATTCTCGATGGTTGTCAGTTTTCTGACCTTAAAATGATCTAATTCGATCGTCAGTTTTCCAGTCTTAATACAACCATCAGGATCGTCGGATTTCTGGCCTCAATATGGTTCGGCGTAACCATCGCTGCGTGTACATTGAACTTCGATGCAAGGATCAAAACACACCTCCCTTACCAAGAAAGATGTATTCTGAGGGGCAAAGTATTGGCCAACTTTTTAGCCAAAGTTGTCACGGTTCAACGGATCCAAGCCCAATGTCAGGAAATTCATTCTCAATATCAGTTGATCGACCGATAGAGCAACTTGCACCCAGGAAGCCTAGGCAAGATTCAGTTCGAGCCAACATTCTTTAGAAACAACCCAAGCCTAGGCCGGCCCGAGTTGTCCTCCTTCAAATAAACGGCTCATCTAGCACCGGAAGAATCACTCATCTAAACTAACCAAGTTCATCGTTCCCATCAAAGTAGGTTGACTAAATATTTCAGAATTCCTTTAGAAATATCCAACTGAGTCATTCAATACTCAGCCTGATTCTCAAGGTAATAAAGGCGGTCAACCACACTCGAACAAAGCTCCATTTTTGATACACCTCACCATAAGCGCCACGTAAGCCACTATTTCCGAGGATACTATTAATCAGCAGTGGACTGGGTCTCACCGCCGCAACTGCAACCAATAATCGAGCTCCACGAGTCCAAGCTCCGAAAAAGAGGAAAGCCATGTGGCGGCCCGCTCAGCCCACTACTTCACCTATAAATACCTCCAAGCCTTAAATGGAAAAGGACCTTCTTCTTTCCAGACTTCTTCTCAACTTCGGCTCTCCGATTTCTTTCGGGTACTTCACTTTTTGGCTGAACTTCTCTTCTATGGCTAAGTCCAAAAATAGCCAGTTCTTCTTCTTTTCTCAAAAAAGAAAAAAGCATTGTACTTGTAACCAAACAAAAATCAATATGTATAAAGTGGACGTAGGCACCTTCTTGCCAAACTACTATAAAAAGTCTTGTGTGTTCCCCGTTTTCTTTACTTATTTATACTTTGTGATCAATATTCGTGTGCTCTCCACACGATTGGGGATTGACTGTCACTAGTGACCAACTTTTGACGTTAACATGAGGTTCTGAGGGAATGTCATCACTCGAAGTCGACGATTCATTCTGGTGGTAATAAGATGTACCAGGACATGAAGCGATCTTACCACTGGGAAGAAATGAAAAGATATATTGGAAAGTTGATTTCCAGGTGTATGAACAGTCAGTTGGTGAAAGCTGAATAGAAGAAGACGAGTGGATTGCTTCAAACATTGGTAGTTCCTACTTGGAAGTGGGAGCAGATATCGATGGATTTTATCGATGGACTACCTAGAACCAGGGCAGGAAACAATGGAATTTGGGTCATCGTGGATCATCTGACCAAAAGTGCAAGATTTATTCTTGTCAGATCAACTAGGACAACATCGAAGTTGGTTGAGCTTTATGTTAAATGGATAGTTTGATTCCACGGTATCCCAAAGAGTATAGTAAGTGACCGTGATCCGTTGTTCACGAGCGGATTTTGGACGAGTTTGCAAGAACCTTTGGGAAGCGAGTTGTGTTTGAGTATGACTTATCATCCTCAGACCGATGGTCAAACCAAGAGGGTTAACCGAGTTTTGTAAGATCTCCTAAGAGCTTGTGTGTTGAATTTTGGGGATCGTGGGAATACCATCTACATCTAGTTGAGTTTGCATATAATAATAGCTACCAGTCAAGCATTGGGATGGCACCATACGAGGCGTTGTATGGTAGACCATGTAATTCTCTGGCATGTTGGTTAGAAACTGGAGACAAGTTGATACTTGGGCCAAAGATGATTAAAGAGACATCGGATTGTATCGGTATCGCTCGACAACAACTGAAGGCGGCCCAAGATCGTCAGAAGAGTTAGGCTAATAAGCGTCGGAAAGATTTAGAATTCGACATTGGTGATATATTTTGGTGAAGATTTCTCCGTTGAAGCACGTTGTTCGGTTCAAGAGCAAAGGAAAGTTAGCTTCAAGGTTTGTTGGACCGTTTCCGATAATCGAGCGAATTAGGAAGCTCGCGTATAGGTTGGAGTTATCGAGAAGATGTCGAGCCTGCATAATGTTTTCCATGTGTCGTTTCTTCGGAAGTGTGTGCATGATTCAAATATCGTGGTACCTGCAGATCAGTACGAAGACCTAGAGGTCGAGTCCGTAGCTACGAAGCCTCGTAAGCCGCTTCGTGTTGTGGGGAATGACGGTTAAGTTGGTCAAGGTACAATGGAGTGAGGATGATGATGATTGTGCACGGAAGATGGAAGAGAGTATGAAGGTGACCCATCCAGAATTCTTCGTCGGTATGACCCATTAGTATCGTGTCACCTTACCTCATTGTAACTTGTACTATTATGGTTATGATTGTCGTTAGAGTTCCACATGCTAGGATAAGGTTGTGGATGTATAGTTTGATGGTTGCTAGTTTGGGTGATAGAATTAGCTGCTCATGGATGATAGGCATGCGAAATTGTTTTGTTTGCTTGTGGTTGTTGATGGTTACTGGAATTTCGGGGGCGAAATTCCTAAGGAGGGAGAATGTAACAGCCCGCATTTTACGTATCAGAGGATCATAAAATATTTTTACTTAATTCCCTGAGGGTTGGATCATTCTCATATTTTAATATGTTGTTTATGGGGATGTGAGACATGTCCATAATTTTTACCAATTTTATTTGTGAAATTTTCCCCCTGTCTGTCTTGTACAAGGAATAACTTTTGGCTCGGATCGAATCAGGTGCCGATGTCAGTCTCATTGGAAAGGAAATGATGTTTCCCATTACGTAGAGTGGTTACATTCAAGATTTGGTTCAACAGTTTGGGAGGAATCATTGTTTAGTGTTTCATAGTTTGCTGTTTAGGTTTTTAGAGCCTTAATAGGCTGATTTGGAGAGGCCCAGTAGTGGGCTGGTGGGAGGCTATAAATAGGGCGTTAAAGGTATAGAGAGAGGGTTACTTTCTCCATTCTCTCATTTGGTTGGGCTTGTGATTGATCCTTGCTCAAACAAATACACTTTTCCACCATTAAAATTCTAGATCTACATAAGAGAAATGAAGATCTACATCATTTGAAGCTAGTTCTACGTTGAGTGAAGATTGATTTCATCAAATTGGAAGATTTTGAGAACATTCTTCACCTTCTGGAATCGAGATTCATCGTTTTTGTGTTGTTTTGGAAATTTGGTGAGTGATTAGCATCTCTCGCTTGGATTCAATCAAGTATATGAGTTGTTTGATTACTTGTTCATCATTTCGAGTTGTTTTCTATGTAATTTTTATGATAATTGTTGTTTGGAATGACTGATGATTGTTGTGTGAATTTTTGTTGGATTTTGGTTGAATTGATGGTTGCAAACATGTTGGAATCGATTGGGTTTGAGTGTGAGATTTGGTTCAAAATTCAAAAGTAGATCTAGTCGTTTTGGCGGGAAATTTGGTTGGATCTGATTTGCTTTGTTGGATTGGTTCAGCAGTGGTCCATTGGTATTGGTCCATCGGTAGTGGTTCATTGGTAGTGGTCCATTGGTAATGATCCATCGAATGGACCAATATTAATCCATCAAGTATATGACAAAATGATGTTTATTTTTATTGGCTCGATGATGGTTCTAGCTTCGACACGAGTTCAAGGTGGAATATTCGAAGCGATATGATGTGTTCGTTGATCAGTGTAAAGCAACGAATGTGAAGACAACTCTAGTGTAGTGAGTTGTGGATAGTGGTTACTCAAGAGAGACTTGAATCGTGAATAGTCTCCAGTGGTGATGACTAGAGATGCGAAGGCTGAGATATTATCATTGTCGTAAGCTCCAACGGACTCAAAGCAGGGGTACTTTGGGTAGTCGTGAAGGGCCTCGTACCTTGGGCAGTTATGAAGGGCCTAATGTCGAGATTTGATAAGACAAACATACAAGTCATGAAGGCGTATGGAGTTTTTGCTAGAACTGGGGTTTTCTATTAGCCCTTGACATATGGCAGGAGCCCTCGTACGATTAACTATGGTTTCAAAGAAGGATTGGCAATGATAGCCATAGATAGTCATGGATGTTAGATGTTTGGTTGTTTTGTTTGCACCGTCTCACATACATCGTATGACATCAAAAGAGATGTTTCTTGGGTGCTTGTCTGATGTTGATTTAGGCCTTTGGGGCTTCTGCTTAAGGGATGTTGAGTTCAATTAGCATGGTTTACGTGAGATATATAATTTGGTTACTATGATTGGTATTGCTTGGTTACTTCTGATTGCCATGAATGATGGTTGTTTTGGTTTCCGTGGATGTATGGTTGAAATGATTGCATGTAAAGTCTATCACTGTCAGATGTGGGGAAGACGAGTGTGGGTTCTTCTATGGAGTTTTGGTTGAAATGATTGGTTTGTTAGTCTACCTATTCTCATATCCATTATTGATGATGTTAGGTAGCTGTTTTATCGTTCACTAAGACCGTTGTTTGACTCAAGGTTTTATGTTTCCCTCTTATTACCTTGGAATGTTCATTCGATTTTGGATGGGTAGACTAGGTGGCAGGTGATTGGTGAGACGATGTTGTTGTGTGATGACGAGCTGGAAGCTGGCGTATTACTTTGCTATTACCTAGTATCTTTGTTTCTGTTGTTTGATGAGTGTTGTAATGAGGCTTCATGTACAGATTTTGATGTTATATCCAGTTGATGTATGGATGATCTTCAGGATGTTATGAAAGTTTAAATGTTTGTTATATGATGCTCCACTATTATTGCTTGTTGTATATGTTCTATTATACTTTATCCTTGCGTTGTGAGTTATACGACAGGTTCCGCTTGTGTTTACCTACTCCGATGATCGTCCATATCTGTCTGGCACACCTTTCAGCGCATTATTCCTCTTGTTAGTGTAGAGGTTATGGGCGGTCGTCACAACTTCATTCGTGAAGCCGAATACCCCGGATGGATCTCTAATCCTATCTTGGTCAAGAAAGCAAACGACAAGTGGCGAACATGTGTCGACTTCTCCGACTTAAATAAGGCATGTCCAAAGACAGCTTCCTACTTTCGAAGATCGACCAGCTCGTTGAATCAACCGTTGGATACCAGCTTTTATCTTTCATGGATGCCTACTCAGGCTACAATCAAATTTCGATGTACCTCTATGACCAGGATGGTACTTCTTTCATAACCGACCTCTGCCTCTACTGCTACCGCGTCATGCCCTCTGGTCTTAATAATGCGGGAGCCACTTAACAACGACCGGTCAACTTCATTTTTAAAGACCCGATTGGAAGATCCATGGAGTTGTATGTGGATAATATGCTTGTGAAATAAAAAATGTCGAACGACCAAGTCCTTGACCTCTCCCAAATGTTCGATGTCCTCCGCCATTATGACATGAAACCCAATCCCTTGAAATGCCCTTTGGGCGTTGCGTCGGGAAAATTCTTAGGTTTCATTGTTAATCCGCAAGGCATCGAAGCCAACCTAAATAAGATCAGGGCTATCCGGGATATTCAAGCCCCTCAGAGCATCAAGGATGTTAAAAGTTTATTAGGGAAGGTTGCCACTGTAAGTCGATTCATCTCTAAAGCCACTGACAAATGCATTCCCTACTTCGACTTACTCTGAAAGGGGAAGCACAACTTCGCATGGACCTCAGAATGCGTCGTCGCATTCAAGGACCTTCTGAATCACTTAGAGCGACCACCTATCTTGTCCAAACTTTGGATCACGAGAACTTATATGTCTATTTACCTGTTTCTATGCAGGAAATCAGCTCAGCACTTGTGCGCATTGAAGATCGTGTTCAAAGACCCGTTTACTACATCAGCAAGAGATTAATGGGAGCAAAAAAAAATACCCAAAGCTCGAGAAGCTAGCCTACTGCTTGTTAATCTCCTCCCAGAAGCTCCAACCATACTTTCAGTCTCACCCCATCAAAGTATACACTGACCAGCCGCTACGACAGGTCCTGCAGCGACCTGAGGCATCCGGACGACTACTCATTGGAATATAGAGTGCAGTCAGTTCGAAATCAAATTCATCCTTCGCTGATCCATCCTCGTACAAGCCCTCACCGATTTCATAGTGGAATTCACCGTCCTAGAAAAGCCCCATTCGGAGGATATCGAGATTCTAGACATTCAATGGAAGCTGTTTGTGGATGGGTCTTCCAACAATAATTGCTCTGGCACCGGAGTAGTTCTCATCACTCTAGAGGGACGCTCGGTATGCTACGCTTTAAGACTCAACTTTCCCGCTACCAACAATGACACAGAATATGAGGCCTTGATCGCTGGACTGAGAATCACAATCGAACTAAACATCAAGGCCATCCAGGCCTACTCTGACTCACAGCTCATCGTGCATCAGGTACGGGGGGAATACCAAGCCAAGGGGGCATGGTTCGTTCCCTACCTCGCTCAAGTTCATGAATTGCTCACCAACTTCGACCACTATGTCATCATGCATATCCCCCGAGAACAAAATGAAAAGGTTGACTCATTAGCTAAACTAGAAAGCTCTGGGGATGCGCAAATCATAGGACTCTTCCCAATCGAAGTACTCGATTCTCCAAGCATTGATTAGATGAAGACTAATTCGGTAATGGCAATGTAGACCGAACCTAAGCCAGAGTCTTGGATAACACCAATAAAGGATTACATGCAACATGGGACCCTCCCGGTGAGATACAAAGAAAGATGAGCACTCGCCCGCCAATTGTCTCGCTATATAATTTTGGACGGAGTGCTCTACCGAAGAGGATTCTCTGTCCCATTACTTCGATCGTAGCCCACAACGACGCCGACCGTGTCCTACGAGAAGTACATGAAGGCGAATGTGGAGATCACATTGGGGAGCAAACTCTAGCAAGAAAAATTATATGATATGGCTATTTTTGGCCGACACTCGATGAAGACGTCGCAAGCTTCGCCTGCAAGTGCGATAAATGCCTGCGGTTCTCAAAGATCCCAAGATCCCCGCCTACTGAGCTAACGCAAATGGTCAGTCCTTGGCCGTTTGCCATGTGGGGGATATATATTATTGGGACTCTTCCAATGGCCAGAGGTGGGGCATGTTACGCCATCATTGCAGTGGATTACTTCACCAAATGAGCAGAAGTCAAAGCTCTCGGTACAATCACCACCAAGAAAGTAATCAACTTCACCGTTTGCAATATCATCACCCGTTATGGGGTCCCCTAGGCCATTGTCTCAGATAATGTAACCTAGAGTGAGAGTGCAGAATTAAAGACTTTCTATCAATGACATAACACCGAAAATAGATTCTCAACGGTGGCTCACCCTCAGGCCAATGGGCAAGTCGAGGTTGTCAACAAGGTGATCAAATCCTTCATCAAGAAGTGTCTGGAAAAAGCCATAGGCTTATGGGAAGACGAGCTCCCTCTGGCCCTATGGGCCTATCGGACCACCCATAATTCAACAACCGGCCAAACTCCATTCGCCCTTGCCTATGGATTTGAATCCGTCATTCCCATTGAGCTAAAACTTCAATCTCATCGTGTTACCTATTGTGATCCAAAGGCTAATCAAGACTTGCTTTTGGAATCACTTGATTTACTCGAAGAGAAAAGGAACGAAGCCGAACTCAGAGCTACCGCTCAACGCCAACGAGTAGCCCGGTAGTTCAATTCTAATGTACGCCATAAGGACCCCAATGTCGGTGACCTCATCTTGAAATGGATCTTTCCCACACCGTCTAATTTCAGTCCTTGTTGGGAAGTCCCATACGTCATATAACATGGGCTCGGAGAAGGAACCTTCAGATTAGCAACTGCCGACAGGCCTGAGCACCCGAGGGCATGGAACAGTGAACATATTCTTCCCTACTTCACATAACCTAGTGTATAGTTTATTCTCTTTCCAACAATGTTTTGTTTCCTTAAATTTAAGGCATTGTAAAGGATGTGACTACCAAAGTTACTAGTAAAGATGATGTTCAATTTCTTTGTGTCCTCAATGTGTTTACTCTCTGCTTAATACGTTTGATTGATAATCACAACTGGCATGCACACAAAAACGCACGAACACCAGATCGACACCCCGAGCACGGGAGTCGGTACCACTAACCAAGCCTCGAAAAAACGACGAGGTCAAGCATAAATAACATTGGATCAGTACCCCGAGCACGCGAGTCAGTATCGTCACTCGATTCTCGAACCAATGACGAGACCGAGTATAAATAACACCCACGACCGAGTCTAAATAACACTAGTCAAATCTTGAACCAACGACGAGACCGAGTATAAATCATTCCACTCCCAAGTCCCCGAACTTGAGGTCAGCTCCCCCAGCCAAGCTATTGTGATACCGACCACTCCTACGACTACATCCAACCCATCAGGTCAGGATCCAGGAACCTATCGAACCTCGAACCAAGGACGAGACCGAGTATAAATCATTTTGTTCTCAAGTCTCCGGGTTTGGGGGCAGCCTATTGTCCACCATCTGACTCAATGGGTCCGGGTACCGTTGGGCGAATAAACGACGCCCTCGCTCTCTAAACCCGAAGGAACGATGGGAGAGCCAAAACAGATGAATCCACGACGTTCATGTCATCTCACGACTTATGAATAACGAACTCCAGGAGGTCCATGAGAGAGGCACCTGCCTAGATTCCACCCAACTCAAGACCCCTAAACAAAGGAAAACCTGAGAGTGGAACCATCGTATGACTTCCACATGACTGGGAGCACCCCCAGGGTGGAGTCCTCAATCACATTTCTGTAAGTGTAACAACAAGTACGCTTGTGCAAGTACTGGACACTGAAAAACATAAGATGAACATTCAAACACTTAATATGAAATTCTATTTAGATAAAGTTAGCTAATACTTTCGTTTCACATGCATAATCAAACTACATCTCTAATGTCTTTCTTTCTAATGACAAGGTGTACATGAAAAACACACTAGGCCTCGAAAGACCAAAAGCGAGGGTCATACTCGCATATACTATCGGCCTACATAACCAAAATATCGGTAACATCTATGACAATTATTGATACTACCTATCTTTTTTTATGTATAGATTCAGCATTAGACAGGTCACCACCAATGATGGACCTTTTCCTTCTGAAGCCGCTTCCATGTTTTCCTCCTCTACCCTTCGTAGGAGTAACTGACTCGTGAGAAACCAAGGTGCGCTTTCCACCGTTATCCTTGCCACTTGAAATCTCCGTGACATCCCTAGGGGAAATACATTGCAACGGTTTAGGGAAATGTTAGAAGCAAGGGCCAGCACGACATCACCTTCTCCCAGGGCTTTCTTGGCCTCTAGTTCCACCTTCATCTTAGCCTCTCTGGTGGCTTTCCGATAAGCTAACTTATTGTATTTGAGTTTCACTGCATCATCTACCTTGAGCTTCTCGTAGGTAACCACAACTCTCTATTTGCAGTCATCATCGGCTTTCTTCTTCCTAGCCTCCTCGATGACTCTCTCCTTCTCAACCTTATCAGCCTTCTTCTTCTTAACCTCTTCGGCAGCCGTTTCTTTCTCTGTCTCGGCATCATCTTTCTTCTTCGCCACAATAACAACGGCTTTCTCCTCAGCATCCTGCTTAGCCTTTGCCTGCGCCTTCTGCATGGTAGCCTCATCCTGCCTCCTCTTCTCCTTCTTCTCTTTAAACTTTGCCACCATCTTGGCTTGTTGGGCTTCCACTAGGGCCACATTGTTGGTACTTATGCCTCCACTGGGCCCGTCACATGGATGCTCTGGTTTTCCACAACCTCTTCTTCCTCCGGAAGATCCTTATAAATATGGGACCCTAGATCAACGTCTGAGAACATATCCACATGACCACTTTCTTCTCCAAATCGTATTCCTTATATCCTTAGTCAGACTCTGTCATTTGGGGAAGCATGGGGAAAATCCCAGTGTTACGTCAGCTCTAGGAGGGTTGCACAGTAAAAACACGACTATTTAGTCCCTAAATTCGGTAATCACGTCATCTCCGGTGTTCGCGATAACGAAAATTTACCCCTAAGGGGTGGTGTAGGCATGATAGGAAGGGTGCTCGCTTTAGCGGTAAAAGAGAATTCCGTCACTGCTTGTCCTAGATGTTTGGGGTCGTACTCAGCTGAGAACAGAACTGGGACAGTAGGACCGCCGGTTGTGGCACCGGCTGGAGTTGGCGGTCGATATGAGATTCCCTTCGCTAATGTCTGAGTGACTACCACAATCTCAGCAGTTATAAACTTTCCCATTTTGGCAGCTCGCTTCGTTATTCTTTCCCTCTCAACATCCTCCTACAACAATCTCCTCCCTTCCTCCAATTTCTTATGCTCCTCCTCATTCAGGAGATCTATCATCAGCTAATTCTCATTTAAAGATCCCACATACACCTGACATAGCCAAGCCTCATACGGCACTAACCTTTCCTATGTTTGAGCCAACATCCGAGGGTAGTCTCCAACCTACGAGATTCCATGAAATCTTAAGGCTTTCACATACATATTTCGGGCATGCTCCTCTAGGGATGCCTCCACCCTGACCTCTGCATCCTCGATCTCCGCTCAAGCTATCCACTTCCCTCTGATGCTCGGCCTTCAACCCATCTACCGAGCTCGATATATCCTTGTTACTAGTCTCGGTCTCCTCCTCCTTATATCCTTAGCTCAGCAACCTCCTTCTGAAGATTCTAAGCCCCTTCGTTCTCAGCTTTCAACCTCTCGTTCTCCTTCCTCAGGGTCTCATTATCCATCTGAAGCTGGGATACCCTTTCATTGTCCTTCTCCAATTGGGCATTCACCTCTACCAGATCGGCTTTATCCCTTTTTAGGGCAGTATTCTCAGTTGTTAGTGAGTCCACTGTATTGCTTTGTCTTCCTTTTTAACTTCGTATGCTCCTTCTTCAGCTCCGTTGTTCCAACAACAAGTAATTAACATTCAAGTGTATGACTACAAGTAAAGGTATAGTTATGCCACAAGAGTTGAATTTACCTATCTCCTTCTCTAGATTATGGATGGTGGTCCTCTCAGCATCGATAGTCAACCCCCGACTCTGGATTTCCACATTCTTCTTCCTGGTTAAGTCCGAAAGATTCATGGAATATTTCGTAAGCTCTTTAGCTTAGAAGTATGCGACCCTCACCTGCATCCACACCTCATCGATATCTTCATGAGGAATCGGGCTGATGTCGGGAAGGAACGTTGGTTCATTAAAATAGTGATGGGGGAATTTTTGCTTCAACATGGCCTTCCTCTCCTCAATGGAAAGCTCACGGGTCACAGGCACCACCAGATCCTGCTTCTTCTTCGCCATTTCCATCTTTCTTGAATAGCTAAGTGCCGACTCTTCCCCTTTAGTGACTTAGGTAGGAGCCAAAGGCGCGACATGAGGAGGAGTTGTTGACGAGGAATGTTTGGTACCCGACACATCAAAATGGGAGTCCGTACCAGATGTTAGAGCAGGAGGCAGAGGAGTTGGAGACCGTCGGGGTAATTCTATGTGACGATGTTCACCACTACGATCATGTGAATGCGGAGGCTCACCAAACAAGCTAGTCTCTCTTCTAAAGCTATCAAGAAAAGCAATTCTCAAGGGTCAGCAATTCCTGTGCACATAGCCTCGGTCCCCTCGTTCTCTAGCCATATCACCTACCAAAGAAATAGTTTAAGGTTCAGACTCAAAAACCCTACACATACGAACAAATGATGTGTCATGTAGTGTTTATGAATGTGCATCCTAAGTGGTCTATCAACATACCGAATGATTGTCCGCCCGAAGATGTGATATCCACCATAGCTAATGATAATTCTTCCATATTTGTGGCGCTAGGCTAGCAAAACGTTTATAGTAGGATTTTGTTAAGCCCATCAAATTGACCCTCTTCCTCGAGCGAAGTGGCGGACTCAAAGGGAGTTACCAGATACTACGACCTGGTCGACGATCCTACCCTTGCCTCATCTTTCATAGGCATAATAGGAGCACTCGATGGGTCCTCGCCCTGGCAACAGCCTCCACGTCGCTAATCTCGCCTCCATGAGTTCCCTCCTGAATCTTCGCTCCTTTGTGCGGCTTAGGCCCGGAATGGGGCATTTTCCTTTTCCGTCTCGGAGAACCCGCTTCTTTCCCGATCTCCATCTCTTTACCACTCAGGCGATGGTCGGTCTAATTATCGCTTGATCACCAGGGAGAAATCCTGCACGGCGAAGCCGGTCCTGCTTTAAAACGCTCTCAGTGGAACATGACTCAGTCGGAATCGCCAAAAAAATTAAAGGCATTGCTGATACTCAATGTTTGTAGACGCCTCAGGATTTTCTATCAAACAAAGAAGAAGTTAAATTCAAGTCACCAAACCCGCAAGTTTCACAATAAAAGTAAAGCAGAATCCTTACTTCCTTCCAACCATCTCCTCAAAAATCTAGGAGGACAACACACGAAGAACTAGTCATGTTTGTACACAGTCAGCTTAGGCCACTTTCCATTAAATAACTTGGTACTGGGCGAAGCTTCCAGGAAATATTGAGACAGCGAAATGTTTCCTCTCCTCTTCAAATGAAACAAATACCGGATGTCCTCTCCGGTGGGTTCCAACTGCAGGTACTACCTACAGAGGACGTAGGTACATAAAGGGAAGAATACGCATTTGGATGAAACTGCGATAGCGTAAGGCAGAAGTAGTACCGCATATCCCGAATAAATTTGTTGGCCGGGTGCACGCACCCAGTAACGCATACCTGCCTGTTCCTGGCTATGTACCCTTCCGGTGGTGCATGAGCCCTATCGTCCTTTCCGGGCGTAAGAATATCTCTTTCGAGAATGCGGAACCGCAATGCCATGTGCCTTACCATTGTTGCATCCATATTAGATGGCACCGAATCTGATGGATTTTCAAGTATAACCGCAGCCGCCAACATATCCGGTACCACCGACGCATTTCCCTCAACAATATTTATGTGCTCTACCTCTTCATGCTCAACCGGGGAATGTCATCTTTTTGGCTGCACCTCGTGATCAGACGCTTCCGGCGAACTCATCGCCTGAGAAGGAGTGGACTTCCTGGAAGTCTCAAGCTCGCTGCCCTTTGAGCTTGCATCGCTAGTTGAATCAGATGTGTGTGACAAGTGCAACGAAGCCTCGGCTTCTGAAGTCTACTCTGTGACCTTGTCTTCATTGCTAACTATACTTTAAACAAACCATCGTTAGACATCGTAGTTGTATAACCTGTACCCCTGTGTTGATGCAAACTAACATGTATATGCAGTGTGACAACCACGGGATTCGAACCCCCGACCTCCCGGAAAGCAACACCACGCACTAACCACTATGCTAAAAGATCTTTGTGTTAGCTTTTCGAGAAGGGTGTTACAGACTACCCCCTTAAATAGGCCAACGTCCTCGTTGGCTCATATCACTCACCACCCAGGCATTGTGCATGTAAACCGCATCAGTACCACATCGACTAACATCCTTAGCATTACACACACAATTCCGGCTGGGTATAGGCTCTGATACCAAATGTAACAACCACGGGATTTGAACCCCCGACCTCTCGGAAAGCAACACCACACACTAACCACTATGCTAAAAGATCTTTGTGTTAGCTTTTCGAGAGGGGTGTTATATGCAGTGTTGTGCAGTGCCACGCTAATATAGTTTATAATTTGAAAACTTGGGACACAACGACGATCACAAGTCCCAAGGATTGTAAACATCATCGTAGTCGACCGACATTCTCGAATTTTCATCGAATCATGAAGACATTTCGATTATAATCGGCAAAACATGTTCTATAGTCCGACAGTTTAGTCACAGTCCAATTATATGTCCTACACCTATGTTCCGGGCAAAATTGTCCGTTAAATAGCGGCTAACCTGAGCATAGGTCTAATCGTACGAACACTACGGGAACATTGCGAATAACAGGAAGCTAGATCCAAATTTTAGGACATCGTAAAAAAGGGCACAACACGTGAAAGGAAGTTGAAATCCTCGAGCCAATCAAAGAACTTTGTATCTCACTACGGGGTATGAGATCTCGTATCCATACGAGGATATGAAAATTCGTACCTCATTGGGGATACGGAGCTTTATATCCTTATAAGGATACGAAACTTCTTGTCTTTCTAAGGCACAAATTTTTGTATCCTAAACTGAAGAGATACAAAGGCCATCACTGCAGACCCTAAGTTCTCGACTTCTCCGATACGCCGCTTCGCGTCCCTTCTCCCGATTCAAATCCTCGTGTCCCTTCCTTTCTTCTTCCCCATACAACTCCACCTCTCCCAACTCTTTTTCTTCTCCGGTCTCAAGCTTGCGTACTTAGGACTAGCCCGCGTTAGAGACCCAAAGACCAATCATGAACACGAGTCGAGGCATGGCCTTGGGCCTTCTACGCTCCGATTGGAGGCACAAGGGAATAACCGATCCCGATCCGCTTCAAGATCCGCCTCTGGGATCTACTGAGAGCCATGGCCAAGCTTGAGGAGGGAATCCAATGTCATGGATTCAGATCTGTACCCCATCTGTTTTGTTAAAAGCTCCACGAGTCCAACAAGTCAAATTCGAATCGAGATGAACTGTAAACGAGAAGAAAAAAGTAAAGGGGGAGAGGCAGTCGGAATTTATAGGAGAAGCAAGTAGAATGGGATGAGCCCACCGACTCTTTGTGTTTCGCGATGGAACACGAATTCTCGTACCCTAGTGGTGTACGAAATTTCGTGGTACGAGATTTCGTACCCTACCGGGCTACGAGATTTCGTATCCTCGTTTGGGTATGAAATTCTCGTATCCCAAACGTGGGATACGGGTATCTCTAAAACATATATATACACACAAATATATGTATATATATGTGTGTGTGTGGATATATATATATATATATATATATATTATATGTAAAAAACGGAATAAAAAATGGCGGACCATTGAGAGGATTTTACCTCTTTTCGCATGCTAAAACCTCTCCTTCAAATCTCAAATCTCTTCAACTAAATTGATGAAAGTCGAATGTTAATAATTTTAATCCTCTTTTTGCATCTGCTGATGTAGATCTGAATCTTCACTTTGTTGAACCTCAGATAGATCTTGTTTTTCTTTCAAAGAGTACTCTCAAGCTATAAGCAGATTCATGGCTAAATATCTTGGTTCTCCATCCGGTAGACTTTAGGTTATCAGTGAAGAAGCTAAGGGATTACATATCAAAAGTTTGGGGACCGAAAGGTAATTTTAAGATCCATATAACTTTTGGGTTCCATTATACAGTTAGATTTGATAGTGATTTGGATTGTAATTCTGTGTTAAAGACTTCGACATATTCATATTTTGGGAAGATATTAATGGTATATAAATGGTATCCGAGATATGTATTTGATAAGTTTAAGGCTATGAGAGTACAGATCTGGATTAAGCTATATAATTTAGAAATGGAGATGTTGTCGAATGTGGCGTATTCAACGATTGCTAGTTTTATTGGTGAACCAGTTAGAACTGATTGGAAAACTGCTAACAAAACAATCACTAGATTTGCTAGAATCCTTGTGTCTATTGATGTGGAGTCTAAACTTCTTTCTAAAAAACCTCCGGTGCTTCATAATGGTTTGAAAAAGAATATAACAGTAGAATATGAGTTTGTTCCTCCTAGATGTGAGAAGTGTAATAGATTTGGGCATAAGTCTATTATTCATGAACTGTCTAATGAACCAGTTTGGATCATGAAGCAAAATTTGGATAAACCAAGTACTTCATATAGTAAGGGTAATGAGGGGAATTTTAATAATCAAGATGAATCTATTGGTAGAAATGATGAGATTAATGAAGAAATTCCCAATGCTAGTGAGAGAAATGGTAATATTGAGAATACTAATAAAGATGATATTGATGATTTGGCTTTCTTAGATGAAGACTTACCTAATGACATTTTACATGATGAAATAAACCATCTTGCAGAAAAATTGAATGACAA
Source organism: Allium sativum (assembly GCA_030737875.1). Lineage (NCBI taxonomy): Eukaryota > Viridiplantae > Streptophyta > Magnoliopsida > Asparagales > Amaryllidaceae > Allium > Allium sativum. The sequence continues at coordinate 155,360,458 of CM060925.1, read as the reverse complement.
TCCAGGTACTGAAGAGAATACTGATGTTTCTAAGGGTATTTCAAAGCATGATGAACACTTAGCTCATTTGAAAGGTAAAAAGACAGTCAATCCTACTGCTCCTCCTGAAAGATCAACTAGGAGCAATTCGTCTATCAAATGACTTTTATTTCATGGAATGTTAGGGGTATCAATACACCACAAAGGATGGGAGATGTATTGTCTCTCCTAACTAAATTCAAGCCAACTTTTGTTGGTTTGTTAGAAAATAAAATTAGTTATGCTAATTTAGTTAAATTTAATAGATTAATTCCTAGATCTTGGGATATTCTTCCTCGTGTTTCTACTGCATTCTTTGGTAGGATAATATGCTTATGGAATAATGAAATTTGGTCTGTCAATACTATTTCCTCTTCAAAGCAACATGTTACTATGCAGGCAACTAATAGAGGTGGTTTAGTTGTTTTTATTACGATGGTTTATGCTAGCAATGGCTTCTATGATAGACGAGTTTTATGGCAAAATCTCATACAAGAATCAGAGAATATAACTGGAGAATGGCTTTTAATGGGGAACTACAACATATGGATAAAAAAGGGGGATTACCAATATCTTTTCAGCAAATTAGAATGTTTAACAATTGCTTATCTCAGGCAGGGTTGATTGAAATCAAGGCTGTTGGATTCAATTACACATGGAGAAGAAGAGGTATGGAAAATAATTTAGATAATTTTTTTGTAAATCATCATTGTTTGCAAAAATTTACTGATATGAAAGCTCTTTCTCTCTCACAAATGTCTAGTGATCATAATCCAGTTTTATTAGAATTAATCACATCTTCAAACACAAAAGGATTTCCATTTAGATATTCAAATGAGTGGCATTTGAAAGAAGGATATGATGAATGTTTTTTGAGAGGGTATAATATAGAATCTAATGGGGATCCTAGTTATTCTTTCCGGAGGAAATTACAAACATGCAAAGTGGAATTGAAAAAATGGAATAAAATCAGAGTAAGGGATAATGATATTTTGTTAGAAGCTAAAGCAAAATTTCATGAGTTGGAGATTGCTTCAGATCTAGACTCTGAAAACCTGAGTTTATATAAAAGAATGTTGGAGGCAAAGCAAGCTTTAACTGTTCAAAAACACATCAAATTCTGGAGTTATAAGCAAAAAGCTAAGGTGTCTTGGTTACAAGATGGTGACAAAAATTCTATATACTTTCATTCTAAAATGTCATCAAGGAAATATACTAATAATTTAAAGGCCTTGATTAAGTCTAATGGTGAGCTTTTGTATAAACAGGAGGATTTAGCTTGTGAAGCCATTATGTATTTTCTGCTCTGTTCAACGGATCTGTTAGCCGTGAGGTTCCATTTTTTCAATCTTTACATGTGATTAATTCTATAAGACAACAGGCTTTACTTAAAGATATTTCACTAGAGGAGATCAAAATATCAGTTTTTTTCAGTTCATGAAGATTCTAGCCCAGGTCTTGATGGTATGAATTCAATTTTTTTTAAGTTTCATTAGGAAGTAATTAAATGGGACTTATTAGTTGCAATGCAAGACATTTTTAATTCTGCAAAATTGCCTAAAGGTTGTAATCATACCTTTCTGACATTATACCCAAAGTAGATAGACCATTAGAAATCTCCCAATATAGGCCTATAGCATGTTGTAACATGTTTTATAAAATTTTAAGTAAAATTTTATGTAACAGAATGAAATGGTATTTGCCCCATCTTATTTCTCCAAATCAGAGTGCCTTTATTCCTTCTAGATACACTGGAGATAACATCCTTCTTGCTCATGAGTTATTAAGAGGTTTCAAGAAACCCAAAGTTAACAAGTTTTGTGTAAAAGTGGATTTACATAAGGCATATGACATGTTAAATAGAGAATTCATTTGTCATTTGATGAAGATTATGGGATTTCCAATTCATTAATATCATATATGAGTGTATCTCCTCACTTACTTTTTCAATTTTGATTCAAGGTATTCCTCATGGATTTATTTCATCAAATCGAGGCATTAGACAGGGAGACCCCTTATCCCCATATTTATTCTCTATAGCCATGGAATTCTTCACTTATAGTTTGAATGAAATGACACTTCAAAAGAATTTTTTCCAGTTTACAGTTTTGATCCAGTTGTGTCTCACCTCTTGTATGCTGATGATCTATTGATTTTTGGTAAAAGTTTGCATGTGTGTGCATTTTCTTTGAGGAGTATATTTGAAAAACTCAAGCAGTTCTCTGGTCTTACAGTTAGTGAAAATAAAACTAAGGTATATGTAACAACCCGTATTTTTGAATAACATGTTATAACATAAATCAAGGCAGAATTAAACTGTAATCAAGGGAAACGGGCTATGCCACTGCGTTCGTCTCGGAAAAATACGCGAAATAGAGTCCGAGTTTTTGAAAATCGGAGTCCGTATGACCGAGATATGGCCTCGCGAAGTTTCACGAAAAACTCAAAATTCAAAACAGATTCAAATTTCAGAAAATCGGGGTAGGCGGGAAAAATCCCGCCCAGACCAGGTCGACCTGGGGGTCGACCTGCCTGGTCGGACCCAGGCAACCTGGTGCACCATTTTGGCTGTTTTGACCTGTTTTGTTGGCTAGTGACGGGATTTGAAGGCTCTGATTGAATCTAGGGTTAATCCTATGGCTAATACTATCCTAATCTTCTATAAAAGGACCCCTAAGCCTAGCCTAAATCACCATTATTCAATCCTACAACTAAACTATGTCAAATTTGTTCCTCTCATGGCCTCCACTCTCATGCTAAAATTTCTAAGTTTATTTCTATGAGAGATTTTGAGTGCATACAAGTGTTTTCAAGATTGTATGAGTGTTCTTAGTTTGCATTCAAGTCAAGTTGCAACATTTCTATTACAAAAGCAAGAGTTTTTATTGATTTGGCTCACGGGTTTTTCATTTGGAGCTTGCATATTTGGGTTTTTTGGTGATTGCATAAGGGCTTCGTCTCAATCTTTATAATAAATATTCATTTGTGTCTTCATAGCATTGTAAGCCCTTTTCTACTTTCTTTTTATTGAACTCTAAAGTTAAATGAATGATGCAAGTTTGGGTTGATCATTATGATATGCAAGTTCCGTTGATCATTATGTTATGCAAGTTGGTTCAATCATTATGTATGACACATGTTGCTATGTTATGCAAGTTTGGGTTGATCATTATACACATGTTATCATGTTATGCAAGTAAAACTTGAGTTTGTGAGCTTAAAGCTTCAAGCTTTATATTAAAGGTTGCATTTTGGCAACATGGAAGTTATCATATCCCTTATGATAACTTGCATGTGAGGCTAAATGCGAACTTCTAGCAACTTCTACATGTCATTTATCACCATGTATCACTCATATGCAAAGTTTGGTTTTATGCATGCTTTTGAAGCCTAATGATGCAATATGCAAGTATATGAACAAATGTACATTTCATATGCCACCATGATAAACTTGTGGCTTCAACACCTTTTTGTCATGATTATGCCAAGTTCCCTATTTTATCCTTTATGCGTTGATGCGATTATGTAAACGATGGGATTACGTTGGGGTTGGGTAACATTGTGACATAAACATGGTTTTTATAACATGACGTGATATGTTAACTTGTAATTATGTTTTGGAAACATAATGGACATGACACTTAGAAAATATGAGTGTGGCCAACTCGAGGTTGGGTTGAGTTTGTAGCATAAATCTACCCGGACCCGCCCGGCTTAACTAGTGGCTACAAACAATAGGACCCAATGTGAGAAGTTGGTCATGTTGTGCTCGAACCCGAGGTTAGACCAAGTTGTGGTGTAAAGCTACCTGGACCCGCCCGGCTTAATTAGTAACCACAACAAGGTCTAATGTGAGAGGTTAAAGCACATTAAGTTAATTAAAGCCTCCTGATTAGGGTTAAGTCATGGTCCACTTAATACTTAACCAATTTGGGCTTGATGGGTTAATCGGGGTTAAGTCATGAACCTTGGGTACACTTAACCAATTTAATCCACGTTTGGATCGGGTTAACCACATTTAACCCGTTAAGAAACCCTAGTTGCGTGGTCCTTTTCAGCAGTAACCCTCTTGATAGTATCATAAGACCCTAGGACTAGGCTAGGGTGGGGCACGATTACTGGGCTGACATGTAAGCGACCAAAACGACGGCTGAGTAGGTACGCCGGTGTAGGTCCAGGAGGACTATGGTCGTGCACATAGTCCGGAGTTGGAGAATCAGGCACGGGTACCAGTAGATCTAGACTGTGCATACTTGATTGGTGTCCGAGGTTGACACCCTAGGACTTGATACACCCTAGGGTGTACCTAGCGCAGTTTAACTACATTGCATGTTTGGGCCGTATGACACCGACACTTGACGAGTTAGGCTTATAGGGAGCCGATCAACTAGACCGTGTAGTTGGACCTTGATTTAGGTCACCTCATGATGTTGGGCCAAGCTTGGGCCAAGGGATCAATTCTTGTTTTTACTTGACATGTTAGAATGCTAGTACACCCGTGGTGCAAAACTTAACCTTGATTATGCGATGACACCTTTTTCTATCTTGTTAGTTAATCATCATGCTAGTATGTTGTTATCCTTATGTTCATCTCAGCTTCTCATGCCAGTTAACTTTACTAGTTCATGGACAGATAGTAGTTAGGGCTTACCAGTCTTTTTGACTGACCTGTTTTCTTTCGCCTCTTTTCTTCCGTTCCCCCCCCTCAGGTTCTCAGGGTGGGAACATTGGAGCTTAGCTTGGATCTTTATAGCTTGCTTACTGGATTTGCTCATGTACGGTTTTGGACATTGAGCTAGCTATGGTTTATCACTTCACTTTGGGGATAGTACTTTATGTATTTCAGTTTTTCAGTTTATGCTAGACTTTGTTTGTTGGAAAACAATGATCAAGTACTTTGTTGTAACTTAACTATAGTTTTGAAATGCTAGTTTTATCCGCTGCTTTACTACTCTGTTTTACTTATATATTCTGTCTTCTGATATCTGCATGCATGTTTACCTTCTTTAACGCCCCTCCAAAGCCAGTGTGCTTGCGAGAGTTACCCTGGCGGAGGTGGGGTGTTATAGTATATTTCAGTGCTCATGCTAGAAATGTTCAGGAAATTACTTCAGTTTTGAGAGTTCAGTTAGGCCAACTGCCAGTTAGATATCTTGGAGTACATTATCATCAAATTATGTTCATTATAATGAATGCCAACCTCTTCTCAATAAAAAGAAAATTCAAAGTTGGGATGTGAAATTTCTGAGCATTGCAGGTAGAGCTGAACTTATTCAATCAGTTATAACACATACAACCTTGTATTGGTTATTTGTTTATCAATTACCCGAGCATGTTATTGATAAAATTCATATGTTGTGTGCTAATTTTTTTTTTTGGGGAGGGGCTGCACACAAGATAAATTGGGAGAAGTTATGTCTACCAAAGTTAGAAGGTGGAATTGGATTAAAGTCTTTCTCAGATTTGAAAAAAGTAGCTGGAATTAAAATGTTATGGAAGTTTTTAACAAATTCTACGCTATGGAGTCAATGGATGCAGAGGAAGTATTGTTGGGGTAAGCACTTTTGGAATTTAAACACTGATCATAATGCCTCAAGCTCTTGGAAGACAATGTTAAGACTTCGAAAATCTGGTAGACAACTTTTCAACAAAGTAATTGTTAATGGTGCATCAACTTCTTTATGGTTTGAACCCTGGATTAACGCTAAATGTTTAGTTGACATCATTAGTCTATCTAGATTACAAATACTTGGTTGGAATGATGAATTGGTTTCTTGTATAATATCTGAAGGAAAATTAGTTGTAAATTTGCACCCTGCTACAATTGAAATTAAAGAAACTGTTAATCAAGTAAACGTTAAAACTGATGCTCATAAAGACTTTTATGAATGGGGAGATAATGAAGAATTTTCATTTCATAATGCTTGGGCTAAAGTGAGATGTAGGCAATCTGTTAAAGAATTTTTTAAAGTAATTTGGCATAAGAAGAATTCGAAGAGAATATCTATGGTTGCTTTTCTAGCTGCAAGCAACAGACTAAATACAAGAGGAAGGCTTAGAAGGTTTGGTATCGTTGAGGAGATTGGATGTCTTCTTTGCAACAATGGTGAAGAAACTGTAAGTTATTTATTGTTTCGATGTGAGTATTCTTGGTTTATTTGGTCCTCACTGATGTTCAAACTTGGTTTTGATGTTATGGCTTTGGGTCATTTGGAGGAGGATGCAATGGAGATATTGAACAAGTTCAAGTGTAAAAATCAGCTCTCTCATATAGCATGTGTAGTTTACACAGTTGCTATCTATAATATTTGGCAAGAAAGAGATGCTAGAGTTTTTAATGATAGGAAAATTGCAAAAGAGACGAGATTGCAGATGATAGAAAGAGAAATTCAATGTTTGGTGAATAAAAATGACACTATGACGAAAAGATCAAATGCTAATGAAGATTCTTTAAGGCAATGGGATGTTGAACTTTTAGGTACAGGCTAATTTTTTGTTATTTTGTTTGGTTTTGTTGTTGTTGGTTATAGTGATCTTGAAGTTGTATTGATATTGGCTATACTGGTTTACATGATGTAATGTTAATATATGGATTTTATATGTGCTCTTTTTCCTTATAAGGTACCCATGTAGGTTAGGGGGCATAAGGTTTTGATGAGGCATATAAATGAAGTATATGATTGGTATTTGCAATAATAATTACCAATTTTCAAAAGAAAAATTACATATATATATATATATATATATATATGTGTGTGTGTGTGTGTGTATGTGTGTGTGTGTGTGTGAGTGTACACTTCATAACATAATTTGGTAAATGTGTACATTTGCATGGGAATGCATGTGTATATTCAAAGTAATGCCTAACCGTGAGCAATGCATGTGTAGAACACACGTTCATGCACATTCTCATGCACTCTCAAATGCGTTACCTTTCATTTTTGACTTCTCGTAGCACCGTGCAAAATCACACAAAAATCATATGAGCATGCACGACGTCACATCGACAACAACTCGTTTACAGTTTAATTTAAACGAGAGTCAACAACTAACGTTTACATTCATGAGTTTACAAGAATTCGACGATTCGACAAAATATTTCTACTAGCTTAAAGCACATCATGTCAGACAGGACGTACATTGGGGGGCAAAAGTTAACCGGCCTTTTGGTCCGGTTCCCAAAAATACACGAGACACGCTCGAATCAATGCATTACGTGATGTTAAAGTCCGAAGTGTCGTCAAAAAGCCAAGGATACGAGCTCAAAAGAAGTCATTCGCTCAGGAACCTCACAACTCCTCAATACCATGCATGAACCACACTGCCGTACCCCCCATGAAAGATGTTTGAACCCCAATAGCTCGTGTCCCTCGAGATCATACCCGAAACCTCCGAATCCCTCAACACACGTAGGCCTCGTACTCCTTGCTTCCTGTAAAGTTCGAACCCTACATGTAACAATTTTAGTCCCTCCATACACACTTCGCACCCCTCCATGACTCTAACATACTTAATGTACCCCACGGGGTACGAATTTCGTACCCCAGAACGTACAAAATTCGTATCCCAGAGGTACGAATTTCGTACCCCATGGGGTATGAAATTCGTACCCCATAAAGGGGTACAAGTTTTCTAGAATGTCAAGGGGGATCCGAATTCTGGAGGCCGACAGTCAGGGATACGAAACGTACTGTTGTGGTTCCCAATTCCTACTTACTCCCACCTAACCACTCCACTTAAATACCCCCAAGCTTGCATTTCAAAGGGTTTGGAAATTGGCTGATTTGACACCTCTTGAGAGCTCCAAGTGATCTCATGAATGGCATCCTTGCTTTGAGGAAGAAGAAGGACAAAAGTGATCACTTTTTACTACTATTCATATAGATAATTATGACATCGGAATACTTAGAAATTCTTGTAAAAGGATGTCATGAGATAGTTTTAAGCTTGTAAGTTATAACTCATTATTGTCTATAAAATATCAACGACTCTTCCAAAGTGGACGTAGGCCCCTCACGGGCCCGAACCACTATAAATCTATTGTGTTATTTACTGCTTTCTGCACTTATGTTTCCACGCGAAACTATATTCTTTAGTAATTACGAATCTTGGGTGTTTACGACATATTTTGCCGTCAATATTCACCTTTCATATTATTTATCTCAACTCCTCATCATTTCCTTGTTCAAACTTAATTCGTTCCGCAAGGTTGGTCTTACTTCCAAAGTTTCAAAAAAATCTTTGATTATGAGGTTCTGATGGAGGTTGGAGCTTTAGACATAAACTCTAACTGCTTCCACTCAGCTATCGCGTTAAAGGTAGTGTGTCTTCGAATTAAAGCATCAACGACAACGTTACCCTTTCTGGGATTATACTGAATACCCAAGTCGAAAGATGTTATATACTCCATCTACCTATGATGCTAGAGATTAAGATCTCTCTAGGAAAATAATACTTAAGTGACTTATGATTCGTATGTATCTCAAAATTCCCCCCTCAAAGATATTTCCTTCACATCCTGAGTGCAAAAACTATAGCTATTAACTCCAAGTCATGCACGAGATATCTCTTCTCATGATTTTTTAGTTGTCGACTAGTGTAGGCAACTACTCTTCCCTCTTGCATTAACACAACCCCTAATCCTATACCGCAAGAGTCCTTGAATACAATAAATAACTTAGCCCCTTCGAGAATAATGAATACTAGTGCATTCGTTAACGATTCCTTTAGATTCTCAAAAGCCTTATTATAACTATCAGTCTATAAAAATTCATGGTTCTTCTTTGTCAGTCGGATTAGAGGAGATGAAATCCTTACAAAATTCTTCATAAATTTCCTATAATGGCCCAAAAACCCTAAAAAACTTCTTACCTCTTTCGCCTTTCTAGCGACTCTCCACTTTCAAATAATTTCTACTTTCGTTGGGTCTACTATTATTCCTTTCCCTGAAACTACGTGTCCAAAAAATCCGACCTCTTCCTTCTAAAGTGGCATTTGGAAAATTTTGCTTTAGGCTAATGTTTCCTTAAAGTTCCTATGACTTCTCTTAGATGATCCTTGTAATCCTTATATTCCCTATACAAAACCAAAATTTTATCCATGAATACAATAATCTTATTAAGTATGCCTCTAAACACTCTACTCATTAGATCTTCAAAGAAGGTAGGGGAACTAGTCAAACTAAACAACATTATTACCCACTCAAATCATCCATCAAATGCCATAAATGTCTTCTTTGGCTTGCTTGCTTGAGTAGTTCTCAACCGGTGAAATACGGTGGCCAAATCCAACTGAGAAAAGACATTAGCATTTCCAAGATGACCGAACAGGTCATCTATTCTAGGTAAAGGATACCTATTTTTTCTTGTTAACATGTTGATTTCCTGATATTCCACACAAAGTCTCAATGATCCATCGTCGTTTGGTGGAAAATACTATAGTGCCTCCCCATTCATAGGTACTTCTTCGAACAAATCCTTTTTACAACAATTCTATGAGCTACTTGTCAAATTTTAGTCTCTCTTTGGGGTCCATATGCCTAAAGGGAAAAGCAACGGGTCTAAACTCTTCCTTCATATCTATTAAGAATTGGGTGGGAGACCATATATTTTCCCGAAGACATTCATAAATTCACAAAAAAATGGGTATTGAAATTGGTCCATCATAACCAATATTTTAACTAGTGTAATAGGCCCATGTCTCTCATATTTTTGACCTTACAAGGAATTTCATGGTTATGGCCTCTACAACTCCTAAAAAAAATAACTCTCCTATCATAATTGGGGATGGCTCTTTGTCAAGGTCCATACCCAAGATAAGTCCATATACCTTGAAATCAAGAAGATATGCATTACACAAGAAATCGACATCATCATTATTTAACACTTAGTCTTTACAAATTAGCGAAAGTTGCGTCGAGCACCTAATTGAGTGAGAAACCACTATTGGACTGCCAACAATTAAAATAGGAAAATTTAAGAAATTTACCATATTGCTCGATATGAAGGAATGTGATGCCTCAAAATTAACAAGGTGTGAATAGTAACTCCTAAAATAAGAACAATACCTTCTAGAGCAACTTTCTCTTGGTCTCTTATTGGGTGCAAAGTGAGAAGAGTAGCTTCCGAAGCAAAATTCTATCCACTTGGTCCTCCTTTATCAAGCTTCGGGCATTCCCTTTTCAGAAGTCCTTTTTGATTGTGGAAATATTTCCGTTTTAAACTTTCCTTGACCAGATTTCTATACAGTTCTTAGTATCATGACCGCTTGTGGCATCTACTGCAAACCTTATTTTCCTTTTTAAACTTCCCCTTTATTTTCTTCTTCTTGAGCCATTGGTTTCCCTTCTCGATTTCTTCTTTCTTTGCACTATGATCACTCCTTTCCTCCTTTACCTCATTACTCTCAACTTCGACCACATATAGAACTGTTGTCTGAAAGAACAATTTAAATGTTTCTCTGAAGGGAACTTATAAAACCAACATCTCTCTTAAAGGGAATTCAGTCGTTTTACGAGCCTCAAACCCTTATTAATAGGTGATTCAATCAAGTCTCCTTCGAAAATTTCCAATTATGTGTACTTACTGATGTACTTCTTTAGAGTAGAGTCGTCTTGCTTGAGGTTAATGAACTTCTCCAATTATAATCTTTCTTTAGTATTTGTTTGAAATTAGACCTTAATTTCATATTGAACTTATCCTAAGAAAATATCCTTCTTGCATTCACCTCTATACCAAATTCCATCACTCCAACATCTTTCCTTTCAAGTGCCACGTTGCTATCATCATCTTAAGTTTATCTTCTTGGCCAGTTGCTTCACATATTCGACCACACTTAGACATTAGAGCCTTAACTCCCAAGAATCCCTCGGTCCTAAAAAAACACTTTTCTTCTAGATACACGAAGTGTTTACATAGTCGAGGGAAATTTTGAAGATGAAGGGCTGCATCAACGGGTGAGGAAATAGGCTCTACTGGTACAACGGGAGGAACATGGACTTTCTTTGTAGTCTTGAGGCACTACCTAAATCATTTGGTCACAAACGAGGCCTCCTTGGGTTAGTGTTCCCTCAACTGGGTTGAGGCTGATTCTTAGTCGGGTCTACTATTTGTAAGAGGAAATATGTAGTGGAAATTTCCAAGATAATATTTACGGAAATAATAAAAAGTAAAAAATACTGCCTAGTGTAAAAGCGCATGTATTATAAGTGTATATGTACATATTTAAAACCTTTTTAGATAAAAAATACGTTTCTCATACGTAAGTTTCTCCCTGATGATTGGGTAACCTTGGCTCTACTACCAAATATTACAACCTACCTCGGAACGGGCCTAAATTCTGATCTAGAAAAGGGCCATCAGAACTTAGAGTCGCTTTAAAATGTGTTATTGATTTTTAAAAGAAATAGTATCATAGAGCCATACAAATAGAAAAAAACTCATAGCAGAATAAATAAAGTATAATAGTAAATAAATAATGTACCTTGTTGATGCGTAAAATTAGAGCCACACCCAAAGATTTCTGAATTATTGAAAATAAAGTTTTGCATATGGAAAAGTAATATGTAGGAAGTAAAAAACACAATATTTATAGTGGTTCGATTCAGATTAAACCTACGTCCTCTTTGAAGGCTTTACTGATTTTATTCACTATTGAGGAAGCACAATATTGGACATCTTCATTACAAATGTTTACAAAGGAATTGGTAGTGATTAAGTTCTATATAGTCCTTGTTCTCGGGATTCCTATATTGTCCAAGAGTTCAAAACCATGAGAAGTATGCTATTTCTTCTTCCCAAAGCATCAAGGTGCTTTAATGGTGTCCAAGGTTAAGATTTCATTCACAAAGTGTCAAATTAGCCAAATGCTAGTCATTTTCACTTTGGAAATCAAGGATATTTATAGGTAATGGTGCAGGGGGTAGGTAAAGTGTGGGGCCCACTAATAATTTCGTATCCCGGAATCGAAATTGATCCAGGGATCGGAGCTGATTCCGGTTACTTAGCCGAATTTCGCCCTTGGTTTCTGTTGAAACCATAAGCCTTGGTTTGCCTAATTGGATCCCCTTTGCTTTAAGTCGTAACAGTTGTGAGTTGTGGCACTTCATGTTTGCCTCGAAAGGTTCCATTTCGTATCCACCTCTATCAGTTTCGTATCGGGTTGGATTTATATGTGGATGGGATATGAAATACACGAGATACGTAATAAGATGGTTTGAGATTGTGAAAGTGGAATATGAAGTAGGGTACCGCAACGGATACGAAGGAGAAGGGGTTCTCGAATACGAAATGTAGAGGCATATAGCGAGATACGAAGTTGGTAAGTAAGGGATACTAGATTAAGGAGACGAAGTGTTGGAGCTAAGGCCAAGATACGAACTTCGACTTAGCTGATTTTGTGGAGGTGTTAAGGATCAGATACGAAAATGTGCCATAGGCCTTGGGATACGAAGATGACGATCAAAATGTCGGATATGATATCTTGTGTTCTTGGGCTATTTTGAGCAGTTTGATGAGCCATTACGAGTTATGACCACACTTACTTGACTCCATTCGCGCTTTATTCCTGGGTATCTTGGCGACACTTCTATGTTGTTTTACCATGCGATGGGCTGAGTTGTGTAGGTCTATATTACTTTTAGGAATCGGGCCAAAAGGCCGATTAACACTAGCCCCCAAAGTACATCTTGTCTTGACATAATGTGCATTGAGTCGAGTCAAGTATTTCTGGAAGCTGGAAAGATCTCCAAGCTGCGTGGAGTAATTGGTTGCGACCTTTCCATTAAGCATGCTGAGAATTTAATTTCTCGGGCTGGGAATCATTTCTATGTGACGATAATGCTTTATCAAAGCTTGTTAATGCAAGCTCGAATTTCCAGCATTGTCGAGAACGTCAATTACCCAAACTGGAAATCTTGTCTAGTCGATTAAATGAGCGCCTAATTCTTGTCGACTCAAGAAATTAAACATTATTCGACATCGGAACGTAAACGAGTCATTGTCGACACACTGTCACATCCGCAGTCACATGTTTAAATGCGATTTCATGCGATACGCTTGGAGTTTATAAATAAACGTAAATAAAATGGTGCAACTTAGGTGTGCGATCGCGTATGTTCATTTTCAATATGTTATCGATCTGTAATTCAATCATTTGGCATGTACTCTGGAATTGCTCACATTCGCGAGTACACGGTTGGTTAACGATTCGAACTTATTTGGATGCTCGGAGTTTCGAAAACTTGTGTTCATGTTCGTGGACAAAGTTTGAGTTTGAAAATTCTTACCGACCTCGAATGAAACGATTCGACTTCTCCACCTCCTTCTCTCATTTTTCTATATACAGGGATTTGATCCGATCCAGGTACTTGGAAAAATTTCTAAGCATTGGTAGGCCCTGGAGCCTTCCCCTTCCCCTCAGTATATATATGCCAGATATGAATTTCGTTCTCCCCACTTGCGTAATTTCATACTCGAGAATTTTGAGACCCTTCGAACTGAACAGTCAAGAACTCGAAACCCCCATGAACATTGTAAATCCCCCTCGCTTTCACTGGAAATAAAGTCAGGTGGGCTCTCAAATTCCAACTTGCACGTAGTTAGATTCGATTAGGTTTATTAACCGATTATAGGTACAAAGTTCGGTTTGAATTGGAGATGAGACCATGGCTTTGAAGGGTTGGTCATGCCGATGGGTTCGATGTGGAGGTCGGAGACATGATTTGAGCTTGTGGTTCAAATTTATTGGAGGAGATTGGAGCTTGGAGTTTGATAAGGGAATACGAAGCATCATGGGGGAGATGGAGAAGGGAAGGCGAAGAAGAAGCTTTGGGGTACGCAATCTTATTTTATATCCCAAAAACTCGGTGTTTTTAGGATACAAATTGGATTTCGTATCCCTAAAATTTAATGTTTCTGGAATGACTTCTGATTGGAGTAGGGTGGAGAGAGTGGGCTACTGAATCCCTGGTTTTTTTATCCCATAAGGGGATACGAAGTTCCTGATTTCATATCCCAGGAGAGATTATGAAATTTGGAAGGAGGACAAGGGTACGAAATCGCTTGGGGAAGCTTGGATACAAAATCTCCACACAAGATCTGGCAATTAAATTCTGATGATCAACATGGTCGAATCAGGCAAAAATGAGGCTAAAACGTCGATCGATTGTGCAGACCTTTCACCTTGGCATACCTTGAAGGTAAATCGACTCCCTATCGGTTCTTTATTGGACTTGAGTTTCTTTTAGGACGTTGTGTGATCAGATCGGACTGACTTTCGAACGTATCCAATCACAACCATTTAACGCTTGAAATCGAATCGATAATTCAGACGTCCACATAGGTGAGAGCATAAACTCGGATTATGGGCATATGACCGAACTTTCGATTCTTGGACTTGGTTTCCGATCCTGTTCACGACGTAATCGTGACTCAATGCAAATCTGACGATAGGGGTTCGCCATGCTGGTGGTTTAGTTTTACGAACTAAAAATCGTTGTCGCACTCGAAATTGTTTTTACTGAATTGCATTTGCACTCATGGCACTGCACATTTCATGTTAGTTTGCACCAACATGGAGGGTATAAGTTTCGGTGTGGTACTAATGCAACTATCTTAAAAGTACAGTTTACAATGGCATCAAGAACTTCTCAAAGACTCAAAGGATTAGAAGCTGAAATCAGGTAACTTCCATTGTCTTCGGATGGGTCGTACCATGACTCCAGTTCATCGAGAAGTAAGCTAGAGACATCTGAGGATTCTACCACTTCCCAGCATGCAGACCCATCCATCGAACACGCCCAAGTGGGCAGTCAGAAGGACCATAGGACTTTAGGTTTCGGTGGATTCGTCGGCTAAGGAAGAAGGCTTCGTGGTCAAGACCCGATGAGGATAGTAATTGATAGAATGCATGTCATCATCAGTCAAACCAAGAATGGGAAATACTAGCGCTAAACCAAAAGACCAATGATCTTTCATTATCAAGACATTGGATAAGGGACAACATCAATTATGTGTTTAGATTGTTTGTTGTAGGTCACAGTTACTTAGCTCTTGACGGGTCTTTTAACTAGTTGATGGGGGATGTGCGGAGCTTTAACCATAGAGAAAGAGATAAACCAAATAGAATATTTTTATTTTACGCCTAACAAAGATGTCCTTTATAGACATAGAAATCCTCGATTGAATTCCATACAAGGGTAAGCCTTGTTAGCGGAGCTCAAGTAGTAGACAGTACGACTATGTATGAGTCCTCAATGTATGCACTAGGTGGTACATCATGGATGTCCGAGCATTGGAGCGAGCTGATGTTGATGCGGTTTCACGTTTGCTTATCATACGATGGAATATCTATATTGTAGGCCTCAAGAAGCTGCCTTTTATATATGTAGTTATAGCACTCTTTCTTAGTGATACTACATAGTCCATCAAGGAAGATATGGAAGGTCCTATGGGCAGTAACTAGGACAACAACGGTCAGTTAGGCATATAGCTACATATATATAGATTATTAATTTTGGTAAACTAGGGATTAGATGGGTTCTGAATACGCACGTAGATGAGAATATTATAAACCCAAATAACCTAATAAATTTAAAATGGTACTAGGATGGTATATGTAGTGTTGTACTTAAAAGTGTATAATTTGTCCATTTGCCAGAACTTTAATTCTAAACCCCTTCTCATAACAACCCACAAGTTAGGTGGTAGGCAGATATTATTTAACTTCAAGAAACTTGTTTAGAAAGTGTGAATATTTTGGTAATTACCTAATATTATATTTTAATCATTTCCACTATGAGTTTCTTATTTGTGCTTTTATATATTTATCTTTTCCTATTTGCAGGATATCAAATCCCTAACTCATATTTTAATGGACTTAGATTTTAGCATTTTGAAGAAAATCTGGGCCCGACAGGATTTTGGTTATTACAATTTCCCTCCGTATTATTTAGTCCGTAACTTCTTCATACGGGCTTCGTTCACCAAGTTCCGAACATGGAAGTTGACCAAAATTCCATCACAAATGTAATGGTGCAAGTTCCATGGTCAAATTTCAATGTTTTCTGAAAATCTATTTTTGAAATATAATTACATAATTTAGTTTAACTAATGCCAAATTTTAGGGTGTTACAATCTTAAGGGCCAAAAGGAAAATCTTAGGACCGTTGGGAAGTTTACTTATTTATGAATCAAGAAGGTAAATTGACTAGCCTTAAGTTGTCTCTAGTTTAGAACTAAATTATATGTATCAGAGTCTTTTGTAAATCTTAGATTTAACTATAAATTCCAATTCAATATGTTTTTAAGTACAAATATTATTGAAATAATGGCAGATAGACTTAGATGTAGATTTGGAATTTCAAAAGGATATGGACTTAACAGTAAAGCCTTAATTAATCATTTAACGTGAACTAAATCTACATGCAACTTCAAATAAAGAATGTTGGAAAGACTATTACCCAAATACAATAGTTCATGTATGAACTAGGTAGAAAGAAAATGACCTAAGTATAATACTTGATGTAAGAATTATAATAGAAAGAAAATAACGCAAATATAATACTTGAAGTATGAGTTGTAATAAAAAGAGAATGACCTAAGTATGTTACTTGATATATGAATCATAGTAGAAAGTAAATTAACCAAGTATAATACTTAATGTATAAATTATAAATTAAAAGACAACGACCCAATTATAATAACAAAGAGACAATGACCCATGTATAATAATTGATGCGTGAACCATAGCCAAAGCTATAATAAAAAACAATGACAATGACTACCATCATGATAGGTAGAGGTTTGAAAAAGAAAATTTAGGTGTTTCTTCTAAAATAAAGATTAAACAACAAAAACTTTGTAGGACTTAGGTGAGAGCGTAATAGGATTATTGTCTAGGGATCCTCTAAAAGATTAATGGACATGCACATCCGAGATGGAAATTAGTGGCCATAGAAAGAACAAGTGCAGAAGAAAGTTCTCCTAACGACATTCGGGCATGTACGCATTGGAGCAGGGGATATGACTTCTTTGGGTTCTTATGCACTAAACAGGTAAATGCTAGTTTAAGTGTGTCACGAAAAAATTTGAGGATGCAAATAAGAGACCACATTGGGTGGTTTATTCAAATGATGCTTTTCAAAGTGAATATGGGTGCTAGAAATAAGAGGTATCTGGCTACTACATATGAAAAGGGGAAAACAGTTTTCGGTGAATCATTATGCAAGAATCAACATTGCGCCCTCTTTTAGGTGTGGTAAAGTAGATGAGGTTAGAGGTTTGATAGACTGACCACTAAATATATTAGGAATGGCCTTTCGACTAGAAATTATGGTGCAAACAATCATTTTAAGGAAACCATGAACATTGAATTTTATGACACTTAGAATAGACTTAAGGATTATTTACGCTTGATCTTTATCTTTCTAAATCTTGTTTCTCATCCCCTAGATTTTTATATCCGAACCATTGCTTTTCTTTCCCCACTTAGGCATGCAGGGAGGTAGCTGATTCTTAGAAGATTTGGAGCATTTCTTGGATGCTCCACTCTCATTATGTGTTCCCATCTTCATTTTTACCTTCATTTTTGGTTTTATTGTATTCGTATTTGAGTGAGGGATATTTTGATTTTTTTTTTGTACTCTGATATAATGATGGTTGAGAATTGGATCTGCTGACGTTATATTTTGTTAGGTTTTGTTTCTAAAATGATTCTTTATTAAATTTTTACTTAAATTATTTACTTTCTTTGTGATATAGTTTTTTTAGGTCATATATTGATATCTTAGTCTCTGAATGATTTATCTATACTCGGTGATCCACACTTTTTAACATAATATGCTTGGGAGATGTTAAGGTATGTGGGTTGTCACACAACTATGCTACTTTAGCCCGAAACTCCCTTTGTACTTAGCAAATGAAGGGTTGGGAATCCAAATAAAAAAATGAATAGCTCTTATCCCTTAATCTTTGGCAATTTTCAGTCCAACAATCAAGGCTTCATATTCAGCATCATTATTGGTGGTCAAAAATGAATTTTTTAGTGTGTACAATCTTTACAAGTTACAAGTACAATTTTGGTACTAGAACACTAACCGTTAGTTGATCCATCCACATACTATTTCAACTAGATGTCTAGTCATTCACTTCTTTCCGAGGAGTCGTATAAATCAGTGAACTCTCCAATATGGTCCACCAATTCTTGTTCCAAGCTATCTGTACAATGGAAAAAGGTGAGGTCGAATTAACTAAGTTCGACGTTCCATTTCAAGTGTCTCCCAAACGCCTTTGATTGTTCAAAGACCATTCATAGCAATTGGTCAGTATAGACTTTGATAGGACAAGATTTAATGCATGGGAAGAGCTTCCTATAGGAGATTTATAGGTCTTATGCAAGCTTTTCGCATTTAGGGTATTTTCTTTTAGAAACTGTTAATCTCTTACTAATGTAGTATATAGGCATCTGGTATAATTCTTCGTATGCACCAGTACAGAACTGATAGCATGCACATAAATAGGTAGATAAGAGAATAGATCCTCGTGGTCCATTGGCTTTGAAAGGATGGGAGCTGTCTCCAATTGATTCACAAAGTATGGGAACATATCAATACATTATTGTGTCCAAGAAAAGTTTTTTTCCCCTATCGAGTAAAATAAGACAATGCATTTGTAGGTAGCTGAATAGATGAATCGACACAGGGCAGTAAGCTACCCATTAAAAATTTGATCGTCTTTAATGTTCTTTGGAACTTTGATATCTCTGATAGCTTCCATATTCTCGATATTGTCTTCAATCCCATGAGAATTGACAATGAAACCAAACAATTTTCCTAAGCCAAAAGAGCATTTCAAGGGTTTGAGTTTCATGTCATATTTGCTAATAAAAGCTGAACTTACTACTAGATCATCAATGTGATTGTTCAACTGTCATGATTTCACGAGAATGTCGCCCACATACACTACCATGGATCTCTTAATCTAATGTTTGAACATCATGTTAACGAGTTGTATAGAGGTATCCCCAGCAATTTCTGATCCAAAAGGCATGATAACATGGCAGTATAGCCCTAAGTCAGTAATAAAGCTAGTTCGTTCTTGGTTAAAAACGTGTATTGGTATTTGGTAGTAACCGAAATACACAACCATGAATGATAGGAGTCAACGGGCAACTATAGAGTCGACGAGCTAGCCTATCTTCAGAAGAGAATTTTTGTCTTTTGAGTATGCTTTTTTCTAGTTAGAATGATTGATTCTTTCCTTTATTTTTGGTTTGTTTATTTATGAGCACTGGATTAGGTGTCCATTTAGGGTAGAGGGCATTATGGATGAAGTCGCAACTCAGTACCTTATCCACCTCCACTTTGAGTGCAGCTAATCTCTCTGAACCTAAGATTCGATGTTTCTGTTTAAGTGGAAGTAACTTCAGATTACTTTTTAAGGTATGACTCATAATTCCTGGCATGGTGCCACATATTCGACATGGGACCAAGTAGAAAATACATCAAGGTTGGTCCATCGGAAGTTGACGAGTTCTTCCATTAAAATAGGATTGAGCTATGATCTGATCTTTAAGAACTGAGGCGGTTCAGCATGGCTGACTGAAGTTCCAATGGTTTTCTTAGTAGGCTTAGCTCTTTCATAATCAAATTATTCGTCATTTCATGGATCAGCCTCTTGGAAAAGTTGATTATGTTATATGAGAAAGGTCGTAGATGTAGTTGGTATGCACCGAGGTTCTTGGTGTAGTCTCCACACTTTTTTCCTTTTTCTAAGTGGTTTATTTTTTTCCATTTTTTCATGTAGCATGTTCTTCCCACGATTCGACCACCTCTAATAATTTTGACATCATTATCTGTGATAGGCATCATGGCGCCATGTAGATTCTGAAGTCTACAAGGTCCAGAGAGCCCAAGAAGGCATTGTAAGGAGAGTAGATGTTGATGACAACAAATGAGACAATTTGGACTCTTCTGTGTTCTCCTTCACCAAGTTCAACTAGTAGGTCGATGATTCCTATTAGCTTGTTTGCAGTGCCAATCAAGCCATGGATCCGGGGAGTATAAGGATTCAAATCGCCTCAACCTTCATTTGGTCATAGGCCTATTTAGACATAATATTAATGGAACTCGCGCTATTAACAAGGAATTTTTATACATATGCAGAGTCAACGATGGTCGAAATGATGAGGTGACCAATAGTTGTGTCCTCTACCCTATCGGCTTATCATTGTCTGAAGATGATGTCAGAATTCATCGTCTTTTGCTATTTGGATGGCACATCCTCATCCGTAGTGAAGTATGTAACAAACCGAATTTTTAAACATGGAAATTACTCAAAGAGTTAATTAATAGAATAATAAGTTGATAACTTATCATAATTTAGCTATGGGAGCTTCACCATTATATCTACGACGACAATTTATCAATTTACGTGTAAAGATTGTAAAAATCAAAGCTAATACAAAGAAGTTATAAAAGAAACAAGTTATAAGTATAATCTTTAAATTAATAAAACAAAGGAAGAAAGAAGCTAAAAAGAACTTTTTGTTGCAAATGACCAAAATTCGCTTTGAGACCTTTTCCATTGTGTTCATTATGATTTTCTATTTATTTTCACGTATAACTTGTCAAAATCCGAGTTCGTATGAAAAAGATATCGTTGAAACAACATTAAAAAAAATTATGGAGTTGGGCGATCCAGGAGGGAGTTGGGCCAACCCACCAAAAACTAGGAGAAAATTTCACCCAACAACGAAGCATGATGCGTTTTGTTTGAGTGCGCTGAGTTGGCTTGTTTTTATTTGCTGATGTGGCAAGTTGTTGTTAGCTATGTGACATGGCTGACCTAGATTTGACCTAGAAATCCAACGGCCTTAGATCCCTAGCCTAAACTATAAATAAACCCCTCGATATAGTTACTTCACAACGCAATCTCTTCCCGCCTGGGATCTCACTGTATTTCAAATATTTATATTTAAACAGAATGCATCTGTACAGAAATTCAAATATCTACACAGTATTTTGCTTAAATATAATATTTTATTTTGATATTCAACAGTACAGATTTACAACTCTGCTATTTGCTCAACACTGTATTTCACTGAAATAAATTTCATTCATATACATTTCACTTGTTACACACCTCCTCATTACAACACTTTGTTTATACAACTCATATATACATTCTTTTACACATCGACACATTGAAACAATTCACTGACCCAACACTGTCTTCAGTCTTCACTGTTAGTCCAATCTTCACAGTCTCCTAGTCAGTCCTGTCATGTCAGTCCAGCCACCTTCTGCTTTCCTGTCAAATAAAATAGAAACACACACAGTACATTGCAACATGAATAAAACAAAATACATGTGAATATAAATTTTATTTTTATTTTTTTATTTGCCTCAGATTTCTAGTGTGTTTCTCATCATTTTTCATGACTTGATCTGATCTGTGTCTAGTCTGTTTGTATATGTATAGTACAGGGACATGAAATATTGTCTGATGGCTGCATATACACACGTGTATAAATTTACACGTGTGCACTGCCTCGCCAATCAGCGAGCAACTGAGGAGTAGCCACGTGGACCTTCTCGACTCAGTGCAACAACAAGTCAATCAAAGTCGAGACAACTCAACAAAACAGCCCAAAATGTTGTCAAGCACATGTCAACATATATATGGTACAACATAGTGAAAGCATGGCCGAGCACGTATGTTCAAATGTTTAACAAGTCAGCAAGCACAAGTGTGTGCTCATGCAATGTCAAACCAGCAAGGAAATGGGTCGAACCATGAACATAGCATGGTGGAGCCAGCATAGTTCAAATCAGTTCATAAATAGGTGCAGCCCAGCAAATGTTCAGCAATACATAAATGGAAAAGCAGCAATGATATGTTTCATACGCAAGTTTTTGTCAAGCAATAAAGCAGATGTGATTGTGCAAGCAAATCACATCCAAAATGTATTAACAAACATGATAGATCAACTGAAGATCAAGTAATTTTTAGCATGGCAGATCATACTTTTCAAACAGGGAGCATGTACAACTCTATAGTACACAACAATGTCAAAATGGATGCAAAGCAAATGGTTCAAATAAATGTCAATTTAATCAAACTGGTATGTCAAGACAATAGAGCAGCTTAACACAAGCATCGGCCAAGTAAGCAAAAGCTATATTCATGCAAATGGTAAATAATGTCATATTCAAGTTCAAGAAATTTTCAAAAGAAAAGGACCAAGTTGAGTCATGTACAAGTTTTGAAGATGCACATCAGCAAAACAAAAAGTCTTTGGTGATCAAAAGGCGACAAATTCAATTTGATTCCCCAATATATACAGTGCATTGAAGAAACATTTGGCATGTTTTTGTTTTCCATAAAATCTTTTTTGGCAAGTTTTTATTAGGCTGAAATCAATCAGGAAATTTAATCAAAGGCAACAATTAATCAAGCATTTCAACATTCCAGAATATCAAGCAGAGGGCAGAAAGAAAACTTGATAAATGGTTCATACATGGCATTACTAAATCATGCATGGGACCAGTTAAATTGAAGTATTGATTTTGGTCATATATGGGAAGTGCTACTCAAATCATTTCGACATATTTCCAGAAACAACATGAATAGAGTGGACGATAAACTTGACAGATATCAATTCATATGTGCAAGAAATCTGGTCTGAGCAAATCAGTTTCTCATACTTGGCAAGCTAATATTTTTCCAGTTTTAAACATTCCAGTTTTAAAACAGTGTTCAAACAAAAGAGCAAGACTTCCAAAGTCTTTCCAGAAATCATACATGAATTCAAAGGGGCAACTATCTTTTTCCTAGAATTGACTTATTCATGCAAAGCCTGGATTTAATTATATATGGAATGGTGATTAAGCAAGAATCAAACTCGGCAATGATATGTAAATATGCAGTGACAACCATACAAAGTAAATCATCCAAATGTATAGAGGAAGCAAATTATTTTTTGTTTCCTGGTTTGAACAGTTTCAAACCTGGCAAAGTTTTTTTTAAGAAGAAAAAAGAAAAAAAAGGAAGGGCAAAAATTCATTTCTGGAATTCAGAACAAAAGAATTTATTTTCGAGCGAATTCACGCAAGGATAATTTCAATCAAAGCCAAGGTAACCAAAAGGGAAAGTAACACAAGCAATCGATCAAGGCATATTATGAAATCAGAGCGCAATTTTAGGATTTTATAATCCTATATGAACACACATTCATCACTGGCAAGATTATCTAAGAAAAGGCACAAATCGAAAAGGAAACTCGAATTGCAATATCATACCAGAGCATAAGCAAATATTCCTGGATCGAATCGCATTCTTTCAAGTCGAGGAGCAAGCCACGAGATTCCGAAGCACAGGAGAAACAATTTCATGAAGCAATCGATCTCGATTTGGGAGGAAATCGCAAACCCTAGTTTCATTTTTTTCCTCAGCCTCCATTTCCAATGGAGAAACAAAAGTGACGGGTCAAAGAAAGTGGTTCAACCGACATGTGAAAGGGGTCGACCTACTTGAAGAATTAAAAGGGGATAATCTTTATTATTAAATCTCCGAGGGTTTCTATTAAGTTTCATTTTGTTTTTAGCTTTTGTTGTTTTATTTTGTATTGTTTTTAATTCTGTCCTCTTTGTAAACAAACAAACAGTTTCTAGTGTCTGTAAAATACTAGGGTGATCCAGTCAGGGTGTTGACTGGCAGTTGCTAGAGTCTGTAAAATCTAGGATTTACTGGTTATGGGGTTGTAACCAGGGGGAATCTGATCTAGGGGTTTAGATCAGTCTACGGTTTTGAGCGTAGTGTTAGAATAGGAGCAGGGTTTGCGAGTGTACATGGTCTTGTATGCGGGATCTGTTCTATCACCTAGTAGAAACCTTAGAAATGCAGCAGTAGGCAGGGTTTTGCCGAAGCTAGGTATATCTGTGTGTGATTTATTTTCTGCATTTCTGTTTCTGCTATATTCTGTGATCTTTTTTTTATTATATATCTCGTTATATTTTTAATTCAGTTAAAAACTGTGATAAACCCTATTCACCTCCCTCTAGGGTTAATCTAGATCCAACATGTGGTATCAGAGCAGGTATTCTGTTAACTCTAGAGTAATGGTGGTTCCTAGTTGTCAGTCGATAGAGAGCCAGCCCAGTTCATCTCCAACAATTTTTGATGGAACAGATTTTTTAAACTGGAAATCCAAAATGGAATTTTATTTAAAATCTGTTAATATTAAATATTGGGATGCTGTTATCAATGGATTTGATAGTGTAGATATTACTTTCAATACTCGTGCTATGAAAATTATATTTGATTATCTTAGTACTGAACAGTTTAATCTTATCTGTCATCGTTTATCTGCACAGGAAATCTGGGATACTCTCAATACGAAGTATGGAAGATTTGACAACCACAACTCAAAACCCGATGAAGTCAACTCAGATTTAGAGTTCTGCTTAACAGGATTTACAAAAGAAAACTCAGATGGATCAGTCGATGGAGATTCAACAGACGATGAGACAGGAAATTTCTCATATGAAGATTTAGTTTATATGTGTGCTGATCTAACTAAGTCTGTTGATAAACTCCAATCTAAAAACAAATTACTGAAATATAAAAATCTTGAGTTGATCAGCAAAATTGATCTTTTGGAATCACAACTTGAACATGTTAAAAATTCTTCAAATTCAGTTTGCAAAAATTGTTTGAAATTGAAAACCAATCTTGTTCATCTCAATAAAAATATTCAAAAGTTTGAAAATGAAATCTTGATCTTAAATGAGAACAAGACTGAGTTATCAAATTTGAATAACCTTTTGCAAAAGGAATTTGAAAATTTTAAAACAGATATAAATTCCAAATTTGAAATTGCTGAAAAGGAGAACTTGTTGAAATCAAATTTGATTTTAGAAGAAATTGAAAATGAGATTGAAAAATCCAAGAAATTTGGGTTGGAAAATCAATTTTTTTTGAATCTGAGATTGCTGAGTCCGAAACCAAAATTAATTTGCTTAAAAATGAAAATTTGGTTTTAAAATCTGATTTTGAGAGATATAAGATCACTAAAAATCGTTGTTCAGACTTACTGAAAGAAAACGGTGATCTTAAAACTAAAATTCAACAACTTGAAACAATTTTGGCTAAATTTTCAAACGATGAAAAATCTTTGAATATGTTGTTGAAAAACCAATTTTCTGTTTGAAATAAACGTGGTCTTGGTTTTGGGAGAATAAATGGCTTTGAAAAACGAAATTCAAGTGATTTTAAAAATCCTTCAAACTCCTTTGAAAAGAATAGCTTTGGAAATTTTAACTTTGATAATTCCAAAAGGTTTTTAAATCACGAACGAAATGAGTATGTGTTTTATAACAAACCATTTAAACAATCTTGGGTCTCAAAAGAAAATAATACGGGCTTTGTTAAATTCAAACAGATTTGGGTTCCCAAGGGTACAAAGATAAATTCAGATGGTTTGTTATATAGACAGGTTTGGGTACCGAAAGTTCAATACACAGCTATGAGTGGTAAAACAATCTTTGTTAGACCACTTAACCCTCTCAACTGCTAGGTACCAGTGATGGCTGAGGAACTGCTTTGGTAAAGAAAAATTGATTTCAAGCTATTCCACATCCTTGATTTATTTAGAGTTCCTTAGCCAAGTCTGTTAAGATAGAGGTTCTGCTTTACATTGGATTCTGGTACGATCTCTAAACTCATTTTTGTATATTCTCCTTTTTGATTTTCTGTATTTTTTCCTTCCTCCATCCCCTTCTTTTTTTTATTTGACACTGCCATATTCTTCTTAGTCTGTACTTCTTGAACTTCCAGTTACACAATTCACGATTTTCTGGAAATTTGCTTTATTTGTATAAAATCATCGTGTTTTAATCATTTCCATATCCTGAATTTGAACTTGTATATATCTGCAATTGTTTTGAAGTTTAGTTTTCTGATTATCTGAATTCAATACAGTGCTGAAGCATTAATGTCATATCTTGAACACTATTATTTTGAATTCTAAAATTTTGAAGATCTGAATAATTAATGAAATTTCACACATTTATGCTGTTTTGAGTTTCCTCTAATTCAGTTTGGGAGGGCTTGAAAATTTATACTCTTTACAGCACTCTGTTATTCATCAGTTCTGATAATTTCAGAAATTTTCAGATTGGCTTGAATATTTTAAATTGTCTTGAATCAGTGATACATCTTGAAATTCATCTTTTTCATGATCATCATGGTTGAAATTAGTTTTGTTTGAAATCATCTAGAATTCTAGATATTTTGAATATCACACACCACCTAAATTTGAAATTATCAATCTTGTGTGAATAATTCATTATATCTCAAACTTGATATTGATTCAAGTGATTTCAAATAAATTATTTTTAATATTGAATTATTTCTCAATCTTGATGTAAATATTCTTAAAAATTCCTTGGGCTTGTCAGAAATTCTTGTGAATTTTTTCTTGAAAAATTGGTCTTAAATCTTTCTATTATTTCATGGTTATTTGATTTAAATATTTGTTTGTTTATAATCATTTGAAATTATTGATTTATTGAATCACACACATATTTTGAATCTGAAATATATAACCTGGTGTGATTGATTCATTAAATCCTGATATTTTCACATTTCTTCAAGTGATTTAAAATAAACTGAATTATATAATCTCGGATCATGGAATATATTTTAGTGACCATTAGAAACATCTTCTGACAAGTCTGCTGTGATATTGTTTTCTGTGCTGCTCTGATACTGTTCCAAATAATTGCTTGTTCTTGTCTGCAGCTTTGAAAAATGTGCAAATTTGTTAATTCTATCTGTTTGGACTTTTTGATTAAAATTAGTTAATAGAGACACCAAGTGGTATCAGAAGTGCCTTATATTTGTTTCACCCATCTGTACTTAGATTCTAATCTTCATCCTGTATAGATCCACACACTCTTTTTTGCCTTGTACAAAATTTTCCCCCTTGTCCTGTATAGCTCTTCAGGTTCCTCTTGTAATTGATATTCAATTTTAAGATTATTTATTGATTATTCATTCAGAAATTGAAATAAATATCCAAATTGAACTATATGTATAATTCATCAAAATTATTACCAGATTTTGAAATTGTGATGAATTGTGACTGCAGTATATTTCACAACAAGAGGAGATTTTATCTGGATTTTCATGATGGTTGAATATTTATTATAATATCTTTGAACTGACAATTATTTCACGACCATCTTCATTATCTATCATCCTTTTACCATCCATTATGACTTTAGATAAATATGGAGAGTTAATATCTTTTAGAAAATCTTCTTGAATAAACAGTGGAATTATTTGTGATAGAAATGGACTATGTTATTTTTCAGAATTAGTGACAATTGAATTTTTTTAAATGATCCTAGTACAGTCGAGCGTATTTCATAATATAACTAATTTAGAAATTTATTTCACAGTCCACTTCTGTATCTACCACACTTCTATCATTCATATTGGTTTTATACACCGAGCAGTTTTTTTTCTTTTAAAGCTGAAATGATAAATATATATAATAATTATATAAGTGTGTGTCTAACCTCATTTAAAAATCCAAGCTCTGGTCATGCATGGTTAAGAGATAACTTATAATTTAAGTTGCAACTGATCTCATTTAAAAATCCAAGCTCTGGTTATGCGTGGTCAGTGTGCTCTTAAATAAAAATAATAAAAATAGGAAATAATGCGCTATAAGTTAAAATTAATATGAAATTCTTCTTGGTGTATAAAAATCAGCCTATCAATCCATCTTCTAATATGTGAAATGTGTTGAAATCTTAACAAGTATTATGATTTGTTGATTGATAGCTATTAGGATTTGAGATTATACGACTTTTGTCACTTAAATTGAATTTATAATTATAGTCCAAATCCATCACTGTTTTTTTAGCTCAATTTTATAAAATTATTTTGAAAATAATTGGAAATCATATTTTTGAATCTCTCCCCATTTTATATAAAATTCATCGTAAATCCGACATTCTCTACAATGTGAAATATGCCACCTGTTCTCAGAATATTATGATTTTTGTTTGACTGATTGAGATTTATGATGATCGTTCTTCCACTTATGCCGAAATTATATTTTTAGTCCTTTTTCATCTAAATTTTAAAATTCTGTATCCTTTTGATGATAACAAAAGGGGGAGAATAAATTGATATTTTGATTTATGAGTGAATATTTTATAAATATTTTTAATTTTGAAAATTTATTATTATTCATACATTTCACTAATGCACAGTTATTGGGGGAGTTGTCTGTTGTAGAGGGAGCTAATAAATAGGGGGAGTTCAATATTTATTGACATTTATTGTGCTTAAAATCTTCTATTTGTTTATCATCATCAAAAGGGGGAGATTGTTGTATATAACGTAGTTGTATACACAATTATATGATTTTTGTTTGATGATAACAAACAAATAAATATTACTTTAAATGTGTTTGTTACTGTACTGTTTTATATATACATCACAGACAGGAATATAATATTTATATTTAAACAGAATGCATTTATATAGAAATTCAAATTTCTACACAGTATTTTGCTTAAATATAATATTTTATTTTGATATTCAACAGTACAGATTTACAACTCCGCTATTTGCTCAACACTGTATTTCACTGAAATAAATTTCATTCATATACATTTCACTTGTTACACACCTCCTCATTACAACACTTTGTTTATACAACTCATATATACATTCTTTTACACATCGACACATTGAAACAATTCACTGACTCAACACTATCTTCAGTCTTCACTGTTAGTCCAATCTTCACAGTCTCCTAGTCAGTCCTGTCATGTCAGTCCAGCCATCTTCTGCTTTCCTGTCAAATAAAATAGAAACACACACAGTACACTGCAACAGGAATAAAACAAAATACATGTGAATATAATTTTTATTTTTATTTTTTTATTTGCCTCAGATTTCTGGTGTGTTTCTCATCATTTTTCATGACTTGATCTGATCTGTGTCTAGTCTGTTTGTATATGTATAGTACAGGGACATGAAATATTGTCTGATGGCTGCATATACACACGTGTATAAATTTACACGTGTGCACTGCCTCGCCAATCAGCGAGCAACTGAGGAGTAGCCACATGGACCTTCTCGACTCAGTGCAACAACAAGTCAATCAAAGTCGAGACAACTCAACAAAACATCCCAAAATGTTGTCAAGCACATGTCAACATATATATGGTACAGCATAGTGAAAGCATGGTCGAGCACGTATGTTCAAATGTTTAACAAGTCAGCAAGCACAAGTGTGTGCTCATGCAATGTCAAACTAGCAAGGAAGTGGGTCGAACCATGAACATAGCATGGTGGAGCCAGCATAGTTCAAATCAGTTCATAAATAGGTGCAGCCCTGCAAGCAACTGAGGAGTAGCCACATGGACCTTCTCGACTCAGTGCAACAACAAGTCAATCAAAGTCGAGACAACTCAACAAAACATCCCAAAATGTTGTCAAGCACATGTCAACATATATATGGTACAGCATAGTGAAAGCATGGTCGAGCACGTATGTTCAAATGTTTAACAAGTCAGCAAGCACAAGTGTGTGCTCATGCAATGTCAAACCAGCAAGGAAGTGGGTCGAACCATGAACATAGCATGGTGGAGCCAGCATAGTTCAAATCAGTTCATAAATAGGTGCAGCCCAGCAAATGTTCAGCAATACATAAATGGAAAAGCAGCAATGATATGTTTCATATGCAAGTTTTTGTCAAGCAATAAAGCAGATGTGATCGTGCAAGCAGATCACATCCAAAATGTATTGACAAACATGACAGATCAACTGAAGATCAAGTAATTTTTAGCATGGCAGATCATACTTTTCAAACAGGGAGCATGTACAACTCTATAGTACACAACAATGTCAAAATGGATGCAAAGCAAATGGTTCAAATAAATGTCAATTTAATCAAACTGGTATGTCAAGACAATAGAGCAGCTTAACACAAGCATCGACCAAGTAAGCAAAAGCTATATTCATGCAAATGGTAAATAATGTCATATTCAAGTTCAAGAAATTTTCAAAAGAAAAGGACCAAGTTGAGTCATGTACAAGTTTTGAAGATGCACATCAGCAAAACAAAAGGTCTTTGGTGATCAAAAGGCGACAAATTCAATTTGATTCCCCAATATATACAGTGCATTGAAGAAACATTTGGCATGTTTTTGTTTTCCACAAAATCTTTTTTGGCAAGTTTTTATTAGGCTGAAATCAATCAGGAAATTTAATCAAAGGCAACAGTTAATCAAGCATTTCAAAATTCCAGAAAATCAAGCAGAGGGCAGAAAGAAAACTTGATAAATGGCTCATATATGGCATTACTAAATCATGCATGGGACCAGTTAAATTGAAGTATTGATTTTGGTCATATATGGGAAGTGCTACTCAAATCATTTCGACATATTTCCAGAAACAACATGAATAGAGTGGACGATAAACTTGACAGATATCAATTCATATGTGCAAGAAATCTGGTCTGAGCAAATCAGTTTCTCATACTTGGCAAGCTAATATTTTTTCAGTTTTAAACATTCCAGATTTAAAACAGTGTTCAAACAAAAGAGCAAGACTTCCAAAGTCTTTCCAGAAATCATACATGAATTCAAAGGGGCAACTATCTTTTTCCTAGAATTGACTTATTCATGCAAAGCCTGGATTTAATTATATATGGAATGGTGATTAAGCAAGAATCAAACTCGGCAATGATCTGTAAATATGCAGTGACAACCATACAAAGTAAATCATCCAAATGTATAGAGGAAGCAAATTATTTTTTGTTTCCTGGTTTGAACAGTTTCAAACCTGGCCAAGTTTTTTTTTTTAAAAAAAAGGGAAGGGCAAAAATTCATTTCTGGAATTCATAACAAAAGAATTTATTTTCGAGCGAATTCGCGCAAGGATAATTTCAATCAAAGCCAAGGCAACCAAAAGGGAAAGTAACACAAGCAATCGCTCAATCCATATTATGAAATCAGAGCGCAATTTTAGGATTTTATAATCCTATATGAACACACATTCATCACTGGCAAGATTATCTAAGAAAAGGCACAAATCGAAAAGTAAACTCGAATTGCAATATCATACCAGAGCATAAGCAAATATTCCTAGATCGAATCGCATTCTTTCAAGTCGAGGAGCAAGCCACGAGATTCCGAAGCACAGGAGAATCAATTTCATGAAGCAATCGATCTCGATTTGGGAGGAAATCGCAAACCCTAGTTTCATTTTTTTTTCCTCAGCCGCCATTTCCAATGGAGAAACAAAAGTGACGGGTCAAAGAAAGTGGTTCAACCGACATGTGAAAGGGGCCGACCTACTTGAAGAATTAAAAGGGGATAATCTTTATTATTAAATCTCCCAGGGTTTCTATTTAGTTTCATTTTGTTTTTAGCTTTTGTTGTTTTATTTTGTATTGTTTTTAATTCTGTCCTCTTTGTAAACAAACAAACAGTTTCTAGTGTCTGTAAAATACTAGGGTGATCCAGTCAGGGTGTTGACTGGTAGTTGCCAGAGTCTGTAAAATCTAGGATTTACTGGTTACGGGGTTGTAATCAGGGGGAATCTAATCTAGGGGTTTAGATCAGTCTACGGTTTTGAGCGTAGGGTTAGAATAGGAGCAGGGTTTGCGAGTGTACATGGTCTTGTATGCGGGATCTGTTCTATCACCTAGTAGAAACCTTAGAAATGCAGCAGTAGGCAGGGTTTTGCCGAAGCTGGGTATATCTGTGTGTGATTTATTTTCTGCATTCGTTAGATTTTTAATTCAGTTAAAAACTGTGATAAACCCTATTCACCCCCCTCTAGCGTTAATCTAGATCCAACATATGGAGGAACGTATTTGATCATGGGTGGGTGTGTAATTCTTTAGACTTTTGATAATTTAAGAAAATAGGTTTTATAATAGTTGTATACTTTTTCAAACTTTTTATTGTAGTTTCCCTACGGTTTTTCTTATGGTTTTTATCAGTCTTCTATAAGTTAGTGTTTTCTATAAGTCTTTTTCTGTAAGTTATTTTCAAAAGTATTGTTTAGACATTTTCTTACATTTTTATTTTATTTAAGTTCTGTAAGATTTCTTTCGGTCTTCTTCCCTCTTCATTATTTATGCCTGTTAGTTATTTTACAATTTCTATACCAATTTTTGGTTTATACCCAAAACATGCTTAAATATGTAAATGTTAGTATTTTGATGACTGTTGTGGTCCTTCTTATTTTTCTCATGAAAAAATAGAATTAAATGAAAAAATGTGCAAATGCAGATTAAACATATGAGACTATATTTATAGAAAACTGTGCATAAAATACAGATCTGTAATTAAAATGGGATTGGACTGAAACTGACAAATTAATATAGACTTGCAATTAAGGTATGACATGGGTTGCAATTGGAAAAGACTGAATATATTTGCAAGGGTAATATTATAATGAATATTTAGACACAATATAATTCAGAATGGAAAAATTGCGATTTTTTGCAAATATAATTATAACATTAGAGTTATAGCTGAAAGAAATGATGAAAATACTTATTATTAACAAAAACTTTAATCTGGGGTTAAGTTTTAAGCATGTGCTAGTTATGGACCGTTCCAGTAGCACGTGGTCGATTTGGGAAAATAAGTGACA
The DNA here is from genome assembly GCA_030737875.1 of Allium sativum. NCBI lineage: Eukaryota > Viridiplantae > Streptophyta > Magnoliopsida > Asparagales > Amaryllidaceae > Allium > Allium sativum. Next base: position 155,327,747 of record CM060925.1, on the reverse strand, counting down.
TTAGTTAATAAGCATGTACTAGTTATGCACCGTCCCGACAACACGAGGTTGATTAGGGGAAATAGGTGACTAGTGAATTAGACCTAGATCTAGGGGATCTAGGCAGGGGTACAAATTAGAGTATTTGTTTTCTAGGATCCATACCACCAGCATTCCATTTTAGGTTATCACTTATGGTCACACAATTTATGGTGGTGGAGGCTGGGCACGCTTATGCTATTTGGGATAAATAAGTGATTAACAAAGACATGGTCATGTGTGGTAGCATTTTGACGGTGCAATAAGCGTGCATATACATCGACGAAATATAATAATCGCTACTACTTCAAAACAATGAGTAGTTATATCATTACCGATGGGTCGGGTCGGATAAAGCCCGAGATCCATAGTGATATAAGCTATCTTGCAAGATGGTAGACTAGTAGATAATCGATGGGTAGTACTAGGAATTTATCTTAATCATGTTTATCAAGTTCAGTAATACCGAAAGTGCAAACAATCTAATGACTAGTTGAATTAGATAAACAATAGAACAAATCTTTACTTGTATAGTTCAAGTATATTTCCCTGTAAATATTCTAGTATGTTTACCTTTTGTAGTTTTACACATACGTTTGTCCTATTTGACACTAAATTTGTTATTGAATATATTTTCTATGATTACTCAATTATGCAAGTAATTACATCATTCACTGGACTTTATGTATGACCTACTCCTTTCTCTTCCTTTTTCCATCCGTTAGTACGCTCACAAAGTAGAGATTGACTGATATAACAACTTGGGAGGATTAATGTCAGAGATCCTATTTTCTATACATTTGGATTACTTAATTTTATGATAGCTAATTTGTTATGGTCCGGATCTGTACTTTAGAGTGTTTACGATGATTTGAGCGAAGATTATATAAGACATATGTTTTGTATTAAAACATATTTTTTCTAAATAATGTTTTGTAATAATAAGTTACTGAAAAGTAAATATTTTTGTTGTTTCAGTTTTATATCTTGTGAATATTGGTCACTGTGATTAGCTTTTTTGTACCCTATTTTGCTCTACATTTCTTAGTATTACTTTTTTAGGAAATACTAATGGGTGCAGGGTGTTTCATTTGGTATCAAAGCCTAGTGTTATAGGATTCCTGAATTTTTGTTCTAAAGTGATGTATTTTTCCAAAGGAAAATAGATTTTCAAAACAAAAGGTATTTTTGAAAATAAAAGTTTTACAAAAACCCCTTGAAGTCCATCTCCTTTTCTTTCCCTATTCTCTCCTTTCTTCATTTAGTTATCTATAGAATGACCTATCCTATCTTACCTACGTATATTATGACCTTAAATCTTTATAGGTTGAAGTTTTAATGTATGGACAAACCCGTTTAGTTCATTATTTCTAAGAACCGGAGTTAGGAGAGAAACTTACAACCTGACAAATATTAAGTAAGGAATATATGTATAAGGCAACTTGGAGGCTAAGGATTTCGAGATGACTTAAGAAGTATTACCCTAAAGATCGGGGAATAGGAAATAGTTGATGTAGGCCCTACACTGAGAGTGTTATAGAGAAGGTGTTGAACAAAAGAATCGAGTAATGGGAATGGATAAGGGTTGGTGAAAGAGGTGCTATGTATCTATAGTTCTTTTTGGTTTTTCTATTTATCTAATTTAAGAGCAATATATTCCTTTGTCCACTGTTTGAGCGATAACTACATAAAGCTGTAGCCATGTTGATACGTGACATGCCATGTAAGCATCTGCATTATAGGCCTTACAAAACTGTCCATTATAAATATAGTAAATTCCTATTACGTATAGAATATGCATTAGTGTATTGAGTTAATTGTTTGCACTAAGACTCTTTTCTAAGCCTAGTAGTAGTTTCTTAACCTTGTAAGAGGATCGGTATGGTTATATGTGATGGTCAAGGTTTGAAACTAGAGATTCTAGATATGATGGATGCTTGGGACATTTCCGGGTATGGGTTAGTTTTTGGTTTAGATAGGTTAGCCATCTAATTGGTTATCTTCGATTTTGACACTGGTCATAGAGTTTGATTGGGATGCTTATGTTTGGAGATTTTCGTTATAGGAAAGGGTTGGGGATGGATTAGTTAGCTATGTATGGGGCGATTTTGGCTGCAAGAGAAGAGTTGTCAGGCTTGGATATGCAGTGGACAAACTCTTCATATTTCTTGTGACTCGAGGGTTCAGGCATGTTAAGTTTCCTATTTCTCTTAAAGAATCTTTAGGTGATATCAATTCAGTTCTTGTTGTGCTAAATTGTATGAATATTGGTAGAAATTAAGAGGCTACTTCCTAGAAAAGAGTTTGATTTTAGAATTCATATTTATGACCATTCTAAACTTAAAGCATTACTAGTGAAGCACATAAGTTCTAAGGGAAAGAAGAGAGTTGAGTTTCATACCTATGGCTATACTCATTTCTAGATATATGGTGATCTTATAACACTGTTAATGTGAATTGATTTGAAGTTTAGTTACGCTATCTATACGATGAATCACCTCATATGTTGAGAGAAGGATAGTTACTTGAGGATGTGCATAGTAGTCGCACCTAGGATTGGTCTGTAATGGATCAGTTAAAATTGATTATTTTACTCCTTAGATCTATCTTTTGGTAAACTGAGTTCAGTACCTATGATAGCAGCTTTCCACATGTATTTGAAGAAGTCCTTGGCCCTCGGTTGCAGCAGAAAGATTTTGGGAAAACAGATTAAGATACCTTTAGAAAAGATTAGACAGAGTAAGAACCTTTGGATGAGAGGAAAAACTCATCTTTAATAAAAAGACGGATAGTTCCTTTGGTTCTATAGTAATCCTAAGTAATTTGTCTTAGAAAAAACATTACTCTTTGCCTCATGTTGTTGGTCTTTTTGATTATTTAGAGGGAGCCAGATTTTCCCTATATCTAGATATCTTTGCTAGTGATTTTCATAATTTTTGAGTAGCGGAAAGGATTAGAGAAGGAGTCATTTTCAGAATACCCAATGGATTTTAAAATCAGTTGCCATATTTTTTAGACTAGCATGTGCCAAGATCTAATTATTGATTTGTGTGGTAGGGTGTTGGGTGAGGTTTTTGGAGTAAGTTGGTAGGGGTCTGTGTCGATGACATGTTGGTCTGACCAAAGGATAGCAAAGGGTAAATTTGGTAGTTATTTGAGGAAATTAGTACCTTATAAGCACATGGACTCAAGGCTATGTTCTATAAGGATCACTTTTGGAAGGTAAGGAATTTTCTTAGATTAGTGGATTATTGTGGAAAAGTTACTAAAAGTTTTTCCAAGATACAAATTTTCTTGATCTATCTCACTAGAGCAGTTTAGCTTTTGTGGACACAAATTGAAAAACTATTTTTAAAGAGTTATAGTTAATACATTAGTATCAGTTCAGGTTAGAGACTCACTAGTAGGAGGACTCACGAGAGTAGTTACCTTGGAATAACTACCATCATTTTTCAGTTAGGCCATGAGTACGTTACCTATTATGAGAAAGGTTTGAAACTTTAATGACTATAGATTGTTGATTTGTTTCTTTAAAAAAAATAGATCTTAAGACAATAAAGATTAACTAAGTTCGAGTGTTTGTTGATTTTTTGTTTTTCTTGTGTTCTGTGTTAAAGTAAGAATGTAGTTAACGTTAAATTCTTGGATTTTGGTATAAGAATTTTTAGGATAGAAGTATTGGGAACATATGTAGCTTCTATGGAAATACCCAGTGGTGTGTTGTGGTAAGATCTCTAAGAACAAAGAAGAACCAATACTAAATCTAAGCATAGCTATTAGAACCTTAAAATATTTAGCATAGAAATATACCTTGAAATTTTGATAGGATTTAAGGATGAATTTCACCTTTATTTATGCTCAATGATAGGGAGTTTGGTGTTCGTCAAGGTTTTGTCATTTAGGCATGAGGCTGCGATACTGGAAATTTCGTTTGGAGAAAAATAACTTATGCAGATAAGTTTGTATGTAATTATAAGAATTAGATTGGTAGAATAAACTTTTTTATATGACTACCAATTTGAAGTAAGCAATAAATTTGGTTAGTAGGGTTGAATGTTTATATGTTTTAAACAGAAAGGATATAAAAGTTTCCAATAGGTTAAAGACAAGATAAAAAAATTGTGTTCTAAGAAAAGAAAATTTTAGAAGGGTAATCTATTGAAAAAGAAGGAAATTTGCAGGACCGTTTTGAGTCTAAACCCCATATACATATACACAAACATATATATATATATATATATATATATATTCAAAAAAAGATTTTTTAAGGATATTATTTTTTGTTTTGAAATGCATAATTCTTGTGAATTTCATGAAAATAACCATATATATATACACATATATATGTTTCAAAACGAACTTGGGTTGTAACTCTATGAATGATAAGTTTTGTTGCTAATATTTTTCAATAAGATTTGGAAGGATAAAAATCTAGTTATATATATAAAGTTTGAAAAGAAGTACATCCTTATTGAGTTGGACAATATAAGTAGAACAAATAGAGGAATACAAGACCGTAAAGGTAAAGACTTGAAATTTGGAAAATGGATATGGTAAAAGCGACTCTACTTGGAAGTTAGAGTAGGCTCTAGAATTTTAAAACCAAGTTGTGATAACGACTTAGCCATATCAAACAAGTATAGGGTAAAGAGGAAAAAAAAGAAGCAAGTAGAAAACTTAGAAGATAAGTGGATTAACTTACTAGAAAGAATTCTTTCAACAGTATTTAGGTTGGATAACATGGTAAATCACTCCCATGTATTTGGTTAGAATGGCTCCTTAGTTATAAAAAAATCATTTTTTTCTGCAAAAGGTATTCCATTCAAATAAAAAACTATTACAGGACCCACTGCAAAAGTAAATACAAAAAGAGAACAAAAAGGAAGCCAAAAGCTCCACAAAACAAAGACAACACCAAAAAACAGAACATGAACAGACATAACAAGGAAGACTTTCCTAACACCGATCTTGAGCACCACATCAAAACCAAGCTACCGCAGATATAACAAAGCATCACACAAACCATCAGCCAAAAACAACAGAAACAAGGCCAGAAGCATAACATGACAGAATCAGCATGGACAGGCTCCCAAGCAACCAAACTGAATCCAATCTTCAAAACAAAGACATCCCAAAAAGCATCGAAAACCCACAACTTCCAAGTCATAGAACATACCACAACATGCATAGAAGCCTATGCCATAGGGTACAATGAAGACCGCCACACCAGAAGAAAGCAGCAAAGAAACACTATCATCCCATAGACTGTTGAAGCCGAGACTCAAGCAAGAGCCCACCGAAACATGGTGAACACAATACTCAAAGAAAGAAGACCGGCTTACCAGGCAAAGAATGACGTGACACGGTAACGGTCATGGTAGAAAGCGTAACTACACACCAACAACACCCTGCATTCACAACAAAGCCTTCCAAACCAAAAGCCAGTGATCTGAAGCTGGACAAGAAGATAATGGCCATCGGCTTGGGCCCAAGAAAATCTGGAAGATGGATGAAGAGGGTAACAAGACAGGGAACCTGCAGATGGACCATGCACTGGGCCCACAAGCAAATCGGAGCAACAACCAGCAAAGGGGAATGACAAAACTCAGGCACCGATCCAAAACAAGATCCGTGCGTCAGACAAGAAAGCGAAGTAACACCCACCCAAGCCAACAGGGGCATCACAAGACCAAAAAAGGTCCGACTATGCAGCAAAGATAACCCAAACTCAAGACAAAAACTAGATCTGAAAAGAAATTGCAAAACCCTACGAACTAACTTTGCTGAACCAGCAAACCCTTGCAAAGAGGGGAACAAGAGCATCATAGATTGGAGATAACAGCCAAAAAACTCAGATCTGGTCGAGAAGGCAAAACCGAGTTGGGTAATCAGCGGTTTCAAAATTGGTGATAGGAAAAGAAAAAGAAACAGAAAAAAAGACAGGAAAACGAAAGCGGAAACAAAAGGCGAACACAACGGATGGGGAGAATAGGTAATGGAGGACGATGTGTGGTGACAGAGAGAAGAGATGAGAATACGAAGAGGAGATCTAGAATAGGAAAGAAGGCAGCAGAAAACCCTAACCCCATTAAAAGACTCTCGAAACAGCTGTATATGACACTATATATACTTTATTCATAAATAACAAAAATCATTCAAGTTGGTAGTTTGGAGAGAAATTACGAGTCACTATGCAATCTTCAAGTGATGAGGCATTAATAAATTCAACCGTTAAATCTTTCATCTCATAGGGAAAACTTCTTATTATAGTAACCCGGGTGTCTTAGAAGAATTCAAGTTTCTTACCTGTATTATTTTGACAAACATTTCCTTTTAGGTATTCTATCTTTAGCTTTTTCCTTTGATTAGGATCTGTCTATATATATTTTTGGGAAGAGTAGATCTTAGGATTAAGCCTATGGATGATAGGATTGATTGAAAATATGTTGGTATGACATGTTATAGGTGATGGACACAAGTGATCGCAAATGCCTGCTAGTGGATGTAATGGACGCATAACACACTAGACACTATTAGAGATCGGCTAACTACAACATCAAACATATGCATATGAATGTATATGTATTATTTATTTCCATAATTGTAATAAGTGGAAATTATCATGCGATTGTTGCATATGGATGATGTTTGAAACACACATGCAGAACTACTTGTTATCATTAGGAATTTTCACACATTTGGATGCATGGCCCAATCATAATTGCATAAAAAGTACGTCAACTCAATCAGTATGCCACTAATATTTTGTGCTAGTTAGGGACGTATACAATACACTGTTGCATAACCACATAAATTGCATTGGAAAATCTAAGGACAATGGATGCAGTGGATGATGGTTAAGTAAATAGTTGTAGGTATTAGACGAAAATACATATTTAATTCTTTTGTCCTTGGAGATTTCAGGGATCAACTCATATAGGAGGGGAAAATGTAGCAACTCGAATTTTTAACACACGATAATTAATTAAAGGAGTTAACTAATTAAATAATAAGTCTGTGATATTATCAGAATTTAGTTATAATAGTTGCACCATTATGTCTATGGCAATTTTTTGATCAATTTGCAAGTAAAGTGTGAAAATTAGAGCTAATATGAAGAAGTTATAAAAGAGACAAGTTATAAGTTCAATTCTGAAAATAAAAAAGGAATAAAGAAGCTAAAACGATTTTTTTACAAATTACCGAATTTGACTATGGGACCTTTTCCATTGTGTCCGTTATAATTTTATGGTTCATATTCATCAATAACTTATCAAAATCCAAGTTCTTATGAAGGAGATATCATAGAAACAAAAACAAACGAACACAAGTCAACCTACCTGAAACCTGAGCGAAAATTTCACCCAACAATGTAGCATGATAGTTTTTTATGTGTGCTGAATTGGGTTGTTTTTTTTTGCTAATTTTGAAAGTTTTGCTAATGTGGTAAGTTCTTATTGGTTGCATGATGTGGCTGGTATGGATTTAATTTAGAAATCCAACGGTCTCAGATCTCTAGCCTACCCTATAAATAAACCCTTAAACCTAGCTAATTCTTCACAATACAATCTCTTTCCCTATGAGTTTGCACTTTCTAGGCTGGACTTGACCTAAATTTTTTTAGGGGAAAAGATTTATTGAAATAAATATTTATACATATATATACCTTTTGGAAACAAGATCTACATAGGCCATGAAGGAACACTGTGGACGACGGGTGAGTGTGTAAATATTTTGGACTTTTGGTAATTTAAGAAATAGGGTTCATAATAGTTGTAGATTTTTCTTTACTTTTTCTTACAGTTTTTTTAGTTTTCTGCAAGTTAGTGTTTTTTGTAAATATTTTCCTATAGGTTATTTTCTATAGAATTTTTCAGTTTTGTACTTATATTTTATTTTATTTAAGTAACGTAATATATTCTTTCGGTCTTCTTCCCTTTTTCATTATTTATGCATGTAGGTTAATTTGCAGTTTCTGTATTTATTTTAGGTTCATATCGAAAATATGACCGGATCTATAAATGTTAGTATTTTGATGACTCGTGTAGTACTTTTTATTTTGTGCATACAAAAATAGAATTAAAGGAAGAACTGTGCATGCGGATTAAACAAATAAGACTAAATTTATAGAAAACAATGCATAAAATATAGGTTTATAATTAAAAGGGATTGGAATAAAATAGACAAATTAATGTAGATTTGCAATAGTTATGACATGGGTTGTAGTTGGAAAAGACCGAAATATTAGTAAATTTAATATCATGATAAACTGTTTGGGGAGATGAATAAATCACAATGAATAGATTAAGCTTATTTGCAAGTATAATTATAACATGAAGGTCATAATTGGAAGAAATGATGAAAAAACTTATTATTAACATAAACATAAATCTGAGGTGAAGTATAATAAGCATGTATTAGTTGTAGTCCGTTCCAGCAGCATGAGGCAAATTAAGGAAAATAAGTGACATAAGTTAATAAGCATGTAATAGTTGTGGTCCGTTCTACCAGGGCGAGGCTGGTTGGGGAAAATAAGTGACCAGTGAATAAGACCTAGATATAGCGGATCTAGGCAGGGGTGCAAATTAATATATTTGTTTGCTAGGATCCATACCGACAACATTCTATTTCATTTTATCACTGATGATCTCACAATTGATAGTGGTGGAGGTTGTGCATGTTTATACTGATTAGGGTAAATAAGGAATCAATAGAGTTAGGGTCGTGCATGGTTGCGTTCAAACAGTGCATTGAGCATTCATGTGCATCGATGAGGGAAAATAATTCACTACTATGTCCTAACAGCGATTAATTATGTCTTTACTGATGGTTCAGGTCAGATAAAGCTCGAGATCCATAGTGATATAAGCTATCATGCAAGATAATAGACCAGTAGTGGATCAATGCGTCGTAATAGGAAATTATCGTAATTGTGTTTACCAGGTTTAGTAATTGAGAAAGTGCAAATAATCAGGTGACTAGTTGAATTATATAAACAATCGAAAAAAACTTTATTTTTACAATTCAGATATATTTCCTTGTATATCATTCCATTATGTTCACATTTTGCACCTGCATACGGACACTTACCCAATCCGACACTAGAACTGTTATTGAGTCTATTTTTCTATGATTACTCAATCATGTTAGTAATTACACCGTTCACTGGACTTTATGTTTGACTCACTTCTCTTTCTTCCATTTTTCTCCTGTGGTAGGCTCATATGGCATAGATTGACTTATACTAACATCTTGGAAGGATTAATGTCAAAGATCATACTTTATTTATATTTGGTGTACTTAATTTTATGACAGCTTATTTGTCATGGTCCGCATTCGTACTTGAGAGGGGGTTAATATTTTATTGTATACTATGATTTGAGTTGAGATTATTTAGGACATATGTTTTCTACTAAAACTTATTTTTTGTAAGGTATTATTTTGGAATAATAAGTTATTGAAAAATAAATGTTTAAACTGTTTTTTTATGTCTTGTGAATCTACGTCTCTGTGATTAATTTCTTTGTATCTACAAAGCTTTGCATTCCTTAATATGACCTTTTTGGGGAATACTAAAGGGTGTGGGGCATTTCAAAGTACTCTTATATTCAACGTGCTTGATTGAGTTGATGTACTCCTCCATTCGTCTCTAATTTTCGACAACTGAATAGAGGGCGCCACAAAGTGCATTTATAACAATCCCTCATAATAGGGTTACTCTGATTGGTAGCTCCAGGTGCTACCTGATCTTGATTGGATTCTTGGGACTCGATACCACGTCCTATGGGCTTGAACATGCTGCTCCAATTTTTTTCGCAAATGAGCTTCTTGATGGCATCTTGAATATGTCGGCAATGATTAGTATTGTAGCCAAACATCTCTTGGAATTTGTAGTTCTTCCCAGACTGCCTTTTCCTTCCCACAAATTTCCTTGGATTAGTCTTCTTGTACTGGATGGTATTGCACGTTTCTATATAGACGACCTTTAAACAAGAATTTAATGGTATTATTATTATAGGCGTGAATAAAGGACATTTCTTCAATTCATTTTTCTTATTGTATCCTTCAACATTGTTATGACATTTTTTAGGTTTGTTTTGAACTTTAACGTTCGTTTTTCTAGGGATCACTCTGGCTAACTTGATAGCAACATTGCTCTGAGTTGTATCATGTTGTTGTTAGTGAGGTTATCCTGGATTCGCTCTGCTATTGTGTGCATCTTCCTGTTGTATATAACGGTGTTGTATACACAATTATATGATTTTTGTTTGATGATAACAACCAAATATATATTATTATAAATGTGTCTGTTATTGTACTTTTTATATATACATTACAGACAGGAATATAATATTTATATTTAAATAAAATACGACTGTATAGAAATTCAAATATTCACACGGTATTTTGTTTAAATAGAATATTTTATTTTAAACATTCAAACAGTACAACTTTTATAACTCCTCTATTTGTACACTCCACTGATATTCAATTTCATACACTGTTCCTCACTACAGTTTCACTCCATCACTCAGTTATACGGACACTCATACGATTTTATATACGTACATTCACTGAAAATAAAATTTCTGATATTTTCTTATCTTATTGAATTTCAATCCAATCGATTACATGAAAAATATAAATTAGGTAATAAAAAAACACAAGTGATAAATAAGAGAATACTAAAGATTCTAGCCACAGAATTTCTTAATTCTGACACAAGGTTTTATAGCAATAGTAATTAATCGTTGTTGTTTCAAGGTCAATCTATTCACCCGTCTAGATAATATTTTTCCTATTGTTGTTCCTGTCTTATACATACATTGTTGTTCTTGTCTTCTGTCTTTTGTCTTCACAGCATCCTACAGTCAGTCCAGTCATCATCTGCTTACCTGTCACATGAAACACACACACAATACACTGCAATAGAAATGAAACTGAATACATACGAATATAAATTTTAATTTTTAAAATTTTATTTGCCTCTGATTTCTCGTGTGTTTCTCATCATTTTTCATGACTTGATCTTATTTATTAATCCATCCATCTGTGTCTAGACGCTTGTGATATTCACAGTGATACACTATAAATACCACAAGACAGACAGTGTGTATATATAAAATATTACAGTACAGGGATAGGAAACTATTTTGAAAGGCTGCATATACAAACGTGCATAAATATACACGTGTGCACTGCCTTTCCAATGAAAATACAGTGTGCAACTGAGGAGGAGCCACGTGGACCAACTCGACTCAGTGCATATGAATATGGTCGAGAGCATGAACCAAATCAGCAAGCCATGAAGCAGTAATACAAAGAAATGGTCAAGTTACATGAATGAAGCATAGCATGCCAAAACTGTGCAACAAGTATGGTATATGTCAGATAAGGTCAAGCCAACATGGCAAGTAAATACAGCTTGTATGCTACATGGTGCATGTATCAAAACTGGTTGGTGTACAAATATGCAATCGGTTTGGTGTGCAAACAAGTCACATCATGGGATCAACATGGACAAGGGATTCTTTTGGTCATGTATGTTCAAACATGAATGACATCAACACAGTCTACAAGTGTTCAATGGGTCATGGTGGAAAATACAGTTGAGCACATTCATGTTTCAAGTCAGTATTCACACAGCATGGAGCATAAAGACATGGCAGTTGCAAAGAAGTGATGCATGACACAAAGCATGGACTAGTGAAAATGGCATGGCCAAGCATGGTGCAGCCAACATGAAATGCAAGTCAGCAATGCATGGTGATCAAGTCCATGTTCAATGTCAAATGCACACGACATACCAGAATGGGAGACAAGAAAGTGGTGCAACAAAACAATAACAAATAGCATGGACAAGTTTGATCAAGCATGTTTCAACATGGTTCATAATGTCAAGACCAAACATATTTCATTATAAACATCAAACCAGGTTTACATGACCAAACAAAAATACAAGTCCATATGCACAGTGAAATCATGTGATGCATACAAGCTACATGTTCATGACATGTATACATCAAAATAGGTTCATGTGAATTTACGCAAATGGGCGAGGAGCTTGCCCAAGAAAATTCAGATTCAATGGTGAATGCAAGTGTATATTGGAAATGCAGAAAATCAACAAGAAGAGCATTTTTTAAATAAATTTCAGAATTACAGCATGTGTCAAAATTGGAAACCTTTTTGCAAATAAACTTTCAATACAGTGGGAGAGTAAAATCATTCAATGGTTCCAGTTTTATGTTGTATGGAAAAATCTGCATGACTTAAAACTTGGGTCAAACATTTTTTTGGCATGAAATCATTTCTGTTGATTTCGGTTTTCACGCATCATCAAAATACATTTTTGGCAAGTGATTAATTGCTTCCAGAATGGTTCACAACAAATATGGCAAGAAATTCAAATCACAGAACTGAAATGGTTAAGTTTTTAATCAAGGTGTTCTCGGACATACTTTGTTTGGAAAGTACAACATCATTTTTATAAGAGGTACATAACTTTTGGCAAGTATCTATTTCCATAATTTATTCAGGGAAATCATCCAAGAGCAAACCAAGTTTAAATGTTTCCAGAAAAGAAAATCATTTCTTTTATTTTCCATAAATCAAAGAATGATTTACAGCAAAGCTTTTAATAGCTGCAGGAAATCACAAATGTTTTTTTTTAGAATAGAAAAATCTCGCAATCACTCTTTTGGCAAGAACAATCAATTCCAAAACTCATTCAAGGCATTCCAGAAATCACGCAATAAAGAAGGAAATCATGCAAGAGGATCACAAGTAGTCAGTCAAGCCAATAATCATGAAATTAGAGAAGTCGATTAGGGTTTCTATTTACCCTATATATACACCATTACATCATTGGCAATTTGAAATCGAAAAATTCAAGCAGAAAAATCAAACAAATATTTTCAGAAGAACAAACATAATCTTTGGGGATTTTCGATCGAGAACTGGTCCAAATCAATCGACGATAGAGCAACAACAAATAGGAGCTTCAGAGAACATTCTTCTTCATTCCCTTCAGTAGAAACGAGTTGATTTGGAGCCATTGAGAAAAAAAACCTAATCATTGTCACCGACCGCCATTTTGGATTCCAAAAGAGGAAAGTAATCAAATAAGAGAAAACAAGGGCGGACACATATGGGACGACCTAGTCTACTTTGTTAAAGGGGTGACTTTTATTGTTTTAATTTGTATTGTTTTGTTTTATAATTCCATCTGTATTCGTCCATCAGTTCTAGATTCTGTAAAATCAAGGAATCTAGTTAGGGTTTTAACTGGCAGTTTACTAGAGTCTGTAAAAACTAGGGTTACGGGTTAAGGGGTTGTAATCCGGGGAAATCTAATCTAGGGGATATAGATCAGTCTAGGGGTTTGAGCGTAGGATTAGAATAGGAGCGAGTTTACATGCTCTTGTAAGCGGGATCTGTTCTATTACCTAGTAGAAACCTTAGGAATGTAGCGGTAGGCAGGATTTTGCCGAAGCTGGGTATATCTTGGGTTATTTACCTTTCTGCATCTATTTTCTGCTGCATTCTGTGATCTGATATTTTTATTATCTCACTTAATTTTCAATAAACCCTATTCACCCCTAGGGTTAAACTATATCCAACACTTCCTAGCGTTGGTATTGGTCTGCCTTTTTGTAAAAGCATTTAAATTTCTTTGGAGGAATAGGTACTGGTCTGCCTTTTCTTGAAAGCATTTTAATGTCTTTGGAGTTTTGTTAGAGACGTTCTCTGAAATCGGTCTTGGGGTGGATGCCTCGAATGATCGCCATAAGATAATGTCATTTTAATAGTTATGAACCTTTATCAACCCTTGTTAGGGCATTGTTAAAGTGTTTCAGAAAAAAATTCACTGAATCTCTAGCTCAATGGATGATGTTGGATGTAGACATAAAGTCCTTCGGTTTGATGGCGTGCATGTGGAACTCTTTCACAAGTTTCTATGCAAGTCGATCAAAAGTCAATATGGTTTTCGTTAGAAGCGATAAAATCATAATAGTTCCACGCCTTTAAGGAGTACAAAAAAGCACTTGTACTTCACTACATTTGTGGCGCGAGATGAAACCGTATGCCATTTGTATTTATTTACAATTTGTCCGGGGATCAGTTTCTCTGGAATAAGCAGTGATAGTTAGCATATTGAATGGTCTTAGACATTTTGCATTTAAAACATCTTCTATGAAATAATTTCACCTTGAACCTGTTTCCCAGTCACCATCTTGTCCTCGGACTCTCTGATGATCTGTAGGATCGTGGCGGTGAGGCTGGGGGGTTGCGATCTCCATCGCTTGATAATGGTCGTGATCCAATTTTGAGTGTTCTCAACGATGTGGCCTTTTTGGTTTACCGAAATCATCATGTTTATTTCTCAAAAGCTATGCAAGATAAGTTTGGTCTTGATTGACATTGGGAATTCCGTAAGCCACGTTCGGAAAGGCGGCGTCATGGTGCCTTCTGTGACGGGTACTGGACCTACCTCTTGGGTGGGTTTGGTACAAACCCAGGAACGCCCAGTTGGTTCGTCTGCTATGCAATGGCGACTCCAGCATTGTCATATGTTATTCTCATCCGATTCAAATTTTTTTGTTATGATGAAGATAAGGATCTTGCTGATATGTAGTTGACTAGAGTTGGAGCCCTCCTGTTTCTCTTAAGTCGATCAATTAACTTGAGTTGCATGTTATAAACGTTGTATGTAATCAATATTCTGCTAGATCTGAGTATTGAGATTTTGCCGAGTCTCAAGAAATTTCTTCATCATGTCTTCCAATTAAATTCGGTTTACTGAGGCATCAGGATTGGAGGTAGTTGCCACAGTAAAAGCGACATTATATTGATTGTAAAAAGGAGGATGCATTTTGGAAGAGGCATCTCCATTATCATCATTAGTGGCAGTAGTAGATTGTAAATGGAATTTTTCTTATTATCCATGAAATCAAGATGCTTGACATAAATCCTTGCAAATCTTGAGAGTAATGGAAACTTCAAGGAGTACAAGATGGAGAACCTTGAGTTGCTGTTAGAG
This sequence comes from Allium sativum, assembly GCA_030737875.1. Lineage (NCBI taxonomy): Eukaryota > Viridiplantae > Streptophyta > Magnoliopsida > Asparagales > Amaryllidaceae > Allium > Allium sativum. The sequence continues at coordinate 155,312,686 of CM060925.1, read as the reverse complement.
AAAGTACTAGAATGTTTGCACCAAAAACTGGCACATACACTCATGATTTTGGAAGAGAATTAAAATGAAGAAAGTAGATGTGAAAAAAGAATTGAATCCGAAAATTTAGTAATAATGAGATATAAAAGTTTATAGTGGTTAATCATTGTTTGTTCTACATCCATTTTAAAGGTTTATAATCCTTTATTATTGATTTGAATGTTACAATGTCTTGGATCGGTAATTATCTAAAATGTACAGAATAATGCAAACAGTTTCCCAAAAGATCTGTTTCTCTCTTAGGAAGCTACTACTTATAGATGTAGATCATTCAAAAATATCCCTGAAAAGTCGGTGGTCGTTCGAAGTAGTCGATGGATGAAGCCCAATGTGACACCCCACGCCCATTGATGTCACTCTTTAACAGAATGCATTAAGTTCCGTGAAGCGTTATAGGTAAACAAAACAGAATCTCACAAGACAGTTATAAAAAATAACAGCGGAAATTTAAAATTTATTTTCCAACAAAAACATCGTGGTCTCGAAATCCAGTTACAACATCAGACTGAAATACTAGAACAAAATGCATCAAATAAAAACATCTGTCTTACGCTAAAAACCATCAGAGTACAGAAATGAAAAATCATAATCCCCATAAGTAGCCATAAACAAGTAGACAAGTAGTCAAAGCGATACATCGAAGTAGATCCAAATCCACGCAGAACAAAAGAGAGAGTCCTAATCAAGCTTGAGTGTTCCCACCCAGAGAACCTGGAGGGGGGAAGGAAGAGAGAAAAAAGGAAACAAAACGGGTCAGACATAAAGTTTGGCGAGTCCAGTGATTTTTAGCATATAAAGAAGTAAAAGTATCATGACAGACATACAAACTGGATGAGAGATAACGGTGTCATATAACAGGTATGAACAGAATAAGCAGAATAAACAGAGTAGATTATGCTTCTCAAATACTTTTCTCTTCACCCATACTAGTATAACATACATGCAACGGGATTAGGTATCCCCTAATTACTTAACAAAAACCGAATGATCCCTACAGAAACATAGTGGTAGTTTTAGGTGTACTCTAGTAACGGTTTTTACCCCAAACAGAAACAACTGGTACCTAAACAGAAATAACGGGTGCTGCCCCCAAACAGAAATACAGGTACCCCACAGAAACAGGCAGGACTAGATGTACCCTAATTACTACCCTCCCAATTGATCGTCTCCCTAACTCGTAAATATACTGTGTCCGCCCCACAGTAGGGTGTATTACTTACTAAAGTGAAAACCTATAGAAGGACACATACCTATTTACTAGTGTTATAATGGCTTATTTTCCCAAGCAGGCTGGACCCATGCACGCACATGACTCCGTTGGAACTCGCCATCAGAACACCTCCACCCAAATGAACCTCTTATAATCAGTTCAGTAAGCGTGCCTTGACCCCTATCTAGTGTGGGTGGGGTCCCTCTTTAATACCAGAATGGGTTACCGACTGATATGAGCTCCACACAACAGATGACACAAGCCAGCCTTTAGGCTTGTATCCCCAATTAACTAGAATTTTGACAAGTTATGCCTAACAGATTAACAAGCCCGCATAACACCAACAGAACAAATAGTTTAAGTTTAATGGGTTCGTATAACACCCCCCCCCCTCCGCTCACAGATTCAACATGTTTACTTAACCCCACCTACGAATTAAACAAGCCACAGATTAACATGTTTATATGTATATAACCCCCACAGATTAAACAAGTTAAGTACTACAGGTTAACAAGTATGCATAAACCCCAACATGTTTCATAGGTTACTTATAGTTTCAATAACATGTTCCGCTTAATCTTTAAATTAAACCTACAGATTTTTTGACGACCGCCCACAGCCCCCGCACTAAATAAGAGGAATAATTCGCTGAAAGGTGTGTTAGGCAGGTATGGACAATCATCAGAATATGATAAATCAATTGGAACCTATCGTAACTCACAGCGCAAGGATAAAATATAATAAAATATATACAACAGGTAGTAACAGTGAAGCAGAAATACACTAGACTTTCCTAACAACTAGAAAGTAATATCCATAGACTTGGGAATATTGTTTATACAAATTGCCCCACTACATCACTCAGAGAATAGCAAACAGCAGAAATCCAAATACTATATAGTAAAAAAAATAGTATGCCAGCCTCTTGCTAGCCTTCGAACAACTACATCGCCCACACTAAGCTATCACCTGTCACTTGCCACCTAGTCTGCCCATCCAAAAACGGATGAACAACCCAAGGTAATAAGAGGGAAACATAAAACCTTGAGTCAGACAACAGTCTTAGTGAGCGATAAAACAGCTAACAAACTTCATCAATAAATTATATGAGAATAGGTAGATTAACAAACCAATCTACCAAACATTAGAGAAGAACTCAACTCCCGTCTTCCCCACATCGGACAGTGATATCCTTTACATCAAACAATTCAACCATTCATCCATGGAAACCAAAACACCTATTCAGTCATGGTAAAGCACTCATGACATCTAGATTATATATCTCATGTAAACCATCCTAATCAAATTCAACATCCCTCAACCACCAGCCCCAGAGGCCTAAACCAATATCAGACAAGCACTTAAGAAACATCCCCTTCAACGTTTGACAATCTACATGAGACGGTACAAACAGAGAAATCAAACAATCAAACATCCATGACTGGATCTGGCTATCACCTCCAATCTTACTTCAAAACATTCGTTAATCGTATGACAGCCCATCATGACTACCATATATCAAGGGCTAGTGGTAACCCTAGTTCTAGCAACAACCCCATATGCCATCATGACTCATATGTTTGTCTTCTCAAATCTTGAAAACTAGGCCCTTCACGACTGCCCAAGGTACGAGGCCCTTCATGACTGCCCAAAATACCTCTGCTTTGAGTCTTCTAGAACTTACGATAACGATAATCTCTCGGCCTTCGCATCTCTAGCCATCAACGTCGATGACCATTCATTAACTCTAGTCCCCCTTGAGTATCCATTATCCACGAACTCAAAACACCCTTGAGTCGTCTTCCCATTCGTTACCTTACACCAATCAATGAATACATCCAACATTTCGAATATTCCCACTTGAATCTACTTCGAATTCATACATCACTGAGCCAAAACACATCACTGCAATGCGCTGCAATAAATTTCACAGTTGAAACTAATAGAGAAGAAATTTGAGTTTTACAGAGAACAAAACTCAATGTTTTCTTCACAATTTCAACATAAATGATGTAATTCAGTTAGAATGTGTGAGAAAATCACCTTATTAGTGATTTATAGCAAGTAACAGCAAGGAATTTGAGCAGAAACTTGATCTTCAGCCCGAAAAGGAATCTCAACTTTCTATAAATAAAGTTAGAGTAACATGTAGAGACAACGATTAAATCTAACAAACAATTCCCGATTTGAAGATGAAATATCTTCTATATTTCATGGAGATTATTAGTAGGAATGACGACAACTTGATTCTATAAGTTTTTATTTAAATTTAGTGATTAAAGCTTGAGATTCGGAGAAGGGTTTGATTTTACAATGGTTTTTCCTATGGAAGAAGAAGAAGTTCTTTTTCCAGTAAAATGAAAACGAATGTAACTTCCATTCTTTATGGAATTTTCCAAAATTCTCCCTAGAAATTTAGGGAATTAAGGATAACTAAACCCCCACTTAAACTTAACTCACTTAGTTACCCCTAATTAGTGTGACTAGCACACTATAGCCCTCCTTATTCATGTATTTGCACATTTTATACTCGTAAAAATACAAGTTTTACATCAAATTACTTATTAAAATTTCTTATGTTAACATTTTCAACTAGTTTACAAGTTTAAACATTTTCCCCATAAAGTTCGAACATGGTTCTATGTTAATACACCAAAAGTTCGCATTTTCAACAAAAAAGCAGTTTTATCTTTATTTTTGTTAAACTTGTAATTTATACAAATTTTATAGCTTTGAAAAATTCACACAAACTTGTTAAAAATGTTATACCCTATTTTAAAGTTCATTTAATTAAATTGTGTCTAAATTTTGCATTTTTAAACAATTTTACGTATTATTATCCAATCGACATTTTTATTTAATTATTAGACAAATTACATCTTCTTCTTAAATTAAACACCAAACCTCATCTAATATTATTTAACATTCTTAATAATATATTTCAACTAGTAGTTACATTTTGTTATTTGCTTTTATTGCAAACAGTTTAAAATCTCCATTTCACAACATAATTCAGTATTTGTCACTAAATTTGAGATTTAAACACACAAGGGTATCCAAATCTCCCAAACTCTTATAACTTACACAATAAGGTTTCAAAAAATTCTATTTTGTGCTTACTTAAATTTCATTACACAATCGAATTTTAAAATTTTACTTTTATTTATTTATTCGGTGTTTCCCAACTCATTCTTGTATATTTAATCAAATTTACCACAAAAATTATTTCTGAACTTATTAAAGTTTCAAACTTTGATGTTAAGGCCAAAAATCTCCATATTATAATTATTTTCATTGTTCATTCACTTGATGTTAGAATGTATTGTGCTTTTAACACAATTTATTCAAGTTTTCACTCTTAACTCTAAATCCTCAATTTAAGCAACTTAAGGATTTCATGAGTTAACATCCCCAATCTAGTTTAATCTTTACTTAATCATCTATAAGCTATTATATGAAATCAGGGTTGTTATAGACTTCCCCTTATAATAATTGCATCCTCGCAATTTCCTTACGGAAAAGTCTTAGAATCTAATATATTTCATTAACACAATGGAAAAGAAACGAGAAGATAAGCTTGAGTTTATTAATTTATCATCCTCATGTTCAGAAGATAAGAAATCAGGACATGCATGCTCATTGAACTCTCTAGTTTCCTAAGTTTAATTATCGGGATTCTCCGACCATAAATTTTTTAAGACCAGCACATTTTTCTTTTGAAGGCGTTTAACCTCCGAAGCGAGAACACGCGCGGGGAACTTCACGAATGATAGATCGGGTGAGACTTTAAGCTGCTCAATAACATGCGAATTAAGCATGAAACCAGAATCTTGTAGACACTTCCTTAGCTAAGAGATGTGGAATCCATCGTAAACTCCAGAAAATCAATTGGGAAGTGCTGCTCTATAGGCCATGGGACCAATACGCTCTACAATACGGAATGGTCAAATATAACGAAGAGCCAACTTCCTTGTTGGGCCGATGCGTACCACCCGTTTCAATAGAGATGCACGAATACAGAATGAATCGCCAGTAGATAACTCAAGTGGTTTCCTACGGTTGTTTGCACAGGATTTTTGAAAATATGAGTTTCTTTCATTCTATCTCTGGGAAGAGTGATCTTCTCTGAAGCTTTACGAATAGAATTGGGATCTACAATAAGTTTCCCTAGAACTCAAGCCAATAAATAAAGAATGACACGGTCTGCCAAATAAATCTTCAAATGGAGTCATGCTGATAGAAGATTGGTAGATATTATTACATGTGAACTCAACTAAAAGGATATGGTCCTCCCATCTACCTCAAATTCAAAAATATAGGCTCGAAGAAAATCCTCTAAATTACATTCACCCGCTCAGTCTGTCCATCATACTGTGGGTCGCGGGCTATGCTGAAGTTTAGCTTTGCACCCAAAGCTAACTGAAGGCTCTTCAAAAATGTCTTGTAACAAGTGGATCATAGTCACAAACAATGGAGCTAGGAATACCGTATGATAATAAGATATCCTTAATATTGAGCCTCGAAAGAGGTGAAACGGTCTTACTCGATGATATAGGAAGAAAATATGGAGAATTAGTAAGTCGATCTACGATTATTTAAATACTACTATGGCCCGACTTTGAATGAGGTAAGCCTTCAACATAATCCATGGAGATCTAGTCCCACTTCCGCATATGGACCTCAAGAGGCTGAAGTAGAACATTGGGACGCTGAAATAGACAAGTCATGCAGTCCCAATGATACAAGCCATGCATATAAGCATACACTTTGCTGCTGCCCGGATGATCAGTATACTTAGTGCAATGACACTTAGATAGAATGTCTCACCTAAGTTCTGGAATAGAAGGTATGACTTATCTACCGTTCTTACGAAGACAACCATGGTTATCAATGTTGAAATCCCGCATCTCAATGTCATTGTGATATTCAGACCTGCATTTCTGAATAAGAGAAGAAATGTTGGAATCTTGCTATTGAGACTTAGCGATCCGGTCTAAAAGAGATGGTTGAGCTTCCAAGATGTACAATAGAATTGGAGAATTGATGTGGAAGCATGATCACAAATGTCACATATAGATAGAAGCTCAAGATCTTTTCATTCGCCAACCATCACGAAAACGTAAGCTAAGTGCTGATGGCTCAAGGCGCCAACAACTAGATACCCTTCCCCGGGGTATACCGAGTATCAAAATCATATGAAGTAAGGAATTCAAGCCAACGCTGCTATCGCATGTTGAGCTCCTTCTTAGTATACTTGAGCGGCTTATGATCCATGTGTATAATAAAATGCTCACCCAAAAGATAATGCCATCAAAGTTCCAAGGCAAAGACAACAGCTGCAAGCTCCAAATCATGGGTAGCATACCGAACTTCGTTCAAACATAATTGTTTAGAAGCGTAGGAAACTATCCTGCACCTCTGCATAAGAACGGCTCCAATACCTCTATGACTAGCATTATTATACAAAAATCAAGATCTTGATTCTCTTCAGAAACCACCAAAATGGGAGCATGAGTAAGAAACTCCTTTAAGTGTTGAAAGGATGCTTCACATCGATCAGGCCAAACATAATGGACAACTTTCCGAGTAAGGCTAGCGAGAGGGAGCAAAAAGCCATCTCGGACCTCTTCCAATTTTTAACGGCTTTAATCTTAGACGGATCGAATGAACTGCCATCATTATTTACATTATGGCTAAGAACTTCACTTGCTTCTCCCAAAAATGGCATTTAGATAATTTCGCTTTGAGTTGATGATGGTGAAGAGTACTCAAAACTATCCTTAAATGGTGTTTATTCTCAGCTTCAGTCTTAGAATACATGAGTATATGATCAATGAATACAAGGACAAACTTATCAATAAAACCCCGAAATACAAAATTCATGGGATCGATGAAATAAGTGGGCGCATTTGTTAAACCAAACGGCATGACAAGCCACATATAAGATTCATAATGAGTGCAGAAAGCGATGAGAGGAACACTGTCCTCTGCAATTTGAAGCTCATGAAAATGCATGGCAAGGTCAAGCTAAGAAAGGACCCTTGTGCCACTCAATTAATCGAACATGTCGTTAATCCTTGGCAACGGATAATGGTTCTTAATGGTTAACACATTAAGCTTGTGGTAATCAACACATAGCCTAAAAGTTCCATCAGACTTCTACACAAAAACTCCTGCGGCACCCTACAGTGATGAGTTAGATTGAATGAATTGCTTAGCTTCAAGTTTGAGAAGTTTCTTTTTAAGTTCCTTTTTTTCCTTAGTCGACATTCCAGTGGGAGGATGACTAATAGGCTGTGCACCTGGAACTTGAACAATACAAAGCTCGATCGTACGTTAGGATGCCAAAACTGAAACTAGCTCAAAGATATCTGGAAACTCACACACCATTAGTGTTGAGCTAGAAATTTTACTCAACACCAAGGATGTATCAAAACACTTCACCAAATAGGTAAGGAAGAACAAAGTGAGGCCGCAATCACGAACATACAAAAAGCATAAAAATTAGAGCATGGAGTTTTTATAGTGGTTCGATCCGAGGAGGATCTACGTCCACTCTCATAAGAAATTCCATTATCAATATTTTAATTACAAGGTTAATTTCACTCTTACAACAAATTTACACTCTCACACTTATGGATCTTACTTAGATTCACCTAGGATTTTCACTTGATTTTTGAGAATAAGTGTTTAGAATTGCTTGAGACAGTTGTAGAGAAATTTCAGCAGCACTTCGTGGCCCAAGACTTCCCCCTCTTAAATAAAGGAATGAGGGGGGTATTTATAGGTAGAGTTCGGACCAGGTGGCAATTATGTAAATACTGGACTCTCGCTTTAGGTCATAGGCGGGCTAGAAGGGACATTATACGGTCCAAAGCAAGGCGGGGCGTGCCAAACGAGGCGGAGCGACCCAAACCTTCCTGATACGAGGTGATACGAGCTACGCGAGTGCGGGATGACCCAACTCATTCTGGCTGAAGGTGGTGCGAGCTAAAGGACGCGGAGCAGGCTAGGTTAAGGCGGCGCGAGCTTAGACAAAGCGGGGCGACCCAAGCACGCTTAGGACGAGCTAAACCAGGATGATGAAGTTCGGGCTTTGATGAAGCGGGCTAAAACCTCTAGCAAGCTGGCGATCTAAGAGCCCTACGGGCTAGCAACTGGGAGAACCAAGATGCCCCAACGAATTAAGATGCTCAAATGAGCCAAAGCTTCCTGAACACCACATATTATCTGGGCGACCCAAGACATCGTAACGACCCAGAGCGTTTGCATGAGCTTGAGAGCCCGTCGAGTTAGAGAACGACCCAAAGGGCCTAACGATCTAAAATCATAAATTAACCTAAACATGCTCATCATTCTTTGGAAAATATTTTATGGGTTTACATTTGCCCCTCGAAATTCGTATTTATTGAAAATAATACGGGCTTCAAACTAGGTGAGATTAGCATGGAATTTAAGATTTCAAGTCATTTGGGCCTTCAGACCGCGTGAGTCCCTAAAGTATTTTACTCCTAGGTCGCCTAGATTCTTAGGTCGTGGAATGGTCTTAAGTCATTGCGGCTTCTGGGTCATGTATTGATAAGAGTCCTTTGGTATTCACCTTGGGATTAGATCATTGTGGGCCCTGCAAACTTGGCTTATTTGTTTAAACCCCTCCTTTAACTCCTTTTTAAGTCAACATTCTTTTGAAACCCTCACTCAAGCTAGAACACCTCACTAATGGCGGCCACTATCAGTTAAATCCACTGATTCACATCATCATCAAAGCAATTGAAGTCCAAATAATTCCTTAGTCCAACAATCAAATTCGAAACTTCTCATCACCAGGAATCAGATGCGATTCAAAGCTTTTACTTCCTATGTATACATACACATTTTAAGTTGAGTTTGATATTTTTGGGCTTTGTGGGATTATTGCTTGGTACAATTTCAATTATGCATTTGATGACATTGTTGATGCATGTAGCGACTTTGAGCTTGCCCGTTTGTGGCTTCGACTTAACTTTCATGTATGAATTCTCAAAACTCGGTCGCGGCTTTAACTGTTAGGTGTTATGTACACTAGGATAATAATCTTGCTCAATTCCATTGTTCATAGATGCCCTTAATTTGCAATATCATGCTTTTCATTCTTTTTGAAGTTGAAGCGCCCCAGTTGGTTATACATCTTAGGTCGTTGTTCTGTAATGGCTCATGTTGAATTAGGTCATCACAACCACTTTCAGGCTTTAGACCGCGATCCTATTCTAGGTCGTTATGATAGTTCAAGGCCTTAGGTCGTCATTTCAGCCCTCATCTTTGGGTCGTATAAACCCTTGAAGTCTTAGGTCGTTTATGACCCAAAGACTTAAAGTAGAAAGACTTCATGAGGAATCAGGCTATAATAACGGCCTAAAGCTTCTTGGTTGTATAGAACGACCTAGAGTTTGATACCATACAAAACGACCCAAAATTTTAAGGTTGGTAGGAACGATCTGAAACATCTTGAATAAGCTGCTTCCTGATTTGTTATTCCCCTCTTAACACTGCTATTCACACAGGATGTCTAAAAGAACTGAATGGACCTCGAGCAAGGATACAATTCGCAGGCACCGTAGGTTGGAAAAACTTCCGATGTTAGAAATTGAAACTACCCCTGTTGCCCCCACTTCGGTTGAGTTAAAAGCTATCATATATAGGCCTGGCTATGCTTCCAAGCCGCATACCTCTGAGCTTGCTGACTGCTTCGAAGGTTGGTGTCCTCAAGGAGTGAACTTTGATCAATTCAACTTGGATATATATTCGTCTGACAAGCGAACTGTCCCCGAAGATTTGGATATTCTAAAGAATCACTTGCTGATGCAACTTGACGCTTTTAGCACTTGGATGGAAAAGCACCTTGAGGAAATTGGTCAATATCACGCACACAAATTAGGAGTATGGAACACCTTTTCTTGCGAGCTCCAGAGGCTGAATATGGAGAATATTGAACTCATCACCACTTTGGAGAAGTACAAAGCACTGCTTATTCAGGCTCTTAAATCTCAGGATGAGATCATTGCTGAACTATAAAGTCCTGGGAGCAAGGCAGAAACGACTGGTGCTTCTCCTCCTGCTCAAGGTGAGGAATGATTGATTGACAAAAAGAAGAAACTTTCTTGTCTAACTTTTGCTATTTATCTTTTATGTGCTTATGCTATAGACCGGTTGTATATGCGAGTGTCGGTCCTCGCTTAACACTCTTGTGATATTCTGCGTCTGATGTCTTTGTGTATGTCTTTATGTCGGATTTGCGATGTGGTGATGGAGTTGTATTTTGTCCGCCGCACTTTAAGCTTTTATGCTAATGTTGAAAAAATATTTGATGTGGTAATCTTTCGGTTTTGAACTCGTACGTACCACGCTACCTGCTTTGCAATTAAGATAAACTTTTGCATAATTTCGGACTTATACTCGTTATTAATTGTCCATGTTGATAACGGATTAGTTAGACATGAACAATAATGAACTTTAACTTGCGTTGAATAAAATGCTAACCTAGGACCATCTTATTTGACGGTTCAAAACTCATCAAATATTGTTCGCATAGTCATAATATTCTAATTCAAATTTGTGTTAACACTTAAAATCGTTCAGTCAACTTAGGTTGACTGTAGATCCTGAACGCTATCACTTTAATGACTAATATGAGCATGTTAGACACTTTTCGCATCTGAGATTCCAGATGCTATATACGCAAGTGGAATTTTCATTCTTTACATCTGAGATTTCAAATGCTACGCAAATGGTTCGACACTCTTCACATCTGAGATTCTAGATGCTACACAAGTGGATTTTTTCATTCTTCACATCTGACTTTTCAGATGCTATGCAAATGATTCGACACTCTTCACATCTGAGATTCCAGATGCTACGCAAGTGGATTTTTTTATTCTTCACATCTGACTTTTCAGATGCTACGCGAATGGTTCGACACTGTCACATTTGAGACTCCAGATGCTACGCAAGTGGTTTTTTCATTCTTCACATCTGACTTTTCTGATGCTACGCAAATGGTTCGACACTCTTCACATCTGAGATTCCAGATGCTACGCAAGTTGATTTTTTCATTCTCACATCTGACTTTTCAGATGCTACGCGAATGATTCGACACTCTTCACATCTGAGATTCCAGATGCTACGCAAGTGATTTTTTTCATTCTTCACATCTGACTTTTCAGATGCTACGCAAATGGTTCGACATTCTTCACATTTGAGATTCCAGATGCTACGCAAGTGCATTTTTTCATTCGTCGCATCTGACTTTTCAGATGCTACGCGAATGGTTCGACACTCTTCACATCTGAGATTCCAGATTCTACTCAAGTGAATTTTTCATTCTTCACATCTGACTTTTCAGATGCTACGCAAATGGTTCGACACTCTTCACATCTGAGATTCCAAATGCTACGCAAGTGGATTGGGTGGCTGTTATATCGCTTTGCGGGGTGGCTATCAGTCCCTTTACCACATGCTTGACTTAGCAAGCTTTCCTGGTTTAGGAGCTGAAGCCCTGAACCTCTCTTTTAGGGAGTTTCCCCTTTGATAAAATTGTCAGCTCTTCCGTCTGTTTGTCGTGGCGCTTGCTCACTGTTTGAATTTTCACGACTTTCCCGTTCACTTTTCAAGACAGTGTTTTCCCTATATATATATATATAGCATTCGCACATGTTGGAATTCACAGCATTCAGCCCTTTAACCAGTGTTGTCAGGGTCGCGACAATATAGGAGCAAGCGCTCGACAACTGGCATGCAATATGAAATCATATTTTTAAGAAAGTTTCGACTTGACAAATGACGTTTCAAGTGAGAAAATCATTCAAACATATATATGCTTAGTCGTAGAGCTGATGTTCAATGTATCACCTGCAGAATATTACAGACTGTTTACAATAAGTTTTGAAAATAACAGAAAGTAAAATGTGAAGCAAAGCATGAGCTAAAGCAAGAAGTAGAGCATAAAGTAAAGATATAGCAATGTTGATTGCTTATTCCGAGCCACTCAGGTTGGAGCACACTCAACAATTATTAGTTGATAATCAGCCTTGGATTGGCTTGAACAAAAGCTATGTTGCTTGGACCAGACTAATCATTCGATTCCCCTTGTCCCTGAGGAATTGCAGAAGGATTCAGAGCTTGCGGATTCTTTACATATTGATGCAATCTGTTTTTCCTGATCAATTCCTCAATGAGGTTCTTTAGGTGTCGGCACTCGTTAGTGTTGTGACCAGGTTGGTTGTGAAATCTACAGAACTTTCCCGAGTTTGCTGCCTTGTCGCTTATCCTCATTGGGTTTGGCTCCGCATATTCCTCAGAATTCTTGGTTGCAAGATAGATGTTTTCAACAGTGTCATTCAAAGGTGTCAGTTCTGGCGAATTGAAAAGGCGAGTCTTTTTATTTGTCTTGTTATCGTTTCCACCACTGATTCGCTTCTGCCTCTGAATACTCTTTTTGGTTGGATTGCATAGATGCACTTTTAGGAGCCTCAAGAAGTGGATTACCGTCAACGATCTGAAGGGGCATAGGATTGTCGTCTATCCTCATGTACTCTTCTGCCTTTTTATAGAACTTGTCGAGCGTAGTCAGTTCTTTCATCTTTATCCGTCTTCCAAATTCGCTCGCTTTGTCTATAGCATCGAATAGAGCCATGAGGACTATGCGCGGCTCTGGGTTCCTTACTTCAGATAGGGCAATGTTGAACCGATTAAGGAAGGCTTTGACAGTTTCTCCTGACTTCTTTTTCATAGCTGAGAGTGTCATAGTGTCATTGGCCTTGGTGGCATACAAGCGGAACTGCTCTTTGAACTTTTTGGTTTAGATCGGAAAACCGATCGATGGACATAGGAGGCAGCTTTGTAAACCATAGCGACGCAGCTCCTTCCAAGTAAAGAGGGAAATACGTGCATCTCATCTCATCTGTTGCCTTAACCGCACTCATATGCCACTCGTATTTGAACAAAAAAGTAGTTCGGGTCAACAAGGCCGTTATACGGAGGCAGAGTTGGTGGACTGAACTTCTTTGGACATTCTGCTTCGAGGATTCTCTCGGTGAATGGAGTCCTATCGGGAGAGAAGTCCAATTCCCTTTCATTTTCTTTGCTAGCTTGATTCTTTTTTAAAGATCATTCTATCATATCCGAGATGTATTCTTTTGTGCTATGACGCTCTGTGAAGCTGAGCTCTTTATCCAACGTTCGTCTAGAAATACGGTCTCGATTAGAGAGCTTAGGTGCTTTCCTTTCTCGTCGAGGGTGTGCCCCCGCAACAGGGTTATTTAGTGACCTTTTGAGTACTCACTTCGGAATGATTCTTAGATTTTGACCTCAATTCTTTGATATTAGCTTCGTCCCTATCACTTTCCCCATCATAATCGTCTTCCACATTATTGTTGCGGTTACGATCGAAAGTGGGTGATTTATCATTCCCTTGAGAACTATATGCATTTTCGGAGGAGCTAGATTCAATCGAGCATTAAGGATGTCGTCAAGTTTTTCCATCATCATTTTAGTAGAGGCATCCATTCGGTTATTCACGTTGACAATAACGACCATTAATTCATTTCTGGTCACACCAGCTCCACTTTCTGAAATTTTGCCAAATTCAAAGCGGTTTGTGAGCGGTGTTTCTTCATTAGCAACATTATCGGCTTCTACCATGGTTTTGCTAGTGGTCTTCTTATATTTGGCCATAATTTTGAAGAAGGATGTGACTTAGAACTTTAATGGCAAGGCGTTTAACCTTGTGAGAGGAGGTTGGAGATGCGAACGCGGCCCCACGGTGGGCGCCAAATGTTGAGCTAGAAATTTAACTCAACACCAAGGATGTGTCAAAACACTTCACCAAATTGATAAGGAAGAACAAAGTGAGGCCGCAAGTACAAACATACAAAAAGCATAAAAATTAGAGCATAGAGATTTTATAGTGGTTTGATCCAATGAGGCCTACGTCCACTCTCATAAGAAATTCCATTATCAATATGTTGATTACAAGGTTAATTTCACTCTTACAACAAATTTGACACTCTCACACTTATGGGTCTTACTTAGATTCACAGAGGATCTTCACTTGATTTTTGATAATAAGTGTTTAGAATTGCTTGAGATAGTTGTAGAGAAATTTCAATAGCACTTCATGGCCCAAGCCTTCCCCCTCTCAAATGAAGGAATGAGGGGGGTATTTATAGGTGGAGTTCGGACCAGGTGGAAATTATGTAAATACTGGACTCTCGCTTTAGGTCGCAGGCGGGCTAGAAGGAACATTATACGGTACAAAGCAAGGTGGGACGTGCCAAACGAGGCGGAGCGACCCAAACCTTCCCGATACGAGGTGATACGAGCTACGGGAGTGCGGGAGACCCAACTCGTTCTGGCTGAAGGTGGTGCAAGCTAAAGGACGCGGAGCAGGCTAGGTTAAGGCGGCGCGATCTTGGACCAAGCGGGGCGACCCAAGCACGCTTAAAACGAGCTAAACCAGGATGATGAAGTTCGGGGTTTGATGAAGCGGGCTAAAACCTCTAGCAAGCTGCTGATCTAAGAGCCCTGCGAGCTAGCAACTGGGAGAACCAAGATGCCCTAACGACTTAAGATGCTCAAACGAGCCAAAGCTTCCTGAACACCACATATTATCTGGGCGACCCCTAGACATCGTAATGACCCAGGGCATTTGCATGAGCTTGAGAGCCCATCGAGTTAGAGAACGACCCAAAGGGCCTAACGACCTAAAATCATAAATCAACCTAAATATGCTCATTATTCTCTGGAAAACATTTTATGGGTTAACAATTAGAATATGAGATACATCATCACAATTGTGCTCTTTAGATTCAAGAGAATATAAAGATGCTTCGGATTCATAATCGACTTCCGAAAGAATAAGTGACAACTAGGTAGGCGAGTCCGGATTCAAGTGTAAAATCCTCTCTACCCAAATAATCTTGACCTCGTATCGCAATATCCATTCCATACCAATAATCACACAAAGAAAAATGAATGGATTAGTGGTAGAATCGCACAAAAAAGAAAACCACAAATGAATAGCTCAAGACCTTCACACATCAAGCTAATAGTTATGGACCTACCAATCAGATTCACAATCCACAAAGAAGTCATCTTGCATACAACATCCAAGGAAAAAAACTTTAATGAGATCTTTCAATATGAATGAATGTGACTTTCCTATATCGAAATGAGGTCGAATAGAACAACCACTGATTAGTAAAGAGCCCTTGAGGAAAGAAGAAGTACCTTTAGGCTGAGAAGAACCACCTGAACCTTCCACTACATTAAGCTTCCCAGGTTTGTTGGACTAGAAAGATATAGAACAAGAATTGGACCAATTCCCCTCCTTTTTGCAATTACGGAAAATGCAAGGCTTAGGGCAATCTCAAACAAGGTGGTCACTAGTGCCATAGTTGTAACATTCACTCTTAGGAGGAGGTTCTACACCAGGCTGAGAACTAGAACCCACTACCTTCTTTAGCTTAGGGAATGATTTCTTTTTATTGAAAGGGAATTTCTTTTTGTAAGGATTTTGTGTGGCTTAATCTCATCACTACTATCCCTCTCCTTCTCCGTCTCTTTAAGGTGAAGTCGCACATGTACCAACTCTTCAAAAGTAAGCTTCAATTGCAACATAAGAAGATTCTTGAGATATATCTTAAGACCAGACACAAATTTGAGGTTATTTTTGTAGGAGGTGTTAAATATTCTCTACGCCATACTTGGATAAGGCCTTTAAAGATGCTCATAGTCCAAAATGTTCACCTTTCTTTGTTTAAGCTCCAACAAGCAATGGGCCAAGATAGATTTTTCAGACTTAGGCGCGAATTTAAGTCCAAACCGCTCCTTGAATTGATCTCACTCTGAGGATGCCTCATCTAACTCCGCAATCTTATAACATACTCGATGCCACTAGAACAGAGTGGTGGTTAGAGATCTCCGTGCGAGTAAATACCCGCTCACAAGTAGGAATGCAGGCTTGCACATCAAAAACTGACTTTGAGCCTTAAAAAGGCTTGACATCTAAATGTGTAAAATTGATACACATGTGCAATGCGTTGAGTAGATGATCGGGTAGGAACATGAGGCTGGGTGCCCCTGATAAGCTTATGGATCTATTTCGTGGACATATTACTCCTTTAGGGAATAAGTCACTGGATGGGTCAGCTCCAAGGGTCAATCTAAACGATCTCTAGACATAAACTATAAATTAAAAGTAAGATAGGATTATTCAAAGGGGTAAGATATTTCAATCGAATTCATTAAATAAGGAATACTACAAAATTTGAAATTACATTCCTAGATGCATTCCCACTTATATCTACCCTAAAAAGACACCGAAAGGTTATGGGAAAGGTTAAGGACAACTCCGAATAGGGATGATGTTCCACTCATATTGCACTTCAATGTATTGTATCGTACGTACTATTCTGTGTGTTATTGTTCTGAATGCAGCTCTGATACCAAGCTATGACGGGCGACACCAAAACCCATATTAGCAAAGAGCATTAATGACTAATGTCGTCCGCTAATACAAAGTATAGAGTTGTTTATAAGTGACCATCTATAGTCCTCTACTAAATAAATATTAAGTATTTCGAAAATAAACCATAAATTAGTTTTTCTCTTACCTAAAGAGAAACGACACACTTAAATTGTCCAACACATTTGTAACACCCCGTAATTTTAAAACAGGACATAAGAGATAATTAAAGAATAATTAATTATTAAAAGAAGAATTAGATGAAACGGGTTATGCCATTGTGTTCGTCTCGGAATTCTTCTTGAGATAGAGTCCGAGTTTGTGTAAAACGGATACCGTATGAAGAAGATATGGACGAACGAAGTTAGGCAGAAAAACCGGAAGTTGACCAGAATGCACTGGCGCACTTGCCAAGTGCGCCCATACCGATCCAGCACAGAATTCTGGAGTGTTCTGTGATGATGTGTCTTCTTCTGAGTGGCCGGATGATGTGTATTTGAGCTAGGTGGTTCCGATGGTCTCCTAGTTCATCTAAGGGCTCTAAATAATCCTAGACATCTATTTACACGTAGCTAAACCTAAACACTAACATCATAACCCTAAAACTATGGCGCCGTCATGATTTTCGTCTACAAGCTAGCCTAAGCCTCCATTCATCTACCCCAAACTAGAGAATCAAATTCAAACTAGGAATCAATTAGAAGAACTAGAGAATCAAACGTCTACATCAAAGGATAGCTTTTCAAGTTCAGAAATCAGATCCCAGAAATCAAGATCCATCCTTTTTCTGTAAGTACAATTATTGTTTAGATGTGAACACCTAATAAGAAATCATGACTGTAATAACTGGATCTAGAACTATGCCTAATTCTATTCGTGCCTATCCTTTTGTCAATTCTGAATTGCCTATGCCTATGAGACTATTGTAATTGATGTAATGACACCTATCATGCCTATGAGACTATTGTGATTGATGTAATGACACCTATCGTGCCTATGAGACTATTGTGATTGATGTAATGACACCTATCATGCCTATGAGACTATTGTGATTGACATAATGAAACCTAACATGCCTATGAGACTGTTGGACTTATAAAATGGAACCTATCATGCCTATAGGACTATTGTGATTGATTTATCATGTTGTACATCCTATGTCTATAAGACTATTGGACTGACACAATTGAACCTACCATGCTGTATATGCAAATTTCATGATAAGTTGTGTACATACATGCTTACATGTTTAGATCCAGGCTAGTACCCATGTTTAAGATCTATATAAGTTCATGCTTATACAATTAGACCTATGCTAGTTCGCATGTTAATTGGATCACGTTCATGTGCTTAATTAAGTTTATGTCGTTCTGTCCCAAATTTATACTATGCATGTTGATCTATATTGTTTATGCCTGTAGAAATATTACATGTCCCTTTCTTTTCCCTTTTGTTTATAAGTTAGGCTAATTTGCAAGCCTAACGTTCTACGTGAATTATGCGAACAAATAACGGGGGAGACGTTGGGGAAAAATATTAAACTACATGCTATTGGCATAAATTGGCTCATAATCAGTTAAATGATTAGTAGCATGAAATGGTAGAATTTGTATACCTAGAATTATGGACATTGTTTAGAGGGTAAATGGGGCATGACTTGAATTGACAACACTGGTGGATAATTTACATATAAACATAAATTGTAAATATGTAAATTAATTAAAAGATGAATATGCCCAACCCGAGATTAGATTGAGTTACGGTGTAAGACTGCCCGGAACCGCCCGACACATCCAACAACCGTAACAATATAGATCTAATGTGAGAGGTTAGCGCATTAAGCCCAAAAACCCGAGGTTAGATTGAGTTGTGGTGTAAGACTGCCCGGAACCGCCCGGCACATCCAGCGACTGCAACAATATAGATCTAATTTGAGAGGTTGGTGCTTTAATGAATGAATTAAAGCTAAGAAACAAGACAGGCTAAGAATGGTAGGGTTAAGTAACACAAGAAGGAAACACTTAACCAATGTAACATGACAAGTGGTAGGGTTAAGTAACACAAGAGGGAAACACTTATACAATGTAACATGACAAGTGGTAGGGTTAAGTAACACAAGAGACAACACTTAACCGATGTAACATGACCAGTGGAAGGGTTAAGTAACACAAGAGGGCAACACTTAACCAATGTAACATGACAAGTGTTAGGGTTAAGTTAACACTTAACTAATGAACGAGTGGGGTTAAGTTAATGGGAAATGCTTAACCAATATAATATAATGAATGAACATGGTTAAGTTAATAGGAAACACTTAACCAATTACAACGTGTTGAATGAGAAGGGTTAAGTTAATGAGAAACACTTAACCAACATGACATGACGGGTGGATGGGTTAAGTTAACTTGAATGGATGGATAACACTTAGCCAATTTGGGGGGTATACGAATAGACCCTAGGAAACCCTAGTAACGGGGACTCATTTCAGCAGTAACCCACATGGATGTATCACGGTACCCTGAGCTAGGCAGGGTGGGGCACGATTATTGGGCTGATTATAAGCGGTCAAAATAGCGGCAGGTGGGGTAGCAGTGTAGTTCCGATGGAGTATGGGCGTGCACGTGCTCCGGCGTGGAAAAGCAGGCACTGGGCATCAGTAGCAAACACTGTGCATCTAGAATTTGTGTCGGGTTGCTATCATAGGGATTGATACACCTTATGGTGGGACCAGCACAGGGTATCTGCACGCAAGAGAGGGCCGACTGACACAAACACAAGGAAAATTAATACAAGTAAGGAGCCGATCGATAGGGTAGTAAGAGTACATCTAACATCTTCATGGCAATTAGGCTGGTTGAGGTAAGATCCTCATACTAGATGTACACCTGAAGGCTACCACAATTGCGGGGTTGAGATCACCTTATTTTATAACACAGGATACTAGTTGGGACACTAGTAGGGGATACAGATCCTTTTTCACAGGATACTAGTTGGGACACTAGTAGGGAATACGAATCGATCATTAAAAGACACTAGTTAGGATGCTAGTTGGGTGGTGCAGAGAAAATGGGAAATCAGAGAAAGAACCATAGCGCATTCAGTGTATCTTACCTTGTCATATCTAACGATCATCATTCATTGTCTTGCTATGCTTATTATCATGGTTATGTCTGGTATTCCGTTTATTCATGTCATGATCCTTTTACCTGTTTACATGCTGAATAATCACTGGACTTACCAGACTTATGTCTGACCCGTTTTTCTTTCGCCTTCTTTTCTTCCGTCCCCCTCGGTTCACAGGGAGGGAATATTACCACTTAGATCAGTTTTCTTTCCAAACTCGAAGATAGTCGATGTATTGGTTCGGACTCTCTTTTCCACTGCTATGGCTGGCTCATGCTTTATTAGGGAATATCATTGTCTTTTTATGCTTCTTTATTTTGTTAAACAAGACAGATGCTTTGTTGTAATGGGTATTGGAAGACAATCTTTGTACAAGTTGTTTTATCAAGCTGTTGTTTATCAATAAAGTAAAGTTTTATTTATTTTTCGCTATTTAAATTTTGTTTGTTTTGTAATTTATCTGTTCTATACACTCATGATGCTCCACTGAAGTTAATGCATTCCCTTTATGAGTGACCTTAACGGAGGTGGGGTGTTACACGTGGTATCAAAGATGATGGTTACCAGATCAGATAAAAAGTTTTGAAAACTATTTTTCAAAACGAAGTTTTAAAGAAGCATTTTCAAAAGAAGAGTTTTGTTTTAAAGGCATATTCCCCAAATCCATATGCACTATCTTTTGATTCTCTATTTGAACCCTAGTTTCCTTCTTTCCTGAGTCTCCGGGGCTCCTGGCTTTCTGGGAGGTAACCTCCTCGCGGCATGGCCCCGTAGGCTTGATGAGACTACGACACCTGTCAAAGGGCCAAGAAGTGCCCAACTTCCATCTATAGCCGCAGAAGTTTCACCCACGGCTAATTTTTCTTTCAAAGCTGTGTAGGTTGCCATGCGATGGAGGTAGTTTCGAGAAACTTGTCAACAAGCTACACAAGGATAGTAAGGATAAGAATAAGGGAGTTTTGGCTAAGGAGCACAAGCCCAAGGATAAGAAGCTTGTCGATACGGCTTAATCCTCACAGAAGGAGAAAGGTGAAAAGAAAGAGGCCAAAATGGAAGAATCGCAAACAAGGATTGGAATTTAAGAAGGGTGGAAGAAATAATAGATTCCGCGACAAGAGGAAGTGTCTTTTCTGTGGTATAGCAGGTTATTTAATTGTAGGAAGAAGAAGACATGTGGTTGTTTTCAGTATGGTGGAGCAGGGCATCTTATCAAGGATTGCCGAAGGACAAGGACAAGGGCAAAGGACATAATCTTCTAGCGGGCAATTGCATTCTCTCACTGCTAGTATACCTAAGAGAGGAAGGAACGTTTCTGTTGAGAGTTTAGTTTTTTCTTTTCAATCATCCTGTTAGAACTTTGTTTGATTCTGGCGCTTCACATTCTTTTCTATCTGCTTCCATAGTTGATTCTCTGCACCTTAGTACTTGTATAGTAGAGGATCCCATTATTGTCTCAAATCCAATTGGTGGTTCAGCTCGTTCATCTATGATTTGTTTGGATTTGGGAATATCTATACTAAGCGTTGAGTTTAGATGTAATGCTTACATTTTTTTGTTTCATGGGCTATGGGTTGATTCTTGGGATGGATTGGTTATCCAGTAATGGTGCCATTCTCAATTGTGGAAGGAGGGTAGTTAGACTTTTGACTCGCCTCGGTAATACCCTCGAAATCTCGTGTAACCCTAAGGGTTCTGTCATGCTTAGTTACCTAGAATCTCTTGATGCATGTGTTGATAATTTGCAATTCGTTAGAGTAGTCCATGAGTACACAGATATTTTTTTAGGTTAGGAGTTTGCCCCCCTAAAACGCGGGATAGACTTCCGCATATATCTAGTTGACAATGCAAAGCCAGTTGCATTACAGTACGACACATGACTCCAAGGAAAAGGAAGGGATCAGTAAACAAGTAAAAGAGTTACTTGATAAAGGGTTCATAAGGCGGGGTATTTTGAATGGGGTGCTCCAGTAGTTTTCGCCACAAAGGCAGATGGTTCACTTCGCTTGTGCATAGATGATATTTTGGTTTTCTCTAAGAGTGAGGAAGAACATGCTTTGCATTTAAGAGAAGTCATGGATACACTTCGAGCACATTAACTTAAGACAAAGTTCTCCAAAATGTCATTTTTGGAGAGAAGAAGTAAGGTTTCTAGGACATGTAGTATCCAAAGAAGGGATAGCAGTGGATACCGCAAAAGTAGTTGCGGTGCAAGAATGGAAGGTCCCAAGGAATGCAACAGAAGTAAGAAGCTTTCTTGGACTAGCAGACTAGTATAGGAAGTTCATTAAGAAATTTGCGAAGGTATTAGCCCCACTTACTGGATTAACGAAGAAGAATCTAAACTTTTCTTGGGATATTGATTGTGTTGTCGCTTTCCAACGATCGAAGAGGGCTCTTATAACGGCCCCAGTTTTGACTTTTAACTTACGGTAGTAAAAGGTTTACGGTATACATGGATGCATGCGGCACAGGACTAGGCGCCATTTTGATGTAAGAAGGGTAAGGTCGTAGCGGATGCCTTAAGAAGAAAAAGGTTGACTTCTAGTCCTCTTTAGGTGGAAAGGAAAAGTTCAGAATACATATCAACCTTTGATTTTAAAACTTTCAGTTAAGTTAGTAGTTGGCATCGCTAGGAGTAAGACCTACACTTTTATATCAAATAGGGACTTCACAAAGAAAAGACTCTTAGATAGTTGACGCAATGGATAAGTTAAGTAGAGAAGAGACCTCTAATCACCTTAATAAATACACTTGGTAGCATGGTTAGCATCTGTTTATTTTCAAGAGATAGTTCTTCTACATGGAATACCCTCTAGTGAATTTTGAAGACCCTTTGAGGAAATGTTAGCATGACACAGCAGAAGTTGTAGTCCCGAGTATACTAGAAGGAGAAGAGGTGGAACGAGAGGCGACAGTGTAATGAGTTCCAACTCATATTTTGGAAACAGAAATTAAGAAGCTACGCAATCGTGAAGTTAAGACAGTCAGAGCACAATGGGGTGAATCTCAAGAAGATGCGACTTAGAAGACTGAAGACTAGATACGCGCATCATACCCTTTTTTTGAGGGTATATCCTTGATCTCTCTCTTTTTCTGTAAAGATTTATTTGCATGCTAGTCTTTATCTTTTAAGTATATCCTCTTGGTCCTATCCTCGATCCTTAGGTAGAAGCCAATGGATGTAAACATGTGTTTGAGACATGTTATGTTTGGTGGATGCAAGTGAATGTAAGTGTTTACTAGTGGTTGCTCGTGGATGCATATACACACACACTAGGCACTAGATTGGCTCCGTCACTTCCATATTGCATATGCATGAGTGGATTTTTTTATGTATATGGATTGAAACTTGATTTGTTATCATATGGATGTTGCATTTGAATGTATGGTTGTGCACTCATATAGAAATTATATGTATCAATAGGGTTCTTTTGCATACATAATGGACGCATGGCACTATCATGAATTGCATTAAGGAGGTCAACTGAATCAGTAGACCGCCTGATTTTGCATTTGGGTAAGGACATAGACACACACTATGCATATGTTCATGAAAAGCATTAGAAACCTTATTAAGGACAATGGATGTCTGTGATTGAATGATTGAGTAAATGGATGTTGGATGGTAGGATATACAGTCTTCTTAACTTGAAGATTTCGGGGACGAAATCCTTTAAGTAGGGGGGAATGTAACACCCCGTAATTTTAAAACGGGACAAAAGAGATAATTAAAGAATAATTAATTATTAAAAGAAGAATTAGATGAAATGTGTTATGCCATTGCGTTCGTCTTGGAAATCTGCTTGAGATAGAGTCTGAGTTTGCGTA
Organism: Allium sativum; assembly: GCA_030737875.1. Taxonomy (NCBI): domain Eukaryota; kingdom Viridiplantae; phylum Streptophyta; class Magnoliopsida; order Asparagales; family Amaryllidaceae; genus Allium; species Allium sativum. The sequence goes on along the minus strand of CM060925.1, from coordinate 155,288,987 downwards.
AAACGGATACCGTATGAAGAAGATATGGACGAACGAAGTTAGGCAGAAAAACCAGAAGTTGACCAGAATGCACTGGCGCACTTCACAAGTGCTCCAGTACAAAAATGCACTGGCGCACCTGTCAAATGCGCCCATACCGATCCAGCATAGAATTCTAGAGTGTTTTGTGATGATGTGTCTTCTTCTGAGGGGTCGGATGATGTGTATTTGAGCTGGGTGTTTCTGATGGTCTCCTAGTTCATCTAAGGGCTCTAAATAATCCTAGACATCTATATATACATAGCTAAACCTAAACCCTAGCATCATAACCCTAAAACTATGGTGCTGTCATGATGTTCGTCTACAAGCTAGCCTAAGCCTCCATTCATCTACCCCAAACTAGAGAATCAAATTCAAACTAGGAATCAATTAGAAGAACTAGAGAATCAAACGTCTACATCAAAGGATAACTTTTCAAATTCAGAAATCAGATCCCAGAAATCAAGATCTGTCCTTTTTCTGTAAGTACAGTTATTGTTTAGATATGAACACCTAATAAGAAATCATGACTGTAATAACTGGATCTAGAACTATGCCTAATTCTATTTGTGCCTATCCTTTTGTCAATTCTGAATTGCCTATGCTTATGAGACTATTGTGATTGATGTAATGACACCTATCGTGCCTATGAGACTATTGTGATTAATGTAATGACACCTATCGTTCCTATGAGACTATTGTGATTGATGTAATGACACATATCGTGCCTATGAGACTACTGTGATTGATGTAATCACACCTATCATGCCTATGAGACTATTGTGATTGACATAATGAAACCTAACATGCCTATGAGACTGTTGGACTGACAAAATGGAACCTATCACGCCTATGGGACTGTTGTGATTGATTTATCATGTTGTACATCCTATGCCTATGAGACTATTGGACTGGCACAATTGAACCTACCATGATGTATATGCAAATTTCATGATAAGTTATGTTTATACATGATTACATGTTTAGATCTAGGCTAGTACCCATGTTTAAGATCTATATAAGTTCATGCTTATACAATTAGACCTATGCTAGTTCGCATGTTAATTGGATCACGTTCATGTGCTTAATTAAGTTTATGACGTTCTATCCCAAATTTATACTACGCATGTTGATCTATATTGTTTATGCCTGTTGAAATATTACATGTCCCTTTCTTTTCCCTTTTGTTTATAAGTTAGGCTAATTTGTGATCCTAACGTTCTACGTGAATTATGCGAACAAATAACGGGGGAGACGTTGGGGAAAAATATTAAACTACATGCTATTGGCATAAATTGGCTCATAATCAGGTAAATGATTAGTAGCATGAAATGGTAGAATTTGTATATCGAGAATTATGGACATTGTTTAGAGGGTAAATGGGGGCATGACTTGAATTGACAACACCGGTGGATAATTTACATATAAACATAAATTGTAAATATGTAAATTAATTAAAAGATGAATATGCCTAACCCGAGGTTAGATTGAGTTACGGTGTAAGACTGCCCGGAACCGCCCGGCACATCCAGCAACCGTAACAATATAGATCTAATGTGAGAGGTTAGCGCATTAAGCCCAAAAACCCGAGGTTAGATTGAGTTGCGGTGTATGACCGCCCGGAACCGCCTGGCACATCTAGCGACCGCAACAATATAGATCTAATGTGAGAGGTTGGTGCTTTAATGAATGAATTAAAGCTAAGAAACATGATACTCTAAGAATGGTAGGGTTATGTAACACAAGAAGGCAACACTTAACCAATGTAACATGACAAGTGGTAGGGTTAAGTAACACAAGAGGGCAACACTTAACCAATATAACATGACAAGTGGAAGGGTTAAGTAACACAAGAGGGCAACACTTAACCAATGTAACATGACAAGTGGTAGGGTTAAGTTAACACTAAACCATTGAATGAGTGGGGTTAAGTTAATGGGAAACGCTTAACCAATATAATATGATGATTGAACAGGGTTAAGTTAATAGGAAACAATTGACCAACAACAACGTGATGAATGAGAAGGGTTAAGTTAATGAGAAACACTTAACTAACATGACGGGTGGATGGGTTAAGTTAACTTGAATGGATGGATAACACTTAGCCAATTTGGGGGTATACAGATAGACTCTATGAAACCCTAGTAACGGGGACCCATTTCAGCAGTAACCCACATGGATGTATCACGGTACCCTGAGCTAGGCAGGGTGGGGCACGATTACTGGGTTGATTATAAGCGGTCAAAATAGCGGCAGGTGGTATAGCAGTGTAGTTCCAATGGAGTATGGGCGTGCACGTGCTCCGGTGTGGAAAACCAGACACTGGGCATCAGTAGTATACACTGTGCATCTAGAATTTGTGTCGGGTTGCTATCATAGGGATTGATACACCTATGGTGGGACCAGCACAGGGTATCTACACATAAGAGAGGGCCGACTGACACAAACATAAGGAAAATTAATACAAGTAAGGAGCCGATCGATAGGGTAGTAAGGGTACATCTAACATCTTCATGGAAATTAGGCTGGTTGAGGTAAGATCCTCATACTAGATGTACACCTGAAGGCTACCCCAATTGCGGGGTTGGGATTACCTTATTTTATAACACATGATACTAGTTGGGACACTAGTAGGGGATACAGATCCTTTTTCATAGGATACTAGTTGGGACACTAGTAGGAAATACGGATCATTCATTAAAAGACACTAGTTAGGATGCTAGTTGGGTGGTGCAGAGAAAATGGGAAATTAGAGAAAGAACCAAAGCGCATTCAGTGTATCTTACCTTGTCATATCTAACAATCATCCTTTGTTGTCTTGCTATGCTTATTATCATGGTTATGTCTGGTATTCAGTTTATTCATGTCATGATCCTTTTACCTGTTTACATGCTGAATAATCACTGGACTTACCAAACTTATGTCTGACCCGTTTTTCTTTCACCTTCTTTTCTTCCGTTCCCCCCTCCCCGAGGTTCACAGGGAGGGAATATTACCACTTAGATCAGTTTTCTTTCCAAGCTCGAATATAGTCGATGTATTGCTTTGGACTCTCTTTTCCACTACTATGGCTGGCTCATGCTTTATTGGGGAATATCATTGTCATTTTATGCTTTTTTAATTTGCTAAACAAGACAGATGCTTTGTTGTAATGGGTATTGGAAGACAATCTTTGTACAAGCTGTTTTATCAAGCTGTTGTTTATCAATAAAGTAAAGTTCTATTTATTTTCCGCTATTTAAATTTTGTCTGTTTTGTAATTTACCTATTCTATACACTTATGACACTCCACTGAAGTTAATGCATTCCCTTTGTGAGTGACCTTAACGGAGGTGGGGTGTTACAACATTACTATAGTGGCTACATGATATATTCAAAACAAAACACAATATATAATAGTACAAATCACAGAATAGTCAACATGGTAATAGATATATACATATACATCAAATACAATACACAGTGTAGTATAAAAGGGTGATATAATCACCATACACAAATATTCATTGAGTCCCCGTCAAAGAATATGTACAAACAAGTCGAAACTATCCAAAGTATATAACATAAAAACTATGCAGTCTAGTCCCAAAAAAAGCTATGATGTCCATGGTGAGAGTGCTAAGATAATCCAAGAAACCTAACCTACAACTCGACCTGACCCGAGAAGTAAATACATGGGTCATTCTAGCTAAAACAATGATTAGTTGATAATGATATAAGGTTATTTGAACTATTAAATATCATTTTTAGAATGTTTTATAAAAAGAGTTTGATCTACTTTTCCAATATTAAAACCAGATTTAATTAAATAGCTTATGAAATGTTCATACCAAGCACGTGGTGCTTGTCTTAGACCGTGTAAAGCTTTCTTAAGTTTATAAACGTGATCTAGAAATCTTTCATGAATAAATATAGGTGGTTGTTCAACATAAACATTTTCTTTTATATATCCATTTAAAATGCACTTTCAATGTCCATTTGATATAGTTTAAAGTTATTAAAAAAAGCATAGGCTAGTAGGATACATATTGCTTCTAATATTGGGATTAGAGTAAGCGCTTCATCGTAATCAATTCATTCTTCTTGAATATATCTGTAACACCATGTAATTTTAACAACAATAAAGAGGACAAATTAAAGAATAATTGATTTAATATTCAAAATTAAGGGAAATGGACTACGTCATTGCGTCCGTCTCGAAATTCTGGTCAAGATAGACACTTGGTTTATGTAAAACGAACACCGTATGAAGAAGTTATGAAGATTTGAAGTTTGTATACGCACAAGAGAATTTTATACATATATATATAATTAAATCAAAAAAAATCCAATTTCAGTTCAAATTTCTAATTTTCGTAGGCGGCAAATCCCTCCCTAGGGGTGTCAACCCCTTAAGGGGTTGTCGATCTCTGGGTCGACCCCCTGCGGCAGATTGGACAGATTAGGGTTTCGGTGGTTTAGCTATAAATATGGCCTCATTTCTCTAGTTTTCTCACACTGAAAATAATGGAGGACTAGATGCTTTCACTGCCCGAACTGAATGAAACCTTTTTCTTCTTCTGCAATCAAGTTAATCAAGTTTAGAGTTATTCAAGTGTAGATCTGTGATTCAACATCTGCTATTCTCCTTCTATTTTCTAGATCCAAACACTGTGAGTTTAAGTTACTTTTAGATCTGAATAATTGAAAGTTAAACTTAATATGACATTAACTTGGATCTATGCTTATGACCATTTGGATCAAATTAGATTTCTGTAACCTGTGTATCTATGATGTTATGACATTGTTATGACTTAGATCTAAACTTTCACCTATTTATCATGTCAGATCTGCCATTGGTACACTATTTAGATCACCTTATACTTGTTCCTGTCATGTTTGTGGTTAAATTGGATTTGTTATTAGTTGGATATCTAAACCAATGTTTAGATCTTATCATGCCGGTTATGACATCCCTATTATGTTAGAATCATTTCTATTATCATATGTTCATCAGATCTGTTCCCATGTGCCTGTCTTGTCATTATGCCACTATATGTTTATGTCATTATATGTCAATCTAATTGGTATGATCATTCCTACCATCTTCCCTTCATCTTTCCCTTTATTTTATATAGCCTGGCTCCTTTCAAGTCTAGGCATGCCGTTGAAATATGCGAACGCGTTAAACGGGGAACGAGAGGGAAAACATTGAAATTGGGCACAACTTGTAATTGGGAATTTGGGCATAACCTGAATAAAATGTATAAATATGAATTTGGGCATATAGTTTGTTATGAACATAACTTGGGAAAACGGGGCATGAAAACCTATAACGACATAGGTAAAATTGGCTAATAATGAAATCCCTAGGATTACAATAATTAGAAACTGTAACTGCGCCTAGACACGAGATTAGATTACACTTGTGGTGGAAGTCTGCCCGGAACTGCCCGGATATCCAGCGATCAGAAGTGGTGAATCTAATGTGAGGTTTCTAGGTGCAAAAATACGAGACGTGCTAAGACACGAGGTTAAGCCCGACTTGTGGAAGAAGTGTGCCCGGAACCGACCGACATATCCAGCGTCCACAAGTGGTAGGCTTAATGTGAGGGGTCTAGTACATTATAACCATAAATGGACATGGTAGTGAATTGGAATACTTAACCTAGTTGAATCCATAAGGATTGTATGAACATGAATCTGAATAGGAGTTAAGTAAACTTGTTTGAAACAGTGGGTGGGTTAAGTAATTCTGGGTTGGGTGGGTAATATTTATATAGACCCACAAACTTAACCGGTTGAGGTTATGTAATTAAAGACATCGTTAGGTAAGTATAACCCATGGAAATCCTAGTGGGAATACAAGACAAGGAGGAGAGCTTGTATCATCTTGCGTGGGGGACCCATTTCAGTTAGTAACCCATAAAACGGTATCAGACGAGTACTCCGCCCTAGGTCGGAGTAGGGATTCGTTTAATTGGCTGATTGTAAGAGATCCAAACGTGGAGGATGGTGTGGGCGGCGCAAAGCGACCGGGGCCATGTGCGTGCATGGTCCGGGCAGAGGGGGATAAGACATCCGTGACACCTGTAGATATGGTTGCGCACACCAACGAAGGGTTGCCACTTTAGGAAGTGATACCTCCTACTGTGGGGCCGACACAGGGTATCTACGGAGTAGGGAGCCGATCGATTAGGGTAGTAGTTAGGGTACATCTAGACTTTGGTAAAGTTTAGGAGCCTGTTAAGTTGGGCTGCCTATGGATTGTATAGGGTGAAAACCTCTCACCAGAAGTACGCATAAGTTTACCATCTTATAGTTGTTGGGATCATCTCATTCTGGTAATACTAGTATCAATGCAGAGAATCAGAGTAATCATTAGAGAAGCGTATACACTCTATCATGTTCACCTTGTCATACCTGCCTTTTGTGATGTTATCTTTCTTATGCGCTTTATATGCCTGTCATGAAATATTTACTTATTTATTTGGTAAAAGTAACTGGACTCGTCAGACTTTATATCTGAGCCTTTTTGTTTTCTCTTCTTTCTTTCGTTTCCCCCCTCCCCCCTAGGTTCTCAGGGTGGGAATACTCAAGCTTGATTAGGATTTTGCTATCATTTTGCTGGAGCTGCTTAGATGTATTGCTCAAGCTCCTATCTTTGCTACTATGGCTATGTTTTTATTTGGGGATTATGCTTCTTTTACATTGTACTCTGATGTTTTAAGTACAGGACATAAGTTTTTATGATGTACTGGTTATATGTAATTCAGACATATGATGTTTTGAACCACGATGCTTTATGATAAATAAAAGTTTTTAATTCCGCTGCTATTTGTATATGTCTTGTAATGTTTCTGTTTCTGTTTCTATTTACCTATAACGCTTCACAGAACTTAATGCATTCTCTTAATGAGTGACATTAACGGACGTGGGGTGTCACAATATCCTTGAGCTACTTATATAACTTTATTCCGAGTTATATTACTTAATTCATCTGTTTTGTTTTTGTAAACCCATTTTGTTCCTACAACAGCTTGATCACTTGGTTTGGGAACTAATTCCCAAACTTCATTGCATTGAAACTGATTAAGTTCTTCTTGTATAACAATGATCCAGTTTCCATCAAAAGATGCTTCTTTAAAATTTTCGATTTTATATTAGAAATAAATGTTACATGACCCATTAAATTTAATTGATTTCTAGTTCGAACGCTTGAATTAGTTTCTCAAATAATATTTTTTTGTAGGATGATTTCATAAAATTCATGGAGGTGAACTTATTAAATTAGAATTATTGGTTGTATTTTAATTTTCTTAATTATGAACAATTTATTTGTCTTCTAAACTATGAATAAGGTTATCCTCTTCATCAAATTTATTTTGATTATTTATATTTGAAAATTTAAAATTTTCATCAAATGATACACGAAAATTTTCTTCGACGATTTTAGTTCTTTTATTAAATATTCTACAAGCTTTACTTCGGTTCGGGTATCCTAAAAAGATTCCTTCATCGGATTTCGAATCGAATTTACCTAACTGGTCTTTAGTGTTTAAAACAAAACATTTTGATCTTAAGATCTTAAAGTAGGAAATATTTGGTTTTCTACCGTAAAATAACCCGTAAGGTGTATTTTTCGTAAGAGGTCACATAAAAGCTCGATTCAATACATAACAGTCGTTTGCAACAGCTTCTGCCTAGAATTGCTTTGGTAACGTGCTTCCATTTAGTAAGGTCCTAGCACATTCTTGTGAAGTTCAATTTTCCGTTCAGCAACTCCATTTTGTTGTGGATTTCTAGAAAATGAAAAATTATGAAAAAAATCCTTTCTTTTTACAATATTTATCAAAATCTTCGTTTTTGAATTAACCTCTGTGATCAATTCTTATATTTATAATATTAAGTCCTTTTAATCCTTTAATTTTTTGCATATGTTTTAAAATGCTCAAAAATATAAATTTTCTTTTTTATAAAAATAATCCATGTTTATCTAGAAAAATCATCAATAATTATAAATATGTATTTATTATGATTTATGGATTGAATTTGGGTTGGTCCAAATAAATTCATACGAAGTAATTCAAGTGGTTGTAACATTGAGATGACTTTCTTTGATTTCAAAGTGGATTTAGTTAATTTACCTAACTGACATGCATTATAAATATTATTAACTTTGAAATTCATTTTTTGGTAATTCTTTTACTAGATTATTTTTCGTAATTTTATTTATAGTTTTAAATTTTAACAAATTCTTTTGTGCCATAGCCAAGGATCATTTTCTTTGGCTATTAAACACATATTTGAATTATTATTTACTTTCGTATTTAAAATCTAAATGTTTCTATCTCTATTTCCTTCGAAAATAAGATTTTGATTTTGATCAAAAATACCACATTTACTTTCACAAAACGAAATTTCGAATCCATTATTGCATAATCCACTTATACTTAATAGATTGTGTTTCAAATTCTTAACATATGTCAGGTAAAATTAAAGCACCATAATTGCTCACATTGCATTTACCGATGATATATCCCTTGGAATTAACTCCGAAGTGACAAAGCCTCCATCTAAATAAATAATGTTTGTCAGCATATCTTTGCCTCCTGTCATGTGTTTTGAGCAACCATAGTCGAGTATCCATTCTCCTTTTTTCTTGAGTGGGTCCTGCAAAAAATAAGAGGTAACATTGGTATCTACTTTTTAATAGGGTCCTAAAAGTTAGGTCTTAGGAAAACCAAACCCAGGAGGGTTCAGTGTCCCTTTAAGAGATATAATCCTTATTATTATGTACTGTTTCTAAAATATTTTAATATTTTTTTTTTCGAATCAACTTATTGATTGTTTTAGGAACCCATTTACTAATTGTTTTAGTTATCTCTTTTCTTCTTGAAATTTTAGTTGAACGATAAGGTTTTAAGTTTCTTTTTATATCCTAGTCCATTTTTATTTGATGTAGATTGAGAACTTTCAATAATTTTAGAAATTTTTTCTCTTTATCTATTGAAATTTGAAACATTTTAAGTAACCCCTTCTATTTTTTCTTTAAACCAGAATTTTCTAATTCTTTCATCTTAATATTGGTTTTTAACTCATGATTTTCAGAGACAATAGCATCATTCTTTTCTTTTTGAATTTCAATTTCTCGACTCAATAGAATAAGTTGAGAATTAACATCAGAAAATGAATCTTAAATTTTCTCAAGTTCTTCTTCTAATATTTTCTTCTCGTCTTTAAGCATGTCTCTTTCAAATTTATTTTTGTTCTTATTCTCAACTGCTTCTTTATATTTTCTTTAGAGGCCTTTTAGAGTGTCTAGTAATTCTAAACTTATTTCTATTATATCATCGAAAGTTAAATCACTAACCTCATTTTCTTTAGCCATGAAGCATACGTTAGCTTGCTCGTTATCACTGTCATTGTCACTTTCTGAAGAAGAGGAATATGAATCATTTTAAGTAACTAAATGCCTTCTTTTCAAATCTGTCCTTCTTATATTTATTACAATGTTCCTTCTTCTGTTCTGGACAATCTTTTTGTATGTGTCCCTTCTTGTGACAGTTATAACATTCTAAGATTGATGATGATAGTTTGTTAGTGTTAAAACTTTTCTTTCTATTATTTCTGTTTCCTTTTACATATTTCAAAAACTTTCTAAAATTCTTGGCTATAAATCCTAGACCATCTTTGTCTCATTCTGGTTCTTCTTGCTCTACATTAAATGCTGCATTCTTTTTTTCTTGTGCCTGTACTCGTTTTGTCTGCAAATTAACTTCATATGACATTAAATTTCCTATTAACTCTACTAGTTTCATGGTAGAGAGATCATTAGCTTCTTTGATAGCCAAGACCTTCCTTTCCCATTCATCTGTTAAATAGTTTAGGATTTTTGAAACTATATCGAAATCAGAAATTTTTTCTCCTAGTCCTAATAATGAATGGTAAATATCCTGAAATCTAGAATACATATCATTAATTGACACATTTTGTTTCATTTTAAAATTATTGAATTGGCTTTTAAGCATGTATATCTTGTTAGTTCCTTTGTGAGTGACTTTGAGTGTTCGCCATATTTCATATGCAGTTATGCACATGCTAACACGGTTAAACTCATTTATATCCAAGGCACAAAACAACATATTCATTGCTTTAGCATTAGCGGTGCATCTAATTTTTGTGCATTTAACCAAGCGGAATATTCAGTTGTAGGAATATGATATTCAGTTTGTGTATATTCTATGAATCAAAACCATTTTCTTGCATATTTTTCTATGTGTGTAGCCCAATATTTATCATTCATGTCACTAAATAAAGGTGGACATGCAGTATATTGTCCTTCTACAAAACAAGTGTTAGTGTTGTTACTAGTGTTGTTATCCATATTACTTACAGTATCAGATAACTGTGTTATGGTTATATGATTCCTTACTCTAATACCAAACGAAACGGCAGTACGGATCGTGTGATATGGATAATTGTGTGTTGGATATAATTGAGGAAGATTTATATACTAATTTTGATGTTAGAAAGTAAATATTTAATGAGATAAGTAATTAGAAATGATATTGCAAGCAAGCAATATAAAAGTAGACAATAAAAGTAAAAGACACCAGAAACTTTTATACTGGTTCAGAGCACCGTCCTACGTCCAGTCTTAGACTCATTCTTGAATTTCAACTATACAATAACCCACACTTAACCCAGAGGAAAAGATCTTTAGAACGACTGAACAATAGACGGAGACCTGAGCAGCACAATATGATTTTACCTCAGTAGCCGAAGAGATCCTTACGCGCCTGAGCAGCAACACCGGACTTTACACTAAAATTGTAAGTTTGGTAGACTATTTGTGTTCTTGATAATACGAGTTGTCTTTTTATAGTACACCCTTCCTATAATCTTCTCATCGTGAATATATACGTATGTATGTATAGTTTAAGTGTATGAAGACAAGAAAGAAAGTTATTGCATGAATATAAAGTATGAAAGCGAGTACAATATATGTATATGTGTGTGTGTGTGTGTGTGTTTAGAATGTAGAAGATAGAGAATAATAGAATTATATAGATATATTAGATTATAAGAAAGAAAGTTTATTTGATTGATATTAGATCATCTATATATAATGTATAAATAGCAGCAACTATTGGCCAAGTGGCTTGGTTGAAAAGTAGTGTCTAAATTTGTTCGTATGAAGTCGTTTCTCTTCGTGAAAAATAGCGTTTCAGAAAATTTGACCGTTAGAAAAATTCAGTTGACTCAAGTTCAGGCTAGTCAATTGAAAATTCAAAATGTATATGTATATATATATATATATATATATGTGTGTGTGTGTGTGTGTGTGTGTGTGTACATATATTGATGTGCATGTGTGCAGATTGCACACACTATCTCAGGCCAGTTGTCTGACTTGGAGAATTCTGTGCAATCTTGCACACTTATATATGTTCATATATAAATACGGAAATCATGAATTTTAGCGTCTCTTTTTATATATACATGTATATATATATTTATATACCATACTTATATTATTTAGCAATACGTATATATAAGCAAGTTTTAAATCATATAAATAAGCTTTATAAAAGAGCTACTTGGGGAGAGATTTTAACAATTGTACTCTAAGACTCGAGACTCAATAATTAAAATATTTAATCACCAGATTGAAGTCTCGTCTCCAATATTGTAGTTTATATTCTCTTTTTATTGCTTTGATCATTGAATACTTCGTATTGTTGAATAAGCTCTTTGTCATAAATCAACACTGTGACTCAACAGAATCTTGATCATCTGCCCTAAAAGGACTCTCAACCTTCTATGAACAAAGTTACAGTAACATGCAGAAACAAGGATTAAATATAACAACAAATTCTCAAACTAAAGATGAAATTTCTCCTAGATCTCATTAAGATTACCTGTAGGAATGACACAACTTGATTCTACATGTTTTCTTAATTCTGACGATCAAAGCTTGAGATTTGGAGGACAGTTTGATTTTACAGTAGTTTGCCTAAGGAACAAGAAGATGTTCTTTTTCCTGTAAAATGAAAATGAAAATGAAAATGAACGTAACTTCCATTCTTTAGGACATTTTCCAGAATTCTCCCAAGTAAATTAGAGAATTAAGGAAAACTAAGCCCCCACTTAAACCTTAATCACTTAGTTAGGCCTAATTATTGTGATTAGCGCACTATAATCCTCTTTATTAATGAATTTAAACACTTTAACTTGTAAAAATACAACTTTTACACAAATTACTTATTAAATTATTTATATTAACATTTTCAACTAGTTTACAAGTTTAAACATTATTCCCCATAAAGTTTAAACATGCTTTAATACACCAAAATTTGACATTTTTAACAAAAACACCATTTTATCTTTATTTTTGTTAAACTCGTAACTTTTGCTAATTTTATATCATCGAAAAATTTACCTGAACTTGTTAAAAATGTTTATAACCTATTTTAATAATATTTAATTAAATTATGTCCAAATTTTACATTTTCAAACCATTTTGTGTACCATTTTCCAATCGATATATTTTTAAATTTAAATATTCCACATATTATAGCTTATTATTAAATTAAACACCAAATTTCATTCAATATTATTTTTAACATGCTTAATATTAGTTTTTAACCAATATTTACATTTTGTTGTTTTTGTTTTTATCCCAAACAAGTTAAAATCTTCATTTCACAACAAAATTCACCGGTTGTCACTAGATTTGAGATTTAAACACACAAGCTCAATCCAATCTCTCAAACTCTTATAGCATGCACTATAAGGTTTCACATAATTCTATTCTGTGCTTATTTAAATTTCATTACATAATCCAACTTTAAAATTACTTTTCATTTATTTATTAAATATTTCCCAATTAACTCTTGTATAATTAGTCAAGTTTACCACAAAAATTGTTTCTAAACTTTTTATATTTCAAACTGTGATCTCAAAGTTAAAAAAAAAAATCATAATATAATCATTTTCATTGTTTATTCACGAAATGCTTGATTGTATTGTGCTTTTAACACAATTTATTCATAATCCATTCAAAATTTCACTTTTAGCTCCAAAATCCTCAATTTATGCAACTTAAGGATTTCATGAGTTAACGTTCCCAAATCTAATTTAATTTTACTTAATCACCTATTTAATCATCTACAGATAATCACATAAAATCAGGGTTGTTACATCATACTTGTAGTCCATCATTTTATCATCATCGGTTTCTTATCACAAAAGTATGTAACATCCTCAAAAAAATTTGTCCCTATCCTCTTTAGAATCAAATTTTATAATGTAAAAATGATGTTTTTTGGAACAAATGATAAACTTCTCTAACGGTTTCCACATTCTATGAGTATATGCCTTTGAAAAATGAAAAATGCGGTTTTAAATCAACAACATAAATAACTATTGTATCGTTTCATTGATTTATTGCTTCATTAACGCTTCTTGCTGCAATCTTAGTGCGGCGAATGTAATTGAATTTTCTAGATGGATAACATTTCAATGAAATGTTGATAAGAATTTGATTACGTCTAGAAACATTTTTCCAATTATTATAAATAAAAGGAGATGTACCATATAATGGATTTAGAAATCGAGATCTAGATCTGTTAAAGAAAGATAAGTGCAGAGCATAAGCTGTCGGAATTTTCTTAAACCGGCCGTCGTTCTCCACGGTATAAATACATTTTACTTATAATTTGTATGGCTGAAAACCAAAGTGAAAAGATGGCCAAATGCAACCAGGCAAAGTTCCATTGATCAGTAGCTAGTGTACACATGTTCAGTTCAACTTGTACAAGTTGGCCTAATATATACAAGTTAGGTTTGTTTGGTGGCCTTTAGAAAGATTATAATAACGTGATCGATACTAGGTAATCTACCTGTCACCAGGTTAGGTTTAAAAGCATCAATGACTTGAAATATAAGCAAAGAACTGAAGTGAAATATACTGTATACCACAAGTGAAGTATACTGTATACTGCTTTGCTTATATACACTTTTAACCAAACCAACGACAGATGCATAGAACCATATTTGCTAGTTAGTCATATGAACAAAAGGGGATAGGAGTTGGCAGCTTGGAGACTTAAATGTGAAATAGTCAACCCACGTGTAGTCATGAGCTTCTAGATAAACATAGAAGAATCCGGCAGCAAGCCAAAAGTTCTTCTCATCTTCGTTATTCGCCACCTTTTATATGTACTTTCATAATACTGACTGTATACAGTGAACAACAATCATGAATGCTTCCAATAAAACATCCGTGAGCCAGCCAGCCAGTGCCCCATGGATTGGCCCCCCGTTTCATATATATATATATGCAATGACTCTGTGTGTGTATATATACACACACATTGTGTGGACACAGTACACACATGCTGCATGCTTGTTGGAAAATAAAAGTTTGACTTTTAAAAGCATATCGTATCATAAATATCCTCAAGGAAAAATATGCCAAGAAGTTAGATGTCACTAATTAATCGGTATTATTTCATCTGTGTGAAGAAGGCATGCTACGAGATTCCAATAGCCAAGAAGAAGGGGCAAAATTAATATATTGATATTTATGTGTGTGTGTGTTGGGAAGAATAAACTATGAATATCGTTAAGTCAACTGAGTACTTATATAATTACTTTTAGTTTTAAAATCACAGTACTTAATTTAAACTAATTAAGACAATTTATTTTAGTCATGACGTACACTGAAGAATCTAATGACTACAATGAATTGGCAGCTGGAAAATAATTCATCGTTTATCAGAATATCACATGATTTCTGTCAACTATAGATACAAGTTGCGATTATAAAAACTACTACCAAAATTCCTAGGTTTGTGTATAGGACAAACTCATTGCCAGGTAAACTCACAGAAAAGTAATTATAAAAGAAACTCATGAAAAACTAAACTAAATGCAGAAGAGTAATCTTACGCACACTGTTTTTTCCGAAAACCATGTTTATACTTCCCACTAAATGATTGAAAATGGATAGACGTTAGATAATATATAACTAATGATTGATGAACCAACACACTATACCAATGAACCAATACAGTCTATAAATGAGCAGGATATATATTTGTATGTACGCATTCTTGGAAGGTGTAAACATGTTTTCCGAAGCTAGTCCATTTCTCTTCCTCATTCTACTCTTTCCTCCTTTTCATTGAATCTGAACTCATTCTTCGTTCAATTTTAATTCAAATAGAAGTTCTTCTGGTTAAAGATTATCTAAGGAAACATTATAGTTGAAAGTGATTTTGATCGACCGAGCCTAATACTCAGTTTTATGCATTCGGAGAACAATCCTTGATATTAGTCACGAAAACAGTCACAGAGATATCAAAATACAGCAAAAAACATAAGTTTTCATTGTGGTTCGGCAAACTCTGGCCTACGTCCGCATGAAGAAGAGAATATCCTATTTCCAGATGGATGGTCTATTTATAAACTACGGACAACAACCCGGATCGACATGAAAACATACAAAGGGTGAACCAAAGGGGGATGATCCGACCCGCAAAGTGGGACCCAGATCGCTTCTATAATGGGGATCAATACCGATCTCAAGGGGTTGCACCCCAAATTGGAGCCAAAACGCTCACATGATGGGGGGATCGATACCAAACCCCCTAGGGGACCGGTACCGATCCTTGGGGGTTGCACCCCAAGGGGAACGACCTCTAATGTGGGTCCTTATCTTGCTTCTCTAATTGTTGGTTTGCCGATTCATGCCTTTGATTTTGATTATTGACGAAGTTCCGATGAAGTTTGCAAGTTTTGAAATTCCATATCTATAATACGTACCGATACGGTACTTAGCGATATTTGTAGTCATGTTCCGGATCATGTTTCAGTCTTGTTCCTCGACTTCAAACCTATCGTTTTGATACGTATCCAAACTTTGAGCTTCAATTCAGTTTGTCCCAAAGTTATAGTCGAGTGAGTCTAGTTGTTTATCATGTAATTATCCTTACTCGATTTCTAGGTGATTCAGTGTCCAAATCCGAAGCGTGAGAGTCTTTTTAAAAAGCGAGTTAGCACTCAACCCCCATAACAAATTTATCACCGAAAGGTGTATTTTGTGTAAGTCCGATATCCGAAGTCTCTCTCGGTTGGTCATGAGTTTTATGGCTGTTCCGAGCTATTATTGAAGTCCACGATCTTGTTGATCAACTCACGTGTAAAGTAGTTGTTTCAAATTAGTGTTGGTGGCTTTACCGAGCCATTGTTAAGTTTTGCAACCTCTTCGGGTTAATTTTTGGTGTCTACGACCACATTGAGCCGATTCCTTGCTAATCATAATCTACACTTTTGTGATCCAAGCCTCGCCGGACTCTAACCAAGCATGGCTTCACTCGATGGTTAAGCTATCTTCCATACCAAATGTAATCCACAGTTAGTGATTCTAGACTCGTTAGGCTTTCGTTGATTATAATCCATACTCGTTGATTCATAACTTCGTCGGGTTTTTGTTATGCATCAGCCATTCATGGCGGTTTGGAGCTTCGTTGGGCTTTGGTCGAGCACCATCCATATTTGGTGATTCATAACCTCGTCTGGTTTGCACTACGCATCAGCCGAACTTAATATTCAAAGGTTTTGTTAGATCCCTATCTAGCATGAGCCATACTAGACGATTCACGATTTGGTTGGAGCTCTACGAAGCATCAGCCATACTTGACAATCCATAGTTTTGTTGGACTTCCATTAGGCATTAGGGGTTTACTGCTTTGTAGGTGTCCTATCAAGCATCATGCTTGATAGTCCATAGCCTCACCGGGCTTTTGTCGTGCATCATCCATACTCAATGATTTATAGCCTCATCGGCTTTTTACCAAGCAACAGGGATACTTGACGTTCCATCGGCTAGCTGAGCTCTTTTCGTGCATCAATTATACATGATCCATTGAGTAGACCAAGTTTTAATGGGAAATTTATTATTGATGAGCATCTTCCATACTCACCAAGTAGTTTTGTTATAGTAGTTTGATTTGCAAAATTTACACTCAACGAGAATCAACCTTACTCGCCAAATGGTTTCCTTGAAGTTATTCAATTGTAGATATCAAATTCAATAAGCTTCAATTATGCTTGCTAAGTATTTTATTAAAGTAACAAGCATAAGTTTTATTGTGAAAATTAAGAGGTCCATTACCGTCCCAGATCTATAAGAGTAAGCGACATAGACTGAAACACCACACACCCCTTAACGTCACCCATATGAGGATGCGTTAAGCTTTATGAAGTGCTTAGGTATAAAGTAACAACACAGAGACTAAAATTCGCAAGACAGGAATATAAAACACAGCGAAAACTTTAAAATATTATTTAAATAAGCAAGTCAAATCACAATGCTTGTTACATTTCATAAATACTAAATAGTCATAAACTGTCTCATGGAAAGCCATAATATCAAAGTACATAAGTAAAACCATAAAAAAAACCATAAAATTCATCACTCTCAAATGTCAATGCAATGATTAGAAAATAAGAAGTGAACCAATGCATGATTCTAGAAAGAGCCCGAATCCAAGCCGAACCGAACAATCAAGAATCACTGTTGAGACATTCCGCCCTGCGAACCTGGAGGAAAAGAAGGGAAAAGGAGAAAACAAACTAGGTCAGACATACGTGTAATGAACCGCAAATCCATACAATCTGATTGACTACATACATCACACGTCCAACCCAAATATCACAGAAATACAAATCAAATTTTTTTAGAAGAAAAAGTTAGAAGTGGAAAAGAAATAACAATACAGAATCTCACATCGCAGCGGAACAAAATATAATATATCATAACATTTGAAGTATAAAATTTTTGATGTATAACATACAATTACCAGAGTACAACACTAACAACACAGCGGAAATAAAAACGATAAATGTATCTAACACTGAAGCCTCCTGCTCCAAGCTCCTTCAGATAAATCTGTAAAATCCTGAACTACTTGACTGCCCGTACAACTTTGGGCACCCAAGAGTTTAGGTAAAATAAAACAAAATAAATTCTGGGTCAGTCATGGGATTGGTATGAGTAAATGATTTAAAACAGTTTGAGAAACTAAACGATATCTCATAAGACCACGTCGTATAACACGGAACGGGTTTTTCCCTTATGAGAATCCAAAACGCTTGATTTAACTTTCAAAATCCTTTTGAAAGAAAACGATAATCATTATATTAAAACTCTTTTGATATTATAATAGTGTCTAAATCAAATAAATAGAAATCTAGTGGAACACTTTCATCTCACGCTCCACATACATAATATACAATCAAAACCGCGGACACTTATTGAGTAATGAATTTCCAACTATAACAAGGTATGGAACCACCTTCCCATAGTGTATCTCTAGAGGAGAATACATTAGGTTCAACAAGAACATCTTGTAACCCGGCCACACATGACCGACCACTCATTTTGCTTGAGCGTATCGAATGTATATCACCAACGGTTGGGATCAGCAACCGTTTTCCCAAATGGGACAGCACCGAATAGAATAAAGAATGAAATGAATTTCTCTAGATAGGTGATAATACACCCTAATTGGGAGCTATCCACTTAGCCATGTTGCCTGCTCGATTTTTGTCATTTCCGGTTGTTGAGGCCTGAGACTACGCTTATTTATCATTCATTGATAACACAATCACTTTGAATGTCACATTGTCAGATCCATTAATCATTAATTGATTTGCATAAATATATTCTGGATATTATGCTAAGAGAATAAATTCTCCGCCACTATATACATTTATACATACCAACATA
Source organism: Allium sativum (assembly GCA_030737875.1). Taxonomy (NCBI): domain Eukaryota; kingdom Viridiplantae; phylum Streptophyta; class Magnoliopsida; order Asparagales; family Amaryllidaceae; genus Allium; species Allium sativum. The sequence goes on along the minus strand of CM060925.1, from coordinate 155,270,188 downwards.
TGTGATCATTGGATATACTCTGTCAGACATTCGTCCATACACTTCATTCTAGGACTGAACGAAACCGAAGGCACAATTTCTATTAAAAGAAAAAGCCCTTGCACTTTACTCCGTCGTCGATTCTCTTTATATAATCTGATTCGCAACGCTACAGCCAATACGGAGTGGTTCTAGGATAATAGTCCAACCGGTCTCTCCATATTGACAACGATATTGGCAAATACTTCGATAGTTAACTATCAAAGAAAAACTAACATTCATCCACAACATCAAACAATCACTGGGCCCCTTAATCAATATTTCATTAATTAAATCACTTCTTTATTTCCTTACCAATATTTATTTACTAAATAATTTCAATAATCAACTTGGCCTCTTAAGCTACTTGGAAAACATTTCCATATATCGCCATCTTTTATTTTCTATGCTTAAAAATATATTCTATTTATAATTGGAAAACATTCTAATTACTTGTCTATTTCACGCCTATTCATTTCTACACTCAGAAAATATTCATTATTATATTTCCAAAATTCTACTTACTTGGGTTAAAACGAATGTTGTATAAAACACCGTTACAACAACCCAAAATATTTCATTCAACTAAATTTCTTTAAACATTTATCTCCAAGACTGAATCCTACTATTTCTCGGTTAATAACTAAATCAATCAAGTTGGGGTATAATTACCTCTCAGACCTTGACTGAAAACATTATTTACTTCAAAACAGACAAGACCAATTTCCTCGAATACTGATCAACACCATAAAAACCAAATTATTCATTTTAAAACCCGTATATGTTTCTGTTTTTAAGTGTATCAGATTTACTTATAGATTTCTTTTTTTTATAATATTCTATTTTTAAGTTTGTTTCCTTATCGAATTATATATATATGGATACATTGATTTCTAACTATCAAATTTTCTTAAAAATATTCTAACTCCTTAAATTTCTGGAAAATTTCGCTATAACCTCCTTTTTACGGGTCACTTGGTACAACTACAAAACGCCTCTCTGGGCCCTTCCCATTCAAAAAGAAAATCATAAAGCCAAGAGGTTTGCCGATTCGGCGCATAAAATCTCATATTAAATTAAATATGTACCTTTTGGTCAGGTATTTCAATTTATATCTCTTCATTACTTCTTTCCAAACCTGCTTAACACATATCCAAATATTCCCATTTGGTTTCAACTCAGTCCATTCGTCTTAACCCAATTCGCTAATTTATTTTCTAATTTGTTATTATGCCTATTTCACTTCTTTGTTTGAACATAACATGTTCAAATAAAATATTAACTTGCTTATAACAAATTGAATTCCATTTTCAAATCAAGATTCCTTTTTGATTTTGAATATAATTCCTCAAATCACCTTTACTTATTCAAAGCTCAATTTCGTAACAAATTTCGATTAACTAATTATTATTCAAATTAGTTTGTTCTATTCAATAACTAAAAATCTTATTTTGTTTCAAAAATCATTTCACTTCACTGGATTTCATATTTATTTTATATCTCCAATCTGAATTTCTCTAATGGAAATTCAGATTTTCATTTACTAAAAATCCTTTTATTAATTTAAATAAACCGTCATGGTTTAGGAACGATTTTGGCACTGCTTTTCTGAAAATTTGATTTTGACATAACTCAAAATCTATTCGACGAAATCCAAATTTTTCTCTTCCATTAGAAAACTATTATCAAATCGGTCCTGACGATTCTTATTTCAAAGAATTCCGACTTAAATTGAGTTCTGTATACTCAATTGAAGTTCGAAACACCAAATTACGAACTACCGCACAGCGACGAGTTCGTTTTAATTATATTTAATATATAAACTTCTAAACTTTGTTTATATATAAATTCTAACTTCATTCAAATATATTTTAATATATTTTAAACCAATTTTCCCAATTCAACTTAATAATTCTGATTATCCAATATCGCCAATTATTTCATATCCCAGTTATAAATTTATTTGCAATTCAATCTTCTATATTAAATTCTAATTCCTTTATAATGAAATTATTTATAAAATTCGATATAACGAATTTCAAATTATAATTCATTTTGATTTATCTCATCTCAGTTTATATTCCGAATTCCAGTAATAAACCCTTCGTTCCTTTTTCGAAAACGATTTCCAACTCACTGTTAAATTCATATTTGAATTTAAATTCCTAAATTATCAAATGATAATTTATTTCACTAAATTTATACACCGTTTATAAATTCAACTTCCTTGTTTCATATATTAGAACAAGTTCCATTTCAAATCTACTTGAAACCCAATTCATTTTATATTCCGAATCCTGGAATAAAACTGTCATTCCCTTTCGAAATGATTTCAAATTATATTTTAAATTCATACTTGAATTTAAAATTACAGAATATCTCCAGATAATTAATTCACTATATTTATAAGCATTGTTTATAAATTTACTTGTTTATAAATCCAAACAAGTTCCATTTCAAATTATATTTAAAACCAAAATCTTATTTTGGAATATTCTATTTATTTTAACTTATCAGTATATAACATAGAATTTATTTTCATATTTAAATTTAACTTCTATTTAATATAATCCTATTATTTTTCTAGACATATTTATTTAAATAAATTCGAACAAATTGAATTCAAATCATAAATCCTTACGAATTTATTTTAGTTCAATTTATATTTTGAACATTAGAATAAAATTTATCGTTTACTTCTTTAAAACAATTCCCCATTTCTATTTTTAAATTCACAATTGAATTTAAATATTCAAATTATCAAACGGTAATTTTTCCGCTTCATTTATAAACACCGTTTATAAATTTATTTCAGTTCTTTGATTATCCAATGACAATCATTCCCTTTTTTTATAAATACCGTTTATAAACTTACTTCAATTTTCTATATTTTCTAATTTATAAACATTGTTTATAAATTCAATACTTCAATTTCCTGTATATCTTAATATACAAACATCGTTTATAAATTCAATACTTGTTTTATTTATCCAGAACAAGTTAATATTTCTATAGCTCGTTAAAAATTCAAATTCTATTTTTAAAAATCTTTTCCCTTTTTAAATCTCAAATATCCTTTTCACGATATTTTTATATATCAACATTTTAGACCCAGTGATATTAAATCAATCAAAAAACCCCAATTATCCACCATAGATTTTCTAACACATAATGTACGATAATATATATGAAAACAAACAATTAATAATATTTTTCAGGAATCCAGTCGGATCCCTCAAACCTGTTTTCCTGCATCCACAGTCGTTAGCCAACATAAATAATACCCATCCTGCTTCGAGGCAGGATATCGCGGTATAGAAGGTCATTCACTATCATAGCGTAGGGCGTATAGGGTCATCCGCTAATGATACTGCGGACATCCGCTAATGGTACTGCGGGAACTATCCAATAACCAATATATATATATATATATAATAACCACAAACACCAATCCTAAATAACTAATATATATTTTATAATAGCCACAGTAATATTTTAATGCAATCAAACAACCATCAATTATTTTTAACGACTAAAAATAATTCTAAATAATAGATTGAGTGAGATTTACTCATCGTGGTTTTTTTCCTATTTATGTTCGATTCATTCTGATTCCAGTTGATTCCAAAAATTCCCAGCAAATTCCATTCTCCGATACGAGTCCAACTCGCCTTGTGTTATTATTTTGGAACTCGTATAAATTAAATACGACATTTTTAAGCTACTAACAATTTAAATATGATAAAAAAATTAATTACTGAATTATGATTACTACCCTCGACCATTTTTTCTTTTAGAGATTCCAAACCCTTATGCTTGGGTTTTCCCACTAAGTCATTAGCCCACTGTTGATCACCATACACCATTACCGTGACCACCCCTTTTTCAGCCGAGCACTCAACTCCATTGAATCCTCTCTGCTCAATGTCAATTCTCAACTCCATAAATTTCTGGTTCAAAATTGACATAAGGAAAACATGTCGTACCATTCCAGAGAAGATAACAACAGCCTCAGTCCCCCTTAACCACACTTGAACATCCATATTCCAAGAAAAAAACACAGATCCAACCCCTCACATATTTCACTGCAAAACCTCCACTGTCGCACCCTTAATACATTCAAAATTCTCAGACCTGACTCCCTCAAAATATCCACTGCCAAACTCCGGTAGCAATAACAACCGCCAATTTCCAAAAATTCCTGTGCCCTTCAAAAACAACTGGTTCATCTTCAAATTAGCTCCAGACCTTCTATTCATTACATCAGTTTAGATTGACCTAACCCTACAGATCGAATTTTCCTAAGCATTGCACTCACCCAACATCGCACCATCCCCCCAAACCTCAACTGTCGCACCTCTCCCAGGTGTAATTCCAATCATCGAACTCCATTACTGCAAACACCGCGACTTCAGTACCATTGGTACCATTGCCAGAACTACACTCGCCCCCCTCCCAATTGACGCGACTTCGAACTGAAAATGAATAGCAACATCTCCTCCTTCAAATAATCCCACTTCAACCTTGCAAGCCCTCATCGATGGCATAGCACGAACTGTTGTCCGCTTCACTCAGGGAATCCACATCACAATCGATAACTGATTTCCCCAAATCCTGAGCCCTAGTTCGATGGTTCAAAGTTGAACCCAACAGATCCTTCGTTGCGCTTGGAGATCTCCCTTCCTCTCTTTTTCTTCTTCTTTACTTCCTTTCAATTTCGATTTAACGCGGGATCAATTTCCTTTTCTTTTGTTGTCGTCGAACGAGATAGGAGTATAGTGGGGTATTCGTGAATTTGAGGGAGCAGATTGAAATATAAAGCTTTGATTTTTACTATCAAATGAAATAAAGAGGAAGTGTAGCGACATTTTTAATTCCTTTTTAAAGACTTAATTCTCCATTTTCACAGAGGATCGACATTTAGAAAAGAAAAGGAGAGTAGGATATGTTGCGTATAAATAGATGGAGAACCAGCGACATTCACTTTGGGTTGAAGTATAATATAGACTGCGAAAGTACTGTTCTTAGTTTAGCTATGGTACCTTTCATTTAATTTGATTTGATTTCGATTTTATCTTGATTTGATTTCGTATTTAATATGATTTGATATAAAGGCATTTTTATTCTTTTTATATAGATATCAATTTGATTTCGAGCTTATCTACTAATCAAATATCTCGGGGTCCATTACTTTACGTTCACGAACCACTATTTTAACATAACGACTGACGTTTAAACGTTTTAATGCCATTCTCAACTGAACAATATATATTCTAAAATTTAATTTGAACGTATATACCATATTAAATTAGTATAATATAAATTTAAATTCATAACTAATCATTTTATCAATAATAAATGATTATTTTTATCGTTTATATATCATACAATTTATATTGTTCGTCTAAACCGTTTTAACTCGGTTTTAAATCTCGAACTGAATTATTCCAGATTCTCGTATTACGATAATTATTTATATTCGAAATAAATCGTATTTCAATTAGAAAATCAACAAATCAATATAAAAGTCAATTTATATTATCAAATCAATATTTATAACCATATTAAATGTTTAAAATAAATCGAGTAAATATCCAGGTCGTTACAATACGTCTGGTGAGTTCTAGTAATTTTTAGCGTAAGCATAAGTTAGGAAGCATTTAGACAGATGAATAGTTCTAAGAGCAATAGTCATGTATGAATAGTTAAGGAAATAATCTCTACGCTTACTAACCCCTATAAACTCGCGACACTAGCTCCCAACTGTTCTAATCCTACGCTCAAAACCCTGCACTAATCTCAATCCCAGAGACTAGATTTTCCCTAACTACAAATCCCTATAGCTAGAATCCATAGTTTAGAAAACTAGAAAATGGCACAAATACAAAATAAAGCATTTAAAATAAAATAAAACAAAACCCTATTTAAAACTAAGACACTTTACCCTCTTAGTTTTTATTATGTCACTTGAAAGTGCAACTTCCTCCTTTACTTTCTTATGGAGACCGAATGAAATCTGACTTAGGGTTTTGAGTTCTTATCTAAATCGTGACCCTTATTGTTTTGGAATTAATCCTTTGATGCTTCGATTATTATTGCTCTCTAGTCAAACGATTTGGCGTTGCGATTGATCGAAAATCTCCAAATTTTTGTGAGTTCTCTGAATTTATTTTATTCGATTTTAGTGCTTGATTTTCGATGATCTGCCAACGATGATTTGCTCGTTATTTATAGGTTTGAAAACCTTGAAATCTCTGATTCTAGATTCTTCTTATGGTTTGAAATATACTTGTGAGATTAGGTTGATATTTCTAGCAATTTGAATTTGTCCCTTCAGAAAATAACAATTTAATTCTTGTCGTATATCCACTTTTCTAGAAAAAAAAATACTTTGGTGATCTCTAGAGCTCTGTATTTGTCACTCTTTGTTGACACTTTCAACATGATTTTAATTTTGATACTTTCCAAATATTCCCCTGTAATTCCTCTGTCTCAAGCCGTACCGAACTTTTCTTGAAAAAATTTTGATTTGGCTAAAATATCATCTCCTGTCCTTGATGAACTGGATTTATCTTGCATGATATTCTTACTTGAATTTCATTCTATTGGCCTTTGGGTTTTTGTTCATTGCCTCCATTTATCACCGTTAGTTGATGTTAAAAAAACTTATCCATACACAAACACACTTATATATACATATATTCTTATGTGCATATGTGCGTGTGTGTGTGTGTGTTGGTATTGGCTGCTCATTTGTATTTCCTTTTATGCTTGGTCCCTGGGTGTTGCTGATAAGAACATATGTTATATCTACTTGCTACACTTGGCCTTTTCATTTTTCTTGGGTTTGTTTATGTTGTATTTTGTTTTGTGCATTCTGAAATGCTCTTGTACACTATAAAAACATATGCTACACTTGTTTGAGTTTGTTTTGTGCCATCTTGTTGCCCTTGTATATCTTCTTGTGTTGTGTTGTATACTTGATATATCCTTGTTCTTTTGTTGGCATTTTAAACTGCCCTGCTTCCTTATAGCTTTGTGCAGTGTCCTTGTATATGTTTGGAATGATCCTTTGAAACTGGAAGTAGTTTGGTCTGATGGCCACGTGTTACTCTGTTTTGTACCACGGTGTACATTTTTTCATCCATGCTATATTGCCTAGTTTTGTGCTTGTACTCTAGCTTGGCTATTTGAGTTAACCTTGTGCACTCCCATTGATGTTTTCACTTGGTTTTGGCACTGTTATAAGAATTGATATTATACCCTGTCTTTTTTTGGTTTCTTGGCATTTGCCATGCTGTTTACATTATGCTCGGTTTTATATTCATTATTGCTTGGGTTGTCTAATGCTCCCTTGAGTGCCAGCATGATTTGCTTGCTGTGCTTTTATACCGTCCATGAGCATGTCACTTGAGCTACATTGTGCACATTTAGAAAAATATTTGTGAATAAAATTCAGCATACTGCTTTATATGAGTTGTGGCAGTTCAAGATTAGCTAATTACAAATGTTGGTCTTGATCAGCAATCTAGTATAGTTTTGTTGGGGCTGATTTGTGAGAACTAGAGATAAGTATGTTTTGTGGTATTTTCAGTGTATCATTGTGAATACCACAATTAGTCTATATTAGAAAATCTGACCAAGTCTAGAAAAAAATGGTGAGAAACGCACCATAAATCTGAAGCAAATAAAATTCAAATTTTATAATTGTCTACAGTTAATTCTATTTTTGTTCCATTTTACTGTGTGTTTTTGTGATAGGTATACAGTTGAGTGGACAGGATCTGAAGCATGTGAAGACTCAATGTGTGTATATGAATGTATATAAGAAAGTGTATATGTATGACTGAGTGAAATGAGTGATATAGTGATGATTGTTTGTATATGTGAATGACTGTGCAATATAACAGTGAATTTAAATAGTGGAGTCAGAAATATGTACCATTTCAAATGTTGAAGTAAAATATTTATTTGAATAAAAACATTATTTGAATATTGAACTATGTGCAATAACATTTTATTTAATATAAATATTTATTTCTGTATGAGATGTAATATGAAATAGTACAATTACAAACACATTTATATAATAATATATATGTTTGTTATCTTCAAACAAAAATCATATTATTATACTCAACAATCTCCCCCTTTTGATGATGACAGTTACAATTACAAACGTCGTTTGATTAGTACTGACCCCTTTTAATATGTATGTATGTATATATGTATGTATGTGTATATGTATATGCATATGTCTCTGTGTCTGTGTTTTCTTGAAATTATATACCCATGGCGTATGTATATATATATATATATTTATATATATATATATATATATATATATATGTGTGTGTGTGTGTGTGTGTGTGTGTGTGTGTATATATATATAATCACAAACTTTATATAAGGGAAGTCACAAGTACATTACATGGGCACTAATTCATCCAGCAAGTCGGAGACTAATATTTAACTTCTTGTCTCGACATAGAATTGATTTTAAGTCCAGACAGAAATCCAATCCAAACTGCTAAATTTTGATAACTCAATTAACACGGTCAACAGAATCAAGTAAAGTAGATTGTTGATAAGCTGCAATCACATACTTATACTGCTAGGAATCGACCAAGAGTCTCATCTATTCATAAAGACACATCACTTGGCACATACGAATAAATGGTGTTAGTGCAAGGATGTCTTTACTACGTCATAGATCACATACTGCAACACCAGAAAAGTGAGACAGGAAGTGCCAAAAAATGTTACTATAGGCCAAAAATTGTGACACCTCGCGTCCATTAATGTCACTCATTAAAAGAATGCATTAAGTTTCGTGAAGCGTTATAGATAAACAGAAACATTACAAGACATATATAAAATAGCAGCGGAATTTAAAACTTTATTAATCATAAAGCATCGTAGTTCAAAACATGGTTACATCATAAGTCTGAAAAACATAAAACCCAGTACATCATTAAAATTTCTGTCTTGGACTTAAAACATCAGAGTACAATAATAAAAGAAGCATAATCCCCAAAACATAGCCATAGTAGAGAAACATGAAATCGAGCAGTACATCTATGCAGCTCCAAGCAAGATGAAAGCAGAATCCCGATCAAGCTTGAGTATTCCCACCCTGAGAACCTGGTGGGGGGGGGAACGGAAAAAAAGAAGAGGAAACAAAATGGGTTAGACATAAAGTCTGGCGAGTCCAATTACTTTTAGCATATAAATAAGTAAAAGTATCATGATAGGCATATAAAGTGGACAAGAGAGATAACAACATAATAAGAAGGTATGACAAGGTAAACATGACAAACATGATCGAGTATATTGCGCTTCTCTCATACTTTCCTTCTCTCTCTCTCTGCACCAATACTAGTTCTTATGAACAAGATGATCCCCAACAAGTATATGATTGTAGACTTACATGTATTTCCAATGAGAGGTTTTGACCCCATACAATCAACACGCAGCCCAACATACCAGAGTTACCTCTAAGGGTATTAACGGGCTCCCCAACATATCGGAGTCTAGATGTACCATAATTACTACCCTAATCGATTGACTCCCTACTCAGTAGATACCTTGTGCTGGCCCCACAGTAGGGTGTATCACTCCCTAAAGTGGCAAGCCTTCGTTTTCAGGATGTGCATAACCATATCTACAGGTGTCACGGCGTCTAAACCTCCTCTGACGGACACATGCATGCACATGACCCTGTCGAAATGTGCCGCCAACACCGTCCCCCATGTTTGGATCTCTTATAATCAGCCCAGTAAGCGTGCCCCGACTCCGACCTAGTTCGAAGTAATCGTTTGATACCTATATATGGGTTACTGACTGAAACGGGTCCCACACACAAGAGGATACAAGCATCCCCTAAGCTTGCATCCCTACTAGGTTTTCCATAGGTTATGCCATACCAGAGTAAAAGATTGAATAACCCCACAGGTTAAGTTTATGGGCCTATGTATATAAATATTACCCACCCACCCAAGATTTACTTAACCCACCCACTGTTTCAAACAAGTTGCTTAACCCCTAATCAAGTTATATGTTCATACAATCCCTATGGATTCAACTAGGTTAAGTATTCCAATTCATTACCATATTCATTTATGGTTATAATGTGCTAGACCTCCCACATTAAGCCTACCACTTGTAGATGTTGGATATGCCGGTCGGTTATGGGCAGACTTCTTCCACAAATCGGAATTAACCTCGTGTCTTGGCACGTTTCATGTTTATGCACTTAGATGCCTCACATTAGATTCATCACTTGTGGTTGCTGGATATGCCGGTCGGTTCTGGGCAGACTTCCACCACAAGTGTAATCTAACCTCTTGTCTAAGCACGGTTACAGTTTCTAATTATTGTAATTCTAGTCATTTCCATTATTAATCTATTATTCCTATGTCATTATAGGTTTTCATGCCCCTTTCCCAAGATATGTTCGTAATGGACCATATACCCCAAATTAAGGTCTTTAATCACATGTTGGTTTATGCCCCAAATTCATATTCATATATTTCATTCAAGTTATGCCCAAATTTTCAATTACAAGTTACGCCCCAAATTTTACCGTTTTCCCCTTGTTCCCAATTTAACGCATTCGCATATTTCAGTGGCATGCTTAGGCTCGAAGGTAGCCTGGCTATTAAAATAAAAGGGAAAAGATAAAGGGAAGTGGACAGAAATGATTATACTAACAAGATCAACATATAATGGCAGAAATAAGCATAAACGTATAGTGGCATATTAACAAGATAGGCATATAGGAGCAGATCTTATGAACATGTGATAATAGAACTGATTCTAATATAATAGGGACATCATAAACAAGCATGATGAGATCTAAACAATGAATTAGATATCCAACTAATATCTTATTTAGCCACAAATATAATAGGAACAGGCATGAGGTGATCTGAACAGTGAATTAGATCTACAAACAATGGCAGATCTGACATGATAAATAGGTATAGGTTCAGATCTAGTTCATAGTCATGTCGGAATAACTTAGATAAACAGGTTATAGCAGATCTGATATGATTCAAATAGTCATAGGCATAAATCTAAGTTATAGTCATGTCAAGATTTACTTTTAAAATATTTAGATCTAAAATTAACATAGACTCACTGTGATTGGATCTAGAAAAATAGAAGAAAGAATTGATGGTGTTGAATCACAGTTCTCTAAACTTGAACAACTCTAGTTGATTGTTGAAGAAGAAAATACTTGATTTAATTTGGGCAGAGGCAACATCTAGTTCTCCATTATTTTTGGTGTGGAGAAACAAGAGAAATAAGGCCATATATATAACCATCAAGAGAAACCTTAATCTGCTCAAATCTGTCGTAAGGGGGTCGACCCCCCCATTATGGAGTAGACCCATGGGTCGACACCTTCCTTGTGGGGTCGACCCAGGGGTCGACGCCCCCTTGATGGGATCGACACCCCTGGGCGGGAATTTTCCCGCTCCCCAAATTCTCTGGATTTTGAACCGTTTTGAATTTTCTATATATATTTTATTCATATATATTCTTCTTATGCGTATACAAACTTCAAACCTTAATAACTTCTTCATACGTTGTCCGTTTTACGCAAACCAGGTGTCTATTTTGACCAGAATTCCGAGTCGAACGCAGTGGCGCCGTCTGTTTCACTTAATTTTGAATATTAAATTAATTATTCTTTAATTTATCGTCTTTAGTGTTGTTAAAATTACGGGGTGTTACAAAAATGATCGTTGGCAACACTTTTTCGGTGTTGCATTTTTCCGCGTTGCCTTAGAGTCAAAGGCAACTTTTTTGCGACCCTAGGTCAACATTTTACTGGTGTTTCCACAATACTAATTTTACGTAAAAATGGTCCCCACACTATCTATAGTAACACTTTAACTGTCCAGTGACAACGCTTTTCCCATCCAATGACAACACTCTAACAGGATTAAATAATTATTTAATAGATACTAATGCACAAAATTTGAATTTAAACGGTGTTTTATCAAATGAAATATTTTATTTCTACAACTAAAATAGTACAAATTTATGACTCCAACTATTTACAACTTAATGATTTACTACAACACTGACTATTCACATATACAGATGTTGACACGCTTTTTGTCAAAGCTGTCACACTTCAAGTATTTGCTGAGCAAAGCGCTCAAGCGTCAAAAAACACGAAGCAGCAGGGTCGAAGTCACATTGCGAATGCAAGGAGACCCAAAGCCTACATCAAGTGGCCTCTGTTGGGCCCAATGAACTCTTCGTCGAGCCATGCTCCGAGCCGAAGGCGAGCCGTCAAGCTTCGAACCCCTTCAGGGTGCATATACAGATTCCTTCACTTCGCATTCAGAAATTTCGACTCCATCTGCAACATGATTTCCGCCTCACACTCTATCAATTTTGAACCCCTTCAGGGTGCTCAAAATTTTGTACCCCTTGGTGGGGTCGAAATTTCGAACCCCCCTGGTGGGATCGGAATTTTGAAACCCCTGGTGGGGTCGAAATTTCGAACCCCACCAATGGGTTCGAAATTTCGAACCCGCCTGACAGGGGTGCGAATATTCTGCATATGGCTTGCTTTGGGGTGCGAAATTTTCTCTTGTGGGTCCCGCTTCTCACCTACTCCCACCTAACCTCTTTCCCATAAATACCTCAAGCCTTGTCCTTCATTTGGATCCTTCTCCCTTGGAAATTTTGGACCTTAAGAGCTCCAAACACTCATTAATGGCTTCCAACACCTCCACTATGGCCATGGAAGATGACATGGATAATTAAAACATGGCATGAGCTTCTACATAAACATAGAAGAATCTGACAACAAGCAAAAAGTTCTTCTCATCTTCGTTATTCTCCACCTTCTACTTGTACTTTACTGACTATATACAGTGAACAACAATCATGAATGCATCCAATAAAACATCCGTGAGCCAGCTAGGCAGTGCGCCATGGATTGTCCTCCCGTTTCATATTCTTGTATATATATTTATTTACATGACTATGTGTGTATGTATATATATACACACACATGTTGCATGCTTGTAGGAAGATAAAAGTTTGACGTTTAAAAGAATATCGTATCATAAATATCCTCCAAGAAAAGTATGCCAAGGAGTTAGATGTCACTACTTAATTAGTATTTATTTCATATAACAGAGTGAAGAAGCCATGCTAAGAGCTTCCAATAGCCAAGATGAAGGGGCAAAATTAATATATTGATATTTATGTCTGAGTGTTTTGGCAGAATAAACTAGGAGATGAAGGGTGGAGATATATAAACTGTGACAGAAATATGGTTATGTCAACTAAGTACTTATATAATTACTTTTAGTCTAAAAATCACACTGCTTAATTTAAACTAATTAAGACAATATACTTTAGTCATGACGTACACAGAAGAATATAAAGAATACAATGAATTGGCAGCTGGAAAATGATTCATCATTTATCATAATATCGCATGATTTCTACCAACTATAGATACAAGTTGCAATTATAAAAACTACTATCAAAATTCCTAGGTTTGTGTGTAGGACAAACTCATTGCCAGGTAAACTCACAGAAAAGTAAATATAAAAGAAACTGATGAAAAACTAAACTAAATGTAGAAGAGAAATGGTAAGCACACTGTTTTTCGAAAAACCATGGTTATACTTCCCATTAGATGGTTGAAAATGCATAGACAATCGTCGACAATATATAACTAATGATTTACGAACCAAAGCAATATTATATCAATTACGTGGGAATTACAAACTCACTGTCCTAAACAAGTGAGTGTGTTTAGCATTTATGAACCAAAGCAATATTGTATGTAAGCATTCTGGGAAGGTGTAAACATGTTTTCGGAACCCGGTCCATTTCTCTTCCTCATTCTCCTCTTTCCTCCTCCTTTTCATCAATCCTAGATATTAGTCATAGAAACAGTCACAGAGATATCAAAATACAGTAAAAAAATATGTCTTCATAGTGGTTCAGCAAACTCTGACCTACGTCCATTTGGTGTCATCTATCATTTATACTTTCTGATTACAAATACAGTTAGTTGTTATATAAATGAAGAGAATAAAATATGAAGGTGTCTCTAAAGTGCAGCAGAACATCTGCATGGAGAAAAGAATATCCTATTTCCAGCCTCTCAGATGGTCTGTTTATAAAGGAAGGATAGTAGCTCAGATCGACATAAAAACACACTGAGGTCACACCAAAGGGGACGATCTGGCCCATGAAGTGGGACCCAGATTGCTTCTATAATAGAGAATCGGTACCGATCCCTAGGGGTTGCATCCCAAGTAGGAGCCAAATTGCTTCCATAATGGGGGATTGGTACCGAACTCCTAGAGGGACATGTACCGATCCCCGGTGGTTGCACCAAAAGGGCACAGCCCTAGTGTGAGTCCTTATCTTGCTTGTTTACTTCTTTGGTTATTGGTTTGCTGATTCATGTCTTCGCCTTTGAGTTATTGACAAAGTTCAGATATAATTTACAAGTCTTAAAATTCCATATCTCTATTACGTACTGATCCGATATTTAGCCTTATTTACAATACTATGGATCATATTTTAGTCTTGTTCCACTGCTTCAATAACCTATCAATTTGGTATGTATCCAAACTTTGACTTTAATCCAGTTTGTCCTAAAGTGATATTATAAAGAGTCCAGCTGTTTGTAGTTTCATGTAATTATCCGTGCTCGATTCCGGGTTATTCGATGTCTAAGTCCAAAGCATATCAATCTTTTCGAAAGGCGGGTTAAAACTCAACCCTTAAAATATATCTATCAATGGAAGATGTATTTTGTGTAAGTCTAATATTCACACTCTCTGAATTGGTCATGAGTTCCGTGGTTGTTCCAAACTGTTATTGAAGTCCACAATCTTGTTGGGCCACTCACATGTTGAGTAGTTTTTCCAAATTAGTTTTGATGACTTTACTAAGCTGCCATTATTAAGTTCCTCAACCTCTTCGGTTTGATGTTTGGTGTCCACGGTCACATCGGTTTGATTCCTCGTTAATCATCATCGATTTGGAATAGCTGGTTCTGGTAGAGAATCCAACAAATAAGGTATAGCTTGTTATTCCCCTGTGCCGGGTATCGAATTTCTTCTCCAGAGTCCGTCCTGGAGTTAGTTATGTGCGGTATCGAATCGTCATACCAATCAATAGAGGGTAGAGAATCATTATACTCAGTTGGGGCTTAAATACTTTTGTGATCTATGCCTTGCCGGGCTCTTACTAAGCATTGTTTCACTCGATGGTTCAGGCCCCTTCCGCGCGAAGTGCAATCCATAGTTGGTGATTCTAGCCTCGTTGGGCTTTTGTTGATTATAAGCCATTCTTATTGATTCATAAACTCGTTGGGTTTTGTTATGCATTATACATTCATGGTGGTTTGGAGCTTCGCCAGGCTTTAGTCGAGGACTAGCAATACTCGATGATTCATAATCACGTCATGTTTTTACCATGCATCAGCCAAACTTAATATTCCATAGTTTTGTTAGATCGCCATCAAGCATCATCCATACTTGATGGTTCACAATTTGGTTGGAGCCCTATAAAGCTTCATCCCTACTTGGTAATCCATAGTTTTGTCAGTCTCCCGTTAAGCATTAGCCATACTGGGGGTTTGTCGCTTTGTAGGCATCCTATTAAGCATCAATCATGCTTGATAGTATGTAGCCTCACCATGCTTTTGTCGTGCATCAGCCATACTCACTGATTTATAGCCTTATCGGGCTTTTAACAAGCATTAGGCATATTTGGTGTTTCATAGCCTCGCTGAGCTCTTTTTATGCATCAGTTATACATGATCCATTGATTGGACTAATTTTTAATTGGAAATTTCAAACTTGATGAGCATCAACCATACTTACCAAGTATCGTAGTTTGATTTGCAAATGTTACACTCAACGAGCATCAACCGTACTCGCCAAATGGCTCCCTTAAAGTTCTTCGATTGCGGATTTCATATTCAACAAGCATCAACTATACTTTCTAAGTAATTTTATTAAAGTAACAAGCATAAGTTTTATTGTAAAAATTAAGATGTCCTTACAGTCCCAGATCTTCAGGAGTGAGCAACATAGGCATTGTTACAAGTTAATTAAGACAAAGTAAAATTGTTGATTAGTCATCGTCCAAGAGCATTCCTAAGGATCTCGCCAATTCTCGTGCATGTGTAGGAGACTTAGCTATAATTATTGTTCGATTCTAATTACCAAAGTATGAAAAGGTGTCTACGCGAGCTAGGTCCGCTTATTTCCCTTGCAACTAATGGCTACTCTTGTTCCATTAACATGACCCGATTTAGGACATAATGTTGAAATTATCTTTCCTCACTTACGCCTTGATTATGTCCCACAAGTGTTCACATTCATGCATTTCATGTCCAATAATTTCATGAAATAAGCAAAATTCCCCCATGGCTATCTCTTGCATTGTGGGCTCCTGTCCAATTTGTCTTCTTGTCGGAAGGAGATCTTTGATATCCATATAGATTCATTCCAAACTTACATTCATCCTTAAATACGAGTCGTACTTCGACCCTATTTGATTTGATTTCTTGGCCATTGTTTCCCTCAGATTTGAGCTTTCCTTTACTAATCTCAAAATCAAACGGTCCTCCCCCTTAACAACATCGCCTTCGAGGGCCTTCGATCTACCCTTGCATCTTCTTGTCTTAATAACCTGTCGGCTTCATGATAAAGTTCTTCAAGATCCCATATGGGATCCCTTTCCTGTGGTATTCTAAATTAAAAATTATCCAAAATACCAGAAGCTGCAGTCATAGAAACCATTGATGGATCTTGCAACAACCCAAACTTTTAACAAACAATTAATTAATGGATTAATTAATTGAGGAATAAAATGATAAAATAAATATTAATTAATAAAATATTCAGAATTTAGTAAAATAGACTTTACCATTGCGTTCGTTACAAAATTCTGGTTCAGATAGACTCTTGGTTTTCATAAATTGGATTCAGTATAAAGAAGTTATGACCTAACAAAGTTTGAACTATATTTAAATAAATAAATAAATCAACCAAGTGGGTAAACCCTGCTATTAACTGGGTCATCACATGGGTCAACCCAGGTCTCAGGTAGGTCGACACATGAGTCGACCCAGCTCTAAGGTGGGTCGACCCACCTTGGAGAATTTTTTGAACCTGGACTGCTTTTGAACTTGGACTGTTTTATATAAATTATTCATATACTAACTCGGCCTGAGGTGTACAAATGGATTTAAAAACCAAATATCTAACGGTTTAAGATTGTCCTAGTTAATCTATGAATAGGGCGGCTATCTCTCTCATTTTCCTATATACAAACATTCTTCATTTCTTTCTTCCTCCGAACTATGTTCTAGAATTAAATAAGAAAAATGAGGGGATGTTGCTAGAAAATAGATTAAAAAGGACAATTCAAGTTTCTCTACAACAATTACTTTCTCAAAAAATATTTCTGAGTACAACCTACATCTCTGTGAGTATTACTGTGATTTCCAGATTTCTTCTAAGTTACGGTTAAATAGATACAATAATTGTTATAGTAAGCTAAATAAAATGAACTTTTGACAGTAAAACATATTGGATCTAAAAGTACTAGTAGTTATAAGTTTGTATGTTATTTTAATTATTGTCAATTACCTATTCATATTCAGTTATTATCTCTTTGTATGTACATCTCTCTTCCTCATTCCTTTTTTGTCGTTTGTCTTATTTACAGAATTATTATGCCTTTACCATTTCAATTATATAGAATTGGAAAAGTATGAAATGACATTAAAAAGGGAATTGGGCATATTAGAATTTATACTATAAATGGAGATTATCATAAAGGAAGAATATGTAAATATGAATTGGTTAAACTTAATTTTATATTAAGAAGACATGTTATTGGTAAATATGTATTTGACATTAAATATGACATTGAATAGGAAGAACATAGTATTTTACGTTGATTTGTGAACATAACTTGGTAAACATGTTATTGATTGTAAACATGTTAGTATGGCGTTAATTAAAAAAAATGTAATTGACATTAGTTTTTACAAATGTTATGTTAAATTGTCATTTATGTTAATTGACATTAATTCGGGAACATGGCATTGATTAGAAAACATGTATTTGCCATTAATATGGCATTGTTAGCAAAACATGTAATTGACTTTAACTTGTATATACATTTATGCTAATTTGTCACTCATGTTAAATAACATTAAAAGGATATGTTAAATTGAGGAATATGGTTATTTGTCATTTATTGACATTAAAGAAGATATGTTAAATTGTGGAATATGGTAATTTATCACTTATGTTAATTGACAATAAAAAGGATATGTTAATTTGAGGAATATGAGAAATTGTCATTCATGTTAATTAGACATTTATGTTCATTCATGTTAATGTTTATGTTCATTCATGTTAATTTGGGGAAAACATGTGATTAAATGTTTATGTTCATTCATGTTAATTTGGGGAAAACATGTAATTTAATGTTCATTCACGTTAATTTGGGAAAACATGTAATTAAATGTCTATGTTCATTCATGTTAATTTGGGAAAACATGTAATTAAATGTCTATCTTCATTTCATGTTAATTTGGAAAAAACATGTTAATTAGACATTCATGTTCGTTTGATGTTAATTAGACATTTATGTTCATTTGATGTTTATGTTCATTTGATGTTTATGTTCATCTAATGTTGATTACGCATTTATGTTTATTTTGGAAAGCATGCTGTTTAACATCAATTTGTAAACATGTTAATTTGGCACCAATAGTAGAAAACATGTTATTTGACGTTAAGTATGGAAAACATGTTAATAATGCTTAATATGACATTAAATAATCTTTTTTTTAGGAAAATGTGTTAATCAGAATGAGTTATACTTAATGTGACATTAAGTAATAAGTATGGGAAAACATGTTAATCGGAATAAATGACACTTAATTGGAAATTAACATGTGAATTATACTTAATGTAATATTAAGTAAATATGTCATGAGAAAATATGAGGATCAGATGTAATTAATTAAAACGAGTTACTATAATCTATATACATTAGAGCATGTGGTTGTCTGTTTGGGGGAGGGTTGTACACTAAATAACATTTATAGGAAATGTCATTTACAAACATGCTTATTAGTGAACTAAAACCTATTAATTTAAACTTATTAATAAGCTAAGAGGTCCCACAGTCTTGTTGGTATCCGGTTTTGGGACTCTTAAAATCCTAGGGTGGGGGCACAAGCCTAGGGGTGGCTTGTGTCAATCTTGTTGTGTAGATCCCGTATTAGTTGGTATCCCTGTTGATATCTCAGAGAGGGGCCTCACACTAGGTAGGGGTCAGGGCATGCTTTACTGATCTGGATTGTAAGAGGTTTATTGTGGAAGGTGGGTACGGACACGTTCCAGTGGAGTCATGAGCGTGTATGGGTCTGATTTGGGGAAACTAAGATGCTGTAACACCAATAAATAGATCTGTGTCTTATAAGTCGTCGGGTTAGGGACTGATACACCCTACTGCCAGGACTGGCACAAGATATTTGTGTAGTTAGGAGCCGATTGCATGGGTAGCAATTAGGGAAACACCTAATTTTGATATTCTAGTAGAAGTGGAAAACAATCAATCTTCTTGACCTTATTTCTTTTATTATTATTATCATCATTGTCTTTTTATAAGAATTGCCATCTCTTATTATTAGTTCATATCAGTTATTGTTCACCTTTAGACATGTATAGACACCTACCCTTTTATGACACTAGAACCACCGTTTATCTATTTTACTTAACTTAGCAAGTCGAGCTTGTAATCACAGTAGCTCACTAGGCTTTATGTCTGAACCTTTTCCTTTCTTCCTTTCTCTTTCTTTCCCCGAGCTTATAGGGAGAAAGTGTATAGTTCAGATTTCTTTGTTAGCTTTGTCGTGATGGATCTTTGTAAGTTGGATTACTTTCTGCTCTCTTTCCACGGTAAGGTTGTATCTTTTTTACTATAATTGGGGTTAATATTATTTACTCTGATGTTGTTTTGATTGAGTTTTTGAGACATGACAATTTGTAAGTGTTTGGTCCAATGAAACAAAGATAGTTTTGTATTTTTTAAAATGAAAGTTTCTTCTTCCGCTGTAAATTTATAATTTAATATCTTGTGAAATCTTAGTCCTTGTGATGTTTTATGTCTTTATACCTACAATGCTCCATACTTTCTTAATGAAATCTTCATATTTCTGACATTAAGGAATGTGGAGTATTACAGATCTACTCATTCCATTGAACCAACTATTACATCAAATCATTTCAAGAATTTTCGTAGAGTCATGTTAGTTTTCTACCCGATTTTTGTTAAAGTCATCACGTTTTTGCTCGAGAGACGTGGACCTAGAACTACTCGATAAACCTTTACACAAAAATATTCTAACTTCTAATAGATTCTGATTCCAACTATAGAAACCACATGATAGCGATATCCGAGAAAATACTTAATTCCCCTAGAAATTCTATATGATCCATGTAATGCATAAATTGGATAGTAGGATCCTTCCTTTCACCATATGGCTTTAAACCTATAGCCCGAATTTCAGTGGATCCCTTGAATTTCGCATGTTTTTGGGTAAACTTTCTCTAGTTAATGCATCCATATTTTGTCGAGATAATCCACCTCACAAAGCCCATCAAATTATGTGGATGACTCGGACGTCATACTCCAAAATCTTTCTCCAAACACCATACCCAATTCTTGCGTCTCGACTGCCTGGAGTACCCGGGTTTGTTCGCACCCGATTTCCATTCCCCAAATCCAAGTTATGATGCTCAAAAGTGTTGAACGCCAAAACAGAGCCTTCGGGAGGGGGTGCCTCAAGTCATAGTCGGGTCAGTATCAACCATGGGTTCGAAATCAGTATTGATCCCCGGAGATATGGGGAAGTTACACAGGTTCCATCCTTTGTGTCGTTGTATTGTTGAGTCCATCTCCAATAGTTATGTTCTGACCATATGGTCATCCATTCTGCCCAATTTAGCTTAAGAAATTTGTCATTATTTCCTCTAGCTTCTTATGTAGATCTTCTTCACATTCAAGGCGGCTTTGAAGTTGATTCACTACCTCATCTATTTCTTACCTCATAAGATAGGCAGATGGATTTCTAGTAGCCTCCCGACTTCTTTCCATTGTTGCGCCTTCCAATTGTTCATTTGTTTTTCTTTTAACCATCGTTTCTGTAACGACCTGACTTTTTGCCCGCTCCAAATTGGTAATTAAACAAATCCGAACCGTTCAAAATGACAGATTGTTATTGCTTATGAAGTTGAAATACAAATCTTCACAGAATCACAGATACAGAACACAGAATATCTCACAGCTGAAGTAATTTTACAATATTACAAAATCTTTAAATTTACATAATATCAGAGTACAGAATAAATATAGAAACAACGGAAGGATGAATATAGAATCATATTAATATGAGGTAGTAAGCAGAGATAGGCATAACTGCATATGACATAGTAGACGGATGGGTGGATCTCCAACGAATCTCAAGCTCTAACAGACATATTTCCAAGCTGAAATACTCGATCTGACTTGGGCATTTTGCAAGGAATAAAACAAACAAAATACACGAGTCAGGACTAATTAACAGTCTCATATAAGTGAATTAACTCAAATGAAGTGTCCACTGAAATGTACAATAACTCAAAGGATGTTTGGGATTTTCATCCTCTAAGGATCCACGAAACTAATATCTATATAATAATACGCTATTATTGTAATGTCTATTAAGTAAAGTAAATATAATGAAAATAGCAGCCACTACTGCCCACCTCGGAACACACTCCCAAATCAAAGGGGTACCCCAAATCATAAACATAGTCATAGAAATGGTATAGAAGATACGTGTCCGATCAGAGGTGCTACCTCAATTAGTCACGGTATAACTCCTGTTTTAGTCATTTTAATTATGACCCGAAGGTCAAGGCCATTTTGTATCGTTCGCCTTCTTCGATCCAAAAGTCGCCTTCAAGCCATCCTGCTATCGTTCTGATACTCCATCACGTCCATAGTTGTTAAAGTGGTATCGGCACTGACAGAGAATATGCCACTTACCGACTCCGGTTTCATTAACAACCCACGTTACATATATTTTTCACACCATGGCCATTAAATTTGAAATCACATTTCCAATATCACAAATTGGTTTATTTCAATTCTTGCCTCACCAATTATCCCAAATCATTTATGAGTCATTTGATTAGTATTATAAAACCAACATTCACTCTTGGGTTCATTAGACTGGATTTGGACAAAAATTTAGTCAAAATAAAATAAAATAAGTACATTTAGGAAAGTTAAGTTTTGAAAATAGTGTATGTATTTTAAAGTAGTGTGTAAACACATATGTATTTTGGAAACTATTATAAAAATTTATATGGTAAAAGAAATCAAATCATTTTATAAGAATATTTATAAATCCAAGTAATGTGGAAAATCGCTTGTTATAAAATTATAGTTTTATTCTAACACAATAAATCCAAATCCAAATCCAATTCTAAGACCATGTCTTACAAATTTCTTTTCCAACTAGTTTCACATAAAAATCCAATTCTTTTGAATTTGGTCCAATTCTAATGCTTCATGGTTAAAACGATTATCAAATCATCATTTCTTGAATTTCATATATCCATTCATATAATAAACCCCCAGACACTTTAGCATTAACTATGGATCAAAATTCTTCTTTCATTCATATGGCGAAAATCCATTTGACAAACTATGTATTAAAAATAAGTTTGAAAATATTTACCAAGTCTTTGCAAATCTTTGTTTCCATTAACTTATTCCATTCAAAATCGAAATATTGTTACATTCATTATATGAACATAAAATTATGGAAAATTCCTCTAAATAAATTTAAATATAAGTATTAACTTGCAAAAAAAAATCAAATTCATTTGAATAAAATTGGAATTTCTTACAAAAATTCAATTAAGATATGGAAAAAAAATTCTTTAACTTTTCTATATATACGATAAAGAAGTTTTATTTAAAATATCTAGTTATAAAATATTTTAAAATACTTTATTTTATTGACCACGGTGTCTGTATAAAATTTTCTAACCTATGGTCAAGTGATACAGATATTTGTCATTTCAATCCGTTCTTTAAAATATTCGAACCCCGGGTATGTATCATTTCAACCCGCATCCCAAATCGATTCGAATACAAAGGGGGTTCGGGTATGTATCATTTCAACCCGAAATGGTTGCTAATCAAAGGGGGATTTGCATGATGAGAAAATAAACATAGTATATCAAGCATACATCCATAGTGTCATATGAAAACAGTGTGTGTTGCATGTGCACAACCACAAAGCAAACAAATCTAGAGCACATTAACATTTCATTCAACATTTCAAATCTTCAATTCACTTAATAAAAATGTTAGTCTGTGAGTGAGGGAAAACTCGTCTTTCGAGGAAAAGGAGACGAATGCAATATTGACATGGAAATTCGAGAATGTAGCATGACAAACAAATGGCGAATACACATCCAATAAATTCTTATGTATACAAATGCAATATTGGAATGTGTGAACCCTTTCCAACTCGTCCAGCTACAGGAAACACAGGCGAACTCAAATCCACTCTACTTGGCTTATGTCGACACTCCACTGGAGTTTACTAAGATAATAAATCAAAATCGACGTTTTAAAAGGGACATGCATGCAATTATATATGAAAAATCAAGGTAAACTCACCGACCCGGATCGAATAGACAACAACGGAACAGCATGCATAGACATGAGGTGGAAACCAAATTCAGAGCCTAAGACAGTAACCCCAAGTAAACTACAGCAGCCTTTCCGGCATTTCATCAAGCACCTGAGGTGCATGCTATTCTGAATACTAACTTGGTCATTTGAAGAGTGCTGGAGCTGCTGGAATGCCCAAACCGAGCCTGACAGCCGTGAGCGAACTGCCCAGAGGCGGAGCAGACATTTGTTTGCTTTCCTCTTCCTCCAACTTGCAATGACTTTGTTGTTCAAAGGAAAAGACGGTTTGAAGAGGGACAAAGGTGGTTTCAGTTCGTCGAGTGTTGGGCCTGGCGGTCGCGGACAGTGCGCTGGCTCGAGGTGTTGACTGCGGTGGCACGGATGATCTCAGTTCCGGTTGTGACTTGGTGGGTAAAAAGGAGGTGGTTCAGTAGTTCGCAGTAACCCAAGGATGATGGCGACAGGTGCTCGAGTCGAAGATTGCCAGTGTTACAGGTGACTGCAGTGGAGGACACGGTCGAGCGCACGTATGGTGGGTGAAAGAGGAAGAGCAATGTTTCGGATTTTGCTCTTATTTGGGGAAAAATAGCATTCATCCATTTTGATTTTGAGAGGAGGAAGGTGCGATTTGATTTGAACGAGATTGCCCTTCTTTGACTCAGAAGACATGGTTTTATTTTCATTCGTTTTGAGGCAACCTGTTTCCAGTTAACTATTTTCTCAATTCTAAATAGTAGGTTCAAAGGAATAAAATATGGGATAGAAGAGATGCAACGCGTGGCAGGAGATTCAGACGGGGAATAGCACGTGTCTTATTTTGCAGGAACTACAGGACGGATGTAGTGTTCTTAGACAAATAACCCCAAGTGTTAAATTGAAGTTCAAAGAGATGTACACGCGTTTTTGGTACTAAATTAAGGATTCGGTCGTTACATCTTGTTAGACGTAATTTACATATTACATTTCATAATCTAATTAAACTTTAGATTTAAATGTCAAAACAGTACCTCTGTTATCACTACCGTAAATCGTTTACATGAAAACGCGTTTGGTCATTTCGCTACAAAAATTAAATTTATTACTTTTATGTAACGGTATTCAATTTCCAATATTTTAACATCATTTAAAATTTATATATTTCACCTTTTTTTTCCAATAAACAAATGTTAATTGTAACTTGTCATTTACTTAATATTTTCAAAGCAACATATAAGTTCCAATATATATATTAGAAATTCAAATTCACGCTTGCAACATAACTTTAGATTTCATGTTTCACATTCAAATTAGAATTATAAATATTCACTTACAACATTAAATCTTTAATTAACTTTGCATCTTAAGATGTCAAAATTACCGGTTCGTTACAGTTTCTTCAGCAGAATTGTCTTTAGATTCAAATAGATTCCCCTTACCTGGCACGCCAAATGTTAGAATCAAAATTTTCAGCCAAGCCTAACAACAAATTTATACAATTATAGAACAATCTCAAATGTCAGTCACAAAAACAATCAGAGAAATAACAAAATGCTGTAAAATAATGTAGGTTTTTATAATGTTTCGGCAGACTCTGACATATGCCCACTTATCATAATTTATTAGTTGTACAATCAGATCACAAGTATAGTTAGTTGTTGTATGAATGAACATAATATAATGTGAAGTTGTCCCTGAAGCATAGCGGAACTGTTAATTACTCTATTCTTGAGCTATATTTTGACTATAACAACTATGTATCGACAATATCGTTCACTAGTGTCTGTTAGAGAAAAAAGGAGAAGAATACAGCTCAAATACAAGAAGATCCGACAAAGGATATATTGATATATTATTATTCTGACCGAATCCGTATTTAGTTAGTTTTAAATTATTAAAATTTGTCCATATATATATATATATATATATATATATATAACGTTTTTCAAGTATCAAAGACCGAAGCAAATATACACAAAAACATGTGCATCGACCGGTTG
Organism: Allium sativum; assembly: GCA_030737875.1. NCBI lineage: Eukaryota > Viridiplantae > Streptophyta > Magnoliopsida > Asparagales > Amaryllidaceae > Allium > Allium sativum. The sequence goes on along the minus strand of CM060925.1, from coordinate 155,244,407 downwards.
AATCAAAAAATTAATCGGTTAATTGCTAGGTGTTCAAACGTTTTGAATTTGAACATTCACCTGACTAGATTCAAACACACATATCATGTGTATACATATAACATCATTTTGAATTTAAATTGTTAAAATCAGATTTTAATACCCAACTTATGTTCCAGATGCAAGTACCAAAAGGGTCTAGCCAAGTCCTATATATAGATATATATATACATATATACATACATACATACATATATATATATGAACATGAAAAACAAGTCATACTTGTTTTTATTATAAACTTGCAGGATGATACTATGTATATATATTAGCAGTTTTCTTTATGGGACATATACACATCAATGTTTAATTATATCTCATACTACACTACACCCTATATATAAGGTAGCAGCAACAACGTATTGTTTCAATAGGGCATTCAAAACACATGTATCATCATTATAGACATTTATACCAGTAACACACACACACACACATATATGTGTGTGTGTATATATATATATAACCGACAGAGGTAACCTATGTAGTCAAGATCCAAAATTTGAAACAAGTAACACTTGTACTATCTTTAAATCATTTTTGCATCATGTTTAATAGATTTCATACTAGATCCAAGCAAATTTGTTTAAATCATATAGAGATAAAGATCAACCAAGATTTCCAGAGTTCCAACAGGTTATTGTAATAGCAATCAAATTGATATCCAATATCAATTCATAAGGTCATTTCTGAATCCATATTGAACATAAAATGTATTCTCAATAAAATGATTTTTTATCATAAACGTATTTTATATTGCTTCACTATTACCTTAGGGTTCATGACATTTTTCGATTATGTAATTGTTAAACATACAAAATCGAAATATAAAATCAAAGTACAATTTTTTGCAAGCCTAATGCCTTGATACCACTGTTAGGTTTTAAGGATATAATCGCAAACCAGATTTTTAATACTTTAACAAATATTAAATAAGGATCTATGCGAAATTATTGTAAATTGAAAATCCATACCATTCTAGGGGTTTGCAAAATCAATGAATCCCTAATTTGCTTCGAATCTGGAACGTCGCTGATGGCGAAAACTCTAGAGGAGTCCACTCGAATGCTCTTCATCATCGTCTTCACGAAGTTGAAGAAGAAAAGGGGAGGTACTAGCCTCACCGCCATTATTTTCTTCGATCCCCATTTTTTATGTTGTCTGCGCGTCTTTTAAAATAAAAAGGATATTTCCTTTTAAAAACCTACGAGAGAAAGAATCGGGCCAAAGAAGAAATAATCGGTTACATCATTTCAATATATGAAATATCAACAGTTGATATTTATAAAAGAATTGTTCTTCCCCTTTCACCGTTCTAAATGCGTGACCCTATAGGTTACTACATCGTTGGCAATAACTTTAAATCATATTTAAAATTATAAACAGTGAGCGGCATCTAGTAATACATTGTTGTTACCCAAGTTATAATAAAATCAATGATTAACCTTTTGTTATGATTAGTGTTTCAACGTAATTTAATCCTTTTAACCAATATATCCAAGGTTAAACTGAGGCATGGAATGTAACATCCTCTTTACAATTTAATTCTTTTATCTTGATCAATGAGTAGACTATATAAAACAAATCAATATTTGAGCACGACCATGAATTTCATAGCACATGATTTAAACTAATTAAGACAATTTATTTAAGTCATGACATATACTGAAGAATCTAAAGAATACAATGAATTGGTAGCTGGAAAATAATTCATCATTTATCGTAATATCACATGATTTCTGCCAATTATAGATCAAATTGCCATTATAATAACTACCATCTAAATGTCTAGGTTTGTGTATAGGACAAACTCATTGCTAGGTATACTCACAGAAAGTAAATATAAAAGAAACTCATGATAAAACTAAAATAAATGTAGAAGAGAAATGTTACGCACACTATTTTTCGAAAAACCATGTTTATACTTGCCATTGAATGGCTGAAAATGGATAGACAATCATCGATAATATATAACTAATGATTTATGAACCAACGCATTATAACAATTACATAGTAAGTACAAACTCATTGTCCCAAAGTCGTGAGTATGTTTAGCATTCCTCATGCAAAATTCACTATAAAAGACGTGTTTAGCAACGACATTTTGGCATCAGCGGTCGTCGCAAGTCGTTGCAAAATTCCACTGCAAAACAATCCGTTGCCATCAAAAAAAGCGACGGCTCCATTGCATTTTTTGCAATGGTCATGTGTCCATGTGGAAGCCACTGTTGCAGTTAGTTGGCTTCCCAGGTTATTAATACAAAGCGTTTCAATTTCGCCGTTGCTAGCCATCGCTATGTTTGACCAAATTGTCGTTGTTAATCTGGGGAATATTTGTTGCAACTAAACAACGCTTCAACCCTCAAACCCAATCAATCCAAATATTGAAATTACATCATTCCACATATGTAATACCATTCCGTCATATCATATAATCAATATCAACACAACCAAATCATCAAATATCACATCACTACGCCAAAAATCAAATCAGACAACAGTGACACGCCCGATCTTAGGTCATTTTGGGCCATGGATAAAACTCAAGTTTGGGCCCTTTCTTACAAGTACAAATAACACTTCGAAACAATAATAAACACATAAATCAAACATAACAATGATTTTCTTGAAATCTAATTAATTTGTTCATTACATCCCGAAGACATCAAACTTACAGCTTCCTGATCATTAGAAGACAAAAAGTTAAGTCCAACGACATCATTTAAAAATTGATCTTAATCTATTTTTGGAAGCAAAATCAATGGTTATACTATCTTGCTTAGCATTCTTCAACATGTCTTTTTTGATGCATAGAAGTGTTAGCCCATTCAACCTATCTTGAGACATAGAGGTTTGCACATATAATTTTAGCAATTTCAATTTAGAAAACTGCTGTATCAACACATCTCATCATGACTTCATTCTTCCATCCAATAAACAGGTATTAATCTTAGAAAACTGCAGTTACAAACAAGATTAAAATGTTATTCCTTGATATATTTTTCTTAATAAAATAAAAAATATACAATATTAAGTTTCAATTAAAAGCAGCAGACCAAAATACTAAAGTGAAAACTTGAACGTGAAACAGTAGTCTTTTCCTTTCAAAGATGCAAAATGACATATATAGTTTTCCAAATGTGAAGGGAACCAAACACAATTTGATGCCTTATAATAATTTTCCTAAAAATAACCGTCACTTTAACAACTTTAGCATTTGAACAATTTTTAAACACTCAAGTACCAAGGCAACCACTTTTCCAAATTTTGTTTAGCCGTTAACCACTTTATCCACAATAGGAGTACCTTAGACGAAATAGTGTTAACCAACAATTTGGTAACACCATCCAAATTTGATAATAAAGCACACATACCTCATGAGAAACCAACAAGACAGACAAAATAAGACATGAAAAACAATTACCATCAAGACATTCCTTTTATTTGTTCCACAATTTACTTGAAAAGTAAATTGTAAACCAAAGGACATGATGATCAATCCAATTAATTCATTCCTAATTAATACATATCGCAAACAACTATCTAGATATTGGATGTGTATTTTAAACATTCTTATATTCTTGAAATGAGATTTTCATTTTGTTATATCTAATTTGCGTACACAATAAAACAGTTTCAAAAACCATATCTGCATCTATAAATTAGATCTGGTTTTTAAATCTATTTTACTATGTGAACAAACACGTTTCGTTTGAAATTGAATGCATTAATGTGTTATAAAAATACAACAGAAATTATAATTAACTAAGATTAGATACAGAGACTTAGTCTACAAAGAAGGTAACAAAAACAAAATTAAAATTTTATGTCTTTCTTATAAAACAAAGGTAGAATATGGTTTTGGGTAGCTCTTAAATGCAAAAATTAGAACTGCAAATTTGAATTAATAATTCATATGATTATGAACTCTTAATAATTCAAAATTAAAAAAATGAAATATTAATAATTAATTTTATTGTCGTTCTGTTGGAAACAAACATTATCTTTTTTAGCATCTTAGGCCTTAAAATTTCCTTCCCTCGTTTTAGAAAAACACAGTAAACATAGCTAAATTGAAAGCATACCTTGTGATTGAATTTTGAAATCCAAAGGAATCCGAATTTGATTTGAGTCTAATGTGTTGATAAGTTGTAACTGCTCACATTTTATGTAACGGAGGATCGTAAAATATTTTTATTTTATTCATTGAGGGTTGGATCATTCTCATATTTTGATATGTTATTTATGGGGATGTGAGAAATGTCCATAATTTTTACCAATTTGGTTTGTGACCATTTTCCCTCTATCAGTCTTGTGCAGGGCATAACTTTTGATTCAGGTCGAATCAAGTGTTGAGACCTGTGCCATTGGAAATGAAATGATGTTTCCCTTTCCGTAGAGTGGTCACATTAAAGATTTGGATCAGCGGTTTAGGAGGAATCGCTATTTTAAGGTTTTTCAGTTGGCTGTTTAGGTTTTCTAAGCCATAATAGGCTTATTTGGAAAGGCACATTAGTGGGATGGTGAGAGGCTAAAAATATGGGGTAGGAGGCATGGAGAATGGTTTACTTTCTCCATTCTCTCATTTGGAGGAGCTTGTGATCCTCCATTTCTCCATTCTCCTGCACCTTTCCACCATTAAAACTTGAGATCTACATTAGAGAATTGAAGCTCTACATCATTGGAAGCTAGATCTACGTCATTCCAAGAGAGAGTTCATTGAATCGAAGACTCTAGTGTAAATTCTTCTCTGTCCGGAATCATATTTCAATCATTTTAGGTTGTTTTGGAGAATTGGTGAGTGATATGCATCTCTCACGCGGATTCAATCAAGTATATGAGTTCTATGATCTTAATTTCATCATTTTCAAGTCGTTTTCCTTAGGTTTACATCATGGTAAGCTTATTTTCATATGAATCGCCATAGGATCTAATTTGGCAACTTAAAACCGGTAATTTCTAAGTGATTTCATATATTTATACACGTTAGATCCATCATTTTTAACTCATATGCTCGATTATCATGATTTTAGTGCATTATTGATGAAATTGTCATTTTTATGTTGTTCACAACTTAATATGGATGAAATGCATGAATCAGCTTCGTCGATATTGTCGCTCGATGGAGTTTTGGTCGAATTTTGAGTGGAAATCGTAATGGATCAGATCGGAATAGTTCTAGTCAATTAAGACAAGGAGCTGGTCGGTCGGTAGAAATCCTTGTCTTGGGGAACAAGCCATAGGCTAGTCGGTCGGTCGAGGCAAGGAGCTGGTCGGTCGGCCGGTCGCGGGAAGGAGTTGGCCAGTCGGTCGGGGCAGGGAGCCGGTCGGTCTGGTGGCAAAGCACGGGGTCGCTCGTGCACCCTAGGGGTTGATCGGGTCGGTCAGAAGGGGTCGGGTCAGTCAAAAGGGATCGGGTCGGTTGGAAGTGGTCGGTCGGTCAAGGTTGCACGAGGGTGGACTGGTCCGGAGTGGTTATTCGGGATTGGATCGGTCGGGAGCATTCCAAGAGAATGGGTCAGTCGCACAGGGTCATTTCAGAAGAAAAAAGGGGTACAACCCAGATTTGAATAAAAGGACCTAAAAAAATTTCGGGGGCGACCCCCCGAACCCATGCCGCAGCGCAGTGCGCTCTAAACGATAAGGTTGGTGGCATGAACGTTGTGGATTATTTCATAGCAAATGGATGTAACGTTGTGAATTGTGTTGAACCATATATCGATGTTATTTGGTTCAGAGATGTTGTGACTTCGAGGAGAATTCAAGTGGGAATATTCGAAGTGTTGAAGGTGTGTGTTTCTCGTTGTAGAACAATGAATGAGGTGGCAAATCAAAGGTCGTAGTTGGGGGATAATGGTTGCTTGAGCTATGAAAAGTCGTTGGGTTAGATGACTAGAGATACGAAGGCCAAGAGATTATCATTATCGTAAGTTCTAGCAGGCTCAAAGAAGAGGTACAATAGGGGAACCCAAAAGACTGGAAGTTTGTTGGTCGAGTACCCTGGGTATCGTTGAAAGGCCTAGTTGTCAAGGTTGGACATACACATGTATCGTTGAAAGGCGTATGGAGTTTATGCTAGAACTGGGGTTACCATTAGTCCTTTCCATGCAAGGTTGGTCGTCAATAGATTAACGAGAAGGATTGGCAGTGATAGCCAGAGTCTGTTATGGATTATTGGTTGCTTTGTTTGAACCATCTAGATTGTCCAACATTGAAAAAGATGTTCCTTGGGTGCTTGTCTGATATTGGTTTAGGCTTTTGGGGCCTGCGCTTGAGGGAAGTTTGATTAGGATGGTTTACATAAGACATATAATTTGGATGTCATGAGTGCTTTGCCATGACTGAATGAGTGTTCTGGTTTCCATGGATGTATGGTTGAAATGTTGTTGCAAAGGCTATCACTATCCGACGTGGGGAAGATAGGGTTGAGTTCTTCTCTGGTGTTGTGGGTAGATTATATGTTTATCTATCCATTCTCATATACTTTATTGTTGATGTTTGTTAGCTATTTTATCGCTCACTAAGGCTGTTATCTGACTCAAGGTTTTATGTTTCCCTCTTATTACCTTGGGTCGTTCACCCGGTTGTGGATGGGCAGACTAGGTGGAAGGTGACAGGTGATTAGCGAGGACGATGCTGATGTGCGAAGGCGAGCAAGAGGCTGGCGTATTATCTTTACTACTATATAATATCTTTGTTTCTGCTGTCGTGTTTTCTAGATTGTTGTAGTGAGGCTATTTGTACAGACATTTACTAATGTGGTCCTAAGATGTTGTGGATATTTCCTTGATGATGTGGAAGTTTAAATTTTTGTGCAATTATCCTTTATTATTACTGCCTGTCATATATGTTATATTATATTTTATCCTTGCGCTGTGAGTTATACGATAGGTTTTGATTGTGTCTACCTACTCTGATGATCGTCCACAGCTGTCGTGCACATGTTCCAGTGCATTATTCCTCTTGTTTAGTGCAAAGGTTGTGGGCGGTCGTCACATAAGTTGTGAAATCTTAATCTCAGGGCTTCATAGATTATAAGATTGATAAAATTGGAAGAGGGAACGAAGCCTGAATTGAAAGGAGATATGGAGAAGAACGTTGCCTCCATTGAATATGAGCAGCTGCTTTGGAAATTGAACATCAGAATTTGGAATTCGAGTATATTGATTCGACTTCTTCTCGTGGAATTGAAAATTATGTTAGGGTTTTATTCTGCGGATGAAAAACAAAATATAAATAATAGGCCTAGGAAAAAATGTGCCCCATTGGAATTGGACCCTGGGCTGTTGCCTAGCCAAAGGGTCGGCACTGAACAATGACACAACATAAGCTTGATTTGCTGTTGTCCCAACATTTTCCACTATTTCACATAACATATGGAAACAATACCCTATTATCTGAATAAGTATGTGAATTCTCTATGTACAACCTTGGAATTCAAACAACATTTTATATGTCGTCTGATTTAAGTTATGAATTTTTTTAGTTTTGACTCCAACTTTTCTCTCCTAGTTATTTCGTGGTCGCTCTTTTTATTTTGTTTCCCTCTAATATTTTGGTGGTTGCCTTCCTCAGATTATTTCCCCTTCAATATTTCATGTTTCCTCTTCTCTCTCTCTCAAAACAAAACCCTTTAATCTCACTCTTAAAACCAAATTGACAGGACCAAATTGGCTACGTTCCCTCTTCTCTCACTTATATCTCTTATCAAATACCGACTTTGATGTTGGGAACAGGTGGATGTTGGAAATTTAGGGTTTCTCATCTCTTACCAATCGTGACTTTGATGTGTGAATACTTTATCGTTGCTTCGATTCTCTATAGCTTAGTCGCCTCTCCTCCTTGTCGAGCTAAATTGAGAAAGGTACAAACTTTTACCTTTTTGATTTGTGTTGTCTCAATTTGGATATCAGCCAATGATGAATGGGTGAAATTTATAAGGTTAAAAACCCTTACCGTTTGATTTTGTTTGTCGATTACTTGCTTAAACTGTATGCCTTGATCGATGAACTTGTTGCCATATATGTTGTGACCGATTCCTTAATTTGTTGTCTTTATATTTTTTGATTTTAGCCTTTGATTTTGAACAGAATTATTTTTTACTTTATTTCCTGTGATTTTGATCTCGAAATACCTGATGCTTGCACCTGGTTCTGCTTGTATTTTACTTTGTGACTTTGTGGATCTTGCATCTCATTGCCTGATATTGGTTGATGTTTGGTTTGCTTTACACCTGATGGTTGATGTTTGTGGATCTTATTGCCTAAAATTGGTTGATGTTTGGTTCGCAATTTAGATTTGTTTCCTTTACACCTGAAAAATATATTGCCATGTACATATACTACTGCAGCAGCTTGAAGAGAATTCTATGCCAAAAATAGATTGATTTTCTCTGATTGCATTTGCAACACAAACTTGGTATATAATGCATCATTTTGTTTATATATATGCATGAGTATACACATATAATATATATGTATATTCATAATTATATACTAAATAAAAAATGTTAGATTTGCATTTGACTATTCTGGCATGTGTGTTCTTGAATCTAAATCCTGACTTTTATTTCCCATGGCAAGCTATTTCACTGTAGTGGCAATCATATGCGTCTAGAATATTTAATGCGTCTAGAATATATTTATTTTTAATTTTGCCTAAATTTTCCTTGTTGATGCTTGAATCGTTTTTCTCTTGACTAATTGTTTTAACTCTTGTATTGATGAGTGTACTTGTTAATGGTTGATGAATTTTTGATGCCAATGTATATGTATACATATATTCATGTATATGTATATATGTACATACTCACTGTTGTTGTACTCGACTTGATTCAACTATATCCGTTCATACATATGTATATATATGTGTGAATATTACACTTTCAATTTTCTGTTTTAGTGTGTGTGAACTTTCGTGCTTGAGTTTCCTTGAGCTTGAACCAATTGTTGAATTGCTTTGATTGACTCCTTGAAGCTTGCCATGTTTTAGTCTTGAACAGGGCAGTGTACACTGTATTGAATTGTTTTGAGATGAACCATTTTTAATTACTTGAGCTTGAACCATTTTCTGAACCAATTTGAGTTGCATTTTCACCATGAACAAAGCAATGTGTGCACCACCTTCTAGTGTGTGCACTACCTGCATATTTTATACTTTGCACATGCATATATATACATGTATATATATACCTATGTATATGTATATGTATATGTATATGCATATGTGTTTGTATGAAAGAGTTGTCATTTAGAGTGTGCATTTTCTAGTTGTTACACTTTAGTGTGCATTTTTCTAACTGCATTTGTATATATCTGGTTAGAGCACCTAAGTGTTCATTTCTGGCTGCACTTGTATGTTTTTAGCTGCATTTATATTTCTTATATGAGTTGCATTTCCTTATGCATCTAAGTTGATCCCAAGGAGGCTTGGGCTTGATCTTGTGCACATTTGCACTATTGTTGATGTCTAAAATTGTCGTCAACATCCGAGAGTTCCAAAAATTAGAAACTTAAATTTCCATAGCGGAGATGTATAAGAGATGCAGTAATAACATGCGAGAAAGTAAAGGACAGTTATTTAAAGTGGTTCAGCTCGTCGGGACCTATGTCCACTTTGAAGGTTGTACTGATTTTATTCCATTATAACAAAGTACAATAAGACTATTACAAGAAGTTATAATGATTAACAATATCATATTAGTCCTTGTTGTTGAGCTCCCTTGCTATCAAGCTTCCTTGCTGAGCGAGAGTAGTCGAGGAGTTGCTGATGTTGTAGCGTAGTCGAGGGTTCCAACGGAAGCGGAGTCGAGGCCGAGGAATCCGAGGGAAGTGGAGTCAAGGCCGAGGGATCCGATGAAAGCGAAGTCAAGGTCGAGGGAAGCAGGGTCGAGGCCTAGGGAAGCGGAGTCGAGACTCAGGGTTCGATGTTCGGGATCCAAGGTTTGGGGTCCGAGGCTCGGGATCTGTGGCGAAGGGGCCGAAGCCTTCTTCTTCTTCACTGAGTGGAAAAGGTGTTGACTTGGTCGATAATGTCCGAGAGGTCCGGAAATATCCAAAGGTGGTATAGTGTCCAAAAGCATGGCTAAACACTCATGAGTATGCTCATGGGTCCAAGCACATGTTCCTTCTTCCTTGCATGATAAAGGGAGGTGCCTAGGAGGCTTTGAAGAAGAAGATGGAATCCATTAAAGCTTGAGAGAGAGCTTAGACCAACCCTTATCATGTAGGAAGTGAGGGGGTTTTTGTAAGGGAGTGGTTAGGTGGGAGTAGATAGGAGTAGGGGACCAAAAGCCAATTTTCATATCCCATGATGTAGCCTCCTTAAGAATTCGGACCTTCTTCCGTCGTGCCCAAAAAATTCGTACCCTACTATAGGGGTACAAAATTCGTACCCCTAGGGCGTATGAGATTCGTACCCCAGAGGGTTACGAAATTCGTACCCCATGGGGTATGAGTTTTATGCTAAAGTCGTGAGTGTTGGGCACATGAAGAGTGGGGTACGACAACATGGATGTGGCCTAGTTTTGAGGTATACGAAGATCCCAGAAGTTGTTGGCCGAACCTTGACTTTGAGTCGATCCGGTGGTTCTAAGTAATACACTTGTCGGGACTGTGGGCCCTCAGACCCCCATCGGCGCTGCGGCTGGACACGCTGATGGCTCGCCTTTGGCTCGGATCTCAGCTTGCCTTCGGCTCAGCTACGGATGGATACTGATGGATGTCGCATCCAAGGGATGTGGCATTCTGCCAGTGACCCGACTCGAATCTTCTGGTGTTAGACCCCTGATGATGTTGGCAACACTTCTGGGCTGTAATATCACGTGATATGTTGAGTCGAGCGTGTCTTACGTACTTTTGTGAACCAGACCAAAAGGCCGGTTAACAACTACCCGCTCAAAGTATGCCTTGTGTTAACGGGACATGCTTTGAAGTAAGACAAGTCTGGCAGTGATACGAAATATCTCCATGTCATGCTAAGTAATTGGTCATAACCTTCCCCTTGAGTTGTACGCCGGGAGTGCACTGCTTTAGAGTGGTTGAGACGCGCTGTTGAAACCTATTTGTATGACTGCGGGATTCCGGCATTGTTAAGGGCTTTGACTTGCTTGTGTCTTGCTGCTTGGGTTGGAACCTATCTAAGGCATCTCATTTCTACAGATTAAAGAGGTTAAGCATTCGTCGCCGACTTCCGATTACACCAGAGTGCAAACGGTTCGTTGTTGGTCAGAATCGCGTATGCGCTCACATGTTTGCACGTGGGTTTGCGCAATGCGATCTAAGTTGGACTAAGTAACATGAAAGTGGATTGCATGCCATGGTTTTGTGATTGTGCAATTTAGCTTTCGAAAAGTTTTTGGATCGAGAGTTGATCGTTTGGTGCGTACACTTGAATCGTTAAGGCTTGTGAGCACACAATTAGTTAGCGAATCAAGTCGGTCTGCTCGATTGAGATTTCGAAGGCGTGTATGCGTGGTCATTGCCATGGCTTAGGCATGCGATCACATAATATGGCTACCGAAACGTTGACTGGAGCATGATCGTTTGGCGTGTCTCGTTGAATCACTTGGACTCATAAGCCCAAAATCGTTCAATGATCTAAGCTGGTCCAAATGGTCAAAGTTTGGTTACTCGTATATGTTAATGTCATTGTAAGGACAATACTTGGCATATGTCATGGCACATAATCGTGTTGATTTTCCTTTGAGACGAGGTCGGACCCAATTGCCAAGCGAGTGCACTTTGATGGTTGGGCATTTGGTGAGTACACGAGTGGTCGTTGATCCGTGATTGATTTGGTAGTCGGGGCTTTGAAGACAAGTGAATGTGACCATAGCTTGGTGTACGATCCCGAATTCCGATCACTAAACGTTCGTTTGGAGCATGCCGATCCCATAATTGTACTTGCTTCCTTTCTTCTCTTGTTTGGACAGAAAATCGGCTTGAGGCGCGGAAATGCCGCCTTTGGACTTTGGATGTTCGAGTTGTCCTTAGGTTTCCGGAGAGGGGAAGAGAGATATGGATAGTAAGAGGATTCCCGGGATTGACACTCAAGACCGTGGAATGGAAGATTCTGAGAAACGGAAGTAGGTGTTAGGAGAAAAGTAGAAAATTGTGTGTGGATGCGGGATTGGACTCCATATCTCAGACACTTAATAAGTCTTCTAGATATTCAAGGGCTTGAAGCTTGTTTGAGGACATGCTAACTTAGCGGGTGCGTGGGAGCATGAAACAAAGTTTCATACTCCAATGACCTTGTCGAGCCTTGGCCTTGAGCTTGAGCTAGTGAACTTGCACGGACTAGCGGCTCGGATGTGCATGTAGGATGTGGGCATATGGTCGAGTCATTAGTATCCAACCCAGTCATGTCGTTACCACGATCCGATCTGAGAATGGTGATGATGGTCAGCGATGATCATTGTTTTGGTTGTTAAAATTAGATGTCGTTACCGCATCCCAATGCGCTTGTAAGTAGGAAGCCTTTGCATCGAGAGATGCAAGTCGGCCTTGCGTTGCATGTAAATATGAGTTTGCTGGCAGGGCATTGAGACTTTGGGAAACCAATGAACATGTCATGGGAATACGAGAATTTAGAAAAGGTGTATTCAAATATGCATTTTGTACTTCGTGTACTGAGGACTCGTCCAAATTCCCCTATTCCTCGGGGGGCTAGTGATTGTATTGTTTCCTCTGTCCTTGAGTTCATGTCTCCACGCCTGGTCTGCCCAGTACTGGAAGAAGGTCAAAAGCTACCGAGACCCAAGCTTTTGAGTCTGGGTCACCCTCTTCACAAGGCAGACATTCCTCTTTAGAATGGTTGATCCGAAGGTTGTGGCGATGGAAACGCCAGTGCGGGAACTGGTGGGGATCCTCCTCAGGTCCTGCGATGGCCGAGTTGGTGCAACAATTGGTGGAGGGATGCTCCTGACACCGTTTACTTGCCAACTGAAGGGGATGCGAGTGACCAATCCATAGAAACCAAATAGTTGCTCCTTTTGCTGTGCAGCCCCCTTTGGAGTGGAGGAAACATCAGGCTTTTCCCCCATGCTTCCTCAGACGTTCGAGTCTGGATTGGGGTTATACCGAGAACAATCCAGAGAGGTAGGAGAACCTGTGGATGCATTCTCAGATGTGGATTTGGGATCTAGCATTTATAAGAGTCTTCTCGAAGGAGGAGAAGTTGCGGATGGCCAAAGTGCTCAGGTTTCAGGCGTAGCTAATGCGAGTGTGCAAACAATGCAAGTTATGGTGGAAGTACAGGAAGCCCGACTAGTGGCAAAGCCTAAGGAGTCGGAGGAGAATAGGAATAGGATGAGGCTGTCGTACAAGAGGCATGGGAAAAGGATAAACAGGATGTTGAGGAGAAACCTGCCATTATGATGGAGAAGAAGCAGGCCGATACCGGGGTAGAGAAGAAGAGGGTCGCAGAGAAGCCAAAAAAAGGGTGGGCCGTCGATGGTGCCTGCCAAAGGGGGTCGAGGAGACCTTTAGTAAACATTAAGAGAATGCAGTTATGAGATTCTAGGCCAGCTAATCAGATGGCTGCCAAAGAAGCCAAGAATAAAGCAGAGTTGGATGCCAAGAAGGCTCGGGGAGAGACTGAGGCTGCATTAGCCCTTGCTTCTTAAATCTCCCTTAAGCTGCTGCAATGTATTGCCCTCAGGGAAGTCACAGTGATTACGAGCGGCGAGGATGATGGAGGGAGGCGCATATCGATGTCCCATGAGTTCGGTACTACTGTGAAGAGCAGAGAAAGAGAAGGCGGAAGCTGTTCTAGAAGGAAGAGGTCCATCACTAGTGGTGACCCGCCTGGTGCCGAACCTATACAGAAAAAGAAAACAAAGGAGGAGAATGAGTAGCATCAGTAATTGTTATGTAAATTATAGATACTTTGGGTTAGGTAGACCGATAGTATATGCGAGTGTGGCCCTTACTTTTGGTCCTTAAATACATGGTGTGGTTTTCATGTACACCATGTCAATAGACAGAAAAGATGTTAGACATGTAGTTTGTTTAGTGTGTGTGTGAAAGGAAATATTAATTAGTAAAATCGCATTTCGTGTTACGTGTTCGAATGGTCTTCTCATGTTTTCCGGCGTCCCGTACTTTCACAAGCATACTTATTGTTACACTTAACGGAAATATGATTGGCGACTCCAGTCTGGGAGTGCCCCGGTCAATGCGGAGATCGAGCGCTGGTTTCATTTGTTGGGTTTCCCTCAGCTCAGGAGTCCCGTTGGTTGTGGAAACTAGGCCAGGCGCCTTCTACCTTGGACTACCTGGAGTTAATTCCAAGTAGGTTGAAGGCGTGGACGTTGGGATTCGTCCGATTTGTGGCTCTTCCATCGTTCATTCGGGTTAAGAGAACGAGGGCGTCGTTTATTCGCCTCAGAGTGACCGGATCCAATCCCGAAGGTTGGATGCTGGCCGTTGGGCTACCTCCAAGCCCTGGGTCTTAGGAGCGGAAACAATTTAAGCTCGATCTCGGTGTTGCACCGAGATTCGATAGATACCCGGATCCTGGCCTGATGGGTCAGATGGGTCAGATGGAGCCATGCGAGAGGCTGGTATCACACTAGATTGGCTGGTGGGCTGCTCCCAGGCCCAGGGACTTGGGAACAGAACGATTTATACTCGGTCTTGGTGCGGGGCCGAGATTCGAGTTAGGGTTATTTATACTTGGTCGTGTCGCGAGTCGGGGACTCAAGTAGGCCTCCTATAGAGCTTCCGATCGTGCCCCCAATCACTGGGGATTTGCCAGAGCTCAGAGGGAGGAAGATGGTTACAACGTGGCAAAGACGTGGCATTTTTTCGAGGAGAGGGTTCGTTTTCCGTTCCCGCCTTGCCTCTTATAAGGGAGGTTAAGGTGGTAAGGAGCCATGAGCCAACACCTTTGAAGATACCTTAGAGATCCTCACGTCGTAGGGGGTGGATGCAGGACTGGTGAGAACCGACAACCTCGGGCCTGCTTCAAAGCTTGACTTCGGTAGAACTTCCGGCGTACCCCCAGGCGGCCGGAGTATCAGGTGGTGGAGGATGGCTACGACACAGCGGAGAGGAGGTGTGTTATAGAGAAGAGGTCTTGCTTTTCATTTCCATTTTGCTTCCAATGAGCAAGCCAACGGTGGTAATGAGTCGCGGGCGGATATCTCCAATGATGACCTTAGGGATCACTGTATCATAGAGGACAGTCGTAGGGCTGATGAAGGACTGGTAACCTCGGGCCTGCTTCCGAACGTGCCTCCAGTAGTACTTTCCGGTGTTCTCCCAGGTAACTGGAGGGTGACCGGAGCATCAGATGGAGGGAAAAGGCCATGGCACAATGAAGTGGAGGTGTTTTTATAGAAGAGGGCTTGCTTAACATTCTTGCTTTTCTTTCAGTGAGGGAGTCGAAGTTAGGGAGGAGTTGAGCCGATATCTCTGAATACAACCTCAGAGTCCACTACACCATGGAAGTTGTGGTCCCAAGTGCCTGAGTATCGTGCCTCGGTGCTGCACTCAGGGTTCGGTCGGAGTTCCACTCTCCTTGAGTCGGGCAGATTGCAGAGGCGTCTTCGGTTAACCATGTATTGCCTGGATCCAGACCCTTCGGGTTGGATGGAGCTGGACTGGTGGTCGATATCACGCTTATTCGGCTGACGAACCGCCCCCCAAGCTTGGAGAGTTAGGAACGGGGTTGTTATGCTTGGCGTCGTCGTCGATTCAAGGCTTGATCCAGTGGACCGGTTCTCAGGTCTAAGATGTTGATCTAGTGTAGCGTGCTTGTGTATGCGAATTAGCCTTAAAGGTTGACTATAGGTCGGATGTAAGCCATTTGGAAGATTTATAGTATTTGAGACTTGACATCAACCATATCGGTGCAACAGGCGACCCACACGAGGTGAATCGTGAGGCATGGATGCTCATTGTTGCCATAGTCCTGATGAGTCAAGTGGATTACCTTGAGGGATTTAGTTATCGGTCGAGGTCCTGTTTAGTGGGACTCTTTGATGAGCATTGAGTGGCTCGAAGATTCCATGTGGTGGACCCTAACAATGTTGCCCGAGGTGACCCTTGCGGATGAATTTCTCGATGTTTTTGTCCAAGCAACGATAACTGTTTGTGTTATGTCCATGGATGCTATGGAGCCAACAATACCTTGCAGAGTCCTTTTGTGTGCTTGTCGAATTTTTAGGCCTTGGCATGTTGCGTGGTTTGGAATTGCAGGTGGCAAGGTAGACTTTCTCGGGGGTGTCACTAAGAGCAGTATACTTGCGAAAAGACGAAAGTCGAGGATGCTTCCTTTTATTATTGCGACTACCTTTGACGTTACCGGCGTGAGCAAGATTGTGTAGAGAGATGGATTTAGAGTTGTTGGAGCTTTGGGCTTCATCTCAAGGAAGGATGTTGAGGTGAGAAGCTCGGTTCCTTTGTGTTAACTTTTGGCGTAGGAAGTAGTCGGCATTCTCGCAGAAGATCTCCTTAATCTTCGATTGATTTCGATCGGTCTATGCTCTAAGTTAGGAAATCAGGTGGTATGCCCTTAGTAAGCTGGACGAGTGCGATTCAAGGAGTAGGTTTCTCAGCATCGGACAAGGTGGCATTGGATCTTTCAAGGTAGCCTTTGAGAGTTTCACCGGTGACTTGGTAAATGTTCGAGACTACCTTGGTACCTTTGGACATTGTGATGTACACCCTGGATTACACGACGAAACTTCTGGCATTTAATCGGAAGTTGAGATAGTTCAAGGCATGAGTCGAGAGAACCATGATAAAGCCATCTTGGATAAGGACGGGGAAGTACTTGCAATTTACAATGTTGGTAACGCGTGATGAATCCGTATGCCATTCGTGGCGGTTAATGAAGCTTCGAGGATCATGGCTTCCTTGAGTAAGGAGTGAGTTTTGGCATGTCGACGTACTCGCGCTATTCGGTATTAAGGATAGATGAACTAAACGGTTACGCCTCGCACTGGTTTCCCAGATGTCGTTGGCGTGCCCCCGCTATTCCCTCATGATCGTACGAATCATGTCAGCGATGATCGGAGGTTGGGTTCCTGCCGCATTATGGCGGTTGTGATCCAGTTGAGTAGTGTGGATCCTAGCGCGTCTTCTCGAAGGAAGGTCTTCGTCGTTTTGTGAGTCTCCAACCTCGATTACACGATTCTGTGGAGCCTGGTTAAGGTGAACTTGGGCCCAGTTGGATACTAGAAGTGTAAGAGACAAATCCAGACTCGTGGCAGTTTGAGTCTGCCTAGTGGAGGCTCGAGCGCTATTCCCTTGGTTGAGATTAGGTTCGAGCCAGGAGTGTCCGGGATGATGCATTCCATCTCTGATGGTAATCTTGACATTGCCGAGGTTAGGGATCAGTCGTGCCATCGTAGAATGCCACCTATGGCATGTTGAAACGTAGGGGCCACTCAGCTTCGTGTGCGATCCCAGTGAAAGGATTACGCCTCAAGTAGGTTTCCCATGAGTTGTTGGCGTTGTCACGGGCTATGCATCGGAGTAGGGGGACAAGGAAGCCTTTGCGGTAGAGTGCTCCATCCAGAATGATATAGCGAGATGACCTGGCAAACAAGTGCTCATTTTTCGTTATAACGTCTAGAGAGGGTTATGTGTTGCAAATAGTTCTTTTTCGGTGTCATCCAAGACTCAGATTCAGCTTCGGTATCCATTACTGAATTGGTCTCCATCTGGTCAATGCTTCGTGAATCGAGTACTTCGACTGGAGCGAGCCCTTTGAGCAGTGCATCCTCGGAGCTTGCCAACTTGGCTAATGATTCTACTTTTTCATTTTGATCTCAGGGGATATATGTGATGACAAAGTGGTCGAAGATGGCGAGCAACTCCTAGACATGGGCTAGATAGGAAGCGAGCCATGCCCCCTTGGTTTGGTATTCCCTTGTACCTGATGCGTGATGAGCTACGAATCAGAGAAGATGTGATAGCCTTGATGTTAAGTTTGATTGCGATTCTAAGTCCGACTATCAAAGCCTCGTATTTTGCGCCGTTGTTGGTGGTAGGGAAGTTGAGCTTTAAAGCGTAGCATATGGGGTGTTCCTCTGGCGTGATGAGCACAAACCTGGCACCATAAGACTTGTCGTTGGAAGACCTGTCCACAAACAGTTTCCATTGAATATCTTGGTCTTCGATGCTTTCTGGAGAAGACTCCTCAGGGCGGTGAACTCCACTTTGAAATCAGCGAGTGCTTGTGCGAGGATGGCTCGAAGGGAGATGAATGTTATCTCAAACTGACTCAGCTCTATGTTCCACTTTAATAGTCATCCGAATGCCTTGGGTCACTGTAGGACCGGTGTAGTGGCTTGTCGGTGTAAACTATTATGGGGTGAGACTAAAAGTATGGTTGCAGCTTCAAGGAGGAAATCAACAAGCAGTAGGCCAGTTTCTCGAGCTTTGGGTAGTTCCTTTCTGCCCTTATCAGTCTCTTGTTGATGTAGTAAATGGGTCGCTGGACACGATCTTCAATACGTACCAATGCTGAGCTGATTGTCTGAATGGAAATAGTCAGACAAACGTATTAGTTTTCATGATCCACAGGTTTAGACAAGACAGGTGGTCGCTCTAAGTGGTTCAGAAGGTCTTTGAATACGGCGATGCATTTTGAGGTCCATTCGAAGTTGCGCTTCCCTTTCCGAAGAAAATTGAGAAAAGGGATGCATTTGTCAGTGGCTTTGGAGATGAACCGACTTTAAGCAGCTACCTTTCCGTTTAAACTTTGAACGTCCTTGATGTTTTAAGGGGCTTGAATATCTTGGATAGCTTCGGGGTCCACAAGTGGAAGGAGATCTGTTTTGATCGGGTTCTCTGCCGCTTGTGGCTGCTGAGAAGTACCAGCGTCAATTGCAGCAGACTGGAAGAGCGTTTGATTCTTTGGTTGCTTAGCCAATGTAAGCGGACTCGGCGGCAGGTTATAGAAGGAATCTAAAGCGCGTCGAAGTTGAGATGGGAATTTGCGACAAAGAAACAAATTCGAGTTTTCTCAATGATGCGCTCCTACTTGTCGTGAAATAGGCGATGTCTCTTTGAGCGTGTCACTGGACAAACTCCCTATTTTTCCTGACTTGGGATTCAAGCCAGCGTTCGGTTTCTTCCAATCTTTGGAAAGCGTGAGAAGCCACACTTGCGCTACCAAGGCCTTGGGGGACGGAGGTAATTCCACATCAACAGTAGTTAAGATGTCGGAAATAGGTCATTGATGGACCGGAGTGCCTTCACTACACCATATATGCTAATTAAGCTGTGTTTTTAGCCGTATCTAAAGCTCTTAAACACGGCAAAAAGCCGAATCAAAAAACGGCGTGTTAAATTTTTAGATACGGCTACATACCGTATCTCACTAGTGATAATATACGGCTACTAGCCGTATCTAAATCATATTCAGACACGGCCGTTAACCGTATCTAATTATATCTGTGTGTGCACATATTTATATACATGCATATATATATATATATTTACATAAAAACAGAATTGTAGCACATATTTATCATAACACAACATATGTACAACAATTTATATACAAGAATAGCACAATTTATATATATATATATACACACACACACACATATATATATACACACTCAAAGCATTACAAAAATTTTTATAACACAAACACAATGTATAATATATAAACATATACGAAGGAAACTGTCAAAGATTTTCATAATAGTAAACTAACAAAAAAGGTAAAAACATATTATCAGACTGATATAACTTCAACCGAGGCCGGGAAGATTGAGCATACATGCTGATCATGCCAATGAAATCCATGTGTTTGCTGTAAATCAAAGCAGTATGAGAATAAGCTAGCTGATGCTGATAAAGTTTTATAATAGCATAAATATTTATATATATACACAGTTTAAAACAAAAGCTTAAAAGGCCAACCTGATGATTGGCAGTAAAACTGAATCGTGATAGCCAGCCTGAGTTCCAGCGCACAAAAGCACCAAAATCTATAAGAAAAAAGAAGTAATTTTATGCCTGATTGCACACAAAATATTATGTCTTTATGTTCGTACTGATAATAGTGAAGGGCATATCGTGTCTTTGTGTTCGTGTGTGCATATTTGTCAATTATATGTATAACATGTTTATGTAATGCTACTGACATGATTTCCTGAACTTGTAACATACATAACAGCATCTCACAAGCTTTGTGGTTTAATGTGACCTCCAACATCGTATATAGCCGATACACCTCCCCACTTTTTCTGTTTTCTCCAACAGGACTGCATATAAATTCATGAAACAAATTACAAATACTTCACTGGACAGGAGATCGACATTGTAACTCACTAAAGCATACAAAAGTGAGCTAAAATGGAACTTGTTTAATGACATACATATATATATAGAAATTATTAACAACGATATGAAATGGTTTTCAAATTTATATATGCGAGGATTATTTGGAAAGTCCGAGCTTACTCTCATTCCAAATAATAATACGACGTTCGAAGAATTGAGGACGACGATTGAAGACCGATGATCTTCACATCGAATGGTTAACTAGTGTTGAGGCCCTTGATTGATTTGCTCCCAAGACGGGGCTAAAATGGTAGTTATCCGGACGTAGTGCTGATTTGTATGGATTTGGCTTTCGTTCAGACCCAGAGCATAAGCTTATAAATGGAATGTGTGTCTGACATTGTACTCCTTTATATTGTATTTATTGATTTTCTGTCGAATGTATGAATGTTTGGTGGCGGAGAATTTATTCTCTTGCTTAACACCCTTTCATATATTTCGGCAAAGGATTGGTAGTGTGATATGGAGTGACGATGTGGCATGCTAAGATGCATATGATCAAGGCTTTGTTGAAAAGCAGGCCTTATGGGATGATCAAAGCATAGCCTGTTTAGGCATAGCTTTGTGTATAGCGTGACTTCGCGAGCCTCACACACCGGCGGAGTCTAAAACGGGAGAGGGGAACGCAGGGAGAGCAGCACGTTTCTTTCTAGATAGAAGTGGTGTTTGGGTTTTAACACGGCCCGACATTTTACTTATGTGGATGATGGAATGAGGCGCCTCGGATGATAGGTCCTACAGGACCGGGAAACATGTGTTCAGGAATTGCCAATCCACGAAGCTGTATGTGTGGACCGGCCCTGCAGGATCCAAGGGTTAACTGCGGGGAATCCTGAGACATTAGCTAGAGTATCTCGAATCGGTAAGGAGCTCCTCCCTAGCCTTGACTCGTGATGGAAATCCAAACTTCCAATACAAACCCACAGATTTGATTGTATTACTAGTATGGAAGCATAGTATTATGGTATCTATGTGTCCTAGGATTGATACATTATGATTGAAATATTTTTGAAAACATATACATACTAGCAATAATATCAAATTCGTTTTTATCGTATCAAGCATTTTTTACCATTATAAGGTAAAACCCTATCCTCCGGTTTGCGTTGCATTGTGTGATGGGACTTGGGTCTTATGATGGTTTCATTTTTCTAAAAAGCATTGCGTTGTTTAACGATTTACTTTAATTTATGCACGGCAATCCATTGGAATAAAACACGTTCCGCATTAGCGGCGTGGTCCTTGGATTTGCCTTACTACTATTAGATTAGCTAAGAATTCTCACACCAGTCCCATGACTGACCCGTTGTTTGTTTCCACCTTTGCAAACTCGGGTGCCCTCTTTTCCACACGGGCAGTCGAGTAGTTTGTCTACAGGTCCTTATCTCGAGCAGGATTCTGGATTGAAGCCTAAAGCTATGTCCAGAGCATAGAAAGTCTTCCGCTGTATTTATTTTATTCCGCTGCAATGTGTTAAAATACTGTAATTTATCTTCCGCTGTAATTTTAATCGATGTACTCTGATATGTTCTGTACTCTGATGTAACATTATTGTAATGTCTATAAAAGTCTGCTGTTGTTGTTCTGATGTGTTGTATTCCCAAAGTTAACGTATGCGGATTTTGAACGGTCTTGGTCGATTTTGCGATCGATTAAGGTTGGGCGAAATCTGTGTCGTTACAGTTGGTATCAGAGCTTTGGTTAGCTCAAATCTTTGGGATACAACTCATTAGAACTGAACAAAAGACTCATCAGAGATTGGATTAGTAATATCCAATAAGAATACTCATTAGAGATAGGATCAACAGTATCCTAGAATGAGAAAACTCATTAGAGATGGGGTTAGTAATGCCCTAGGATGAGTTGAGAGTAGCAAGCCTATAATATACGTATTTGTAATTATAATCTATTTTAGAAAATATGATTTTTGAATATATAAAAGTTTTATATATAAAAGGTTAATCAACTAATAAAATTATTGAGATTAAGAAAGAATAAAAAAATTGAGTAGGATAATTAAACACTTTAGCTTCGTTCCTTTTTGAGGACGAAAAGTTTTTAAGTGGGGGAGACTATAACAACCCTGAATTTTGGGGCCAATTTAAAATTTTATTTTAAGTAATTTTAATGAGTTTTTGATATTTAAAATAATTTATTTAAAATAAAATGATTAAAAATTGATTTAAATCGAAGTTAGAATGAATAGTTTAATTTTAATTATAAAAGGAGTTAGAAATAGCGCGGTAGTTTGAAAAGTCAAACTTAATCTTTGACTGACCATACAGGATGCAAAATTTACCGGATTTTAGTGAGACCAAAAATATTAGAATCTATTTAAAAATATCTTTCTAACGAATCTGAAAAATCGAAATTTCATAGCAGGAATCAAAAGTTATGCCCAAATTAAAATTTAGAAAGGTCACTATGAAATTTACAAAGGTCAAAATGCTAATTTTTGCATACGAAGGAATTTGAACTCGAAACCACTTCCATTGAGTTCGGAATGACGTCTCTGCATTGAAAAACAGTAAACACTTATATATTTCAAGTTTCAAAAATTATTTGTTTAAAAATGTATTTTTAATGATTAATATATACGCCTTGAAAATAACCATTTTACAAACGACCTCTGTTTTCGACGAAACCACTTTTTTTGGATTCAGAATGTCAAAATATTGCTAAGTTTAATTTTTCGGTAATTTTTAGAATTAATATATAATTATAATTGATTTTTCAGTGTAAACGTACACTTTTTGACTTTAAAAATTCATTAAAAATTCATACGGGCTCAGAATTGAACAAAATTAATTTTTCTGGGTTCGCAGTGTCAAAACATAGCTAAATATATTTTTCGGGAATTTTTTAAATTAATTTGTGGCCTCGGCGTATTTAAAAGTACGGTAGAAACTCAATTATTTAATTAATATTGTAATTTTTAAATAAAACGCAGCAGACATCAGAATTGGGACTCGAAACAGGTCCCATCGCGTTTAGAAGGCGTCAAAACCTTAAGAACGACAGTAAGCATGCCTAATTCTGAGTTCGGGCCAAAACGGGCCTTAATGGGTAATTAGTGAACATTATAATATTATAAATACTAGTTTAATCAAATCCTAAACCCTAATTACATGTCCAGCCGCCGGCCTCTTCTGTGAATGGCTGAAAACGTTCGAATTTCATGCCTCAATATTTTCCAATCCACTTTGAATTAGAACCCAACCCCATCACCAAATTGAAGAGCATCTCTCAAGCTTCGATTCCATACGGAGATGATGGGATTTAGTGGAGTATTTTATCCGGAAGGACACCCTAAACCCGCCGCCTATTCAGCCCGCCGCACCCCACCAGGGCCCACCGCACCCTCCTCCACGTCAGGCGCATGTAGCTCCCTCCTTCCTCTCCGATTTGCCACCTTCCGATCGACTTCTAGTTGCACCAATTTCGAGATAAATTCAAACCTAATTTGGAACAAACTGGGTTCTAATAGCATAAAGTAATGGTTGAAACGTGGATGGTGAAGATGATTAAGGGTGGGTTGACTTTTCCTAATTACAGTTGACTAATTAATCTTATTCAATTTTGTCAATCTAAATTAACTTGTATCTTGCTCGTACGGACTCGGATTTGAACGATTTCAGGTGCGCCACGATCGTGCGACCGAGATCTTCGCGATGACGCTGACCAGACCTGAAAAGGAGACAGTTGAATTTTCAGCAAATTTTGAACGTGAACAATAATTCAGTTAAAAGCGAGGTGAGATATTCTGAATTAAATTAAATTAAATTAAATTATCTTTCTTAGATAGTAAATTTGTATATGTGTGATCTCTTGATTTAAAATAAATATATTAGTTAAATTGCTTTTGATTGTGTTATCACCAGTTCGCTGAAAAATTCTGTTTGTTATGAGACGTGATTTTATTCTATGATTGATGTGTGTATAGATCTGTTAATTTGATGATATGGTGTTATAATAAAATTTGTAAACACATATAGATCATTTTTGTCGCTGAATAAAAGAATTGTCATTTTGTCAAAATAACAAATTTGTTATTTTTATCAAAATAAATTAGTTGAAAACAAATTTGTTGTTGTTGTCAAAATAAATTGGTTGGAAACAAAAATTCACATTTTTGTTAATCATAATTGTCAAAATAAAAATTCACTTTTTATTTGTTATGTTAAACATGGAAATTGGTATGCAAATAAATATATTTCTTTTTATTTATCATGTTGAAGTTTAGGATTGTATACAAATAAGAATAAACATTTTTATATCATGTTTATACATGAGAATTCGTAAACAAATCAAAAATAGGCATTTTTATGTCATGTTATACATTGAAATGGTATACGAATAAAAATTATCTTTTATTTTTGTCATTAGAGTTATATAACATGCTATGTAGATATGTTACTTAAAAATGTTAATACGTGCTTATTATTAAAATGTGTCATTTTCTTATGTTAGCCCACAATGTTAATACATTTTAAAAATACCATTTTTATGTATAAGAGGTTAGCATAATAAAAATATCATTTTGTTTATAACATGTTATATGAGATAAAAGAATGTCACTTATGTAAGAAGTGTTAAAATTGATTAAGAATGTCACTTATGTGAGAAGTGTTAAAATTGATTAAAAATGTCATTTATGTAAGAAGTGTTAAAATTGATTAAAAATGTCACTTATATTAGAAGTGTTAAACTAGATAAACATGTCACTTTTGTTTAAAATGGTTATTTAATATAATAAGGACATTTTATTAATAATATTATGTTAAAATGGAAATGTCATTATATTAGAAATTGTCATTTTGGTTAAAATGGCACATTAGAATATAAATTATCATTTTATGTTAAAATGTTGCATTATAAAAGGATAACATTTTTAGTATAAAACATTGCATTTAGAAGAAATAACATTTTGTTAGAAAGATTGCAATAGAATAAAAAAAACATGAATTTTGTTAGATATGTTATAATAGGAAAAAACATCGTTTTAGTTAGATGATGTTATGTAATATAAAATTTTCATTTTAGTTTAATAATGTCATGTTAGAGGAATTTGTCATTTATTTACAATAATGCCAGGTTAGATAAAAATAAACATTTTTGTAATAAATTGTTGGGTTACATAAAAGTTTGAAAGAACATTTATGTTAGAATTCAAAAATGTCATTTATGTTAGATTAAAAATGTCCTTAAATTGGAATGGTCATTAAATTAAAATTACCATACTTGTTGAAATAAGAGAGTTGAAACCAAATTATCATATTTGTTGAAATGATTGAATTGATTTAACATAAAAGTATTCTTTTTATGTTAATATATGAATTGTTAGAATTATTAAACATTAAAAATATCTGTGCTACTTAAACAGCATTTTTGTAAGAATATATCATGTTGTGTTAAACATATCATTTTAGTTAGGAAATATCATTTTAGTCATAAATGTTTAATTATGATAGACATGCCACTTTTATTAGAAATATGTTATGTAAGGTAAATTTGTCATCTATGTTTAAGTTGAATTTGTCATTTATGTAGAAATAAATTTGTCATTTATGTGGAATTTAGTTTTTCAATTTTAGGGAAATTTGAAATTGGCATTTATGTTAGGATAAACTTGCCCTTCATGTTAAAATATTATAAGGTCATTTGTGGAAAATGTCATTAAATTAGGATGTCATTAAAACTAGAATATCACTAGATTAAAATGTTGGTAAGTCGTAATGTCATTAAAACTAGAAGGTCATTAGATAAAAAAAAAGGTCATTAGAATTCATAGAAAATATGTTTACATATAAAATATCCTCTTTATATGACATTAGGATTCATCACCTTTATTAAAGAATGGCACGTGAATTAAAAACATCAATTATGTTAAGAAGTGTCATGTAAAATAATATTTTTAGTAGAACAATTATAATGTTTAATTAAAATTGTACTTGGACACGAGGTTAGGTCACATTTGTGGTGGAAGTCTGCCCGGACCCGACCGGCATATCCAGCAGCCACAAATGTTGGGCCTAATGTGAGAGGTCCAAGTGCGCAAATACAAATTGGGCCAAGACACGAGGTTAAGCCCAACTTATGGGAGAAGTCTACCCGGAACCGACCGGCCTATCCAGCATCCACAAGTTGTAGGCTTAATGTGAGAGGCCTGGCCCATATTAAAATATAAATGGATAACTTAGAAATTGACGTTATTTTCACACCATTATGTGTTAATAATGAAATGAATATTTTCACCTCCAAGTTTGTTATAAAAGAAAGTTACATTTTTAGCAAAATAAGATAAGGATTATAAAAGTTTTACATTTTTCTTAATGTAAGAATTAGTAAAGTTACATTTTTCCTAATGTAAATAAAAGGAAAATAGGAAGTTACATTTTTATATGTAATTGGAGTAATATAGAAACTTACATTTTTCAATGTAAATAAGGATGAAATAGAATTTTTTTTTTTATATATGCAAATAAAAAGAATTTACCTTTTTCAATGTAATCAAAGGAAATAAAGGAATGATTAGGAATTTTTATTTCCCAATGTAAATAGAATATGAAATAAAAGTTGCATTTTCAATATAATAATATATTGAAGTATAAGTTTACATTTCTCAATGTAAATAAAATAGGAATATAAATTTACATTTTTCAATGTAAATAATAAGATTAGAAATTTACATTTCTAAGGAATGGATCTTCATTAGAAAAATAATGAAACCAAATATACATTTGGGGTAAATTGAAAAATGGAAGAGTAAAATATGCATTGTTATGTTTAGGATGTATATGTAAAGTAAAAATAGCGATAGATCGTTATAAATTATTAACAACGATATGAAATGGTTTTCAAATTTATATATGCAAGAATTATTTGGAAAGTCCGAGTTTACTCTCATTCCAAATAATGATACGACGTTCGAAGAATTGAGGACGACGATTGAAGACCGACGATCTTCACATCGAATGGTTAACTAGTGTTGAGGCCCTTGATTGATTTGCTCCCAAGACGGGGCCAAAATGGTAGTTATCCAGACGTAGTGCAGATTTGTACGGATTTGGCTTTCGCTCAGACCCAGAGCATAAGCTTATAAATGGAATGTGTGTCTGACATTGTACTCCTTTATATTGTATTTATTGATTTTCTGTCGAATGCATGAATGTTTGGTGGCGGAGAATTTATTCTCTTGCTTAACACCCTTTCATATATTTCGGCAAAGGATTGGTAGTGTGATATGGAGTGACGATGTGGCATGCTAAGATGCATATGATCAAGGCTTTGTTGAAAAGCAGGCCTTGTGGGAAGATCAAAGCATAGCATGTTTAGGCATAGCTTTGTGTATAGCGTGACTTCGCGAGCCTCACACACCGGCGGAGTCTAAAACGGGAGAAGGGAACGCAGGGAGAGCAGCACGTTTCTTTCTAGATAGAAGTGGTGTTTGGGTTTTAACACGGCCCGACATTTTACTTATGTGGATGATGGAATGAGGCGCCTCGGATGATAGGTCCTATAGGACCGGGAAACGTGTGTTCAGGAATTGCCAATCCACGAAGCTGTATGTGTGGACCGGCCCTGCAGGATCCAAGGGTTAACTGCGGGGAATCCTGAGACATTAGCTAGAGTGTCTCGAATCGGTAAGGAGCTCCTCCCTAGCCTTGACTCATGATGGAAATCCAAACTTCCAATACGAACCCACGGATTTGATTGTATTACTAGTATGGAAGCATAGTATTATGGTATCTATGTGTCCTAGGATTGATACATTATGATTGAACTATTTTTGAAAACATATACACACTAGCAATAATATCAAATTCGTTTTTATCGTATCAAGCATTTTTGACCATTATAAGGTAAAACCCTATCCTCCGGTTTGCGTTGCATTGTGTGATGGGACTTGGGTCTTATGATGGTTTCATTTTTCCAAAAAGCATTGCGTTGTTTAACGATTTACTTTAATTTATGCACGTCAATCCATTGGAATAAAACTCGTTCCGCATTAGCGGCGTGGTCCTTGGATTTGCCTTACTACTATTAGATTAGCTAAGAATTCTCACACCAGTCCCATGACTGACCCGTTGTTTGTTTCCACCTTTGCAAACTCGGGTGCCCTCTTTTCCACACGGGCAGTCGAGTAGTTTGTGTACAGGTCCTTATCTCGAGCAGGATTCTGGATTGAAGCCTAAAGCTGTGTCCAGAGCATAGAAAGTCTTCCGCTGTATTTATTTTATTCCGCTGCAATGTGTTAAAATACTGTAATTTATCTTCCGCTGTAATTTTAATCGATGTACTCTGATATGTTCTGTACTCTGATGTAACATTATTGTAATGTCTATAAAAGTCTGTTGTTGTTTTTCTGATGTGTTGTATTCCCAAAGTTAACGTATGCGGATTTTGAACGGTCTTGGTCGATTTTGCGATCGATTAAGGTCGGGCGAAATACATGTCGTTACAGGTTAGGTAGGAGTAGGTAGGTGTAGGGGACCACAAGCCAAGTTTCATATCCTGTAATGCAGCTACCTCAAGAATTCGAACCCCCTTCCATCGTGTCTAGGAAATTTATACCCCCACTACAGGGGTATGAAATTCGTATTTGGTGGGGTACGAAATTTGTACCCCGAGAGGGTACGAGATTCGTACCCGGTGGGGTATGAGTTTTATGCTGAAGTAAAGAGTGTTGGGCACGGGAAGAGTGAGGTATGACAATGTGGATGTGCCCTAGTTTTGAGGGATACGAAGATCCTGGAATTTGTTGGCCGAACCTTGACTTTGAGTCGATCTGATGATTCTAGGTAATACACTTATTGGCGGAAATCGGATGAATCGGGCGGTGCCCACTTGTTCTGCCCGGACTGTGGGATCCTAGACCCCCACCGACGCTGCTTCCGCGCCTGTTGACGGCTTGCCTTCGGTTCGCTTCGGCTCAGTTGCGGATGGATACTGATGGATGTCGCATCCAAGGGATGTGATATTTTGCCAATGACCCGACTCGAGTCTTCTGGTGCTAGACCCCTGATGATGTTAGCAACACTTCTGGGTTGTAATATCATGCGATATGTTGTGTCGAGTGTCTCTTGCGTACTTTTGGAAACCGGACCGAAAGGCCGATTAACAACTATGTTGAGCCTTCAGGCTTGACCTTTGCAATAGTCCGTGAGATTTAATCAATGTCCATGTCTAAACCATAAAGCGAAAATAAACTCATAAACTTAGGAAATATTAATATTCAAATTAATATAATTTTCTCAATTTAAGTTTGTTTTTTCCTTTTCCATTTTAATGCGTTGTTTATTTGACAGGTATAAGAGATAGCTGGAGCAAGCAAATGAAGATTGATATAAAAATAAACTCGAGTAAGTGTAAGTGAGTGCTAATAAAATGAATGTTATATATGAGAGTGTAGAGAAAAGTTGTATTGTATTAGTCTAAATGGCGACTGCGTCCCCATTTTCTTCAATTCCTCCAAATTCTCGAAAGAAGAAAATTTCTACTCTAGATTCTGATTTTAGATCTGCAATTCCTCCTGATATCAATTCTCCAAGGCAACATGCAGACCATGTAATTTCTTCATCAGAAAGAAAGTTTCTTACTCCAGATCTGAATTCCTTTCAGGATTTTCCAGACTTTAATTCGAAGAAGCAATCTAGCGATATTAAGGTAAATTTTATACAACCTAGATCTTGGATTCAGGCTGTTAAAGATAACAATTTGCATCAAAATGTTGTTCAACTTTCTTACTTCGAGCCAGAAATACGAGATAATCTCAAAGTGGTTGTTATCAGTGAAGATCTAGTTACAATCTCTAGGAGTAAATGGTCAAACTCGATAGTTTTTTATGTATAAGGTAGAAAACCCTACTATAATTATTTGAAAGATCATATTAATAGAAACTAGGGTTTAAAAGGTAACTATAAATTATATTCCAGAGACAATGGTTTCTTCATTGTTAAGTGTGACTTAGTTGAGGATTGTGATCGTCTACTTGCTTCAGGACCGTATTATTATGATAAAAGATTGGTATTCATGAAAAATTATGGACCTGGAGTTAATTTGAATAGAGAATTTCTTAATTCAATTCCAATATGGATAAAACTACCTAATCTTGATTTTGATTTTTGGCCTGCTGAAGTTATTAGTAGGATTGCTTCAACTCTAGGTAACCCACTAAGGTTAGACAATGTTACAGATGATTTAACTAGAATTTCATATGCAAGAGTATTGGTAGAAGTTGACATGGATTTTAAATTCCCTAAGTCAGCTCCAATATAGTATTTTAATGGGGAACTAGTTTGGCAAGAAATACAATATGAATGGAACCCTGGTGTATGTTCTAACTGTAAAGTTTTTGGCCATACTAATGGGACATGCAAATACAATAAAATATGGATTCCAAAAGATAATTCAAAGGATGGTTTGAGAATGGATATTGATGAGAGTAATACCTTTGATGTAGATGATTATAACATGTTAGAGGCAACATAAATTATGAAAAGAATACTGAAAACTTAAGTATCAGAAAATTGGGAATTAGTATATAAGAATTTATGAAAATGAAGTGAAAGAATCTGATTCTCAAGGTAAACAGCAGATCACTTCAAAGATTCAAGTTGATGATGGTGTGAGTAACACTAAGGTAGGAATGAACATTGACAGTCATGGAGAGTTAGATAAGTCTAAACCAGATTCATTATCTAGTAGTGAAGGTTGCATGCAAGACTGCAATATGCAAGTTAAGGAATGTGTAAAGATCACTGTGGTATTGGATTAAAAACTGTTGCTAACAGTCATTTAGAAAATTGCAGTGAAGATCATTTTGATTTTGGGGATGTTGGCAATGAAGACTCCATGTATGATACTGACAGTTCTTTCAGCAATTTTAAAAAGAAGGAAATTAAATTTAAAACTGGAAATCGAAAGGAAAGAGAAGTCTAATATTCAATGAACCTCTGGTCGAGACTAACCCTGAGTGGGTAAAACCGATGTCACAAATTCAGATGAGATCCAAAGATAAGAAGACTAAAAACGAAGGGGGAATTGTGGGAGTTATGGGTGGAGGAATCTTCAAAAAGTGATATTCTTGGTTCTTATCCAGGTTTTATGATCTTTTCTTTGTTGGTTCATGTTTTTGTGTAGCTTCTTTCTTTAGGTGGATCTCTTCCGTGAAGATGTATCATTTCAGTTCTTGTTGTGCTCTTTGCTTGGGTTTTTTTTTTGCTGAAGATTGGCAATCTAGTAGCTGTGTATGGCTTCTCTAATATATAAGGTTGTTATTCTGTTAAATGGGCTTTCTACTGGGCTTATAGGATTATTTCTTTATTGTAGGCCTGTGTGTTTTCTGTGTCTGTGTTTTTTATGTGGATTTATATTGTCTTTTGTTTTAGTGCTTGTTTAGGTGGCTATGGATCAAGCTGTTTTTTTGTTGTTGTTTTGTATAGTATTTGTTTATGTTTGGTGTTAATATTTTGTAAACGGCTCGATCCTTTCTATGTACCTCCTTTTTGTAACATAAGTACTCTGATGTTTCTTAAAAAAAAAAGTTGTATTGTTGTATTGCATTTGAAAATGTAAGTATAGTGAAAGTTGTATATTATTTGAAAATGTAAGTATAGTGAAAGTTGTATTGTATTTGAATTTGATTTGAAATATAATATTTGTTTAAATAAAATTGATCATTATTTCATTTTGCAAATATAACATAAGTGTAATTGATATGCATATTGGCTAATATGTATATGTTGTATAATAGAAAATTTTAGAAATGATACTATAACATCAGACAACGTATGGTTTATTTTCTCTTGATGTGTTAGTGCATATCAGACGACAGGGTATATCAGTGGTCTGATACACTACAACAAAAGCATCATATTACAACTTTAATTTTACAACTATGTGAAAAGCACAGTTGTAATAAATGTTTTTTACAACTGTCAGATCTCTAAAGTTGTAATAAACATATATATCACAACTTTTCATTTTATTAGTTGTAATATATGCCTATTACAAACTTCATGTTTATAATATCTATATTTGATAACTAGTTATATTAATATTTAATAATAATAATTACTAAAAAACTTTGGAATCAATTATATTTATCAATTATTATTAAATAATTAATACTTAATAAGTAGTAATTTATTTTTAATAGTTAACACTACAACAAAACCATCATATTTAAAAATCAACAATTAATGATTAAAATTTAAAAATAATTTTTAATAATGAATTTTTATCGATTGTTATTAAATAATTGAACACTAACAATACATATTATAATTTTATTACATACTAATAGTTTAAAATACAAACACAATATTAAATTTTTTATATTATGTTGTAAATTGTTAACATTTAAAATTAATTGTCAAAATACATGATATAAAAAAATAGTGCTTATTTAGTGCTCACTTAATTTTTTTTCCTAAAGTTTAGATAGTAAAAGTTTATAATAATATCCGTTATTCTTTATTTGCTAGCAACCACAATTACGCTCATTTCTTTAGTAATTTGGTTACCGTCCTCGTTTCAACCAAAATTTTGATTCCCGCTTACGATTCTTATCCCAAAATAAACCTTACATTTTCCCCATCCAAGCCGACCTAGCTCCTGAACCCGTTAATTTCCACCTTCCTTCCTCTGTTTTCATGCAAAAATTTCATGTGTTCTCACAAAGACCAGAAAAAAATAAAACCTGGAAATTTGATATTGCTCTTGATTTCATTTTCTCATTGTTCAGGTACCAATTCCACTTATCTTTAGCCCTGCTTTCAAAAGCGTTTTCTTCTTCCTTTTTAGTTCTTCGCGATTTGGATTTCGCGATTCAATTGGTTGACCTGGATCTGGATGTTGCGAAGTAGAAGAAATTGCGTTTTTGATTTGGATTTCGCGATTTGGATTTGGATCTGGATTTCGCAATTTGGATTTCTTCCTTTCAAATGAAGTAGAAGAAATCGTCATCGCCTGGATAGTTAGCTTTCAATCAAGAAAAGAACCAAATTTGGGCTCACCTAAGGTTAGCTACTCAATATTTTGTACCTTATTCTAACCAAATTAATATGTACGTTTATGTTTAGTGATGGTTATTTCCGGGCGAAGTGGTAAACAAGTAGTAACAGTCCTGTTTTAGATATATATATTTGGCAGTTCTAAATGATTTAAGTACCGTATTTTATTTATTTTTCCACTAGTGCAGTATCAATTCTAGCAACTAATTTGGTGATGGCGACAAATATATGCCTGTATATTCACTTGTGCCTCTCTAAAGTACATAGCCTGGTACTGCCATCGTTCTCAAGAGACCAAACATTGGACCTCCATGATTTCCTGCAGCTACTTTGAACCAAGTGCCCCAAATAATTCGTGCAGGCGGGTATGTATTATAAATAACATATAAATGAATATAATGTATCTTTTTGATGTGCTCAACCCTGTTTGTGCTCGGGCCATCACTTTAATGTTTGATGTAGCGAGCATATCTACCAATATATCTAATATATATGATCACCAAATACATAAGAATAAGTCCATTTCATTGAGGGTTACTGTCCAGTTTTAGTTCAATAATGTGCCAGTATATTGTATTAACACAAACTGTTTGGATAATGGTCAATGGGAGTTGTTAGAAAGTCTTAAGTATTCCGTGGTACCATAGATTTATGCTTAAACCCGTGTAAAGATCTAAAATCCTAAACTTGACAATAGTCATCTCATTATACAAAGTTATGAGATTAAGTATAACTAAGTTTAATGTAAGAAAAGGTATAAGTGCAAAAAAACTTGAAGTGGCCTCATGATTACAGTTCTACTGGCATGGCACTTGTACTCATGTATCTAAAACGGGGGGAGAATATATACATACACACATACACATCTAGTAATCTTATGGAAAAACTCGCATATTAGAATGCTGTTAAATTTTACCTTCTTGTGCTTCCTTCTACCGGAAGATTTCCTAAAAAAAATGGATTACCTGGCTGTGCAGGTTTCTTACTTATAAAAGTGCACTTCAAAATTTGGATGACTGCCTCATTATAGTACTCTCTTTGCTGAAGTACCTGTTGTTCCTGGTGAATGCTTAAGAGTTGTTTCCATTCGTACGAGCTGCAAGTGGGTAAATTTCAACATTCTAATTTTTCATGTTAAATTTTATGGATAATAGCTGTTTAATGAAGTTGAGCATGATGTTGACTTTATCAAGTTCAGTAGATACCAATTAGATTATAATTTACTTCCTTTTTACATCATCGTATCCCTTAACAGGAAATGCAAAAGCTTGTTGAACCATTGTGTTGTCGTGAACCAGTAGCCTTGCAATTATAAATCTAGTTGCACCAATGAATGCAAAGTGCATTGAAATTAAGAAAGTTAGTAGGTGGGTAATAAAGATATTGAAATATCTGTATTTGCATGACTATTTGTGTTTTCCTTGCTGGTATGTATTTACTTTCATGGACAGAGGACTATGTCTCAAGAGGAGGAGCTGGAACTGCTATTTACAGGGCTTTCTTTGTAAAAAATGTCCAATGCCAAGTAAGTACTTACTAATGAGTCGCTTAAAGCACGCAATATCGATGCGAAGAACTTTGTAAAAATCTACTACAACATAAAGAAATTAGGACATTTCGTGCAAAACAGGTTCTTGTAGACCTTAAGCAGCTATTATTCCATATATGCCTATGCTATATTCTAATCTTCTTGTTCTTTCTTGCCCATGTTTGCAAAATAGGTTCTGGAAATGTTTCTTTGTTTGGGTCTAAGTTGCAAGTCAAGGAACTCAACTTAATGGTGTTGCAAGTGAGTCTCTCATGTCATGTTTCCAGGCCTGTTTGTTCAGAAGTTTTTTTTTTGTGTCATTGTTGTTTGATGTCAAGCACGCAAGTTGGTGTATGATCATGTAATAATATGCCAAATATTTTATAAAAAAAATTGTTTGTAATATTGAAAATTTGAGTATTTAAATAAATTAGTTTGCAAATAACTGTAATATTTGTTTTGCTTATGGAGTATCGCTATATTTAGTGTATTGTTCATTTCAGCTGCAAAAGATGTTTATTTTTTTTAAAATGCAACTGTCAATCACAACGGTGCATAAAAGTTGTAGTAGATATTATTACAACAGTGCATAACTGTTGTAATAAAGTTTATTACAACTGTGGAAAAAGTTGTAAAATACACATATTACAACGGTGTTGAAACGGTGCAAAAAAGTTGTAAAAGATTTTAGTCTATTACGACTTCTTAGTACACGATGGTTAGCCCACTGTTGTAAAATGTATATTACAACGGTGTTCCACCGTCGTAATAGGGTCATTTTGTTGTAGTGATATAAAATGAGACAGCACATAAAAAGACGACAGATAGGTATTCAATAAGACAACGTTTGTATTATTGTTGTCTTATTCGATTTCTGGCGTAGTGCATATTCCAACATACATTCACAAAATCATATAAGAAAATCAACGAACCCAAATATGAAAATCCACCAAACCAAACAACATAACATACATAAAACAACTAGTACATATCAAGTGCCAACACCATCAAAAACCTACAAAATCCACCAAAGCACTAAGTATCAATCCCGTCAATCAAACAATCAGGTGTCATAATATGTACATATACATATAAAGTATACCCATCATAAGAAACCAACTAAGCATCGTCGTCGTCATCGCTGCTCTTAGCATTTGCACCTCCTTTCCTAGGCATTGATCCATGCTACTGATAGAAGGCAACAATACGCTCATCTATCTGCGTCGCCAAGTAACTCTTCCGCCAATCATTAAGCTCATCCAAATGTCTTTGCATAAGAGCAATCTCTTCCTCATCTTTGGATCTCCTATAAGCCCTTTGGAAATTAAAGGTCTGTGAAATAATTCAAGTGAATAAGAAGTTCATGGCATACAATAACAATAAGAAAATTATTAAGAATAACAATAAGAAAACTCAAGTTATTAAGATTATCATATTTTATTTTGCACACAAACACACACACACACACACACACACACACACATATATATATATATATATATATATTTAGATTAGTATATTTTATTTTGCATACAAACGTGTATATATATAAACATATAATTGTATATATTTTTATACATATATATGTGTGTTTTGTGCTTAATTTTCATACATATATAGTTTATTAAAGAAGTTCATTTTATTTTTAGATTAGTATATTTTATTTTGCATACATACATACATATATATATATATAATTATCAATTGACATCCTTTGGATTTTATATTTAGATTAGTATATTTTAATTTGCATACGACATATATATATATATAAGAGATTAGTATATTTTATTTTGCAAACTAACATATATATATATATTTAGATTATTGTATTTTATTTTGCATATAAACATATATATTTAGATCGCATCAAATTGTTCGACTTGAAGATCATTCTTCGTTGTTTCATGCTGTCCGGATTAGAGATTAGCCGATTTCAAGCTATTTTGATGATTTGGTGAGTGATAAGCAACTCTCACATGGATTCAGTCGAGTATATGGGTTATTTGATCTTATTTTCATCATTTCAAGCCATTTTCACCTAGATCTACATCATGGTAAGCATGTTTTCATTTGAATCACCATAGGATCTAATCTAGCAACTTAAATCGGTAAATCGTTATGTTAATTCAAGTGTTTATCCGAGATAGTGTGGTTATCTTCAATATACTTAACAAAGTAGTTTAATTTATTAATTGTTACTAACCCTAGATTCACCCCCGATAAATGAATCAATACGTTTTGCTCGAACTCCATCATGTACTATTCCTATTTACCAATCCAATACAAATTGGGTTCCTAATAGGAACAGAACAAACTATGTCGATTCAAGAGCATCTTCATTCCTATAGAAAATGGCAGATGTAAGAATACACAGTGAATTATGTCCTTCAAATCGCACGTTGCTTTCTACCACATCGTTTTAAATGAAGTTTTACCATAACACTCCTCTCATTTTAATTTTTTTTTTTAAACGGTATGCAATTGATTCAATATGGAATCATGAATAGTCATTGGCTCAATGATACAAAATATTTTTTATGTATGTATCTGGGGAAAGGTAAATAATTATCTGAAAGAAAGTCTAAAGGTAAATAATTATCTGAAAGAAAGTCTAAAGGTAAATAATTATCTGAAAGAAAGTCTTATATTATAAAGGATTTAAGTTTTTTCGCCCCTCCATTCTATGGGGGGAAAGAAAGTTCTAAAAAAGAAAAAAGAAAAGTAAATCCATTTCTTTAAATCTAATTAAAATCTTCAACAGATAATTCGGGATGTTCTATTAAGTTATGGAAAAAATTCTTCTCAAACAAATAAACTCTAAAT
The DNA here is from genome assembly GCA_030737875.1 of Allium sativum. Lineage (NCBI taxonomy): Eukaryota > Viridiplantae > Streptophyta > Magnoliopsida > Asparagales > Amaryllidaceae > Allium > Allium sativum. Next base: position 155,206,686 of record CM060925.1, on the reverse strand, counting down.
CTAAAAAGAATGGCCCTATGGATTTCCCAATTCCAGAGTCAAATCAGTTATTAAAAAAATATAAACTATTCCAATAACTCGAAAAAGTAATAAATTTCTCTATATTTATAATATATATTTTTCAAATTTCTTCGAGTACCCAGGTTCAAAAAAAAAAGAATTTTTGTTTTCATGAGTATGAAATAGAAAAGGATCCTTTTTTCTCTTTCAATTCAGAATTCCATAATGAATTACATAATACGAGAATTCAGATTTCATAGAAAAAGAGTTTTACCAAGTAACTTACTTCAATATAACTATTAAAATAGGAGTCTCTTAATGATATACCCCAAAATTGTTTTGAATTTAGAATTCAATGAAATATCTTTATTTCTACCCATACACTCAATCGCATTTGTGAAAAACTAAATGAAAAAGTTTTCTTTTTATAGAAAAATCAGAACAAAAGGTGACACTATATCCAAGATTAAAGAAAAAAATTTCCAAACTTTAAAGATAAATTTGTTAAAGAGAAGAATCTTTCCTTTTTCATGTAGACATTCTGGGACGGAAGGATTCGAACCTCCGAATAGCGGGACCAAAACCCATTGCCTTACCACTTGGCCACGCCCCATTTCGATTTCGAATTTCTCTTTGATACTAATAAAGACTAATATTGGTATTAGTCGTTCGTCAATCCTAATTCAAATATATATGAAATATATTACTGCTAGGATTTAACACATGAAAATATATAAAAAAATGATTGATCATTCCATAAAATTAAATTAAGATATTGTATGAAACTAAAATTCCCTGTATTCTCATTTGAGAATGAAAGGGAAGATTTTTGATTTGAGAGCGTTCGAAGAACAAGAAGGTTTTTTGACCTACCTTTTAATTTTTCCCTCATAAAAAGAACTCAATCAAAATCTAATTTTCTAATCTACAAGAATGAAATGTTTGTTATGCTTAATATCTTTAGTTTAATCTGTATCTGTCTTAATTCTACCCTTTCTTCGAGTAGTTTTTTCTTCGGCAAATTGCCCGAGGCTTATGCCTTTTTCAATCCTATCGTAGATGTTATGCCTGTCATACCTGTACCATTTTTGCTCTTAGCCTTTGTTTGGCAAGCTGCTGTAAGTTTTCGATAAAATCTTTAATGCTCCCCAAAATTCATGATTTATACGAAACAAATTTTCTAAAAATTTTAAAGATCTTATAAATTTTACATTATGAACTCTCCATTCAAAAATAGAAATTCTTTTTCTTGTATTATATTGAATAACCGCACGGTGAGAAATTTCGATCAACTTATTTCCTCGTTCTGACCTTCCAGTAAACAAGGGCTTTCTAAAGACCCCACAACATCAAATAATGGATATGACCAAAAATACCAAAAATTTTTGGTAATGAAGGAATCAGAATCTTGCTTTTCTTATTATTATTACATTGCAAAATTACAAAAAAAATTAGTAAAAATTACTTTTTTCAAGAAAAGACTTCATTTTCTTTTTAGTTTATTTTTGGGGCACTATGTCAACATAGTGTATGTGATAAAAAATAGGCAATCTATTTCCCTTTTCAAAAAAAAATCTTGGAGATTGTGTAATGCTTACTCTCAAACTCTTTGTTTACACAGTAGTCATATTTTTTGTTTCTCTCTTCATCTTTGGATTCTTATCTAATGATCCGGGCCGTAATCCTGGACGTGAGGAATAAAAAATAGATTTTGAAAGTCTGAAACGATCGAGGGGAGCGGAGAGAGAGGGATTCGAACCCTCGGTACAAATAACTCATACAACGGATTAGCAATCTGTCGCTTTAGTCCACTCAGCCATCTCTCCCAATTCAAATTGCAAATTTTTTATGTGGTGTGACAGGCGAAGTAAAAAAGATTGAAATTGAAAAACCTTACTTCCTTGATTTTCATTTTGTAAGAAAAGTCCATTCCCCCGGCCAGTACTTAACCAGGCCGGGTTATTACATTACTTCTGATGAATCAATCATTTCATGGATCAAATGATTTCATTTTTTATTTTTATTATATCAAATCAAAGATACTTGTTATTGAAGTTATTGAAGTGACAATAAAGATAATTTTTATCTCCATTCCAAGTGTAATTTCTTAGTATTAGTAATATAATACTATAGAAAACACTATAAAATATAATATAAAATATGAAAATGAAAAAATATTCAAATTAATAATTTTTTTTAGTATTTATTTATTAGTATTAAGTAGTATTTTGAGTTAAGTAGTATTTTGAATTTTGAGTCTTTTTTCTCAATTTAGTTAATTATTTAACTGGAAAAAAGCACATACAGAAATAATATAATATAAAAATGAAACACACATATGTTATAACGTATATAACATAACTCTTTTATTTGTTCAAGGGACATTGAACATTTAAGATCCAATTAATCCGAGTTAGAATTCAAAAATAGGTCAGTTGAAGGGAAAGTAAAAAAAAAATGAGGAATTCGTCGTGGTTATAGCCCAGCTTCAATAATTCCTTCAATTTTAGACTGTCAATTTTAGACTGTCAGTAATGACTTATAACAATAACAAGTGAAAAATGATACTTTTTTCTTTATTATAACTTTATTAGAAATTTTTTTTTTTTTTTTACTTTCTGTACTTCGACTTCAAGTACCTCTGGTCGGGGAGGATGAAGTGTCAACGTTCAAGTTTTAATGAGTCTGATGCTATCTTAATAGCATCTCATTCCTTTGTTCGACAAAAGGTATATTCATATATAATAATGAATATGAAGCGGGTATAGTTTAGTGGTAAAAGTGTGATTCGTTCAATTAATAACTTAAAAAGTTAAGGGGTGTTTCGGGTTTTTCATATTCCGATAAAAAAAAACTTTATTTCCTAAAAAGAGTTTAATCCTTTTCCCCTCAATAGCATATTTGAGGAAAATAGAAATTCTCACGATTTGTATCCAAAATTCAATTTCAATTGAATAAAAGGGTTATAGAGTCACGAAGCATAATAAAAAAAAAATTGGATCAAATCTTCCAATTAATATTAATAAATATAAGTAAAGGATCTATGGATGAAGATAAAAAACATAAGTGCATTTCCAATCGTAACTAGATCTTCAATTTTTGTCTTGTATAAGCTAAGATTAAAGCCAAATAGCTAGAAAATGGTAGTTTTGGTTTACTAGAACCATCAGCAAATTTTTTTAGCTCGGTGGAAACGAAATTAAATTCTTTTCCTCAGGATCCCTCGAGCGGAAATAGGGAACGAAGTAACTAGATTAGACGGATTTGAAATAATAGAATCCCCCTTCTCTAGAAGGATCATCTAGAAAGCGAGTGGCTTTGGGTGTCTTTAATAAGAAAAGCTGACATAGATGTTATGGATCTAATTTTTGTTTCTGGGAAGACATCAATTTTCCATAAAGGAGCCGAATGAAACAAAATTTTCATGTTCGGTTTTGAATTAGAGACGTTAAGAATGATAAATTAACGTCGA